>OY856412.1:1204995943-1206409693 GCA_963693085.1 Alisma plantago-aquatica
CCCTTTAGTGTTTGTCAATGTATCCATCATGAATTCATCCACCACAAAAAGCCTTCATCTGGTGTCTGCATGTAATTCAGTTGTCAACATAGCTTGCAGGAACAACGCTGTAGATCTCTTTCATAAAAAGCTTCTTGCTTTGCAAAAGGAGCTCTTGGAATTAGATAATAATGATGCTATTACAACTAATTTTAATATAACTTCTTTATCTGTTGTTGAGGTTCATGTTCCTAGTATTTAAAAAACTAAAGGCAAACCTAGAGTTACTAATGTATGATATAAATGTGAAATTGAAATTTCCCTATCTAAAGAGAGTCAATGTAAGGATTGTTTGCAATATGGCGTTAATCGTGATAAAAAGAACATCCTTTGCAAAATAATAGGTATGTGTATGTTATCATTTTTTTCAAAAATATGTATCACAATCCTCCATTATTGTCATCTTTGTTTTTGATTTGAAAATGTATAGGAACTTAGTAGAATTCTCTTTTAGAAGATAACAAGGTCTTCATGCTGAAGAAGTTGTTGCTATGGTGGATTTGTAATTATTCTACTGCTTTTGAACTTGGCCTATGTACTTCCTTATTACTGCTGCTGCATATGTTATGGTGTTGCTAGATTTGTAATGGTGCTTCTAGATTTGTAATGCTTCTTCTAGATTTATAATTCTTCTTCTAGATTTGTTATGGTGTTGTTGGAATTGTAATGGTGTTTTTGGACTTAAAATATGATTTGATCGTGTTGAGTGAGATCTAGATTGTGATAATTGATATTGAAAATTGATTATATATCAATTTTACAAAAAAATATTCCGTTTGATTTGTATTTGTATCATATTCAACCATGTTAAGATGCAATATGGTTCATTCTTAAATGCCCACCATGTGTTGTATGGCTATTGATTATCTAATGATGTTCATTATCTAATAGAGTAGAATGGGTTAAATACATCCAGGCCGTATTACATAACTTGATCCTTGGTTTCTTCATTCTCATAACATGATGTTCCTTCTTATTGTAATTTATCTTGGTACTAAGGTGCATTATTTTGGAAGAGTAGAATGTGATACATCCATTTTGTATTACAGAATATCATCTATAGCTACAATTTTCTCTTTCTTATTACAAAACTTCTAGTCCTGGTGACATTTTTCTCCTTCTCCATATATGTTATCTATTTTCCTTATAGAACACCATCCTTGGTTACTTTTTCTCGTTCCCTTCCCAATTTCTCCATTCTAATTATAAGATGTTTCTTCATGTTTTAGTTGAACCTGGTACTGAGGTTATATATCTTAGAAGAGTAGATGTCATATGCCTATTTTGTATTACAGAACACCATCCATTGTTATAGTTTTCTCTTTCTAATTACAAAACTACTAGTCTCGGTTACATTTTTCTTCTTCTCCATACATATGATCTTTTTTCATTACAATATGTCAATTCTCCTTACAAAATGTCATCCTTGGTTAATTTTTCTCCTTCCCTTTCCAGTTTATCCATACTCATTACAAGGCATTCCTTGTTGTTGCAAGTTAGCTTGATACTAAGGTTAATTCTCTTAAAAGAGTAGAACATGATACACTCCACTTTGTATAATAGAAAATCATCCTTATCTATAGTTCTCATCCTTCTCATTATGAAACCAATAGATCTATTACATTTTTCTACTTCTCATTGCATGTTCTATATTCTTGTTAAAATATGTCAACTCTCCTTATATAGTTCATGCAATCACATTTTCCTTGTTTACAATCTTGCACTTGTCACTAAAGTTTATACTTTTTGGTATAAAATGTATTTTCATTTACCATGTTGTGCTTTTCATTATAGTTTATATTTTATGATTACAATAATATCAAATTCAATTACAGAATGGTAGTGACCACCAAAACAAATCAATAGGAAATTGGCACTTATACCCCAATACAAAGAAAACATCCAAGACAATGTTACACAAAAAGCATCAAACACAACCTAGAGAAGTTACTACAACAACATCACAAAAAGCATCCGATTTAGATTTTTAGAAAAAAAGATGTTTCCTTACAAGAATAATATGTTTATACAAACCACTTTGATAACTTCATCAAAATAACACCTCCAAGCATTAAAAAAATTGAGGTTATTTTAGAATAGAACTACATTCCTCTCTTCTTGAAGTTGTAAATCAAAGAATTACATAAAGCTACAACTGAACTTTGATCAGATCACAGTGAATTTCATATCTTCATCAAAGTAACATCTTCATACATTACAAAAAAGATCATTTTTACTCTTTCACCTTTTGACTTTTTCATCTCTTCATTGCTCCCCTTTGACTCTTGTATTTCTTCAACGCCCCTCTTTGACTCTTGCATTTCTTCAATGCTTTTCAATTTCCTAAATTTCATCATCTTATGAAATATATCATCATGTATCACTAGAATGTTTTCTGTTGTAAAGATAATACTATGTCCATTAACCAAGCATTCCAAGTATTTCATTACAAACACACCGCAATCCACCTCATTTTCTACCTATTGTGGGCAGTCAAAAAATTCAACTTTCCATTGAGACATCTGGATCCCTCTATCAGACAATCGTCTTAAGTATTCCAATATCCATCCAACCTAAAACAAAATAGCACATTTATGTCACCCATATTTGTACCTCTCTTTTATAAAATGAGTTTCTAGAAAGATAGTTGAATGTCCTAAATTTCTATTCTTTGAAATTAGCTTCCACAAGATGCCAATATGTGTCATTGTTTAGAGTAATGAATAATTAATCAATATTATTGAAACCACTTTGTATAATATTGAACAGACTTGGAAGTTGACTTATAACTTCCTCCATATACTCAGTAAACCCATGTGTACTTTTTTCTTCAAGATACACAAATTATGTATGAGATATGATTCAACTTTTTCCTAAATTCATATCACTCTAACTGTTCTTGTATTTCATTCTTACCAGGACATATGATACTAAGAAATTCCATTTTTGGATATTAAAAGGGTGATTCGATGCTCTAGAGGGGGGTTAATAGATCTGAATGCACTTAAAAAAATTCATTAGACCTTCAAGTTATATCAAAAGATAAGGTTGCTAAATAGGAAATTTGAGTGCAACTAAAACTTACATCGCAAGGGAGAGAGAGAGATTGAACAAGCACCAAGTCACAAGCTATGTAGAGTGGTTCCACACTCCAAACTAAGAGTATGTCAGTCCACTACCTAGAGAGGTCAACCTCTAGGATTTCTAAGTGTGTCTTCCTCTATATATTCACTTATAAGAGTTACAAGACATGACCCACCAAATGACTTGCCTATCCAATACAAAGAGTCTTCAACCTTACCAAGGACTTACCCACTTTGCAACGAGTCTTCGGCCTTCCCCAAGGACTTACCCACTCTTGCGCAAGTCTTCAGCCTTCTAGGAATTACCCACTCTTCTTGGATCTTTAGACTTTGACTTCACATTCACTTGGAGAAGCTTTCACCAAGGACTTGCCCACTTGAGTAAGGAGTCTTCTGCCTTCACCAAGGGCTTACCCACTCTTGTTCCAAGTCTTTGGCCTTGATATTCACCAAGGGACTCCTTCTATTGTTCTTCTTTACCTCTCTTAGCCAAGAGAGAGAACCTTCATCTTCATGGTTGAAATGAGAGAAAGGGAGGTGGTGGAAGTGAGAGCCTCACAAGATATACAAATGGAACTAGCTCTCTTATAGATTTCCTACTCACTCTAACAAATGTATCAAGTAATTAAGGTTAAAGGGTGAGAAGAAGATGTAGGATGTACTCAACTATAGAATAGGAACCTCATATAGAGTTTTTCATTGAATACTCAACCTTGGAATGAAGCCCAAGGGGTCCTATAGTAAGCCCACCCCAAGATGAGTGCATGCCTCTTAGACTTTGAGAACACTTAAGAACAAAGACTAGCCATTTTGTGGCTTGCAATGGATATATTTTCAGTTGTTGCAACTCCACAATGGCTAGAAACACTTTTCTACACTTTTCCATATAGTGTAATCGGTCAAGTTTCTATAAAGGTAACTCGACCGATTTTACTAAGTGACAAGACCAATTTAGACTATCGGTTGAGTTTGTCTTGGGGTAACTCAACTGATCCACTTAAATTAGTTTTGGTCTACAGAGGGATCGGTCGAGTTCTGTGAAATGAAAACTTGACCGATCAAAATTCATTTTCAAGATTCAATTAGGATTGGTTGAGTTTGCAACTTGACCGATGAACATCCTGATGTGAATTTTAGAAAATGGCTTTTGAGTACTTAAATATTTGATCTAAGTGCTCCTGATTTTTTCTAAGCTTAATTACAAGTCATACAATTATTACAAGTGATTTACAACATGATTCTAATGTATTTACATCATATTACAAAATCATGCACTTGTATTGACTTTGACTTGTCTTTTCTCAAAGTTGAGATGTGCAAGTTAGGGCATTTGGAGTGTGTCTATACCTAATCTAAAATCACTCAAGTAGAAGCATTAGGCACAAAGAATTGGAATGGTTTATTCATCATCAAGACAAGGGTTTAGTCAACTTAGACCTTGAGTCAACATTTACCTAGAGTCCACATTATTCCCCTTTTTGAAGATGACAAACCATTCCATAAATGTATTGAAAGCAAACCTAGGGGTTTCAATAGAATGGATTTCATATGATCCCCCTCAATTGATGTTATTTCTCCTACATGGTTAGCTTTCATAAAATTTATACAATACTATGTCATTTACTCATATATGTTGCACACATATATATCTTCTCCCCTTTACCTTTTCCCCTTTACATAAACATGCTTCTCCTCTTCATGTAAGACATGCCTTCTCCCTCTTTTGTCAAAAGAATACATACATTTCTCCATCTTTGTCATTTCAAAAAGTGGGGGTATGAAGAATTAATAAACACCATTGTTAAAAGAAAGGAGATAATAAAAATTTATATAACGAGAGTAGAAGAGAAAATATAGGGGCTTGTCCAAGCATATAAAGAAAAGCAAGTTAAAGCATGCACTTCAACAACCCCATATGTGATTATAGCATATAATAAGGGAAGATAAAGTGCTACAAAAAATAATAAATTGCAATTTTGACCCTCAAGATGATGGAATTTTCCCAAAAACCACCAGGACTTATGGCAAAGCGATGAGCCTTGCTCAGAAGGCCGTTTCTGCATAAAAACACTAGTCTTGCATAAAAATCTGATGTTTTACCATAATCTATATAAAAATATAAAAATGCTTCAAAATATACATACAATTTTGCTCTATACATCCTGCATCACAATGTTATGTAAGGAACTCAAGATAGTAGATATGCAATTCAAGGAACAAGCTTGATCAAGCATGAAATAAGATACAAGCATAGCATATAGTGGAATACCACTTGATGAAAAGAAATAGAACTACATGTAGATATACTACTAATAGATGTTATCACAAGTTAGGGCTACTAGTAGGATCTAGACCATAGCAAAAGATACCAAAAGATACACAAGATAAAGCAAGCTATGAGTAGATGTAGAGATATATCCAAACAAACATATATGCAATTTTAGGAGACAAGAAAGGATATTACTCACTAGAAAATATGCATCATTACCAAAAGATGATTACCACTAAGAACCTCAAAGTTGTATCCACACAAGATATACAATTTTATAGATGTAGCAAGTTTGAGCACAATGGAAGCAATTTAGACACAACCAAGAGATCCAAAGAGATCATCATCAAAACCTACAAATCAACTCAAATCAAGTAATTGCAAGATATAGATATACCAATTTTGGGCAATTAGAGAGATACAGTTGTAAGAAAGCAAGGAAATTTAAAAACACGGAAATGGCATATATAAATATACCAAATGGAGTGCCAAAAAAATAAAGCAATTGGTTGAGAAAATCTAGATGAGAGGGAAATTCTCATCTAAAAGGTCAATTGTATATTCTGTGCATAGTTTTGTCACTCAAGTTCTTTGTATTGACCACTTGACCAATGACATCTATTGGCAACACCCATTGGTGCCTATCGGTTGAGTTTCTAATATGACATATCTGGCTAAAAAATTGCTGTAAAAAGCACATATATATGAAAAATATATCTAGATGCAATATAAGATATAAACCATATCCAAGCATGTATAGGCAAGTTAGTAATGCACTATGAAAGCATTACAAGCAATATTTGAGCAAGAAAGTGATGAGAATCACAATATATCACTTTTAACTAAAAAACCATGTGTATAGTGCACACTAACTTGGCAAAACACACTATGATTGGATATTAGCAAGCATAACATTACCTTTGTTCTTACCACTTCTTTTCCACTTGTTGCCATCCCTTACACATCTCACCTTTGTTCTTTCATGTGGATTGAGAAGTCAATTTGCAATTCAATAGCTTATGTCAATCCATTTGCAAGTAACCTGCAAGAAGAAAGATACAATGGTCCCCAATCATGTTTTTGGGTTCAGAGGGGTTAGCTTAGCAACCCAAGTCCTATTTCTCTTGGGTGCTTTCCTAAAAGAACAACAAGTAGAATAATGACCAAAATCATTGCAATAGTTTCATGTGCCCATAGCCTTGGAACTAGAGGATTCTCCTGAGAATATTAGAGGTCCTTTACCTTTGTTGTTCCATTGGCAACCACCATATCCAAAATCATGTCTACAATTTTTTTAGTAGCATGATGTAGAATATCATTAAGATTCTTTTTACCAACTAAGAATCTATGCAATGAAGATCTCAAACTAATATTATCATGTATAAGAGAAGTAATAGTAGAAGACAAATGATTTATATTATCTCTAGCATGCAAAATATCATTTTCTAGGCAAAGATCTTTAGTCATATAAGAATCTTTATAAATGTAAAGAGCAGCAATACTATTTTCTCTACTAGTAGAACTAGAACAAGATTTAAGAACATTGATTTTACCAAGAAAAGAAGCATTCTCATTTTTAAGCAAAGCAATCTTGGAGAGATAAATACTATTTTTAGATTTTAATCCTTGAAAAAAAATTGTCCCTTTTTTAGTTCTAAGAACATCAATATCATGCATGAGAGAACCAACAATTAATTTATGTTCATCATTAGAACTAGGAATAATAGGTTGAGCTTCTAGAAATCTAATCATGTCAAGCAAATCAGAATTTTCAAGTTTAAGAGAATCTACTTGACTAAGACAAGAATTTTTATCATCAAGAAAACAAGTATTAGCATGTTCAAGATCATCTACCTCTACATACAAATTATCAAGAATAATAGCAAGCTTTTTCCTTTTCCTTTTAGAAGACTTAAGAGAGGCACAAGTAGCATTATTGATATCAATTAAAGGTTCTTTATCTAAAGAGTTTATATTTACCTCATTTGTGTCTTCACTTGTTGATGCCATAAGAGCTAAATGACATTCTCCTTCATCATTAGAGCTTGAGCTAGATCCTGCACTTGATTCTGCACTTGAGTTGGAGGAGTCACTTGATCTTGAGTTGGAGGAGTCACTTGAGGTTTTGTTCCATTTCTCTTTATTCTTATACTTCTCTTCTCTTCTCTTCTCTTATGATGATGGGTCTTTTTGCATTGTAGACAATCTATCTTAAAGTGACCCTTTTTTCTACACTTGAGGCACCAGATGGAGGAGGAATTATTGCCTTTGTAGAATCTACCATTGGAGTACCTGGCATCTTCTTCAACATGAGAGGATGGAGAGGCTTGTCCCACAATAGCTTCAATTTGAGCCTAGATTTCAGTCTTATTCATTCTCTTTAGATCTTTCTCCTCTTGTCTTTCAACTTCTTCTCTCTTGTTAAGTGTGACTTCGGGGGCTTGTAAATTTCCAATGAGCTCTTCAATGGGGATGTCATCAAGAGATCTTACTTCTTCAATGGAAGTCACCATGGGTTCCCATCTCTTGGGAAGAGTTCTAAGGATCTTAGAGTTGATCTCTCCTCTACTCATAGGATGACCTAGGATGACAAGGCCATTTACAATTATGTTGAGTCTTGAGTACATGTTGTCTATATTCCCCTCCTTTCCCATCATGAAGTTCTCAGGAGGCCCTTTGAGCATGGAGACTTTTCTTCCCTTCACTTGAGTTATCCCCTCATAAGTGATGCATAGCCTTCTCCATACCTCATAGTTCGTCTCACAAGATGAAATCCGGTTGAACTCGGTGGGGTTCATGGTGGCATAGATGATGTTGATTGATCTTGCATTCAAGGTAGCTTTCTTCATTGTAACTTCATCCCATTCTTCTGTCTTTGTCTTCTGTATCTTGTATGGATGGTCCACCATTTTCCATATCTAAATACTTGATCCTTGGATGTAGAATTGCAGCCTTATTTTCCAATAGAGGAAATTACTGCCATCAAAGATTGGAAGGTTGATCAAGTATCTCCCTCCTTGGTAGTCACCCATCTGCTCCTACTTGTTGAAGTATGCTTGAAGAAGACCTACTCTGATACCAATTGTTGGATCCTAGATGGGTGATTGGATGCTTTTGGGGGGGGGTGAATAGAGTTGAATGCACTTCAACAAAATTCATTAGACCTTTAAGTTATATCACAATATAAAATTGCTAAATAGGAAATTTGAGTTCAACTAAAACATTACATAGTGAGGGAGAGAGAGATTGAACAAGCACAAAGTGACAAGATATGTAGAGTGGTTCCACACTCTAAACTATGAGTATGTTAGTCCACTACCTAGAGAGGTCAACCTCTAGGATTTCTAAATGTGTCTTCCTCTATAAATTCACTTATAAAAGTTACAACACATGACCCACCAAAGGACTTACCTATCCAACACAAAGAGTCTTCAACCTTACCAAGGACTTATCCACTTTGGAATGAGTCTTCATCCTTCCCCAAGGACTTACGCACTCTTGCACAAGTCTTCAACCTTCTAGGAATTACCCACTCTTCTTGGATCTTCAGCCTTTGACTTCACCTTCACTCAGAGAAGCTTTCACCAAGGACTTACCCACTTGAGCAAGGAGTCTTCTTCCTTCACCACAGGCTTACCCACTCTTTCTCCAAGTCTTCGACATTGATCTTCACCAAGGGACTCCTTCCCTTATTCTTCTTCACCTCTCTTAGCCAAGAGAGAGAATCTTCATTTTCATGGTTGAAATGAGAGAAAAGGAGGTGGTGAAAGTGAGAGCCTCACAAGATATACAAATGGAACTAGCTCTCTTACAAATTTCCTACTCACTCTAATCAATGTAACACGTGATTAAGCTTAGAGAGAGAGTGGATGTTGTAGGATGCACTCAACTATAGAATAGGAACCTCATATAGAGTTTTACATTGAATGCTCAACCTTGAAATGAATCCCAAGGGGTCCTATTTATAGTTGGGGATGCCTATTACCATTTGGGAATACTTAAGAATGAAGACTAGCCATTTTTTGGCTTGATACATATATATTTTTTTATTGTTGCAACTCCACAATGGTTAGAAACAATTTTCTGCACTTTTTCGTACAGTGTAATTGATCGAGTTTCTATAAAGGTAACTCAACCGATCCCACTTAGCGACAAGACCAATTTAGGCCATCAGTCAAGTTTGTCTTGGGGTAACTCGACCGATCCACTTAAATTAGTTTTGGTCTGTAGAGGGATCGGTCGAGTTTTGTGAAATGAAAACTCGACTGATCAAAAGTCATTTTCAAGATCCAATCAGGATCGATCGAGTTTGCAACTCGACCGATGAATAGCCATATGTGAATTTTGGAAAATGTCTTTTGCGTGCTTAAATATTTGATCTAAGTGCTCCTAATTTTTTCTAAGCTTAATTACAAGTCATACAATCATTACAAGTGATTTACAACATGATTCTCATGGATTTACATCATATTCCAAAAACGTGCACTTGTATTGACTTTGACTTGTCTTTTCTCCAAATTGAGATGTGCAAGTTAGGGCATATGGAGTTTGTCTATACCTAATATGAAATCACTCAAGTAGAATCATTAAACACAAAGAATTGGAATGGTTTAATCATCATCAAAACAAGGGTTTAGTCAATTTAGACCTTGAGTCAACATTGACCTAGAGTCAACAACCATTTGAATTATTTCTTCCTTTTTTTTTACTTCAAGTTGCTTTGAACATGTCTGCAAAACTATCAATCACATGTTCATTACACTTTGCACAATAGTATAGAGATGTCAATCATCTGTAGTTACACTTTCAACATTTGATTGTTCACACAAAAAGTTTATATCTATATTAGATCTTGAGGTCTCAACATTACCGGAGAACCAATCATTTGATTCTTGAAAAAAAGTCTTGATAGTTGTTTTCCAGTGAACCATGTGTCATCTTGAAATAGACATTCCTTTCTTGATCTGTAGAGCAAGTGTTAACCCAAAATATTAAATTTGACGGATAATATGTGTGTGCTCACATTATTCTTCTCTTGCATTCTCTTATACTTCATCAATGTTCTCCTTGAAGTTCTTTTCTACTTCTTTCCAATAATCACCCTTGAATTATTCATGTCCAATGAAGTTTGTAATCCTTTCATGTATTAATGTTACATTACAAGGAATAATAATATTTATTGTAATGCACTTCGTGTAACAATCAAGGAAAGAGGAACATACAAAAGATAGATATATACTTAGCATCGACTCCCTTCTAGTCTTTATATTTCTTCAATTTTTCCATGTTTCTATTTGATCTTCTTTTCTTCTTGGAAAACATCTTGATTTCCTTCTTTTCTGGCATCTTGTTTTCCTGCTTCTACAACTTCTGTTATTTTTGGAGGTGTATGTTCTACAAATCTGAAATGTAGTGGACTATGGTGATTCCTCATTTGAGATGACATTTTGAACCTTACCTATTTATCTTTATGCTAACTTTATTTCAAGAGCCGCATGCACTAAATTGTCACTTAAAATTTTTGTTCTCCTCCTCCAATTCATGCACCCTCATTTTCACCTTCTTGTTTTCCTCCAACACCTCTACAAAACTTTTGAAGACATTCAATTTACACATCTCCTTGTGCTTTTCTAGATCATCCTTGAGAGACTTGATTCTTTCCACCAAGTAATCATTTCTTGTGTTAGAATCTTCTTCTACCTATTTTCATTTTCCTTTGACGTCACACTCCTCCATTTTTGCATACACTTGGATTTGCAATGTGGGAACTTTTTTCTTTGTGATGTGTGTATCTTTTAAGTTGTTGTCATTTTCCAATCATCAACATTATCCACCTTCATCTTTTTTATAACTTGAATGGACCATATAAAGAAAATTTAAATATCATTACATAGATGTATTTTGAAATATTTTTTTAATAGAAACTTGCATTTTGTAAGACGAACAAGATTTTTGTAATATAGACAAACATTTGTAATAGGAACTCAATTTCTGCATTAGAAACAACGATATTATAACAAAAACATGAAAATTGTAATACAGACAATGTTTCAGTAATACAAACATATAGTTTGTAACAGAAAGAAAGCTTATGCAATACAAAACAAGCATTTTGTAATAGAGTACAAATTTTTACTAAAACATAACAATAATAGAGACAACAATTCTGTAATATGAAAATATATTTTGTAATAGAAACAAAATTTAGTTGTTGAAACATACATTTTGTAATAGAAACAAGAGTTTAGTAATAGAAACTAAATTTTAGTAATATAGACTTTTATGTCGTCTTTTCCTATTGATGACAGTTCTCTTTTCCTATTTACTGGAGCTTCCCATTTCTTAACCATGGACTGTGCATTCTTGTCTTTTGATTCTACAATGTTTGTCATATAAATTACTCTAACCTACACTCATCTGTAAGACACTTTTGTAGCTAGTTCATTTCAATTTGTTGTCTTTCTTAAGAAGGAAAAACACAAAAGTAAATTTAGTTTTTGTATTTACATATAAACATACCTTAAAAGTAGTGATATAAAGGTTCTTCCTCCTCATTATTTATCTTCACCATTTGTATAAATTGTTTAACATAAGTTCAATATTCAAAGAATAAACATGCATACTATGATAGTTCAAATGAAAGACATGAATATATAAACAAGATACATACAATTTTTGGAATGAGTGCCTTTTTGAATCGTTACATTTTTTCATTACATTTTTCTCTAACAAAATTTGATTTACCAGCATTACAAAATTATTGCTTAGGGTACAATTATATACTTTGTATTACATTTATTCTTTTCATATTACAACATGTTAACTCTCTTTGCATATATGACATACGTGCATAAACACAATACACAACACGAGCAAATTAAGTTTTTTTACAAGGATATTAACATAAGATCATTATTAAAGTAATTTAAAAGAAATTATATAAAAATTAGATCACTCGAGTGTGGAATTTACCTTTGGATTTACTGACCAACCCTTTTCCCTTCACATGAACTATATGTTGATTACCTCCTATATTCATCTACAGACCTATCCTCGATAATTTTTTCTTCTTTATCATTTGGAACTTTGTTTCCTTTTCCTATATTGTTTCAATCCTTTCCCCATTTTTATAAACTACTTTATCGAAATCATCATGTTCTTATGGCTCTTTGTGAGTTGTCTTCACAAAGCTATCATCAACAAAGTCATCATCATTATCATATAAGTTACCAGTATCCCTAGTTTCATCAGCCCTATCTTCATCTTGTGCAAAAATTAGGGCTCATTTGGTAATGACCCCTTCCCCCCTTTATGTATGAATTGTAATTTCAACTGATAATGGGGAAAGAGGATGGATGGATTGAGAACCAAAAAAGATGTAGGAGGAATTGGGTTTCATGGAAACCATAATACTTTTCCATCTTCTTAGAAATTTCAAGAAACAATGATAGTAGGAGCCTTCCCGATACCTTATCTTCCTCAAAAAATCCTCCTCAAGTAGCAATGAAAATATGAGCCCACCCACTACCTCCTCTTCCTTGAAAACTCCTCCTCAAGTAGGAATGATAGAAAGATCCTTCCCAGTACCTCCTCTTCCTGGAAAACTCTTCATCCAACGATTGTACACCTTTGTGGGTTCTTCTCCATTTTGATGCCCTTCTTCTTTCCTTTGCAACATCTTCTCCACACCAGTTCACTATTTTTCTTTCTCCTCAACATCTTCTCTGAACACCAATCAATAGTAAATTTATAGTATGTTGTTAATTAGGACAAGGCAGAAATACATTAATTAGGAGGGAGCGGGTATAGGAGGGCACATGTAATTAATGCATGAGTTATTATTATTATTATTATTATTATTTATTTATATATATATATATGTGTGTGTGTGTGTACGTATATGTATACATATATGTAAATATGTGTATATATATTATGTTGTATCCCTAACACCACTGTAAGGGTATGTGTTGGAATTATCTTTCTATGTTACATGATAGACCTTGATTCATTTCTCAATGTTCTAGTCATCATATTTCTACCATTTTGATGGATAACATACTTGCAAACTTGTGTAACTTCTCATGTATTTGTGGTTTTAAGGGCATGGGTATGGTGCATGTATGATGTAGTAGAAAATGGATATGTACTTATAACCATAACTACTAACTTAAGGGAATCAGAATGGTTATGGTATACTAAAATTAACACCACGGGCTACCCATTTACACACATGTATGTGAAAGTTTTGATTTTGAATTGGGCATTGGCCTAGGTCAACACATTGATAGAGTTCCTCATGTAAACTACAACACAAACCATACATTTAAATCATAGAGAAAGAAATATATGTTGTGATATTATCTCTTGTGATGCTTGGATAATATGTATCATAGTTTAACATCATCGTCTTTACTAATCATTCTTCTATGAAGTACCTATTTGTGAAGAATAAGAATGATACTTGTCTGATATGTTAGATCCTACTCCTTTAAGAACTTGATGTTGAGATCAAGGACATGAAGTGACCACCGAATCTAGTTGGATGCTACTCTCAATAAGAAGAATGTTGATTATTGTTTTCTGAATGAGAGTCTTTAAATCCTTCTCTCACCTTCCATGGGTTTACACATTGCTAATTATACAGAAGTGATAAAGACTCTTGGTGATCAGACAAAGTAGTAAAGGGACAAATTCTTCCTACATGTTTACTACTCATTCTAGGAAGAACCACAACAGATAAGAAATGACTAGATGATATACCTCCTTCAATATTGTATGTCTAGAGTATCACTTGAAATGATATGATGGCCCTGTCCATGATCCTTATCACAAGGTATTCTACATTTATGCAATTTCATGAGACCATCTCCACCTCCTGAGGGGGGTTTGTACATCCTAATTCATTTAGATTATGTTTCAAACTAGGTAGAAGCATATACCACACGGAACAATGATCATAATGTCGTTAGGAAGTATGGAAGAAAGTCCATCTTCATCTGATCCACTATCCCACACATATTGGTCTTAAATAGTCACATTTTTTCATATATTGTTTAGAGTTATTATGAGGAAGTAACACATTACTTTCAAGGTGATCAAACTTATACGACCCATAGAAGTGCATATAGGTTCATCTATTCAATAGAGAAATAAAGTTGATTATGTATAACACTGTAAGGTTGGATATTCTAGATTGGGCCATGAGTTTAGACGGTGCATTTAGGAAATACAAGAAGCAGTCAACAACTGAATTGGTACATCTCCATTTCCTTTTGTTGATGATAAGTGATCCATCATCCTATGCAGTTAGAACATGTAGTATACAAGGCCATCAAGCAAATGCACTTTGTTATACAAAAAGAATGTGAGTGTGATACCGAAAATTTCTAGGATTTGACTAGCATCATGGATGTAGACGAAGGAATATTAAATCGTGATGATAAAAAAGTAGATGATAGTGTGACATGATTATAGGATTATATACATTTCTTTGTGAGATATAGTTGGGAAATCAAACATTCCTATTTTGGCCTCATTTTCAATCCCATATGGAGTATGCTTGGAAAAGGATGAGTCAAATTTTTGTTTACTTTGATTTATAGTTTGTAAGTTACTAGATTTTGAAGGTAGATGAATTTAGTAACAAGAACAAATATTGATTATTAGTTTTGATCAATATTCCTAATTTAATCAATCAACATGACATCTGGAAGTGGTCCCTCTAGTATCAACCTTGTTGTGGGTCATTTAACATGTAACACTCAGTTATGATCATTAGATGAGACTGTGATGACCCATCCGTCGTCTCCTATCTATGAACTTCATGGATCTGGAAATACATGAAGGGGTGGGTCTCATGTTTCTTATTGAATAATTATCCAAGTATTAGACCTATAATCCTCTTCACTTACTATGGATCTTATGGACCCATCCCATTGATGTGTTTGGGATTATGGGGGAATATCCACTGCCTTCCCTTGCCACCCTCCTCAATTCACCCTATAATGAGTACCCCTTGTGATAAAGGCTTGTAGGTAACGTGAGGTGCACTGGGATGTAGCACAAATCTACCATAATGACTCCACAAAGTGGAGTGATGGGTTGTTGGATGTTTTATTAGTGCTTCCTCTAGTTGTAAAAACCCACCTTTTCTAATGCCATATCCAAAGTCTAGGAGCATTTATGAGTCACTGGCGGCATATCCGGGGGAATTAATGGAATTTTTGAAGAAATTATAGAGTCTTTGGTGGTCTAGTCTAGCTTTAAAAGGAGTCAGATCAATTATCCCCTCTTTCCAGGTCTTATGGAGGTAGGCATTGAAGTATATCTCATTGAGACCAATGATAAATGCATAATTATCCATATTATTTTCTTTTTTAACATCTCTCTTTAGATGCATTTCATTATTATTTTCCAGTTTTTAAGTTAATCTATCTTAATTTAGCATTTCTCCCTATAATTGGAAATTTTAGTTGATTTACTTGGGTTTTTTCCAAGATAAATGACCAATCTCTTTAAAGCCCAAAAGGCCCAATAATCAAAGGCTTCAATTCTTATCCTCAGCATCCCATTAAATTAACAAACTCCACCATTCATTTGAATTAAAGAATAAGATCACTAGCTTCCTAAAAATTTGATTCAATTGACTCAGATCCCCAATTGATCGACTCATATCCCCAATTGATCACTTGGAACCCCATCTGTTTGACTCACACCCTAGACTCAGCCAAGATAGCTACCTTTAATAGCCATTCTAGGGTTTTTGAATTGACACATGCATGAAATTCAATCAACTTACTGCACCCCTAGTCGATCGACCTGCACTCTACGTGCAGTGAATCAACATCCACCACCAAGACATTTCTAGGAATTTGGCCTCACCTTCCCCTCTATAAAAGGAGGGGGGATTCCAAATTTGAAAGCATCTCTCCCTTGGGGGGATCCAACCATCTTATGTATCTCATTTCTATTTTCTAGCCTTGTACTTTTTAGTGATTTTCCTGTATGGAAAAAGATTGAATATTGATTATTAGTTTTGATCATTATTCCTTATTTAATCAATCAATATGGCATATGAGAGTCATCCCTCTAGTATCAACCTTTTAATGGATTATTTAACATGTAACACTTAGTTATGATCATTAGATGAGACTCTAATGACCCTTCCATCATCTCCAAGCTCTGAACTTCATGGAGATGGAAACACATGAAGGGGGTGGGTCTCATGATTATTGTAGAATAATCCTCCAAGTATTTGACCTATAATCCTCTCTAATTTCTATGGATCTTATGGACCCATCCCATTTGTGTGTTTGTGATTATCGGAGAATATTTATTGCCTTCCCTTGCCACCCTCCTCACTTCACCCTATAGTGCGTACCCCTTGTGAGAAAGGCATGTAGGTAAGGTGAGGAGCATTGGGTTGTACACAAATCCACCATGGCAACTCCACAAAGCGGAATGATGGGTTGTAGGATGCTTTGTTGATTACTCCTCTAGATTTCATACCCCACCTCTTCTAATGCCATAGCCAAGGTAAGGGGGAATTTCTAAGTCATTTGTGACATATCTGGGGGGGGGGGTTAATGAAATTTTTGAAGAAATTCTAGAGTTCTTAGTGGTTTTGGTCTAGCTTGAAAAGGAGTCAGACCAATTTCCCCCTATTTCCTGGTCTTGTGGAGGCAGAGCTTGAAGTATATCTCATTGAGACTAGTGATAAATGCATAGTTATCCATCTTATTTAGATGTTTAAAATCTCTCTTTAGAAGCATTTCATTATTTTTTCTAGATTTAGATTTAATATGTCTTAGTTTAGCATTTCTCCCTTTAATTGGAGCTTTTACTTGATTTACTTGGGTTTTTGCAAGATAAATGACCAATGTCTTCAGAACCCTAAAGGCCAAAGAATTATAGGCTTTGATTCTTATCCCCATCATCTCATTCGATCGATTGAGTCAACCATTTGGTCAACACAAAGCATAAGATCACTAGCTTCCCAGAAGTCCCAATCGATTGACTCAGATCCCGAGTTGATTGACTCATGCCCAGACTCATCCAAGACAACTGCCTCCAAAATCCATTCTAGGGTTTTTTAACTGACAGATACATTAAATACAATTGACTGACCAGACCCCTAGTCGATCGACCCACATGCCATGTCCAGTGAATCAATAACCACCAAGCCATTTATAGGAATTGCCCCTCTGTCACCCTATAAAAGGTGGGGAACTCCAGATACAAAAACATCTCTCCCTTGGGGGGACCTAACAGTCCTATGTATCCAAATTCAATTTCCAGTCTTGTACTTCTTAGAGATTTTCTTGAACAGAGCAAAGATTGGAGAAATAGTGCCATATTCTTATTTCTATATCAGAGTTTGATATCGTTTGGATTCTCTTTTTGTATCACTGGCCATGAATCTTCCTTTCCATTCTTCTTCTCTTGTATCATCTTTCATAATGAACTAGTAGTTTATTATATTGGGGCATAGGTGTAGTTTTGTAGCACTTATTACTTTTTATGTTAACTATGTGCTCTTGTTCGATAGCTTGTTTTTCATTCGATTCCTACAATCTTTTATGAATTGATCTATCGTATTACCACTCGTTAACTTTGGGTGAAGAAACCTCAAACCCAAAGTTTAGAATAACCAAATGGATGCATAGAGATCCAGATGAGACCTTAGAAGAATCTCTATTACATGATTAGGCAAGGATCCATAAACACTAGGATTAACAAGTTTGTCAGAAGCTCAATATTGAGAAGACATTGTGGAAGGATGTCTTCCTAATCATAATCTAGCTTGCTTATTTTGAATAGGATTTGTTGATATGAATTATACTCAAGTTATAGATGGAAGCCCGAGGCCCTCGATATTCATTTATAGTTTGATTCAACCTTTTTTTTAATTTTGTCTTTCCATTACAAACTTTTATTTCTGTTCTTTTCTATAGATTTCTCAAGCAAAACTGAATCTATATAGTTCTTAGAGATAATATTTGAACACACCCTATCCTTTTTTTAAGGAAGTAGGGAAGCTATATATTCATCTTACCTTCCCCCTGCAAGCAAATTTGAAAAAGGAGTACAAGCACTAATAACATAATTAAACCTGGTAGTACAAGTACCATTACATGACTTGACATCATTAGTTATTAAACTAGTAAGTGTAGCAGGAGGATTACAGTAGGTGTGGGTACCTTCATTATTTTTGTGATGGTGTTTAGCTAGTGAATCAAAAGTAGCATTGCAGTTTCTTTTGACATAGTTGACGCAGTAGTCTTTCTCATCCAACAGTTCATTTATTCTAGAAACTACATTAGCAAAGGATGGGTAGTTCATACCATCTTCTTGAATCATTTTGGTAGCAATAAGGCTATCAGTTTGAAACTCAATAGTCCCTAGGAAGTTAATATTGGCATATTCCATGGCCTTAAGTATACCAGTGAGCTCTGCGTAGAGGACATTAATAGTTGCAATAGTTTCACTATAACCCCCAATCCATTGCCCGAGCTGGTTTCTAACAACACAGGCAACTGCAGATTTGGAAATACTGATAGCAGCATCTGAATTGATAGTAAACTGCCTGGTGCTAGCCGGAAACCAATGCATATTGTTTGAGGTCCTTGTGCTGTTATTGGTGCTTCTAATGGCTAACTCATTCATTTTAACATGATGTGTTATATGGTTTGTGATCCCCTCCACAGTTCTTTTGTATTATTGAAAACTTCTTCGTTTCTATTATGCCATAGCGTATTGCATGTAATAGCATAAAGTCTGGCCTAGTAATTGTCTTTGGTGTTACATTTGAACATCCAATTGCTACCCTCTTCATCATTCCAAAAATCATCATTGAAGTTGCTATCCAGGACCTTCCTCCAGATGGATTTGTTCTGTCTGCAGTCCCTAAGAGCATGTAACATAGTTTCATTTTCAAGATGGCACCTAGGGCAGAGGCTATCTATAATCATGTGCCTCTCCTATCATCGGGCATTAGTAAGGATGGAATCATGCCCCATCGTACATAGTAGTAGTTTGATAGATGGCGGAACATTCAGTTTCCATATGGATTCCCATTTACCCTGCACCAATGGGACCTGGTGGGTCGACATAGATCGTAGGCTGAAGCAATGGTGAATAAGCCTATTTTAGTAAGCAACCAAGCTCGAGTATTTTGTTTAGGGGTGTTGAGAGGCACATTTATTTTCAAAATATCTTGCACAATAGTGTTGGGTAACCAATGTTCAAGGAAGCTACGGTCCCAATCACCTTCATATTTACAACACATCCAACCTTCAGATATGATCTATCGCTAGGGATTACATTGATCGCTAAATCCCTCAGGCATCAATCATGATTTTTACATTTGTCGTCCCAAAAAGTAATGCTCATCCCATTAACATGTATCATTTTAGATTTATTAAGGATGATGTCTTTCAATCTGAATGCCTCTATAGACATGTGAGAAGCATTGATCATATGTTTGTCCTCAAAGCTGTCAAATCACTTTTGCAGGCTAGTGTACCGTTGCGAGTTTCTGTTGGTAGCTAAGTCCCAAGTGTTCTTGAGTGTGAGCGTTGTGTTCCAATCTCTCATGGATTTAACCCCTAGACCACCTACAACCTTTGGTCTAGTGAGTTCCTTCCAGCCAACAAGGGATACTGGGTTATTTTTAAAACCACCTCCCCAGATGAACTTCCTCATGTTGCTATCAATCTGATCGCATAGCTTGAGCGGTAATCTTGTTGTTTGCATGACATAAGTGGGTAGTGCGGTGAGCGTCGACTTGTCCAGGCACACCCTTCCAGCCCTGGATAGGCATTTAGATGACCATGCATTCACTCAGCTATTAACCTTTTTGAGGATAGAGGAATAGGTGTTCTTGTTGATTCTGTTGTGGACAATGGGAACACCCAGATAAATCCCCAAGTTAGAAGTAGCTTGGAATCCATTGATCCTACTGATGCTTCTTCTAACCCGGTGTTTAACAGAGGTAGAGAATAATATACAAGTTTTAGCAGACGAAATGGATTGTCTACAAGCAATGTTGAAGTGTTCGAAGCATTTCAGAATAAGCTTAATCTGGTCTACTTTGGCCTCATCAAATAATATGATATCATCTGCAAAGGAAACATGAGCAATCCTGGGTTCAGAGTGGCTAATTTTGAGCGGTTTCTAGTCACCATTACTGACGCTGTTTTGTATCATCTGGATTAGCCTTTCGAGACATAAAATGAAAATGTATGGCAACAGAGGGTCACCTTCTCTAAGACCTCTACTGGCCTTGAAGGGTTCGATGCTGCAACCATTCCAAATGACAGTGCTTGATCCTCCAGTAATAGAATTCATTATGAAATTTCTTATGTTGGTTGGAACACCCGTTTTCTATATAGTTTCATCAATAAAAGACCAGTCCATCTGATTGAAAGCTTTTGTGAGATCTATTTTGATAGCCATTGTAGGTTTGCTGGTTTTAGGCTTCATTCTTCTGATTAGTTCTTATACCACTGTGATGCTATCAGTAATTTGACGTCCAGGGACAAAGCTACTTTGTTCAGGTGATATCCAACCTGCGATGAGGGGTTTTAATCTGTTGACCCCAACTCTAGCCACGAGTTTCAACATGATGTTGTTCAAAGAAATAGGGAGAAATTGCTCACATATTTCTGAATGAGACTCTTTCAGGATGAGGATGATTGTAGCATTGCACATATCTTCATTTAGAGGTAGACCTACTACTACATGTGTAATAGTTTTAGTGACAACACTCTTGAGAACATACCAGTTGTTTTGGATAAACCCAACATTGATACCATCGAGTCCAGCTGCCTTGGTTGGGTCCATCATCTTCAACAAGCCATGAATCTCCTCACAGGTGGGTATGCTAGCTAATATCCTTGAATGTTTCGTCAGTGGCCTATTGAACCTGCCTGACACAACAACATGAGTATCATGACCGAGGGTCAGATTTAGATAAGATTTTCTTGAAATGGCTCAAAATCATAACCTGCAGTTCTTTGGGGTCTGTGATCCAAACGTTGTCATTGTTTTTTAGAGTCAGTATGATATTCCTTCGCTTTCTTTGATTGACCCACGCGTGATAGAATTTGGTGCATGAGTCACCATTCTTCATCCATTTGATGTGAGATTTTTGCCTCATGTCTACCTCCTCCTTATGTAGAAGCGATAGAAATTCCTCCTCCATTTTGATGCATCCTTTGGTTTCACCCTACATATACTACTTTGGATTAATTGTGGTTATTTAGGTTAAACTCTAGGGATCTATCCCCTAGTGGATATGTTATGCAATTAATCAGACATCAAATTTTGGTACCATTGTCGGAGACAACATATTTGTTGTTTGAACCCCAATCATTGTGAACAATTAGAATTATTTTCTTATTTCCCATTGAGATCCATTTTAATAGTGATAATCCACCTTCTACCTAGTTTCCATTCCGATAATACTATTTTTTATTTTGTAATTTTACTTTGGTTTTGTAATTTTTAGTCTTGTTTCATAATTTCTTAGCTTATCTTTGTAATGTTTAGTTATTTATAAATTCTTATTTATTTTTTTAATTTCTGGTTTTAATGAACTCCTTAGCTTTTTCTATAATTTATAGTTTTTAGTTTTATTCCATGATCTTTTATTGCTTAATATTTTATTTCTATCTTAGATTCTTTTTTTTATGTCTTTTCTAAAAAACATACTACAAAGATCCATAATGGTCGTGCTACCTCTCTTTCTACCGAGTTTCCATTCTGGTAGTACTATTTTTCTTTTTGCAAATCACACTTATTTCTAGAAGCCAATATAAATGAAGTGGTAAGCACAAAATTGTTTTCAGTGGAAATTGTGTGGTTATTACAACCATACATTCCTTGAATGTTCCAATGTCTCTCCTCAAGTTATGGTAGCACCTTGTAACATCCAGTCTTCCTATCATGGTGGGCATGATTCAAATTATTACTCACAATTTTTCAAATTCTATTATGAGGAACAATGCTACACATATCAATATCCTAATGAAGAGGGTTATGACTAAAAATATTATGGGGTTATGGTGAAGATGATCAACAGAATTTTCGAGGGTGCAAAGCTTATTATGAAAATCAATGTACACCTCAACAAGAGGAGCGACTTAGATCCCTACAGAGGATAGTAGCAGAACAACATGTAATTCTAGAAAATTGGCAAGCCTTGCTAGCTACTTTACTAGAGGCTCATTCAAAAAATGCCTCGAGGAAGTTAGAGATGCCTTGGATGATTATTTTCAATGACAAAGATGATGATACCATCATAATACCAACTATACACAATTCAAAAAAAATAGTATAGAATAAGGAGTTGCAGATGTTATGTGATGAATACACTGGTATTCTAACCCTTTCATTAGATGTTTTATTATGTGAGTATAAAAATTTATAGCAAGATATTCATCCTTGTTTGTCTATAGATCCTAAAACTCCAACAACTCCTTCTATCATTGACATAGATCTAGACGTTATCCATGACCAATTAGTCTTGGTTGAACCTATTTAAAATATTGAACCACCACCCTCCCACGATAAATTGGTGGATGTTTTTGAAGAAATTATTCCTCATCAAGAGCCTTACACTACACTGCAACTGATTTTCATTTTATGTGGCTGACTTAGATGGGAAGACACCACCTTTAAGTAAAAGTTCACATGCCCCCATTCTTTGATTATGATGATGCTCTTTCTATTTCAATTCCTCATGTACCCACATATGCCTCTTGGAAACATCTTGCATGGAGGAACTAGAGAAACATGCTATGCCAAAAATGAAACCCACTACTCCCATTGACCGTAATTTTGATTGCATAATTTTTAAGGAGAAAAAAGTATTATGATGTTGATTGAACTATCGTTGTTCCTTTAATATTGAAACCACTTATCCTATATGCATATCTATATGATAGGGGGAAACCAGGGACATATCCTCTACCTGATCTTGAATAGCTGGTGCTACATGTGCTACTAGACTATCACCTTCCAATCGTCCCCAATCCACATACATATAAACACTTCCTCCATTGATGAAGTAATACATATGGATCCTACGAAGGGACAACAAAGAAAGAGACAACATTGACCAGACACCCCTCTGAGCTTCCACAACCACCCAATAATTGGGTGCACCATGAAGCTCAATTGATGAAGGTTGCAATCCTCATCACTATTCCATTAAGCTAGACATTCTTCAAGCTATAAGGACCACATGGTGATATCCATACTTTTCTCCCATACATTACGAATTGAAGTTTTTCTCAGGACAAGCAACATTTGATGTTGAGGTTGGAGGTGGGTGGTACATGCGTACTTCACTCACCCTATCTTTTATTTTTAGCATTTGTTATGATGTTTTGTAGCTTAGCTTTAGTAATTTTCAAAAATTTCTTTTGTCCTTTATCTAGTCGGCCAATTATGCATGATATCAACAACCCCCCAGAATAGGTGAATCCTCTTGCAACATTTTTTTATACAACTTCCATTGCTAGAAATCATCTTGTCTCCTCTGATCTTAATAGTAGTATTCCTTTGGAAATGTTGGCAGACCTATAGGATAGAGAGGAATCAAACATGGTGTGTCCCTACTTTAGAATATGTAACTGGCTTGTACTATTTCTTGAGTTTTTTCAAGTTACAAAGAGAATTGAACTAATGACATGATACTCCCAATACATTAAATTCCAAACACAAGATCCACAATTCCAATCTATTCCACACTTCTTCTACCATCTTCTTACATCTCCTCATACGAAATAAAAAAATTAAAAGCCAAGAATATGCCAAACCCTAAGATCGGGTTGATACACCTTCCCCCCTCTACTACTTCTTCCATTTCCCTTGAAAATTTAATAGGGGTGTACCACGAGAAATGATGCCAAAGAGAACATAAGAAAAATAAAATCAATGTAATTTTGACAAAGTAAATAAAAGATCTCAAATCAAATACATGAGAATCACCTTCTTCCATGCCTCCATTTACTCTATTTTCTATCCAATGGTATCTATATAACCCCAAACCATCAAATAACCCTAGTCTTGTGCAAGAACTTGTAGGAAAATGCAGGAGTAAAAAACATAGAAGGGAGATGCCATTTATCTCTTTGTGGGTCTTGAAATAGAAGCAAGTCGTGAGAAATTCTAAGTAGGGAATTAGAAAATTATGTCCCATGATTTTAGGAAATCAAGGTCTCCTAGCCATATCATATGTTAAGGACTCAAATAGTGATATGCCAGTGAGGAAGGACTGAATGATAGTATTATTTGGATAGTTTATGATTTATTGTTGCTCGAGGATGAGCAAAGTTCAAGTTTCAGATCTTTGATAAATGCATAATTATCCATCTTATTTTCATATTTAAAATCTCTATTTATAATCAATGCATTATTATTTTTTGGTTTTAGAGTTGATCTATCTTAGTTTTGTTTTTCTACCTTTAATTGGAGTTTTTACTTGATTTACTTGGATTTTTGTAAGATAAATGAACAATCTCTTCAAAGCCTAAAAAGACCCAAGAATCAAAGGCTTTGATTCTCATACTCAACCTACTAGTCGATCTTCTAACTCAATCAATCAATCGACTCAAAGCGTAAGATCACCAACATCCCATAAATCCTAGTCAGTTGAGTCAAATCCCTTGTTGATCAAATGAGACACCCACTCGATCGACTTAGATCCCCAGTCAATCCACTTGTGCCCCAAACTTAGCTAAGCCATCCGCCTTGAGTATCCATTATAGGGTTTCTGAACCAACACAAATACTAAATCCAATCGACTAACTTGACTCCCAGTCGATCGAACCCCACGTTAGGTCAAGTGAATCAACAACCACCGCCAAGCCATTTCTTGTAGGTTTTTGCCCCTGCTTCCCCCCTATAGCAATAGGGGGTCTCTAAAGACAAAAGCATCTTCCCCTTAGGGGATCTAACCATATTTTGTGTCTCATTTCTATTCCATTCTCATACTTCTTAGTGGTTTTCCTATACAAAGAAAAAATTGGAGAGATATAGTCATATTCTTATTTCTAAATCAGAGTCTGATATTTTTTTGATTCTCTTTTTGTATCACTATCCATGACTCATCCCATCCTTTCTTCTTCTCTTATGTCATCTTTCATAATGAACAAGTAGTTCTTATATCGGGACATGGGGTGTAGCCCTATAGACAATACTTGTTCTTTTTGATGTAAACTATGTGGTCTTGTTTGTTAGATTGTGTTTCATTTGATTCCTATCGTGTTTTATGAATTGATCTCTTGTATTCACGCTCGACTTCGGGTGAAGAAACCTCTAACCCCAAAAGTTTCAAATAACCAAATCGACACATAGAGCTCCAAATGAGACTTTGGAAGGATTTCTATTATATGATTGGGAAAGGATCCACAAACATTGGGATTCACAAGTTTATGAGAAGCTCAATCTTGTGAATGCATTTTGGAAGGTCATTTTCCTAATCCTAATCTAACTTTCTTGTTTCAAATATTTTTAGTCGATCTGAATTATATAGGGGTAACGGGTAATGTCAGACCCTCAATATTACTTTATAATTTTTTTCTTTCCATTACAATCATTTATTTCTATTCTTAGCTATAGATCTCTCAACCAAAACCAAATATGAATAGGTTGAAGCGATAAGGTTTGAATGCTCATTCTTCTTTGGGTTCAACCCTACATATATCACATTCGATCTGTTCTCTTGTGGGTGGCTTAATGGTGGTTATTTAGGTTAAACTCTGGCTATCTCTCCCCTAGTGTATTTGTTGTGCATAGCCTAGGCCATGTGCCATGACCACAAAGGTCACAAATAGAGATCTGGAGGCTATCAATTTTCCTACCAAGGTAGATCTTTCTAAAATTCCATAATTTAACTTGATCTTAGAAATGGATTTAAAAATGCCCCCCACGGATGAATAATTCACAAAAAATGCCTACATATAGAAAATTGCTACTTGATTATAAAAATGCTAAAATAAGTGTTATGAGCACCAATTATTGTTAGTTGCTAATTTATACAACCAAGTATCTTTTAAGGTTCATTATTAGGTATAATTGGCAGGTGATGGACATTAAACCACCAAAAATCACTATTGAACACTAACAAGATCATGATATTATATACATACTCTCATATGAAAAATGTTGTTGAATGTTATCTATTTTAGCATTAAAATATAAGTAGGTTCTTTAGATAGCTTCAATATCATAAAAATATGAAACTTGAACTAAAGCTTAATAGTGACATCTTGATCAATAGAAAAATAAAAGATATGATATTACTATCAGCTTGAAGCTAGGTATAACTACAAACTGATTTGGAAAAAATATATAATAATATTGATGATCATACAATAATGATGGTTAATTGTTGTTGATCAAGTGATGAACAAATAGTACATGATCATGGATATGTTAGGAATATCTAAAATTAGGTACATGGGACTATCCTCTTGATATATATCTAGTCCATTGGGACTAGAATCATAATATTTTGATATAATATGTTTCATCTCTTAACATGTTTGTTAGTATACAATATTATTGGTATTATTCTATTATTTGAACTTCCATTTTCCTATGGTTATTATTTCCATATTTATGTACAGATTTTGTTAACAAACTCAAAAATTAATCATATTTCCCATTATGACTGCCTAAATGATGATATGGATATTGCATACAAGTGGCCTCCTCATTTAAGAGGGTTGGAGCTTGTACAAAATGGTGATTTCCTCCTCTCAAATAGAGATATGTAACTAGGTGACCACCCCCATCTTGTTGGGGCAATGGAAACATATAAATGGTTCATGTACGCATAATGGAATAACTCATGATTGAATACACATTTTCACTTAATGAACTGTTTTGGACCAGATACATTTTTCTTTTTTGTATATCACTACATCCTAGTTTTTGTTAATAATTCCATTTAAGCTTTCATTTTTAGTAGTTATCTCCTTTATGGAATAATTTACTCAACACACATCTTAACCCTTTCCACTATTTAATTTTTTAGTTTCATAGTTAGCTTGAGAAAAAAGATGCCACATGAGCAAGTTTACATATGAACCTATTGTCAATGATCCTAGTTAATATAAATGTGCATACCTCTATAAATTTAATTCAATATGTAACTATAAGTTGTAATAATTCATTTTACAATAATGCAAATGTTGATGTTGAGAATCTTTATGGTGTATGCACCAAGTTAATTGTTCTATACTATGCATCAAGTCCTTGACAATGTGCACTCAAATATCTTCTATTTTTTTTTCTTTAAGTTTGTGAGTCTATGAAAAGTTAGTATCAAAGTATGAACAATAGATACATGTGGCATTTTCTCACCATGGAACACAAACTGAAATCAACTTTGGATATGAATCTAAGAAACTTAGCAAGTTCTTATATAGGGACTAGATTTCACTTAGCCTATAGGTTATAATATAGATGTTCTAGAACTAGGTGTAGAATTATATGATTCTTGAAGTCTTCCTCTTTTTATTATAATGTCTTGTGGTATGGGATGGAACTATAGTAGAGTGATGCAGGGGATGCCCTATAGAGTGAAAGACCTAAAAGCATGAATGCAAGCATGTGTTTTAGATACTTATACATAAACAAACAATGTTCAAACTAAATTTCTAGGCGCCATGGAACTAGATGCCCTAATATGTGTGGCAACTCATTTTGATTTCATTCAAAAAAAGTATGGTGGTTTTATAGTACATGTTTAAAATGTTGAAGAAAACCTATATCAAACACGCACAATGTGACGACCCCAATTTCTATATACTTTCCTTAGTGACATCCACAAATATGCGTGCACTCATATCTATAAATGTCAGAAGGGAAAATACAAGAAATTAAGATAGTCAACTAAAATTAGAGGAAAGCCAAGATCAAGTTCACGTCATCATTAGATAGCCACACAACACTTCATTCATTGAGAATAAATAAAGTCATTACATGCTAGTAATTGAGAAGGAAGAATGAATAAGTCTATGAGATAGAAAAATATGATTATTACATAGGATCTATAACATCCTATTACATCATCTAGAAGAATAAAACTATCTAACTAAAATGTATAAGATAAGAAGTGGAGATCTATCTACTATCCTCCATGCTCATTATATATTGGCTTCTAGTACTTTGAAGTGCATCATAGGTTGCTTGTACGTAAAAAATACGAGAAACAAAACATCAACAAAAGTTGGTACGTGGAATTAAAGAGCTATACTATGCTGGTATATTGAAAATATTTGAAAAAGAAGAAAGAGAAGGAAACATTATTTAATGGTAGAAAATCATGTAATCCCAAGTTATTAATCACATTTCAAATGAATATGCATTACTGTGGTGGACTAGCACAAACATAAATTAATTAGGTTGTATCCCTACGTACCTTGTACCATTAGGGATCTCCCTGCGTACCTTGTACTATTAGGGAGGTACTAGTCAACATTAATTCTTTCCCTCTCAAATAGGGAGATTAATGAGCACCACCAGTAACTACATTTCATTTTCTCATTCATTTATGTTATTATATGTTCAATGCAGAATTGACAATACACATATATCTACATCCAACAATGTACTCAAATACATGCAAGCAAATACATATATTTAACATCCAACAAAACTAGTCATATAATTATATCCACATACCTTTGATTTCAGATCTGAATTCCACAAGTCCTAGATTAGGAGAAAGAGAGTAGATCGCCCTGAAATGTAAACAAGAACCTAAAGTCACCATGGGTTCTCATCATTCCATACTAGGTTTTTTATTATGGTTTAGATAATTAGGGATATCTCGTTAGGATACATATGATTCGAGAGATCAGAGTTGGATTCTAAGGGTCAGGGTCATTCAAAGTCATTTAGGGTTATTTAATAGTTAGGGTTTGACATAAAGTTGTAATAAGTATACACATGAAGAGAGGAAACTAGAAATTAGGGTTTTTCACAACTATTGAATCAAATATCACTCTTTTATTAGGTTTTTGAGTAACATGATGATCAGGACTCCAATAAGGGTTTAGGATGTCCACAAGATAGATATAAATCAAGGATGACTATTATTACACAAAATATAAATATTAAAAGATCATTAGGGCTTGTAGGACATACTTTCTAAAAAGGGATCAGATCTAGGTCCTAACTATATTTTATTTATATATATATAATTTTCTAATGAAAATGATTTATAGGTTTGGTATATTTCGATATTCTAAGCATTTTCTAGGATTTTCTAAGATCTGGCCAATCATATAATTTCTTGAAGAAATAAATGAAACAAAAAAAGAGCTCTACTTCGTGGATCATGTGAGGGATCAGACTAATCAAATCCTCCCACTGACCCGCGAGCAGACGCTCATTAGAGGGGAGGATCAGAATGGGCGAAAAGACCGCATGGCTCAAGGGATCTGGAATAGAACCCATTGGCATGTAGGGGCAAAGTGCTCAATCCTCCTACTTGATTGCTCCCTGCTCGCGTGCCATGGCTGCAATGAGGGAATCAACAGGGTTGAGTTGAGGTGAGGTCGAGGTTATAGGCTATGTTGATCATGGATGAGGAGTGCGTCGAAAGTGCGGGGTCTCGGTGGTTGTGAAGTGATCAAGGTCATCGGCAGTGGTGATCTAACTTCTAAGTTCCGATCAAAATAGGTGGGGAAAAAGAAAATGCATTTCAGAGATATACCTATCCTCGGGTTGGATTGAGGGGTCATGAAGCTCGGTGCGAGGTTCGTGAGGCTTGGTGACAACTCCCTGTGGCTCGACGTGCTCCTGACCTTTCCGATGATGAAGCTTTCGAGCTTGGTTGTGGTGGCTTGTCGACCCGAGGCTCTGGGCCTCCATGACTCCAACAGAAGGTGGCGGAGTTCCCGCCGAGGTCCCCCGATAATGATGTTGCGTTCGATTGGGCAGAGAGAGTCACTAGAGTAAGGAGGAGGTTGAGTTCAGGCAAAATGAGGGTGCTTCAGGTCAGGGAGGAAGGGGCGTGCTTTGTCAGAATTGAAGGTGGGGGATGATAAAAAGGAGGTCGATGAAGCTCTTGGAGGTCTTATATAGGCACTGCCACCACTGAGAGGCATGGAGAGAGAGGAGGTTGTTCTCCCGAATTCAAGGACGGGGGGGTGAGTAGAGGGTCGTTGGGTTTGGTTTGGGGAGGAGAGGCCTTCCAACAAATATCTCGCGGAGAGGGGATGAGATTTGGGTGCGAGGGTCTCTTGGATGGACTGTTGTACTATTGGAGGCAGAGACCGGGACTTGCCGGAGGTTAGGGATGACCCGGGGACTGTTGGATCTCATGTGATCCCTGATTAAAGGATGAAATGGTCGTGATTGGTCCCTGGTGAAAAGATCCACGCCCAAGCTTTAAAAAGGAAAGTGTGACACATATTTAGCCAATTAAAATCAAAACTTAGATCCTAGGTCCACAATGAATGGAGTATGTGCCTAATTTCAATTGGTCACATCTCCCAATTGGTTGACCCAATTGTAATGAAATTTTAGGTGTAGCTTAATGATGTCACAATGTAGCTATGGTGTGAAATTGGAGTTAATATTCGAATGTTGGCTATGTCAATTGACTATATGTCGTATTTCATGTAATTTGACTTCATATGACACTAAGGATGGTACCATATGAAATTGATGAGCCATTTAATCAATTTAGTGAGAGAGATGGTTGAGGGCATAATTGGAATAAACAAAATTATAGGAGAGAGAAAATAAATTATATATATATATATAGAGAGAGACAGAGAGAGAGAGAGAAACTCACTTTGTCACATTATCCCCTCCTTTTTAAGAATTTTGTCCCCAAAATTCAAGCAGCCTGAAAAAGATGTGGATACATCTTCTCGAACTCGGTCTTTAGCTCCCAGGTGGCATCGGTATCATCATGGTGGCTCCAGAGAACTTTAACCATATCTATATGTCGATTACTATGAAGCTCCTTTGTCTTGGAATCAAGAATTTTGACTGGGGACTCAGCATAAGATAGATCATCTTTCAACTCGAGGGGCTCATGATTCAGAATGTTACTAGGGTCTTTAACATAAGGTTTTAGATTAGATACATGAAAGACATTATGCATGACACTATACTGAGGTGGCAAAGGGAGATGATAGGCACATTCACCAACCCATTCCATAACTTCAATTGGTCCAACATAACGAGGACTGAGCTTTCCTTTGTTCTTGGCCAAAGCTTGAATAGGTCAAATTTTCAGAAAAACATGGTTACTTTCCTTGAACTGACGTTCCTGACGGTGAGCATATGCATAAGACTTCTGCCTATCCTATTCCTACTTCATCCTCTTCTGGATCAGTGCAAATTTATCATTATACAACTGCATCCCTTTGGATTTCATCAGGGTATGTTCTCCGACGTCGTTCTAGTGTAACAACTATCTGCATGGTCGGCCATAGATAGCTTCATAGGGAGGCATCTCGATGCTTGCCCGATAGCTATTATTATAGGCAAACTCGGCTAAAGGAAAGTAGTAGTCCCATGATCCTTCCCAATCGAGAACACAAGCTCACAAAAGATCCTCGAGAATCTGCACTATACGCTCTGACTGCCCATTTGTCTGCGGATGGTAGGTTGTACTGAAATTCAATTTGGTACCCAATTCCTTTTGAACCTGTTTCCACAGCTTTGAAGTGAACTTTGGGTCCTTGTCTGAGACAATGGATGTTGGAACGCCATGGAGACGTACTATCTCCCGTATGTAGAGTTCGACCAATTTAGAAGCTTTCACAGTAGTCTTTACAGGAAGAAAATGATCTGACTTGGCGAGACGATCCACTATGACCCATGCAACGTCGTATCCCTTCCTGGTCCTGGGTAATCCCACCATGAAGTCCATGGTGATGTGTTGCCATTTCCATTCCGAAATCTCAAGGGGTTGTAGTAGACCGCCTGGTCTCTGATGTTCGGCCTTGATCCTTTGGCATGTTAGACACCTGGACATGAAATCGACAATATCACGCTTCATGCCCCTCCACCAAGACTGACGTTGTAGGTCTTTGTACACCTTCATCAATCCTAGATGGACTGTGTACTTAGACCCATGTGCCTCACTAAGAATTGTTGTCTTTACATCTGACTGCTTAAGAACCCACATACGATTCTTGTATCGAAGACCACCATCAAGACCCATAGATAGATGTGTTTGAAGCTTCGACAAGAGAGAGGAGAGCTCTGCAAGATCAGTACTAGCCTTCTATGCCTCAAGAAGTTCGAAATACAAGTTGGACGTGATAGAGATGTTATTAACATGCACACGATCAGACAAAAATTGCGGCTTCTAGCCTACTAGATCCTCCATATTCCTCAATTCCGGAACAGATAGAGATGCACATATTTCCCTTTTCCTACTAAGGGCGTCAGCGACTACATTTGCCTTACCTGGATGATATGCAATAGTGAAATCATAGTCCTTTAGATATTCAATCCATCGACGTTGACGTAGATTCAAGTCCTTTTGGGTCAGGATGTACTTCAGGCTTTTATGGTCGGTGAAGATGTTGAATGTTTCCCCGTACAAGTAGTGCCTCTCAATTTTAAGAGCATGAATGATTGCAGCTAATTCCAAATCATGTGTGGGATAATTAAGTTCATTGGGTTTTAGATGCCTAGATGCAAAGGCCACTACCTTTCCATTCTGCTGGAGGACACATCCTAACCCATTCTTCGAAGCATTAGTGAATATCACAAACCCTTCATTGCCAGAGGGTAGAATAAGAACAGGAGCCGACGTCAACTTCTTCTTTAACTGTTGGAAACCAGACTCACAATTAGCTGACCAGATGAAGTGGTCGTCCTTCCGAGTATGCTTAGTTAGAGGAAGTGCCACTTTGGAGAAATTTGGAATAAAGCGATGATAATATCCGGCCAGACCCAAGAAGCTCTGGATTTCAAAAGGATTTTGAGGAGGTTGCCAATCAAGTATAGAAAAGACTTTGGCAGGATCAACAGATATATTACCTCTAGAAATGACATGTCCAAGAAACATGACTTTGTCAATCCAAAATTCACATTTTGAAAGCTTGCCATAAAATTTTTGGGTTCGAAGGATGTCAAGAATTGGTCGCAAGTGTTCTCGGTGTTTTTCCATTGAATTAGAATAGATCAAGATATCATCAATTAAGATGACCACAAACTCATCAAGGTAAGGTTGGGAAACATTGTTCATTAGGTTCATAAATATGCCCGGTGCGTTGGTCAATCTGAATGGCATCACTAGAAATTTGTAATGCCCATAATGAGTTTGAAAAGCAGTTTTAGAAATATCAGAATCCTTGGTTTTAAGTTGATGGTAGCTAGAACAAAGATCAATCTTTGAGAAAACTTTAGCAGTACGAAGCTTATCAAAGAGGTCATCAATACGAGGGAGAGGATACTTGTTTTTAATAGTAGCTTGGTTCATCATGCGGTAGTCAATACGCATACACATATAACCATCTTTCTTTTTGACAAAAATAATAGGAGCACCCCAGGGGGAAACACTAGGATGAATGAAACCTTTGTCGAGAAGTTCTTGCAACTATTTCTTCAACTCCATAAGCTCAGCAGGAGCCATCCTATACGGTGCACTATAAATCAGAGTGGTTCAAGGAATAAGATCTATGGAGAACTCAATGTCTCTATTTGGAGGCAGCCCAAGAAGCTCCTCTGAAAATACATCAGGGAAGTCACGTACCACCTCCAGACTTCCTACATGCCCGCTACTAGGAATGGTCTCTGAGATAATACGAGGAAGACTTTACATCCTTGAGAAATGAGCTTTTTAACTTTAATAGAGGATATTATAATATTATTACAGAATTCGCTTCCCCTAGGGATTTTCACAGGACAAGAATGAGGTTGAGAGAGGACTACCATCTTGTTTCTACAATCAATGTGAGCACAATATGTGTATAGCCAGTCCATGCCAAGTATAATATCAAAGTCTTCCATAGTTAAGAGAATGAATTCAAAGGGCATATCATGATTTTCAAATCTAAGAGAGAGGACATCAATTTTCTGTAGGGTTGTGAGTATTTTTCACTAGGAGTAGACACATCCAGAATATATCCCAAGTCCCTTATATGCAGATGTAATATAGATGCCAAAGTTTGGGAAATAAACATATTTGTAGATCCAGAGTCGAATAAAGCTTTAACAGGATGACCATTTAATAATACAGTGCCTACATATGATAATTGAGTTTGAATAATTCACAGACTTGAACAAGATATTAAATAATGAAAAGAATTTAGGATACCTTCACAAAGATGGTTGGGATTTGCCTTGGCCTCTTCTACATTCACTGCAAATACCCTGCCATTGCGGTGTCCCTGAGGTTGTGGAGCGCCAGCTGTAGGATTTCCAAAGATGGAGGGAGTGTGGCACTTGGCGACGAAATGGCCCTCCTTCTTGTAGTTATAGCAGACTGGCTTGGTACAGTGTCATACCCCACCATGGAAACACCCATAAGTCTTGCACTTGGGATGATTTGTCCTTGGATGGTTCTGGTGGCTTTTCTGTCCTCCCTTTCCTGAACCTCCTCGTTTCCCTGATCCCTTATTGTTATGGCCAGGATTAAACTTTCTAGACTTATCTTCCTTAGTTGTGGTTAACCCTAAGTACCCCATGCTGGAAGGTTTCTGCATGCCCTACTTTCTCTCCTACTTGAGGGCCATTTCTAGGGCTTCATCTATGCTTCTGGGTTGGGAGGCTATGACTAGGGTTTTTAGGTGGGCAGAAAGACAGTCAACATAGTGCTTGGTGAGGCGATCTTCAGTTCTGATAGGTGCATAACGTTCCAGTAGTCTAAACTTCCGGGTGTAGTCAGCTACTGAAAGGCTGCCCTACTTAAGCTCCATGTACATCTTCTCCTTCCTCTTCCTCTTATCTATGGGAATAAAATGATCGGTGAAGAGGGTTTTGAAAGCTTCCCACCCCATGTTATCTATTTCTTCTCCCCTATTCGCGCCATAGTTCTCCCACCAGATTTTTACCCCTTCCTTAAGCAGATGGGTAGTGAACTTGACCTTCTTCTCAGTGGGTACTTCTAGGGTACAAAAAGTGTTCTCCAGAGAGAGGATATAGGCCTCAGCCTTATCCATGACATCAGGATGATCTTTCCCCCAGAAGGTATCAGGGTTGAGTTTGATGAAATCTATCACCGTCACCACTTTTTTTTAGAGGAGCTAGGTTCAGGGGTTCCTTTTGTGGCAAGGGTTTCCATAAAGTCTAGAAGGATTTTCTTTTGTTCCTCCCACCTTTCCTTGGCCGTGGTATCAATATCAGGTACTTTAGAGGTTTCATACTCTTTCCTCTTCTTAGAGGATGATTCCTTAGAGGCCTTTGAGTTGCGAGTCTTAGGAGGCATCCTAAAATTAAGTTGACATGTTAGATTAATTACTCAGTAATTATTTTCATTATTATTATTATTTTTATCACATAGTATTTCATTATTATCCTTTATTAATTATTAATGTTCTTAATGTTACAATTTGTGGAGGATACCCTAAAATCCTTATCAGTCTGTCCTTAAGACTTTCTAAATATAGAGACTCTTTCCTAACCTTATATCATAAAGGTAAGGGGGAATTATTCAAAAAAAATGGAGATAAGAGGGAAATTTTTCCTATAGAAAAGATGAGGGGGAATGTCTATAGATGAGAAGGATCCCAATTAAGTTTTGCCCAAAAAGTAGGGGACATTTAGGATATCAGCCAGGTAGACTTACACTGCCATATAGGTAGCCTCGTGATTGCCAAGCAAAGTGGCTCAGAGACTTTAACCAGACCTTAGGTAGATGTTATCCTAGTCACCTCAACCCTTCACATCCCTAACTCAAGGACTACCCTACACTCATAATAGGGTGAATGAAGGTTATGTAACTATGATGTGTGAACCAGGATTTGATACCAACTATGAGGACCCCAATTTCTATATACTTTCCTTAGTGACATCCACAAATATGTGTGCACTCATATCTATAAATGTTAGAAGGGAATATATAAGAAATTAAGATAGTCAATTAAAATTAGAGGAAAGACAAGATCAAGTTCACGTCATCATTAGATATCCACACAACACTTCATTCATTGAGAATAAATAAAGTCATTACATGCTATTAATTGAGAAGTAAGAATGAATAAGTCTATGAGAAAGAAAAATATGATTATTACATAGGATCTATAACATCCTATTACACCATCTAGAAGAATAAAACTATCTAACTAAAATGAATAAGATAAGAAGTGGATATCTATCTACTATCCTCCATGCTCATTATTTATTGGCTTCTGGTACTTTGAAGTGCATCATAGGTTGCTTGTACCTAGAAAATACGAGAAACAAAACATCAACAAAAGTTGGTACGTGGAATTAAAGAGCTATACTATGCTGGTATATTGAAGATATTTGAAAAAGAAGAAAGAGAAGTAAACATTATTTAATGGTGGAAAATCATGTAATCCCAAGTTATTAATCACATTTCAAATGAATATGCATTACTATGGTGGACTAGCACAAACATAAATTAATTGGGCCCTATCCCCGCGTACCTTGTACAATTAGGGATCTCCCTACGTACCTTGTACCACTAGGGAGTACCAGTCAACATTAGTTCTTTCCCTCACTAATAGGGAGATTAATGAGCACCACTAGTAACTACATTTCATTTTCTCATTCATTTATGTTCTTATATGTTCAATGCAGAAATTAACAATACACATATATCTACATCCAACTATGTACTCAAATACATGCAAGAAAATACGTATATTTAACATCCAACAAAACTAGTCAAATAATTATATTCAAGTATGTTTAATTTCAGATCTGACCTCCACAAGTCCTAGATTACGAGTAAGAGAGTAGATCACCCTGAAATGTAAACAAGAACCTAAAGTCACCATGGGTTCTCATCATTCCATACTAGGGTTTTTATTATGGTTTAGATCATTAGGGATATCTCTTTAGGATACATATGATTTGAGAGATTAGAGTTGGATTCTAAGGGTCAGGGTCATTCAAAGTCATTTAGGGTTATTTAATAGTTTGGGTTTGACATAAAGTTGTAATAAGTATACACATGAAGAGAGGCAACTAGAAATTAAGGTTTTTCACAACTATTGAATCAAATATCCCTCTTTGATTAGGGTTTCGAGTAACATGATGACCATGACCCCAATTAGGGTTTAGGATGTCCACAAGATAGATCTAAATCAAGGATGACTATTATTACCCAAAATATAAATATTAATAGGTCATTAGGTCTTGTAGGCCATACTTTCTGAAAATAAATCGGATCTAGGTCCTAACTATATATTATTTAGATAGATAACATTTTTCTAATGAAAATGATATATAGGTTTGATATATTCCGATATTCCTAGAATTTTCTAGGAATTTTCTAAGATATGGCCAATCAGATAATTTCTTGAAGAAATAAACAAAAAAAAAGTGAGCTCTGCTTCATGCATCATGTGAGGGATCTGACTAACTGGATCCTCCCACTGACCCGAGAGAAGACACTCATTAGAGGGGGGATCAGAACGGGCAAAATGACCAAATGGCCCAAGGGATCTGGAATAGAGTCCATTGGCGAGTAGGGGCAAAGTGGTCAATCCTCCTACTTGATTGCTACCTGCTCATGTGCCATGGCTACAACGAGGGAATTAGTAGGGTTGAGTTGAGGTGAGGTCAAGGTTCCAGGCTATGTTGAACATGGCTGAGGAGTGGGTCAAAAGAATGAGGTCTCAGTGGTTGTGAAGTGATCAAGGTCGTCGGTAGTGGTGGTCTGAGTTCTAAGTTCCGATCAAAATAGGTGGGGAAAAAGAAAATGCATTTTGGAGATATACCTGCCCTCAGGTTGGATTGAGGAGTCACAAAGCTTGGTGCAAGGTTCGTGAGGCTTGGTGACAACTCCCTGCGGCTCGATGTGCTCTTGACCTTGTCGGAAATGAAGCTTTCGAGCTTGGTTGCGATGACTTGTCGACCTGAGGGTTTGGGCCTCCGTGACTCCAACAGAAGGTGGTGGTCGTCCCGCCGAGGTCCCCCGATGATGCTACTGCATTTGATTGGGCAGAGAGAGTCACTGGAGTAAGGAGGAGGTTGAGGTCAGGCGAGATGAGGGTGCTCGAGGTCGGGGAGGAAGGGGCCTGCTTCGTTAGAATTAATGGTGGGGGAGGATAAAAGGGAGGTCGGCGAACCTCTTGGAGGTCTTATATAGGCACTGGGTGGTCGAAGGAATGAAGCCCTAAATTGGGCACCACCGCCAGTGAGAGGCGCGGAGAGAGAGGAGGTCATTCTCCCTAATCTGAGGATGAGGGGGGTGAGTAGAGGGTCGTTGGGTTTGGTTTGGGGAGGAGAGGCCTTCCAACAAATATCTCACGGAGAGGGGATGAGATTTGGGTGCGAGGGTCTCTTGGATGGACTGTTGTACTAAGGGAGGCAGAGACCGGGACTTGCAAGAGGTTAGGGATGACCCGGGGACTGTTGGATCTCATGTGATCCCTGATAAAAGGATGAAATGGTCGTGATTGGTCCCTGGTGAAAAGATCCACGCCCAAGCTTTAAAAAGGAAAGTGTGACACATATTTAGCCAATTAAAATCAAAACTTAGGTCCTAGGTCCATAATGAATGGAGTATGTACCTAATTTCAATTGGTCATATCTCCCAATTGGTTGACCCAATTGTAATGAAATTTTAGGAGTAGCTTAATGATGTCACGTAGCTATGGTGTGAAATTGGAGTTAATATTCGAATGTTGGCTATGTCATTTGACTATATGTCATATTTCATGTAATTTGACTTCATATGACACTAAGGATGGTACCATATGAAATTGATGAGCCATTTAATCAATTTAGTGAGAGAGATAGTTGAGGGAATAATTGGAATAAACAAAAATTGTAGGATAGAGAAAATAAATTACATATATATATAAATATATATATATATATATATATATATATATAGAAAACACTTTGTCACACACACACAAACGGATATATATATATATATATATATATATATATATATATATATATATATATATATATATATATATATATATATATATATATATATATATAGTCAGGCTAGAATACACTCGAGTGTATTCAGAGCAGAATACACTCAAGTAGTTTTTCATGATGTAATATTTTTTTTTCAAAAATATAATCCATTGACCTTCTTAAACATCTTGTGAATAGCTCATACGCAAAATTTGAGAACATTTGGACATTTATAGGTCATGTTTTAAAGACCGCAAAAATTATACATTTCAAATTAGTTTCACGTGTTGATTTTGTCACCCTTGGATGAGTGACTTGCACTCATCCAAATGGACTCAAAATTTGTATGTAGCCTAGTTATAGTATGACGGTGAAGATCAATGGTTTACATTTTGCAAGAAATAGTCTTGATATGCAAATACACTTGAGTGTATTCATGCAATATGTACACTCGAGTGTATTCTAGCCTGACTCTCTCTCTCTCTCTCTATATATATATATATAATGAGTTAAGCTAGAATACACTCCAGTGTACAGATCACATCGTATACCCCAATGGTTTTGGCCTATGTAGACCATATTTTTATAAAATCTAATCCATTTATCTTCATTGTTTCAATAATAATAGACCCCATATAAAATTTGAGCTCATTTGGATATGTGTAGGCCACTCACCCAAGGACAACAAAATTGGCACACATAATAATTTGAAAGACATGATTTTTGCCTCCTTTAGATGCATGACTTATAAGTGCCCAAATGAGCTCAAATTTATTACCAAGAATGTTTTTAAGATATTTAAGAAGATAAATGGTTTATATTTTCAAAATAATTACTTCATCATGGAAAAAGATTGAAGTGTATAGCATCTCCGGTACACTCGAGTGTATTTCACCTTCACTCTATATATAAACATATATACATAAACATATATAAACATATATATGTATGCCGACAAGGAGTGGCTCAAGTGGTCAAGCATGGTGTCCCCTAACAAAGGGATCTGGGTTCAATTCCCAGTTGCCTCCATGATTTACCACTCTCTCGGGCGTTCGACATCCATCACGGGCATGAGAGAGGGGGGAGAAATCTTTCTCTCTTAATCCCATATATATATGTATATATATGTATATAGAGTTCATCTTTAATACTCGCGCGGGTAGCTACCCGCACACCCTTCTTGCCACTTTTTTTTTAAAAAATTCACAATTGTAGAGGAGCATTTTCTCTAGCTCCCCTAAAAATTTCAGCCAAAAATAATATCATTTGCCCCACTAAAATAAAAAAATACGTCCATATATTTACTGACTGTATATTTTCTGCACAGTTACTTTTTTAGTCATATAGTTACTCTTTTATCAATACAGTTACTCTTTTGATCTTAGAGTTACTTTTGTGTACCATATAGTTACACTATTGGATGTGCGGGTAGTGAAAAATCAGGCTACCCGCGGAGGTATTGAAGGAACGCCATATATATATATATATATATATGGGCCCATCTTTAATACCCGTGCGGCTAGCTACCCGCCCTCTATTTCGATTACTTTTTTTGAGTTTCTTACTTTTGACATGTAGAGGGTTACTTTACCTTGCAAACTGCTAAGTTTCATGCATAGATAGTTATGTTTGCAACAATAGATTTCAAAACACGATTACATATATATTTTCGGTGTATTCTGCCCAGTTTTACTTTTTTAGTCATATAGTTACTTTGTTATCAACATAGTTACTTTTTGGTCCATGCATGTTACTTTTTGAACTGTATAGTTACATTCGGGATTGATGGATAGCAAAATCTAGGCTACCCGTATGGGTATTAAATGAACACCCTATATATATATATGTATGTATGTATGATAAAGCTATTGATAAAGCTGCTCTTTTTGAACTACCAATGGTGGGAGGTGATATATTCACATGAAACAATGAAAGAGGACTAGAAAATAGGATACTAAGTAAACTGGATAGAGCCTTAGTGAATGATGAATGGATGTGAATATTTCCTAATGTGCAGGTGAAGATAGGAGGATCTGAGCTGAGTGACCATGCACCTATCTTGGTTCAGATTACAAAAATGAAACTAAAGAGGAAACCTTTCAGATTCTTAAATTTCTAGACTGATTGGAGAGGCTTTGATGATGATGTCATAAAAGAAGGATGGAGCACACAGGTGACAGGGAATCCAATGTATGCTTTTACAAAGAAGCTGACAAGTACCAAAGTTGCACTTAAGAGATGGGTCATGGATGAAGTGAACATTCCAAACCTGCTCAAAGAAACAAAAAGAGAATGTATGGAGGCGAGGAAAAAACTTGTGACTGACCCTCTCAACCTTGAGATGATAGAGAAGGACATGGAGCTTAAAAGGATGATAGAAGACGTAAAGAAAGTGGAGGAAAAATTCTATTGGCAGAGGAGTAGGGAGAAGTGATGGATGATGTGGATAAGAACACTAAACTCCACCACACTATTATTAAAAGAAGGGAGGAAAATATTATTATTTCTAAGCTGATTGACGTGGAAGGGTGAGTGTTTAACGAATAGGAGGATCTAGAAGAGCAGGCCATAAAATTCTATATGTCATTTTACAACAAAAAATTTGATAATGACCTAGAGGAGGATGAGATAGATTGGAGGTTCAGACTTACAAGAACACACAATATAATTCTCACAAGAAGAACCAATGAACAAGAGGTCAAATCTATAGTATCGAGCATTGGCAACAACAAGTCTTCAAGGTCAGATGGCTTCAATGTTTTTTTCTATAAGAAGATATGGGATATCATCAAGGAGGATCTTTTTTTTTTGGAAAATCTAGGTAAATATATTCCAAACCCAAATTGGGGAAAAGTTAAAAATTGCAACCAATGTGAAATTTACAAAGCTCAAATGAAGGACATTTAAACTAATAAAAGACTACAAAGCTGAGAAATTAGCATAGATTCCAATTTCTAATTTTGTTGGAAGGAATGTCAACTGACTTATCTTTGTATAGGTTGTATAGCACATTAATGTTTGCTTCAATGGTTGCAAAGAGGTCACGCAATCCACCTCCTTTCCTCCATGTCTTCTGCTATTGCGTTCATCCCAAAGAGTGTGAACACATGTAGTGAGAACCCAAAGTTTCAAAGTAGCTTGAGCTTTCCTAAACTGACCTAAATCTCTTAGGCATTGGACTAGTGAATATGAACATCGGATGTTCAGCTTGAGTTGAGATTGGCCTCATAGATATCTCCAATACGAGCATCTACTGAAGAGGTGTTCATCTATTTCATCATCATTTTTATAGAGGAAGCACCAGGCATCCATATTGGGAGACCACCTACTGATTTTATCCATAGTAGGTAATAAAAATTTAATATCTTTGTAAGTGGCAAGGATCCACTTCGACTGGTTTCTAGGAAGTCATAGAATTCTGAAAGCTACATCTTCAGTCTACTTTTTTCTACAGATGTCCCATGGGCCTGAATCTTCAAGATTGATGAAGCTAGGCCATACAATGTTCATTCTCCTCCATGATGTTGAGCACCCTCTTATATGTAGAGGTTTAGTACTGAGGTCTGAACCATATCTTAACCTCATCTAAGAAATCCAAATAGAATTACCAAAAAGCATCTTTCTAATTCTTCTCATGGTATGATAATCGACGAGATTAGCTAATAGCTCATATCGAGCCCACCTTCAGCATTAGGAAAGGAAAGATGTGACCAACTGGCTGAATGAACTGGAATGCACCATAGGAAGTCAATGAGCATGATTTCCACACGATGTAGGACATCATGAGGAATCTCACCCAGTCTTAACCAGTAGTTTATCAGACCCATAAAACACTGTTTGATGAGGATGATGCTGCCAGACATAGAAATTTTAGAACCAGACCAATTGCTCATCATATCCTTTAATTGATCTAGACACTCATGGAAATGTATACGCCTGAGATTACCCCATGTCATGGGAAAGCCCAAGTATTTGGTTGGCCAACCACCACATTGGATACCTAGAGTGTCTACCAACTCAGCTTTATGTTTGCATTCTTTATAGAGGTAGATGTTTGTCTTGTTGGGGTTGAATTTCATGCCTTCCGTCTTGCCAAAAGAGAGAAGTAGTTCCTTCAAGTTTTTGAGGATTTTCTTCCTACCCTCAATGAAGATGATTACATCATCTGCAAATAAAAGATGTGATAGAACTTTGGTTCTTCTAACCGAGTAGGATTTGATTTTTGTTGAAGACTGAGCTTTATCAATCATCATACTAAGCCTTTCCATGGCAATGATGAGGAGAAATGGTGACAAGGGATCTCCCTGATGTAAGCCATTGGTATTTTTGAATAATCCAACAACACTCCCATTGAGAAGTAGTGAGAAAGAAGGTGTACTGATGCATTATTTCACTAGTAGGATCCAATCTTCATAGAAACCTATACCTCTTAGGCACCTCCAGAGGTAGTTACATCCAACTGAGTCAAAGGCTTTGGTAATGTTAAGTTTCACATTGGCAGAGGGAAAGATGTTTTGAATATTGAAATTTAGAGTAAATTTTGCTGCTAAGAGCGAGCAGATCCTCAATTCTTATACCCTGAACAAAGGCCCCTTGGTTGATGGAGATGAGCTTGGGAATGATTGTATCAAGCCTTCTGGTGATTATTTAAGTGATGACTTTGTAGTGCATTGAGCAGTAGTAGATAGGACGAAAATAAGCAGGGGTAAAAACAATGTCATTCTTCAGAATAAGCACGAGAAAGACATGATTGATTTGCCTAACCATTTTGCCACCTACAAAAAACTAAGAGATAGCGTACAAGAGATCATTTTTAATTAACTCCCAGTTGCTTCTATAGAAGAATTCATTGAAGCCATCAGTTCCAGGACTCTTATTCGGTCCTATGCTCCATAATGCATCTTTAAGTTCTTACATATCAGACAACTTACATAGGAAAGCATTGTCTTCATTAGTCACTTGTTGGAGCCAACTAACATCAAGACTATCTATATCACTAGCATCATGGTTCTGGTTGTATAATCCTTCAAAGAAATTGATAGTATCCTAAGCAATACTATCTTCATCTACCAAACTATTGTCATTAATGTCAAACAGTGGAGTTAATAGCATCTCATTTTTTGATAGTTGAATGATATAATTTAGTGTTGCGATCTCCATTGGAAATCCAGTCATGTCTATTGTGTTGCCAATAGTACTACTCCTTAGCTTTAGATAGAATAGAAATGTGATCAAACATGATTTTTTTTGCATGTATGAGATCACAGTCCAATGGATTTCTTCTGAGCACTAATGAGTTATCCGCCATTTCTAGCCTTTCTTTAGCGATTAGATTTTTGAGGTTGACGTATCTTTTAGCCCAAATTTGAGCTCTGACTTGACTAATTTAACTTTTTGAGCAAAGAAAAATAAAGGATTACCTTGTTGTGGATTCATCCATGCATTTGTAATAATGCCCTTGCAACCTGGACAGTCCATCCAAAAGTTGACAAAATGAAACGGCCTTCTTTTCCTAGCAAGCTCCTTCAAGTTGATTCTTATTGTTGAGTGATCAGAGAATTCACAAGTGAGCAACTTCATATCGGTGCCTAGGAACTTGTCTAGCTGTGCGTCATTGACCAAGGCTCTATCTAATTTTCAAGCTATCCTCTTAGTTTTTCCCTATCTATTGTGCCATGAATAGATTTCATTACCCACTGAGGGAAGTTTAGTCAAGCCAGAGTTGTCAATGGCAGTGTTGAAGGAGCTAAGTATTATAGAAGGCACTTCACGTCCACCTGCCTTCTCTTCCCTCTTTCTTATATTTTTGAAATCTCCAATTACCAACCATGGATCAGAGATAATACCACTAATCCTCTCCAAGGTTGACCATAAAGAAGTACTTTATTCAATATTATGAGTGTAAATAGTAGTAACATTGATGATAAGTACACTTTTATTAGTGCACTCCATGGTGACCTCCTGGTCATCAGAATCAAGACAAAGAATATCCCAAGAATTTGGATTCCAACCAATGCAAATTCAACCATTCAGGTCTTTGTCATGGTTGTAAATCCATTTCCAGCAATTAGGGAACAACTTGGCAAAAGTATGTCTCATGAAGTTTTTGATTTTTATTTCTACGAGCACAACTAATGTATCTTGGGATTCTAAGATCGATCTTCTGACCTCTCTCTTCTTCTATGGTTTACCAAAACCATAGGCGTTAGTCATAAGGATGGTCATAAATGACCTCTACTAGTTGAGCAGGTATTGCATGACCCTCTCAATCTAGTAGCTTTATTCTTTCTTGACTTAGGAGTTTTACTCAAATCCCCTTCTTCTTTGTCTGCTTCATTATCATTTCCCAACTATTCTTCTAAACTAGCACCCAGACTAACATCATGTGAGCCCATGTTAGAAACATGAGTATCCTTTGAGATAAGCATCTTGGTATTAGCCGCCTCCTCTATGTCCTTCTCAGTGTCAATAGTTTGCACATCAGCAGTAGATACAACCTCTTCAGCTGCAACTTCCTCCTCATTGTACAGTCCCTAATATCTATTATTGACTGGTATGGATGCATTTTCAATATGACCATTGGTACTCTTCTTCTTATTGTTAAACACCACATTCCAAACCTTTAAAGGTGCACTAGTTGAATTAGTGGCCTGGGCTGCGGTGTCTTCAGTTGTCTTCTTCATAGGATATTCTTCATTGTCATGGACGAAAACCCTGCAATCAGAGCACCATTTAGGAATATGCTCATATTTGATGGCAACTACGGTGGGGTCTCGGTTGGGCATGTTAACCCAGATTTCAATAGGTGGTTCCTCATCTGCTACAAGTTCCACAAGGGATCTTGCTTCACCTAATGACTCCTGGCGTATTGACTTGTAGTCGATGTGCATCAGCTTCCCAACTCTGCTTGCAACAATACCAGTGGCTCTAGGAGATTAGTTTCTACCCATGCTGGGTATATTAATACAAGCAGGGATAGAACTGAAGAAGACCTTCTTAATATTGTCGCCCATCTTGTAATCTTTCACAACAATGAGTTTGCTATCGAACCAGCAAGGTCCACCAATAATAATGTTCTTTTTTTCTTCGTTGCAGTTGAAGCGTAACAAAAAGAACTGTTTTGGCTTAGAAAAGAGGAGGATCTGGTTGCATATGTTAGTTGGTTTCTAGAAGGAGGCAACATGGTGAGACATGTTAATCATTCTTTTATAGTACTCATTCCTAAGAAGAAGGTTACTTCCTCTCTTGGTTATTTTAGACCTATTGCATGTTGCTCGGTACAATATAAAATCATTGCTAAGATTCTAGTGACTAGATTAAAAATGGTACTTCCCTATCTTATTTCTCCAAATGAAGGAGCTTTTGTGACAGGGATAAGTATTAGTGATTGTGCTCTATTGGTGGGGGAATTTCTATTGGACTACAACATCATGAGAGGAAGTAAAAAAGATTGCTTAAAATTGGATGTTTCCAAATCCAATGATAGTGTCAGATGGGAGAAACTATGGTGGATTATGAAACAAATGGGGTCCAATGAGCAATGGATCTACTGGATAAAATAGTGTGTTGGCACTACAAGTGTAAGGATGTGGGATTACCCCCTTACTAAAAATAAAATTTGAAGAATAAAACATCCATTCCAAACACTCTCAAAGGTATGCTGGAATAGGTGCAAAATTTTCAAACATCAATAAATGGTATTCAAAACAACCAAAGTATAGAAGTGGAACAAAAATGTTGACTATATTCAATTTATCACAAGGTTACAAAAGAACATCATAATCTCCCACAAAGGGTTTACATGTATCACTTAACATAAGGATCTAAGTAGAGGAAAATCTAAACCATAACAACTTTGTCTCCAAGATTTAACTCCTTAAGCTAGTCTAAAACTTTATGACTTATCATCCAAGTCCTTCACCTATGGTTGGAAGCATACCCCATCAAGAAGAGAAAATAGATGACATCAACAAAGGCTGGTATGTGCATACTAAATAGGAAATTGAGCAATATATGGAATAAAGGAGATCAAATATAAAAGGCTTCCCATAGAAAGGATAAGGACCACCCAAATGGGTATCAAGAGAAAAGGAATTGAAATCATATGATAACAAAAGAATACTTGCCATAATAAACATAAAGATTATGCCACACAAGCACATGTAAAGAATTAGGGCATACACCCTATATCATGAACCTGCATGCATGTGAGATAAACATAGCCCTAGAACAATATAAACACAAAGGCGGCCAAGTCTCATAAACTTGAAACCTGATAGAGAAAGGAATACTTATAATCTCCCAAATATATAAAACATGGGCCAAGAATCACACATCTTGCCCTGGGTATGAGGTTACTTTCCATCCCAAAAGAGCAGGAAATATCACATCTGCTCGGTAGGAAATAACACATCTGCCATAAAAACCAATGCAATTACACTACTCTAGTGCTACTAAATCACATAGAATTTTAAATGTAGAGGCAAGTAGAAAGTATAGTCAGAATATATAAACTAGTCACCATATAAGTGACCAACATATACATCCACCTTATAAGTGGGCAAAATACATCACATGTCATCTTTTAGATTTCCATCATGAACAAAGCATAAGATAAGAGTTCAAAAGAATATACATGATCACATGATCAATATCAAATAAGGTAATTCACATGAACCATGTTTTTCAAAAGAAAAGACATTGTGTCTAGGCTAATGTCCATAGGACAAAGAGAATGAATAAACATAGGTGAATTGCTCAACATAGAAGAATAGGGGATACATCATACCTCAACTTCAGAGTCTAAATAGTCCAAGTCAGTCCTAGATTCAAGCCTAGGACTCCAAAGAACCTCTAAGGAAGGTGGATAGGTCCAATAAGTAAGGTTCCCAAGCTTATAGAGGTTGGTTTCTCCAACAAAGCACCTATCTCGAGCAAGAAGCACCTTCCCCACTTTAGAGGTGAAAACCCCTAACAAAAGAACATGGAGATGAGGTGTTTATGGGTTCTAGGTTTGGTTTCACCATGGAAGGCCGTGGTTATGACCTGGAGGAAGGTGGAAGGAAGACTAACAACATGAAACTAGGGAAGGAAAGGAAAAAAAACTTACTAGTTTAGGTCAAAATCACCAAGGAGGAGCTTTAGAAATCCTAAATAGAGAAATTTGGAACCCTAGGAGCCTTCTTCACCAAGGTAGGCACCTCCTTTTACCTTGGGTCAACAACTTCATGGAAAAATAGAGTAGGAATGATGTTGTAAGCTAGAGGAAATAAAGGAGAGCAAGATTTTTCAAATTGGGAGTTGGGAAGGGGTAGATATGGCTATATAAAGAAAGAGTTCAAGTATGAGGTGTCTATGAGACTTTCCATGTGTCATGTATAAGGGTGTTCATGGACATGCAAGTATTTTTGGATAAGGAAGAAGTCAAGAACGAGGTTTCAAGTTACTTTCCATGTTTCCAATGCTAAGGGTTCCTATGGACATGCAAACCTTTATGGATAAGGAAGAAGTTAAGCATGAGGTGTCCATGGAGCTTTCCATGTGTTCTTAGCTTAGGGATTTCATGGCCATACAATAGGACAACTCATAGAGGCTTCTTGAATATCAAATTTTGCTTTATGGAAACTTGTACGACATCCCAACCGTCCTCCAATCAAAGAAATAACTCCATTGGTTTATAGCTTCTAAAGATAAGCTCATTTATAAAGAGAGTAATCCCTAAAATGCCCTTGGAAAGTAACACCTTCTAACCAAGGTGCAACTAGGTGCCTCATGGTTTGAAAACTCGAGAATGGTAACGGAATATATAAGGATTATAATTCACGTGACAATTTTCTAAGAAGACCTCCGAATTGGGTAAATTGTAGAAAAGTCCAGAATGTACCTAAAATTGCATAACTTGAACAAACAACATCCAAATTGGACCAAACTTCATCCAAAAGTTATCTTTGATGTATTGAATATGAATTAACCATTATTTACATATTTTTAAGTTATATAATCACATTATTCATTACTTATGCCTTTTACTCATTTTCTCTCTCCTAAACTTATCCTAATATTTCAAGGTGGTCCAAATTAGATGAAATTTGACGTGTAGGCTAATTTTAATATGTAGATTTCGAATTTGAAGTTTGTTTCCACTTTTAAGACTTATTTCTATGAGATATGTCATATGGCCCATTAACTGCCCATTATCTAAATTATTCATCCAATTAAGTTCCTTATCTTCATATTACCACCAAAATGAGTTATGTGGCATATTTTATGTATCTATTATAAACCTAAGATTAATGTTAGAACATTAGGTTTCATTAAGGTGATATATACATGCATTATCTCATTGGGGTTATACTAAACATCTATTAAGGTGTAACCTTCAACTTGTCTAGCTAAGTCCAAAATGTCAACTTCCAGGGTAGGGTCTGAGATCTAGTATGTTACAACAAGTTCTTCTATTCTAGTCAATGACACTTATGTGGGTATGTTTAGAGGGGTAATGGTTTGTGACAAGGAGACCCCCTATCACCTCTCCTCTTTCTGATTGTTATGGAGTACTTACAGAGAAGATGCAGCAAGCAAAAATAAGGAAGGAGATCAAGCCCTACACATTCCATGGCATAAAGGTGATGACTGATTTGATTTTTGTTGATCATGTGTTAGTTTTTGTTGAATCAAAGAAACATTCTCTGGAAAATCTTAAAAATCTTCAAGGGAAGTTTGGAGAGCAGACGACGCTGTGTGTGAATGAAAGAAAAATAAATATTTTCCTATCCAAGAACTGCTATCAGATGGAAGACTGGTTAGTGGATGCAATGGGTGTGGATAGGGGGAACTTCCCAACAAAATACCTTGGTTTTCCAATAGTGGGAGGTAATTTATAGGTCAAGGACTTTGCTGATTGCATTGATAGGATGGAGGAATTGATTAACATGTGGCCGACACAGAAGGCATCCATTGTGGGACGAGCAACACTGATAAAGGCTTCTATAGAAGGACTTCTTATCTTTTGGATGCAACAAGGGGAGACCCTCCATTCAGTCCTTGATAGAATAGCAATGAAGATGAAAAATTTTATGTGGGCAAGTGGGCATCATCCTATGATATATAAAAGAGTAGCACTTCCAAAAGATGAAGAAGGGCTAAATTTAAAAGAACCCAAAGATATAGAAAAATGGGGGACTATGTGGAGGATAATCATATTTCAAGAAGGTACCTCAACATGGGGGAAATGGATGAGGGAGAGATATCCAAGAGGACTAGACTACAAGGTAAAGACAAGAGAAGGATATTCATGCACTATTAATGTTATGATAGAGACATGGAAGGATGTTAGACATTTGTTTGAGGTCTAGGGCATGAGGACAAGGAGATTTAGAGATCCAAAGTTATTCTTATGGTAGATGACATGCTCAAGGGACACAAAGCATAAGCACGTGGAGAAGATTTGGACCGGTGTGCACGTGCCGAAATGGAGTATGTGTGTATACAAAATTATGCATAGTGTTCTTGCTACTCTTGACATGATAAAGGGGTGGAACTATGATGTATCCAATTTGTTCTTGATATATAAGGATGTTGAAGAAACCCATAATCATCTTGTGGGAAAGTGCAAATTCACAAGAGAAATCTAGGATATGTTGTGTAAGGACTTCAAAGTACAAATCCGTCTAGTGGGTGATCCAAGAAGGATGGTGACAAAGTTTGGAAATGATGATAGGAAGAGGGTTCTTTTTTCTGCTCTATGCTACCATATCTAGGAGGAACGAAATGCTAGGAAGCACCGAGGTGTTGCTCCAAATACTATAAGTATTGTAGTAAAAAGTTGTAAATGTGTTAAATAAAAGTTGCACATTAGCTAGATGAGTGATTTGTAGTTCTATTTTGGGTTGTATGGCGTTGGGCCTAGATGTAACTCTAGACCTCCTATTATTTTAGGAGGAAGTCAGGATATATTTACCTAATTATTTACTTATATATATATATATATATATATATATATATAAAGTGTTACCCCACATAGAAAGGAAGTAGATGTCCGTGTGACCTAAGACAAAAGGATGTAACATCATTCTAGATGAAAATGCTTAGATAATAGTGTAGAATGTACACCATATAGAGACATGATAAAGGTTGGACTAGTTGACAACTTAGCAGAATTGATCTTGATTGATGGTAATATGAGTTTGATATATAATGATCTACATTTATATTTTAAGGACTTAGATTTTGTTTTGATGATGTAAGATAAATTTTCATCATGCAATCTATGTAGTCCAGCACCAACCAGACTTCTTGGTTTTTGTGCTAAATGCGGCCAGTAGGGTCTATGTATGCATGTATGTCCGTTTGTATATGTTAATTTATGATAAGTGATATATATTTTTGTACATATATGGGACTAAAGATCTTTCCAAAGTTAGGAGATATAGCATTGATGTTTAATAGGGTAAAATCTAGAGAGGATGAATCTGACCTGTAGATGGTCAAATGACCTAACCTCTAAAATATGAGAAATACTAGATATACGAATTGTAAAATATATTATTATGAGTTCCTACTAGACAACTTCTAACTATACAAGTTGAGTCACCTAGTGCATGGTCCTATGGAAATGGTTAACCCTAGACTTCCTGTGAAAGGTCCTTCCTCGTGAGAGAAAAGGTCATGAATATATGTGTGAAACTCTACGTAGGTGAGGGATATGTCTCAAAATCCTAGACAAAGTATACGAAATGTGATTTTCATTATGAGCTTCGTACACGGGTTAATGGTTCCCTATGAAGGAATCTAGTGGTAGCACACATTTTTGAGAGTTGTGTAAATTATTTTGATATGGTAGAAATCATGTGGTTAGAGAGTAAGGCATTGACTTAGATAGGTCCTAGCTTGAGTGAATTGAGATTGTAAAGGTGAATCTTAGCTCCTAGTGAGATACTAATGAAATATTGTTAATGGTGTTTTTCATAACGATAATGTATGATGCATGAATGAATCTCACTTGAGATAGAAATAAGATATTCAGTAATAAATCACTCTAATATCTTGACCTAAAATGCAAAGCACACATGTAAGTTGTAATTTAAAGCATGGTTTCTAATGGGATGTGGTGTTTTGATGCTAAATTGCATGATCATAATGTATGTATATTCCAAACATTGATTATAATGAAATATTAACACACGAAGTTGATAGTTTGATGACAACCTACATAACTAGGTAAAGCCCTGATGTGAAACAATGAATGCAAGAAACTCTAATGATGAGATACATGTATGAAAAAGATGATAATATACATTAATGATGATGGATGTGTTCATTTCAGTAAATTATTAATAAAATCCTAATGCTTATGTGTAATGTGGGATATAAACTGAAATAAAAGTTGTGTAGGAGTACCCTATATATGACTAAATGCTTGAAACCTTAAGGTAGGATCTATCCTAAGTTTCTTCTTTGGACCCCATTGTTTGAATTACATGTGAAAATAAAGGTATTCAATTTAGTTAGGCTATTACATCACGGGGGAAAAAATTTTCATATTACTAATAATTATATGTTTGAAACCTTGAGGTAAAATCTATCCTTAGTTTCTTCTTTGGACCCCATTGTTTGAATTACATGTTGAATCTTAGTAAAAGGAAATTCTTTTGCTCCATGATGTAATAGCTTAACTAAGTTGAATACCTTTTTTGTCACATAATGTTTGAGTTATATTTAATTTCTAGGACAAAATTCCTTTCAAAGTGGGGTGGATGTGATATCATAGATTTCTAGGATTTAATTAGCTTTTTTGGATCTAGATGAATGAATATTAAATAATTATAATAAAAAACCTAGTTGATAATGTGAAATGAAAATATACTTATTTGCATATGTTATGAGAAATACTTGGGACATAAAGTCTTCCTATTTTGGCCTCATTTTCTATCAATATGGAATTTTCTTAGTAAAGAAAGACACATCAAATTTTTGTTTTATTTGGAATGATAGTTTTCTTACAAAATCAAAGGTATATGAATTTTATCATTAAGAAGGAAGATTGTTTATTAGTCTTAATCATAGTTCCTAGTTTGATCAATCAACATGGCATCTGGAAGTTATCCCTCTAGTTCCAACCTTGTTACAGGTCATTTAACTTGTAACACCTAGATATGACCATTAGATGAGCATGTGATGACCTATACACCATCACTTAGTTCTGAACTTCACATAGTAGGTAACACATAAAGGGGGTGGTTTTAGGATTCTTGTAAAATAAAACTAGAGTATTTGACATATCTATCATGCTCTCCACCTTCTATAGATCTTATGTACCCATCCTAATGGTGTGTTTGTGATTGTGGGAGAAGATATACAATATTCCCTTGACACCCTCTACACTGCATCCCACACTGAGTACCCTTGAGAGGAAGGCAAGCAGGGAAGGTGAGGAGCATTGGATTTTTAGTGCAAGTTCACTACCATTATTCCACAAAGCAGAGTGAGGGGTTGTAGGATGTTTTGACAACGCTTTCTCTTATTGTCGAACCCCACCTCATTTGATACTAGAGATAAGGCCATGGATCATCATTGAGTCATATATTGTGTACCAAGGGGGCTCTATGGAGTTTTTTTATGAAATTCTATAGACTTGGTGGTTTTAGTCTAGTTTGGAAAGAGTTAGGCCACTTTACCCCTCTTTCTTGGTCTTATGAAGGTGAATCTCAAAGTCTAGCACACAGAGACCAAACTCGGGCCATCTTCACAAGATGATGGAAGGTAGAACAGTAGTAGTGAACCTTAGAGGAACTATGATGTCATATACAAGGTTTGGATATCATTTATGGGATCATCGAAGCATCTCTCAGGCTCTGCCTGGAGCCACTTTGAAAAAGTAGCCACCGAATGTGAGGGGTGAGGCACATGCATCCCATGGTCAAGTTGCAAACTACCTAGACTAGGAGAAGCTAGGCGTACTTGAATCAGGTCCCATGATTTCCAAAATAGGCATCACCTTTTCCAATTGACACAATTGAGGAGGCCATGAATAGAGATTTGAAGGCTATGAATTTCCCCACAAGATAATTCCTTTTAAAAATTCCAAAATTTGACTTAATATTAGAAATGGGTTTTAAAAGGATCTCCCTTAGACAAATAATTCACCCAAAAATATACATATTTAGAAAATAAGCAACTTGAATATAGTAACTGTAAGTTAGATTTGTGGGCCTCAATTATGGTCAATTTCTAATTTATTGGAAATAAATATCGTATGATAGATATTAAACCTTATAAAATACTTATTGAACCCTGAAATCACCAAAATACTATACATAGACTTTGATCTGAATGGTTTTGATGAATATCATGTTTTTTATCATTGAAATTTGAATAGATGCTTTAAACCTTAAATTAAATCTGAATAGATGGTTTTGATTTCATTTGTTTTTCATCTATTTTTCTCATTCAATGTTGAGATTTGGTAGTGTTATTTCATTATTTTATTGATTCCATTCTCCATGAGTCTGTCTCATGTTTTTCTAGTTCTTCATAGAATGGATATATCTATCAAGGTAATCAAGCAAGTTTGATGCTTTATGATTTACATTTTTGGTCTCAATTCATATCATTTTCTCCAAACTCCATGCAATAATTTGACCATAGTAGACTCAAATGTGACCAAGCTTGGGTGCTAGTGAGAAAGGTAATGCATTTATGCCAGCCTCTCATCATGAACATGCTTGCTTGGCTCTCAATGTTTTCCTAAGTAGCTCAAAATAACCATGTGAGCCCCCACTAGATGACATTGAGCCACCCTCTTTCCTTATTTTCCTCATATTCTCAAATCATCTTCCAATACTCTTCTCACTTTATTCATCTCTTTACCTCACGATTATTACATATATCCCCTCTCACTTCTTTCATTTCCTCTTATTCTCTTCTTCTTCTTATGTTTTTCTAACTCATGGTCTGTGAGGGAACACACGACCTCTCTGTCCCTTTTTTTGCATGATCGACACCCTATCTAGGTGTATACATATTGCTCTGAGTGGGCCCCTTGTACTCTTAATTATCATCCTATTACTTCTAATTCCTTCCTCCTGCCTATAAGATCCTACCATCCTCAAGTTCTTCACCTATTCCACATAATAATAATAGCACAACACTTATGTTCTACCCCGTTGCCTTATCACCAAACACACATGATAAGAAGTTTACACCAATTGAACATACCCTATTTATTCACACATCACACATTGCATATTGCACTACATTTATATTACCTTCTAAATTTTTTCCCTGACCCAATCCATGTCCTAAGAGATTCAACACCCCTTTTTACTCTCTTTCTCTTCGCCAAATATAATTCACCATACTAGAATTATACCAGAGACAATGAAGAATCAAATGGTGTGAGAGAGTCATCCTAATGTACATCACATTACATTGGTGAAACCTAGACAATGCCTATACTACACATAGTCATAGACACTCAATATTTTCCCAACATGTTATGTCAAAAGGATCTCCTCGAGTAACTAGGTATCCTTGCAAAACAACTTTAAAATGGTTTCACATTTAAATATATGGGGTATTTTCACCAAAAGTTGTCCCATGTATTATAGGTTGATCCTCAATGTCCTTATCATGCTCTTTTTTTATTGAGGGGTCAAATATAATGGTGCATTGATCATGATTGATTCTTACCTTTTTGGATGAGGGTTATAACCTAAACTTAGAAAAAAATAGTATTTGTTGAGAATTTGATTCCTTTGGTATCATTTCTATAGACTCTATTTTAACATTTTTGGGTTTTGGTGTAATCACATATGAAACTACACATGTGATAGGCTGCTACAATTCCTCCACAATTCACCACTCTACATTCTTCTACATCTTGAGACTCCTTCTCTTATCAAATATTTAGCAGGGATGGTGAGTTTGAGGGTAAGATACTATAGTAAGACCTTTATGCCATCTTTGTGTTCTTGTGATCCTTCCACCACCTTCAAATTAGGTTTTTCAATTTAGAAAGTATTTTAGAGTTGAGATAGAGGACCGATCTAAAATGCATTGGAGAATTGTGACTTTTGTAGCATGGTTTTTCAAGAGAAAGTGTGTCACGATCTCAAGATATATATGGATTGAATATTGTAAGTTACCTACAACAAGACTACATGGTATTCTCAACAAGATACTTGATACACTTTTTTTATGTTCCCTATCTTCCCCCATTTTAACCCTTTTACCTCCTCGAGTATGCATTCATGAGTTTGTCTCTCGTGAGTAGCAAATTATTGACATCACTCCTCCTGACCACTCTGATGCTTCCTTTTTAGCTCCTCTTAGAGTATAGAGTGAACATTTCAATGCCAAAGTGACTCCATATTCCACATCCTATTGTCAATCAACACCATCAACATCTACATCATTACATGCTTTTCATGATACTCCAACTAAAGGCCCAGAAATCTAAAACACATGTCCACATCCTACCATTGATAGTAGTGGTTACAAAATGATATTGGTATGATCTAACATTAAATTCTATATGTGAGTTTTCATAATGAGTGGATCATTGATCAATATTGATAGGACATACACTACCAAGATCACTGGGAGAATACCTATGAGACTATGCTTTGAAATCTTCCAGACAAGCTCCCCTTGGTGTTGTTACTAGTCGGGACCCTCTTCCTCTTAGGTAGATTATATGATGGCTCACAACCATTTCCTTACACCACTATCTCATCCTCAACTATTCAAATTGTCTCCACCTCCCTTTTACCTATTCCCAGACACAAGAGACTAAAATGTGTACGGATAGTTAATGCAGTTCATTTTTCTATTATTTTATTTCTTCTATTTTATTTTATTTTTGCATCATACAATAATGTTATTATATCTTCTTGTAATTACATATATTATCTTGTAATAATGAATTCCATGTTAGTATCCCCTTCATACATAAACCTACAAAAGAGTTTGCAAACTGATTTAAAAAACAAAGAAATGAAAATAGATCCACTTTAGGTTGTAGTGTGCACTCCTTTTTGGTTATTTTCAATTACTTTCTATTTTGGATATTTTTTCTTTTATTTTATAGGTTATTTTTTGTAAGAATAGAACAAGGATATGTTGCTAACTGAGAACCATCATATACTTCCAAAACTCTATGGACTATCTTCACTCCTATTTCTTCATTGATATCCATTTCTGAATTTCTAGTATTGAGGACAATGTGACACTTTAAATATGTTGGGGTAAGATTTTTATTCTCATCAACTTATAACACATTAATTTATTATTATTATTTTTTCTCTTTCATCTTATAAAAATGTTAAAAATGCACCTTTTCTAAATGGTAATGAATTTTTGAGTTTGATTTCTACGTATATGTCTCTTTTAAAATCTATATACTGGGGGTTAATAGAGTTAATAATCAATTTATGCAATTTCAAATACAAGGAGGTTATTTGCAACTTGCTAAAAGAATAATGTGGTGGAAATAAAATACACAAAATTTTATGGTTGTTTTAGCTTCAAATATTGTATACTCACAACCTATATGTTACCAACCATGATTTATCAATTTATAATTTTATTACCTTTTCTATGGTGATACAAATTACAAATATTGGTGCCTTTTGTGGATTAAGATCTTGTTTTCTAATTCAAGGATAAAATTCACCATAATTGTTGGATGGCATAAGACTACCCTTTGAGAACGATTGCAATGTCCTCCTTTAATTTTAAATGTAGACTTCTCATAGGAAGTAGATCCAAATTACCGTGAAAATAATCTTCTCTCAAGAAGTAGAAATGCTTAAATTCAAATAGTAAAAAAGACATAAGAACATTAAGTACAACTAATGTCACAAACATTAATATTGAGAAACTATTAAACAATAACAAGAAAATCCACAAGGTTCAAGAAAGATAAATTTAACAGAATAGCACACTAGGGCCAAACTTGGTCTAACTTGGAAGAAATTAGAGATACAAAGGTAATGTTGTAAACTTAATTTGATAATAAGTGGAAACATTGATAAAATGCACTTTGGTTGTTCATGTAACACTCTTATACATAGAAAACACTTAGGAACAATTCAAATGATTTGTGGGAGTCGTTGTAGGAAAGTGGGTACGAATTAAACTACTAAATGTGTACTAAGAGAAAGTATTTATAGATCACACTCACTCAAATTACTGTTTGACATAAGATTCTCACTCGAACTATTTTCAACCAAGAAAATGCATTGGATTATAACTACTCTAATGAGTATGTCGCAATTGAACTAGAGCTTAACTATAGGATTTTGGTTGAATTATAGTTTGACTAGGTCTGTCTCATGAAGTCCTAAATTTGGGAAAATAACTTAATTTTCTTACAATGTAGAATAACTATCGTAGTTGGTGAATGCAAGTATAAAACTACATTTAGTTGGTTCTTCCATTCATAACTTGTTCTTTCATTATTCCTATCAAGTAGTACAATCACATCTGTACATATTGTATTTGTAGGTACAACCAGAGTTACAAGAATCCAAACAATATCATTAGATGTTTTCCTTGTTCTTTGAATACCTAAAAACTTAATGAACATATAACCACATACAAAACATAGTTGCATAATCAAAGCTAAAAGTGTGAAATGTCCCAAAAACAAAAAATTATCCTCCTATATGATGATGAAAATTATTCCAAATGATAAATTTGAGATGTACAAACTAAGAGCATCATATTTTGATTTCCTGTAGTGAGAAAATATATGGGATGTATTCCCTCATCCTTTTTGTAACAATAAAAAGGAATGCAATATCACAAACTGCCATCAAGGAGTTACGACTCTTTAAAAGGATAAAAAATATGAATAGAGAACCACATACCTAAGGACGTGTGTATATCATACCCTAAAATTCACCAGGGATGACAACTATGGTCTTGACCTTAACCAATAGATACAACAATACCATCTATAAGTGGATGAGGGTTAGCACACTATAATTAGGATCAAAAGAAAAAGGACCATGTTTTCTAAGAATCAATATGATCAAAGTAACCACACAAGAATTAGTATTTAATACAAGATTTTAATTGTTTGATTATACTAATATTAAATTAATTAAAAGACTAGATTAATGTTCCGAATCTATTAATTGATTATTATACTAGGGTGGATGGGTTTCTCCACTACATTTTTATTTGACTACATCGTAAAAAACATGAACATACTTATGTCGAGACCAGGTAAATTCCCCTTTTAGTGTTAGAATTAAAATCGAACCACTGCTACAAAAACAACGTTCAACATCACTTTTAGAGGTGTCGGTTATTTAACGAAACTGACACTGATAAACATTACTCATCAGCTATTGAGGAAAACTGACGTCTATATTTGAAGACCAGCCAGACACGGGTATCGCTTTTTATTCAACGTCGACTGAAGAAAAGAAACTGATGCCTAAAATAGCCCGCGAAATCCAATTTTTTCGAGCAAAAACAAATTGCCCCCAAAGTGTAACATACAACGTCGGTGTTTTACCTAATAACCGATGCCTAAAGAAGATAAAAATTGCACACAATTTTTACCATATGGGCATCGATTGTCGTGGGATAACTGACGTTGATAAGGGTTCGTGCGCCCTCCCCGCCAAAAATTTTAGGGTAAAGGATTGTCCAATTGACGTCGGTTGTTATATTCAGCCGACACTTATTCTATTTAGGTGTCAATTTTTAAGACAACTAACACCTTTTATTAACTTAATAGTCCCCGCTAGAGCAGACTCTTCCCCTTTATTCTATTTCATCACGAAAATGACTGTGCCGTTCTCCTCCTGACGACGACGCCATTGGTCGATCATTTAGGTCTGGCGATCGATCTTACCATTGTTGCTCCCCCGTGCCACCGCCACTCATTGCTGCTCTCCTCGCCGACGCCGCCACAAGTTGCTATGGTTGTCGCCCGCTCATCGGTCTCTTGCTCCTAGTCGCCATCCGCTCATCGCCTCCTGGCTGCTGCCCACTCACCGTCGTTGGCCATCGCCCGCTCACTGCCTCCTTGCTACTCCAGCCACCCACTCGCTACTCCTTCAAGTACCCTTCTTCCTCCTCTTATTGCTCCTTGCCCCCATTTTCTTCCTTCGCCCTCCATACCAATAGCAAGCACGGCCGTGTGGGCTGGCTATGACCATGGCTGTGTTGGCCGAGCATGGCCATGCTCAGCCAACACAGCCACGGCCGTGGCCAACCCACACAGTCGTGCTTGCTGTTGGTAAGGCGGGAGAAGGAAGAAAAGAGGGTATATATTCAAAGGAAATCAATTATGAATTTGTGATGAAATCAATTATGTTCAAATTAATTATGTTCAATTATATGATGAAATCAATTATGTTCAAATCAATTATGTTCAATTATATGATGAAATCAATTATGTTCAAATCTTGTGATGAAATCAATTGTGATGAAACCCTAACATCTACATGAATCCCTATTGCATGATGAAACCCTAACATCTACATACTCTATATGATATCTAAAATTGTGATGAAACCCTAACATCAATTGTGATGAAACCCTAACATTTACATATCTATCCAAGATGATTAACATGCATGGACACTCAAAATGTTGAAATCAATGTTATAGAATATGATACCTAGATTAAATGATGTTACATGAAACCTTAGATATGAATGATGAAACTAGGATTGCAGGTATTGGAATGACAACATACATGTATTTGTTGGCCTAGAAACCCATCCAAGATTTACTCATTAGGAGTAAATCTTGGATAGTCCCTGGTTTGGGACTGTTCTTGAACACCTAATCTCACTTAGGATGTAGGTGTATAATGTGTATTGGGTTTTCAATAAAATTTTGGTAGCATTTCCCCGTTTGTTCTCTAAGTACATATGTACTTGGAGAACAGTGAGGAAATGCTGCCGAAATTTTCTTGAAAACCCAATACACATTATACACTTACTAGTGAGATTAGGTGTTCAAGGATGGGATAGGTGGTACACATTTATTATATATAAGATGAAACTAGGATTGTAGGTATTGGAATGACAACATACATGTATTTGTTGGCCTAGAAACCCATCCAAGATTTACTCATTAGGAGTAAATCTTGGATAGTCCCCAGTTTGGGACTGTTCTTGAACACCTAATCTCACTTAGGATGTAAGTGTATAATGTGTATTGGGTTTTCAATAAAATTTCGGTAGCATTTCCCCATTTGTTCTCTTAGTACATATGTACTTCGATAACAGTGGGGAAATGTTGCCAAAATTTTCTTGAAAACCCAATACACATTATACACTTACGAGTGAGATTAGGTGTTCAAGGATGGGATAGGTGGTACATGTACATTTATTATATATAAGAATGACATCACATGTATTTGTTAACCCTAGACCCTAATCTTGTCCTAATATATACTTGTTTTCTCTTTGATCACAAAATGGATAGATCATAGATGTCCATTCACAATCACTGCACCCCAGAGTTTATATCTGGTCTTGATCAGTTTATTAGATTTGCCGAGGAACATAGGAAATAACCTGGAGATAGGTTCTACTGTCCATGTAGGCATTGTGGTAACAACTTGAAAGTCAGCACTGGTGACGAAATCAAAAGTCATGTCATGTGCAACGGGATTATACAAGGCTATACAGAATGGCAGTGGCATGGAGAGATTTCAAACCTAAAACTAGTGGATGTCGATAGAAGTGCTTGGGTGGAAGAAGAAATTGTCTCTGATGACGTAGATGTGAACGAACAAGTTCTAGCAGACATCATTGATGTGATGCTGGATAGTTGTGGGGTAGAGCACACTGATCCACCTCCCATCTTTAGAAACATTGTGCATGATGTTGAGATATCGTTATACACATGTTGTACTAAGTTTACAAAGCTTAGTGTTGTGTTGAGATTGTATAAGTTGAAAGCTAACAATAGATGGAGCGACAAAAGCTTCACTTCATTTTTGACTTTGTTGAAAGAAATTCTTCCTGAAGGAAACGAGCTGCCAATCTCAACATACTGGGTAAAGAAATTGTTGTGCCCAATGGGAATGGAGGCCATGAAGATACATGCATGCCTGAATGTTTGTGTATTATTTCAAAAGGACTATGTGGATTTGAAAGATTGTCCAAAATGTGGTGCATCAAAGTATAAATTGACGACTTCGGGGGAGTCCAATACTGGTTCTCGTGCCAAGGTGATGTGGTATCTACCTATAATATCACAGTTTCAATGCTTGTTTGCAAATCTGATAGATGTGAAGAATTTGAGGTGGCATGCAGATATTCAGAAAAATAATGATGGGATCCTACGACATGCATCTGATTCCCCATAGTGGAAGAAGATTGATCTATTGTACCCCAAATTTGGTGAAGAAGACATGAATCTAAGACTTGGGCTTTGTACAGATGGGATGAATCTGTATGGGACATTGAGCAACCAACATAGCACTTGGCCAGTCATGCTTGTTATATACAATCTTCCTCCCTGGTTGTGTATGAAAAATATGTACATTATGTTGTCGTTGTTGATATCGGGCCCTAAACAAAATGGAAATGATATCGATGTTTATCTTGAACCTCTGATTGATGACTTAAAGAAACTCTGGGGTGAAGGTGTGATGACCTATGATGCTTCACAAAGAGAGACATTTCATTTGCACGCTATGTTGTTTTGCACTATTAATGACTTTCCAGCATATGGGAATTTGTCTGGATATAGTGTCAAAGGAGCTAAAGCATGTCCTATATGTGAAGAGAACACAGATCCAATACGACGAAAACATGGGGGCAAGACTGTATATCTTGGTCATCGAAGGTTTCTTTCAAAATTCCATCTGTATCGTAGGAAGTGCAAAGCATTCAATGGATGGAATGAGGAATGAAGTGCACCTAGACCTATACTAGGGTAAGTTGTTTATGAAAGAGTAAAAGACATTGTCAATGAATTTGGTAAGAGATCACAATGTACTATGGACACACAGAGTGACAATTCTTCATTCAAGAAGAAGTCAATATTTTGGGATCTTCCTTATTCGAGTTCTTTGACAGTCATGCATTGTATCGATGTCATGCACATTGAGAAAAATGTTTGTGATAGCATCATTGGTACTCTATTGAATATACTAGGTAAGACTAAAGATGGGATAAAATCCAGATTGGACCTACGTGAAATGGGAATAAGGTCAGAATTAATAGAATTACATGAAATGGGTAATAAAAGAACATACTTACCTCCTGCTTGTTACACGTTGTCTAGAAAGGAGAAGAAAGCTTTTTGTGAATGCTTGGAAAATGTTAAGGTGCCACAAGGTTACTCATCCAACATCCGTAGATTGGTATCAATGAAAGATCTGAAGTTGATAAGTCTTAAATCTCATGATTGTCACACTCTAATGCAACAAATATTGCGCATGGCAATTCGATCTATATTGTCAAAGCATGTAAGGTTTGCAATCACCAGACTTTGTTTCTTTTTCTATAGTCTCTGCAACAAAGTTATTGACCCTGATACTCTCAATAATTTGCAAAGAGAAGTGGTTGTTACCCTATGTCATCTTGAGATGTATTTCCCTCCTTCGTTCTTTGATATCATGGTAAATCTTGTTGTCCACTTGACTAGGGAAGTGCAAATGGTGGGACTAGTTTTCTTGCATTGGATGTATCCCTTTGAACGATACATGAGCGTTTTTAAAGGTGATGTTTGAAACCGTTATCGGCCTGAAGGGAGTATTATTGAGGGTTATGTAACGAGAGAGGTTATGGATTTTTACAATGACTTTCTGAGTGGTAATGACACTCCCATTAGTGACAAGAATATTGAGGAGAGCAAAGGAATTTTGGGATCATGGGTGAAAGTAATCAGCCATGAGCAGTTGGAACAAGGTCACTTGTATATTTTACACAACATGGATGAAGTGAGTGTTTATATCGAGGAACATACCAATTTAATCAAGAGATAAAATCCTCGAGCCAATTCAATGTGGCTTGCTAGAGAGCATAACAAGACTTTTGCTAAGTGGTTTGAAGATAAAGTCTTACATCAACTATCTCAAACACCTGATGATATTACAGAAACTATCAAATGCCTCACCTTTAAACCAAAATTGAATGTTATGTCTTATGAAGGGTTTGACATTAATCGGTTCACATATTACACAAAGCGCCAAGATGATAAGAGTGTCATCCAAAATAGTGGGGTCGCCCTTCAAGCGTCGACTACATATTTTGCAAGTGTAAAGGATAAGAGTCCATGTGAAGCTAAAATGTCATATTACAGTGTCATTAAAGACATATGGGAGTTTGACTACATATATTTCAGAATTCGTCTCTTCAAATGTAATTGGGTTGATAACATCAAAGGTGTTATAGTGGATGAATTGGGTTTCACGTTAGTGAACTTTGAAAAGATTGGCGAGAAGGGTGAACCATTCATATTGGCATCATAGGTGAAACAAGTATTTTATATCAATGATCCTGCAAATGATAAATGGTTAGTTATTCTTCATGGTAAAAGATAGTTCATTGAAGATCCTATAGATGAAGAAGAGTACTATGATAATTATGATGACTCCAGTCCATTCTCAGTTGGGTTGCCAACTCCACAAAATATGGAAGCTAATGATGACTTATATGTACGCGAAGATCACAATGAAGGATTGTTAATTGATAAAAGATCGCAATTTTAGAGGCATGCATGTTTATATTTTTTATATGTTTCATTTTTATATGTGAACTATATAAAATGCTAAATGTTTTCTTTTTTAATATCAATATCATTTTCAGATATAATGGTTTATTATCTTCTAGTTAATACAAATGCTAAATGTTTGTCTTTTTAATGACATTTTCAGATGGCTGACCTTGATGTCCATGATGAGCATGATGTCCATGATGAGGATGATGTCCATGATGAGCATGGCAAGGATACCAATGTAAGTTTTAAAAACATATCCTATATTTCTATAGAAATTCATTATCTTCTAGTTATGTCATATATCCTATATTTCTATATTGGTCTAATTCATTGTGTTTATTTTGTCAAATTTTAGGTTGATGATGCACATGTACCCTCTGAAGCACTAGAGGCACTTGATGCGCATCACCAAAAAGTTAACAAGAAAAGGGGAATCTCTCTACTGAAGAAGTTAAAAATGATAAGGGGCAGTGGATCCAGATTGGCTGTGGAGTTTGATAATGCAGGAAATGCAATTGGAGTGAACCGCAATAATTTTGTAAACTATCTTGGGTTTGTCACTCGAAGACATTGTGGTGTTAAGTATCATAATTGGCATAAAACTCCTCAGGAAAAGAAAGACTTGATATGGAAGGATTTATGCGTGAGTTATTATTATTTTCAATTCTATTTTGTAGATTACAAATTCTATTATTTGCAATTCTATTTTTGGATACTAGTTAATAGCAATTCTATTTTACAGAATCTGTTTGTATTGGATGATAATCTACATTGTAAAAGCATGATGCAACGCATTGGAAAGATGCTAAGGAGCTATAGGACAAATCTCAACAGAGAATACATAAAATATGGTGATAAGAAGAAGAAGTCAACCCTTGAACAGTGGAACTTCCTGGACAAAGTAGATTGGGACACGTTTGTTGCTTCAAGACAAACTGAAGAATTCAAGGTATTAAGAGTCACTCCCAATTTAATTAATATATGTTGTATTCACATATTCAAGATTAACCTTTAGTGTTAATAACCAAATCAATGTGCATACTAACTAGGCGTTCAATGAGGCACAAAGAGCAAGGCGTGCATTCAATGTGCATGACCACATAATGGGTCCAAAGGGCTATGTAGGTGTTCGCCAAAGACTACAGGCGGAGTCTGCTGCTACTCATAAGTCCTCTACTACATGTACCACACCCATGCCTTGCCATGATGTCTGGATAGTTGGGAGGCAAAATAAGAAGGGTGAAATAATGAAGCCCATAACTGTTGAGGCGGCTGTGAAAATGGTAAAATACAACACTCAGAGAAATCGTTCAAATATTGATTATTTGTGGTGTTTACTTACCAATTTATCTTGATGGTGATTAGTGGGAGCTGTACGAGCAGAGGAAACATGGCACGTTCATCCCTCACGGAACAAGGGATGAATTGACAGTTGCTCTGGGTAACCTAGAGCATCCTGGATGTGTTAGGGGTGCAGGCACTGGTGTGGGCATCAAAGTGTTCTTTGGGCCATCCCAGCAAAAACATGTCACAAGAGAAGGACTTTCACAAGAAGAGGTAACCTATTCTTTTTTTAGAATATTAATGCAAAAGGGAATTCAATAATAAGAAGCTAATGTTTCTTTTATCCATGTATAGGAGAATAAGAGAGTCGAGGATATAGTTTCTAAGAAGGTCAAGGAAGAAATGTTGCGGTGGCAGGCATCTCAGGCTTCCAATCACCCTATGGCGACCCGCTCTTCTCGTGATGCACATGCTGAGAGTAATCTTGTAGACCCACCACCTAGCACGTCTACTTTAAGTATTGTTTATGACATAGTAGCCAGTCTTTTTAAGATGATATGTTTTTAAGATGATATGTATATATGTATAACATTCTTTACGTAAATTTGTAGGCGTTGAAGCCATGCCGCTTAAAAATTGAAGATTATATTGTTGTAGAGGTGCAAGCTTACCCATCCCTTCCTTGGGCAACGATTCACGGGTCTCCAATTCCATAGGGCTACGTTCATTTGAGCCCGATACATGTATTCCCCAATTGGACGGAAGCTGCATTGCCATATGCCCACCCGTATATTGATACACTTGCTGAGGCAGAAGGTGGGGTGATATTGTGGCCCAAAGCGGATGTCGTCTACACCACTGAAATTGTAAGATAGATTTACATTACGTTAAATTGTTTATGTATATATATGAGGTCAATTGATCTGAAATTATATATACAGGTTAAAAAGAAGACACCCAGAGCATCTAGGCCTCCACCTCCACTTCCTGCATTACCAAGTTGGGTTCCAACTGACCTACAATTCCCGTTAGGTCCTGCTTGTAAGGGAATGGTAGTATGGCTACGCGCACATAATATACATTGCCCTATAGTTGTTTCTTTAGAAGCAGATTATGCAGGTCAATCATACGAAAGCTCTCTATTTATATAAGATATTATTGAGTTGTTTATATATGATTGGATGAATACATCAATGATAGAGGCATGGATAAGGTGAGATCATATTTATACATCTATATACCTTGTGTAGGATCTGGTGATCAGGTTTCTTATATATTACTGAATAGGTAATACATGTTTTGCAACTACTTAGTCAGAATTCAATGTAAACAATTTGGATTTGAACATGTGGGATTTTTTATTCCATCATTGATTAGTCTGGTAGCTAAAGACCCTGATAGCGTTCAACAATACTGTTGTGATGCTTTTACAATTTTCAGTCAAAAAAAAGAAGACGATAATAATAGCTCCATTCAATGTGAAGTAAGTTTACTTTTCTTATAATTTGGACTTAAGAAAATAACATTTTTATTGTGGATTTTGAGTTATTAATTTTTAACTTTTTTACCTCTAGAACTAAGCATTGGGAGTTACTAGTTATTGTCCCTAGGACGTTCACTGTCTATTATCTAGATCCTGTGGGGAGTACATTGAATCCAAAAACTGGACACACAATGAGAATGGCATTATTCTGGTGAGAAATATTTCATTTTTATATACGTTAACATATGTTATTGCATTACTATTTAGTTATGCAATTTACTGTATTACATTAACATGTAGGGGTTTAGATGCATTCAAAAAGGCTGGAGGAAAGGTCCCCAGTAAAAAGAACCAGCCAATAATTTGGGAGAACGTGAAAGTAAGTTCCCGACTCCAATGTATATGTTATTTATGTAAACTGTTCTTATTTGTATTTTTTAATATTTTGTATCCATTTTATAGTGTGCTACATAAGACAATGGTTGGGCATGTGCATACTATGTGATGCAGTTTATGGACATGATTATCAAACATGCAGATGACATCAATGTCATACCTAAGGTATTATATATAGTCTCATTAGATAGTATGAAATATATCAATCTTATTTATATATTATTACTTATATATATACATCATTCTCTTTACAGGTGTTTAAAATTGACCCCACTACAGGTAAAGCCTTAAAAGATATACATGCTCCATATACGATGGAAGTATTAAATGACATAAGAGAAGAATGGGCAAGAGCCATACAAGCAGTGGGGACTGTAAGATATAATTGGGATGCTGATAGCGATGATGAATGATATTTTGTAAATGAATGTTTATACATGTCTTTCTACATGTCTGAATGTTTCTACATGTATTTGAATGTTTCTACATGTGTGAATGTGAAAATTGAATTGATGTCTGAATGTATCTACCTATGCGTGAATGTGTGAAAAGAATATTTGTTGATTTTGCAGGTTTGTGGCATGTTTGTTGGCTAATATCAATGGATGTTGTAAACCTGCAGTTCAGAACTGAACTGTAGGCTTCTACATCCTACTGACCAGCCACAGCAGGCCTGCAAATAGATATGAAAAAAAAAATCAAAACATAGGCGTCAGTTATTTGTCTAAAACTGACGACAAAGGCTTACAATGTCAGTTAATAGCAAACAACCGCCACCTAATGTTTCCAGACAGCATGGCCGTGGCGGCAGGTGATATGGTGTCAGTTACAAAGTCGGTTAATAGCAAAAAAATGTCGCCTAATGTTGCCAGACATCACAACCGTGCTGGCCAGCATGGCCGTGGCGGCAGGTGATATGGCGTCGGTTACAACGTTGGTTAATAGCAAAAAACCACCGCCTAATGTTGCCAAACAGCACGGCCGTGCTGGCCAGCACGACCGTGGCGGCAGGTGATATGGCGTCGGTTATTAGTAGAAAATCGACACAGATAGTATCCTAGATGGTGCCCTTTTTGTGGTGTGGATGATTATAGCGTCAATTTAGTTACATATAACCGACGTCGATGGGGCCCTGCTGGCACATTTTCGGTGGCATGAAGCATTTTGGCGTTGGTTGGAAAACTGATGCCAAAAGGATTTGACTTTTAGCGGTGCCCACATAGGCGTCACTTGGAAACCGTCGTGAAAAGGGCTTAAATAACCGACGCCAAATGATGGATCTATAGTAGTGCTCGACATATATTACTCTAATCTCACCATTGCATTACCTAGATATCATTTAACAATTGCCTCAAAAATCACATATCCAAATTCTCATAAAGGGTTTAGCATGAAACAAAGAATACACTAGATCTTAGGTGTGGAGTTCTCTACATCAATATCTAATAAACATGCAAAAAACTCACCTAATTATATTTTCAAGAAGAAAACATTTGATTCAAAACATATCATGGTTCATACAAGAGTATATGTAGTATAAAGAACAAAAACATGTTGCAGAGCTGCTCTCCTCACCCTAGGGAGGGGATTACTTGCTCATTGCAAAAATAATAATATTCACAATAGGAAGAGAAGAAAGATAAACATAGGAGTGATCCCAATGTTCAGGAATACGCCCTAAAGCATGGATATGATTGTGGTTGATCCAACAACATGATCACTCCTCAAAATTCTTCTAAGATGGCCTTCAGGGAATCTTCTTCCTTCTTTCCCAACTATATTAGACTATAGTAAGGATTGATCAGGTGGATGGATTATCAATGGGTGAAAGTCATCATTGGTTGTGCTTTTTCTAAGGTTAGGACCTTTGATATTTGGTGGAGATGGAGGTATCATCTATTGATGTAATAATCAACCAAAGGAAACCACCAGTAGAAAATAGAGATAGATGCCAAGTATGGATTGTAGTATCCTAGCAGTGTTGATATGGGATATATTTTCCATGGAGCTAGGACTTGTATGTATAGACCTTAGGTTAGGGTATTCAACTCAGCTAGCCTCCAATAGTGATGGCATTGTCTATCATGAACATAGAGCAACATCAAGAGTAAGACAAGGGGTCTTGTGACTCCTACAATACCCATCTATTGACTAATATGTAGAGGTTTCATTGGTCTTTTCCTTCTTTAGGAAGAAGGTTCATTGGTTGTTGCATGCATGATTCTCATTGATCATTAATGTGTAGGGTTATCATTGGTTCTTTTCCATCAATGGATGAACCTAGGAAATTAATTGGTATATGACAGGAAGAGTCTTCATTGGTTAGGAATCGTTGGTTATGAAAACTGATGGAAACACAAACCGATGAAACATCTATGGTAGCTCCATTAGTTGATGGAAATCCCATTATTGAATGGAGAATCCCATCAGTTGATGATAATGTAGACTAATAGGAATGCTAGACTATGTGAGGGGGGTTCAATTGTCTTGGAGCATTGGGCTTGTGTTGATGAAGACATCAATCAATGAAACCAACAACCAATGGAAGGGAAGATCAATGAAGTTCTATTTAATATCATTATTTTGTTTGGGACCATTTACCCTACTGGTGTGTAGGGAATGAAGCTAGAACCTACCATGAAACAATAAGGAATTGGATCAAAACCCTAATTATTAACATAATAATAAGGAAGACTAAATAAAAGCTAATTCTAAATTAAAAAAATAGATATCAAAATTCTAATCTAGACTCAAAGTGTGACCAAAACTAGGATGAATATGCATTCCTCACTGAGAAAAAAAGTATGCCAGTTAAAAATATAATAACATGTCATGTTAAACAAAAAGCCACAATTTAATCAAGGAACATATGTAAAACATGCCCCAACACTAATAGTAAATAAATTCTATGTTCTTCATGATAAGGGTATACCATTAATAGAAAAAATATCATGAAAGATGGTCTATGAAAACATTAAGGAACCTTAATCCTATCATTGATATAGAGATGCCATAAGAAGTAAGAACTTAAAACATACGACAAGGTAGAGCACAAATTGAGTTCCCCCTTAATAATACACTCAAGATAAATTTAGATGAAACCAAAGAAACATGAACCAATAAAAGGATATCCAACTAAGGGCTATAAATACACTTGTAATATGTTATAGAAAATATTTCATACCCTAAAGATCATACAAAAATATAGAAAGCCAACGCTAAAGACCAATATAAAATAACCAAGAAAATAACCAACAATCAATATTATGTACGAGTTCTCATTTGAGAGAAGAATCCCTCACTCAAATTCCATTTCTTCCAAGGTAGTATGTTTGAAAATATTGATCCAGTAGATTTTTTAAACCTCAAAAAACAAACACACATATATTTACAAATTTTGCATTACTAGATAAAATATACCATTTTGTAACGAATATTATATAGTAAATATCATGATCACACACTAAGGAAACTAGTATGATGTTCTAAGAACCCAACCCATTTTAGAATTGCTTTTAGGACGCAAAGAAAGCCCATAGATAAATATTCCACACGAATAACAAGTAAAATGGGTAATTGAATAATAAAAATAGCATAAGATTTCACATTGGTAGTCCATTCTTATTAACATATAGTGATTTCAATTCTAGGAGCATAACCATGGCCAATAATGCCAACCTTTTCAATTTTTAAACAACAAGATATTGTTCAATATATTTCCAAAAAAGTAAAATTTATTTATTGAATTCCTGAGTTTTTCAACATATGGGAAGGTAGGCAGTCATAAAGTGAATGTTGTAGAAATGACTACAGTGGTACAAGCCAATCTAGAAGTTGGCATGTTAGCTATAGGATCAGGGGTCAGATTCATGGCTTGAAAATGCAAGGGTTGGCATTTGCCAAGGTAGAAGGAAAGGATTGAGATAGAGTTTGTGTGAGGGAGAAAACATATGTGGAGGGAATGGGCCACACCATATGTCTGGCTCCAAGAAAGAGTCATCCCAAGAAAAGAAAAGTGATAAAAGAGCTAAAATCAAGTTCTAAATATATAACATTGAAAGATCATAAGTTAGGCTTAGCGGGTTTGATTGAAGTCATTTTTTGCACCGTTGGATTCATAATCAAGTCCTCTCATATGATATGATTTAGAGTGTCAAAAGGACATAATAGTGAGAATCAATGTCATATGGAAAATGATTATGTAATAATATCATGAAACATAGAACAAACACATATATTAATGTCACATCTTGGAGCATGATATGAAATGTTACCAAATTTGGATCATCACAACACTCAGGAAATGAAATTGAAATACAATTTAGTGACACAGTCACTTGGAGAGAGATAAAGAGTAAACCAAGGAGAGAGAAAGTTAGGTTGTAACATCCTTCCCTCCTTGACAGAAATTTTGTCCTTGAGACAGGTTTAAGATTATAATCAAGGTAACAGTCAGTATCCCTCAGGTTTAGGTCGCCAAACCTATTTGTCGAGGAGATGAACACCATGGGGAGAACACTTAAGTTGTTATCATGTATTTGTAAAACATCAAGGGTGTACCCATCTTGATTTGTAGATTTTGAGTATTGCTTAGCTTATCTTCATAGAATGATAGTCACTAAATGAGTGGGTTTAGATCACTTATACTGAATATATTAGGGTTTTTGCTCCACATACACCAAATCAAGGTGGGTTATCAAGAACATGTCAATAATTTACTTGGGGTATACATCCATTGTCATGACTTTCAACTAATATTATCACTGCACTTGTATTTCATCACTTAAGATAGATTTCATGTATAGATTAGTTTCACCCCAAAGTTATACAAATTATCACAAATTAAGTTTATTACTCTTCATTCATGTCTTAAATTAAGCATGTAAACATCATGTTTATTCAAGTTAATATCCCAAGGTAGCACCATATCAAGCTCATTATCTCAAACTTATATCTTTCATATATGGTATGGTTTTGCATTAGGTCAAGCTTACTAGAGTGACATATAAGGCATATACCAAGTTTGATTCAAGTGAGATTGCTTCATATATAATGCGTTAACTTGAGGAACCACACTATTATCAAAATCAAGGTTTACAAATTATCTCACTTGTAGTCAATATAAGACCTAGCTACGTCAAGACAAAAACATACTAACTACCAACATCTACCCATACCAATCTTTTACCCAACTTTCAAATACAAGGGAAACCACTAGATTACTTTGAATCAAATTACTAATTTGAGTATTTGGCTCATCAAGTATATCACATGTAACATATATCATCATAGGGTTTTGGGATGTCTCCATCTTGTAGATGGAAAACATACATATATTCAAGTTGCTTTTTTCTCTAGGGTTAGATCTTTTCATAGGAAATATAGGGTTCAACAACATTGATGGAACTATATACTAGGTGAATCAACTCATATACTTTGAATTTTTTAATCTAGTGACTCACCATCTCATATTTTGTTGTTGAAGTTAGGCACTATAACCTCCTCCCATGTCGAGTTTACACACTCTAGCATTCACCCTTATCCTATGTACTATACTAGAGGTCCTTTGTGTAAAGAGATTTAGGCTCATGCTAGTCCAAAACCATATCTCACTAATTGTATCTCGACATATACAAGACTAGTCATATGCAAGAATTCCAACTGACTAGCTAGGTGTAGAGCATCATATGAGTCATATGTATAATCATGGTAATAAACTAGCTAGGGTTGAATGGTCAAAATTCGTCCTATATCATGAAAACATACTTGAATCCTCTAAAGACAAACTCGGGTCATATTGAAGCCAACTCATATCACATATCTTCAATTTAGGTCATCTAGTATACACACAAGCATAACCTTTATCATGGATCTATACAAATCTATAGATTTTATCTACCATCTAAACATTCTCATTTAGACAGATGTTGTGTCTTACTTATATGATTAAGAGTGTTTCTCCCTTTCATTCATTTAAAAAAGAGATAACATATTTACATGTGATATAAGATAACAAAAACCTATCTATACATATATAAGCTTTCAACATTGAACATGACAAGATGCCATAAATCTTTAACACTAGGTATTTTTTTCCTTCAAAAGTAACTTCTTTTCTAATTTGCTAAACCTCATGTATAATCCAAACAACTCACAGACGGGCCTTACTACCTTTTTAACCTACTATATCACCCACCTAAGTAGGCGGCCAGTCAGATGGGGAAGAGCCCAATCCCACACATGTTTTGTAAATGAGCAATCCCGTAGAATATGATCGTTGGCTTCCACTTTTGAGCAACACAAGCAACATGGTGTGGCTAATTGGAAGCCACATTGTTGTAGAAAATTTTACTTTGCTATATTCCTATGACTTGCTTTCTATCTTGTAATAAGGAATCTCGTTGGGGCATTAAAACACCTCAACCACTACACCCACTTTAGCTTGGGATAAGCCTCACAATTGATACAAGCAAGCTTATCAGAGAATTCAGACACACCATAAAAATAACATTTATCCTCCACTAATAACATGATCTCATTGCATAAGGTATGCAAGTTATTAGTGCCACAGGATAGATGAGTGGGTGAAGAACCATCCATAATCAAGACACTAGACTTTTGCTTATCCTTGAAGCTAGATGTTACATATCTTTCCCTTAGATTACATTGACACTCACTATCTTTCTATGTGTGGTAACATTTTTCATGTATCCATATATAGTAGTACTTGAATAAGGTTTTCTGTAACAATGAAATCTGAAAGGGAAAAGACTATACTTCTTTTGGATAAAACTAAAGCCAACAATGAGTTATCACACTCATGAGGTAGTATAGTAGCATCAAACCTATAGAACTAGCAAGAACATAGTGTACACTTGTGCAACTAACCCTCTGAAAATTCCACAGACATATTTTCAAGGTGCATAACTATAAGATCTCCCTCTTGTAACCCTCTTGAACATGCAACCCATACTACATGACAAAAAGATGAGAAAAGAGAGGTTTCAAGAATTACATAAGTCTACATGTAGTTCGAGGACATCTAGGTTCTAACCTAGAGGATAAGTCAAGTTACCCCATAAAGGAAAACACATTAAGTTCTAGGGTTAAAATGTAAGGTTGAGTTTAATTTTCTTTTCATGCGAGCAATTCTCGATGAAGCTATTGTTCATTATATGATACCATTAGTACTGGAATGATTTATTACACAAATCCTAACTCCAACTGACTAGAAAGTTAATGGCAAAAAGATCCAAGTGTCTATCCCTAGCATGGTAGTATCAAAATGCAAATCTAAAAGTGTAAAAGCTTAGCATACATGAACAATTAACTATACACATACACAAAAATGTCTAAACATTCAAATTATTATTCAAATCATTTATTACAAACTTATAGTTACATGCTTAAGAGATAATTGTACAAGTTTGATCATGTACGCTAAACTAGGATCTCACAAAAGGTACAATGTGAATGCTTGCTGACAAGACGACTTCTCCCAAGCTATATTTTAACCTAAAACATACGAGAGACAAGTGTATCAACACACAAGGTGTTGAGTACATGTCACAAAGGTACATATTTCTAAGGTTTTCATCATTTGATAAGTTTTTCATAAGTAAATGAACAAGAAAATAAGATTTAATTACTTAGGAAGACCAAAACCCATGTTTTCGTCATTTTACTCCATTCTACCAAGCAAATTATGTACCATAAGGCTTTTGGTCAACTTCCTATCGGAAGGAGTCCGTGTGGGTTCTTAAGGCTCAAGACTTTAGCTAACCCTTCTTCTACACGAAAGACCCCAATTGACCAAGTAATTGATCAAATACTTTTTAAAATATTTATAGTGGAGATCTGTATTATGTTTTCAAGTTATAAATCAATGAGACATTGAGTCAATACAAGAATACTACCCACTAATTGCAAGTATGAAAGCATACATACATATTAAGATTCAAGATCAAAATGACAATAATATAAAATATTAAATCCCATTTATCTGATTCAAAGATTATTACCCCATCCTTGACCATCTAGATAACCAACAACACCTGATTTAGATAAGATGACAAGCATGTTTAAGATTCTCATCACTAGACCTAGATAGCTCCAAATTAGGTTTTTCTTCAAGTTAGGTTTAATGTTTATCATTTGCATATTTTATGATCTTTACTGATATAGGATTCATCATGAAGGTGTGGTTCATGTTTCAAGTCACTATGAAGTTTTTTATATTTTCTATTATTTTTATGATGTTGAAGCATTTACTTGCATTTTAGGGTCAAAAGACTCATAATAATGCTAATAAGACTGAGGTTCATTAAGTCACGAGACTCAGACAAGATATGGGATTAGGTCAAAAAAAATAGTATAAGATTAGCACATCTTCAAGATAGGTGTATGGTCACTTAAATCTAGGTTTATATGATTCAACATTATCAACATGTATTTCCATTTCCAAAATATTTTATATGTCATTAGTATTCAATGTACGACTTAGGTGGGCCATCCACATCAAAGGGTTCACAAATATTAGGGAAATCCTTGATTTGAAAGGGTAAGACATGAGTTTGGTATCTATTTCTACATCTCCATGAAACAAATCTTGTCATCTAGGTGGGATTAAGGTCACATACATCATTATGTCATAATATAGGAATAAATTATGCATACAAGTCACAACAAATCATAATATTATTAATTTAAAAGATGAAAAAGAGTTTGAGTCATCAAAGGGTGAATGTCAATGTTGGTATGTATGCCCTGAGAGCCAATCATGGGATGATTGGTGGGATACATTAAGATTGATTTGATAAGCATCAAAGGCAAGCTTCCAATTCTTTCTGGTTCAGTCATATGAGATAATGATAGAACAAATTGAATGTCTAGAGAATGATAGTACTCAATGACGTATGCTTTCAGGTTGAGGACCTAAACAATGAGATCATATAGATGTTAAGAGTTTGTACATTCTTATTATGTCCCTAGTCGGATGTCATTATGGAAGGTATATAGACAACAATGACACACAAGACTAGATTGTGGTGTTGGTTGATGACATAATCACATTAATCATGATATGGAGATATCAAACCAAACACATAGGTACTTGTTAGAGAACAAGCGTACCAGACAGACCCACTGTGAGTTTGACACATGGAACCATGACATGGTAGTCACAATCAGTTCTCATAGTGATGGTGGTGAGTGTGATTCTTTGACCTGAAATCACTACACTCAACACATGTCGTTGGGTACACTTTGACATCATCAAACGCAGTCCTGAAACATGGGTTGTTATAAAGGTGAAGATTGGGTGGCTTTGACACATGGGGATTTTGAGGGGTGAGTGATAGATATGGGATTTGTCCATCCTAAGGGAGTTTGATATCCATGGCCACTTGATGAGTAGGATTGAGATAGGCGTGAACGCATGTGTGAATCAATATGTGATATTGATGTCATACATATCTCCTCCAATCTACTCTGAGATCAAGAAAGTGACTGAACGTTGATAGGATGACTGTTCCATGCCTCGAGTTCATTCGGGATATCAGTGACAAAGGAATTATACATTCAATGTAACACCATTCACGGATTGCAGGATTGAAAGTTGTTCTCCAACATTCCTTTTCACTTGGGTAGCACTGATGTGCGACTAGGGACCACTCTTTACTTGTGAAGTCAGAAGTGTTATAGACTTTCACTGCCAATGTGAAATGGACCTGCAGGGTCACACCCATAGGATTTAACTTAGAAGAGGAGTTTATCCACAAATGATGTTTAGATTGATTACTAAAGGAGTTTAGTAGTTCAATTAAACACTCAATCAATTGATAGCTCAAAATCAAAGTGTTCAAGGTGTTGGACCAGATGATTAAGAGTATCGGATTGATTGGAACTGCAATTGACTAATTTGGATAGTCTGCCACCCCAACCGATCGACTCCTTGGATGAACTGATCGACTCAGGTTGGTGAACCGATCGGCTCAACTGGTGAGATGATCAGCTCATGTATCAATGAGATGATCGTCTCAATTGTTGAACCGGTCGATGCATGTGACCAACCGAGATCATTTGGAAAGTTAGAAAATTATTTTTGCAAATACATATTTGTTTCACTTGTACAAATTTGATTTGGACAAGGACTAATATTTGATTAGTTGGAAACGAACATTGAAAGTCAATTTGAGTTGGATTAGGATCACGAACCGATCGGCTCAGGCATGAACCGATCGGCTCAGAGCCCCAGACGATCATCTCAGGGCCCGAACGATCATTTCAGGGTGTGAACCGATCGGTTCAACTTCCGCAGTATGTCTATTTTTGTGGAAATCTCGAACCCTTCTACTCCTGCTTTAATCCCGCATTGCCCGGGGTAGAGAACCATATCCCATGACCCTCCTATATATAGGGGTATTTGGGGCTTCTCAAAGTACAACTCAGAACACCAGTTGCTCTACAAAGTTGTCGTTCTCTCTGGTTGTGGTAATCGAGAGAGCCCGAGCAAGTACTACCTGATAAGGGAGGCACAACAAGGGAAAGACAACTGTAGAAAAGCGTCTGGTGGCAGGAGAGTGTGTCGGTGACTAGTACGCCAACAGGAGGGTGTGACTCCTTCCGATTCCTTATGGGACAAGGAGATCGGAGTTCCAAGTGGTCTGTGTGGACTACTTCAGAGGTGGGGGACTTCTTCCACTCGGAGGACAACTTTCAATCCCGACAGTCTCGGTGAGACCAGGAGCTGCATAGACATCGTCCAAGACTGGAGGTGAAGACCGCTCAAGCTACGAGGTAACGTCGCCAAGAAAGCCTCGGGACAAGGTATGCCTCTACAAACCATCCTTCCTATTGTATAGACGTTGACATGATTCCTTTATACTGGGTTCGAGAGAAGAAATTTTTTATTTCTGTTGTCTTCTCTATCTCCCCTAAAACCCAACAGTGGTATCAGAGCCACTTCAACTGCAATATACTTTAGGATTATTGATGTGATCGATTTTGGTTTGTCTCCTTTATTTATTGCATTCGATGTGAATAAATTTGGCTTTAGTTTATTTTCAGCCTTGAAGGCATATAATAGAGTTATGAACTGCTATTTCATATTTGCCAATGGATAGAAACACTTTAATTTTTGCATATTGTATGATAATGATGGAAATTAATAATGTTGATGTTTCAATCTTTATGACAATGCCTTGTTTATCTTGTGATACTTGGTATGCATAAGATAAAATGATATTTGAAAGTTATTGATAACTCAAACAATCAAATTAGCATAAATCATGAGAAATTCATTTCTAGTTTCCATATGATGGATAAATCTAGACTCTTTTGGTTAGAGAACTAGTAAGAGACATGAATATCTTAGACATGATTAATCAATCTTCACTAGTAGTAGTGGGAGAATGACTATCCTATTAGGTATAATACATGTGATGTATCTACATACCTATTAGAGATAATGCTAGTACTTCAAATAGTGTTTATAGAAATTTGAATATGAATATCTTGAAGTGTTCAAGAATATCATAGATGAAGTATGAATTTGGTAAAGTGTTAATTCCAGATGAGATCAATGAATGAAATACTTAGACCAAATGTTTGAGGACCTTGTGAGTGATTATGATAGTGTATCATAGTGAACTCGTGATTAAGGCATGATGATGTCTAAATCAAAAGGAGTCATACTGTAAGGAGTTAGAGGATGATTATCAAATAACTAATTTCTTCTTAAATAAAGAATACCCCACACTAATAAAGGACATTAAGAATTACAAGGAGTTGTGAGTTCTTATATTCTTGAAAGATACACATCTATTATCTATGTGATGAGTTGGTCATGTGATGAATCAACTATCTAGATGAATATGGGGAACCGTATTTTGAGTTATGGTTTATGACCATTACATCCTAAATGACTTCCATGTGAACCATAAGGTATGAACTTGATGGTAACACCCATTGGGATGAAATCCATAAGTGTGAATGAGTCTTAAGTATTAAGACACATGGATAACATTTTGAGAAGGATGATTCTTGTTGATTGCAATTTAATGACTAAGAGATTTGGCATACATATACTAAAACTGCATTCCTATAAGGAATAAAATGAGGATGTGTATGTGACACAACCTACAAGGTTTATGAATCCATTAATGTAAATGAAGTCTATAAGTTACAATGGACTAATCAATGTGATTGATTGAGTACAATCAACTCAAAACTGTGATCTTTATTTTGATAATATAGTCAAAAGGTTTGACTGATATGTCAAAGATAAAGAGAGATCTGTGATTTAGTGGGAGCGTATTCACATTCCACATGTTGATGGAAATGTTCTAGAATGGAAATCCAAAGTGGACATTATCTTTAAGGAAGATAGAGACATTTCCTATGTGATAGGAATAGAGATCTATAGAGATAGTGCTCGAATAACCTCTTGACCTGAAAAGAGAAAGCATACATTGGCAATCTATACTGAAGGGTTCAGTGTGCACAGATTTAGTGGGAGAAAACTTGTCCATATTACATGGAATTAGTATCCCAAGGCCAAGTGTCCAATTCTTATGAAGAATGGAAACATTAAGAATAGATATGGATCTATCATGTATGTAATCATCCCATTATTTTGCATGTATGGACATAGTAAGAATAAAATGCATTCATCATCTTGTATGTAGGACATGACAATATGATGTGCTCATCCTAATAACTCGTATGTGGGACATAACGAGTGGATGTATGTATAGTTCCAATAAGGGTTACTGGAATACCATAAGAACTTGATAAGTACTTGAGAAGTACTAGTTCTATGGAAATAAGGAAGGGTTCACTGTAAAGAGTTACACTGATACAAACTTCTGAAAAGGACAAAAAATGAATCGCAAAATATATATGAGATATATAAAAGTGAATGTTTGTTGATGAATGGAAACGTTCCAATAAAGCCGTTTAAAAGGAAAAGCCGAGTATCCATGTGTTAGAGAACATTAGTTGATACTATATGGATTTGGAAGTTCATGATATGAACTGATAGATATTCCAGTCATTGATGACAAATAAGGAGTGCTTGGTCATGCAATGTGGCTAAAGGTTAGCAAAGGAATACTAGATCGCATATTACGACAACTCTATCTCATACGTGTGACGTACAACGAAGAGATGATAGACATGCAGTTAATACCGATTTTGGCAAGATGTTACCATAACTCACTGCGTAAGCACTAGAGCATAGTAACATGTGGGACATGTTTGAAGATCACTATGAATATGATTCAAGGGTGATTGGCTCGCAGTGCAAGTGGGAGTCTGTTGGTATGTATGCCCTGAGAGCCAATCATGGGATGATTGGTGGGATACATTAAGATTTATTTGATAAGCATCAAAGGCAAGCTTCCAATTCTTTCTGGTTCAGTCATATGAGATAATGATAGAACAGATTGACTGTCTAGAGAATGACAGTACTCAATGACGTATGCTTTCAGGTTGAGGACCTGAACGATGAGATCATACAGATGCTAAGAGTTTGTACATTCTTATTATGTCCCTAGTCGGATGTCATTCTGGAAGGTAGATAGACAACAATGACACATAAGACTAGATTGTGGCGTTGGTTGATGATAGAATCTCATTAGTCATGATATGGAGATATCAAACCAAACAAATAGGTACTTGTTAGAGAACAAGTGTACCGAACAAACCCACGATGAGTTTGGCACATGGAACCATGACATGGTAGTCACAGTCAATTCTCACAGTGATGGTGGTGAGTGTGATTCTTTGACCTGAAATCACTACACTCAACACATGTCATTGGGTACACTTTGACATCATCAAACACGGTCCTGAAACATGGGTTGTTATAAAGGTGATGATTGGGTGGCCTTGACAAATGGGGCTTTTGAGGGGTGAGTGATAGATATGGGATTTGTCCCTCCTGAGGGAGTTTGATATCCATGACCACTTGATGAGTAGGATTGAGATAGGTGTGCACACATGTATGAATCAGTATGTGATATTGATGTCATACATATCTCCTCCAATCTACTCTGAGATCAAGAAAGTGAATGAACGTTGACAGGATGATTGTTCCATGCCTCGAGTTCATTCGAGATATCAGTGAAAAAGGAATTATACATTCACCGTAACACCATTCACAGATTGTAGGATTGAAAGTTGTTCTCCAACTTTCCTTTTCACTTGGGTAGCACTGATGTGCGACTAGGCACCACTCTTTGCTTGTGAAGTCATAAGTGTTATAGACATTCACTGCCAACGTGAAATGGACCTGCAGGGTCACACACATAGGATTTAACCTGGAAGAGAAGTTTATCCACAAATGATGTTTAGATTGATTACTAAAGGAGTTTAGTAGTTCAATTAAACACTCAATCAATTGATAGCTCAAAATCATAGTGTTCAAGGTGTTGGACCAGATGATTAAGAGTATCAGATTGATTGGAACTATAATTGACTGATTTGCATAGTCTGCTGCCCCAACCGATCGGCTCATGGGATGAACCGATCAGCTTAGGTTGGTGAACCGATCAGCTCAACTGGTGAGACGATCGGCTCATATATCAATGAGATGATTGGCTCAATTGTTGAACCGGTCGATTCATGTGACCAACCGAGATCGTTTGGAAAGTCAGAAAATTCTTTTTGCAAATACATATTTTTTTCACTTATACAAATTTGATTTGGTCAAGGACTAATATTTGATTAGTTGGCAACAAACATTGAAAGTAAATTTGAGTTGGATCAGGACCATGAACTGATAAACTCAGGCATGAACTGATCGGCTCAGAGCCCCAGATGATCGGGTCAAGTCCCAAACGATCAGCTCAGGGTCCGAAGCGATCATTTTAGGGTGTGAACCAATTGGTTCAACTCCACAGTATGTCAGTTTTTGTGGAAATCTCGAACCCTTCTACTCCTTCTTTAATCCCGCATTGCCCGGGGTAGAGAACCTTGTCCCATGACCCTCCTATATATAGGGGTATTGGGGGCTTCAAAAAGTACAACTCAGAACACCAGTTTCTCTACAAAGTTGTCGTTCTCTCTGGTTGTGGTAACCGAGAGAGCCCGAGCAAGTGCTACCCGACAAGGGAGGCACAGCAAGGGAAAGACAACTGTAGAAAAGCGACTGGTGGCAGGAGAGTGTGTTAGTGACTAGTATGCCAACATGAGGGTGTGACTCCTTCCGATTCCTTGTGGGACAAGGAGATCGGAGCTCAAGGTGGTATGTGTGGACTACTTCATAGGCGGGAGACTTATGCTGCTCGGAGGAAAGTTGTCAATCCCGACAGTCTCGGTGAGACCAGGAGCTACACAGACACCGTCCAAGACCAAAGGTGAAGACCGTACAAGCCGCGAGGTAACATCGCCGAGCAAGCCTCGGGACAAGGTATGCCTCTACAAACCATCCTTCCTATTGTATAGACGTTGACACAATTCCTTTATACTGGGTTCGGGAGAACAAAATTTTTGTTTCTACTGCCTTCTCTGTCTCCCCTAAAACCCAACAGTCAACTCTTTGACCAAGGTATTAGCATACAAAGCCATATTAGGCATTTATAGCCCACAAGGGCACCCTATTGACATAAAATATTAAGGTGATCATTTATTTCAAGGAGAGTGCTCAAAATTCTAAATATAATATTTAAGAAGGCTAGACATGATATGGAAAAGTTTGATACATCACCCAGATCAAAATCACCAATTTCAAGCCAAGTATATAACACATAAAGACATTTAGGGTCATACTAATGCAAAAGATTTCATAAAGGTCATAGGAGGACACATGGGGATTATAGGTGATAAAAATGTGTCATGGAATACCACACATTACTATTCATCAAAGTAGGGATGTGTTCAAGCCATATAAGTCACAGATTACACAATTAACCAAGTTTCATAATTAAGGCTTATATAAGAGGAATACTTATGCATTGAGGTTACTCAAGGTACAGATTGAGTGATTAAGGCTTTGACAATTCTCAAACTTCTTTAGAGTTACTGATCTAATGATTAGGATGTAGGTTGGTCATTAATGGTCCAAGATTAGACATCACAATCACATTAGATATATTCAATATGACAAAGTTCATGATTTTGGAAAATAGTGGACCATCCTCAAAACTTATAATGTGGAACAATTTTATAGGATTCCTTAGGTTTTTTGATAAAAAGGACTATTTATTTGTAGAGATCAAACACTCCCTGCACTTGTTGTGGTTTTTGCAAGATTTACCTAATTTGGTTATTTCTAGATCATTAAATCTTTGATCTAAGGTCAGGGATGCTCCATGCTCACCACCATGAAGGGTGCCCCATCACTAGGGCCTCTGAGTGACGGGTCAGGTCCCCCCTTAGGCCTAGATCACATGCTCCAATAGCCCCCTCCAATCTAGGCATGATTGGACTCTTTCATCACCCCTCTCCCATTTATAGACGCTTCATGTTATTAAAAGACACACTCAACTCGATCTTGCTGACACAAGCTAGAGCAGAGGCATGGGGGCTCATACAACCCCACAAGAGTGCCATCAATGTGTTATAAGGTCATGTGGATGTGAAGGTCATGTACATCTGGCCGAATCTTGACTAGGAGACAATCTTTTGAGATGGTTCATGATGATGATTAGGGTTAGGGGAGGAAGAAGGATAAGAGTAAGGGGTGTTGTAGGATGCCAAAAAAAGGAAAAAGAGGGGGAAACAAGAGAGGGAAGTGAAGGGAGAATAATGGCACATTCAATTTTTCTAAAGGGTAGATGTAGGGGGAGGTAGGTGGTCATAAAATGGCTATTATAGTAGTCATTATAGTGGTAGGACCAAGCTTGAAGATGACCTGTTAGTCATGGTATCGAGGGTAGGATCCATGGTTTTAAGATCCAAGGGTGAGAAACAAGGAAAGCAGTGAGCTAGAGTACATGAGGGGGAAAAACACAAGTTGCATGGTTGGGCCACGCTAGATGGTTGGGCCGAAGAAAGGGCCAACCCAAGAGTGGAAAAGGGATAAAAGAGCTAAATTCAAGTTTTAAATATTAAAACTTTTGAGATATCAAAATTCAGGCTTTGAAGGTCCATTTTGGGTGATAATCATACTTTCTCTCTTCTCTAGCATATTGTTTATATCTTTTCAAATGACCACCCAATTTTATTTCAATTTCATGGCTTGAGTGTTCTGATAATCCAATTTGGTCACATTCCATTTCATGTTCTGTGATGTGACATTATTATCTTTTTCTTTTATAATTTTCATGCTACTATTATATCTCATATTTCATTTGAAATTGATCATCTTTCCCATGTCCTTTTAGAACTATAATTCATATCATGTGGTAGAGTTATTATGAATCCAATGGAACAAACATTGCATCAATCAGTCCTTTAAAACCTGACTTATCATCTCTCAAATGTTAGATATTTGAAGCTTGATTTTAGATATTTTGTCACATTTCTATTCCTAGGCAGAGCCTTTCATTGACATAACCATCTCGTGTGACCCAGCTGCGCCACTTGTATTTTCTCCCCCTCACATACTCTAGGTCAATCCTCTCCCTATTTCACGATCAATGTTGGCCCTCAGATCTTCAATCCATGAATCCCACCACTGATCCCACAGCTAACATGTCATATTCAAGCTTGGTTCAAACCAATGTAGATGCTTCTACAATAACCACTTTACAAATGCAAAATTCCCCCAACATGCATTGTTCTTCTTCCTACTCTTCCCTCTTTCATTTCCCCCTCTTTTCTCTCTATTTTGCATCCCACAATATTGCCTTCCTCTTGTCCTTCTTATCCCCTAACCCTATGGGAGCTAGTATCATGCTATACATGAAACATACAGTTAGTAGTTGATGGTTCTAAATAGAAAAATAACCAACTTGGAGAATGTAAGAGGTCATGGGGTCTCCTTAAGAAATCACAGAACTAATTATCCTAACCTCCATCCATATTCAATAAATGATATTCATAAAACTATTGAAAAGTTAAATTCCATCTCTCACTAGAAGTTGATGAGTAGAGAACACAATAGAAGGAAATGACATGAAATTGAGAAGAGAGATAGGAACACACATGTCAAATGCACAAAGAATAAAAAAATCTAATATTGGGATATTGAACAATAATAAGTTTAAAATAGTTTTACTTTTTAGATTCAGTTATAGTGTCCCATATAACCATATACTATTAGAAGGAAAATATGAATATTGATGCAATGTCATCATAAGGTATAACAATTGGAAGAAAGAATTTATGAAATAAATACACACCTATTACAATTAGGGTTGAGTTTAATTACAATATCTTAGGTTCATTTAGCCTAAGGTCTTATCATGAGTAGTTCTGATAGTGTAAAGAAAATAAATTTGAAGGCCTCGATGGAGAAGTGTTCATATTGTGTGTGCCTAAGAGGTAATTAAAGGTGTTTTCCCATGGAGAAAGATCTATGAAAATATAGTCTCTCATGTCCACTGCAAAACTAAATACATATGAAAGATAAGGAATTTGGAGTTTCCACCTTATTTTCTGAAGAAAACAAGGAATGGTGTGGATGGGTGTTTAAATCAATGAAATATAGAAAAGACCAAAAGACAAATCCATTCTAGGGCAGATAAGATGAGGAGACAACAAAAATGAGATTGTAAGTCAAAATCCTTTTAGGATCAGGGAACATATTAGTCACCCTCTTGTCGCCTAATGAACTTGTATTATGTTTGAATTATCAAGCTCATGAAAATATTTTGGTATAATTAAGAAAGCAAAAAAAAATAAAAAGAATGGTTAAGGTGTGTGGGTCTTTTGAGATTTATAATGAGGCACGGAACTCTGTATCGTCATCCTCAAAGACTCTAGTTTGATTAAGATATTTTAATCTCCTCAGGATGCTCCCACTGTAGACATCACCGTAAGTGTTTAGGATGAGATATGGGAAATTGAGAGATATATTACAAAATAAAAGATGATTAGTTAAAGAAAACTCTAGTTGTCTATGTGATTAACAATCATAATGTTTACCTATTGACATGTTTTAATTAATATGCATTAAAAAGATAATCCATAATGATATATATAAAACCTTAACAAATCCACAAATTATGGCAATAATGTCGTTAAACAAATATATTCAATCATAATATAGTGATTCTGAATAAAAATCTAGATGTTAAACATGAGTAGTGGTTGCAAGTTGAACATGTAGATAGTTATGTAATTGTTATATCATGAATAGGTAGATACGTAGTGAGTGTGATCTACATCTAGTAGTTAAGATGATTAGCTAAATCTCATGGAACCTAGTGACCCCATACTATTTATGTAGCCTCTTGTCCTATCTTAAACATCAATCTAGAGGATGGATCTTCCAGATAAGATTCTGCAGAGTCTAATGAAGATAGGGTAATTGTCACTTTGGATCCATGGGAGTTTAATGAGATGAAATTGAATGGTGGATATGCAGGCATTTATAGTTTATTGTGAGGGTTAAGGTTTCAACAATGAGAATGAAACCTCACAAGCATAATTACCTTTAGATTAGGAATAGAAAACAAAATCGAGATTTATGCCTTGAGGGGACCCTATGGAACAATGGTTTTTGTGGGGTGAAATGGAGAAATGGCATGTTACCCCATGTGAAACTCTAGAGAAATATTGTTTTCTTCTTAGGTTTCCCCTAGAAGGAAACAAAGGCTTTTCATACATGAGTTTTTAATTTTTTTGGAAGATTTGGAGTGTACCTTATATATGGAATTTATTTTTGTTTGCAAGATTGTGTCATTGAGGAATATAGTTTTAATTGAATAAAGAGGGGAAGAAAAGTGACTAAAAATTAAGGGGAAAGTCTTTCATTTTCTCCTTACAGGTAAAAAATATATTGAATTGAATTGAATGTATTCTCCAATAAAATAGTGGTGATGGTTTCCAAAGAGTGATAAAAACTGAGGCAAATGAATTTCTAATGGAGTCATATTTAAAAGACTTATTCGTAAGAATTCAATTGAGAAATTTATGAAAAAAGATTGTAAAAATATTTATCAAAATGATAGATTATACTCCAATCCATAGAAAGGATTTTTTTATTACTAAACATTTGGCATGTGGAAAATGGATGGAAGATATAGATCAAATAGGTGAAAAAAATGGGGAAATGTGGAATAAATCTGATAAATTCCATTCTTATCCAAGAGTAGAAATTGTCTTGATTTTTTATATAGTGACCAAAAATGGAGTGTAGACATCTTTCCCATCTCAAGTAAAGGTTAGAGGTTTAGTGAGAATCACAGGTTTGAGTCAAGTCTTACCCCATATGTTTCACGAAGAGCTAAAATGGTGAGACTTGTCATGGAGTGTCATGTTGAATCATGAATCTCAAACATAAAGTGAAAGATTATTGAAGTCCTTGATTTTGAAATTATTATCATCTATAAAAGAAGTATTAACATCTGCCTAATAAATATTCTAAGTGCATTCAATCAATAGCAAAGACCTTATTGATGACAATGTTACAAAATCTAGAATGGTGAAAATCTAGGAGTTGCCTATGAGATATAGAACTTATAAAATAAAAAATGCCTATTTGGGATAGGGATTAATATTGATTGCAACATGTGTTCATGAGGTAGGGGATTTAGTGAAAATGAGGTACCTACTCCACATAGGATTTAAGTGTAAAATGGTTTTCCTATGCAAGATAGGGCTTAGATGCAATGTTTTTCCTACTCAAAGTGAGGTTGAACAATGTGACAGACTGGATTTTCTGGCTTAATTTCGAGGAAGAAATTTCTTTTAAGGTGTGTAGGATGTGATGGAGTGGAATTTTTGAATCCTAAAATGTCCAATGGTATAAGTGAATTCTTGCATGTTGAGTTGCTATGAGAGTTCCTAATGTTTTGTCAAAGTTTGGAAGTCGAGTGATATTAATATCATGTTTTGGATCCCTCTGTTCATGCCTTTTTGAGTGAGAAAACAATAAATTTTGGACACCTAATTCGTGTACAAGGTAGATTGGGCTGCGTTAAATCTGTGGTTAAAGTTTGGTGGCCATTGGAGTTTTCTGTATGGAGTTATTTAGGTTTGAATACCATGTCATAATATGATTTTAGTGTCGTGCAAATCTTGTGTTGGATAAGCAGCGTGGCCTTTGTTTGTTTTGGCATGCGATTGGATGATAGTATGTTGAGTAGAAGGCCACAGATCAGTAGTGATGATCCGATTGAGTAGCATGTCTCTCGCCTTCGCGCCAAGTCAAGTAGTGAACGTGGGCAGATCCACGAGTCACCCACGATCACCATGTTGAGGAGGACGGGGCTACATGTGTGGGTAAACGATCAGTTTCCTGCAAGGGTGATCACTCTGCCTACCCGCCTGACTAGAGCTGGAAGAAGTTCAGCGGAGGCTTTTTGTGCCCGCGACAACCCCACACAGGTCATCGTCAGGGAGGACGACCGTGGCGAAGCAGCACCAAGAAAGGTTTCTCCTAACCCCTTCTGCTCCATCACGACACCACTGGCGTCGTCGTGCTTTCGAAGAAGAAGATCTTGAGTAAGCCCATCACAGAGGTAGTTCTCAGACACCGAAGTAGACGAGTCGGAGTATGTGGTGTTTAGAAGTAGCGATGAGGCCGAGAAGCAGCACCGAAAAGCCAGGGATGAGTGGTCGGGGAAGCGACGCCCTAGGCGTCGCAACTGCGGAAGCAGCCGAAGGCCTTCCTTAGTTTGCACAAGACCACACAGCGGAAAACCACAGCGGCGCTAGGGACCATCACCGACACTGTAATGGATACAGGAGGCGGCAAGCCTAGAGGCGAGGAAATCGCCACCCATCACACGGTAGAGGCTGGAGCCCAACGGCTGTCGAGAATCTAAAGCCCCATGGATTCACAAGCTTAGATCGCGTAGAGCGTGAGAAGCAACGACGAGGAGGAGAAGCATGCCTTGTGCTCATCAGCGTAGACCCATGCAGTAGTATAGCTTAAATCTTGACGAAGGTGGAGGCGGTGAGATCGTGCATACCGCAGAGGAGATCCTGGAGCGGCGGCGGCCAGGTTGCAGAGAAATAGAAGACGCACGCAAAGTCTGCATCATGTGAGGGTGAGAAATAGAAGGTGAGCAGCCGATCTAGACTCCCACTCAACTAGATGGATCAGGTCCAAGCAAACGAACCAGCCAGCTCAAGCGGGCCAAGCAATGGGTTGTTCCAACACTAATTTCTATGTGGCGGTACCTGATAGGCTGAAAAAGGTAAAAATCCAAGTTAATTATATATCTTCAATAATTCATAGAAAACAACGTGTTGATCAGAAAAATGCAAGTAAGGTACCGTTATTCTAAAAAAAATGTGTAGAATAATATGAAACTGTAATATCTGGCTTTTAAAGCATTAATCTTAGTGATATCATATAATATGTGTAATGCTTGAATAATTAATAATAAATACCAAACAATGATATAAAATTATGAGAAAATTCCAGTAAGTCCATAATCATGTTTAGAATGAATATGATATCAATTATGGACATGTTGATGCACAAGAGCATATAATTTGATTAATATGGCTAATTAGGGCTGATAACCCTAAATAAAATGTAATAAATACAGGCATGCTCAATAAATGATGGAAATTACAGCGTAAGTTCATATCAATAATTTGAAGATGAGATGAAAATCAGATATTAGTTAGATGCATATAATTCATGTTATATGAATATGACTCGTAATACATGTGATGTAACCCTAATTCGAGTAATACATTTAACTTAGAGTTAATATGTATAAATAATGATATGGAACCTGATGTTCATATTATGTATCCTAATCCGGAACATAACATCAGTAACATAAATCCCACATAAGGATGAAGATAAGACAAGTAATAATGTATATATCCTAATGTGATAAAGTGAAACCCTAATGAACACGATTAGGGTCAAGATGAGATGTAAGATGATGAGAATCTGATGGTGATATGTGATCTTATCTTTATCAGGGTTGACCAGGATATAGTTGACATCAGGAATATATGATTAAGAATATCTCTTTGGAAGGTAGGCCATTACCTCTTACTTGGCGTATTATACAATATGCTTGTGTTATATGTGTAGTAAAATACTTGACATATGATATTGGATGAAATGATTGTTCTTGTATACTATGTTGTTTGAGCTTTCCATACGTATTGCTATGAACACATCAAACATAATATATTTCTTCCATTATATGAAAGCACCAACTCTTTGGCAGTGTGCTTGGAAGTGACCGAACTCTTTGATAGTGGTCACGTTGTACATATGGAAGCACCAACTCTTTGGTAGTGTGCTTGTACCCAACTCTTTGGTAGTGGTCACATTGTACATATGATCCAACTCTTTGGTAGTGATCATAAAGGCCTTAATGCATTCAACCTTCGGCGGTTAATGCATAGATGATATAATGGAAATGTGCTTAAAATATGTGTTCTCTTTTGTTAATGAAAATCTTTATGCAAGTATATGCTTTTCTTATATTTCTTTATAACTTCCAAGTATTAGTTTTATCTTAATGCCAAGATATGATGAGAGGTATATAAAAGACACGTAGGTGTACTCAGTACAATATTCTTGAATATTGTGTTGATGTGTACCGCATGTAATCTTTTGTTTAGGTTGTGGACATGTGTTCTTGAAGACTCATGATAGTTGAGAGTTGTGTGGCGAGCTGATGTACAGGTGGACCTGTTGTCTTAAGATCCTGTTGTTTAGTTGTAGTACATGTATATGTATAAGTTGTTGTTCATTGTGTAATATCAAATGTTGTAACAGTTCATGTTGTAATTATATGTTGAATGGCGAACATGTGTGTATGGTTTTATTATTGTTCATGTACATGTGCTACTGTGTTTCCTTCTGACTCCCTTAATTTTTTTCTTCTTAGCCTAGTGTATGGTGTTTAAATTGGAATTCTCACTGAGGTGAGGGTTTCAATTTGGACGTCACACATCAGATTAAGTTGTAGAAAATCTGGGGATGTCACAGGTGGTATCAGAGCATGAACAATAGCAAAGCCTAGCATTTGCTCATTATGCAACTCAAAACCAAATAATCATGAACTTAATAATCTTTAGGGTTAGATTAGTCATCTTTTAGAGATTAGATCTGACCTAGCCTCTAGGTTAGCACCTAGATGTCCGAGAACTAGGTCTAGACTGGTGCTTGTTGAGTAGCAAGTCCTTAGATGTCATTCTTTCCTTATAGTGCAGTGGTATGGGACGTTGCACTATTTGGAAATGACGTGCATCAAGGGAAGAGAAACCCTAGACATATCGTGCACGTTGCCTAGAGTAGCTACACTAGTCTACCCCTTGTTCTCACCCTTTTCACTAGTTTTCATGACACTATACTCTCTATTATGTGTGGGACACTCATTTTCTGGATTTGGTTTTGGATTCCAATTGGATCAAACCTTGATAGTTTTCTCTTACGCTTGTTTTATCGGAGAAAAACTATATAATATTATATTATGTATATGTATTACAAAAATGTGTCCCCACACATGTACGAGTAGGAGGTGGTCATGCAACCTAAATGAAAGTGAATGACATCAGTCTAGAAGAAAGAGTAGTTCTAGATTAGATGTCTAGAGTCTTGTTGGAATATATGATAGATGGAATAGATGATATAAGTTTTGATGATGTGATGCAAGTCTTATGTAGGTGTTATAAGATTTTTATGATGATTAATGTTTTTCTTTGAGGAATTAAGTTCAGTTTGAGGATTTGAGATAAGTTTTGATGATGCAAGTATGAGTTCTTTTATGAGACAAGATACGTTAAGTTAAGACAAGTTGTGACTCAGCATGAGCCTCAAGCTATTTTACAAAGGAGGATCTCTAGTGTTAGGACCAGTTTTGGGGTTAGGTCAAGAGAGAGCGAGATCCATAGGGAGAAGGTCAGAGAAACTAGACTCCACAATATGAGAAATATGAGATATGTGATATGATATGTCCTAAACTAGACTAATCCTAAGCGATTGAGATGAGTCACTTTATGCATGATTCCTATAGTCTTGTTGAACCCTAGATGTCCTTGGGAGGACCAAACCCTAGAGGCAGAGAGAGGTTGGTTACATATGCATATGTGAACATGAAAATGAGTGCCTACCATCTGGGTGAGGGAGAGAGGTCAAGACCCTGGAGGAGGTAGCTATGTTAGTTTCTATGAAGCCTCATGCTCGGGTTGGTGGTTTCCCACATAGGAATCTAGTGGTGTATATAAGAGAGCTTTGGGTATGATGTTTCATGGTTAGAACCTATGAAGAGTATGTCATAGCATGCTTTGGTTTGTGCTTATGTGGCTAAAGCTGGTGAAGTTGATCACTAGTGCCAATGAGGTAATCCGATAACCCTAGACCGAGTGGAAAGATAAAGTATATGCATATGAGATACTCATAGAGTTGAGTTAGCCCAGAGAGACTGAGCATGGCACTACCCTCATGATATGGGATTGGAGAACCTTAGTTGGACTAGATAAAGTTTTGATATATGTTTGACAAGCCACTTGTATAAGTTTGTTAGCACAACCATGATATAATATACGTAAGATGTGATCTAATATCATGACGTGATATATAGACATGATATAATGGAAACTTAGAGATGGTTTAATAGATGGAAATGCATAAATGGTTAACCATGTACATGAATAATGATGATTAATGTGAAATTGTTGTTTAATCTTGTGATGAATTCTCTAGTAAATGATGCAATTTAGTATGAACAATGAAATAAGATCGTATGAATGAAACATGTTACATGAGGCGTTAAACTTAGTGCTTAATAAAGATGAAAAATATAGTAGAACAGTTAGCTCAATAAAATGTTGATGACACCTTGATGTAATGGGATAACTTCAGTTAACTCATGTAGAACATGGTAATATGATGTGGGAGCCCTAATGCATGGGTAAAGATAAAGATGCAATCCTAATATACAAGGTATGTCGTGACTGAACATGAGTTTCCAAACCCTTTTGAAGTGATGTTTACCCTAGATGTTGTGAAACATCCTAGTAGCTTGGATATAGTTCTGTAGCTTTGTCTATGTGGATATGTTGTACATAGAATAGTGCCTACATGTGGATGAAGGCAAGATAAGGTTTTCCCTGGAAGTATGAGTATGGTGTACTTTCGAGGATGAAAGTTCTTTTAAGATGTATATGATGTGAAAGACTGGATTTTCTGGCTTAATTCTGATGACAAAATTTCTTTTAAGGTATGTAGGATGTGGAGTGGACTTTTTGAATCCTAAAATGTCCAATGGTATAAGTAAATTCTTGCATGTTGACTTTCTATGAGAGTTCCTAATGTTCTGTCAAAGTTTGGAAGTCAAGTGATATTAATATCATGTTTTGGATCCCTATGTTCATGCCTTTTTGAGTGAGCTAACAATAAGTTTTGGACACCTAATTCATGTACAAGGTAGATTGGGCTGCGTTAAATCTGTGGTTAAAGTTTGGTGGCCATTGGAGTTTTCTATATGGAGTTATTTTGGTTTGAATACCATGTCATAATATGATTTTAGTGTCGTGCAAATCTTGTGTTGGATAAGCAGTGTGGCCTTTGTTTGTTTTGGCATGCGATTGGATGATAGTATGTTGAGTAGAGGGCCACATATCAGTAGTGATGATCCGATAGAGTAGCATGTCTCTCGCCTTCATGCCAAGTCAAGTAGTGAACGTGGGCAGATCAACGAGTCACCCACGATCACCATGTTGAGGAGGACGGGGCTACATGTATGGGTAAACGATTAGTTTCCTGCGAGGGTGACCACTCTGCCTACCCGCCTGACTAGAGATAGAAGCAGTTTAGCAGAAGCTTTTTGTGCCTGCAACAACCCCACACAGGTTGTCGTCAGGGAGGATGATCGTGGCGAAGCAGCACCAAGAAAGGTTTCTCCTGACCCCTTCTGCTCCATCACGACACCACTGGCGACGTCGTGCTTTCAGAGAAGAAGATCTGGAGTAAGACCATCACGGCGGTAGTTCTCAGACACCAAAGTAGACGAGTCAGAGTATGTGGTGTTGAGAAGTAGCGATGAGGCCGAGAAGCAGTGCTGAAAAGCCAGGAATGAGTGGTCGGGGAGGCGACACCTTAGGCGTCGCAGCTGTGGATGCAGCCTAAGGCCTTCCTTAGTCTGCATAAGACTGCACGATAGCACGGCGGCTCTAGGGACCATCATCGACACCATGATGGAGATAGGAGGCGGCAAGCCTAGAGGCGAGGAGCTCGCCACCCATCGCACGGTAGAGGATGGAGCCCAATGACGGTCGAGAATCTGAAGCCCCATGGATTCACAAGCTTAGATCGCGTAGAGCGTGAGAAGCAACGACGAGGAGGAGAAGCATGCCTTGTGCTCATCGGCGAAGACCCGTGCAGTAGTATAGCTTGAAGCTTGATGAAGGTGGAGGCGGCGAGATCGTGCATACCGCAGAGGAGATCCTGGAGCGCCGGCGGCCAGGTTGCAGAGAAATAGAAGACACACGCAGAGTCTGCGTCGTGTGAGGGTGAGAAAGAGAAGGGGAGTAGCCGGTCTGGACTCCCACTCAACAAGATAGACCGGGTCCAGGCACACGAACCAGCCAGCTCAAGCGGGCCAAGCAATGGGTTGTTCCAACACTAATTTCTATGTGGCGGTACCTGATAGGCTGAAAAAGGTAAAAATCCAAGTTAATTCTATATCTTCATTAATTCATAGAAAACAACCTGTTGATCAGAAAAATGCAAGTAAGGTACCCTTATTCTCAGAAAAATGTGTAGAACAATATGAAACTGTAATATATGGCTTTTGAAGCACTAATCTTAGTGATATCATATAATATGTGTAATGCTTGAATAATTAATAATAAATACCAAACAATGATATAAATTATGAGAAAATGCCAGTAAGTCCATAATCATGTTTAGAATGCATATGATATCAATTATGGTCATGTTGATGCACGAGAGCATATAATTTGATTAATATGGCTAATTAGGGCTGATAACCCTAAATAAAATGTAATAAATATAGGCATGCTCAATAAATGATGGAAGTTACATAGGAAGTTCATATCAGTAATTTGAAGATGAGATGAAAATCGGATATCAGTTAGATGCATATAATTCATGTTATACGAATATGACTCGTAATACATGTGATGTAACCCTAATTCGAGTAATACATTTAGCTTAGAGTTAATATGTATAAATAATGATATGGAACCTGATGTTCAGATTATGTATCCTAATCCGGAACATAACATTAGTAACATAAATCCCACATAAGGATGAAGATAAGACAAGTAATAATGTATATATCCTAATGAGATAAAGTGAAACCCTAATGAACACGATTAGGGTCAAGATGAGATGTAAGATGATGAGAATCTGATGGTGATATGTGATCTTATCTTTATCAGGGTTGACCAGGATATAGTTGACATCAGGAATATGTGATTAAGAATATCTCTTTGGAAGGTATGCCATTACCTCTTACTTGGCTTATTATACAATATGCTTGTGTTATATGTGTAGTAAAATACTTGGCATATGATATTGGATGAAATGATTGTTCTTGTATACTATGTTGTTTGAGATTTCCATACGTATTGCTATGAACACATCAAACATAATATATATGTTCCATTATATGAAAGCACCAACTCTTTGGCAGTGTGCTTAGAAGTGACCGAACTCTTTGGTAGTGGTCACATTGTACATATGGTAGCACCAACTCTTTGGTAGTGTGCTTGGACCCAACTCTTTGGTAGTGGTCACATTGTACATATGATCCAACTCTTTGGTAGTGATCATAAAGGCCTTAATGCATTCAACCTTCGGCGGTCAATGCATGGATGATATAATGGAAATGTGCTTAAAATATGTGTTCTCTTTTGTTAATGAAAATCTTTGTGCAAGTATATGCTTTTCTTATATTTCTTTATAACTGCCAAGTATTAGTTTTATCTTATTGCCAAGATATGATGAGAGGTATATATAAGACACGTAGGCGTACTCAGTACAATATTCTTGAATATTGTGCTGACGTGTACCGCATGTAATCTTTTGTTTAGGTTGTGGACATGTGTTCTTGAAGACTCAGGATAGTTGAGAGTTGTGTGGCGAGCTAATGTACAGGTGGACCTGTTGTCTTAAGATCTTGCTGTTTAGTTGTAGTACATGTATATGTATAAGTTGTTGTTCATTGTGTAATATCAAATGTTGTAACAATTCATGTTGTAATTATATGTTGAATGGTGAACATGTGTGTATGGTTTTATTATTGTTCATGTACATGTGGTACTGTGTTTCCTTCTAACTCCCTTAATTTTCTTCTTCTTAGCCTAGTGTATGGTGTTTAAATTGGAATTCTCACTGAGGTAAGGGTTTCAATTTGGACGTCACACATCAGATTAAGTTGTAGAAAATCCAGGGACGTCACAAACAAAGTAAAAGGAAATGTGAGGTTTGTCAATTTAGAATTTTTATTGAAAGTTTAAGTACAAATATGTTTGCCTACTTAGGGTAAGGATTTAGGGAAATGAGGAGCATATGTGGGATGGGTACATGTGTCAAAAAATAGTTGGTTTCAGGTTAAAGAATCCAACCAAGATCGTTTGGTTGTCAAACCTAGACACAAACTAACACTGAGATTTTATTCAAAACCTCTCAACCCAAAACCCAGATTCAAAGTGAATATTTTTTTTAAAAAAATCAGTTCTCTGATAGAATGACCCATATGATTGCAAATAATTTCATTTTGCAAAATAAAAATCTTAAAGTGTAAAATGATTCATAATAACACACAACTATAATATTATTTCTTCTTTGCTTTTATTAGAAAAAGATAATACAAACAATAAAACAACAATATCACCTAAACATAAGGAAATCTCAACACAATTTCAACATCACAAATATCATAACAAAACAACACATATATTAAAAAAACATGTTGGAACTTCACCAATATCTTACCAAAAAAACACATATATCACATCAAAATATAACATTTTAAATCAATTGGTATGACTATACCATGCATGAACAACATTTATACAACCTCATAACAAAATACACAAAAAGCATTAGGGGTTTTACCTAACACATACATAATTTCGAATACAACAAGAATATCACAATTCTATTTAAAAATAGTACATATATCACATCAAATAAGTGAAACATCTTGCAATATCATATATATTATACCAAAACGACACATGTGTCACTTCAAAACATAGCCTACATCCCATAAATATATGCCTATAAGTTAGTATTTAGATCTGCGTTCTTTACAGTTTCAAAACCCAGACTTGGCCCAGTTTAGATTTGAACATGTATTATTAAACATGAAACTTTCCAAAAACACCACAATTGGAACTTGGACCTGATTTTCTCTGGGTTGGAAACAATCGCATTTACAAGATCATACATATTTTGACAACCCTAGATGGACCATAAGCAAATGAGGTTCCTATATATGATATGGATTTATGCAGTAGTTGGTTTAGTTTATGTCATGATATGGAACTCTTTGGGAAATACCTACTAGATGTAGAAATTGAAGATGAAGTTACCATATATGACATGGCTTGTAGTCAGTTTAAGTTCTTAGTCCAGTAACCTAGCAGAAAGATGGTCATGCATGTCCGTAACATGAATTTGCATTTTAGGTGATTACAAATCAATTTATGATATTGGATAAAATCGAATCTTAGATAAAGGTTGAGGTCAAATGATTGAAGTTGATTATTGTAGACCACAATCCAAGATTTAAGATAAAAAAGATAACCAATTTAATGATTTTTCCTTATACGAGTGACTTTTCATATTTTAATAAAATGTTGTTTAGTTTTCCAAAAAGGTCTGAGTAATCTGTTTGCATTTTTATTAGTTTTTGTAAATTTCTAGAAATTTTACAAGATCCCTAAATTTTTTTCTAAAATTTCTAGTGATGATTAGGATTTAAAAAAAACTTCAAAGGGAACATGAGGAGATGTTGGGAATATTCCTCTTTTCTAGAATTTTAGCAAAGGTAGTGGTGTGAGGAAAGCTTGATCTTGAGGATGCGGTGGTGGGGGTGTTGAGGCGGTCTTCATCTTGTGAAATGAGGTATTCAATGGTAGGAGTTCATGGAATATTCATCATCTTACTTCATGTTTGATAAGGTTTTAGATCATGCATTTCTAGAGGTTTTGTAGTGAAATTCATTTTAGGTCAACTTTGGGAAATTATATGTTGTTGTTCCTAGATTTAGATCCATCATATTCAACCTTCTATAAAGATTTTTGACTTTTGGCTACCAGAAATTCTTTGTGTTCTAGAGGTTGAAGATGAACATGGTCACATTTTTATTAGTTATTCACCCTTATTACAATATTTAGATGGTACATGTATTTGGTACCCTATTACACTAATTCAACTTACATTGTGAAGCTGTTGTCTTGCAATTTTATTTTATTGACTGATGTTTCTCTATTTGCATGGGTTTGAAATTTATATTATGAATCAACTCATATCCCCACAAGTATATGATATCAACATAATAGAGGTTGTCTCCACAAATAATGAAAAATTACTAAGGGCTCATTTGGTGAATGAAATTTAACGTCATGAATTTGTATTCTAATTCTTTTTTGCATGTAATTACAATTCATATTGACAAATTAAAACCCATGATGCTATGAATTCATGTACGAATGAATGGGTAAGAAACTGCATCATATTTCTACACAGTCCATTTTCCCATACCATGTTCACAAGCTCCTGATTGCTTTCATTACATTGATAATGCACATGTATGTTACTTTATTAATGGATGAAATTATTAAGATATTCAAAACACATTCTACTAAACAAAAATAATTCTAATTTGATGAATATTAACCTTGTCCAATGAGACAAATGACTGATTTTGATTTCCTTACTTTGTATTTCCTATTTTGAAATTGTTATTTGACAATTAAATTATGCCCAAACAAATTTGGTTTAAGCACAAAACACCTAATATCTCAACAAGTATTTAATGATTGATTGTAGTTTGCATGAATTGAAAATACTTTAATGAATGTATAATTGAGACTAAGAGTATGAGTTTTATCAAATCATAAGAATGACATTGTAAAATAGGTTTTAGCTATCCACACATCTCATGTTAAATGACCATACAATAAACAAGAACTATTCAGTCTTATAGGAAAGAAAATTCTTTATTCCGACATTGTAGATACATTGATTCTCCTAGTCTACACCTAAAAATCTTGTGGTTAAGAATATTTTGAACCTCTTGGTATCCACCCACCTAACTTAACCACTCATTTTGATTAGATTAATAGGCCACAATGAAATTTCCTTAGCAATCCACCAACCCTCTCATCATACATAGAAAGGCATAAGACATGTACTATAGGTGATGCGACACCCAAAATTCTCTGTCCTCTAATAAACTCTTTCTCTCTTTTCAAGTAACCTTGGTACTCAATCATATTTAAATTCATGGCTTGAGTTAAATAATGATCCAATTTTGTCACGTTCCATTTCATGTTCCAAGATGTGACATTATTATCTATATTTTTTCTCTAAGTGTCATGCTATTATTACATCATCATATTCCATTTAAATTAATCCTCATCCCTATTCCCTTTTCGCTCTCTATTTCATATCATATTGTACATGACTTGATTATGAATCCAAGAGTGAAAAAATTGCCTCAATTGGACCTTGAAAGGTCGAGTCATAATCTCTCAAAGTTTTTATATTTAAAACTTGATTTATCTCTTTTATCCTTTTTCTATTCTTGGACATGGCCTTTCTTAGGCCCATCCATCTAGTATGGCCTAACAGTGCCACTTGTGTTTTTATCCCCCTCACAAACTCTAGCTTGATCCTTTCCTTGTTTCTCAGTCAATCTCGATCCACAGATCTTCAGGCCACATATACTACTCCAATCCCATGGATAACATGCCATCTTCAAGCTTAGTTCATACCACTTTAGCTATTGCTACATCAATCGCATTATGAATGCCGACCTCCACCTATGTGTGCCATTATCCATAACAGAATGTACCATCTTATTCCTTCTCTTTCCTCTCTTATTTCCCTCTATTTTGTATCCCACAACACCACCTTCCTTTCATTCTTATTTCCATCTTATCCTACTTGCCATCATGAATATCAAGCATGGTAGCTCATTTCCTAGTTGAGCATTGGTCAGATAAATCTGACCTTTGCATCCACGCAACTTTGGCACACCCGCATCACATGCTCCACTAACCCCCTCCAAACCCTGGCCCAGGCAAACTCTTTTTGTAAGGAGTGGGATCCTATAAGGATCCACTCCCTACTAAATATAAAGAGGGCAACATCCACCAAAAAAAAACTTTTTCTCAAAAGGGGATGAAACCAAATTTATTTAACATGAATGTATCATAACACAAAGTAGTAGTGGAATTGAAAGATATATCTGACCATTACAAAGCTTTTAAGCATACTAAACTTTCACCATGCAGGGTGACATATATAAACAAAAACTAACTACATATGTAGAAATAGCTGAGGATCACCTAACAACTTCAACCAAAGTCTCCCACAAAGACAGCTACACTTGTTGTGGTCCAAGTCCTCCTAGATCTCCTACTCCTTGTCCAACACCTGGGGTTGGAAGCGTACCCCACAAAAGGAAAAGAAAAGAGGATATCAGCAAAAAGTTGGTATGAGCATGCTAAAAAGAAATTGATCATTATATATTTTAAGAAAAAGGTACATCAAGTATAGAAGGCTTCCCATGCAAAGAGGTAAGAACTACCCAGTCGGGCATAAAAAGGAAAGAATCACAAACATATGACAAAAGGGATACTTGCCATTAAAACAATAATAGAAGTGGAGCCACAAAAGCACACATAATATTTTTAGGGCACAAAACCCATAACAAACTGCATGTAGGTGAGATAAACATAGCACTAAAACAACAAAAGTAACAAAGGTGGCCAAGCCTCATAAACTTGAAACTTGATAGAGATTGGCACATAACCAAACTCCCAATTATATAAAATGTTGGGCCAAACCTCATAAATTTGAAACCTGAGTATGGGGCACATAACCACCATCCCAAAATAAACAATAAGGACACATAACCCAAAACCAATGTAAATTATATTATTCTAGGGCCACTGAGTCACACAACATGCTTAATAGGGAGGCAAGTATAAGTATAGTCGGATTTTACAAATTAATCACCACATAAGTGATCATCATTATCAACCACCTCAAAGTGGGCATATAACAACAATTTGAGTTCCATAATGAACAAGGCATTGTAAAGATTCCAAAAGAAAGTCATGAAGATATTATGATCAGAAGATCAGTAACAAGTAGGGTACTTCACATGAAGCATCATTTTCAAAAGAAAAAGATTTGGTTTTTAGGATATTGTCCATAGGACCAAGAGAAAGACAATTTAAGTTATTGCTCAATAATGAAGAATAGGAGATGCAAACATACCTCTCACAACGTCTTAATCAAATTGAGATTACTTCTAGATCGAAATCTAGGTTTCCAAAGCACCTAATATCATATATGTGAGATTAAGGTTAGAACTACATTGATTATTCAAAACCCTAAAAATCACCTTTTTATTATATGCGAATTAGATCATCAAAACCATGCCATATTTTAGGTTATATTTTTATGAGTCCAAAACATATTTTAATACATTTTTCTGAATTATAAATATTTAGTAATGAATTATACAAGTTATTAACTTCTTAATTAGATCCATTAAAATCACCTCTTTAAAACATCAGACTCAGGCGACAAAACCAATACCATTAGAAAGCTTGCATTTTTTTGAATCCAAAGAGTATTTATTTGTAATTTTTGGATAAGTAGATAATTAGTTATGCATTTTCAAAGCTCAACCATTAAGAATTTCTAGAATTGCCAAATAAGCGAGAAAGAGAGGAAAAGAGAGCGGGTCAACCCGGTGACTTGGCCCAATTAGACCTGGCCAAGTTAGGGGTCAAAGGCATGGTATTGACTCGTCCAAACATAAGACAAAATGGATAAAAGAAATTTTTACCCCTGATGTCAAAACCAAACAAAGGATCCAGTGTTAGGGCGATATAGTAATTTACTCGGTGCCCATCTTCTACCTCACAAACCCCAACTTTGTGAGAATCGATGAAGCAGGAGCTTGCTAAGATTTTGGGCAAAACTCAGATTCACGATCAAACTCGAAACCAACAAAGCGGAAAGAGAGAATAAGGTTCTACGAACTCACCGAGTCAATCTATTGGAGTGTTGGTGCTCACAGGCACACAAGGACGCTACCGCAAAGCTTGATCGAAAATAGGGTTGTCCATAGCCAAATTCACCTTGTGCAAAGAAATTGAGGGGGAGGACGAGTTTGGTGGCGACAAACGAAGACATAGGGACCCCTATATATAGGTGAGCTTAGGGTTAAAGCCAAAACTGACATGTCCATGAGAAGAACAAAGAAGGAAAGTTAGGTGTTTGCAAAACACTTAACCATAGGTCATGATTTGGTTACCAAAAGATGCAGAATCTGCACACGAACATGCCAGAAGAAAAATCGAGAAAAAATTTAACTGTGGCCCGAGATATCTGTGAAGTAATGAGGGCGGTTCACGGGTGTACTGTTCATGAAGAACATGACTCCCACACAAGGTAGGAGACAAAATATCTACCATTAAGCTTTGATTGGATGGCTCACAATGCACACATCCATGTGACACTTAAATCACTTGACCAATCGAATTAGGAATAAAGTGTGCATATATTATTTAAGTATTTTCTCTATCCTCTTTTGAGGGTGCAAACAAATCCCAAATTGGATAAAATTTTGGAAAGAGGCTAATTTTGATATGTAGAATCCGAATATAAAATTACATTTCCCTTTTGAGAAATGTTAATGTGTTAAATAAATCAAAACGTATTTTCTCTTTCCTCCTTCATTAAAGGTGATAGGATTATCCAAATTTGATGAAACTTCACCCATAAGTCTTATTTAATATGTTGGATGCGAATTTGCCATCAATTTCACATGTTGGCGTTATTTGTGTACTTATTTAATATTTTGAAGGTTCTACACACTTTCTCTCTCCTGATTTCATCTTTTAATCAAACTTCCTCCACATTGAGTGAAAATTCACCCAAAGGCATATTTTAATATGTAGATTACAAATTTGAGATTACTTTCCAATTTTGGAGTCATTAAATATTTTATTTAATACATTTAAGGAAAAACACCCTTTTCTTTTCTAAATAAAGTAGATATGGTTATTATTATCCTAAATTGGTGAAACTTGGCCTCCAAGCCAAGGCATATCCAAAGAAAATGAATATGAGGTTATTATTATCCAAGAACACATTATCCATTATTTCTATTATTTCTTTCATTAATAATCCAATATCTTATTGTTAATCTTTTAAGCATTATCTTTGATTCCCTTTTTCTCTTCCTTGCACCCTAAGGCATAGGAATAATCTTGAATGAATCTACACCATCATTATCCCACATAAGATTATTTATTTCTTATTTTGTGGTATTATAACTCATTATTCTCAACTATGGACACCTTATCTTTTATGCGCATATATTATGTACCTTTTAATGATTTTTTGATTAATTTATATTCTACATTTTAATGTGATTTATTCATGCATTAATACATTTAAGGTCACTAAAGAGCATACTCTAAACCTTGTTTGGCTACTCCTCAAAGACGAAGGGTTCTTAATTATTAACACTAGAATAAGATTAAGTCTTAGGTTTCAGTATGTTATAGCATACCACCCCATAAATAGATTTTGTCCTTGAAATCTAAACTACTAACTACCACCCCTTGAAAGATTCATCCTAATAAGCCAAACAAAACTATAGGTACACAGGTAACTTCTTTTATATATATCATGCAAAAATAAACATAATTTGAAAGTCTAACTATGACTAAGGGTTACCTTCAACTTGATCATCATCATGGACTTCTTCACCATCCAAAGAAAAAACTCTTCCAGCTCATCTTTCCACATGTCTCTTACCATTGTTGTTACCATTGTTCTGATGAGGCACTTGAGGTTATTGTTGTTGAACCGGTACATGTCCATTATGAAGTTGAGGGCACCTAGGGCGAATATGTCTAGGTTCATTGCAATGATGGCACACAACCCGATAGTCAGGCTAATACTTTTCTTGGTTCTTATCTTGAGAGCACTTCCCTGGAGGATGGTAACCATTGCACTTAGCACACTTGTCTCTTCTTTGCTCATCTCCTAAAGGTTTCCTCTTCTTATCAAACTCCCTAGGTTGAAACCCTGGGTATGACTCCACGACCAAAGCTTTATCAACCATTTGTTGAAAGGTCAAGGGCAGTTGTGGGATAAGATCACATCCCACATTGTAGTTGAGTCCTTGAAGGAATATGTCAGCCCTACGTTCCTCACCCAAACCAACTGCATAACGCTCCAACAGCTGAAACCTTTGCACATAAGTAGAAACAGATAAGGAACCTTTCTTAAAGCTGTAGAACTCTACTTCTTTCTTCTTTAGGGCAGAAATGCAGATATACTTCCAACGAAAGAGAGCCAAAAACTCCACCCAAGACATGGTTGAGATGTCTCAAGTCCTTGCAATCCCATTCCACCCAACTCTTGCAGGTCCATCTAAAACATATGAAGCAAACCTAACCTTCTAGTGTGGAGGACATGCCATACCATCAAAAGTCCTCTCAATGGCTAACACCCAATCATCAGCTTTTTCGACCATATCTATCTCACCTTCACCCTTGAAGGAAGGTGGTTGCATCTTCATGAACTCCATGATTGAGAACTCCTTAGGCTTCTCAGGTACAGATGGGTCTTTCATCTTTCCCACCATGGAAGAAGCAAAAAGTTGTCAAAACATAGCCAACTCTTACTCTGGAGTCATAACTACTCCTGAACTAGTAGAAGTTGTGGTCCCCTGACCAAACCTAAGGTTTTGGGGTGTCTCGTAACCGTACTGGTTGTCAATAGTTGAGTTATCTCCTGCCATTAGGGTTTTTCCTATACAAGGCAAGGTACTAGGTATAAGAAACCTAAGATAAAGGCAAACATCCTAAGGGAGACATGTTTGAAATAGTTAGATAACCGACAGCTACATGCTCTAATACCATGTTGTAAGGAGTGGGTGTAGGGTTTTGTGGAGAAAACATGTGCGGCAGAAGCAACAAAAATCAACGCAACCCGGCACAGGATCTCGTCGACAACAGTGTATTCGGAAGGAGTGTTTGTGGGATATACCTTATCGCGGAGTGAGTCCGGCGATGTCCTGCTGCACAAAGGTGTGTAACGACGTTGGCCTACACGGATGAAACTTCTCTCCTATTCGTTGTCGCAGGAAGATCCGGTGGCACTCCTTTCGTGCGATGATGTACGCCACTCATAGCGCGTACAGATGGTCATAGATGTCCTCTGAATGTAGGCGTCTCAACGTCTGCGTCTCTACTTCATAAACGCGGATGGACTAGAACTCCAAGTCGCACTTCCTAAGCTGGAAGGAAGGAGTAGTCTCTGTGTGGCAGTGTGCTAGCATTGCGGTGCTCTCCTTTCTCTCCTGAGGACGGTGACGGCTAGGGTTTACGTACGTGAGCGTAAATTGAAAAGCCTCTCTCAATATCTTATATAGATATTGGCCATCAAGCTCCTTTAAATAAGAGACGAAGGGAAGTAGGGTTTCCTAAACCCATCGGTAAACAGAAACACTGAGTTAATTAAAATGCTCATGAATTAATTAGAATATTCTGGAATTCATTAATTAACCAAATAATCCCATTAATTGATTAATTAATATCCGACTCCATCCAATCTCTTGGGATGGCTCTACGAGCATATATACCAACAGACTCCCACATGCACTTAGAGCCAGTCACTCCAATATTATTCTAATCGATTACATAAACATTTTAGTAATCAATGTGATTCGGAGCAATTCCAATCAAATCCACAATTATACTCCTAGTCCAAAACATCCTATGTGTGTGACCCGATAGGCTCCAAATTACGTTGGCAGTGATATCCATAATCATATTATGATTTCACATGCAATGATTGGTATCTAGAAAGACTTCATTGCCACCCAAGTAATTGTAGAAGTTGGAGAACAACTTAATCTATCATTCATGACTGGTGTTACAGTGATTGTATAGTTCTTTTGTCACTGATATCTGGATTGAACTCGAGTCATGGAATTGTTATCCATTTCAACGTTCAATCCATGTTCCTTGAACTAGAGAAGACTGTCTGAGATATATGTAAGATCGATATCACATATTGACTCACATCAGCATGGCCATGCATTTCTCAGTCTCGCTTATCAAGTGGTCGAAATATCAAACTCATGTAGGAAGGACAAATTCCATCTACATCGCTCACAATCATCCCCATGTGTCATAGTGCACCCAAGCACCATCTTTTTGGCAATCCTTATTCAGGACCACGGTAGATGATGTCAAAGTAAACTGAATGACATGTGATAAGTGTAGTGACTTCAGGTCTAAGAACCACAATCACCACCATCATTGTGAGATGTGACTCTAACTACCAATCATGGTATCCATGTGTCACTCTCAAGATGGGTCTATCCGATACACTATTCTCTAACAAGTATATATGTATTTGGTTTGATATCTCCATATCATGGATAATGAGATTCTTCCATCAACCAACATACATTCTAATCTTATGTGTTATTGATGTCTATGGATATTTCCACAATAACAATTAACTAGGGACAAAATAAGAATACATACTCTTAGCATACATATGATCTCACTGTTCAGGTCATCAACCCAAAGACATATGTCATTGAGTATATTATTGTATAGACATCTATAAGTTTTATGGTCATCTGACAATATAAAACACAAACATATAGATTGGAAACTTGCCTTTATTGATATGATCAATGTAGTATTACAAATTGTTTATATAGTATCCCATTACAATAATCAAATGATAGTCTCTATAGGCATACATACCAATAGATTCCCACTTACACTTATACCCAATCACTCATGAATCTCAATCCAAGTGATTGAACATGTCTATCATGTTTCCTCTATGAAAGTGCTTTTGTGAGCGGGTCAACCACATTGCTTTATGTAGGTACTCTGCAAATCTTCACATCTCCTCATTGTACAATCTCTCATATGAGATGGAACCACCGTAGAATATGTTTGGAACATTGGTGCGATCTTGGTTCTTTAGCCTGTGCAATTGCTCTGTTGTTGTCGCAAAACAACTCAATTGAATCACCAGCGCTTGGAACCACTCCAAGTTCAAAAATGAACTTCTTGATCCACATAGCTTCCTTTGTAGCATTAGATGCGGCAATATATTCGGCCTCTGTTGTAGAATCTACTACCATCTCTTGCTTGGAACTCTTCCAGCCCACAACTCCGTTGTTCAGGCAAAACACAAATCTAGATTGTGATCTGTAGTCATCTTTGTCAGTTTGGAAGCTAGCATCAGTGTAACTATTTACCACAAGCTCTTCCTCACCACCGTATACCAAGAATTGATCCTTAGTCCTTCTTAAGTACTTTAGGATGTTCTTTACGGCTGTCCAGTGACATTCACCTGGATCTGACTTATACCGGATCGTCATGCTCAAAGCATACGACACATCAGGACGAGTACATAACATTGCGTACATGATAGATCCAATTGTTGATGCATATGGAATCTTACTCATGCATGCCCATTCATCACATGAACTAGGACATTGGGATTTAGAGATTGTAACCCCATGGGACATGGGCAAGTTACCTCTCTTAGAACCCTCCATGCTAAACCTCTTTAGCACCTTGTCAATGTATGTTCTCTGGCTTAGGCCTAGAAGCCTTCTACATCTATCTCTATAGATCTTGATCCCTAGTATATAGGATGCTTTGCCTAAATCCTTCATAGAGAAGGTCTTCCCAAGCCAACCTTTTACTGTCTGAAGAGTAGGGTTGCCATTTCCCATCAATAGTATGTCATCTACATACAATATGAGAAATACAATTGTGCTCCCACTAACCCTTTTGTAAACACAAGGTTCATCTTCATTTTGACTAAAGCCAAACTTTTTGACTACTTCATCAAAACATAGATTCCATCTCTGAGATGCTTGCTTCAATCCATAGATTGACCTTTGTAGCTTACATACTTTATTGGCTTCCTTTGGATCGATAAAATCCTCAGGCTATGTCATGTACACATACTCGAGTAAATTACCATTAAGGAATGTTTTTTTAACATCCATCTTCCAAATCTCATATTCATGATAAGCTGCAATGGCAAGCATGATCCTGATGGATTTAACCATGGCAACTGGTGAGAAGGTCCTGTCATAATCAACACCTTGAATTTGACAGAACCCTTTCGCAACCAATCTACCTTTATATGTTTGAACATTTCCATCCATGTCAGTCTTCTTCTTGAAGACCCACTTGCACCCTATGGGGTTTACCCATTCAGGTGGATCCACCAAGGTCAATACCTTATTGGTGTACATGGATTCCATCTCAGATCTCATGTCTTCAAGCCATTTCTCATATTCTGGTCCCTTAGTAGCTTCTAGATAGGAAGTTGGCTCTTCTTCTATGCCCACTTTGTCACAGTCTTGAGTCACGAGAAATCCAAATTTCTCAAGCTCAAGGCGTATCCTACTAAACCTACGAGGTTCATGTGTTACATTTGGAACTTGAAATTCCACAACAATTTGTGAGTCTTCATGTTCCTTATGTACCTCCTCATGTTCTCTACTTTTTTGTTGGTCTCGAACTTCTTCGAGCTCTACATTCCTCCCACTAATTCCTTTGGAAATAAATTCCTTTTCAAGAAATACAACAGTCCTAGCAACAAACACTTTGTTCTTAGTTGGTGTGTAGAAGTAGTATCCCCGAGTTTCCTTGGGGTATCCAATAAAATAGCATTTTTCTAATTTGGGTCCAAGATTTTTAGGAAATTGTTTCCTAACATAAGCTTCACATCTCCAAATCTTTAACATAGACAAATTGGGACGATTCCCATTCCATATCTCATATGGTGTCTTTTGAACCGATTTGGAAGGTACACGGTTAAGTGTAAACGTTGTAGTTTCAAGAGCATATCCCCAGAACGATATTGGAAGTTTGGCTGAACTCGTCATTGATCGTACCATGTCTAATAATGTGTGATTCCTTCTTTATGACACACCATTATGTTGTGGTGTACCAGGTGGAGTCCATTGTGATACAATACCACAGTCTCTCAGAAGGTCCTCAAACTCTTGGCTTAAGTATTCACCACCTCGATCTGAATGGAGTGCTTTAATACTCTTACCAAGTTGCTTCTCTACTTCATTCATGAAAGTCTTGAACATTTCAAGAGTTTCTGACTTGTATTTCATAAGATATACATAGTCATATCTACTGAGGTCATCAGTGAAGGTAATGAAGTATTGATAGCCTCCTCTAGCATTTGATCTAAAAGGTCGACATACATCATTATGTATGAGCCCTAGCAGATCACTAGCTCTCTCATTGTGTCCAGTGAAAGGAGTCTTGGTTATCTTCCCTAATAAACATGCCTCACATGTCTCCAATGATTCAAAATAAAAAGAGTATAGATAACCATCCTTATGGAGTCTAGATATTTGATTCTCGTTTATGTGCCAAAGACAACACCTTAGAGGAGGAGTCATACCCTACAACAGCCAGGAGGTGAAGGAGAAGAAGAGTCTATGACCTCCATGGATTCCTACCCCTTTCTTCTCCTTTATTTTTTAATTTGTATGATCATGTCTAGCTAAGCCCCTAGTGGTGGGTTTTTTGGGGTTAAAATGTTACTTTGATACCATGTTGGGGGAAAATAACTTATACTGAACATATTTCCATTCTACGATGATCTACTTTTGCTTCTATCTAATTTCCCATTATCTTGGATGTGGTTTGTGCTTCTAACATATTGCTTGTTTTATGATGCTTGATGACACTTAGCATCTAGGAGAGAATGGAATGTATGTGGCTATCTTAGGAATTTCTCCTAGGTCCAAATAGTGGATATCTAGCTAGCACCCTTTATGCCCACACACAACTCCCTTCTCCTACAAGTAGGTGTGAGATCTAAGTAGCTAGTGTAAGTGTGATTAGTGCAATTGCCTAGAGTTTCCTAAAGGCTATATGGAAAGTAACAGGAGGTGAACCTCCCTTATCTCTACTCCCATTCCTACCCTTGGCTCACAATTTCCACAATACCACTTATCCTAGAAACCAAGACTTGCCAAGTCCTATTAGAGTTACAGCTACCCTAGTTCTCCGGCTAGTAGCGTAGGGTACACTCCAATAGCACTTGCCTTATTGTTTGGGTTGATAATCTAGATTGAACATATAAATATTTCTTTTTATGTAACCTCCCCCAAATAAGATCAAAGTTTCATTCCCAAACGGCCCACCTACCCATCTTATTGCTTAAAATCCACCCTTGCCTTCTTATCTTGTAAATGCTAGTTTAGTTAATTGCCTTTGTTACTTCTTAGCTAATTGCTTAGTTCTTGATAGTTAGATCTTGCTTAAGTAGTTAGGTATCTTTTGAGCTTTCTTGTGTTACTTTAGTTAAATAGAGATAACTTGGGCTCTTGCTTGTCTTATTTATTAGCTTGCCTCTTAGTTGATAATTTGACTTGCTTGTGTATTGTAACTCCTTGCTCTACTTTGGTTGCTTGTCTTGCCTAGTTTCTTAGTCTTAACTTGTTAATTACTTCAATTGTAGCATAATCAACTAAAACCAACCTTAAAACCTTGAAACCCTACTCTCCGCATTAGGAACGTATCTCACATTAACCTATCTCTAGTGCTCCCTCTCTCCCTGAGGATCGACCCTAATCTTACCACTTGCCTATACTACAACTCGATCCCATGCACTTGCGGGTACGCGTGATTAGTTAAGCAAGTGTGTTGGACTAGGTCCATATATAAAATTTGAGAGATCTGTGTACTTTTCCTTATGGTTGCATCTAGTCACCATCTAGTTGGCTAGTGTGTGACCTTGAAAAGATTGCACAAACACACATTAATCCATCTAAGGAAAAGGTCATGCATTCATGACAAGGGCTAGAAAATATTATTTGAGATAACTTTATAGATCTTGCCACATTATATGTTTACATTTATTATTTTTTTTAGATTCATTATTTTTTTGCAATTATCATCCATCATCTTTTTCATGAATTAAATATCCATATTTCATCTTACTTAAAAAAATTCACTACTGCACATTAATTTATTTAAAATACCAAATTTACTCCACGTCATCAAATAAAATTGACTCCTCCAAATTCATGTAGGATGTGTTAAATTAATATTAAGTATTTATTTAATATTTGAACTCATATCTTCCCTATTTGAATCCTATAGTGTCCTCCTATAAGCTTCCTTTATTTTCATTTTATTTACTATAGGATTCTAGACATGAATGGGAAAATAAACAAGTAAGGTGGTTTTTTTTTTTTTAGTAAGAGACTTATGAATTATAAGGAAGATAAATGTAAGGGTTCTTCTAATTAAAAAAATATTATTTAAAATGTGATAAAAATCATCCTTTGATTAGTTGTATCAATCATATAATTTTATCAACTATAACTCTCAATTGTTAATAATGTAGAATTAGACTTGTGAGAATACCTTTTAACTTCATATGTTTAACATGAGTAACAATAATAGAATACTATGAATTCATAAAGTTCACTTATTATTTTAGGTTTTAAGACTACTTTATTCATCATTATACATCAGTCAAGGTTCTACAGGCATGTATCATTTTACTGTATATTACAAACATTATACTTCACAATATTATAATCCCTTAAAAACATCATATACACATATTAAAAGTTTGACATTTTCATTTGTAATATTTAGAGTCAAGATAAACATAGAATCCAATATTTTATAGTAACAAAAAATATTAAATTTCTTAACTAACCAAGATGAACATTAAATTGGAAAATTAAATATAACTTATATCAATAAATAATAAAATATAAAAACAATAATGTTATCATCAAGACATGAATTTAGTTTAACAAGTATAATATTCTCAGTAATTTCCCCAAATGTCAGAATTTATTGTATATAATCATTATCACCCCAATTTGATATGAATTATATTCAAGCATGTTAAAATATAGAAAATGGGATTAAACCACTCATATTCAAATACCAAGAAGGTGAAATTCCACTTCGCTCCATTTTCAATGAACACTCTAAGAAAGCCCTACTTCTTTGCTAGAGTGCCTCTACAATGTCTAAAAATCCTAAAACATAAAATAATCAAGTAAATACATGAAATTAAAAAATGCAAAAAGAAATAATGGGAAATTTAAATATGTATGTATTCTAGTTATCCATAATAAAATTTTGGATCCAACAATGAATCACCATTAACAGCTCAAAATTGAAGGTATATCCTTAATCTGGCATAGCAAACCTTATCAAATCCTCAACACTCGAGTTACCTCTTCATGTCTTTTATCTGATTTATTCATAAGAACTATTTTTTGAGTTGATTACTGGTGATTATATCATATATAAGTCATTTGAGGTTCTTCATTTAATACATTTGATCCAATTATAATTTTCACTTATTATTATCAAATGTTTCTTGATATGTTGCAATGGTTAGCTGACTTCTTTCTCAAGTCATTTGAAAAAGTTGGTCACACCAACAATCAAATTTCCTGAGCTGGTGTTGACTAAGAGGTGAGTCTCTCAAAGGTTGGTCAAGTTCTCATACCCCATGGTAGATGAGTCTTAACTAATCAATCACACACACACTATCCAACTCAAACTCCTAAAGGTTGATTGAAATATTTACAAGTGAGATTGTCTTATCCAAATGGTAGATCACAAGATAGTCATACTCATATTGACCAAACTAATTTTACATTAACTGATAATTTTTTTGTCCCATGAGACCATTTATCCTACTTTGTTTGAGACTATAACAAACTAGAACACTTGCATTAGATGCCCTTTAACCCACTCCACTGTGATCCAAGACATATATTTTTTCTTTATGGCTTTTTATTTCTTTGTTAATCATCTTGAACATATGTATTACACATATTTACCGTCAAACAAGTCACCCATCAAACATTTGATCAATCCCAGAAACTCAATTTTCATTCTATTAAGCTTTTTTCACCGAACCCAAACTAGGCATGCAAAACATGTAAACAACAAGGAAACTTTTTCTACCAACATATCAAGAAAAGAAAAAATATTAAGAAAATAAAATCAATGTCTAAAAACATAGTCTACAATTACCTAATTCAGTAAAGAACATGCTATCACACTAGACTATCCACTTTTTAAATTGACAACAATATTTAGTATTGTTCAAGAATTAAGATAACATCATATAAAAATGAAAAATATCTATCCTACATCTAATATAAGGTCAAATTAACCATTACCCATGGATGTTTATAAGTAATAAAACTAGGGAATTAAATGTCTAATTACTAATATGAATAATTCAATTTCTAAGTTTTTTTAATCAATCAAAATCTAATATATCATTATTCACAGACAAATATAGTTTTAACTATTAGCTAATTAAGAATGTACCATGAATTTACTGTAATAGGGTTCCCATTAGAGAAATTTATAATAATTTACTGATTTTATATGTAGTAAATGATGGATATGGTAGAGTACTAGTGAAGGATTATGATATCAAGAACCAATGGAGAAGATACTTTTAAAATCTTTTCAATGGAAATTTGTGAATAAAGTAAAGATTGATGTGACTTTCATACAAGAGATATCCTTTACACATGACAAATTTCACTATTTGAGGTCAAGAATGCTTTAAAAAGATGAAAATGAGAAAGGCATGAAGACTGAATGGTATCCCCATTGATGTTTGGAAGAGCATGGGAATGAATGAGTAATTTGGTTAACACATTTCTTCAATAAGATTATAAAGGCCAAGAATATGTTAGATAAGTGGAGAAATAGTACTATAATCCCCATCTACAACAACAAAGGAGATGCTAAGAGCTACAAAAACTATAGAGGTATCAAGTTGATGAGTCACACTACGAATCTTTTGGAGAGGATTATTGAGTCACACTATGAATCTTTTGGAGAGGATTATTGAGCAAAGGTTAAGAACTATAGCATATATTTCATATGCCTGGAAGATAAAAAATAAATGCTATTTTTCTGTGAAGTAGGCATATGGAGAAGTATATAGAGAGAAAAATATATATATTTATATGGTTTTTGTTGATTGGGAAAAGGCTTATGATTGATTATGCATATAAGTGTTGTGGAGGGTTTTAGAGAAAAAGGGTGTTCCAATCTAATACATTGACTTGACTAAAGACATGTATAATACTTCAGCTGTAAGTGTGAAGAATCCTAGAGGAGAGATGCCAACATGTCCTATCATATATGGGGTACATCAAGGATCAACTCTCAACCCATATTTATTCTTTCTTGGTATGGATGTGTTTGGTAATGATTTTTCAAGTTGATATCCCTTGGTGCATGTTATTTGGTGATGATGTTATGTTGATTGATGAAACTAAAGATGGATTGAATGATAAAGTTGACTTTGGATAAATGCATAAGATTCAAATGGATTGATGATTAGTAGGAGTAAAACTTAGTATATGCATTACAATTTCAACCAATGTAGAATTATGAATGGTGGGGCCAAGTTGGGTAGGGTGAATGTATTAAAATGTAACAAGGATTGCTACTTAAATTCTATTATTCATAAAAGACAAGTATATTCAACATGATGTTTGTTACATGATCATTGTTGGTGGTCAAAATGGATAAGTGTGATTCAAGTGGCACGTAATAAGAAGTCCATTTTAGATTAAAAAGTAAGTTTTATAGAACAGCTATATGGCCAGTCACGTTATAATGGAGTAAATTTTGTTTGGTGAAGAAATAAGGTTTCAACAAGATGAATGTGACAGAAATTCATATCCTGAGATGGATGTGTGGCAAGATAAGAAAATGTTTCTTAAAAAATGACTATATCAAGAACAATGTGGGGTTGGCAAGCATTGAGGACAACTTCTGTGAGGGTCTACTAAGATAATATGAACATGTGCAACACAGGTTGACTAACACGCCTATATGAAGAATTGCTATTGAGTGAAGCACAATTAAAAGAAGACAACACAAAACTAAATTTTAATGAAAAAAATTTAAATAGAGATTTTGAATCTTTACATCTTGACAAGAATATGACACATAACAAAGCTGATCGGGAAATAAGGATCCATGTAGCCAACTATAACACTGTTGGTATTGATGCCTAGATGACGATGATATCTAGTAAAGCAAACTAATGCATTTGACCGGTTCCTTAATGTTTAATATATATATATATATCAAGTCAATTACTTTGTAGTTTAATTATATAATTATAAATGTGTATATACATCATTCAAAATTTCATTTTCTAATAATACCTATCCCGGAAGAGGTTATTATTAAGGTCAGGACATGAATATTAGCTATATTTACATGAATTCCTCTAAATTTAACTATCTTGCTTGCTTTTAGCTTATTTTATTTAATATAATTATTATATATTAAATTTGGAAAAAGAATTTCCTAAATACTAACATTTCCATAGAATTTATGGATAAAGTTTTAGTTACATTTTGGTTGTAGAAATAATAATATATCATCAATATCTTGTACTTGGGAAACTCAAGCTCAATGGACATGTTAGTAGTTGGTAGATTCTCTTACCAAGATTAAAAATACCAGTCCTAACACACCCTACTGGTATGTGCGTCTACAAGGACATGATTAGTCACCACTCTTACTAGTAAGAAACAACAAAATTACACATCTATTTGGGTCTAGGAGCCGTAAGATTTATAGGTTTTTCTACTTTTTGGACTAAAATAAACTATGCTTAGTAAATGATGGTCCATCAAATATAGTTGGGAAAACCCATTCTAATGGTCTTAAGCTTTCTCAGAGAATTGATGTCGTCCATTCTATATATCTCTCATATAGCACCATATGGAAGTATATGTTCCAAGTTATTTCCATATGTTCCTCTGGGTACATATTTTTCCTCTTGGGGTACCAAGTGGCTATGCAAGTAACATGACATATAAGATTTTCAGGGGCTTTGTGAATTGTTTCTGTTCCACTTTGATGTATCTATCATGGGTGGAGAGACCATGTTTATATAGGTGAACACTCCCCAAATAGCAGTCCTTCCACTATTTGTGTGAAGTACTCATTCCAATGCAGTAATGTCAACATTGTTGTTCCTTTTCTTTTATATGTATGCTCCCAATATTTGTAATGTCCACAAAAGTTTATTATAAAGTCTTATTTTCTAATCCCATTAAACTAACATGTTTAATGAAATTTTTGACTAAAATTTCTTTTGTTAGTGAATCAACAATCATAGAACATGTTGGAAATATATAGAATTTCTATTTCACTTTTTGTACAATATTACAAATATAATGGTATTATACTTTAGTGTGCCTTAATTTATAACTATTTGCACTATTATTTATCATACTAATTGCAACTTGATAATCACAACATGTTTTTAATTGCACCATTTATCAAATTAAGAATAAAATCAATTAAAATCTTCTAATCCCTACTCCATTGGTAGTGTTTAAGCTACAAGAAACATACTTAGCTTCCTTTGTGTATCTAGTGATACATACTTATTTTTTACTTCCCCATGATATGGATGATCACCAAAAATGAAGAAGTGTCCTGATGTAGACTTTCCATCATCTTTATCAACCCAATTCTGCATTGGATTAACTTAATACCTTAAGCAATTCTACTTAAAATTCTAGTTTGTGTTGCAGTGTACCTTTTCTATATTTCACGACTCTTCTGACATCTTTCCAATGCACCAGACCACAATTACTTTAATATCTACTCATTTTTCCAACCAAAAATTCCAGGTCTGGTCTTGTATAAAACATGGAAAACACTAAACTTCTAACCACCTAAGCATATGGCATTTTTAGAGGTTCTTGTCCCTTACTAAATCATTGTTCCTTGTATAGCTATTTCCCATACACATATGATGTAGGTTCCATATTACAATTTTGTATTCCAAACCTATTCAACATTATATGTGGGTACTTTTTTTGGTTTATACTAAGTATTCTAGACTATTGATTCTGTAGAATGTAAATTCCAAGTACAAGTTGCTTCACCCATGTCCTTCATCTCAAATTTTCAACTAAGTTTAATTTTAATGTGGTTTATTTGGTTTACATCATTTCTAGAAAGCAAGATGTGATCCACATACAAGGATAATCTAATAAACTAACTCACACTTTTCATGATATAAACACAACCATCCAGTTTGTTCTTGACAAACCCCAATAGAACCATTACATCAAAAATTTGAGATACCATTGTCTAGAAGTTCACTTAAAACTGTATATTAACCTATTCAAATTACATACTTTATGTTCATTTCCTTCAATCTAAAACCCCTTGGGTTGATTCATATAAATGTCTTACTTTAATTTCCCACAAAAGAAAGCTTTTTTCACATTCATTTGATGAATTCCAAATCAAGAAATGCAATAACTACCACGATCATTATTATTGAAGTAAATTTTATCATAAGAGAATATGTTTCTTGTAGATGAATTTCAAACTTTTGTCTAAATCCATTGGCAATTAATTAGTCCTTGAACTTATCAATGGATCTCTCAGCTAATTTTTTTTTGTAAATACCCATTTGCATCAAATGGTGTTTATATCCTTAGGTAAATCACATAACTCCTATAAATTGTTCTTTTCACGAAATCAGTTTCTTTCTTCATGGATTCATACCATGATTCTTTTTCATGTGTATTTTGTGATTATTTATTTTTCATGGAATCTATATGATTTTCCTCTTCCATGCATACTAATCAACACGAAGGCTCACATGAATATGAATGATAGTCACTCATCCATGCATGTAAGGACTTTTGTCTTTTATTGTCAATAATGGGTTGATTTTATATTTCAGCTTCCACGAGTATATCTTCATTTTCCATACTTTCATTTTCCATATTTTTGTTTCCATATTTCCATTCTCCATATGTTCTTCAGGTTTGATCCTTAAATAATTTATTTTCTTGATTATCATTAAAATAATTGTCATTTATTATTTGTAAAGGTTTTGTCTCTTTATCTAGAGATTCTCTTCCTTAATATTCTCTAGGAATGTTGCATCCCTATATTCAATGATCCCTTTTTTGTGAAAATAATCTTCAACCAGTAGATTTTTATGAATACCCAATGAATCTACATTTTAATATTCTAGGTTCCAGTGTACTTCAAAGTTAACTAGGTATTAGGACATGGGCTATGCACCCTCATTTCATGAGATCACTCATATATGGCTTCCTCCCATTCCATGGTTTTGAAGGTATACATACAATATATTTAGTGGGCATTTATTCAATATATGATTTGTAGTTTCTAATTCTTTTCCCCAAATATTTTCAGGGAGACGTGTCGGTGATAGAATGCATCTTATTGCATTCATTAAGGTTTTATTCTTTCTTTCAATCACCATGTTTTGTTGTGACGTACAAGTCATTGTGAGGTGCTTCTTAATTCCATGTTCTTAACAAATGTGACTGAAATTTTCTTGAATTGTATTCCCCACCTATATCAGTTCAAAGAACTTTATATTCCTTCCAAGTTGCTTTTTCTAGTTTCTTCTTTATCTTCTAAAACATTTTAATGGTTTTGATTTCATAGTAATTAGGTAGACATTGGCAAATATTTAATAATCATCCTTAAATGTTATGAAATATACATTGTTGTTACATGGTTTTACACTTAATGGCCCAAAACTATGTAAGTACACAATTCATTTGATCTAATTCCAACACCAGAATGTTTCTTGGTCATTTTACCATAAGAAATGTTCACATGGAGTTAAGTTGATGTTTGTCATGTTAGGAAGAAATTTTAATTTTATTAAATTTTCCATTTTAGATTTTCAAGGATGACCTAGTCTATAATATAAATAACACTCAGATAAAACACACAAGTAGTAAGCAGAAGTAGCATTGATATTATAGACTTCACTACCTATTACAATAATACAAAAAAGACCATGTTTAGGTACATAAATTCCCATTGAATAAACCTTCTTCTCCTTTCCTATGAACACCCTTTTATTAGAAAAAAAACTTTAAGGCTATTTTTCATAAATGCAATAACATAAATCAAATAACATTTCACATATGGAGTATAGAGAATATCTTTGAAAACCAAAATACTTTCTCTAAGGTCAAGAAATAAGTAACAACACCTTCACATATAGGTAGGTGTTGTTACCCATATATACATGTTTTTTTCTTATATTAAGTTCTTTGAAAGATTCCAACCCCTATTTTGTCTTTACAATATGATAGGTTATACCAAAATCAACCTACCATGTATCAAATTCAGCCAAGACTGTAATGTTGCATCCATTCATGCCAACAAAATCCCTTTTCTTTGCCCCTTGTTTTTCTGTGTCTTTGCCCTTGTCTCCGTCGTTGTTTGGACAACTTGATCTAAGAGATCAAATTGCCCACAAGAATGAAAGGAGTCTCTAGATTTCTTTCCCTGAGCATGGTTGGATTTGAACTGTGGCATGTTTGGTTGTTGTCCTTCTATTCTGTCCCTTTAGACAACTGTATTTGGTCCTATGGTATACAAGGTTTGCAACCTATAGATTCACTTCTTGGTTCTTATGGCTAGACATTATTCTTGCTCAGTTACTAACAAACCTTGTAGTTCAAAAAGTTGAATATAAAGGGTAGATCATAAGTAGTATTCATCACATCAAAACTACATGGCAAACTATTAATTATAGTTTCTATTTGTAATTTTTTTAGCATTAGAAATCCTATAATAACAAATATTTTGTCATAACAATTATGTTAGTAAGATGTTCAATGATGCTTTGTCCATCTTACCTATTAAAAGAGTTGTACTTCTATAGGATAAGTTGAGTGTTCATATCGTTTGTTTTGTCATACTTCTCCTACAATGATTTCCACAATGTGTGATGAGTCATAAGTCTCAAAGAATTTAATGCGACTATTTTCCATGAACATGAGTATTAGGGTTCTTGCATTCCTTTCATCAATCTTTGACTTCTTGTTTTTCCTGAATTCTTCCTCAGAGACATTAGTTTCAGATTCCAAAGCTTCAATCTCGATGATGTGTTCCAAATTGTCATAGATAAGAGGATGTCTATTCTTAAAGTGACACATTTTTAAAATTAACCCCAATTAGTTTCTCAATTTTTTCCAACTCAACAATTATCAACTTGCTAACAACCATGTGGACCTGAATCATAAACACATATGGTTTGTAAATCTAAGAAAAGAAGCATGCTTGTACAAAGATTTATTATTGGGTATATTTTAAGTTTGAGAATACTAATCACAACCAACCAATAGGAATTAATTTAAAAATTGTATATATAGACTATACCACTATAGATGTGAAAAGTAGTTTCCATGAACAAGTTAGTTTGGTTGCAAGATTAAGATCTAACCACTGTAAGCAAAAAAATATATTGCTATAATATATAGCATGTCAAATTGTTAAGAAATAGATGACATGATATGATGAAGCAATATTTAAGAAAAAACAAGTACTATATAATATACAAAACAATATTGCACAAAGAAAAAATGTACAATACTCACAACTGAGAAATGATGATAAAAATGAACAATATGAAAGGATTGGATACTCGCGTGTGTAACAAAAAAAGGGCTTTCAATCACATGGAAAAAAGAAAAACATATGCTCAATTATTATACATACACAATATGATGCCAAAATTTAAAAGGGCAGGTAAAACAAAGCTAATATGATTAAAGATTCTAACAATTAACATATATGCACTATGCACAAAAGTAAAAAGTATTAAAAACTATATGATTCAAGTAATAAGACCAAAACGACACATATCTACCCAAAACATTACAACAACATATTCATAATTATGAGATAGACTTGGTAAAGAGAGTAGAACTTCAAAGGGATAAAATTAAATGCCAATTTACAAACAAATTACAACCATAAGAAGATAAGGTGTCACATCACTAGACGTAGATGTAAGATTTTCTAGCTTGTAGTTTGTGATAGGTTTTAGATTAGAAGAGAAGGTTTTCATACCACTATTTCATCTTCGGGTGTTGAGAGGATATGTGATGGGTGTAGGGAAATATGGGGATAGAAACTGCAATTGAAACAAAAAAAAATCTCCATATTCCTTTACCATTAGATCACATCAACAAAAATATATTAGGAAAGAAGGTTCAAGATATAGCTTATCCTAGAGCAAGTTCATCGAATATCCCTACACAGAGATGTGCATTCTTTACAAGTAGCATACAGACGGATGTCGATGGCATCCTATTTATGTAACACTCATGTTTGGTGACTGGAAACATCCTCCTAGCATAGCGGCAAAATCCTCCACACTTCATGCTTCCTTGGGATTAAGATAGGCATTCTCTTCCCCTCTCCCATGCCAGTGATAGAGGCCAAACGTGTGGGATGGTGGTAACCAAGGTGGCAAATGGGATTTAAACTTGGGTCCCTTTGTTAGGTGACACTGTCCACTTCGCACTTCATGCTTCCTTAGCTGACAAGAAAGAGTTGCCCCTTTGTTGTCAACGTACTAATGTTTCCTTTTCTCCCTTGTTATCTCTCCCTTTAATGGATAAAATGTATTTTTCTCTCATGTTACCAAAATTGTGATAAGTCAAGTATGTGTGTATTGAGATCCTTGGCCATCCTCCTTTATTAATGAGTGACTAAGCCAATGTTTCACAAACCTTGGGGAGACGAAGGGTCAGAATACATTGGCCGATGGTTGTTGTGCATTTCCAATCGATCAACTGGCCAATCCATTCGATTTGTTGGTATGTGGTTAGTGGTGCAATAACACTAATAGTTAAAGTGTTTCATTTAAGCCAACACTGGCTCATTCAAATTTGCCAAATTCAACCCATTCATTTGGTTGAACACTCCAACCAGTTGACTCACTATTTTGACCATCTACTGGGAACATTGTTCAGTTAGTTGGTTGGACACTTAACCGGTTAACTAGATAGTTTCATTGGCTAGTGCCAAAAGAAGTCTAGTTGGTGGACTAGCATGCCAGTTGGTGGACTAGACACTCCAGTTTGTCAACCAACAATTAGTGTTGTTTAAGTTGATTACCTAAAAACTTCTAGTAACTAAGTTAAACCTTATCTATGAGTAAACTCCTATTCCAAGTGTGTCCTATTTGTGTGACCCTATAGGTCCCGAATTATGTTGGAAATTAATGTTCATAACTAGAGTATGACATCACAAGCAATGAGCGACATCTAGAAAGACTTCATTACTACCCAAGTAATTAATTGGAAAGTTGGAGAACAACTTCAACCTACATTTGTGATTAGTGTTATCATGATTGTATAGTTCCTTTGTATTTGATATCCTAATTGAACATGAGGCATGGAATCATCATCCTGTTAACATCCAATCCATGTTTCTTGAATTAGAGAAGATTGTATGAGATGCATGTGAGCTCATATATTATATATTGATTTACATGAGTATGGCCATATCTTCACTCTCTCTTATCAAGTGTCTAGGATATCAACTTCAACAGGAGGGACAAATCCCATCTACATCACTCACATTCAATCCCCATGTGTGATGATGTACATGAGCACCACCTTTGTTTCAACCCTTATTCAAGGTCACATTGGATGGTGTTGAAGTTCAACGAATGACATGTGATGAGTGCAGTCACTCCAAGTCTAAGAACCACAATCACCACTATCACTTTGATAGTTGATTTTGACAACCATTCAATGGTTTCTATGTAACATTCTCAATGTGGGTCTATCCCTTACACTGTTCTTTATTAGGTACTTATGTGTTTGACTTGATATATCATGACTAATGAGACTATATCATCGGTCAACACATATTCTAGTCTTATGTATTATTTTTATGTTTTTCTTCCACAATAATAACTAACTCGGGACAAAGCAAGAATGCATGTACTCTTATCAAACATATGATCTCATTGTTCAAGTCCTTAACCTGAAGACATATGTCATTGAGTAACATCATTATTTAGGCATCTACCATGTTTGTGTCATAATCTCATGACTAAGATAAACATAACAGACAAAATTTATTTTTGATATTATCAAATCAAGTACATGATACCCCAGTACAATCATCATATGGTTGGCTCTCTGGGTACACATACCAATAGACTCTCACTTTCACTTAGAGCCAATCACCCACGAATCTTATTCCAAGAAATATTAACATGACCATCATGGTTCTTATGCGCAAGTGTTTTTACCAGTGGGTTAGCAATATTTGCTTATAGTTGGTACTTTGCAAATCTTCACATCTTCTTGATGTACAATCTCTCGATTGAGATAAAAATTTTGTATTATGATATTTTGGTTCTCTTAGCCTATCCAATTGCTTCATTGTCATCACAATATTTCTACTATGTCATCAATGGTTGGAACCTATCCAAGTTCATATAAATGAAATTTTTAATTCAAATATCATCCTTTGTTGTATTCAAAACAACAAGGTGCTTGACTTCTATTGTATAATTAGGAACTATCTTTTTCTTAGAACGTTTCTAGCTTATAATTCCATTTTAAGGTCAAAATACCCACTCAGATTATGACTGTTATCATCTTTGTCAGTTTGGAAGCTTGCATTGATGTATCCCTTTATGCCCAAGTCTTCCTTATCACAATAGAAAAGGAACCAATCCTTAGTGCTTCTCAAGTACTTAATGATGTTCTTTGTAGTAGTACAATGCCCTTCATTGGTATCTTATTGATATCTACTCATCATGTTCAAAACATACAAGACAACGGGATGAGTAAATTACATTGCATACATGATAGATCCAATATAGGATACATATGGAATCTACTCATGTGTTCATGTTCTTTATAAGAATTGGGACACTGGTCTCTAGAGAGAGTAATTCCTTGAGACATGGATAAATTTCCTCTCTTTGAGTCATGCATACTAAACCTCTTCAACAATTTAGCAATATATGTACTCTAGCTTAGGCCAAGAATCCTTTTATATCTATCTCTATAGATCTTAATTCCTAAGATATAGGATGCTTCTTCAAAATCCTTCATAGAGAAGTTATATCCCAAATAGGGTTTGATTTACCATTTGTATGGTAGGGATGTCATTCCCCATCAATATGAGGAATATAATTATGCTCCCACAAACCTTTTTGCAAACACATATTTCATCTTTATCTTGAATAAAGTCAAACTCTTTGACTATCTCATAAAATTGAAGATTCTAGTTCTGATATGCTTGCTTCAATCCATAGATTGACCTTTGCAGTGAAACTGCAATGGCAAGCATGATCTTGGTGGATTTAACTATGGCAATTGGGGAAAAAATTTCATCATGTTCAATACCTTGAACTTGTTTGAAATCATTTGCAACCAATCTACCTTTACATGTTTGTATATTACCATCCATGTCGGTCCCCTTCTAGGAAACCTAGTTACACCCTATAGGTTATACCCTTTTAGAAGGATAAGGTCCATACCTTATTGCTTACATGGAATCTGTCTTAGATCTTATGGCCTCAAGCCATTTCTCAAATTTTGGTCCCTCAACAACTTCCAAGTAGGTTGTTGAATCATCATCAATGACCAAATCCTTGCCTTCTTGAGTCACAAGATATCCAAATCTTTTAGGCTCAAGGCATGTCTGACTAGATCTACTTGGTTCATGTGTTACATGAGAAACTTGAGATTCCACAAAAGTTTGTGACTCTCCTTATTCCTTTAGTACCTCTACATGTTCAATGTTTTCTTGTTGGTCTGAAACCTCTTCAAGCTCTACATTCCTCCCACTAATTCCTTTGTAAATAAATTCATTTTCAAGGAATACAGGCATCCTGGTAACAAACACATTGATGTAGGATGGTATATCAAAGTAGTATCCTTTGGTTTTCCTAGGATATCCAACAAAATAACATTTATTTGATTTGGCTTTGAGCTTTTTGGGAAAAAAATTCTCACATAAGCTTCACATGCACAAATCTTCATAAAAGACACATTGGGACGTTTCCTATGTCATATTTCATATGGTGTCTTTTGAACCGATTTAGATAGTACACAGTCTTGTGTAAACAATGTAGTTTATAAAGCATATCCCTAGAAGGAATGTGGAAGATTACTCAGACTCATAATTTATCATACCATGTCCAATAGTGTGTGATTCCTTCTTTCTAATACATCATTACATTTTAGGTGGAGTCCATTGTGATATAATACCACGTACTTGCAGAAGGTCCTCAAAACTCTTGGTTCAAATATTATCCACATCGATAATATTGAAGCACTTTTATAATAGCAACCACCTTTAGCATTTGTTCTAAAAGATCCACATACATCAATATGTATGAGTTCCAATAGATCACTCACTTCCTCACTATTTCCAGTGAAAAGTGCTTTTTTCATCTTCTCCAACAAACAAGACTCACATGTCTCTTATTGGTTCAAAATCAAAAGAGTCTAGATAACCACATTTATGGGATCTAGAGATTTATTTCTCAGTTATGTGCCTTGGACAAAAATGATCAAGGTACATTTTGTTTGAGTCATATATAATTGTCTCTAGAACTATTGAGTATTGATTATGAGACAATGGGGCACTTCCATAAAAGATCTCATCTTTGAAACTTTCATTACATGAAATTTCGAATCCACTCTTATCCACACAACATACATAGATGATGCTTAATGGAAGGTACATAATAGAAATTCACTAATTCTATTACAAGCCCTCTAGGATGAGATAAGTGACATCTTCTAAATGAGTAGCAACATCTCTTGGTCTGTACAATTCCACCTTGTTTTGCTTACTTCTTCTTAGATCCTTCACATCATTGTATGCTTGAGATCCTCATCTGGTATGAAATACCAACAATGATGAAGTAAAAATATTTATCTCAATAACGTATATACATAAAGTGGAGATTTCCATCTCCTAATTTTTGTTCCTCAATTCCTCTACATAAAGAGGGAAGTTCCTTTTCTAGTGTTTAGATTGGTGATAGTGGTGGAACTTCCCTTCCCTATTCACTCCTCCCTTTGCTTTAACTATAGAAGACGGGTTTTTGGATGCCTTTAGAACTCTTCTTGGCCTTTCTTTTCACTAGGGCTTTCCCTTTCCTGTGTTGATCATCATCATAGATCTAGGATTGTCCTTCATTATTTGTGCTTTGGTAGTCCTCATCATGCCAAGCAACTCAGACATCAGTTTATCAAAATTGTTCATGTTATAGTTCATGACAAATTGACTATATCATTCAGGAAGGAATTGTAGAATCACATTTGTGGCAAACTATTGTCCTAAAGAAAATCCCAGATTCTCTACATTTTCCATGTAGTATATCAACTTGAACACATGGGGCCCTACTAGATATTCCTCAACCATATTCTACTTAAACAATTCTTTTGAGACATCATATCTCTCTTTCCTAGCTTGATCCTGGTACATGTTCTTAAGATGTGTTACCATGCTAACTGGGATCTTTACCTCTCCACTTTATGCCCATTTATCTCTCTAATTTGTGACTCACGTCACCCAATTTGAGTTTGATCATATATTGTGAGTGATTTCATGCTTAATTGTAGTCACCTTGCTTTTCAATCCCTTTGTGTGAATTTAAAATCAATATTGACCTATGTTCTATTGACTATAGTGCATCATGCTTTTACTTTTGAAAATGATACTCTTCAAAGTAGTTACCCCGATCCCTAATGTGCATGATGTTGTAGATATTTTCATTATCTTTCAAATGGTGCAAGAAATACCTTAATCAAGCATTAAGAGCCCAAGTTATGGCCTTTCAGTTTACCTCTTTTTCTCTTGATTTAATTTGATTCAAATTCGAGTTTACACCCTTTTTGGGCCAAATTTTTGGTGCGTGCAGCCCATTTATCTCCTTACCTTCACCTTGGCAATTTAGAGCTTTTCCCCTCAACCAATCAGGAAGCTTGAACATATGGGCCATGATTTCTGGCCATTCCATCTCTCACACGTGGATGTTAGCATCCATCTAACAATCAAGATTGTTTCCCCTACCTCTGTACAAGCCACTGATGCAATGGCCACTGGACGCCACCCACCATGATGGGGATCCACCAATACCACTAGTCAATCTCCTTTTTCACTGTCTAACCTGAGCTTTGCCTATAAAACTCCTCCCCGAACCCATTTCCTCTCTTTTTCCTTGTCTTTCGTGCCTCCTATCTCCTAGTCCAACTTCATCTTTAACCTTCAAAACCCTAATTTTCCATGGCAGCCATCACCTTGCCATGGTTGTGTTTTCCTCCCATGTGGATGACACCTTCGACAGCTCCTTCCCTCTCACACTTCCCTACCGAGTTTGGATAACATGTGTCATGTGCGACGCCCCATGCCACACAAAGTGAGATTACTCAGACAAAAATGTGAAAGAGATTAACAAATGGATTACTGGAAAACACTAAAATTTAAATTGTTCATAAAACTGCCAAACAATAAGAACCTCTTCATATTGCTTCTTTCATGCCTCAAAGCACTTACTATGTGTGCCATCAACCTGTTACCAGGGAACCTATTCCAGAATATATATACATGTATCCATTACAGTTGTACACAAAAAGGGCACAAAATCCAAACATGTATCAAAATCATATCCACAAAACGTCTAAAAAACATACCCAAGGACCCAAGTGTACAGGGATGACTCTAGGACTCTATCAACAAAAGATGTACAACAACACTTTGAACCATGTTAGCTACTAATCTTCTTGTTGTTGCTCAACCTCAGTTGCATGATCTCTGTCTCAACGTGAGATATAACTCTCCACCAACTCTATTATCATCACATATAAGATAAACTAAGTAGTAGTAAAGTTGCAACTATGTGAAGCAGGTATTCATTATTAATAGGAATAGAAATTATGTTTAATTATGAAACATCTTAAATATTTAAGAGGAATATGAAGAACATGTATAAGTCCTATCAACAATATTGTATAAAGATCAAGCAAGGCCTCATCCAATGTTTATGTATTTTGATCCTATACAATTATACTACATGGCTGATTACATATTTTATTATGTCCCAAGGATTTGACTCATACCACCAAATCCAACCGACCACTATGAAGTCAAATTGGTGCCATATTAGGTCTAGTGGAAGAGCCAAAATCCACGACCTCACCACCTTGTGGTCAGTACAAGAATGAAGGCATGAAGTGACATCACCAGTCAAACTGCTTGCAGCGACATATAGTCCAGATGTGCAAACCTAGCCTTCCTTGGTACAGGTCACAACGGTAGTGAAACTGAGCTATGACCCATACCCGCACTCTTTCCAGGGTATGGCCCACATCCAATTCTGTGTCACGTATTTCTGAGTTACGGTCTAAAGATGTACTCTTCCAGGTATGGCCCATAGCCAATCCCATGTCACATATTCCTAGATGTAAGGGGATATTCATCCACACCCCTGCATATTCAAAAATATGCACTCTGAGTTAAACTCATTTCATCATTCAGCAAGTACTGACACTGAATGGATCTATGTCATAGGGTAATCTACAAGAATAGGTTTCACTAGATTAATTAGATCATTTAAGTACCTTTTAGCATCAATCAAGTTACAACGTACAACCTCTACACAAATTATGCATAGATAAGGGCATAACAAGTCACCAGGACATATTAGTGCATATAAGGTGTGATATCATCACATCATCATTTCATACTTATCATTCACCACCATTCTCATCACAGGGACCACATATTGATGCATGCTAATCTAGCACCTTTTTTCACAGCCTTTTCAGTCTTATCACATGGAAATTCTTATTTTTATCCACTGAAAAGAAACAAATTTATATCTACTTCCTTTTATCACAACTTAACTCAATACTCACCAAAATCTATGCATTTCTTGTAGACTCAGAACATGATATGATAAAATCACCTATTCTAGACGATCGACTCACCTATTCCAGACAATTGGTTGATACCATCCCTCAACCACCGATCCTCGTTCAAGCACTCAGTCTAGGCGGCACATCATTTGAATTTCAAACGATCATTTCAGACCTCAAAGCACGAGCTTTCCCGCCCCAGTTGAGCGGGTCAAAGAGTGCCTCCACTCGAGACTTAGGGTTGTTGATTGTTGCCCTGACCTATTCTTATATCTCATTCATCAATAAGATTAATTGTTTGCAAGCTAAGTGTTCTTTTATTTTGTTTGTTCCTCACTTCAATTGTTACTAGATCTAGACCTTCTTCTTCTGTAGACTGGAGCAAGGAATTAAGAGTCAGCAATTTAATAGTCTCTAGCCTAAGGAATTAATCCTTTGATATGTCTAGACTATGTCTAGAACACTTTCTTCCTCCATCTTCCTTTTCTCTACAAGCATGAGCGAGTAGTTTTCCTATCGAGTCAAGGGGAATAGCCCCTTAGCCATGGTTTGAATCAACTTAATCCTTAAGAATGACTTCTATTAGATGGCTTTAGTTTTAAGAACTAATGCTCTATCAGAGTAATTAATTGATTTGATCATATGTTAATCTGGGTGGAAATGACAACGGAAACCCAGATTTAGAACACTAAAACCAATCGCATAGAGGTTTCGGAATGGTCGTGGATCTTTCTCTTTTGGTATGATGAACTAAGAAACATGAGCACTAGGACCAATGGGCTCATGTGGAGTTCATATTTTGTGGATTTAAGTCAATTCACATGCCTTCATCGGATTTGTCGTTTAAAGGATTTAGTTATTTCTCTCCTAGGCTAAGGTGGTGAAAACCCCTAAAAAGCCTCGATATTCCATCATTTGATTCAATCACCTTTTGATTTACTCTATTTACATTCCAATCTTTCTATTCATAATATATTTTATTGTGCTAAAAATCATCTCCTTTCCTTGTGACAGGGAAATTTTACTTCTTGTTAGTACAATTTTGATTCTTGCATTTCATTCTTGTTCTAGAAAAAATCACCAACCCCCAAATCCATTTTTACTTCCTCTTCAAAAACATAAAAATACCAAAAAGAAATAAAAGTTCAACAAAATAGTTGGGTTAGAGAGATTAATTTCTTAAGAATGTTGTCCTATGGGATCGACCCTTCTATACTAGACTTAATTGGATAGAAAAAAGATTAAACTCTAGGATTAAAATCTTACTGATTGCAGTGCACTTTGACGCATTATCAATTTGGCACCGTTGCTAGGGACAACATATTGTTTTTTCGAACCCCAAAAAACTTTTGAAAAACTTTTTTTCATTTTTTGTGTTCCGATTAACATTCTGGAAGTGCTAATCCTCCTTCTGCTGAGTTTGCATTCCAACAGTCCATTTTTTCTACACATGATCAACTATTTATTTGTGCATGCGACGCTCAAAAGTCGGATTTACATCATTTGATCCTGAGATAGATAGAACTTTTCATCGTCTAAACCATCAAAATCAAATTAGGATGGATGAGGAGGAAGTCGCTCATAGGATCAACCGGGTTCTAGTGGCTCAAAGAGAGCACATCTTAGCCGATCAAGAAGCTGTAGAAGCCACCTTTTGAGCAACCTACATGGCTGAACAAGAAACACTAGATGCCAAAAGGAGGGAAGTCGAAAGACAAAAATAATTAAAAGATTTTTCTGTCCCCAAAATTGCCTATGCCCAACACCTAGTCGTTCCTCCTGACATTATTTCCCCCCAATTTGAGATCCAAACCCAATGGATCACCATGATCCAAGCAAACCCATTCTCTGGTAACAATGGAGAAAGTTGCCAAGATCATCTTTAAAGGTTCATTGACCTTTGCTCCTTGAACAAACTCCCAGGCGTCTCTGAAGATGCAATCTACCTTAGATTGTTCAAATACTCTCTTACCCGCCAAGCTAGTAGTTGGTACAACACCATGGAGAGTGAGGAACATGTTACAACTTGGGAGGTCCTATAAAATAAGTTTCTTGAACAAATTTACCCTCCTTCTCTCACCTATGAAATCAGGGGACAAATCACTCACTTTTCTATGTCCCCAGGAGAAGCCTGGAAAAGGTTCAAGGACTTGTTTAGAAAATTCCCTCATCATGATATTTCTCAAGCCCAACTCATAGAAATCTTTTATCATGGTGTTGATGATGATACTAATTTTTTTCTTGATTCCTCATCTGGGGGAAATTTCATGCACCAAAGTCTAACCAGTTTATGGGAGGTTGTTGAACGTGCTTCTAAAACAAGGGCTAGAGGGGGAATTGGTGGGATCCTTAAGGTAGCCAAAGCTAAAGTTGATCCTGATATCCAAAGCATAGCAGAAAGCCTTAAATTCTTTTCTCTAAAACAAGATCATTTAGAGTCATCCCTAGGCACCTATAGAGAGTCAACTCAACAAATAAAAGTTGTAGACTCTCTTTGCGACATCTACCAAGGATATGATCACACCACCTTACACTGACAATATCTTTACAACACCCCATGCAACCTGAATTAGGACAATAATTGGAGGACATAAAATCTATTCACACCATACCTGTCCAGGGTTACTACAACCCCAATCAAACTAGAAACCATCATGGATTCTAATATGGTAACCTTTCAAGTGCTGAAAACTCTAGCGAACTCCAATCCCAACAAAGGCCTCCCTACCCTCAAAACAATAATCGACCACCACATGGGTTCCCTTACAACAATCAAAGGAATTTTGGGAACCAAGGGAACTACTAAGGCAATCACATAAACTGACCACCATACCAAGGACAACAATTTCAAAACTTGAGCCTCCTTCCTCAAAATATCAATTACCCACCTCCTCAACCACCACCAAATGTTCCTACTCCCACTCCCTCAGCTGACGGAAGGATAGTTGCCTAGGAACAAATCATCATTTCCCAACAAGCTCATCAAAAGGCAACTGACACCCAGCTAGCTCGCCTATTTGACCAACAAAACCCCCCTGGTGGCACTTTTATTGGGCAGCCTGAAAACAACCCCAAACATCTCAAACAACTCAAGGTCATTTCTACTCATTCAGGAAAGGTGCACTCCCCTCCTCCTCCAAGAAAACCTTCAACTACACCTTTAGAATTCGAGGATGAAGACATGGTAATTGTTGAACCTGAAACTACACCTGAACCAACCATCCCTAAATCCCCACAGGTAGAAGTTGAAGAACCTATCTACAAACACAAACTCCCTACCAAGCCTGCCTTAAAAAAACAAGGCTCGACACCCTCTTCATGAAATTTAGGGATACTATGAAAAAATTACATGTTGACATTCCCTTCCTTGATGCTTTAGCAGACATGCCTACCTGGTCCAAATATATGAAATCGCTCTTGACCAGGAAATATGCTAGAGAAGAAAACGAGACTATCAAACTTTCTAGGACCACTTCAAACATAATCCAAAGTAAAATGCCTAAAAATAGAAGGACCCTAGTTCTTTTGGAATAGGATGCTACTTAGGTGATAATGCTTGCAGAAAGGGCCTAGCCGATTTAGGAGCCAGTATATCCATCATGCCCTACAGCCTTTGCAAAAGATTAGGATTCAATGACATGTTACCCACGACCATGATCATCCACTTGGCAGACTCATCCATGACCAAACCCATGGGAATCATAGAAGACATTTTGATTAAGGTTGGGAAAGATGCCTATGTCCCTTGTGACTCTGTGATCATGTACATAAAAGAACAATTGCGTTACCCTCTCATTTTTGGTCATCCTTTCTTAGCAACGTCATGGGCCTTGATTGATGTTGAGGTCGGGACCATTCTGTTGAGATTAGGGAAGCAAAGCCTAGAGTTTAAGTGTTTGAAAGCATGAAAGGGTGTAGTTTCCAAGAAGAGGTCTATCTCCTTGACTGCATTGATAAATTATCTCAATTGAGGCATGAATGGGATTTAGTTGATGACCCCCTACACATAGCTCTCTTTTTCCTTCCTAAATGTGACTTTGATAATGAACAATTAGATCAATGTAAGGCTCATTTAGATAATTTTGAGGAGATTCCTAATGTTGAAATTGAAGACCTTAAAATGATATCCATCATGGAAGAAAAACCTAAACCACCCAAGGTCCCTGAAATGAAGACTCTTCCCATAGGTTTGAAATATGTTTTTCTTTATGAACAACAATTGTGCCCTATCATCATAAATTCTGACCTTACCCTTCAATAAGAAAACAAACTTATGGGAGAACTTAGGAAAAGAGGAACTTCCTTAGGGTACAAAATGACAGATCTAGTTGGGATAGATCAATCCATATGCATTCATAAAATCCCAATGATAGAAGACAACAAACCCTCCCGTGATCCACAATGAAAATGCAACCCAAACATGAAGGAAGTTGTCCGTATAGAGGTGATCAAACTTTTGACCATAGGAAACATGTACCCCATCTCCGACTCCCCCTGGGTCAGTCTGGTTCAAGTTGTCCCCAAAAAAGGTGGGACCACTATCATTAGAAATGATAAGAATGAACTTATTCCCACTCGCACCATTACAAGATGGAGAATGTGCATTGACTATAGGAAGCTCAACAGGGAAACTATGAAAGACCACTTCCCACTCCCCTTCCTAGATCAAGCTCTTGAATGCTTAGCCCATCAAAAATACTTTTGTTATCTAGATGGCTACTCAAGATTTTATCAGATTCCTATCCATCCTGAAGATAAAGAAAAAACAACCTTCATATGTCCCTTTGGCACTTATGCTTTTAGACGAATGCCCTTCAGCTTGTGTAATGCACCAGCCACCTTTCAATGGTGTTTGTCTACCATCTTTGCAGGATTGACTAAAACCATTATGGAGGTGTTCATGGATGACTTCTCTATCTATGGGGATAGTTTTGACTCTTGCCTTAGAAATCTCACCCTTGTTCTTTATAGATGTGTTGAGTCACACTTAGCCCTTAATTGGGAAAATTGTCATTTCATGGTTAAGGAGGGCATTGTTCTAGGCCATAGAGTAAGCAACCAAGGCATAGAAGTCGACAATGATAAAACTGAAGTTATTACCAAGCTTCCACCTCCAACCTCAGTCAAAGACATCCGAGCCTTCTTAGGACATGCTGGTTTCTATCAGTGATTTATCCGTGAGTTTTCAAAAATCACAAAACCTCTCACCAACCTTCTTCAAATAGAGATTCCTTTCCATTTTGACAAAGCCTGCATGGATATCCTTTAATGTTTGAAAAATGCCCTCACAACCACTCCAATCATTCATGCACCAGACTGGACCCTACCCTTTGAAATCATGTGTGATGCTAGTGACTTTATTGTAGGTTCCATCTTAGGACAACGAGTTGATAAGAAACATCATGTCATATACTATGCATCCAAGATCTTAGATGAAGATCAGTGAAATTACACTATGACCAAAAAAGAAATGCTAGCCATTGTCTATGCTTTTTATAAATTTTGCCCATACTTAGTTGGCTCCAAATTCATTGTTTACACCAATCATGCATCCATTCGCGACCTCATAACCAAGAAGGATGCCAAACCTATACTCATAAGATGGATTTTTCTATTACAGGATTTTGATCTAGAGATCCTAGATAAAAAGGGGTCTGAAAACATCGTGGCTGACCACCTAAGTTGAATTAGCTATAGCCAACCCGATGACACCCCCATAAATGAATCTCTACCTGATGACCAAATGTTTAAGGTACACTCTCAATTTCCTTGGTTTGCCAATTTTGTAAATTATTTAGCTGCTCGTGTATTGCACCCTGAGTACAAGGGACATTCTAATGCTAAATTTTTACATGACATCAAAAACTATTATTGGGATGAACATTATCTGTTTAGACTTTTTGTCGATGGTATGTATCATCGTTGTGTTTCCCAAGAAGAAAGCTCTGACATTCTGGAGCAATGTCATTCTGGCCCCTATGGTGGACACATGAGTTCCCTGAAAATAGCCAGGAAATTCCTGTAGTGTGGGTTCTATTGGCCCACCATCTTCAAAGACTCTTATGATTATGTACTGTCATGTGACTAATGTCAAAGGATGGGTAACATCTCCAAGAGTGACCAAATGCCCCTAACCTCTTGGTAGGAGTTAGAAATTTTTGACGTTTGGGGAATTTACTACATGGGCCCATTTCCTTCTTCTTATGGGTATGCTTACATATTAGTTGCAGTCGATTATGTGTCAAAGTTGGTTGAAGTTGTACCCACTAAAACATGTGATTCCAAACCTATTAAAAAACTCTTTAAAGACGTTATTTTCCCTAGATTCGGAGTCCCACGCACTGTCATTTCTGACGGGGGATCCCATTTTTTAGAGAAATGTTTTGAGGCTTTATTGAAGAAATACATGATCTACCACAAAGTTGCCACTCCTTACCATCCTCAGACTAGTGGGAAGGTTGAAATATCCAATAGGCAAATCAAATCCATTTTAGAAAAAATCGTTGGTCGCACTAGCAAAGATTGGGCGTTGAAAATCAACGATGCTCTATGGGCATACAGAACTTCCTGTGAGACACATATAAGCACCACTCCTTTCAGGCTAATTTATGGCAAATCATTCCACCTCCTGATAGAATTAAAACACAAGGCCAGTTGGGCCATCAAAATCTTGAATATTGACCTTTCTATAGTCGGAGAAAGACGTCTTCTCCAAATGAATAAACTAGATGAACTTAGAATAAGTGCTTATGAAAATGTGAGAATCTACAAGGACTGAACTAAACTATGGCATGACAGTCACATAAAGTTCTAGGACATTAGAGAAGGTGACCAGGTTCTAGTGTTTAATTCTAGACTAAGGCTTTTTCCTAGAAATATTAAGTCAAGATGGTATGGTCCCTACCTCGTCAAGTGTGCCTATTCATATGGTACCTTTCATCTTTGGGATAATGTTTTGGGTGAATTTAAGGTTAATGGGCATCGACTCAAAAGATACATAACCACTGAAGACCTTGTCGCTTTAGATATCGATAAATGCTCATCCTTGGAAGATCTTAACTTAACCAGCACTCATACCCCCCCAGAATCTCAATAGGTTGGTCTTCGATCTGTCATGCCCCGACGTAAAACAAGGCACTTGTTGGGAGGCAACCCAACCCTAGTTTCCTTCTATGGCATTTTCTTTTTTATTTCATCCTCTTCTATTTTCCCTTTTTCTCCCAAGCCAACCGATTGGCTCACTGAGCCAAACGACCAGTTTAGTATTCCTGAACGAAGACCCCTTCTATAGTACAAACGATCATTTGGCAAATCAACCGATCGACTCAAATTAATCGTCCATCTCTTGACCGGCCCGGCCCCCCTTCCCATGCATCAAGATGACCTACTGCCTAAATGCATGCCGCTCTGAAACATTGGATTCCACTTCCACATGTGTTGTCCAAACAACACGAACCGATCGACTCAAGGTGCTAAACGATCATCTCGCACCCTCTAATGGCTATATGACGTGGTCGAGCTACGCAACAAATCATAGATCCTCATTCCCTTTTCTTCTAACCTATCCCCCACCTGCCCCCAAACCCTTGACCGAAGTAGATTTCCGGTCGAGTGCCTTCTTCACCAACCGACCCTTCTACCTCACATAAGCCACTGAGTGTCCATTCAAAGATATGATCGCCTCACCACGGAAGCTGACTAGCCATAAGGCCATCCAAGCGCCTCGCTACACCATCCCCACCCCACAAACAAACAATTCACAACACCTACGTCGACCGGCTTAGCCACCCGCCACCTGCCACCCGCTTCAACTCCTCTACACGTCGAGCGCCTCCACAATCCATTAAACCGGCCTGCAAGCCAGTCAAACTCTTTGCAACACTCGTTGCTGCCATTCCAACATTCTCCAACCGAGTGACCAAGGAGTCCAACCGCCCATCCCCTCCCTAGAGCTCGAGTTACTACGCTTGCCTTGCCTCCTCAGTCGCCTCGCTCGCCACCCTTTTTCCTCTCTTTCTCCTTGAACAAGCCGATCGTCTCATGACCGAAACACCTATTTTACTTTCTCAACTGATCATTTTGACTTTCCCAACTGCCCTTTTGACATACCAGACGATCATTTCATTTTACCATCCGATCAATTCGCACCCCACAAGGAGCCATGTTCAGCCAGTTCCACAAGAAAAGGGAAAATCTACTGTTTCATCCTCCCACGATCCACCTCACCAATCCAGATCCCAATCCAGGATTCATTTCTGCACACCTTCCCCCATCGGCAAATCCTCACCGGATCTCACCAAGGATATGCTTAATGACATCCACGATGGTGAAGCTCTTTTCCATGATATGGAGAGCAACCAGAAGGCAAGCAACAAATTCCACCACCCATCATCCACCTCACATCGCCCCCATTCTAGACAGTTATGTCCAGTTCACCAACACCAAACACCTATAATGTTTTGAGGACATGTTCTCTATTGGTGTTTCCCTTCCCCGATGGGCTAGTAGCACTACCCTTGATGCATTAGAAATTCAGGATGCCACTAACAATATTCTCTGCAAAAACCATATCCTCCTTTTCCCTTATCACATCACTTCCGTCTATAGCGACCTCACCCTCGAGTTCATTACCACATTATGTCGCTATCACTGCTTGCAAGGAAATTCCGGTTGTAAGATCCAGATTTTTGGGGAAAATCTAAAAATATCTGCTTGATAGTTCACTTCTTTCATCCTTGACGGCAATGATAATTACTAGTTGAATCATTTCATGAAGCAATCCCATGATTCCTACCCTGACCAGAATGACAGAGACAAGTTTTGGGATGAGATCACCAGCCTCATGCCTCTCCTTCCTTGTGGGCCCAAGGCCTCCAACATTCACAACCCGGTGGTCCGCTACCTCCATCCCATTCTTTCTTGCACAATTTTCAGTAGAGAATGTACTCAGGGAGCCATTACTCATGTTCAACTCTACACCCTCTAGTGCCTCTTGCATTAAAAACCCTTCAACTGGGGGAATGCCATTCTAGAACATTTCAACACCCAAGCCAGTTGTACCACCTCATCCTCCTTCCACATTGGCCACTTCGTCACTCAGCTCGCCATATTTCTTAGCTACACCCACATTCCTTTCACACCACTCCCGCTCAAAAACCACCTGATCGGCAGTTACTATATAAAGGGAAGTAGGTTCATTTTCTTGGGTTCCAATGGGGTTTACTACCTCCTCTTTGAGGATTCATAGGAGGTTCTATAGCTTCCCTTGCATGCAAGGTTTGTAGTAGCAAACCTTCTTTATGAGCTCACCGATCTACCAGGGCACATCCAGAGGTAGAGTTTGGAGAACCCAGACCCAGGCGCCATCCCCGAGCCACAAGCCCACAGGAGGAGTGTTTCTTTAGAGGCTCATGATGATGCCTACGATCCACCGCTACCACCCTGCCGTCACACCAGGTGGCAACCAGATGACAATGTAGGCACCTACAGGTTCTATGAGGTCCAGTAGCAGCTAGATGAGATTCACCACTAGGGTCACCAGCTCAACCACATGTATCTTATACAACATTCACAAGAGTCGTGGCATGTGGATTGCAGCCATTATGCACCTAGCCGCTCATCCTATGAGGAGTATGGGGCCCAGCAGGCCTACCCAGATCCCCACTCCCCTTACAGGGTAAACTACTACTCCTACCACCCACAGAATCCACCACCACAGTGATCTTCTTCCCTCCATCTCGGTCTATGGGTTTGCTCAGGACGAGAAAAACTCTAAGTCTAGGGTAGGGTGGGTGGTACGTGTTCCACCCCTTTATCTTCCCTTTTAGCATTTTTCTTTTGTATTTCAAATTGTGTGCATTTTCTTTTTCAAACTTTGGCATTTACCTAGTCGTCCAATCAATGTATCTTCTTTTTCAAAAATTAGATGAATCTTTTATTTCACAAAAAATTTTCAAATCTTCACTTTTTAAAAAAAAATACCAAGTTCTCCATACCTAAATTAGCAATATTCTTGGAAAAGATGGAAAGCCTTAAAGTATCAAATAGAATCAAATGCAAACTTTCTTATCTTTAGCATTAGATTAACTGATCAATCTTTCTCATATAATGTATTTGCATGATTTTTCTTACTGATGCAACAACACTCGCAAAAAAAATATTGCACGGGAAAATAATATGCACGTCAACCCCTAGGTCCAGGGTGGCATGCTCCTCCTCTCTTCCTTCTTCCATACCCCTCATAAATGTAATAGGGGTGTACCTCCAAAAGATGCCAAAAAAATAGCACATAAAAAAATTTGTGGCCAATATCCCGAGTCGAATAGAGGAGGGATCAATCTTCCACACCCCTCGTAAATGTAATAGGGGCACCCACAAAAAAAATTGTGGTCAATGTAATCACAAGTCCATGAAATTAAATCCCAAGTCGAATAGAGGAGGGATCTTTCTTCCACGCCCCACAAATTCTCATTCCTGTGCCAAAAAAAAGTGATTTGTTTAGTGTTGAAGCATAAGTAGGTTTAAGACTGTTTGTGCAAAGTATAGGGTTGAAAGAGAAAGTTATGAAAAATGTTTTTTATCAGAAATAAAGAACTTATATTTTGTGATTCTAGGAGATGGGTCGCTTGGCCATGAAAAGGATAGAAGATACTACTAATTAAGGGAGGATGAACATGTTGCTTCAAAAAACTTTGAATTGTTTTAATATTTTAATTGCTTGATGACAGAAAAGGCTTAAGTCTGTGGTATTTTGACGAATGCTAATCTAGCACCTTTTTTGACAGCCTTTTAATTCTTGTCACATGGAAATTCTTATTTTTATCCACTAAAAAGAAACAAATTTCAATCTACTTCCTTTTATCACAATTTAACTAGATTCTCACCAAAATCTATGCATTTCTTATAGACACAGAACATGAGATGATCAGCTCACCCATTCCAAATGATCGGCTGACTTGTTCTAGACAATTGGTTGACACCATCCCTCAGCCACCAAGCCTCGTTCAAGCACTCGGTCTAGACGGTGCGCCATTTGAATGTCAAACGACCATTTTAGACCTCAAAGCGGGAGCTTTCCCGCCCCAACTGAGCGGGTCAAAGAGTACCGCCACCCAGGACTTAGGGTTGCTGACTGCTACCCTGACCCCCACCCTTTTCAGACTCCCAAACGATTGGCTCTCCGTCCAACCAATCGGTTGGAAGTACGCGGCCAGTTAAAAAATGCAGCCGCCAACCTCATTTTCCCACAACCCTAGTTGAAAAAGCCCCCTCTGTCTCCTATAAAAGGAGGGGCACTTCCTCATCATTGGACATCATCTTTTTGTACTAAGGATTTTCAAGCAAATGTTATCTCTGTTCTTATATCTCGTTCATCAATAAGATTAATTGTTCGCAATCTAAGTGTTCTTTTATTTCGTTTGTTCTTTACTTCAATAGTTAGTAGATCTAGAACTTCTTCTTCTTCTATAGGCTGGAGTAAGGACTTAAAAGTCAGCCATTTAATAGTCTCTAGCCTAAGGAATTAGTCCTTTGATAAGTCTAGACTATGGCTAGAACACTTTCTTCCTCCATCTCCCTTTCCTCTACAAGCATGAGCGAGTAGTTTTCCTAATGAGGCAAGGGGAATAGCCCCTTAGACATGGTTTAAATCGACTTAATCCTTAAGAAAAACTTCTATTAGATGGCTTTTGGTTTTAATAACTAATGATCTATCAGAGTAATTAATTGATTTGATCATATGTTAATCTGGGTGGAAATGACCATGGAAACACGGATTCAGAATACTAAAACCAATCACATATAGGTTTTGAAACGACCTTGAATCTTTCTCTTTTGGGATGATGAACTTAGAAACATGAGCACCAGGACCAATGGAATCATGTGGAGTTCATCATTTGTGGATTTTAGTTAATTTACATGCCTTCATCAGATTTTTTGTCTAAAGGATTTAGTTATTTCTCGCCTAGGCTAATGTGGTGAAAACCCCTAAAAAGCCTCGATATTCCATCATCTCATTCGATCACCATTTGATTTACTCTATTTACATTCCAGTCTTTCTATTCATAATATCTTTTATTGTGCTAACAATCATCTCCTTTCCTTGTGATAGGGAAATTTTACTTGTTGTTAGTACAATTTTAATTCTTGCATTTCATTCTTGTTCTAGCAATAATCACCAACCCCCAAATCCATTTTTACTTCCTATTCAAAAACATAAAAATACCAAAAAGAAATAAAAGTTCAACAAAACAATTGGGTTATAGAGATTACTTTCTTAAGCACGTTGTCATGTGGGATCGACCTTTCTATACTAGCCTTAATTGGACATTAAAAAAGGTTAAACTCTAGGATTAAAATCTTAGTGATTGTAGTGCACTTCAAAGCATTATCACATATCATGGGGTAACAACCCCTCCTCTCATCACTTTGGAATTCATCAACTCATATAAGGCAATAAGCCATCATTATATCATAAGACCATTTACTCCTCTTTCTGTGTTACCACGTCACATGTGCCTCACAAGGCTCTTCAAACATATCATTTCCACCATAGCTCATACCTAGATATGTACATCAAATGGTGTTACCAGCATAGTTAGAAGCTTGTAACAAGAAGAGCAATACATCATCAACACTATCATCTTATAAGATCCATGCCATACATATTACATTTTAGGGTTAGGGTTTCTCTTTAACTGATTAGGGTTTAAAAAGTTGGATCAACATCCACCCTTATATCATCACTTCCATCATCATTATAAGATATGTTACGAGATAAAGACTATAGAAAACAACACTTCCTTTTTACTCACACAGTCATCCCATAGGGTTTCACATATTAACATATAACCCTATCATCATCATGGCATAACATAGCTACCACCATCAAAATCTCAGTTAAAGATAGCATATGGTGTAACATATTAGATCAACTTGAGAGGGTATCGTTTTAGCATCATAGGTGTATCAGACAACGATACCATGTGAGGTGTATCAGGTAGCAACACTTAGGGAGGGTGTTTCGGCCAACACCATCTCCAAGGTGTAACAAGAAACTTATGCCTAGTTGTGATGGGAAGCAAGGCATATCAGGCAGTGCTAGCCCAAGGCATGATAGGCGTCAGCATGCCGGGCGTCATATATCATGACAAACTGCTAGGGTTAGGGTTAGTTGTGCGTCATGAGTTGGGTATGTTGGGCATCACAGCTAAGGATGTATTGGGAAACACCATCCTAGGGTGCTTCGACCCTGTGCCCAAGTAGGGCGTCACTGTTGCCCTCGACACAAACCAACCCCACTAGGTTCAACCATAGTCGTTATGGCTAACACCCTTTTATAACGATTGGATATAACGGTTAAACACCATATCGGTCTAGGTGTCTCAAAGTCACAACAAACTATCATCACCAAGGTCTCTTCACCATATCGTTAAACTACCATAGGACAAGATAACCATCTGGACTCATAACGGTCTATCCATGCACAAGGAATGATGACCTAGACGTTACCAAGGCATGTCAACCTAGGCCTCACCAAGGTCGTGATGACCTGTCACAAGGTGTGATGGTATATGGCATTACAAGTCGTGATGACCACCCACCAGAACATGTCGACCTAGTCATCTTTAGTCTAAGGTCACTCATCTATAGCAAGGCAAGAAGGTAAAACACATGGGAAACAACTTAAGCAAGACTCCTTCAAAACAGATCTCAAAACCACCAAGAAGCACTACTAACATGAAAGAAATAACAAACCAAAGATGAATAATGAGATATCATGTAAGGAAGGATAATAACAAATATGGTTTAGAGTTATATAATCCGCCTCAAAGATCACCACCAAGATTCAAGCTCCAAGGTCATGCTCCAAGCTCACGAGATCAAGGTAGAAGAAGATCTTTCGAACTTGGTCACCACAACACCTCCAAGGAAGAATATGATACCAAGGTTAGGAGGGTTCGAGATGGAAAGAAAGGAAACCAAGATCCATGGCCGAGAAGAAGAAAGAAGTAGAGAAAGAGAGCTAGAAACCATGGCTTTCCAAGGTATAATATGAAGGGAACACCACAAGCTTGGGACTCATCCACCAAGCTCCAAGAGAGACTCCTCTAGATCCTTAGCTTCTTAAAGTCATCCACCAAGGAAGAGGGAAAGAAAAGATGGCTAAAAGGATCCTCTTTCCTAGAGAGAAAGGAGTATATATATGAGAGGGATGAGTGAGAGATCATGTAAGAGGTGTCACCACCTAAGGTGACACTTGACTATGAAGAAGGGCCACATGCAACACCATGAAAACAAGGTGATAAGATCTAGGCAAGGTCTTGCCCACTAGGTCACCCATCATGGTCATGCTTGATACCACATCTCTATACACCCATAAACTGATAGGGTACAACTCAAGACACCCACAAATCGATAGGGTGTAGCTCAAGACACCCACAAACCAATAGGGGGCAGCTCAAGACACCCAAAAACTGATACAAGGCCTCTCCAAGGCTCTCAAGCCTGAGACAACACTTTCAGGTGCAAGGCACACCTCAAACATGTGCCCCAAAACATCACCAAGGATGTCACCACACAACCAAGGTCCAAACAAGGTGCCCATCTCTCTCTATATCCTCTAGATGATGCTAAGAGAGAGAAGGAACACCGAAGAGGTGGCAAACTTGCACATCAACCCTTATCCTGGGTAAATTGCAATTTACACCATGGCCTCACCACAAAACACTAGCACCAACCATAAAGGATCAAAACAAGAAACTCAAGCTTCAACATGCCCTACTTACATCTCAGATGATTCGAGCAAGGTGTTAAGAAACATGCTTAAGAAAAACAAATAGGGTTATCCCAAAACGTGGGTCAGGGTCCTTACAACATTTTTCCAAGGGTTAGAGTGCCCTCCATGACCGTCGTCCAACCAGTCGTCGAGCAAGAGACCGACATACTTGAGTTACGTTGTAAAACTTGTGCATGCAGCAGCATCCCGACTACGGGGAACAACAATCACAGATCCAAAAGGGGACCACGAGGGTCTGACACATCCAATAGTCAATTGCACCCGGTTCCATGCCAAGCGCCAACACACATCACCTCATCTCAATGGTAGGCAACAATGCACGATGATGTTCGACAGCTCTACAAGTGGCGATGAGAAATATCCAGCCCTCTATAGCTAATCCATGGTGGTGGGAAGCATTTGGGGACCTCCGGTCCAAAGCTGGTACATGCAAAGCGGCCCAATCATGACTTGTTAAATTTTATCATTCCAAAATCCCTCTTTTAAGGCTTTGAATATTCAAAACCTTATATCTCCTAAGTTGCTTAACCAAATGCCTTGATGTTACATACTGTTTTGATAAAAAAATATGAGACCTATCTACTAAAAATGGTTTTACAATCTAATTCTAGGCTTGGTTCTCAGTTTTTTTTCTAAAAGTGATACCTTTAAGTTTATTCAACAGTCTCTATTCCCTTTTTTGTTCTTCTAAGGCATTTTGATCAGTAACCTTATCTCACTTTAGACATGATAGATGACTTGAACCATCTATGTGTAGCCATAATATTATCTTGACTCAAAATTATTCTATATTGCACTTTCATGATGTAACATGACCTAGTATGAAGCTTTGATCTAATTTATAACTATGAAACCTCTTCATATCAAAAATCAATAATCTTCAATATGCTTTATGGCAATATTGACTTATATCTTGTGCATTTTATTCATGAATGACTCATAATACATAAAGACTTACCTTAGTACACTATTATGCCCTAATATGTGATGTCTATGTGCCTAAATGATTGTAACCTTAAAACGTTATAAAAAAGTAATCCTAAATGTTCAACATGTATATTACTTTTTAGATTAGACCTTTATATGACCCGTGGCACTAAATTCCATGTAATACATTCATGTACGCTTTTGGATACATGTGACATATGTAAGACCCCTAACATGTTGTAGAGGCATATGTTGATTGTTGGGATATAACCATGCTAGATCATACTCTAATGTTGTCCATGACATCTTAGTGACTTTAAATAAATATAATTATCATACTATATCTCTACATCCTAATTGTTGACTCAAAGTCCAATTGACTATCAAATTCTAATTGACTGTCGAAGTCTAATTGACTAACCCTTGTTTTGATGATGACTAACATTTCCACTTATTTGTATCTAATGCTTCTACTTGAGTGCTTTCATATTAGATATAGATACACTCCAAATGGCCTAACTTACGCATCATATCTTGGAGAAAGACAAGTCAAAATAAATGCAAGTGCCCTATTATGGAAAAGACCTCAAATCTATTAGAATCATGTTGTAAATCACTTGTAATGATTGTATGATTTGTAATTGAGCTTAGAAAAAAAAAATCAAGAGCAATTAAATCAAATATTTAAGCTCTTTTATAACACTTTCAAAAATTCATCACAAGGACTTTGGTCGGTCGAGTTTCATCTAGGACAAACTTGACCAAGACCCTTGATGGATTTTGGGACTTGCCAGGGTTGGCCGAGTTTCTTCAGGACAAACTTGATCGACACCTGGCACTGAGCAAATCAAATTTAAGCTATCAATGGAGTTTCATCTAGGATAAACTTGACTGACACTTCAAATTCACTTTGTTTCATAGTTCTATTGGTCTAGTTTTCTATATTGAAACTCGACCGACCGCACTATATGGAAAGTGCATAAAAAGTGTTTCTAGCCATTGGAGTATTGAAAAACTCAAAAATAGATCTATTGCAAATGACTGGAATTCATCCTTAAGTGCTTCTACTGGCTAGGAGTCATCCTCAACTATAAATAGGACCCCTTGGGCTTCGTCCCATTGTTAGACTAGCACTATGAAGGTATGTATATTATAGTTGAGTGCCTCCAAGAGCCTCCTTCCACTCTTAGGCTTAATCACTTGCTACATTAATTAGAGTGAGTGGGATATTTGTAAGAGAGCTAGTCCTACATGCATATCTTGTGAGGCTCACACTTCCTCCACCTCCACTCTTTCTACCATGAAAATGAAGGTTCTCTCTCTTGGTTAAGAGAGGTGAAGATGAAGAAGGGAAGCAGTCCCTTAGTGAAAGCTTCTCCGCAGAGAAGGTGAAGTCAAAGGGGAAGATCAAAGAAGAGTGGGTAATTCCTTGAAGGTGGAAGACTTGTTGCAAGAGTGGGTAAGTCCTTGGTTAAGGTGGAAGACTCGTTGAGAAAGTGGATAAGTCCTTAGTGAGGTATAATACTCTTGGCCTTGGATAGGTAAGTCCTTTTTAAGGTTATTGGATACCTTGTATTCATAGGGAAGGTTGGGTATCCTTGTCCCATAAAAGGAAGGTCTTATTGTATCTCTTATAATGGAATATAAAGAAGGTGCAATGGTTACAAAATCCTAGAGGTTGAACTCTCTACGTAATGGATGTACACTCTCCTAGTTTGGAGTTTGGAACCACTATACATTGCTTGTGTTATTGTTCTTATTCAATCTCTCTCATCCTTGATATGTATGTTTAGTTGCACACAAATTTCATGTATGCAACCCTATCTCTTAATATATTTTTAAGGTCTAATGAATCATGTTTAAGTGTTTTTAGATCTATTCAACCCCCCCTCTAGAGCCCATCACCCATTGATCCAAAAGTGGTATCAAATTGGGTTTTCTACAAGAAATACTTCCACAAGTAGAATAAGATGGATGATTATCAAAGTGTGAGATACCTCATCAACAATCCATTCTTTGACGGGAGAAACTTCCTCTATTGGAAGAGAAGGTTACAATTCTACATCCAAGGATCAAGTCTTAAGCTATGTAGAATGATGGATCTTCCATACTAGCTACCAAAGACAAAGATAGAAGAATGAGATGAGGCTACATTGAAGAAATCAACCTTGAATGCAAGAGCCATTGATGGGGCTCCACATGTCACACCAAGAAAAATCCTAAAAGAATAACTTCTAGGTTTAACCAAAAGTAGTCCACTAATTCCCCACTCCACACGAGCGAAAGACTTATTGCAGTATACTTTAGGATCGAACCCAAAGGACAAAATTTTTAAGTAGTTATATAGATTCAAAAGTATTAAGGGTAATATTTATCACCGCGTAGTTGAAGGATTGATTAAACTAAATTGTTGCTGAAAGCAACAAAGATTGAGGAAGTAAATAAAAGATAATAAAGAGAACCAGGGCATGGAGTTACGCTACCATCACCTATGTAATTATCCTAACGAGATCTAACTCTTCAATGATAGTTATTAAATAGAGTTTTTGCTACTGCACCCTCACGAGATACATGTCTTCACTTTGCTTAAACTCCCTTGGAACCGACCATCCTCGAAACCCATGTTTTTAGTTCTTCCAACTAGACTCCCTCACTTATAATTGACCATCCTTGAATAATAGCATATCATAGCCCAATGACCTCACTATCCCTTGATGACACCTCAGGGGGATAATAAGATCATTCTAGTGTTCTAATCATGCTCACAACAACCTATACATCCATAATTATAGCATATATGCAAAGCAATTCATCAATTCGCAAGGCAAGGAAAAAACCAACACAACACTTTATTTAGCAACTATATTGTAGAGTTTAGATACAAGCTAGAATAAAATATGGGAATATGGGTCTAGTCTCCATGCCCCAGCACAAACCTCTACTCACTAATGGTGAGGGACAGTAGCATAAAGATTGAAAGAATGATGAAGATGGCCATGACGCTTGGTGTAGGAAGACTAATCTCTCCACTTTGGCTGCTGCCTCCTCACTCCCGCTAGGGTTTGTACTGCGCAATGTGTCTTGTAATCACTAATCAGAGTCCCTTTAGAATGTATCATAAGGTTTCCCTTTTATAGATGCATTCCTTGTTGATAAAACCCTAGAACTGAATGCTTGTGGTTGAAGGCATCTAATTTGCATGGTCCATACTTGGTCCAATAGGCACCTCACGTGGGTTACTCAATTTGGAACTCATATTTGGTTCTCTGGTGGACCTGCATGGGGTGAACCGGAATGGACTAGATGTTGGGAGTGCATGTCCGAATAGAAGAATCTGGAAGACTCCATGTAGAGAGCGACTTGAATTGAGGCAAATGGAAAAGTCAATCGCTTGACTAGGAAATTGGAAGGTGATCAAATGGAAAGCTTTCAGGTCTTCCTACCCTTGAGGAATAGCATCTTGAAGGCTTGATTGTCCATATGGACATTATCGTACAATTTGACTGGTTCTGCATAAAATATATACAAAAGTGCATTAAAGTTTGAAAAAGGAAAGTTAATTGCAATTGAGTGAAAATGAAGCTAAAACTAGGAAATAAAAACACAACAACCCCTAAAAAGTGTGTAAAATAATATGTAAAATGGGTATAAATACACTCATAAAACTACCCCAGACTTAATCCTTTGCTAGTCCCGAGTAAAGCAAAATAAAAAGGAAATCAACAATTGATATTGGGATCCAAGACTTCCTCTCCTAACTATGTAAACTTTGTGGTCCCCTTTCCACCAATTACGATCAAGCAACCCTATTCCTTAGGGGACACATAGACACACTTGGATATCCCCCAACTGGGGCTTGTTCCTCCAATCTCTAGAACCCAGAACCTACAATGAACTGATTTCATATCAATAATACTCTTGATCTCGCACAAATAGAAGTAAGCACATGTCAAGGTTATTTGTCTATTTGGGGAGAATTTTGATAAGTCCCCTGGGTATGAAAAATTGGAAGAAAGGTGGAGAAATACATGGTACAAACTCAATTCCCTAGTCTCTCCTCTATTTGACTCGAGACCTTATTTGGGATTCATTTATTTTGTTTGTCTCTCCTCTATTTGACTCGAGACCTTTTATTTGGTTGTGGTTACATTGACCACATGTTTTGTTTTGACCTCATTGGCCTCTTTCATTCATGCTATATCTATAGATGAAAGTTGAAAAGAAGTAGTAGTTATGAAAGGGATGCCACCCTAGACTTAGGGTTTGGCATATGGTGAAAATTTCATTCTTTTTGTGCATAGAGAAGAGGTAAGAGATGATGGAAGAGAAGTGAGAGCAAGAGACTGACTTGTTCTTCTCCATTTTATTGTTGTATGGGAATCAAATCATCATATTATATCAATTAATTCAGTTAATGTAGGGTAAATAAGTGCTCATGAATATTGTTACAAATCATGTTGGAAGCACATGCGGCTTAACCTTTTGGATTCCATCTGCTTATTATCACTTCCAAGGGGAAAGAATGCTTAGTTGTTGTCATCGGGGCCCAAAACTGTTCAAGACATATTTATTCCTTAAAACTTCCTTATGCATGGGTTAGCTTGAGAAAAAGAAAAGGGATCAATTCATTCATATATTTCCATTTTTAGAATAAACCAAAGTGACTGACTAGGTAAAGGCTAAAACTCACACAAAAAATAAATAAAGATAATGGAAAACAAGACAGATTCAAATAAAAGATGGAGGAGAAGAAGAAAGAAGTGTTTGAGGATGAGAAAGGGAAAGGATAGAGTTGAGTTGGTAGAGATTATGTACAACCTCCCTCCACTCCCAACTTCAAAATTATACCCGTCATCGGGGATATAGAAGTTATAGATGGAGGGGAATTGATATGAAAAGTGTTAGAGGTGGAGTTGGAGGGGTTAGATGGATTTGTTCATCTAAAAGAACACAATAGAACCATAAGAGTGGGTTCTTTTCCCATTGGTGACGTCCTGCCGAGGGTCGCCTTGTCCACTAGTTTCCATGATCTTATTTAGGTGGTGGTGAGGGTTCCCAGGGATATGCACCTCATTCCCTGCAACCTGCTTCTAGACAGTCCCTTATTGCTTGGGAGATGGCTTGCTGATTGTACAACCAATTGATCACCAAATCTAGATCTACTACTGGCATCCTCTATCATGTGTCGGTTGCACATATAGGAATTCCCAGGGGAAATAAGTGTCCAATGAGTAGTAGAGAAGTAGATGCTGGTGTGATGGAGTCTCATCAGTCAATGAAGGGTTGTCACTCGATTGCTGGAGTCTGCCTTTGATGTTGGCATTTGTCGACGCCATTGGTAGTGTCAAGGCAGAGGGAATGTGGATGTTTGGCTTTGTATTTGATCATCAGAAGAAGTTGGTGTTACCAAGCCCTACACTTCACCCATTAAATAGCTACATCAAAGAGACATTACGTGTACCCAAAAATTCGGCGCTTACAAACCATGCATGATTATCCCTTGTCCATAGGGGCTTCACATCAAATGTTTCCTAGAAAGCTCCAATCAAGAAATTATGATAGTGAATATTAATAATTGGAGTGACATAAAAATGACTACTATTTCCAAGAAATAATGCTTCTCATAAAAGATAAAGACAAATTATCTATGAGAAGGAAATCAAGTGTTTTATGGAAAAGAAAGAGAGTAATCCCATCAGATAATGTAGCCCAATTTCTGGGTTAATTATTGTTTCACAAGAATGCTAGATTTTCTACTATCAAATGAGTAGCTAGATAGTGAGAGTTTATGGACATATGAGAGATTTTCATCATGAAGCTTGTTGGTTACGTCGACTACCCATTTATCAGACAGGGTTTTCAAGGACATGGTACTCCTCCTTCTCCTTCTCTCCTCATTCTCCTCCTTTTCTCTCCTCATTTTTTTTCAAAAATAATATTTGTCAAAAGAAAACAAAGGAAGAAAGAAAAAAATTATGAAAACAAGAGGAAATAAAAACTAAAAAAGAAATAGGGCAGTTTTCCGCCCAACATGCATCCTGATTTAATATCGCGGACCCGATCGATGATAACATTTTTCATGTCAAATGCACAAACAAGGTATTTGAACCCTTGTCCTTTAAACAAGTAGGCCATGGATCTTGGTTAGGTGATGTGCATATCTTGCCTATGAGAAAGACCCTATCATCTTAATTAGTATCATGTGGGTCTGTTTGTTATAATTTTGGATTACCTTATACCTTAAAATCTTGAATCGAACTATGCACTTTTTTCAAATATTTGAGAACTTGATATTCAATAGTCTTCTTAACTATTCATAGGATGAGTTAGCCCACTTCAATGTTCAGTAGAACTCTTGTAGTGGCTAGGTATAGCCTTCCCAAAATGTCCGGGAAATGATTGTCTTCTTTAATATGTATAACCATGAAATCACATGGGACATAGATATCATGTCCTAGCTTCACCGGGATGTCTTCAATAATGCCCAAGGGTTTAGTGATGGATGCATCTACAAGCTGAATGGTCATTTCTATGTGTAGGAGATTTTTGAATCCTATACACTGGCATAGAGTTTAAGGCATAATAGATATGTTGGCACCTAATTCGATGAGTCCTTTACGACATGTGTCATCTCGTAAGAAACGTTTAGTTCCAAATGAGCTAGGCTCCTTCTGCTTCTGGGGCATTTGATTTTGAACTATATCAGAGGCCACATGTGCAAGTTTTACGATCTCATAGTCCTCGATCATATATTTCCTAGAGAGAAGGGCCTTGAGGTATTTACTTCAGGTCGGTATTTTGGCTATTGCATCAAGGAATGGGATGTAGACATGCAATTTCCTTGTAGTGTCTTTGAATTTCATGAATCCATTATCTATCTTGGTTTGCTTGATGAGTCCTACATATGGTATACATGACATGTATACAGGCATTGTGGGTGCTGGTGGTGGTTCAGAATTGACTTTTGGAGTTGCTTCAGTTGACTTTTCAATGGTGTTGGGCTGTGATGATGCCACAGTAGGTTCTACTGTCTGGCCTTCTAGAGGGTGGACTGTGGGATGGTCCTTCGGGCAATTTAGAGATTAAAATGGCGTATTTCCATCTCTATTGGCAGGAGTGGAGGTAGGAGGTGTGTAGTGCATGTTTAATTACTTGGTCATTACAACATTTAACTATTCTGGCTACTTCAGATGCTTCAGGTTGTTTTCAGGATGGCCAATAATTGTGGCCACTGGGGGTTGTTGCTAGCTGCCAAACAGGAGATCTGAGATTCCAACGCCTTTTGATTTGCTATGGTATTGGCAATTTGGGTATGTTATGATGCCATCATCTCCTGAAGTGTCTTCCTTGGGTCCTGTATTGACGCGGCTTTGATTTGTAGTGGTGGGGGTTGTTTGGATTTTGATATTACTGTCGTTGTTGGTAATTCCGGTTAGGAAAATTGAACCTAAAATTTCCCTAGTTCCACAGTTCATTATATCTCATTAGTGTTCTACCCTGGATGAGTGGCATCGAGGTCTGGTTGGGACTCTCGGCTCCAATAAGTTTCCCATATTGGACCCCAGAATGACTTTGAGCTTGGTTTAAGGTATAGTACTCTTGCCCTGGGAATTTTGGATTGATTTTTACGTCTATGGCCTGAGTGATAATATATTGTTTCTCGACTTGGTGCTCGTGAAATGCAACATAGTTGTTGATAATGGACTGTGATGTGATCAACTTCATGGTAGAACTCCCAGGAGGGTGCAATGATTTGTACTTGAGGAGTCTAGTTCTTCCATTCATACATGTTGAAGGATTTTTTAAGATTATATTAGTGGAGAGAAAGAGAGCTTTCAGCACTTTATAAATAGATTCAAGTTCTGAGCAATCTTCTACCATGGCGACTTTAAAAATGCCACTTCCTAAGGGTCTTGTCCAGTGAATCTGATTTTCTAGTGTGAGGTTAATTATTTTAAGTGCGCTGCCAAAGCTTTGTCGCATGAAGTTTCCATTGGAGAAAGAATTGAGGATCTTCTTCGTCTCGTTGCTCGACCCCCTGATAGAAAAATTCAATATTTGGTTCCTAGGGATGTCATGGTACGGGAACTTGCCTAAGAGTTCATTGAATCACTCCCATGATTCATACAGGGAGTATTTAGGAACTTGATTGAATCTAGTAATTTGTCCTCGGATTGAATATCTCATCTATGGATGGTAGAATTTCTCTAGAAATTTATTTTATAGAACTTCCCATGTAGTGATCAGGTCCCCTCGAAGAGCATTTTACCAAACTCTAGTTTTTTCAGTCAGGCAATATTTGAAAAGTTGTAGTCGCATGGAGTTCTCAGTGGCTCTGGATGGATTCATCATCGAGCAAAGGTTGATGACTTTAAGGAGATGCTCCCAAAAATCATCTCTGATTCTTCATGTAAAGGTGGAATTTTGCAATAGGCTGACCAATTAAGCTCTAATCTTGATCGGGTCGCCTGGAGGTTGAACTGGAGGAGTTAACTCGATGCCCTTAGGGATGGAGAAATAGTTCCTTCACACATTTTATGGCTTGGGCAGCTTCTTGGCTGATCTTGAACTCAGATTCTTCCTATTCTCTAGCTTTTGTGGTGAGTAAATCTTGTTGGGCCTTAATAGCTACATCAATGCACGCTTGGATAGTTGTTTCTGCAGTTGCTTGCCTCCACCATGGTCTTCTCCTTATGAAGATTTTTGAGGGTTTTCTAGATTTTAGGATCAAATAACAGTCTTGAATCAAGACTTTTGGATCTTGACATATGCTAGGAGTACCTAAAAAGAAAGCATGATGATCATATTTAGTGTGTCTAATTCTAGGAGATCTTCGATATATTAAGAAAAGTTAATAAAATAAGAAAAGAGAAAGAAAAAAGAAAAATCCTAATTTCACCTATACTTCTAAAAATATTTAACTACTATTGTTCACGACAACGATGCCAATTTTTTATGGGGCTCCAAATGTCGCACCAAGAAAAATCTTAAAAGAATAACTTCTAGGTTTAACCAAAAGCAGTGCACTAATTCCCCACTCCACACGAGCGGAAGCCTTATTGTAGTATACTTCAGGATGGAACTCAAAGGATCACCTTTTTAAGTAGTTTTATAGATTCAAAAATATTAAAGGTAATATTTATCATGGAGTAGTTTAAGGATTGATTAAACCAAATTGTTGCTAAAAGCAACAGAGATTAATGAAGTAAATAATAGATAATAAAGAGAATCAGGGCACGGGGTTTCTCTACCACCGCCTGCATAATTATTCTAATGAGATCTAACTCTTCAACAACAATTGTTAAATAGAGGTTTAGCCGCTAAAATGGGATACATGTTTTCACTTGGCTTAAACTCCCTTGGAACTGACCATCCTTAGCACCCAAGTTCCCAGTTCATTCCAACTGGACTCCCTCACTTATGACCAACCATCCTCAATACATACAAGATCGTATCCCAATCACCTCACTATCCCTTGGTGACACATCAAGGGGATAATAAGATCGTTCTGGTGTTCTGATTAAGCTCACAACAACATGCATATCCATGACTATAATGTATAGGCAAAGCAAGTTGTCAATTTGCAAGGCAAGGAAATAAGCAGAACAATACTTTATTTAGAAACTATATCATTGAGTTTAGATACAAGATTGAATAAAAAAATGGCAGATGGGGCTAGTCTCCTCACCCCAACACAAACGTCTACTCACTCATGGTGAGGGACAACATTATAAAGATAGATGTAATGATGGAGATGGCCATGATGCCTGGTGTAGGAAGACCAATCTCTCCACTCTTGCCGCCACCTCCTCTCTCCCGCTAGGGTTTGTGCTGCACAATGTGGCTTCTAATCGCTGATCAGTGACCCTTTAGAATGGAAGATAAGGGTTCCCTTTTATAAATGTGTTCCTTGCTGCCGAAACCCTAAAGTTGAATGCATTTGGTCGAAGGAATCAATTGTGCATGGCACATACTCGTTCCAACAGGTGACTCGTGTGGGTTACTCAATTTGGACCTCAAGTCTGGTTCTCTGGAGGACTAGCATGGGGTGAATTGGAATGGACTAGATGTTAGGAGCGTGCATGAGAATGAGAGAATCTAGAAGACTCTGGGTAGAGAGCGGCTCAAATCAAGTGAATGGTAAATCTGATCACTTGACTAGGTGGTTGGAAGGTGATTGAATGGAAAGGTTTTGGGCCTTCCTTCACTTGAGGTGTAGCATTCACTTGAGGAGTAGCATTGTGAATGCTTGATCGTCCATTTGTTCATTATCATACAATTTGGCTAGTTCTTCATAAAATATATTAAAAAATGCATTAAAGTTCAGAAAAGGAAAGATAATTGCAATTGAGTGAATATCAAGCTAAAACTAGGAAATAAAAACACAAAAACCCCTAAAAAGTGAGTAAAATAGTATGTAAAGTGGGTATAAATATACTCATCACCATCAACATTATGGATTCCTCTCTTTCCCTGATCGAGTTCAATTACATTTTCTTCTTGTGAGACGTCCTATGAAATATGGAGAAAGCTATGAGTCGCTTAATAGGGGACAAAGCAAGTGAAGGAAAGCAAAGTCTATAAGCTCAAAGGCCTTCTTGAAAACTTGAAGATTTGAAAGAAGGAGAGAGTAGGTGAGATGTACTAAAGGCTCCACAACCATTTTGAACTGTCTTCCCATTATAGGTCATCCTATGGATAGATGGGAGGTAAACTCAAATATTCTTAGAACTCTCCCCAAGAGGTGGCAACCCAAGGTGACTTCCATTGAAGAAGAAAAGTCTCTTGGTGATATTCCGATTGAAGAGCTCATAGGAAATCTACAAGCCTATGACAAGCAAGAGGAACAAGAAAAAGAAGAAGAGAAAGAGCTCAAGAAAATGTAGCAGGTTGAAATCAAAGGCCAAGTTGAAGCTATTGTTAGTCAAGCTTCTCCATACTCTCATTGAAGAAGATGTCATGTACTCCAAGGGTAGATTCTACAAAGGCAAGTCTTCCTTCTCTACTCGATGCTTCAATGTGGAAAGAAGGGCCACTTCAAGAAAGATTGTCCACAGGGAAAAAAGACCCATCATCAAAAAAGAAGAGAAGAGAAGAACAAGAATAAGGAGAAATGGCACAAAATCTCTAGTGTCTCATCCAACTCAAACTCAAGTGAAGATTCTAGTGGGATCTATATCAAGCTCTAGTGAAGATGGATAATGTCATTTTTGCTCTCATGACAAGTTCAATGAAGATTCAAATGAGGTACATCTAAACTCTATAGATAAATAATTTTTAATTGCAATTATTTAAGCTACTCATGAATCTCTTAAGTCTACTAAAAAGAAAAAGAAAAAGAAAAAGCTTTCTAGAATTGTTGAAAACTTGCACTAAGAAAAAGATGATCTTGAACATGTTAAAATTTGCTTGCAAGATGAAAACAATGCTTATCTTAGTAAAGTAGACTCTTTATACTTGAAAATGCTCATTTGATTAAAAAGATTAGACTTCTAGAAGCTCAACCTCTATGTCTAGTTGTAATGAAGACCATACTAATATTGTGAATTCTTTCATTCTTGACATTAATTTTCTTGAAACTAAAAAAGAGGACAAAGACTTTGTTTTGCAAGGAATACAATATGAAAATTGTATCTATCTTTCTAAGATTGCTTTTCTTGAAAACGAAATTCCTTCCTTGCTTGCTAAAATCAATTTTCTTGAATTTTGTTTTAGTTCTACTAGTAGAGAGAATAATGTTGATACTCCTCACATTGAAAAATATTCTTATATGACCAAAGATCTTTGCTCAGAAATGACATTTTGCATGGTAGAAATGATATCAATCAAGTGTCTTCTACTATTACTTCTCTTATGCATGACAATCATAGTTTGAGGTTGTGATAAAGTGGAATTTTACAACATTTATGATCCAAATTACAATCATGCCCTTCTATTATTCATTATTTCTCAATTGACTTTACTTCATCACTCACATAATTATTGAATGATTATGGACACCCAATTGAAATTATAATGCCCAATTTCCATAATTTGTACATTATGACTTTCAATTTTTAAACAATTTGTGGCTTTACTCAAATGAATTTATTTGTGGATCAAACTTCATCACATGAACTTTAAACTTTTCTATATCTAGAGGGAAATTATTGGACACATTGAATAAAATCTCATAATTTTTGGATGTCGCATTTGTAAGATATGATTTTTTGAAAGATGCACCCTCAAAATCCCCTTTTTACCCCAAAATATCATTTTCTAGCCTAATTGACTCAGACCCAGACTCGGATCTGGATCCAGGCATGTGAAGGGGATCGTCTCCCCTGCTTGTAATCTCTGGGTGAGACAATGCATAGTGTTCACGGGATTTTGGGCACGCCAAACGCCATGGTTACAAACATGGCTTGCGGGTCAAGTAGGAGGATCTACTAATTCGGATCCCTCCCCTATTATGTGAAGCTGGCTGGCCCCTTTCTTTTTTATTTTTGATTTATTCAACTAGAAATTATCTGATTGGTCTAGTCTTGTAAAATCCATTAAAAATAGCTCGATTATCAAAAAAATTCCCAAAAAATATCGATGTTCTCAGAAAAAATCTACTTTAACATGAAACCTTTTATTTTCCCTATTACAATAATATTCTATTATACTGTCTCATGTTTATTTCATACATCTTCATTAGGGTTTTCCATTAATATTGCAAACCCTAATCTTTCCTGAACTCTGATGTGACTTGATACATGTATACAACGCAACTATGTTAGAATATGATCTTATATTAATGGCTTGATCACATGATTATAATTTCTAGATCATATTTCAATTTACTCTTGACATGATTGCACACGAAAATGACTAAATGATCTATTATCATGAATACTTGATATTATGTACATCAAATCAAACCTTGATTCAAAATATAAGTTCTTGATCACAATACTATGATCCTAGATCTATACTCTTAATGACCATAGGGCAAAAAATACAATGAGAATAAGAACACGTGAACAAATGCCCTGGTAGGTCATTTAGAGCAATGAACCATATATATTGATACCTTGTAGGTTATTTAGAATAAATGCCCTGGTAGGTCATTTAGGTTCCACAATGTCTTTAATAATAAAAGGAATCAGAATAAACAAAATAGAAATGAAAGAAAGGGAAAAGATATATTTTAAATGCATAAAATATGCCCTATGAGTGGATGGCTTGCATCTTAAAAAAAGTGTCTTTTCTTTTGAGTTTTGGTCTCAAACCTTTCCCATGTCCTTTAAAATTTGGGAGAAAAAGGACCTCCTATGTGGTTTAGGTGATCAAATTAAGGATTTACTAAAAGAGAAATGTTCGACCATTTGACTTGTTTTTTTATATTCTAAAAAATTATATGTAGATTTGGAAAGACATTAGTTAGTTTCCCTCCAGATTTTGGATCGAAAAGGTTTCCTAGTGACCTAGAGAAATTCATAAAGATAAGGTGGTCTAATTGAAAAAAATAAATTATATGCCTTTTTGGAGAGAGAGAAAAGGGAGCATGTAGAAGTATCTTTTTGACACAAAATCTCGCCCATCCCAAGATTTAATATCTAAAAACTTTCCCTCAAAAGTTTAGACCAAGAGGATGAAGGAGGAGGAAGATATTAATTTTATAAGATTTTGTAAAGTGAAGGATCGTTTGGGAATGTATTAAATGTCACCCTATTAATCAGACATGGAACTTAGTCTTGAATATCCATTTTGTTAGATGGTTTGGAGACTATTAGATTAGAAAAGAATGGCATTTGTGTCGTCACCTTCCTCCAGCCTTTTCAGGAAAATCAACTATAGTGAGCCTGACTACTGTCCCTCTAATTCTCTCTCTCTGGTCCATGTCCTCACCAGGAGACAACTCCAATGGGTTTGGAAGACAAAAATGATCTAACCCATCCCCAGATTCTAGAGTTTTTGTGTGTTGTTGGTTCCTCCCCAAATTCCAATTGGAAACCAGACTTCCATGAGAGCATGGCTTGCAAAGCCATGGCTATAAAAGGGGTTGGAAACCCCACTTTGTGAGAGGGGAACTCATTTCCTAGACTTTAGAATTCTTAGGGCATCAAACTTTGCCTAATTTTTCACCGCTACTCTCTCTTTTCATCATTTGTTTTGGTCCTTTAAATACTGCCGATTGGCGCTTCTCCAATGACCTGGATCGATACCCCTATGGCTAATCTGAGATCGTCGTCGAGTTCACTGGGGTCTAGCAAAGGAGGTAACATCAGTAGTTGATCTTTTGGTGCCCAGAATAGTGGAGTCAACAACCAGGTTGACCACACTTAGGAACCCACTTCATGGGTGGGGATGGACGGAGGTAGGAGACAGGTATCTGGAAAAAGACTTCCCTACCCAGACACTTTTCTTACATGTAAGGGGCAATTTGGTCTTATACTCCTTTCCTTGGCTTGGTTGCACTGGCGTGCATTGCTAATGTGACCATAGGCCATTGGCTAAAACCCAGCCATGTGGGCAATAGTGAACAATAAGAATAATGTGATAAGTGTTGATTTGGCAATCCTTGATTGGCCAATGAATCATTATCTTGCAAAATTGATAGAAATTAATAGGACAAATCAAGACATATTATATATGTAAGTTGATCAGGAGAATGCAAGGAATCCAATAAAAATATATTTAGGACATATATCTACTTCTAGTTATAAAAGCACCTATAGTTGTCATCTTTAATGTGTTAAATGAACTAGAACCCAAATTTCTGATATTTGATGATTCAAATATGCCCAATTGCTTTTTATGATCAAAGATTGATATTTTATGAATGAAAATATCAACTTGAAAGTTATATGATCTTAGTAGCCCATAATTTTATAAATTAGGATTTCCTTGAAATAAAAAGGTATAGCAGGAGGATACTTCACATGTGTTGCTTCACTGTGACTTAGCGAGGAAGATATGGGCCATGGGTGACTTTGACTGGTTGGGGAAGATTGGCATACATGACGTGGGGAGGTTTGTGAGCAACCTTTTTGATGAGGAGGATAGCCGGTGCAAGGAGGAGGGTGCCACACTTCTTTAGGTGATGTGGGAAGCTAGGAATAAATTTCTTTTTGAAGACCATCCACCTTTTCTTCCAGGTCTAGCGGTGAGTTTCATGAACCTCATGAAGGAGCATGCACGATACCACACAACGGTGAGAAGATCAGCCTTGCATTCTTTAGCCGCTGGACTAGTTCCTTGGTGCCGACCACCACCGAGTAGCATAAAGATCAACATGGATGCATCTATTACCATAGAGGGGGAGAGTGGTTGCGGCGCAGCTATTAGGAATGAGCACAGACAGCTTTTGTGGACCTTCCAATGTCATTTAGAGCAGTTGTACTCAGTTCTTAGTGCGGAGGGTATGGTTGTTCTAAATGGCATGCAGCTTGCACTCAGGAAGGGATTTTTAGACGTCGTGGTGGAGATAGATTGATTTCTTCTGATGGAGGAGGTAAAGAAGGGATATGGTGGATGAGTCTACGAAGATTTCATCATCTGGGACATCACTGATCTTTCCCTTAATTTCCTTTCTTTTAATTTTTGTTTTGTTAAAAGGCAAGGTAATAGAGTAGCACATGTCTTGGCCTCTTCTGCATGTCATTTTATTAACCCTCACTGCGTAGGGGAGGGTTTTGAGGATCGGATCCTTGTACTTGTTGCAGATGATTTGATTACTTAATAAAATGGCAGGCACCCTTTATAAAAAAAGGTGTAATTAATGATGAATTAGGGCTTGAAACCCAATAGGCTTGAAAAGTGGAATATAGGGTTAGGGAAGCCAAAACCATAATAAAATTGTAATGTTGACCTAGAAACCTTAACTTGAGACCCAAGTCAGTCTTAATGATTATTTAGATAAAATAATAATACATGGGTGTATTGCATTAACATTCAGGGTAACTTGGCTTAGGTTATTGATTGCTTGCTCTTTCTTGGACATTTAGACTCCTTATCAAGGTATGTGGCTATGACTAAGATTACTCATCTTAGTTTAATGGTGTTTTCTGAAGTTTCACTGATTTTCTTGAAATTAACCGCTTGGATGAACTTTAGTTCATGTAATTACAGAGTGACTATGGCTATCACCATATATATGTGCATGACTGGCTCAGATCCTAATCCTTCATTATAGCTCTGTGTATATATGTGAGAAATTTATGATCTAGGTATTGGTCTACCTTGGGGTATGATCAACATATTATCATGAGTCAAGGTTTGGTCTACCTTTGGGTAGGATCATGCGACTATATAGCTCTAGGTCTTGGTCTACCTTTGGGGTAGGACCAAAAAGGGCTATTGAGGATCTACCACATGAAAGAGGTAGTATCCATGTCCACTGCAGATGCTTGGATAGATCAGGATTGAGTAGTTATGTTTAAGATGTAAAGTTTGATATCTTAAACAATAATTTTGTTGCAGTATATTGTTACAACTAGATGCAAACATTTTGTTTCCCTCACATACCAATATAACTTGTTATACTTACTAATGTTTTGTTTGTTGATGTTTTATGATAATCTGTTGTTACGTCTAAAAGATTAATAGAATGTGGATATTCAATAAAAGGTGACATTGAAAAAGAACAAGGCTACATATGTTTGGAGGAATATAGTTAGATAGTTCTTGCCTTGGGTAAAATCCTGAAATCTCATTTTTGGAAGGTATGTGAAAAGAAAAAATTTATATCCTACATATAGCTTAGTTGTGGTAGAATTTATTAACTATTTTTTATTATTTGCTAAACCATATGATCTTGTTTGGGATAATGACTCTAGCTTCTTGGCCTTCCTTAATTGGGGGTTTCCGGGAGGTGGGGTCATTACATTTGGTATCACAACCTAGTTATCCATAAAATCTCTAATAATGATTAAATTTTACAAATTATTTAGAGCTCAATGGGAGTTATTAGAGAATTTTCCAAAGATGTAGGTGTCTAGAAAAGGATCACAATCTGGGGGCTGGCAAGATTTTCTTCCGCCCCACTAGTCAGTTTATGAGGACTCCCGAAATCTATGTGACTACCTGGCCAAAAACTGAGGATTTGACTCAAAATAAGATACCTTTAGGATTTCTTATCTACTTTCATCCCTTATTTACCCTCTTTCATTGAACAAACTTTAAGTTCTTAAGATTTTCTCTCCCTCTCCTCCTCCTCCTGAGTTTTGGGGGTAAGAGTGTTAAGGAATAAGGCATCCTCTATCAAATAATAAAAGTGGACATAATGATAAAGATAAAACATTTCATGGGTTTCTCCTCTATATGGGAAACCCTATATGGACTAGAGCTAGTAAGTGAAAACAGCTTCAGTGGGTCACGGCAATCACAAAACCTAAGGTGCATGTTGTAAACCCTATCCTCAACCCAAAACCTTAAGCAGTGGATAGAGAAAGAGAGAACCCAATAAGTTGGATTCTTAGTTTGTCCATGCATGCAAGTACATAGGTTAGGCATGCATGATATATGTGGAGGATTGGAGTATGCATGGGAAACATAGACAATAAGTGGTTGCATTAACCCTAGTGCAACTTTTGGTTTTGGTGACCCGACCTAGGGTGGGTCATCCCTGAAAAGGAGAAAAGATTTAAGAGAGAGATAACATGCTAAATTGGAAGGTCAGTGGTGACCAAAAAATTTAAACTCCACCAGGTAGGAACCCTAACGAGTGTGTTCCCACTCAGATATGAGTAGGAGATAGGCATGCTCCTACATGGAAGTGAGTGACATCAAGGCTGGAAATGAGATTTCATTCTAAGCTAGAGGGGTAATGCTTGTTGGTTTATGAGATAGGCATACTGGAGGAAATGAATAAGAAGATTCGTGTTATGTAATGAGATAATATAGTATATGATGATCTCAGTTGGACATAAGTATCCTTCATCATATAAGGTAAGCCAAGTGAGAATAAGATGTCAATCTTAGGAACCTCAACCTCTCTACCAAGAGTGTGTCTCTAGTTCTAAGATTAGTTATAGGGTTAAATTGGGAGAGAGTGAGACCCGGAGGGAACTAGTTCCTAAGATTTCAATCTTAGGAACCTCAACCTCTCTACCAAGTTAGTCTAGCACCACAATATTGTATGTATGAAACTAGTCCAATTCTGAGATATGATGAACAAGTAAGACATAACAAAAAACTTAGAAATGGTTAATAAGTTGTCTACTTGCTAGCCACATTCATGGGTGAAAGAATAGGAAATATGCCTACATGTGATGATATAAAATTTGGATTCTAGAATGTTTTGTGAACCTTGGTGCTACCAAGCATTAGTTTTGTATAATCTTGGGAAAGGACCCTTCCTAAAAGAGTGAGTTCCAAACAAAACAGTTTAAGAATTGAGGTAGCATCAAAATCTACTTAAAACTTGAGAGGTTAAGGGCATAAAGAACAAAAGCACATAGAGTAAGTATGATTATTTAGATCCAAGTATGACCATCTCTAAAGGACATGAAGAAAAGTCACTATGGAATGGGGCCAGGCCCAGATGGGTAGGTCACCCTGTTTCCCATAAAGGGACATAAGGAAAACTATGATTTCCCAGCGAGATGAAGGAAATTTTGGGTGAGAATTATAAAGGGTGCAATGTGCTTGAATATCATCAAATGAACCATGAGAAAAATGTGTGATGAAATAAAATAAAGTTACAACAGAACCCTAAGTAGTTCCTAAGGTCAAGTAGGGATGAGACTAATGGGAGTAGGAGTTGATTGTTCCATGAATGCACAAGACCATAGGGTTGGGAGGTAACGGCTATGTTTGCCTGAGGCCCTTGGGTTAGTAGGTTGGCCATCTTCATGAGTTCATGGGGACTGAGGGGTAAATGTGAGAAGCACTCCCTAGATGCATAAGAGTAAGATCACCCCTAAAAGTACCGACACCCTATAGACCTTGAGGAAATGACTAAGGATCGTAAATAGGAGTTATGATAAGACTCTAAGGTTATGTGGAATGTGTTTCCTACAAGTGTCCATAGAATGGTAGTATGGGGAGAATGATTTAACCTAGATTTGAAATGGTGATGTGTGATGCAATGTCTCTACTCTTGGAACGAGATGAGCTTTGTATTTGGATTGCATCCAAATGCTTATTTCATCCTATTATGAGTGTCAGATATGGGAAATATGCATGCCATACTAGGAATAGAAGTTATATGAGATATAAAAAGTTATGTTGAAATCTTTTTATGATAATTGAGGATTGGAGGAATTACCACACCCAATGAGCAAATTTCAAATAAATGAACAAAGCTAATTGCCAAATTGAAATTTTAGTTGATGATATAATTATGAAGTGTAGTTTGAATTCTATAAGTTAAGATTGAATATGGTGACCAAAATAATTGATGCAAGATCTTGAAGTACCTCCTAACTCAGAAGGACCTAAACTTGAGACAAAGACCATGGATGGAGTATATGTAGGATTATGATTTCACCATCGCCTATCACCCTATGTAGTAGCAGATGCACTAAGTTGAAAACAACTTAGGTGTGCAGCTGTCTTATCTACCCAGTGGGGAGGACTAGAAGAGTTTTCTAGGGGGAATCTGTATCCATTAGAAGACCGGATCCATGTGGCTAACATTCAGATAAAACTATAACTATTGATTGAGTTGGTAGCTGCCCAGTTAGCAAGCCCAAAGATTGACAAGATGAAAGGTTTGTTAGAAAAACCTCAAACACATCTCTGAATGGGAATAGATGGTGGAATCCTCTATAAGAGTCATATTTGGGTTCCTGAAGATTCACCCTTGAAGAATCATATCTTGCATGGTTCTAAGTATACAATACACCCCGGTATTTCCAAGATGTTTAAAGACTTGCACCAACACATTTGGTGGCCTGGAATGAAGAGAGACATAGCAACATATGTTGCCAGTTCTCTCATGTGTCAGATGGTGAAGGTTGAACACCAGTGACCCGGTGGATTGCTACAGTCAATTGAGATTCTTTAGTGGAAATGAGAATAGATTACCATGGACTTTGTGGTATGTCTCCCCAAGACAAATAAAGATCATGATGAAATATGGGTTGTGGTAGATCGCCTTACCAAGTCAGCACATTTCCTCTCCTTAAAGATCACTACCAAGGTGACAGGCCTAGTTGAACTATATTTAGAGAGATAGTTCGACTGCATGGTGTTTTGAGTTCAACTATTTCTGATTATGATCCTAAATTCACTTCCAAGTCGTGGAAGCAAGTGCAAGAAGAATTTAGAGTAGACTAAAGTCTAGTACAACTTATCACCCTAGACTGATGGAGAGTTATAGAGAACAATTCAGACATTAGAGGATCTACTGAGAGCATGTGTGCTCAATTGGGGAGGATCATGGGAGTAGTACCTAGCCTTAGATGAGTTTGCTTACAATAATAGCTACCAAGACATTATCGAGATGCCTTTGTGCAAAGCTCTTTATGAGTGGTCATGTTGGTCACCACTTCACTGGGATGATGTCAGTGAGGGGACCTTGTTGAGGTCATGGGAACTGTAGTTGTACACTAATAAAGTTGCTTTGATCAAGTAAAGGCTGAAATGAGACCAAGATCGACAGAAGTTGTATGTTGATGTGAAACAGACTGATTTGCACTTCACTATGGGTGAATATGTGTTTCTAAAAATTTGAACCCTCCGAGTTATAGCTAAGAATAGAGGAAATCTGAGTCCATGATATGTGGGTCTGTTTGAGATTTTGGAATGGATTGGTGAAGCTTCTTCTCGTTTAGCCTTACCCCTCAATATAGTATGATGCATGATGTGTTCCATGTATCCAATATAAAGTGCTATGTGAAGGACCTGATCCATGTGCTGAGCATTGAACCTATTGAACTCCAAGGGAGGTTGACATACCTTGAGTCACCTGTGAGGGGATTGGATACCAAGGTGAAATAGCTTAGGAGTAAAAAGATAGAGATATTAAAGGTTCTTTGAAAGCACCATGAAGGATGAACCCACATCAGAGCTAAAGATGGACATAGAAAAGCTTACCCTGAATTGTTTGTTTAATTGGTTGAATTTTGAGGGGAAAATTCATGTAAGAGGGGAAGGATGTTATAACCTCAACTTTTCTTGTATTAATTGAAATGCAAATTTTCAAATAAAAAGGATTTGAATGAAAAATTGTATGATTTGTTTTTAAAGAATGGATTCCTTTGCAAAATTTCCCTTAGATGCATGATTTCGTGGTTTATACTATTTTAATACATCCAATAATGATAAAAGGAAAAAGGGATAAAAGAAATCCCATAAGTAAAAGAAAAAAGAAATTAAAGATGATTGTGTGCATATGTGAGAATTATGTAGAATTCTCTAGAAAGTGGTATGGATGGCCACTATTGTTTGATGTTTGGTTACACAATGTCTTTAATAAGAAAAGGAATAAAAATAAAGAAAATAAAAAAGAAAGAAAGAGAAAAGATATGTTTTAAATGCATAAAATATGCCTTATGAGGGGATGACTTGCATCTTAAGAAAAGTGTCTTTTATTTTTTATTTTTGGTCACAAAACCTTCCCTTGTCTAGATAAAGTCATTATAGACTTTCCTTTAAAATTTGGGATAGAAAGGACATCCAATGTAGTGTCGGTGATCAAATTAAGGATTTACTAAAAGAGTAGGGTTCGGCCATTTATCTTGTTTCTTTTATTCTAAAAAATTATATGTATATTTGTAAAGACATTACTTAGTTTCTCTCCAAATTTGGGATCAAAAGGGTGTTCCTAGTCACCTATAGAAATTCTTAAAGATAGAGGGATCTAATTGAAATAAATAAATTATATGACTTTTTGGAGAGAGAGAAAAGGGGGCATCTAGAAGTATCTTTTTGACACCAAATCTTTCCCACACCAAAATTTGATATTTAAAACTTTCCCCAAAAATTCGGGACCATGAGGATGAAGGAGGAGAGAGATATTGATTTTATAAGATTCCATAAAGTGAAGGATTATTTGGGAAATGTATTAAACATTAACCTTTTTATCGGATATGGAACTTAGTCTTGAATATCCATTTTGTTGCATGGTTTGGAGACTGTTAGATTACAAATGAATGGCATTTGTGTCATCACCCTCCACCAGTCTTATAAGGAAAATTGGCTACAGTGAGCCTGACTACTCTCCCTCCAATTCTCTCTCTCTAGTCCATGCCCTCACTAGGGGACAACTCCAATCATTTTGGGAGATGAAACTGATCTAACACATCCCTAGATTCAAGAGTTTTCGTGTGTTGATGGTTCCTCCCCAAATTCTAGTTGGAAACCAGAACTCCATGAGAGGATAGCTTGCAAAGACACGGCTATAAAAGGGGCTGGAAACCCCCCCCCTCGCAAGAGGGGAACTCATGTCCTAGACTCTGCAAGTCTCAAGCCATAAAACTCTACCCAGTTTTTCACCACTACTCTCTCCTTTTTTTGTCTACTTTGGTCCTCTAAATATATCTGAAGGGCGCTTCTCCAATGACCTAGATCCATGCCCCTCTAGCTAATCAGAGATCACCATCGAGTTCGTTGGGGTCTAGCGAAGGAGATAACATCGACAGTTTGTCCTTTGGAACCCAAAATCATGGATTCAACAACCAGGTTTACCATGCTCAGGAACCTACTTTGCGATCAGGGATGGGCGGAGGTAGAATATGGGTATCTAGAAAAAGACTTCCTACCCAGACGCTCTTCTAATAGGTAAGGGGCGATTTGGTCTTTTACTCCTTTCTTTGGCTTGATTGCATTGGAGTGTGTTGCCAATGGGTTACAGGCCATTCTCTGGCACCTGACCACATGGGCAATAGTGAATGATAAGAATAATGTGATAAATGATAATTTGGCAATCCCTGATTGGCCAATGAATCATTGTCTTGCAAAATTGATATAAATTAATAGGATGATCAGATAAAGAGATATTATATATGTAAGTTGATCAAGAGAATTCAAGGAATCAAATAAAAATATAATTAGGACCTATATCTACTTCTAGTTTGACAAGTGCCAAAAGTTGGCATCTTTAATGTGTTAAATGAACTAGAACCCTAATTTTTTAGTTTTGATGATTAAAATATGTCCAATTGCTTTTGATGATAAAATATTGATCTTTATGAATAAAAATAGCAAAGTGAAAGTTATATGATCTTAGCAACTCATAATTTGATAAATTGAGGTTTCCTTGAAATAAAAAGGTGTAACTAATGATGAATTAGGGTTTGTAAAAGTAATGTCTTGAAAATTGGAATCTAGGGTTTAGGAAGCCAAAACCCTAATATTAACCTAGAAACCCTAACTTGAGACCCAAGTTAGTCTTAATGATTATTTGGGTAAAATAATAATGCATTGGTGTATTGCATTAACTTTCAGTGTAACTTCGCTTAATTGATTTATTTCTTGCTCTTTCTTGGACATCTAGACTCTTGATCAAGGTATGTGGCTACGATTAAGATTACTAGTCTTAGTTTCATGATGTTTTCTAAGGTTTCATAGGTTTGCTTGAAATTAACAACTTGGATGAAGTTGCATTCTTACAACTATAAAGTGACGATGGCTATCACCATATATATGTGCATGACTAGCTCAGATCCTAATCCTTCATTGTAGCTTTTTGTATATATGTGAGAAAGTGATGATCTAGGTATTGGTATACCTTGGGGTAGGATCAACATATTATAATGAGTCTAAGTTTTGCCTACCTTTGTGTAGGATCATATGACTATACAACTCTAGGTCATGGTCTATCTTAGGGGTAGGACCAAAAAGGGCTATTAAGGATCTACCACATGGGAGAGGTAGTTTCCATGTCCACTGTAGAGGCTTGGATAGATCAGGATTGAGTTGTTATGTTGAAGGAGTAAAGTTTGATCTATTAAACAATAATTTTGTTGCAATATCTTATTACAACTAGATGCAAACATTTTCCCCCCACATACTAGTATAACTTGTTATACAGACTGATGTTTTGTTTGTTAGCATTTTAGATTAATCTCCTGTTATGTCTAGAAGATTAATAGAAAGTGGTTATTCAATAAAAGGTGACATTGAAAAAGAACAAGGCTATATAATATTAGGAGGAATATAGTTAGATAGTTCTAGCCTTGGGTGAAATCCTAAAATCCCATTTTTGAAAGGTATGTGAAAAGAACATTTTTATATCCTGCATTAAGCTTGGTTGTGGTAGAATTTATTAACTATTTTTTATTATTTACACAACCATATGATCCTATTTGGGATAAGGGCTCTATCTTCTTGGCCTTCCATAACTGGGGGTTGTCAGTGAGTGAGGTCATTACACTGGCTGGCGTAATCGAGAAATTATGTGGTAAATGGTCATGAGAGAAAGTCCACATTAAGAGATGAGAAGGATAACTAATCATCTACTGGGGTGGCTTAGGCTAGACCTTAAGAAGAAATTAAATGTAAGAAGACTCTCTAAGGTTAGTGGAATTGGTTTAGATAATAGAAATATTATTTCATAAATGCATAAGAAGTGTATGGTGTCTCTTATACCAATTGTCATGGTACCATTCCTTCCCTATTCAAAATCCCACTGCCCCAATAGGCAGTGTTAAGAGGATTAGAGTGCCCGTCTCTGAGTGGCCCAAAAATCACACACATATTTATGCAAAAAGGAAATAACATTTCATTTTGTTGAAAAAATATAGGATTTTGTAACTGTAACATACTGAAATCCAGCGTCTACCCTGCAATTTACCCACTTTTGAGCTTTTCTTGGCCTTCTAGTCCATTTGGACCTTTTTCATAAATTTCCCATCCTTTTGGATCATTTTTGGACTCCTTGTGCAATTTGAGCACAATTCAAGGTTGAAATTACCTTTTTCTCTCATTTATATAAATGGAGGGGTGTTTGCACAAATAACCCACACAATGAAATAATTGGGGTCTTAATATGCAAAATGTACACTTACGAGAGAAAATAAGTGGATAATGTGTTTTTAGAGATCTTATATCTTTTTGGACTAAGATATGAATATTAATGTGTATTTGAGTGCTTAATGAGAGTATTTCCCCTTTTTCCTTCTCCCTCCTCAAAAATGATAATAATATATCATAATAGAATATAATGGTGAGATTTTTCTTTTAAAGTTAATAATGGTTGTATATCTCGAAATTCACTCATATAATCCATTAAAAGAAGTCTTTTCATATAACTCATTCATTTTAATATATTAATATACACTTTAATGATAAATATATTTATTAAGGGACATATTATGTATAAAACGAGAAATTATTTGCATAGCATTGTTCTAGACTTTAATATGAGCATGTGGTTAAAATTTGGTGGCTTTTGGAGTTGGTTTGACCCCTCAAAACTATTTTATACGCTTTTAATATAATGTAAATTAAAATCGTGAATAATAACCCACCTTCATACCTCACTCTTAATATGGGTTAATAAAACTTGCAAATGCATGTTATTAGTGAGTGGAGGACTCTTGGACTCCAAATCTCAGATTTGGGAACCAAGGGTTGCTTATAAAAGCAACACATAATTATTTGCCCAACCATTATATTAATATATGCTTTAATAATCAAAATAATTATTGGACACCAAAGTTTGGGTGAAACGAAAAATATAATTATGTAGAATGCATATAGACATCATTAGAAACCTGGGGTTAAAATTTGAAGCCATTTGGAGTTTGTCTGACCTCCCAAATGCATTAAAAAAGTTTTAATAAAGTGTGACATAAAATTAATCAATACATCAGTTATACACATCATTTAAGCCAAAGTTGGGCTTAAATGATTGTCACGCAAGCATGGGCCGGGCAGGTCTACTATGGATGAAGATCCAACGGCTATCGTTTATCCCGATCACGATTCAAGGGCCAAGAGTTCATCTTCCACCTCCGACAGTTACACATAAAGTTGGCCTAGACTCCTCAACTTCGATTTCCTCGTATACTCGATCATTTTGTGAGATTTCTTCTCCGTTTGCTTCGTCTCCTCCTCCCGGTTCATTTGAGCCATTACCCGTCCAGCGAGATGCACCGTAGCCTAAACACCAAGAGGCTCCGGCCAAGGCTTCTCACCTCCACATCCGTTTCGCATCCACAGACATCCCCACCTATAGGTATCCTCCTACACAACTATGTCGGCCCCTTAGCAACTTTCCCAACCCATCAATTTGGTCCGAAGATGTGCATCTAGCTGACAGCGTGAATCTCTAGCTAATGACCTTGCGGCACCTCTCCCCGGAGCTAGAGTGCTCGTGCGTCGCAATTTATTGGCTCGGTGAGTTCGTCGTTCAATTCCCTTCGTTTCGAGTACCCTTGCGGCCGATTTGGTTGAGTAACGAAAAAACACCCAAGTTCCCAAGATACACCTCAGCGCCATGGCTGCGCCCGAGCTTGAAGAAGCTCGGGTGGCTATTTACCTTATTGCCCCCGCGCACCCTCTTTTCTTGATCCTCTCTCCAGGGGCAGTTTCGTCATCCGAAACCTTGTTTTTTTACCCATTTAGCAATAAATTGGTCAGTTTTGTTTAATTCGTAGTAAATCGCTCGATTATCAGAAAAATATAAATAAATACTCATTGGAAAGATAAAATCATTTAGAATCCGAATTTTTAAGTTTTGAGTTCTGTTTTCCATACCAACTCTAATAATTAATTCAAACTCTAATTTAAATGCATAAAGTGTTATAAAATGAATATAATAGTGTTTTAACTCTGTTTTTTAAAAGAAAATATGTTTTCTCGAGTAGAAAAATATTAGGAATCGTTTGGCCCTATTTCCAAACCCAAAATCCAAAATTTTAATCCATGGTTTATAAATGTGGACATTTTACACTTAAAGTACCTTTAAGTAACCTAATACATGTGTAATGTTTGCAACTAGAGAAATATGGAATTGGATACAATCAGACTGGTGAATGTGATGGTAATGAATGGAAGCTAAGGCATGTGACACCTATTTATATATGTGGCCCCTATGTATGTGGATCCTATTTTAGTATGTGGAACCTATTTATGTGAACATCTATGTGGAATGTATAATGTGCAAATCACACCTATCCTGATGTTGGGGTTTTATCCATCCCTACCTTCATTATGTGCTAGCCTTGTTATCCTTCTACATGACTTTATTTGGATCTTACTTATTTAATGCTTCTTTTTCCTTTGTGGCCCATTCATTATATGAATCATGCTAGTACATATGTTGGCTCATTTACTTTGAGTTCTTGGATATCGTTGTTGCCTATGATGGCCTATTTATTGAGATTTTTTCTTGGGTTTTATTCCCATATGCTATGATGTCAATGTTGTTATACTTCTCACTACTGCCAAGTGACTATTAAGCATGATGTATTTTAGGCCAAATGACAATGTAGTGTACATGAGTACAAACCACCCACAGGGCACTGAGGTTTTAGTCCTCCTGTCGGGCACTGGGGTTTTAGTCCCCCTACCATTTTATATTAGGCACTGGGGTTTTAGTCCCCCTGCCACTTTATATTAGGCACTGGGGTTTTAGTCCCCCTGCCACTTAGTGAGGTCTGGTAGGTTCCTCACCCTACATTGAGATGACTTTGTGTCTTAATATATTCATGCTATGTGATTATTATTGTGGTGATTGATTATGGCAGTCTTCTCTCTATTATTCATATATTTGCCTCATTTCTTTTAAAATCTCTTTATGTAGAGAATCTTTTATATTGCAATGCTTTAGATTAATTAATTGTCCTATTTCTCTTGAATAACACATACTTTTTATCTTTCTTTTGCTGGATGACCCCAACCATCCAGGCTAGGATCAGAGTGCGCATGGAAGCTTGGTGAACCTAAGGCTAAGGATAGGACAAGAAGAAAAGGAACATATAGCTTGCATGTTCATAGTTGCCTTTATATATTAAGTTGTTTTGTTTGGAGACAATATTGGCTTAGTCTAAGTCTTCCTCTACCTAGATCCTATATTTTGTATAAAGTTGTACTTCCTTTATGGAAATTTTTATAATGTACTCATTATACATTTTGAATAAAGTCAAGTTTTTATTTCTTCTGCTGCCACACATTTGATGAATTTGTTTATCATGTTTAATAGTAGACACTATGTCTTTACATCATGGTATTAGAGCATCAAGGTAGTTGGATTCTTGACTAATTCAAAATTGTCTCCTAGATAGAACCCTAATCTTATATAGTTTCCCTATAGTAAGTTTTCCACCTTAGAGTTGATGTATAATGAAAGTTTGTTTTAAGATCATAATAAATTCATATTAAAAATAAAATTTGTCAACGTTTTGGTGAATTGTCTATTGAGAAGCTACTAGAGCAATAAGTTGAAAGTGATGGTGTCTAGAAAGGGTCAGAGCTTGGGGGTTGGCAATATTTTCCTCTGCCCCACTATCTTGGTAACGAGGACTCATGAGCTCATATGACCTGGCCTGGCCTAATCTGATACAGACAGCTCGAAATAGTCTATCTTTGGGCATGTTGCCTAATTGTTGAATATCTTAGGAAAATCATAAGTGATGATTTGATCTCTTACACAAAAATCATCCTTAAATACCTTATACTCCTATGTTTAGGGTTTAGTGTACCCTATGTTACACCCTGAAGCTTGGTTAGTAAATCCTTTTAGTGTTAAATCTTATGTACCCTTTTATCCTTAGCTTAGTTTGACTTAGTTGACCCTTTTAAGGGGTGGGTGAGGGTAATGGTGTTAGTACCCTATTTGGTTTTGCAAATCTGATTTCAAGGACGGAATCCCTTTTTAGGGGGATGGAATCCCAATTAAAAGCAAAATCAAATACCTTTGGAGTTAGAAACCCTATCTATGTGGACTTATGTACATAATAACTTATGTGAACAAGAATTTACCAAACACATTATACTTGTAATTCATCTTGTTTGGTTGTAAAATGAATAAGTCATCTAAGGAGTAATTCATATGCTTGAACCTTAATATATTATTGATGCCCATAATAATTAGTTATTCATTAATATTTGTGAATATACATAATGTTGTCTATGCCACCCTAATGGTAAAATGTGTATGGATAATGCAACCTAAGGATGCTTTAACATGTAATGATCATGTTGACCTAAACCCTAATATGTAATCATATAGCCTTGACAACATATACATATATATACCCTTAATGCCTTTCATGATACATTAGTGACATTAGGTGTCATCATCACATAATATACCTTAATGCATATATATGGATTATAATCACAAAGGTATCAGTATATGTAAGGTATATCACCTTGTTCTCTAATGAACACCTCATCATAACTTGATATATGAATTAATTCATTAATATTTAATGGGTTACATCATGTTCACTAAAATGCATATAATGACTCAAACATGATAACAAATAATTTGATTCACATAAATATTCCTAAATGGCTAATGTGAATTAAAATATGTATAATTTATAATATGAAGTGTAATGGACGAAAATGATTAATGATGTCATTAATATGAGAATGAAAGATGATATGAAAATGTGTAGTATGGATATTATTTGGAATTATAATAGGCTTAATAACTTGTTGGATAATATTAACTTTTTCTACAAAATAATTTGTGATAATTCTACATGATAGTTTTAAGAGGATAATGGAAAATGAATTCATGTTATTAAGGTTTTTGACCTAATACATTAATTAATGTTGAAATGGCTTAGTAAACCCTAATTGTGCTTAAAACCCTTGATGAGGGAAATACACATGATATAATATTGAGATGTAATTGTTTTGAATGAAATGTGGCACAAGTGATAGTATAATATATATGATACCTCTTCATGATGGAGATTATGCTAATAAGGCAAAAATGTTAATTTAAGTTTGATAAAAGTCTATAGGTTTTTTGGAAACCTTAGTAACACCTGAATTATGTAGATTTTTTGTTGTACCCTAGATTAAGGGTTATAACCTAGTGTTTAAGTTTGGGAAGTTGCACACTCACCCTCTCTTTCCTCTTGTTGTGATTTTGGGGACGAAATCCTCTTTAAGGGGTGGTGTTCTATAACATACTGAAATCCAGGGTCCTCCCTGCAATTTACCCACTTTTGAGCTTTTCTTGGCCTTCTAGTCCATTTGGACCTTTTTCATAAATTTCCCATCCTTTTGGATCATTTTTGGACTCCTTGTGCAATTTGAGCACAATTCAAGGTTGAAATTACCTTTTTCTCTCATTTATATTAATGGAGGGGTGTTTGCACAAATAACCCACACAATGAAATAATTGGGGTCTTAATATGCAAAATATACACTTAAGAGATCAAATAAGTGGATAATGTGTTTTTAGAGATCTTATATTTTTTTGAACTAAGATATAAATATTAATGTGTATTTGAGTGTTTAATGAGAGTATTTCCCCTTTTTCCTTCTCTCTCCTCAAAAATGATAATAATATATCATAATAGAATATAATTGTGAGATTTTGCTTTTAAAGTTAATAATGGTTGTATATCTCGAAATTCACTCATATAATCCATTAAAAGAAGTCTTTTCATATAACTCATTCATTTTAATATATTAATATACACTTTAATCAGAAATATATTTATTAAGGGCCATATTATGTATAAAACGAGAAAGTAATTGCATAGCATTGTTCTAGACTTTAATATGAGCATGTGGTTAAAATTTGGTGGCTTTTGGAGTTGGTTTGACCCCTCAAAACTATTTTATATGCTTTTAATATAATGTAAATTAAAATGGTGAATAATAACCCACCTTCATACCTCATTCTTAATATGGGCTTATAAAACTTGCAAATGCATGCTATTAGTGAGTGAAGGACTCTTGGACTCCAAATATCGGATTTGGGAACCAAGGGTTGCTTATAAAAGCAACACATAATTATTTCCCCAAGCATTATATTAATATATGCTTTAATAATAAAAATAATTATTGGAGGCCAAATATGGGGTGAAACAAAATTCTAATTATATAGAATGAATCTATACGTCATTAGCAACCTGGGGTTAAAATTTGAGGCCATTTGGAGTTTGTTTGACCTCCCAAATGCATTAAACAAGTTTTTAATAAAGTGTGACATAAAATCAATCAATACATCAGTTATACACATCATTTAAGACAAAGTTGCGCTTAAATGATTGTCACACAAGCATGGGCCATGCAGGTATACTGTGGATGCAGATCCAATGGCTATCGTTTATCCCGATCACAATCTAAGGGCCAAGAGTTCATCTTCCACCTCCGACAATTACACGTAAAGTTGGCCTAGACTCCTCAACTTTGATCTCCTCGTATACTCGATCATTTTGCGAGATTTCTTCTCCGTTTGCTTTGTATCCTCCTCCCGATTCATTTGATCCATTACCCATCCAGCGAGGTGTGCAGTAGCCTAAACGCCAAGGGGCGCCGTCCAAGGCTTCTCACCTCCACTTCCATTTCGCATCCACGGACATCCCCACCTATAAGTATCATCCTACACACAGCTACGTCGGCCCCTTAGCAACTTTCCCAACCCATCAATTTGGTCCGAAGATGTGCATCTAGCCGATGGCGTGGAGCTCTAGCTTCTGACCTTGTGTCACCTCTCCCCGGAGCTAGAGTGCTCGTGCGTCAAAATTTATTGACTAGGTGAGTTCATCGTTCAATTCCCTTCGTTTCGAGTTCCCTTGCGGCCGATTTGGTTGAGTAACGCAAAAATGCCCAAGTTCCCAAGATACACCTCGGCGCCATGGCTGCACCCGAGCTTGAAGAAGCGCGTGTGGCTTCTTACCTTTTTTCCCCCGCGCGCCCTCTTTTCCTGATCCTCTCGCCAGGGGCAGTTTCGTCATCAGAAACCTTGTTTTTTTTACCCATTTAGCAATTAATTGGTCAGTTTTGTTTAATTCGTAGTAAATCACTTGGTTATCAGAAAAATATAAATAAATACTTGTTGGAAAGATAAATCATGTAGAATCAGAATTTTCAAGTTTTGAGTTCTGTTTTCCATCCCAACTCTGATAATTAATTCAAACTCTAATTTAAATGTATAAAGTGTTATAAAATGATTATAATAGTGTTTTAACTCTATTTTTGAAAAGAAAATATGTTTTCTCGAGTAGAAAAATATTAGGAATCATTTGGCCCTATTTCCAGACCCAAAATCTAAAGTTTAATTCATGGTTTATAAATGTGGACATTTTACACTTAAAGTACCTTTAAGTAACCTAATGCATGTGTAATGTTTGAAACTAGGGAAATATGGAATTGGATACAATCAGACTCGTGAATGTGATGGTAATGAATGGAAGCTAACACATGTGACACCTATTTATATATGTGGCCCCTATGTGTGTGGATCCTATTTTAGTATGTGGAACCTATTTATGTGAACATCTATGTGGAATGTATAATGTGCAAATCACACCTATCCTTATGTTGGGCTTTTATCCATCCCTACCTTCATTATGTGTTAGCCTTGTTATCCTTCTACATGACTTTATTTGGATCTTACTTATTTAATGCTTCTTTTGCCTTTGTGGCCCATTCATTATATGAATCTTTCTACTACATATGTTGGCTCATTTACTTGGAGTCCTTGGATATCGTTGTTGCCTATGATGGCCTATTTATTGAGATTGTTTCTTGCATTTTATTCCCATATGCTATGATGCCAATGTTGTTATACTTCTCACTACTGCCAAGTGACTATTAAGCATGATGTATTTTAGGCCAAATGACAATGTAGTATACATGAGTACAAACCACCCACAGGGTACTGAGGTTTTAGTCCTCCTATCAGGCACTGGGGTTTTAGTCCCCGTGCCATTTTATATTAGGTACTGGGGTTTTAGTCCCCCTGCCACTTTATATTAGGCATTGGGGTTTTAGTCCCCCTGCCACTTGGCGAGGTCCGATAGGTGCCTCACCCTACATTGAGATGACTTTGTGTCTTAATATATTCATGCTATGTGATTATTATTGTGGTGATTGATTATGGCAGTCTTCTCTCTCTTATTCATATATTTGCCTCATTTCTTTTAAAATCTCTTGATGTAGAGAATCTTTTATATTGCAATGCTTTAGATTAATTAATTGTCCTATTTCTCTTGAATAACACATAGTTTTTATCTTTCTTTTGCTGGATGACCCCAACCATCCAGGCTAGGATCAGAGTGCGCATGGAAGATTGGTGAACCTAAGGCTAAGGATAGGACAAGAAGAAAAGGAACATATAGCTTGCATGTTCATAGTTGCCTTTATATATTAATTTGTTTTGTTTGGAGACAATATTGTCTTAGTCTAAGTCTTCCTCTACCTAGATCCTATGTTTTGTATAAATTTGTACTTCCTTTATGGAAATTTTTATAATGTACTATTTATACATTTTGAATAAAGTCAAGTTTTTATTTCTTCCGCTGCCACACATTTGATGAATTTGTTTATCATGTTTAATAGTAGAGACTATGTCTTTACAGCATGGTATCAGAGCATCAAGGTAGTTGGATTCTTGACTAATTCGAAATTGTCTCCTAGATAGAACCCTAATCTTATATAGTTTCCCTATAGTAAGTTTTCCACCTTAGAGTTGATGTATAATGAAAGTTTGTTTTAAGATCATAATAAATTCATATTAAAAATAAAATTTCTCAACTTTTTGGTGAATTGTCTATTGAGAAGCTACTAGAGCAATAAGTTGAAAGTGATGGTGTCTAGAAAGGGTCAGAGCTTGGGGGTTGGCAATATTTTCCTCCGCCCCACTAGCTTGGTAACGAGGACTCCTGAGCTCATATGACCTGGCCTGGCCTGATCTAATACAAACAGCTCGAAATAGTCTATCTTTGGGCATGTTGCCTAATTGTTGAATACCTTAGGAAAACCATAAGTGATGATTTGATCTCTTACACAAAAATCATCCTTAAATACCTTATACTCCTATGTTTAGGGTTTAGTGTACCCTATGTTACACCCTGAAGCTTGGTTAGTAAATCTGTTTAGTGTTAAATCTTATGTTCCCTTTTATCCTTAGCTTAGTTTGACTTAGTTGACCCTTTTAAGGGGTGGGGTGAGGGTAATGGTGTTATTACCCTATTTGGTTTTGCAAATCTGATTTTGAGGACAAAATCCCTTTTTAGGGGGATGGAATCCCAATTAAAAGCAAAATCAAATACCTTTGGAGTTAGAAACCCTATCTATGTGGACTTATGTACATAATAACTTATGTGAACAAGAATTTACCAAACACATTATACTTGTAATTCATCTTGTTTGGTTATAAAATGAATAAGTCATCTAAGGAGTAATTCATATGCTTGAACCTTAATATATTCTTGATGCCCATAATAATTAGTTATTCATTAATATTTGTGAATATACATAATGTTGTCTATGCCACCCTAATGGTAAAATGTGTATGGATAATGCACTCTAAGGATGCTTTAACATGTAATGATCATGTTGACCTAAACCCTAATATGTAATCATATAGCCTTGACAACGTATACATATATATACCCTTAATGCCTTTCATGATACATTAGTGACATTAGGTGTCATCATCACATAATATACCTTAATGCATATATATGGATTATAATCACAAAGATATCAGTATATGTAAGGTATATCACCTTGTTCTCTAATGAACACCTCATCATAACTTGATATATGAATTAATTCATTAATATTTAATGGGTTACATCCTATTCACTAAAATTCATATAATGACTCAAATATGATAACGAATAATTGGATTCACATAAATATTCCTAAATGCCTAATGTGAATTAAAATATGTATATTTTATAATATGAAGTGTAATGGACGAAAATGATTAATGATGTCATTAATATGAGAATGAAAGATGATATGACAATGTGTAGTATGGACATTATTTGGAATTATTATAGGCTTAATAACTTGTTGGATAATATTAACTTTTTCTACAAAATAATTTGTGATAATTCTACATGATAGTTTTAAGAGGATAATGGAAAATGAATTCATGTTATTAAGGTTTTTGACCTAATACATTAATTAATGTTGAAATGGCTTAGTAAACCCTAATTGTGCTTAAAACCCTTGATGAGGGAAATACACATGATATAATATTGATATGTAATTGTTTTGAACAAAATGTGGCACAAGTGATAGTATAATATATATGATACCTCTTCATGATGGAGATTATGCTAATAAGGCAAAAATTTTAATTTAAGTTTGATAAAAGGCTATAGGTTTTGTGGAAACCATAGTAACACCTGACTTATGTAGATTTTGTGTTGTACCCTAGATTAAGGGTTATAAACTAGTGTTTAAGGTTGGGAAGTTGCACACTCACCCTCCATTTCCTCTTGTTGTGATTTTGGGGACGAAATTGTCTTTATGGGGTGGTGTGCTATAACATACTAAAATCCAGGGTCTTCCCTACAATTTACCCACTTTTGAGCTTTTCTTGGCCTTCTAATCCATTTGTACCATTTTCATTAAATTTCCCATCCTTTTGGATCATTTTTGGACTCCTTGTGCAATTTGAGCACAATTCAAGGTTGAAATTACATTTTTCTCTCATTTATATAAATGGAGGGGTGTTTGCACAAATACCCACACAATGAATTAATTGGGGTCTTAATATGCAAAATGTACACTTAAGAGAGAAAATAAGTGTATAATGTGTTTTTAGAGATCTTATATCTTTTTGGACTAAGATATGAATATTAATGTGTATTTGAGTGTTTAATGAGAGTATTTCCCCTTTTTCCTTCTCTCCTAAAAAATGATAATAATATATCATAATAGAATATAATGGTGATATTTTGCTTTTAAAGTTAATAATGGTTGTATATCTCGAAATTCACTCATATAATCCATTAAAAGATATCTTTTCGTATAACTCATTCATTTTAATATATTAATATACACTTTAATGAGCAATATATTTATTAAGGGCCATATTATGTATAAAACGAGAAAGTAATTGCATAGCATTGTTCTAGACTTTAATATGAGCATGTGGTTAAAATTGGGTGGCTTTTGGAGTTGGTTTGACCCCTCAAAACTATTTTATACGCTTTTAATATAATGTAAATTAAAATGGTGAATAATAACCCACCTTCATACCTCACTCTTAATATGGGCTAATCAAACTTGCAAATGTATGCTATTAGTGAGTGAAGGACTCTTGGACTCCAAATCTCAGATTTGGGATGCAAGGGTTGCTTATAAAAGCAACACATAATTATTTGCCCAAGCATTATATTAATATATGCTTTAATAATCAAACTAATTATTGGAGGCCAAAGGTTCGGTGAAACGAAAATCTAATTATATAGAAGAATCTAGACATTATTAGCAACCTGGGGTTAAAATTTGAGGCTATTTGGAGTTTGTTTGACCTCCCAAATGCATTAAACAAGTTTTTAATAAAGTGTGGCATAAAATTAATCAATACATCCGTTATACACATCATTTAAGCCAAAGTTGGGCTTAAATGATTGTCACGCAAGCATGGGCCGTGCATGTCTACTGTAGACACAGATCCAATGGCTATCGTTTATCCCGATCACGATCCAAGGGCCAAGAGTTCATCTTCCGCCTCCGACAGTTACACGTAAAGTTGGCCTAGACTCCTCAACTTCGATCTCCTTGTATACTCGATCATTTTGCGAGATTTCTTCTCCGTTCGCTTCATCTCCTCCTCCCGATTTATTTGAGCCATTACCCATCCAAAGAGGTGCTCTATAGACTAAACGCCAAGGGGCACCGGCCAAGGCTTCTCACCTCTACCTCCATTTCACATCCATAGACATCCCCACCTATAAGTATCCTCCTACACAGCTACGTCGCCCCCTTAGCAACTTTCCCAACACATCAATTTGGTCTGAAGACATACATCTAGCCGATGGTGTGGAGCTCTAGCTGCTGACCTTGTGGCACCTCTCCTCGGAGCTAGAGTACTCGTGCATCAAAATTTATTGGCTAGGTGAGTTTGTCGTTCAATTCCCTTCGTTTCGAGTACCCTTGCGGCCGATTTGGTTGAGTAACGCAAAAATGCCCAAGTTCCCAAGATACACCTCGGCGCCATGGCTGCGCCTGAGCCTGAAGAAGCTCGGGTGGCTTTTTACCTTTTTTCCCCCGCGCGCCCTCTTTTCCTGATCCTCTCGCCAGGGGTAGTTTCGTCATCGGAAACCTTTTTTTGACCCATTTAGCAATTAATTGGTCAGTTTTGTTTAATTCATAGTAAATCGCTCGGTTATCAGAAAAATATAAATAAATACTCGTTAGAAAGCTAAAATCATTTAGAATCCGAAATTTTATGTTTTGAGTTCTGTTTTCCATCCCAACTCTGATAATTAATTCAAACTCTAATTTAAATGTATAAAGTGTTATAAAATGATTATAAGAGTGTTTTAACTCTGTTTTTGAAAAGAAAATATGTTTTCTCGAGTAGAAAAATATTAGGAATCATTTGGCCCTGTTTCCAGACCGAAAATCCAATGTTTTAATCCATGGTTTATAAATGTGGACATTTTACACTTAAAGTACCTTTAAGTAACCTAATACATGTGTAATGTTTGCAACTAGGAAAATATGGAATTGGATACAACCAGCATGGTGAATGTGATGGTAATGAATGCAAGCTAAGGTATGTGACACCTATTTATTTATGTGGTCCCTATGTGTGTGGATCCTATTTTAGTATGTGGAACCTATTTATGTGAACATCTATGTGGAATGTATAATGTGCAAATCACACATATACTTATGTTGGGTTTTTATCCATCCCTACCTTCATTATGTGCTAGCCTTGTTATCTTTCTACATGACTTTATTTGGCTCTTACTTATTTAATGCTTCTTTTGCCTTTGTGGTCCATTCATTATATGAATCTTGCTACTACATATGTTGGCTCATTTACTTGGAGTTCTTGGATATCGTTGTTGCCTATGATGGCCTATTTATTGAGATTATTTCTTGGGTTTTATTCCCATATGCTATGACGCCAATGTTGTTATACTTCTCACTACTACCAAGTGACTATTAAGCATGATGTATTTTAGGCCAAATGACAATGTAGTGTACATGAGTACAAACCACCCACAGGGCACTGAGGTTTTAGTCCTCCTGTCAGGCACTATGGTTTTAGTCCCCCTGCCATTTTATATTAGGCACTGGGGTTTTAGTCCCCCTGCCAGTTTATATTAGGCACTGGGGTTTTAGTCCCCCTGCCACTTGGTGAGGTCCAATACGTGCCTCACCCTACATTGAGATGACTTTGTGTCTGAATATATTCATGCTATGTGATTATTATTGTGGTGATTGATTATGGTAGTCTTCTCTCTCTTATTCATATATTTGACTCATTTCTTTTAAAATATCTTGATGTAGAGAATATTTTATATTGCAATGCTTTAGATTAATTAATTGTCCTATTTCTCTTGAATAACACATACTTTTTATCTTTCTTTTGCTGGATGACCCCAACCATCCAGGCTAGGATCAGAGTGTGCATGGAAGCTTGGTGAACCTAAGGCTAAGGATAGGACAAGAAGAAAAGGAACATATAGCTTGCATGTTCATAGTTGCCTTAATATATTAAGTTGTTTTGTTTGGAGACAATATTTTCTTAGTTTAAGTCTTCCTCTACCTAGATCCTATGTTTTGTATACAGTTGTACTTTCGTTATGGAAATTTTTATATTGTACTCTTTATACATTTTGAATAAAGTCAAGTTTTATTTCGTCCACTGCCACACATTTGATGAATTTGTTTATCATGTTTAATAGTAGATACTATGTCTTTACAGTAACATTTAGGGCCTTAAGGCAATAAGAACGAAAATGTTACAACAAAAAAGAACTACAAACTAGATTGTATATCCCAATACCTTTAATACCATATGATGACCATTCTTCATTTTTACAGATTTTGGCAAGAGTATTGTAGATCATCTTGTATTCAATCCTCGAGTCTTCATGCCTAAAATCAGGTAATTCTAGATGCAATCAATGCAAATGATTTGGCATGCTTTGAAAAGAGCAATATTGAACATTTGAAAACATTTATAGAAAAATATAGTACTTGCGAGGACTTATATTCAAACAATCAACAAAAAATTTCAAAATAATTTTTATTCAATTTGATTTTATTACGAGTTTCCCATTATGTTGATAGCATGAAGCATGCTTATATTTGTGTGGATGGACCGCCCCAACGAGATGGGGGAGGTCACCATGATCCATCTCTCCATACAACATGTACAAGTTCCACCCTCCAAATGAGGAGGTCGCTTGTACTCAATATCAACAAACATTATTACTGGTAGTCATAATAGGCAATATCATTTATGTTTCAAGTTTGTTGCAAACTATAACACAGAAAACCAGAAGACTACTCAGTAGGGAATGGGGTATCTCAACCAAATACATAGCCAAGATTTTCAACAAGAGTACATACAAGTATCATTCAACACCACTAGTCTATTCAAGGAGGAATTAATATTAAAGTGTACCTCTTTTGGTGTCGAAAGTATTATCAATATCCAAATCTACAAGTTTAATGAGTATTCTAGTACAAACGATAACAACAAGGTATGGATGTATATGGTTCATTGCTCTAAATGACCTACCAAGTCATTTGTTCATGTATTCTTATTCTCATTGTATTTGTTGCCCTATGTTCATTAAGAGTATAGATCTAGGATCATATGATTGAGATCAGGAATTTATATTTTGAATCAAGGTCCGATTTGATGTACACAATAACAAGTGTTCATGATAATAGATCATTTAGTCATTTTTGTGTGCAATAATGTCAAGAGTAAATTGAAATATGATCTAGATATTATAATCATGTGATCAAGTCAATAATATAAGATCAGAGTCTAACATAGTTGTGATGCATACATGTATCGAGTCACATTAGAGTTTCGGCAAGAGTGGAGTTAGAAATATTAGTGGAACACACTAATTAAGATGTATGAAATAGATATTAGATATCATCATAAAATATTATTGTAACAGGGAAAAGAAAAGTATTCATGTTAAGGTATTCATTTTTCTGAGAACATCAACATTTCTTGGGAATTTTTCTAATAATCACACTATTTTAATGGATTTTACAAGACAGACAAATCAGATAATTTCTAGATGAATAAATTGAAAATAAAATCAGAAAGAAGGTAGCTAATGCATGGTAAAATTCAAATTCGTTTGAAATCATATAAATTTGATTAAGATGAGGTGACGTGATCTGAACTTAATTTGAAAACTTTATTATGATCAATAAATTTTTCTTCAAATAAAATATTCATGCATGACTCGTATTATCATGTAAACTCAATTTCACTAAAACTAGACTACATGCTTCCTATGTTTGAGGTAAATGATAATACTCTTGATACGGAAAAATAAGGACAATTTATGCCATATACCCCATTTGTTGATGAGGTCCCCATTTTGATTTATACCTTGATGCCCTATTATTTATTAAACCTCAAGCATAGTTAAGCAAAAAATTTCCCTATTCAATATGTACAATGATCATGCCTCAATGCTCCCCAAATTATGATGTAAGAGTATGATGCAAAAGACACCCTCCATATTAACTATTACCGCCTCTTTGTAATCTCAATTTTAATATGATTAGAGTGGATATATATCTTGCACTATTACCATATGATTCTTCAAATGCCCAACCCAACTTTGCAATTTCCAAATCATATCATCACCTTGATTACAAAAGAAATAGAATGCAATTATGACCTAATATTACAAAATATTGACATCGTTGCCATATTATAATCTTGAATTTGGATTTTATGACCTTGTAGAGTATGGTTTAATCATTGATAGTATCCCTTTTTGAATAAGCCCAATGGATCATGACTAATGTAGATTTATGTGCTAGATTAGGGTAACAGTTGACTCATGACTCCCCTAGCCTAGTTCACATCCCTATTATGACTAGCTCTAGATTTTTTCCTTGTTGATTATTTAGATTTTTGGAAAGGTACGTCTATCCCCCTTAACCCAATTTTTATTGCTTGACCTAAGTCTAATAGGTTAAATCCATGATGATATTGATACTCGATCATGAATCTTGATTTAATGATGATCCTGAAATATGATAATATGGACTGTGGCTTGTGGTTATCTTCTTAGATATACCTAGGTCTAGATCATTCATCAACCTTAAATATCATGATAACGAAATCTTAAAATTTTTCTCAATTATTGCTTGATTTTTGTATATGGATGATTGATTGACCTAAGGTCTAAAGTAGGAATCTAAACCCTAGCTATAAAATTGTGGACATGTGACTTATGATTTCCGAAAATCTCAAGTCTTGATTTTGACTTATGGAATTTTGACTCATGATTATCACTTTTAATAATGATACAAATTCTTATGATTGCACTATTTGGATTTCAAGATCACCACATTATATGAAGGATGAACTTCATGTTCCCAAATCTTAAAATGTAAGGGGATCCTCCATTTATTTTGAGCTCAAAATCATGATATTGGAATTATGAAACTATCTCAAATTGTTGAAATGTGAAATCTCAATCATGGATGTATAACCCCACCTAGGCAAATCACTACTACATAAAAGCCTTTTAGCGTCAGTTATTTAAGCTCTTTAGTGTCGGTTTCAAAGCGACACCCAAGTGGGTGCCGCTAAAGGGGGACACCTTCGGCGTTGATTCCCAACTGACGCCAAAATGTTTTCCGCCACTGAAAATGTGCCAGCAAAGGGACTATAGGCGTCGGTTGTTTAGTAAAAAATGACGCCCAAAATCTTCCCGCCACTGAAAACGCGCCAACAAAGGGACTATAGGCGTTCGTTGTTTACTAAAGAACCGACGCCAAAACTCTTCCCGCCACCAAAAACACACCAGCAAAGGGATTATAGGCGTCAATTTTCTAAAAGAAACCGACGCCACATATGATGAAAAGACGTCGGTTTTTAACAGTAACTGACGTCATATCCCCTGACAACACGGTCAAATAGATGTCAGTTTTAAGTGAAAAACTGTTGCGGTATGTCTTTGGTGTCGGTTTCCTTAAAATAACCGATGCCTATGTTATGATTATTTTTTCTAATCAGTTTGCAGGCCTGCTGTGGCTGGTCGCAGGATGCAGAAACCTAAAGTTTAGTGGAATTGAACTGCAGGTTTAAGACATCCATTGATATCAGCCAATAACAGGCCTCAAACCTACAAAATTAATATGATGGACAATATTATATATAAGTGATTCACACTCATGTATAAGAACATTTAATTCATATTATTTTTTCATCACACACATGTAGAAACCAGTAGCTACCTGCAGTTCCATTTATTTCATCTCTTTTCACATTCAGACACATGTAGAAACATTCATGTATTGATGATTTTCACACACATATGACAATTCATAAAAATTCATTCACATTCACACAAAATTAATTATGAGAACAAAGTTATTCTTTATTCATCATTGTCATCATTGTCAACAAAATTATATTTAAAAATTCCCACTCTTTGCAGGGCTTTTGCCCAATCTTCTCTTACAGCATCTAATTCATCTCTCATATAGGGAGCATGTACATCGAAACGCTTTGCACCTATGTTGAAGTCCTCAATTTTTAAGACCTACAAAGAGAATGACGTATATACATAATTATAATAATATATAATAAGATTCATATATTTCATATTATCTAACGAGACTATGTATAATACATGTTGTATGTTATCGATTTCCAATACGGCATGTTTGATGATTAGGTCCATAAATTGCATCACATAGTAGGCACATGCCCATCCGTTGTCTTGTGTAGCACACTATAAATTGAAACATACAAAATATTCAAAAATACAAATAAGCATAGTTCACATAAATAATATATACATTGGAGTCAGGAAATTACTTTCACATTCTCCCAAATGAGTGTCAGATTTGTTTTCCTGGGGACCTTTCCTCCAGCTTTTTTGTACTCTTTTAAAGCCCTATATATGTTAATGTAACACATTAAATTGCATAATTAAATAGTAATACAGCAACAGATGTTAACAGATATAAAAATATAAAATATTTCTCGCGAGAATAATGGCCTTTTAATTGCATGTCCATATAATACATCCAACTCACTCCCCGCAGGATCTAGATAATAGACGGTGAATGTCTTGGGGACAATAACTAATAACTCCCAATGCTAAGCACTATAGGTAAGAAAGTAGAAAATTTATAACTCAATATTCGTAATAAAAATGTAATTTTCTTAAGTCTAAATTACAAGCAAAGTAAACTTACTCGACATTGAATGGAGTTATTATCACTGTCTTATTATTTTTACCAAAATATTCAAAAGAATCACAACAGTACGACGTAACTGAATACGGGTCTGTATCTACAAGACTAATCAAAGATGGAACCAAAAATCCCACATGGGAAAACCCAAAATATGTACATGTCTTGTGTAAGTGGCTACAAAACATGTATTACATATGCATTAATATATAAGAAACCAGATTGCCATATATAAAACAAGGTATATGGATGTATAAACTAGATTTCTATATGCATTAATCTCACCATATCCACAGCTCTATCATAGATGTGTTCAGCCATTCATAACTAAACAACTCCAAAATATCTTGTATAAATATGTTGTTTCCAAATATTTGACCTGCATTAATACGTATCCAGAACTTCTATTATGTATGCATTAATATGTATGCTAAACTTGTATAAATAGATTATTATCATATGATTTACCTGCAACATTCTCCAGAATAGTAACATTTATAGGGAAATTTGGATTATGTTCGTCGATCCATACTGCCACACTCCTACAATTTGGACCTATCGAGGCGTGTAGGTCCCCTGGAAGCCAACTTGGTAGTTGAGGAGGTGGAGGTCGAGATGTAGCGGGTCTTGTCTTTTTGACCTGTATATATAATTTCATATCAATTGACTCATATATATATACACACTAACAAATTAAAGTAATGAAAATTTATCATACAATATCAGTATAGAGGACATCCGCTTCGGGTCACAGTACCACTCCACCTACTGCCTAACCAAGTGTTTTAGCATCTGGGTGTGCATGAGGCAGTGCAAGATTCATCCATCCAGAGAGTACATGTATCGGGCTCACACGTACCATGCCATCTGGTACTGGACTCCCATGAAACATGCACCCTTTAAGGGGTGGGTAAGTCGATGCCTCTGCAACGATATATCCTTCACTTTTTAGTCGGCATGGCTTCAACCCCTACAAATTTACGTAAAGAATGTTATATGCATATATACACATACATATCATCTTGAACAGACTAGCTATTATATATACCATAAAAATATTTACAGAGGATGTGCTAGGTTGTGGGTCTATAGGATTACTCCCAACCTCTATAGTACGAGTAGTAGGAGAAGAGAGGTTCGCCACAAGTACTGTCTGAGTGGCAGTCTGAGACACCTGCCACTTGTTAATTGCTTCATGGAGTCTTTTATCAATTACTTCCTCGACTCTCCTATCAATTAAGGAATCTACCTATACATGGATAAAAGAAATGCTAGTTTCTGATTATTGAATTCTCTTTCGCAATAACGTTCTAAAATAAGAATAAGTTACCTCAGCTTGTGAAAGTCCCACTTTTGGGACATGTTTGCGCTGGGATGGCCCAAAGAACGCTTTGATGCCCATACCAGCGCTTGCACCCCTTACACGTCTAGGATGCTCTAGGTTACCCAGAGCAACTGTCAGTTCATCCCTTATGCCCTGAGGGATGAACTTGCCTTCCTTCCTCTGCTCGTGCAGCTCCCGCTAATCACCATCAACAAAAATTCGTAAGTAAACATAACAATAATCAATATCGATAGATTGCTCTAAGAGTTGATTTTTACCATTTTTGTAGCCGCCTCAGTAGTTGCGGGCTTCGGTATCTCTCCCTTCTTGTTTTGCCTCCCAGCTATCCACATAGCATGGTGAGGCAGAGGTGCAGGAGCAGCAATAGAGGACATTGTAGTCTCCTGAGTAGCAGTAGGATGAGTAGACTCAGCCTATAGTCTTTTGCGAACGCCTGCATATCCTCTTGGACCCATTGTGTGGTCTTGCACATTTAGTGCACGCCTTGCTCGTTGAGCATCACTGATAGCCTAGTTAGTTAGCACATTGATTTGGTTAGTAACACTAAAGGTTAATCTTGAATAGGTGAATACATAAAAACGTATATTAATTAAATTGGGAGTGGCGCCTAATACCTTGAATTCATCTGTTTTTCTTTGGGTAACAAACTCCTTCTAGTCTTTGGGGTCCAAGTAGTTCCATTGCTATGTGGATTCCTTCTTCCTATATTTATTTTTGAAAGAGAATACAAACAAAAATTATTAGTGTAGAGTTAGTGAAATACTGATCAATGTCTAGAATTGGAATCAATCAAGAACCTATTCTCAGCATTGCGTATGTAATCTTAGGTGAGATTGGTCCTATAGTTCCTTAGGACCCTCCCACAACGTTGCATCACACATTTACGATGCAACTTTTCATCCAGATCAAATATGCTCTGCAAATTAAATAGAATTGTTATTAACTAGTATCCTAAAAATTTGCAATCTACACAAATAGAATTACAAATAATAATAACTCACGTATAGTTCCTTCCATATGTGGTCTTTCTTCCCCTTAGGAACTTTATGCCATGATTCTAGGATAGGACTACAATGGCTGTGAGTAAGAACCCCAAGATATGAAACAAATGAGTTGCGGTTCACTCCATATGGATTTCCTGCCTGATCGAAATCCACAGCCAATTTGGGTCCATAGCCCCTTTGATGTATTAACTTGTTCATCATTGTGATGCCCCTCACTTTCTCAATTTTCTTTTGTTGTTCATCAAGTGTTGTAACAACTTTAGGGGGTACATCACCAGCCTAAAATTTGATAAAAAAAAAACACACTTACATGATATAATTATAAATGAACATATAGATAGAAACCTCAGGAATATATTCATAATTAAAATTAACTAACATTGTCAGGCGGCGCAATCAAGTCCTCACCATCAGAGTGATCACCAGCACAGTCATCATGGGAATGCTCAGCCATCTGAAAGTTCACATTCAAATTATAAATTTCACATTGTAAAGTAACACTAATTGTAAAGTTCACATTGTAAAGTACACATTCACATTGTAAAGTAATTCACATTGTAAATTCACATTCACATTGTAAAGTTCACATTCACATTGTAAAGTAATTCGCATTGTAAAGTCCACATTCACATTGTAAAGTTCACATTCAGAAAAATAAAACATAATAAAAATATAAACATCCATGCCTCTAATATTGTGATCTTTTATCAATTAACAATCTTTCATTACGATCCCCGCGAACATACAAGTCATTGGGATCCCCAGCTTCAATGTTTGGTAGTGTTGGCAACCCAACTGAGAATGGACTGGAGTCATCATACTTATCATAGTACTCTTCTTCGTCTATAAGATCTTCAATGAACTATCTTTTACCATGAAGAACAACTGACCATTTATCATTTGCAGGATCATCGATATAAAATACTTGTTTCGTCTGTGATGCCAATATGAATGGTTCACCCTTCTCACCAATCTTTTCAAAGTTCACTAATGTGAAACCTAATTCATCCACTATAACTCCTTTGTTGTTGTCAACCCAATTACATTTAAAGAGCAGAATTTTGAAATCTACATAGTCAAACTCCCATATGTCTTCAATGACACCGTAATATGACATTTTAGCTTCACGTGGACTTTTATTCTTTGCACTTGCAAAAAATAATGAAGACGCTTAAAGGGTGACCCCGCTGTTTTGGACGACACTCTTATCATATTGATGCTTTGTGTAATATGAGAAACCATTTATGTCAAACCCTTCATAAGACATAACATTCAATTTTGGTTTAAAGGCCAGGCATTTGATGGTTTCAGTAAGATTATCTGGTGTTTGAGATAGTTGATGTAAGACTTTATCTTCAAACCACTTAATAAATGTCTTGTTATGCTCTCTAGCAAGCCACATTGAATTGGATCGAGGATATTGTCTCTTGATGAAATGGTTATGTTGCTCGATATAAACCCTCACTTCATCATCGTTGTGTAAAATATATAAGTGACCTTGCTCCAACTACTCACGGCTGATTACTTTCACCCATGATCCCTAAACTCCTTTGCCAAAATGCTCCTCAATATTCTTATCATTCACGGGAGCGTCATTACCACTCAGAAAGTCATTGCAAAAATCCATAACCTCTCTCGCCACATAACCCTCAATAATACTCCCTTCAGGCCGATAACAGTTTCGAACATCACCTTTAAGCTCATGTATCATTCAAAGGGATACATCCAATGCAAGAAAATTGGTCCCAACATTTTCACTTCCCTAGTCAAGTGGACAACAAGATGCACCATGATATCAAATAACGAAGGAGGAAAATACATCTCAAGCTGACATAGGGTAACAACCACTTCTCTTTACAATTGGTCAAGAGTATCAGGGGCAATAACTTTGCTGCACAGACTGTTGAAAAAGAAACAAAGTCTGGTGATTGCAAACCGTACATGCTTTGGCAATATAGATCGAATTTCTACGGGAAATATTTGTTGCATTAGAGTGTGACAATCATGAGATTTAAGACCTATCAACTTCAGATATTTCATTGATACCAATGTACGGATGTTGGATGAGTAACCCTATGTCACCTTAACATTTACCAAGCATTCACCAAATGCTTTCTTCTCCTTTCTAGACAACGTGTAACAAGAGGGAGGTAAGTATGTTCTCCGATCGCTACTAACTACTTCTGTTAATTCTGTCCTTATTCCCATTTCACGTAGGTCCATTCTGGATTTTATCCCATCTTTAGTCTTACCTGGTATATTCAACAGAGTACTGATGATGCTATCACATACATTTTTCTCAACATGCATGACATCGATACAATGCCTGACTGTTAAAGAACTCCAATAAGGAAGATCCCAAAATATCAACTTCTTCTTGAATAAAGACTTGTCACTCCTTGTGGCCATCGTACATTGTGATCTCTTACCAAATTCATTGGCGATGTCTTTCACTCTTTCATAAACATCCTCCCCTGATATAGGTTTAGGTGCACTACGTTCCTCATTTCGTTCATTGAATGCTTTGCACAACCTACGATACGGATGAAATTTTGGAAGAAACCTTCGATGAGAAAGATATATAGTCTTGCCGCCATGTTTTAGTCGTATTGAATCAGTGTTCTCTTCACATATAGGACACGCTTTAGATCCTTTGACACTATATCCAGACAAATTCCCATATGCTGGAAAGTCATTCACAGTGCAAAACAACATAGTGTGCAAATAAAATGTCTCTCTTCGTGAAGCATCATAGGTCATCACACCTTCACCCCAGAGCTTCTTCAAGTCAACAATCATAGGTTCAAGATAAACGTCGATATCATTTCCAGGTTGTTTAGGGCCCGATATCAAAGACGACAGCATAACATACTTATTTTTCAAACACAACCAGGGAGGACGATTGTATATAACAAGCATAACTGGCCAAGTGCTATGTTGGCTGCTCAATGTCCCGTATGGATTCATCCCATTTGTACAAAGCCTAAGTCTTAGATTCATGTCCTCTTCACCGAATTCAAGGTACAATAAATCAATCTTCTTCCACTGTGGGGAATCAGACGCATGTCGTAGGATCCCATCATTATTTTTCTTAACATCTGCATGCCACCTCAAATTCTTCGCATCTATAGGATTGGCAAACAAGCGTTGAAACTGTGGTATTATAGGTAGATACCACATCACCTTGGTGGGAGAACCAGTTTTGGACTCCCCTGAAGTTGTCAATTTATACCTTGACGCACCACATTTTGGACAATCTTTCAAATCCACCTAGTCCTTTTGAAATAATACACAATCATTCTTGCATGCGTGTATCTTTTTGGCATCCATTCCCATTGGGCACAACAATTTCTTTAACCAGTATGTTGAGATCGGCAGCTCATTTCCTTCAGGAAGAATTTCTTTCAACAAAGACAACAATAACGTGAAGCTTTTGTCGCTCCATCGATTGTTAGCTTTTAGTTTAAACAATCTCAACATAGCGCTAAGCTTCGTAAACTTACAACCCGTATATAACGGTATCTCAGCATCATGCACAATGTTTCTAAACATGGGAGGTGGATCAGTTTTGGTGTGCTCTACCCCACAACTATCCAGCATCACATCAACGATGTCTACTAGAACTGATTCGTTCACATCTACGTCATCGAAGGCAATTTCTTCTTTCACACAAGCACTGCTATCGACATCCACTGGTTTTGGGTTTGAAATCTCTCCATGCCAGTGCCATTCTGTTTAGCCTTGTAAAATCCCGTTACACATGACATGACTTCTGATTTTGTCACCAGTACTAACTTTCAAGTTGTTACCGCAATGCCTACATGGACAGTAGAACCTATCTCCAGGTTGTTTCCTATGTTCCTCGGAAAATCTAATAAACTGATCAAGACCAGAAATAAACTTTGGGGTTCAGCAATTGCGAATGGACATCCATGATCTATCCATTCTATGATCAAAGAGAAAATAAGTATATATTACAACAAGATTAGGGTCTAGGGTAAACATATTAGAGTTTATGGTTAAAACTTTAGGGTTTATACATGTGATGTCATTCTTATATATAATAAATGTGTACCACCTATCCCATTCTTGAACACCTAATCTCACTAGTAAGTGTATAATGTGTATTGGGTTTTCAAGAAAATTTCGGCAGCATTTCCCCGCTGTTCTCCAAGTACATATGTACTTAGAGAATAAACGGGGAAATGCTACCGAAATTTTCTTGAAAACCAAATACACATTATACACTTACATCCTAAGTGATATTAGGTATTCAAGAATAGTCCCAAACTAGGGACTATCCAAGATTTACTCCTAATGAGTAAATCTTGGACGGGTTTCTAGGCCAACATAATATTACACCAGTCCCTTGTTCACGACCTCATTCAACACACAATTTTCTTATAAAAACACTTGTGGACAGCCATAACAACATATCAATGCTTCCTAAATTAATCAATATATTATTTTATAATACAAATCGTGGTGGGTATAACATAGAAAAAAAGTCAACATGTCACAACATAAACATGTCCTTAACCTGATATACAGATATTTGTAACAAAACTCATTAGGAAGAGAGACCATGAAACACCATGCATTGGTTTGAAATATAGATTCATACATTCTTCTTTGAAAGAGATTATTTATAATGTAAATATAGATTCATACATTCTTCTTTGAAAGAGATTACTTATAATGTAAATTGTCTCATCTTTGAACTAAAATCTAATGCATGAAAGGTAGAAAAGAAACAGAAAGATCTCATGTTTCAGCATTAAAAGAGTAAAGAGCAGAAAACTTTCAACATTTATATGTCATGTCCCCTAATACCCACTTCATCTACTTGGGATCCATACCTAGTTCACTCTGTCACACCATAGAACGTTATTTTCTAGGGATACAAATAGCAGGCAAGAAGATATGCTAATTATGTTCCTCCAATCATTGTGGCAGATAAGCTTGCATTTTAGTAGGTAAGACTTTTAGGATCACTCTAATTGAGAAAGACAAGTCCCTAAGAAGGGACTGAATCTATCGGTTCCAGGCTGTTGTTTTGTAATGAGATGAATCAAAAATCAAGAAATGCAAACAGCAGGAGCAGGGTGAAGGTTCCAAAGTAACCTATTCCTCACCTTTCGACAAGCAGAATCTAGGCGGACAAGCTCCTCTCCACCTTGCAAAATTTTAAGATCCTTCATAGGTCCAGTGGCTCAACCCAAGTTGCCTCTTGTCCCTTAACTAGCCGCCAGCACCGCAGCTACTGGTGAGTGGTAATAGCGCTGAGGTGGGTGACGAGCAGAGAGGGCGGCGAGCAGAGAGGTACCATGTGCAGCTACTGGTGGCGCCGAGGTGGGCGGAGAACAAAGAGAGCGGGCGATCAAGCTAGGGCGGCGGCCGGACTGGAGCGCAGCGGCCGGAGGACCAGCAAACGGTGGTGGTGGAAGTGAGCGGCGGCACAGGAGCGGTGAGCAGAGGAATCATCGTCGAAGCTTAAACCCTCGAAATTGAGATGAATGAAATAGAGAAAGGGGAAGAGTCGGGCTCGCGCGGGTGCTATTAAGTTAACAATAGGTGTTGGTTATTAAATAAAATCAGCACATAAAACTAAAGGTGTCGGTTCTACAGAAAAACTGACACTTATTTTCAATCATAGTCGTCGGTTTTAACTAGAAAAAAAACCAATGTCTATCTACATATGCCCTTTAAAAAATTGTTCTTGATTAATGACCATAGTCGTCAGTTTATATCAAAAACTGATGCTTAAAGGGTGTGAAAAATTTCCCGCGGATAGCGCGGGAAAACCCATAAGCGTCGGTCACTGTTATAAAACTGACGAACAAAATGTGCCCAATTTCTGTCTCACGAATAACCTTTAGTCATCGGTTTATTAGTTAATAACCGATGCCATATGTTAAATTTTGGAGGTAGTTTTTTTCGCTGGAAATTTTGGATTTGGCGGTTAATTTTAGGCATCAGTTTGTTATTAAGGAACTGACACTGAATAAAAGCGATACCCGTGTCTAGTCGCCCTTCACAGATTGATGTCAGTTTATTTTATAAACCGATGATGTATTGTTTAGGTGTCGGTGTATTTATACAACCGACGCCTTTAAAAGTGACATTGTAAGCCATTTCTGTAGTAGTGAATGTAGAATCTAGGAAGATAAAATATTGGGACTGAAATAATGGTGTACTCTTTATGTAACATCCCTGACCTGGGTTATGCCTTAACCCTAGAAGTTTTGCTTAAGTAAGTCATTTAGATTCTTTTCTTTATCTTTTGAAAAGTAATTAAGACTAAAGGACAACTTATGTTTCAATTTTGGTCCTATTTGAATAATGTTGAAATAGAATTTTACCTGTTTTGGACTAAAGTGCAATGTACCCAATTTAAGGGGTTACCTTGCAAATGTTACATGATAAATGTTCCTCAAGTGTTATAGCATCATAAGAATGAGAATGATTCTGAGATATGGCTTCCACAAGCCTAAGTTTCAAGAAAAAGCTTGTTTGAGTAATGTTTGTGTATTGAATGCTAATTTTGGTGTAATTTGCAATTTACTCAAAACCTAGGGTTGAATATGTAAAATACCACCTTTATTATGTCCCTACTATTTCTTGGTATCATTTAGAGAAAATAAAAAGAAAGGGGTGTCTTGTTTGAACTACTTTTGAGGAGAGATAATCTTGATAATAAAATAATCAAGAAATAAGCATAAATGAAGCCCTAATTTAATTTGTAGCAAAAATATATATATTAATTGAAGTGACCATCAACTAAAAAAGATATGGTTGAAATCCTATAATGCAAGGACGTCCAAATGCCTTGAGTAGCACTGAAATATCCTAAGTAGGTGAAGAAATCCACTCAAATTTGTTAATTAAAAAGTAATGTCCACTAAAAATGGATAATAGTATTATAATGATTAAGGTGCTTAAGTGGTTGCTTTTAATTCAAGGATAAACGAAAGGAATTTGAGGGAAAAGTAATATGGCTTTGAAGTCAAGGAAGGGAGGGGGCATGTGGCAAGAAAGTGGATGGATTTTCTTCTACTTTCTCTCTACTGGAAAACCAATTACATATACTCAATTTTCTCCTTACTCGAAAGGCTATTTTGCAGACCAATTTCTTCCCTTGCTTTGGCCGATGACCAAGGAGCTTAGGAGAAGGAGGAAAACATTCCCCAAGCTAAAGGTAAGCTCCATGATCATCTTCAACCTTGAATTGATGGTTGAAATCGGATTTCACCATTGATTTTCTTCTCTCTTCCATCCAATGCTCAACCTTAGATATGTTTTACATACAAAGAATTGGATACAAACCTTGGATGGTTGAAGGAGATTCTTTCACCATTAGAGATGAGAAGATTGAATCTTTGAAGCTACTTTGAAGGTGGGTTATATAACCTGAACCCATCAATGTTATTATTGATTTCAATTTCTCATCATATGTTGATCTTTTATTTTCTTCTTGAATAATTATTGAATTCATCATACATATGACAATAGAAATCAGAGGTCTGAAGCTTGATGATGATGACATCATCTTAGCACACACCTCAAGAAAATCAAGAGCAAACAATTACATTGGGTTGGTCAAACGGTTTCAAACCAATAGAGACCAAACGGTTTCAAACCGTTTGGTGACCAATCAGTTTCAAAACCGTTAGAGGTCAAACGGTTTCAAACCATTAGAGACCAAACAGTTTCAATGGATTCAAGGATCAATTGGTCTCATGACCTAATAACTTCAAACAATCAAATTCAATTGGTTACAAAACCCTATAATCAAACTCAATTGACTTCAAAACCCTAGATCAATTGATGTCAAAACCCTAATTTAGGTTCAATCGGTTTCAACTCTGAAATGACCAAATGGTCCCAAACCATTTGAGGACCAAACGGTTTCAAACTGTTTGAGGGACTAAAGATCAAGACCGTTTAAGGTCTAACAGTCTTCAAACTATTTGATGAGCAAGAGGTCAAGACCGTTTGAGGGTCTAACGATCTTCAGACCGTTTGGAGGTTTGGTCCAAGACCATTTAAGGTCTAACAGTCTTCAAACCGTTTGATGAGTAAAGGGTCCAAGACCGTTTAAGGTCTAACGGTCTTCAAACCATTTGAGGTTTAGAGACCAAGACCGTTTGAAGTTCTAAACGGTCTCAAACTGTTTGAAGATAAAGATCAAGACCGTTTGTAGGTCAAGTGACCTCAAGACCGTTTGAAGGGTCAATTGGTTCAAGACTGTTTGAAGGTCAATTACCTCAAGACCGTTTGAAGGTCAATTACCTCAAGACCGTTTGAAGGTCAAGTACCTCAAGACCATTTCAGGTCTAACGGTCTTTAGACCGTTTAAGGATATAGAGACCAAGACCGTTTGATGGTCTAAACGGTCTCAAAACCATTTCAAGGTTCAACTGATCCAAACCGTTTGAAGGTCCAATTGATTCAAACCATGTAAGTATTTTTAACCCCAGAAGTGGTTGAAGAGTATCTCAAGGTTGATTTCAATGGAAGTACCTTTAAAGTACTTAGGTGATTGTTATAATTAGAGTGATTATCACTTGATGCCTATGGAAGTAATAAATTCATTACACTATGTTAAACATAGGTGTATGTACTTAGTGAAAGGTTAAGTCAACTAAATAAGGTATGATGGTGATGTGTATTCCTAGTACATGGAACAATGATAGGCATGATTTTAATACTTAAATGATGCTAGGTGTTCCAAGATATGTGGAAGCACTGATTTAGGGTTTGGATTAATGAGGTAATCATAAAACCCTGATCAATGGAGAATGAGAAACCCTAACCCTAATTTTGGGTAATGGGTTGGTAAAACCCTAATATAGGGTGATGTTATGTGAAACCCTAATATAGAGTGATGTTATGTGAAACCCTAATATAGGGTGATGTTATGTGAAACCCTAATTGATAAAGATGAGAAACCCTAACCCTAATGAGGGAATAGTAATGTTATGTTTGTATTGCATGATGTTGATATGTAATTGATATAATTGTTATCAAACATACTAACCATGCAGGTATCATGAGATGATGAGCATAACCAGGTATGAGCTATGATGTTAATGGGCCTTGTGAGCCATTATTTTATTTTTTGCCCAGTGAGAGGTGATAAGAAGTTTAATATACCTGGTGAGCTATGTGAGTTGCTTGTGTAACAAGTATCATGAATACCTTGGTCAGATGACCTGGAGGTAATAGTTACCTGATAGTAGTAACCATGCTCAATGATGAACTAAGGGATTGAATACCCAAATCCAAACATGATGATGGTGTTGTTGAGGGATGTGAATTCCCAATAACAAGACATGGGATTGAGATCCCAATGCTTTATTAAGTATTAAAAAGTAATTGATCGCAGTATTGTTTCTTTGTAGCATTTGTCATAATAATTCTTGTTTGAAAACTTGACTGAAGCTAAAAGAATATGGTAATGTACTTAAATAATCAAGTGGAATATTATCATGTAGAGCCCTGGCCATAGATCCATCATCGTTAGTAGTTGGTGATGGTGAAATGGGTTTTCCTGCTGGTTAATCCGAAGCGTATATTGTTGATTATGTGGGGTTTCTCCTAGCCAAAAATAGGAGGATTAGAGTGCAACTTCGGTTGTAGACTCAAGATATATATAAGAGCATGGTGAACAGGCCCATGGCTTAGTGTAATGGAGCATGAATGCATTCATGGCTCAGAGAGCACGGTGAATTGGCTCGTGGCTCAGATTTACTAGCGTTGGGACTTGTACCAAGGCGGGCTAGAGAATGGGTAGCTTATGGAGCTAACCCTATGACTGAGGTCACTTAAGTAAGAGACTACGGTTCTGCTTGTGGTCTCACACTGACTGAGACGGATGAGATCGAGGAGTTCGACTCTTCCTTTGATCTTGTATGGCACCAGCTTTGGGTTTCACAACTGAAGGTTGTATTTGAGCGGTACGGCTCACTTCCTCAGTGCATAAGAATGATTGTAAAATGTAATCAGTCGTGCAGCATATTTTCTTATGGATGAATTATGGAAATCATTGGTAGATATTACATTGCTTACTGTATCCTAAATGGATATATGTTATACATGTTCTTCATATTCCTTATTAAAATGAATAGATGATTTACTGCTTTATCATTTATAGCTATAATGCTTTAAAAGATGATATTGCTCTATTCTACTTAATAATGATTAAATCTTGCTTTTCAATAGAAAATCCTCTACTGAGTTTATCACTATTTTTCTGCAATAATAATGTTTCTGGCAGAGAGTTATATCTCTCGCTGGGACAATTTCAATTGTCTCACCCCTGTGGGATCCAACCTTTTTAGGTGGATGAGGACGAGGAGGTAGAAACCATACAGCAGGGGAAGGACAACAGCATCAGGGATAGCAGTAACGTCTCAGATGGAGATACTGACTGTCGTGTCTTGTAATTATTAGTCCTATGTGTCATCTTTGTACTCTCAGGTCCTTGGAGTCAGTAGTTAGTGCTTTTATGAGTGATCTGAGATTTTGGCATTGAATGCCTCGAGGTTCTATGTTTCTTATGTGTAAATCTAACAAAGCAACTATTTTATGTAATCCTCGAGAAGAGAAGGTACATGGTATATACTTTGTGGACCATAATGTATATATAAGATTTTGGTTCTTGTTATGAGAGTTTCTTGGAAATGGATCTCTTTGCAAATTGTTTTAATTTTTAGTGATTTTCAATAATCCGCTACTTATGTTTTCTTCCGCATTAATCATTATCTGATGTTTGGGGTATGTCGTCGCAAATTTAATGGTATCAGAGTTTAAGGTTCACTGAGTCTACAGAGACATAGGATTAATGTCGTTGAGTCTGTTTTGTTGTCTTCCAGTTTATGTGATAGTGACTTCTACTCTCAGGAGAAGAAGTAAAGCTTGAAGATGGCTGAATCACACGAAGAACATGTTGCTAAAAGTAGTGTTGCTGCACTAGGAGGAGGTGTAAGGGATTAGGCTAGAGAGGAACTAGTACCTGAACATCCCCAGCTTGACAAAGCTACACTAGAAAACCCAGCTTTCCATGCTCTATTTGGGCATTTCATGGCAACTATGACACATACGGCGGATAGGATGCCACCACCTGCACCTAGGACACCAGCTCACAATGAGGGACATGGAGCTGGCAAGACTTTTGAACGGCTTCGCCGGGTAGGAGCCACTGATTATGTTGGTACATCTAACCCAGTAGATGCGGATTCGTGGCTGACTGAGCTAGAAAAGGCCTTTAGAATTCTTATTATCCCAGAAGTTGAGAAGGTTAGACATGCAGTGTACCTATTAAAGGGGAGTGTTGGCCATTGGTGGGCCATAGAAGAAGGCAAAAGGCCAGGTGTTGAAGTCATATGGGAAGAATTCCGACGTGAATACGTTAGTAGATATTTTCCCAAGACTTACCTGGATGAGAAGATCTCCAAGTTTGAGCAGATAAGGCAAGGACCAATGAACATTAGTGAGTATGAAGCTAAGTTCATGGATCTTCTACAATTTTGTCCGCACATGGCCACTACAGATGAGGAAAGAATTTGACATTTTGAGAAGGGTTTGAATGTTGATTTAACCACACCAGTATCTGCTCTAGAGAATAGAGAGAGGTTTTCCACCTTTTTAGAGTCAGTTAGGCGGATAGAAAGGTCTGTGACTGAGAAGCATCAGACCAACAGTAAGAAAGTATATACACAGTTCTAAGGACAGAGGTCTGAAAATTTTAAGAAACCAAGGTTTTCTACACCAACAGCACCACCGAGGTTTAATACTCAGACACAGTGGACATCCAGCAAGGGTAGAGGTCATAGTTTACCACCAGAGGGAGCTCACATGTCAGCATCAATGTCAGTAACAGAACCATCTAGACCACAGTGGGAGAGCAGAGTTGTTATAAATGTGGGAAGATGGGACATCTGATGAAAGATTGTTTAGCTAGAGATGTGAGTGTAACCCAACCATCGAGGCAGAGTCAACAAGGCTCTCAGAGGCAACAGTTTAGTAGTGGCACTCGAGGACGTGGATAGGCATCCCAAGCTGGTTCATCTACATCCAACAACAGGATGAGTGGTCGACAACCAACAACGACAAGATTCTATGCTATGAATCAACCGGAAGCAGTGGTCAACTCACGAGTCGTGATAGGTCAGATGGAATTATTTCATTCTAATATGTCTTCATCCTACTTTGTATCTATCTTGATTGATCTGAGTGTTACACATTCCTTTATCACTCGAGAAGTGATTCATGACTGCAATATGATTGTCAATCATAGAGCAGATAACTTGTTATTAGAAAGTCCATTAGTTGGATCTACTATGTTGCGGGAGGTATGTTCTCCCTGTGTTCTTTCTTTTTCTGAACATAGCATTCAGGTGGATCTTATACCACTTAAGATGCATGGGTTCGACATAATCCTTGGGTTGGACACCCTAGAAAAGTATAAGGTTGTCTTAGATTGCAGTTCTAAGCAGGCTATGTCCACAGACAATGGTGATACATGGGTGTTTCAGGGGGACAGAAAGATTCTTCCAACCTATCTAGTGTCGTCTATGGTAGCTGAGAAGTTGATGAGACAAGGATGCTTTGCATTCTTGGCACATGTGGTAGATACCAGAGTAGAGAGTCCTAGTCTTTCTGAAGCTCTGATTATTAGGGAGTTTGAGGATGTGTTTCCTGAGGAACTTCTAGGTGTTCCTCCACCCCGAGAGATTGATTTCGAGATTAATCTAATCTCAGGTACACAACCAATAGCTCAAACACCTTATAGAATGGCACCTGCTGAGATGGCAAAACTCAAGAAACAGTTACAGGAGTTGCTTGAAAAGGGTTTTATTCGACCGAGTACTTCACCATGGGGTGCTCGAGTCCTTTTCGTTAAAAAGAAAGACGGGTCTATGAGATTATGCATTGACTATAGACAGCTAAACAAAGTAACCATAAAGAACAAATATCCTCTGCCAAGGATAGATGACTTGTTTGACCAGTTGCGTGGTGCAACTAGTTTTTCTAAAATAGATCTGAGGTTGGGATACCATCAGTTACGTATCAAGGAGAGTGATATACCTAAATTAGCCTTTAGAACGAGGTATGGTCACTATAAGTTCATAGTTATGCTGTTTGGACTAACTAATGCACCAGCAGCATTCATGGAACTCATGAATAGAATCTGCCGGCCATTCCTTGATCAATTTATAGTAGTTTTTATAGATGACATCCTGATTTACAGTAGAGATGCTCGACAACATGAGCAACACCTTTGATAGGCCCTGACTTTACTGAGAGAGCACAAGCTATACACAAAGTTTAGAAAGTGTGAATTCTGGTTATCAGAAGTGTCTTTTCTTGGACACGTAATATCTGCCTCAGGTATCTGTGTTGATCCTAAAAAGGTAGAATCTGTCTTGGAATGGGAACTACTAAAGACACCAACGGAGATACGTAGTTTTCTAGGACTGGCAGGATACTATAGGAGGTTCATTAAGAACTTCAGTTCTATAGCATTACCCCTAACCAAGTTGACCAGGAAGGAGGTTCCTTTTGTCTGGAATGACAAGTGTCAACAATCTTTCCAGTCATTGAAAGAAAGGTTGACAAGTGCGCCTGTGTTAGTGTTACCTGAGTAGGGAAAGGAGTATATTGTTTTCTTTGATGCTTCTAAGAACGGACTAGGATGTTTGTTGATGCAGGATAATCAAGTGATTTTTTTTCTTCTCGGTAGCTTAAGAAACACGAGGAAAATTATCTGACACATAATCTAGAATTAGCTGCAATGGTTCATGCATTGAAAATCTGGAGACATTATCTCTATGGAGAGACATTCCAGATTTTCACAGACCATAAGAACTTAAAGTACATCTTTTCACAGCATGAGTTGAATATGAGACAACACCGCTGGATGGAGTTAATCAAGGACTATGATTGTACAATTGATTATCATCCAAGAAAAGCTAATGTAGTGGTTGATGCACTAAGCAAAAAATCATCATCGCCAAACATAGACAAAGTACAGTTGAACTCTTTAGTGTGCTGTAGTCGAGACATGCTTGTCTCATTAAGGCAAAACAATATACAGCTTAAAGTATCCTTGTTAGCTAGACTATTAGCTGAGATGCACATAAAACCTACTCTGAAATAACAGATCAAAGAGGCACAACAAGCTGATACTGTGATTCAACATATTAGGTCAGAGTATGATAGTGAGAAACGGGATGGTTTTCATGAGTCAGATGATGAGGTAGTTTGTTACCATGGTAGGATGGTAGTACCTGATGCCAATGACTTAAGGAAATTTGTAATGCAAGAATCTCATTCATCTATGTATGCAATGCATCCAGGGAGTGCCAAAATGTATCATAATATAAAAGATATGTATTGGTGGCCTAGTTTGAAGAAAGATGTAGATGATTTGTTATGCGGTGTCCGGTGTGTCAGTAGGTTAAAGATGAACATCAGAAGCCCACAAGAACAATGCAACCTTTACCTATACCACAGTGGAAATGGGATCACATGACCATGGACTTTGTGGTTGGTTTGCCAAGAATAGCCAAAAGTCATGATTCCATTTGGGTGATAGTTGATAGGTTGACTAAGTCAGCACATTTTCTTCCTATCAAAACAACCTATACTGCTGAGAAAACTGCACAGATCTATATAGATGAGATAGTGCGACTACGCGTAGTTCCATCTACAATTGTTTCTGATAGAGGTCCCCAGTTCACGAGTCATTTTTGGGAACGACTACATAAAGCTTTGGGTACGTAGTTAAGATTTAGTACCGCCTTTCACCCCCATACGGACGGACAATCTGAGAGGACTATACAAACTTTGGAGGATTTGCTCAGGGCATGTGTCCTTCAGTTTGTAGGAAGTTGGGATATACACTTGAGCTTAATAGCATCACTTACAACAATAGTTATCAGCACAGTATTGATATGGCACCATATGAAGCATTATATGGTAGACGTTGTAGATCTCCATTGTGCTAGTATGAAATAGGAGAATACCAACTTTTGGGTCCTGAGTTAGTGCAACAGACAACTGAGAAGATTAAAGTAATACAACAACAGTTGAAGGTTGCATAGGATAGACAGAAGTCATACGCTGATAAATGGAGAAGACCTTTAGAATTTCAAGTTGGAGACAGAGTATATCTCAAAGTCTCACCTTGGAAAGGTTTTCTTATATTTAGAAAGAAGGGTAAGTTAGCTCCTAGATTTATGGGGCCTTATCCAATCATTGAATGGATTGGAAAGGTAGCCTATAAGTTGGAGTTGCCACCTGAACTATATAGATTGCATCTAGTATTCCATATATCCATGCTAAGAAAGTGTCACCCTGACACGGAGCTAGTTTTGCAACCTGTGGAGGTAGAGTTAAATGAAGATATATCCTATGAAGAAGGACCATTGCTGATTCTTGACAGGAGAATCAAAAGGTTGAAAAAGAAAGACATAGTTCTTGTGAAAGTTCTTTGGAATCATCATGGCATTGAAGAAGCTATGTGGGAGCTGGAGGAAGGGATGAGGAGGAAGTACCCTTCTCTTTTCTCTTGATGATTTCGGGGACGAAATCCCTGTTAGGGGTGGATAATTGTAACATCCCTAACTTGGGTTATGCCTTAACCCTAGAATTTTTGCTTAATTAATTCATTTAGATTATTGTCTTTGTCTTTTAAAAAGTAATTAAGACTAAAGGAGAACTTATGTTTCAATTTTGGTCCTATTTGAATAATGTTGAAACAATATTTTACCTGTTTTGGACTAAAGTGCAATTTACCCAATTTAAGGGATTACCTTGCAAATTTTACATGATAAATGTTCCTAAAGTGTTATAGCATCATAAGAATGAGAATGATGCTGAGATATGGCTTCCACAAGCCTAAGTTCCAAGAAGAAGCTTGTTTGAGTAATGTTTGTGTATTGAATGCTAATTTTGATGTAATTTGCAATTTACCCAAAACCTAGGGTTGAATATGTAAAATACCACCTCTATTATGTCCCTACTGTTTCTTGGTATCATTTAGAGAAAATAAAAAGAAAGGGTCATCTTGTTTGAACTACTTTTGAGGAGAGATAATCTTGATAATAAAATAATCAAGAAATAAGCATAAATGAAGCCATAATTTAATTTGTAGCAAAAATATATATTAATTAAAGTTCCCATGAACTAAAAGGCTATGGTTGAAATTATATAATGCAAAGACGTCCAAATGCCTTGAGTAGCACCGAAATATCCTAAGTAGGTTAAGAAATCCACTCACATTTGTTAATTAAAAAGTCCACTAAAAATTGATAATAGTATTATAATGATTAAGTTGCTTAAGTGGTTGCTTTCAATTCAAGGATAAATGAAAGGAATTTGAGGGAAAAGGAATATTGCTTCGAAGTCAAGGAAGGGAGGGGGCATGTGGCAAGAAAGTGGATGGATTTTCTTCTACTTTCTCTCTCCTATAAAACCAATTACATATACTCAATTTTCTCCTTACTCGAAAGGCTATTTTGCTAACCACTTTCTTCCCTTGCTATGGCTGACGACCAAGGAGCTTAGGAGCAGGAGGAAAACGTTCCCCAAGCTAAAGGTAAGCTCCATGATCATCTTCAACCTTGAATTAATGGTCGAAATCGGATTTCAACATTGATTTTCTTCTCTCTTCCATCCAATGCTCAACCTTGGATATCTTTTACATACAAAGAATTGGATACGAACCTTGGATGGTTGAAGGAGCTTCTTTCACCATTAGAGACAAGAAGCTTGATGCTTTGAAGCTACTTTGAAGGCGGGTTATATAACTTGAACCCATCAATGTTATTATTGATTTCAATTTCTCATCATATGTTGATCTTTTATTTTCTTCTTGAATAATTGTTGAATTCATCATACATGACAATAGAAATTGGAGGTATGAAGCTTGATGATGATGAAATCATCTTAGCACACACCTCAAGAAAATCAAGAGCAAACAATTTCGTTGGGTTGGTCAAACGGTTTCAAACCGTTAGAGACCAAATAGTTCCAAATTGTTTGGTGACCAATCGATTTCAAAACCGTTAGAGGTCAAATGGTTTCAAACCATTAGTGACCAAACATTTTCAATGGATTCAAGGATCAATTGGTCTCATGACCTAATAACTTCAAATAATCAAATTCAATTAGTTACAAAACCCTAGAATCAAACTCAATTGACTTCAAAACCCTAGATCAATTGATGTCAAAACCCTAATTTTGGTTCAATCGGTTTCAACTCTGAAATGACCAAACGGTCCCAAACCGTTTGAGGACCAAACAGTTTCAAAACGTTTGAGGGACTAAAGATCAAGACTATTTAAGGTCTAACGTTCTTCAAACTATTTGATGAGAAAGAGGTCAAGACCGTTTGAGGGTCTAACGGTCTTCAGACCGTTTGGAGGTTTGGTCCAAGACCGTTTAAGGTCTAACAGTCTTCAAACCGTTTGATGAGTAAAGGGTCCAAGACCATTTAAGGTCTAACGGTCTTCAAACCATTTGAGGTTTAGATACCAAGACCATTTGAAGGTCTAAACGGTCTCAAACCATTTGAAGATAAAGATCAAGACCATTTGGAGGTCAAGTGACCTCAAGACCGTTTGAAGGGTCAATTGGTTCAAGACCGTTTGAAGGTCAATTACATCAAGACCGTTTGAAGGTCAATTACCTCAAGACCGTTTGAAGGTCAAGTACCTCAAGACCATTTAAGGTCTAACGGTCTTCAAACCGTTTAAGGATATAGAGAACATGACCGTTTGATGGTCTAAATGGTCTCAACCCATTTGAAGGTTCAACTGGTCCAAACCATTTGAAGGTCCAATTGATTCAAACCATGTAAGTATTTTTAAACCCAGAAGTGGTTGAAGAGTATCTCAAGGTTGATTTCAATGGAAGTACCTTTAAAGTACTTAGGTGATTAATATAATTAGAGTGATTATCACTTGATGCCTATGAAAGTAATAAATTCATTACACTATGTTAAACATAGGTGTATGTACTTAGTGAAAGGTTAAGTCAACTAAATAAGGTATGATGGTGATGTGTATTCCTAGTACATGGAACAATGATAGGCATGATTTTAATACTTAAATGATGCTAGGTGCTCCAAGATATGTGGAAGCACTGATTTAGGGTTTGGATTAATGAGGTAATCATAAAACCCTAATCAATGGAGAATGAGAAACCCTAACCCTAATTTTGGGTAATGGGTTGGTAAAACCTTAATATAGGGTGATGTTATGTGAAACCCTAATATAGAGTGATTTTATGTGAAACCCTAATATAGGGTGATGTTATGTGAAACCCTAATTGATAAAGATGAGAAACCCTAACCCTATTGAGGGAATAGTGATGTTATCTTTGTATTGCATAATGTTGATATGTAATTGATATAGTTGTTATCAAACATACTAACCATGCAGGTATCATGAAATGATGAGCATAACCAGGTATGAGCTATGATGTTAATGGGCCTTGTGAGCCATTATTTTATTTGTTTCCCAGTGAGAGGTGACAAGAAGTTTAATATACCTGGTGGGCTATGTGAGTTGCTTGTGTAACAAGTATCATGAATACCTTGGTCAGATGACCTGGAGGTAATAGTTACCTCATAGTGGTAACCATGTTCAGTGATGAACTAAGGGATTGAATACCCAAATCTAGCAAACATGATGATGGTGTTGTTGAGGGATGTGAATTCCCAGTAATGAGACAAGGGATTGAGATCCCAATGCTTTATTAAGTTTTGAAAAGTAATTGATAGCAGTATTGTTTCTTTGTAGCATTTGTCATAATAATTCTTGTTTGAAAACTTGATTGATGCTAAAAGAATATGGTAATGTACTTAAATAATCAAGTGGAATATTATCATGTAGAGCCCTGGCCATAGATCCATCATCGTCAGTAGTTGGTGATGGTGAATTGGGTTTTCCTGTTGGTTAATCTGGAGCGTATATTGTTGAATATGTGGGGTTTCTCCTAGCCGAAAATAGGAGGATTTGAGTGCAACTTCAGTTTTAGACTCAAGATATATATAAGAGCATGGTGAACATGCACATGGCTCAGTGTGATGGAGCGTGAACGCGTTCATGGCTCAGAGAGCACAGTAAATTGGCTCAGGGCTCAGATTTACTAGCATTGGGACCTGTACCAAGGCGGGCTAGAGAATGGGTATCTTATGGAGCTAACCCTGTGACTGAGGTCACTTAAGCAAGAGACTGTGGTCCTACTTGTGGTCTCGCACTGACCAAGACGGATGAGATCGAGGAGTCCATCTCTTCCTTTGATCTTGTATGGCACCGGGTTTGGGTTTCGCAACCGAAGGTTGGATTTGAGCAGTACGACTCACTTCCTCAGGGCATAAGAATGATTGTAAAATGTAATCAGCCATGTAGCATATTTTCTTAAGGATGAATTATGGAAATCATTGGTTTACGTTACATTGCTTATTGTATCCTAAATGGATAGATGTTATACATGTTCTTCATATTGCTTATGAATGAATAGATGATTTACTGCTTTATCATTTATAGTTGTAATGCTTTAAAAGATGATATTGCTCTATTCTGCTTAATAATGATTAAATCTTGCTTTTCAATAGAAAATCCTCTGCTTAGTTTATCACTATTTATCTGCAATAATAATGTTTCTTGCGGAGAGTTATATCTCTCGCTGGGACAATTTCAATTGTCTCACCCCCGTGGGATCCAACCCTTTTAGGTGGACGAGGACGAGGAGGTAGAAACCATACAGTAGGGAAAGGACAACAACATCAGGGGCAGTAGTAACATCTCAGGTGGAGATACTAACAATCGTGTCTTGTAATTATGAGTCCTATGTGTCGTCTTTGTACTCTTAGGTCCTTGGAGTCAGTAGTTAGTGCTTTTATGAGTGATCTGAGATTTTGGCATTGAATGCCTTGAGGTTCTATGTTTCTTATGTGTAAATCTAACAAAGAAATTGTTGTATGTAATCCTCAAGAAGAGAAGGTACATGGTATATACTTTGTGGACCAGAATATATATATAAGATTTTGGTTATTGTTATGAGAGTTTCCTAGAAATGGATCTCTTTGCAAACTATTTTTAATTTTTAGTGATTTTTAGTAATCTGCTGCTTATGTTTTCTTATGCATTAATCATTATCTGATGTTTGGGGTCTGTCGTCACACTATACTGAAGAGCTCTATTCATTTGACCTAAAATATGATCTCTCCCAATTTGTGATCAGTAGGATGCTCACCAAATTTGTGACTCATGCGATGATCTTTCCAAATTGATGAACAATTGATTGTGTTGTTACCATGGTAGTCAATTTCTCAATTATGAAATTATGTTGACATCAGTCGATTATGAAATGTATTATGAAATTCCAATCTCAATTGATGGACTATTGAAATTTTTATGATAAAATTATTTTTAAGGAGGGAAGGATGTGATGAAGTGGAATTTTCCAACATTTATGATCTAAATCACAATCATGCCCTTCTATAATCCATTATTGCTCAGTTGACCTCACTTCATAACTCACTTAATTATTGAATAATTATGCACATCCAATTCAAATAATGGTGCCAAAGTTCCATAATGTGTACCTTATGACTTTCAATTTTAACTCAATTTGTGACTTTACTCAAATGAATTTATTCATTGATCAAACTTCATCACATGAGCTTGAAACTTTTTCTATATCTAGAGGGAAATTATTGGACACATTGGTTAAAATCTCATTATTTTTCTATGTCATATTTGTAAAATATGATCTTATGAAAAATGCACCCTCAAAATCCCCTTTTACCCCAAAATACCATTTTCTAGCCTACATGACCCGGACCCAGACCCGGATCTGGATGCAAGCATGCAAAGGTGGTCGTCTCCCCCACCCATAATCTTTAGGTGAGATAGCACACAATGTGGGTGGGATTTTGAATCCCCAAAGCTCCCTAGTCTCTGATCCTTTTCTTGGTCAAACTAGTTGCATTAGATTCGACATTTCCTCCTCTACCCAGTGAACCTTAATTGACCCCCTCTCTCTCACTATTTTGAAAATGCCCAAAGGGTAGCAACCTAAGGTCAAGGAGAGGAAGCACAGAAGCAACCCTAGGCCTTGTTGTGAATATTTAACACCTCCAGAAGCTCCAAGATACCCTCATTAGCCTAAACAATGCATCAATTTCTCACATCACCCTCTGAGCTTGCCACCCAACTCCATCTTCGCTATCCTGACCCAGAACCTCCTGCGCCCACCTCTGATCTCCTCCTCCAAATTAATTGTGCCATAAGAATTGGGGGACTCCAGTGAAGCCTCTACCACCTTGGAGGTGCTGCTAGGTAGGGGGCCCCATCGATGAGATGGCCATATGCCATGTAAGGATGCCACCAACGAGTTGCATCAGGCATCACTGGAAGGAGATGAAACCTACTGATGGCTCTAGGAAGAAACATGGATCTACCTAAATCCCTAGTTACCTTCTTTTATACAGTATTCTTCTCAACCCCTATTTTATTTCTTGTTCCATTACTACAACTCAATGTACGATCTCCATCAGAACTCATTGGTTTTGGCCACATTCCATCTCTTTCACCATCGAGACTCCGCAAAGTAAACTACGAGACCAGTGCAATCCATAAGACTCAACCTTGCATTTATGTGTGGTGTGCCCAGTTCCCTATTTCATCTTGTGTTTGCAACCATTGCACAAGTCTGCGCGAGGTTGATCTAAGAATTTCATCCTTGATGTATCTAATTTTCTCTAGATCAGTCACACCCTCTATTTCTTTTCCTTGGTCATTTTTGCCCTTTCAACCCCTTGTGCGGGCCTCTTGAACCAAGCATGGCTTGCAGACAGGAAGGAGGATCTACTGATTCAGATCCCTACTCTAATCTGCGAAGCTGGCTAGCCCCTTTCTTTTTTTATTTTTCATTTATTCATTTAGAAATAATATGATTGGTCCAGTCTTGTAAAATCCATTAAAAATAGCTCGATTATCAGAATTCCCAAAAAATGTTGATGTTTTCAGAAAATGTCTAATTTAACATGAAATCTTTTCCTTTCATGTTACAATAATACTCTATGATGATATCTAATATTTATTTCATACATATTAATTAGGGTGTTCCATTAATATTGCAAACCCTAATCTTGCCAGAACTCTGATGTGACTTGATACATGTATACATCACAACTATGTTAGACTCTAATCTTATATTGATGACTTGATCATATGATTGTAATTTCTAAATCAAATTTCAATTTACTCTTGACATGATTGCACATGAAAATGATTAAATGATCTATTATCATGAATTCTTAATATAGTGTACATCAAATCAGACCTTGATTCAAAATATAAGTTCTTGATCTCAATCATATGATCCTAGATATATACTCTTAATGACCATGGGGGGAAAATACAATGAGAATAAGAATACATGAACAAATTCCCAGGTAGGTCATTAAACTTGTTGATTTGGATATTGATAATACTCTAGACTCCAAAAGAGGTACACTTTGTTATAAATGCCTACTTAAACAGACTAGTGATATTGAGTGATACTTGTATGTGCTCTTGTTGAAAATCTTATATATGTATTTGTTTGAGCTACATCTATCCCTACTGAGTACTCTTCTGATTTTATATATTATAATCTGCAACAAACATGAAACATAAATGATATTGCCCATTATTATTTCCAGTAATAATGATTGTTGATATTGAGTACAAGCGACCTCCTCATTCAGAGGGTGGGTCTTTTATATTTGTATGGAGAGATGGAGCCTAGTGACCTCCCCTGTCTCATTGGTGTGATGGAGCTACATATATACAAGCACACTTCTCAATATCAACATAATGGGAAACTCGTAATAAAATCATGTTGAATAAATATTGTTTTAAAATCTCTTGTTGATTATTTGAATATAAGTCTTGTCAAGTACGATATTTTGTTATAAATGTTTTCAATTGTTCAATATTGCTCTTTTCAAAGTGTATTGATGAATTTGCATTGATTGCATCTTGAATGACCTAATTTTAGGCATGAAGAATCGAGGAATAAAAACAAGATGATGTACTATACTCTTGCCAAAATCTACCAAAATAAAGAATGCTCATCACATGGGATTAAATGTAATGGGATATACAATCTAGTTTGTAGTTCTTTCATCCTCTAACCTTTTCTTTCTTGTTGCCTTCGGACCCCTGATGTAATAGAATCCATTATTCTTTTCAATAAAATGAAATGTTATTTCCTTTTTGCAGAAATGTGTGTATTGTTTTTGGGCCACTCATAGATGGGCACTCTATTCCTCTTAACACTACCTACCCAGGCAGTGGGATTGGGATTAGGGTAAGAATGTGTTACAACCCCAATTTTGGGTTCTTTTGATGAGAAATGCAATTTCTCTTAATAAAGATAAATGAACAAATAATGATGTCATTTGATTGAATGCATGAATTTGGTTTGTAAATAGCCGGCTTGGTTGTTTCGTGGGCCTTATTGGCTATTGGGCCCAATAACAAGGAAAAGAAAAAGGAAATTCAATTAGTACATGAATAATTAAGAAATGGAGAAAAGAAAGAGGTAGAAGCCTCTAAAAGGCAAACGAATACTCCCTAAAGGTGGAATTTGTGCCTTTTGGGTTCCTTGGGTTCTAAGGAGTCCAAGTTGCAAAGATAATGCAATAAGAAAGAGAAACGATCAATTAAATATTGTTTTATTAAAGGAAATATGAGATAATAATAATATTACAAGAAATATGTGGAAATATGGATAATGAATCCATCTTGGATGAGATTTTGTGTCCACATAGTTTCTAATGGTAAAAGGAATCCAAATAAATAATATAGAAAGAGAAAGAGAGAGAAAGTAAAAATGAAATTTGCCTTATTAAGGGAGTATTCTAGAATTCATGATCGTCTTAGTCAATAAAGTGCTAAGAAATTATGTACCTTTTGTTAATGCCTTTTATTTTCCAATATCAAAATTCTAATAATAATAGAGTAGTCTTTTTTGTAACCTTTGGAAATAGAATAAAGGAATGTAATTAATGAATACACTGAATAAACAAAAAAAGGAAGGTAATAATAAGAAGCGAAACGTGAGAAAGTCCTATACTTTTGTATATTGTCACAAGATAATCGAAGGAAAAAATTAAGTGTTTGACATCATGGTTGAAGGCATACGTGAAAGGGAAGTACAAGAGGATATCTCTATAAATATGATTCGTATATCTATTGATATCCATCCTAGCATCCTCCGTCTCTCTCACAACGGCTGTGTAAGGTCGCGAAGATCTCCGACCATGGGAAAAGAAAAGGGTGTGTCACCCTAGTTTCCACATCCTCATCCTAGATCGTGGGCTATCCTTTCTTTCAAATGGCCATAATGGAGAGGAGGGCTTTGGCAAGATGCTAGGTCGCACCCAGAACCTGATCGGAAGTGGCGGTGAGCGTGGAAGTTCCCTGACCTCCTTTGAGCCTTCAAAACCTAGGCCTATGACCTGGTGCAGCAGACATGAGGCCCTTGCCGCCAAGGAACGGAGATTCTAAGCTTCATCGAGGCCGAGATAGCCTCCTGGACTTCACATGAGATGGCGAGGTATGAACTAACCCACCTTGTTTACCTTGCAAACTATTGCAACATGTAGATCTGGTCAGACCTTGTTCAACCCCCACCATTATCTCCACCAATTCCCAACGGTCTCTCAGGTCCAACGAGGGTTGGAGGAGTTATCCTGGTCTTCTTTTGGACCTCACAGCGTGGGAAGCTCCGGAGGCAACACACGGCCACTCTGCTAGGGCAGAGGTTGCCGCCGTCATGGGGTTAGGGGTGAGATAGAGTGAATTGTCTCGAGTACCCCCCATGTGCACGTAAAGGATGGGGGCACGGGAGTCATTCCGCCCTTATTCCAAAACGGGCCGGATTATATTGAATTGCCTTTAACTCGCTTATGTGTCCTCACCTTATTGGTTAGAATATGATTTTCTTGCAAAAATCTTAACTCAAAATTTGTAACTTGGATGGCAATATATTATATATGATTTTTTCTCAGAAAAATGTGAGGAATCCATCAAAAATAGTTTTAGAGCTTAATTCCTCTTGCAATTAGAAAAGTAGTTGATGTTGTCAACTTGAATGCATTAATGATTAAGAAACCCTAATCTATGATGATTAACGAATTGGGAAGGGTTATAAGGATGTTTAAAGTTGATATTAACATGTTGATTATAAAAAGGGCACATATCTAAAAGGATGATCTTTATGCATAGTTGGTTTAGGGATTCCATGTACATGAATATACATTAATGGGCTTAGAAACCCTAAATTATGTTGATATGGATATTAATGGTTTTAATTGTGCAAATCCATGAATAGAGCTGAGAAATGATGATTCTAAGCCATTTTGAGTATAAAAGATTCTAATTGTGGATAAATACCCTTAATTTTGGTAATTAAGTTTTCCCTAGTGTATAAAAGTGGAATTAGTGATAAATAGAGTTCATATGTGAATTAGACCATAATGAGTTATGAGTTGTTAATCTGAAAGAAACCAAAGATGATAATTGACCTTAATGATTGTGTCATAACTTAAAAGGATAAAGATGGTAGTCTTAGTGCAAAAGTGATATATTAGACTTAATTGACATTCAAGTATGCTTATGATGCTGAAATTAGGGTTTGTGGACTAAAAGGGCATTAAAAGTAATAAATGCATTATGGAGGCTAAAACCCTAATAAACCCTAAAGTTGGCCTAGAAATCCTAAGGTGGAACCCAAGTAAATCTTGAGAATGTTTTGGATAAAACAATGACACTTGGATGTTATGCATTAATTTCAAGATATTGTTGATTGCTTGATTGATTGTTCTTGATTATTATTGCTTGGACATCAAGTTACCTTTGGATCAGGTATGTGGTTACGCTTATGAATATCTCGAACTAGTTTTTTGAGGATTCCCGAAGTGTTCATCGGTGGCTTGAATTAAACTATTGGGTGAATTTAATTCATGCATACTATAATGTGGATATGACTATCACATAAGATATATGCCTACTAGCTCAGATCCTAGTCCCCTCTGTAGCTTGATAGATTGACCTAGTACATGGCTACCTATGGGGTAGGTCCATCAGGTCATTGGATGACTTAGTACATTGCTACCTATGGGGTAGGTCCATCATGTCACCATGAGTCAGAGATTGGGATACCTTTGGGTAGGACCATGCGACTCCACAACCCTAAGTAATGGCTACATGTGAGGTAGGCCCATGGGGGTAAGGATCTACCATATGAGAGAGGTAGTATCTAAGTCCACTACATGGACAACACAGAGATAAGGGGATAGGTATGGATTGAGTAGTATTGCTTAAAATGTAACCTTGATTGTTAAATGATATTTGGTTACTTACATTGTTACCATAGTTTCACGATTATTGTTTCCCCCATGTACCGACATATTCATTTATGCTGACCGACGTTTTGTTTGTCTGCGTTTTAGGTACAAATTGATAAGGACAAACAGTAAAGTGGCATATTGTGAAATTAAGAAATAAAGTGCAAGGAGGATTAGTTAGAATAGAGTCCAGATTTGGATAGAAGTTAGATATCCAAGTTTTTGAAAAAGGTATGCAAAGTTTTATTTTATTCCAGCTTTCAATATAGTTTTGGTATAATTTAGTAATTATTATTGATTACTTGTCGAACCATTGATCTGGTTAATTGGGATAACGGCTCTGACCTCTTGGTCTCCCTTAATTGGGGGTTATCGGGAGGTGGGGTCATTACATTTGGTATCAGAGTATTGGTTCCTCATTTAGTCTTTAGTAATTATTAAATTTTACAAACTCTGTAGAACCCGAGGGAGTTATTAGAGGATTTTCTGAAAGACAGAGGTGTCTAGAAAAGGATCACATTTGGGGCTAGCAATATTTTCCTCCGCACCACTAGTCGGAATATGAGGACTCCCGGATCAGTGTGACATCCTAGCCAATGTCTTAGGATCTGACTCGAAATAGATACCTTTAGGACTCTCTCATCTATTTTCGTCCCTTCTCAACCCTAATTCTATTAAGATTATAAGGTTTAGCATTTTTTCTCTCTCTTCCTCACCCTCTTGAGGTCAGGGTATGTATAATAAGGTTAAGGAATCCTCCACCAAATTAATTAAAAGCATGTAAATAAGATGTCATGGACATAAGCTTAATAGTTTAAGCATAAACTAAAGAATAGTTGCATGCTTAGGTCGTATGACATGTGTTGTCATACCCTCAGGAGAGACCTGAGGTTAGACCTTCTTATCAGGAGGATGAAGTAGAGAGTTGGTCTCGGAGGAAGAAACCTCCATTAAAGGTAGAAACCTGACACATCTTATGAGGATGATGCTAACCCTAACCCTAAGTGGTGGTTAGAGAGAGAGATGACATGATGAGTCGGTAGACCATGTGTGTTGGTGGGCATGCTATTGGATGCCCATAACAATATGAGCCATGTGAGGTTGGTTGACCTAGTAGCTTTGGCGACCCAACCCTGGGAAGGGTCGTGCATGTTAGGGTGAAGGATACCTCCTTCATTGATGAGATTAGTGATGACCATATAGAAACCCTATGGGCTTATATGATCATGGCATAGTATGCACCCATAGTACATCAATAGTGTTGACAGTAGGGTAAAACCCTGGCTAGGAGAGTATGATGGATATCTTATGAGATGAGTATAAAGAGTTATAGATAATATGGAGAAAACATAGGTTTCTCTCATGCAGATGTACGCTTGTGAACTTGATCCACCTTAGCGAGAGGACCTCCAGTAGTAAGGTTGTTGTAGGGTTAAGCTCTAGAGAGAGAGAGTAGGGCCCGAGCTAGAAGGTTGGAAGTTTAGACTCCGGGCTAGGAGAAACCCTGAGAGGTTGAGGATGATGCGACCTAAGAGGATGGTTGTGGTTGCCTCATGCACGATCCCTGGAGGCTGATGGTATCTTGGTTTCCTTTAGAGGAACCAAACCCTAGAGAGAGGATGAGACTGCTGGTACCTATGTGCCTATGGTATAGGTGTTTACCTTTTAGGGATAGGAAGAAGAGTTGCTTAGACCCTGAAAAGGTTTAGTAACAAGTTGTGAGGCCTTATATCTAGATGGTTGTCCTTGAGGAGGACTTGACTCTGAGGTGTTTTTCTAATGGAAGGATAATAGGACATGCATGATGTACCTCGTACATGCTGGGTTCGTGGTTAGAATGATGAGCATGCAGTTGGATAGCTCTTACAGAAAAGTGAACCTAGGGTTCCTAAACCTAAGAGGGGAAGTAGTAGTTATGGGTGTACCTGATGCTCACGACGAGATTTGATAGATTTGAGCATGGCACCCCTCATGTTTAGAGGAAAGGGAAATCCCTGAGATTAAGGTGTATGTTTGATGAACCCCTCACCTATAAGTTGGTGACATGGGCAGGTATGATCTTGGTCCAATGTGCAGGAATAGAAACAAGTATGACCTACCATGGAGACCTAGTATGGTTTAGTAGGTGGTCTCCTTGCTAGCTACGTGCCTTAGTAGCTAGCTAGGGTTAAACATGCTCATGTGATGTAAAACTTGGATGTAGGGACGTTATGACCTTTGTTGCTATCAAGAGATAGTTTCCTCCCATCCTGGGATAGGACCCTTTTGTAGGGTATGAATCAGCTTTTGTTGGGTTTGAGGAAACCCTAAGAGGTCTCATAGAATCTTGAGAAGCTAAGTGGAGAGTACGTGGTATAAGAGTGAACATGTAGACCCATAGATAACCATCTCTGAGTGCAATTGGATGTGTTACCATGGAGGTAACTAGTATGGGGCCTGACCAAGATAGATAGGTCGCCATGACCCCTATGAAAGGACGTAAGTCAGACTACGAATGCCGAGAGAGATGATGGAGACTTGGGTAAGGTTCTAAGTTGGACATGTACTATGTTAGAATCCTAAGTCTATCCTAGGGTCAGGTAGGGATAAGACCGATGGAAGTAGGAGTTGCCTAATTCCCTAGTTGCACATGACAATAGGGCCGGGAGGTAACAACTATCATTGTCTTAGGGCCATGGGTTAGGAGATTGATCACCTTCATGAAATCATGGGACCCAAAGGGCAGATGAGGAGGGCACTCTCTGGATGCATAAGAGAAGAGGGATGACCCCAAAAGTGCCAGAACCCTACAGACATAGAGGAGATGACAAAGGATTGTGTGTGGACCAAAGTGGGTTCAAGACCAGTTTTCCATGGAAGTAACTTTGATATCAAGATGATCGTTATGTAGAGACATTATGTTGCACATTTCAACTTAGATTTGAAGGTGTACTAGCAATGTGGGATGTACCATCTCTACTCTTGGAACATGAAGAACTTTGTGTTTGGACGGCCGCAAAATGCTTATTTTCTCTTGTTATGGGAGTGAGAGATAGGATAGTACGCATACCATACACTAGGGATAAAGATGATGTGAGTGGAAACGTTGCTATGATGAATGAGGATGGAGATAATAACGTACCCTTGTGGAGTGTAAGATGTGTGGATGTTGTACAAACACTAAGAGAACTAAGCTAGTCATCTTATGAGGATATTTTTATCATGAGCTATGTGGAATTTGCGAGTTATACAAGGTTGAGTTTGAAAACTATGAGGATGAGCTCAAAGTTTTCCTGATGAAGATAGACTTAGAGTTTAAGATAAGATAATAAGTGGAATACATGGAGGTGTATGTCTGCAACATTACCTAATGCATAAGGATGTGAAGTGGTAATGGATGATCTAGTTGAGATGCAGCTCCCTAGTTTAGCTAGAGGCTAGAAGAGGTGGTTAGGTTAGCCCTAAGTTTGGAAAAGGAGATATGTTGGGCTAACACTCAGATGTAACAAGATTTGTTGATTGAGTTAGTGGTTTCTTAGTTAGCCAGCCTAGGGTTTGTCATGATGGAAGGATGGTTGTAGAACCTCCGATGCACTTCTATGGAAAAGAAGGTGATGCAACCTCGACTAGAGTGTTGTAGGGTTTGTGAGGAATCAACCTTAAGGAATCATGACATAGAGGAGATCATGATTTTAAGTTCATCATACACCGTGGTACTACTAAGATAGTAAGTGGAAGTAGTACTTTAGATACCTAAGATGAAGTTGCATGTGGCTTGTCACCATGCATGCCAGGAGGTGAAGGACAGACACCAGTAACCCAATGAGTTCCTATAGAGGATAAAGAGTCCCTGAGAGGGAATGTGAGTTCATCACTATGGATGTTGTGGTAAGTCTCCCATAGAACAAGGAAGGTCAAGATGCAATATGGGTTATGGTAAGATCGCTTTACCTAGATGACATAATCTAAGAGAAAGAGAGAGTACTATCAACAGACAGATCCGGTTGAACTACATGTAAGAGAGAGAGAGAGAGATGGTTCAACTGCACCATGATGCGAGTTCAAAGGTTCTTGAGTATGACCTAAAGATTCACTTCCATAAGGTGGAAGTAGATACATTAAGAACTTGATGTGAGTACAACTTTATCACCCCTAACTAATGGTTAGTATGATCCAGACAAGAGGGTCTGATGAGAGCATGTGTGCTCATTCAGGGTGATACATGGGAGGCAGTTCTTGCCCTATGAGAGATGTGATGATAACCACCATAGCCAGTATCGGGATGTAAAGAAGCTCTGCAAGGGAGTTTGTGTCAGTCACCACTTCATTAAGATAATGTTGGTGAAGGGACCTCGTGAAGGTCAGAAAAGGACCACAGTGTGTGTAGATGAAGTTGCTTCGATCGTGCGATGGTTGAAAGAGAGCCCAGGGGCGACATGAGTCGTGAGCTGATGCAAAGTAGACTGACATGCAGTTCACTGTGGGAGAATATGTGATATGAAAATCCAACCGCTCTGAGCTAGAGCTGAGACAGATGAGTCCCCGATACATGGGTCCATTTGAGATGGATTGGTGGAGATTCTTGTGTATAGTCTTACCCCTCAGGATAATGTGATGCGTGATGAGTTCCATGTGTTTAATTTAGAGCACTATGTGAGGTACCCGGTCCATGTGTTGAGCAATAAACCTAGTGAGCCCCAAGGGAGGCTGAAATGTCTTGAGTCACCTGTGAGGATTTTAGATGCCAAGGTGAAAGAACTCAGAGAAAAGAATATGTGATGATAAAGGTTCTTGGAAGCGCCATGGATAGGGTAAAGTCACTTAATCGGGCCAATGATGGACATAGAAAAGTCTTATCCTGAATTGTTTGTTTGCTTGATGGAATTTTGAGGATAAAATTCTTATAAGAGGGGAAGGATGTTTCAACCCCAATTTTGGGTTCTTTTGATGAGAAATGCAATCTCTCTTAATAAAGATAAATGAAAAAATAATGATGTCATTTGATTGAATGCATGAATTTCGTTTGTAAATAGCCGTGCTTGGTTGTTTCGTGCACCTTAGTGGATATTGGGCCCAATAACAGGGAAAAGAAAAAGGAAATTCAATTAGTACATGAATAATTAAGAAATGGAGAAAAGAAAGAGGTAGAAGCCTCTAAAAATCAAAGGAATATTCCCCAAAGGTGGATTTCATGCCTTTTGGGTTCCTTGGGTTCCAAGGAGTCCAAGTTGCAAAGATAATGCAATAAGAAAGAGAAAAGATCAATTAAATATTGCTTTATTAAAGGAAATATGAGATAATAATATTATTATAAGAAATATGTTATGGATAATAAATCCATCTTGGATGAGATTTCATGTCCACGTAGTATCTAATGGTAAAAGGAATCCAAATAAATAATATAGAAAGAGAAAGATACTGAAAATAAAAATGAATTTTTCCTTATTAAGGGAGTATTCTAGAATTCGTGATCGTCTTAGTCAATAAAGTGCTAAGAAATTATGTACCTTTCGTTAATGCCTTTTATTTTCCAAGATCAAAATTCTAATAAGAATAGAGTAGTCTTTTTTGTAACCTTTGTCAATAGAATAAAGGAATGTAATTAATGAATATACTGAATAAACAAAAAAGGAAGGTAATAATAAGAGGGGACATGTGAGAAAGTCCTATACTTTTATATATGGTCACAAGATAATCAAAGGAAACAATTAAGTGTTTGACATCATGGTTGAAGGAATACGTGAAAGGGAAGTACAAGAGGATATCTCTATAAATACAAGTCATATATCTATTGATATCCATCCTAGCCTCGTACCTCTCTCTCACAACGGCTGTGTAAGGTCGTGAAGATCTCCATCCATGGGAAAAGAAAAGGGTGTGTCACCCTAGTTTCCTCATCCTGGTCCTAGATCGTGGGCTATCCTTTCTATCCAAAAGCCATAATGGAGAGGAGGGCTTTGGAGATATGCTAGCTCGCACCCAGAACCAGATCAGAAGTGGCAGTGAGTGTGGAAGTGCCCTAACCTCCTTCGAGCCTTCGAAACCCAGGCCTATGACCTGGTGTAATAGACGTGAGGCCCTTGCCGCTGAGGAATGGAGATTCTAAGCTTCATCAAGGCTAAGATAGCCTCCTGGACTTCACAGGAGACAGTGAGGTATGAAATAACCCACCTTGTTTACCTTGCAAACTACTACAACATGTAGATCTGGTCAGACCTTGTTCAACCCCCACTGTTATCTCCGGTAGTTCCCAGTGGCCTCTCAGGTTTGGCATGGGCTGGAGGAGTTAGCCTAGTCTTCTTTTGGACCTCGCAGCGTAGGAAGCCCCCGAGGCAATGCACGACCACTCTGCTAGGGAAGAGGTTGCCGCCGTCGCGGGGTTAGGGGTGAGACAGAGTGAATTGTCTCGAGTACCCCCCCATGCGCACGTAAAGGATGGGGGCACAGGAGTCATTCTGTCCTTATTCCAAAATGGGCCGGATTATATTGAATTGACTTTAACTTGCTGACGTGTCCTCACCTGATTGGTCAGAATATGATTTTCTTGCAAAAATCTTAAATCAAAATTGGTAACTCAGATGTCAATATATTATATATGAATTTTTTTTCAGAAAAATGTGAGGAATCCATTAAAAATAGTTTTAGAGCTTAATTTCTCTTGCAATTCGAAAAGCAGTTGAAGTTGTCAACTTGAATGCATTAATGATTAAGAAACCCTAATCTATGATGATTAACAAATTGGGAAGGGTTATAAGGATGTTTAAAGTTGATATTAACTTGTTGATTATAAAAAGGGCATATTAGATCTAAAAGGATGATCTTTATGCATAGTTGGTTTAATTTAGGGATTCCATGTACATGGATGTACATGAATGGGCTTAGAAGCCCTAAATTATGTTGATATGGATTTTAATGGTTTTAGTTGTGCAAATCCATGAATAGAGTTGAGATATGATGATTCTTAGACATTTTGAGTATAAATGATTCTAATTGTGGATAAATACCCTTAATTTTGGTAATTAGGTTTTCCCTAGTGTATAAAAGTGGAATTAGTGATAAATAGAGTTCATATGTGAATTAGACTATAATGAATTATGAGTTGTTAATCCGAAAGAAACCAAAGATGATAATCAGCCTTAATGATCATGTCATAACTTAAAAGGATAAAGATGGTAGTCTTAGTGCAAAAGAGATATATTAGACTTAATTGACATTCAAGTATGCTTATGATGTTGAAATTAGGGTTTGTTGACCAAAAGGACATTAAAAGTAATAAATGCATTATGGAGGATAAAACCCTAATAAAACCCTAAAGTTGGCCTAGAAATCCTAAGGTGGAATCCAAGTCAATCTTGAAAATGTTTTGGATAAAACAATGACACTTAGATGTTATGCATTAATTTTAAGATATTGTTGATTGCTTGATAGATTTTTCTTGATTATTATTGCTTGGACATCAAGTTACCTTTGGATCAGGTATGTGGTTATGCTTATGAATATCTCGAACTAGTTTTTTGAGGATTCCCAAAGTTTTCATCGATGGCTTGAATTAAACTGTTGGGTGAATTTAATTCATGCATACTATAATGTTGATATGACTATCATGTAAGATATACGCCTACTAGCTCAGATCCTAGTCCCCTCTGTAACTTGATAGATTGACCTAGTACATGTCTACCTATGGGGTAGGTCCATCAGGTAATTGGATGACTTAGTACATGGCTACCTATGGGGTAGGTCCATCAAGTCACCATGAGTCAGAGATTGGGCTACCTTTGGGTAGGGCCATGCGACTCCACAACCCTAAGTAATGGCTACCTATGAGGTAGGACCATGGGGGTAAGGATCTACCATATGAGAGAGGTAGTATCCAAGTCCACTGCAGGGACATCACAAAGATAAGGGGATAGGTATGGATTGAGTAGTATTGCTTAAAATGTAACCTTGATTGTTAAATGATATTTGGTTACTTACATTGTTACCATAGTTGCACGATTATTGTTCCCCCCACATACCGACATATTCATTTATGCTAATCGACATTTTGTTTATCGGCATTTTAGGTACAAATTGAAAAGGACAAACAGTAAAGAGGCATATTGTGAAATTAAGAAATAAAGTGTAAGGAGGATTAGTTAGAATAGAGTCTAGGTGTGGATACAAGTTAGATATCCAAGTTTTTGAAAAAGGTATGCAAAGTTTGATTTTATTCCAGCTTTTAGTATAGTTTTGGTATAATTTAGTAATTATTATTGATTACTTGTCGAACCATTGATCCAGTTAATTGGGATAACGGCTCTGACCTCTTGGTCTCCCTTAATTGGGGGTTACCGGGAGGCGGGGTCATTACATAATGGTTCTGTGAAAGAGGTCCTCTATGTAAAGATTCTTAGATGACAAAAGAATCTTACTCAAATCCTAGATCATACTATCTAAAAATGGGTAGAAATGATATTGGACTTGATAGTAGCCAAAGGAACAACATAAAAAAAGGACCTTCAATTTTCAATGAAGAATCCTCTAGTTCGAAGGCTATGAGATCATCTAATTATTTCAATGATATTGATCATTATTCTACATATTGCCACTTTAAGAAATCATCCAAAATTAATTGGACTTGGACTATTAAGCTAACCCCTCCAGACCCAAAAATATGATTGGGGACCATTTCACCTTTCTTCTTATAGGTCACTTACAAATGGATTGACACGAGCTATTACTTTGCTAATTGGTTTCTCAATCCACATGAGAGAAGAAAGGTGAGATGAGTATGTGGTGGAAATAAGTGGAAAAGAAAGGTTAAGCATAGAGGTAATGTTATTCTTGCTCATATCCTATCATTGTGTGCTTTTGCCAAATTTGTATGCACTTTACATATGGTTTTTGAGTCAAATTTGGTATATTGTGATTCTCATCACCTTATTGCTCAAAAAAATTCCCTAATGCTTTCATAGTGCTATACTAACTTTCTTACACATGTTTGGATATGATTTATATTTTTATCATTCCTGTAGATATATTTTTCTGAAATATATGTGCTTTCTGACAACATTTGTTGTCGGTCGAGTTTGTCCTGAGAAAACTCAACTGAAAAGAAAAAAAATGGGTGTTACCAATAGCTCTTGTCGGCCGAGAAGCTCAACCCAAAAACTTGACTAACAAATATGCACAAAATATATAGATGGCTTTTTGGATAAGAATTTCCCTCTCAAGCTAGACTTTCTCAACCAATAGCATTATTCTATGGCACTCCCCTAGGTACCTTTATATATGCATACTACCACGCTTTAGATTTCCTATCTTGCATACAACTCTACCTTTCTAATTGTTATATATTGGTTTCACTATATCTTGAAATTACTTATCTTGAGTTGTTATGCATGATCTCTTTGAATCTCTTGGTTGTGTTTTAAATTACTTCCTTTGTTCTCTAAATTTCTACATCTACAGAATTGTACATCTTTTAATAATGATACAACCTTGAGTTTCTTAGTGGTAATCCTTTTTGGTAATGATGCATATTTTATAGTGAGTAATATTCTTTCATGTTTTTGAAATTGCACATCTCTTAGTTTGGATTTTTCTCTACATCTTATCATAGATTGTTCTTAAACTCATGAATCTTTTGCTATGATCTAGATTCTACTAGTTTTCCTAACTTGCAATGTCATATAGTAGTAGTTCATATACATGTAGTTCTAGCCTTGTGTTGGATCTAAGGGCTCTAGAGGGGGTGAATAGAGCTACAAAATTTCTCACAAAATAGATTAGACCTTCAAATTATATTAATTAGGAGCAAAAGCTTAACGACAATTTGAAGTCCTATCTAACAAGCATAGCAAGGATGAGAGAGATTAATAGCAAGCACTTGACAAAGGGATGTAGTGTGGTTCCACACTTCAAACTAGAAGTGAGTCAGTCCACTACCTAGAGAGGTCAACCTCTAGGACTTTGCAAGTGCTTTTCTCTATTATATCACCACAGAGATTTACAGCAATAGACCACCAAAGGACTTACCCATCCAACCACAAGGAGATCTCCACCTTAAGAAGGAACTTACCCACTTCGCTTGAGTCTTCATCCTTCACCTAGGTCTAACCCACTCAAGCGTAAGTCTTCTGCCTTGAAGGACTTTGATTCTCCTCTTGGATCTTTAGCCTTTTCCTTCTCCTTCACTTGGAGAAGATCACCACCTCTTCATCAACCTTGAAGAGGACCAGCTACAACTCCTTCTTCACTCAATGGAGCTTGCTTCAACTTTTCTTCATGAGAGAAGGGGATAGGGAAGTAGTGGAAGATTTGAGAGCTTTACATGCACAAAAGTGGAGCTCTCTTACAATAATCTTAACTCACTCACAAATCACGAAATGATGTGTAAACTAGAGAGAGAAAGGGGCTCAAGGAGTAGTAGCACACTCCACTATAGCAAGGACTTTGAATGTTGTGAATGAGAAACCTTGAAATGAACTCCAAGGGGTCCTATTTATAGCTGGGGGTGATCCCTTATGTTGGGGAACACTTAGGGCCGAAATATAGCCCTTTTTGCTCAAGGCAATAGATCTATTTTCATCCAAACAAGTCACCAATGGTTAGAATCACTTTTTTCTACATTTTCTGTACAGTACATTCGGTCGAGGTTCAATAAAGGTAACTCGAATGATCGGCTAAAAGAGAACTCCAATCTTCAAACTATCGGTCGAGTTTGTCCTGAGAAACTCGACCGATCAATTAACATCACATTTAGTCAGTTAGTCATTTGGTCGAGTTTTTGAATGCACAACTCGACCGATGCACATATCAGAAAATTGATCCAAGGGATCGGTCAAGATTGAAACTTGACCGATCAGTAGTCTGTGATCAATTTTCTAAAGTGATTAAAACTTGGTACTAAGTATCCCACATATTTTTCTCATCTTAATTACAAGTCATATCATCAATACAAGTGATTACAAAATTCTTCTAAGATCGTTTGAATGGATTTCCTTATTAGCACACTTGCATTGCTTTTGACTTGAACTTTGACAAGCTAGAACTTTTGTAAATTGATTATTTTCATGTACCTAACACCTGAGATCAATCTTGAATACACATATTAGATACATATGAATGGAATGGTTGAGTCATTATTAAAATATGGACAATGTATAACCTCTAGGTCAACATTCTCACCCTTTTGACAATGACAAACCATTCCTCAAACATATTGAAAAGAATATTGAAAGTATACCTTTGCCTTGTGAATAAGGGGGATTCAAGATTTGAATAATGTGACTTTCTCCCCCTCAATCTATGCTTACTTTAACCTGCATAGTTAATCTTTCTACACAATGAAATATACCATGCATGTACTATATGATCCTTTAGCAAGTTACATGATAAAGCATATAAAGAACACGAAAAGAATCACATACGCAATAATAGCAATATGATTGAATTTCAAGAAATTGAAATTTTCTCTCCCCTTTTTGACATTATCAAAAAGTAAGGGGGTAGAATAGCATACAAAAGTTTTCTCCAAACACAACCAAGTAGATATTCAAACATGGAATCCCATAACATACATCAAACAGAGACGAGAGAAACACGCAAGCTAGGTCATAATCAAAATATGGTGAAATATGGCACCAACTCATAAGATATAACTGATCAAAGAGTGAGAGTGCACAAAAGATAGATTACAACTCTTGAAGCATGTTCTCATCAAAACAACTACAAGAGAAAAGTGATGAAAGCTACAGATAAAATAGTTCACCTCAAATCATGTTCCCGGATGTGTTTAATACAAAATAGCCTAGAAAGATGTATATGATCAACAAACTAGAATAAAAACTAAGAACATCTAGATATCTAGGTCATCTATGTCTACATCATCCACAACATCATCATCATCAGCAACAACAGGCTCATAGTCATCATCTTCGTCTGAAGGTGCAGTAGCAACGCCTTCTTCACCGAAGTCACTAGTGAAACCATTAGAGCCATCACCATCATCCTCACCATCACCAACATCCTCATCAACATCAGCAGTCTCGACATCAGCCTGGTCAGGCATCTCTTCATCCATAGAAGGACCGAAGCCACAACTGGGCCAACGAGCATTCTGCTCATCCCAAGTCATACCAAGAGCATAAAGCTCATTGACCTAAGAGAAGGAGGGAGTAGAATACCCAAACTGGCAAGCAGAGTGGCCAAGGGGCCAGCAGGTAACGACAGGAAGATAGGAGTAGGACCACCAGCAACAGAGGGTGTGGGAGTAGTAGCGGAAGGATCAGGTGCTAGGTAAAAGTGATTGTATGCATATGATGCATAATCACTATCGGGGTATGGCTGGTAGGCAAGGTATGGGTGTGCAAAGGATAAGTTCATGTTAGATGTGATTGAGCATAAATCCTGGTACAGATGCTCCTAGACCTAGAGATTTTATGCTTGTCGGTGTATCATATAACCCATGAGGGATTCATTGGACACACAGAACGAGGCACGACTAAGTCAGGTAGGATGAGGAGGTGGAGGAGCTCGGATGGAGGTAGAGGTAGGTGGAGCTGAGGCTGAGGTAGTGTGAGGCACCGGGTGTAGTGGAGGAAAGGATAGGCACATATTTCTGAATAGTGGTCTCACTGATACACACTCCCTTCTTGGCAGGTCTGTAGTGGAAGTCAGAGAAGAGTGATTTCTCAGTGGTGAACTAGAAAAGACCACATATCAGGGTAGGATAAGGAGGATGGGAGCGACGGGTGTTCTTTCCAGAGTCAAAGAAAGTCATGTGGTGGAGGATATATCTAGACCACTTGACTCCAACATTCTCTAAGATGCAATACATTATCACCGCAGTGTTCTCTGCAATATTTGTTTGGTTTTTCTTTGGATGGATGTTGTAGTTGACCACTAGGGCTAATATACACTTCTTCATATCTAAGGAGGGGGAGGGTAGGATTCTCTTCTTCTTATAGGGAACGTCAGTTTTCTTCAGATAGAGATGGATATCAGGAAGACTGGTCTAATTTTTCTTGTAGAAACCTTTGGGTCCAAAAGGTCAAAAGTCTCACCATAATCCTTATGTCAGGTGTCATTCTCATCGGCTCCTAAAAAGAAGATATTTAGGATATCCTCTGAGATTTGGAATTTCTTCCCGGTGGTCATAGAAGTAAGGATAACTTGATTATTCAAAGGGGGTACAAGGGAGTTATAATTCCAACACAAATTTTCTTAGAAATCTTGAACTGCTTTTGTGCTTGACATAGAATTGTGAAAGTAGTCACGCTCGATAGCCAGAGCAGATAGGTAATAAACAGAAAGCAATCTTTCCACTTGATTGATGATAGCTTGACACCTAGGGCTAGGCTCAAAAAGGGATCTAAAAGGAAAAGGACTCCTATTAAGAAGTTCCTTATACCTATTTGCAGCCTCAATTGAGACAAAAAGGGTCTCATTGAAGGGAATCAAGCGAGAAGATGAGGAGGAGGATGGTGCATTGCTAGGGGCAGGTTTGTTTCTTCTATGTGAAGCCATGGAGGTGAAAAGAAGGATAAGAAGAGATCAAACGCACAAACCACTCCACTAAAAACATTCACACACCTAGGTTGAGCAAGGGGGGAGGTCTAGGAAGGTCTCCTTAGGTCGAAGTAGGGCTGAGTTAGGGAAGGGAAGGTCTGGGATTGAGAGCTTAGTGCTAGGAGGAGAGGAATCGATCAACTATTCTCTATTTGAGAGGAAGAATAGTCGGCCAAATCCAACTCTAATCGGTCGAGTTCTATGAGGTGGAAACTCAACCGATTGGTCATTGTTTAAAAAGCTCTTGCCATGGATCGGTCGAGTTTACTCGACTGATGGTCAACCTGACCTAAAACCACCAAACTTCATTTCTAGCCATTTGAATGCTAATTAAATTTATTTTTCAAGTCCATTATGTATATTAAACATACTTAGGCTCTTGTCACTCATCATTGGGTACTATATTGCGATAAAACAAGTGTTTGCAAAAAATACCCAAAAATAAGAGAAAACCAAGGCAATATGAACATGAAAAAAAAAACAATTTTAAGCATATTAGCACTCAAAGATGATCAAGATAGATACAAAACATATATGATAGATGACTACTATATAGAAGGCATATCAGATTCTTTCAAAGAAGTTATAAGAAATTTTGATCTAATTAAATTAAACTGCTCTCTAGATAGAGGTTTAGTGAAAATGTCCGCCAATTGATTTTCTGTGTCCACATGCGTGATATAAATATCCTTCTTGGCAATGTGATCATAAAGAAAGTGGTGGTGAACTTCTATATGTTTATCTCTACTATAAAATATAGGATTGCAACATAAGTTAATTGCACTAGTATTATCACAATAGATAGGAGAAGCATCAAAATGAATGTTAAGGTCTTGGAGCATTTGCTTCATCCATAGGACCTGGGCACAACAACTCTCAACTACAATGTACTCATCCTTGGTGGTTGATAATGCCACGGTGCTCTATTTCTTGGAGAACTAATACACCAAGCATGGTCCTAGGAGGAAACAATTGCCACTTATGCACTTTCTATCAATCAAGTAGCCTGCATAATCGGCATCACTATAGGAAGTAAGAGTAAAGTCTCTTGACTTGGGATACCATAGTCCAAAGTTTTGAGTTTTGTCTAAGTACCTTAGAATCCTCTTAGCAGCTATAAGATGAGATTTCTTAGGATTTAAATGAAGTCTAGCACATAAGCCAACACTAAACATTATGTTAGGTCTAGAGGCAGTTAAGTAAAGTAAACTTCCGATCATACCTCTATAGAGCTTCTCATCTACCTTTTCACCTTCTTCATCTTTATCAAGTTTGGCGGTTTTTGACATGGGTGTGTCCATCGAATCGATATTATCCATCCCAAAGTGCTTAAGTAGTTCATTTGTGTACTTGCCTTGGTTGATGAAGTTCCCATCTTTTGTTTGTTAGATTTGGAAGTCGAGGAAGAATGTGAACTCACCCATCATACTCATCTCGAATTCACTCAATATAAGATCACTAAATTCTTTGCAAAGATCAAGGTTAGTTCTTCCAAAAATGATATCATCAACATATATTTGAATGATAAGAAAATTGTAAGAAGTGTACTTTAGAAACAAGGTAGAATCTACTTAGCATGTGATGTACCCATGATCTAAAAAAAAGTTCTTTAATTTCTCATACCAAGCTCTAGGTGCTTGTTGATTCCATAGAGATCTTTTTGCAACAAATAAAAATGGTTAGGTAAACTATCGTGTTCAAAGCCTGGGGGTTGTGCAACATACACTTCCTCCTCAATTATACCATTCAGAAACGCACTTTTAACATCCATTTGATAAAGAAGAAAGATTTTATAATTGGCAAAAGCAAGCAACATAAAAATGGACTCAATCCTAGATATAGGTGCATATGTTTCATCAAAATCTATACCTTCCTACTGATTATAGCCTTGAGCCACTAACCTTGTTTTGTTCCTTACCACTTTTTCGCTTTCATCTAGCTTGTTGCGGTAGACCCACTTGGTGTCAATGATCTTTCTATCACTTGGTCATGGCACTAGGGTCCATACTTTATTCTTTTCAAAATGTTCCAGCTCCTCTTGCATAACTAAGATCCATTATTCATCCCCAAGAGCTTCCTTGACATCTTTAGGCTCTAGTTGTGAGATGAAGGTGATGTTGGTTTATTCTTTGTTGAATGCATCTCACGTCTTCACTCTCACAAATGGATCACCTAACATCACATCCTTGGGATGAATCTTTGCAAACGGGGGAGTTGAATCCTTCTTTTCATCATCTTTTTCTACTTCTTGACCAGCCACCTCTTTTCCCTTTTGGGTGATGCTAAGTTCTTTAAGGATAGGAATTACTTCATCTGCAACATCATCATTTGAAACAATATCTTTGGGAATATAGGGGTTAGTCACAATAAACTTTACATTAATAGATTCTTCTACCTTAGCAAGATCAACATTATAAACTCTATATGCCTTGCTAGTAGTGCCATAGCCAAGAAAGAAAGCCTTATATGATTTCAGATCAAACTTGTCAAGAGAATCTTTCGTATTCAAAACAAAACAAGGACATTTGAAAACATGGAAATACTTGATAGAAGGCTTCCTACCACGCCATAGTTCATAGGGGGTTTTCTTAAGCGAGGGATGAGTGAAAACACAGTTTTGCACATAACAAGAGGTACTGATAGCTTCATCCCAAAACTTCTTAGGAGTATCAAACTCAAGAAGCATGGTCCTAGCCATCTCCTGTAGAGACCTATTATTCCTCTCTACAACCCCATTTTTTTGAGGTGTTAGAGGTGAAGAAAAGTTGTGTGCATAACCCAGTTCTTGACAAAATGCACAAAATGCTCATTTTCAAATTCTTCCCCATGGTCACTACGGATGGAAACAATCCGGCAAGAAACTTCATTCTCAACTCGTTTGCAAAAACTAGAGATAACATCAAGTGTTTCACTCTTTGAAACAAGAAATAAGGTCCAAGTATATCTAGAGAAATCATCGACAATAACAAGGTAACACTTGGAACCACAAAGCGATTGCATTCTCATTGGTCCAAATAGATCAATATGAAGAAGCTCAAGATCTCTCTTAGTGCTAAGAAATACTTTGGATTTGAAGGAGGAGTTGGTTTGCTTTCCTTTTGTACAAGGTTGGCATTCTTCATCCTTTTCAAAATCTAATTTGATAAGTCCCTTGACTAAGTCCTTTTTTCTCAACTACTTTAATTGATGCATATTTACATGACCAAGTCGGCAGTACCAAAGAAAAATATCATTCGAGTTGGCTACAAGGAATCTACCAACCACAACCTTAATAGAGTTAAGAACAATAACATAAAGATTACCACTTCTAGTTCCCTTATATATAACTTGGTAGGTGAGGGAATCTAGAATCAAGCATTCAAAAGAAGTAAATAGCACAAGGTAACCATCATCACAAAATTGACTAACACTTATTAAATTGTGATGTAGTCCATCTACAAAAAGAACATTCTTGATGCATAAGGATTCACCTACATCACCCTCATCTTTGACTTTACCTTTCTTGTTGTTCCCAAAGGTGACAGATCCTCCTTTCTTCTTTGTGAAATTGTTGAAATGGCTAACGTCACCGATCATGTGCTTTGTGCAGCCACTATCAACAATCCATCTATATTTTCCCTGCAACAAAGGATAATGTCGGTTCCCAACTCAAACTTTGGGATCCGAAGTTAGCTTGGGGACCCATTTCATCTTTGGGTTGGTCCCCTTAGGCTTGTAAGGACAATAAGTAGAAGAATGATCATCACATTTGCAATCATAACTAACCATAGGATTCTTAGTGCCCAAAGATTCTCCTACAAAGAAATAGATCTCCTTGCTCTTTTCTTACCTTTGGCCTTACTCTTACCTTTTGTTGCTCCCCCTAAAAATTCCCAAACCACTAGTACCACTTTGTTGGGTAGAATGATCAAGGATTTCATTTAGGGAGTTCTTCCCTTTGAGGAATTTCTATAGGTATTCTCTCAATCTATGGTTATCATCATTCAAAGTAACAATAGTAGAAGATAAACTAGATATATCATCCCTAGCATGCACAAGATCAGCCTAAAGGGATAAGGCTTTAGTAAAATATGAATCCTTTCTAAGAGAGATAGCAGCAATATTAACATTAGGCAACAAAGGTCTAGAAGATAGATCATTTATTTGACTAAGCAACCTAGCATTTTTAGATTTGATCATTTGAATCTCTTTGAGATAAACATCTCTCTCTTCTCTATGAGCATCAAGAAGCAACTTAAATTCAGCATTTTTAGTTTTAAGCACTTCAAGTTCTTTTAGGAAATTTTGGTTCTCTTCCTTAAAATTTTCAATGTTCTTAAGGTAGATACCATTCCCGACTTCAACCCCATTGTAGTGGAGTTCAAGACCAAGGTATTGCCCTTACAAATTATCAATACTCTCAAGGTTGGTTTTCTCATTCAATTACAAAATTTTAAGCTTAGCATAAAGACCATCAATGATTTTTCCTACTCGTTTTCTTTTAAATTTACATTTAGCAAAACAAGAACGGGTAGTAACAAGCATGTCAATAATAACTTCTTTAGGTAATTCATGCAAACTTACCTCACTTGCCTCACTTACCTCACCAATGTCTTCACTTGTAGAGGCCATGAGAGTAAGGTGGCACTCTCCATCTTCTTTGGAGCTAGAGTTGTTTGAAGATGAAGCTTACGAAGTTGTATTAGCTGCATTCTTGTGTCTCTTTTCTTTTTTTACTTCCTCTTTTGCTTGCTCTCCTTCTTGTGATCATCTTCTTTCCTTGAGATGCTCTTATGGTGAGACTTTCTTGACTTCAAGAATTCACTCTTGTAGTGCCCCTTTTGACCACACTTGTAGAATCTCAGAGTAGAGGAGGAGGCTTGCTTTCCCTTGAAGTGTTTGCCCTTGATGTAGTTGGCTTCATGATCACTAGGGTCTTCATCTTCACTAGAGGAGGGAGAAGAAGTCTGGCAAGTAAGTTGTTGTTGAAGGATAATAGCCTCCACTTGTGCTTTGAAAGCACTATCTTTGATCTTCTTGGCTTCCTTCTCTTCTTGATTAGCTTCTTCTTCTTGCTTGTCAAGTCTAGGCTCATGGGCTTGAAGATTGCCAATGAGTTCTTCAGTTGGGATGTCACCAAGGATCCTCACTTTTTCAATTGAGGTGACCTTTGACTCCCATCTCTTTGGAAGAGTTCTCAAGATCTTTGAGTTGATGATGCCTCTATCCAAAGTGTTGCCCAATGCAACCACCCCGTTGATGATGACATTTATCCTTGAATACATCTTAGCAATGCCTTCTTTCTTTCCCATCTTGAAGTTCTCTAGGAGGCTGCCCAACATGTAGATATTTGCCTCCTTGATTTGCTTTTTGCCTTCATATGTGATGCACAGCTTGTCCCAAATCTCATAGGTGGTGTCCCATGATGAGATCCAGTTGAACTCCGTGGGAGTGAGGGATGCATAGAGGATGCTAATGGCCTCTGAATTGAGTTGAGACTTCTTGAGAGCAGCTTCACTCCATGATCCAACAGCTCCGGTTGGCTCTTTGTAAGGTGTTACCATCACCTTCCACATATCAAAGTTCATCCCTTGAATGTAGAACTGTATCTATCTCTTCCAATAGAGGAAGTTGGTGCCATCAAAGACCATAGGGCACATGGAGAAGTCTCCCTCTAGGTTGAGTGAACCAAGTAGGTTGTCGCCCATCTTCTCTTCTCATGGGAGATTGTTGGAGAAGATCCTTAGCTCTGATACCACTTGTTGGATCTAAGGGCTCTAGAGGGGGTGAATAGAGCTACAAAATTTCTCACAAAATATATCCGTCCTTCAAATTATATTAATTAGGAGCAAAAGCATAATGTAAATTTGAAGTCCTATCTAACAATCATAGTAAGGATGAGAGAGATTGATAGCAAGCACTTGACAAAGGGATGTAGAGTGGTTCCACACTTCAAACTTGAAGTGAATCAGTCCACTACCTAGAGAGGTCAACCTCTAGGACTTTGCAAGTACTTTTCTCTATTATATCACCACATATATTTATAGCCATAGACCACCAAAGGATTTACCCATCCAACCATAAGGAGATCTACACCTTAACAAGGAACTTACCCACTTAGCTTGATTCTTCATCCTTCACCTAGGTCTTACCCACTCAAGCTCAAGTCTTCCGCCTTGAAGGAATTTGCTTCTCCTCTTGGATCTTCAATCTTTGCCTTCTCCTTCACTTGGAAAAGATCACCGCCTCTTCATCAACCTTGAAGAGGGCCAGCTACAACTCCTTCTTCACTAGATGGAGCTTGCTTTAGCTTTTCTTCATGAGAGAAGGGGATAGGGAAGTAGTTGAAGATTTGAGAGCTTTACATGCACAAAGGTGGAGGTCTCTTACAATAATCTTAACTCACTCACAAATTATGAAATTATGTGTAAACTAGAGAGAGAAAGGGGCTCAAGGAGTAGTAGCACACTCAACTATAGCAAGGACTTTGAATGTTACGAATGAGCAACCTTGGAATGAACTCCAAGGGGTCCTATTTATAGTTGGGGGTGCTCCCTTTAGTTGGGGAACACTTAGGTCCAAAATATAGCCATTTTTACTCAAGGCAACTGGTCTATTTTTGTTCAAACAAGTCACCAACAGTTAGAATCGCTTTGTCTGCATTTTCCGTACAGTACATTCGGTTGAGATTCAATAAAGGTAACTCGAGCGATCGGCTAAAAGACAAACTCAATTTTCAAACTATCGGTCGAGTTTGTCCTAGGAAACTCAACCGATCAGTTAAAATCACATTTGGTCAGTAAGCCGTTCGGTCGAGTTCTGTGAATGCACAACTCGACTGATGCACATATCAGAAATTGATCCAAGGGATCGGTCGGGATTGAAACTCGACCGATCAGCAGTTTGTGATCAATTTTCTAAAGTGATTAAAAAGTGATTAAAACTTGGTACTAAGTGTCCAACATATTTTTCTCATCTTAGTTACAATTTATATCATCAATACAAGTGATTACAAAATTCTTCTAAGGTTGTTTGAATGGATTTCCTTATTAGCACACTTGCATTACTTTTGACTTGAACTTTGACAAGCTAGGGCTTGTGTAAATTGATTATTTTCATGTACCTAACACCTAAAATCAATCTTGAATACACATATGAGATACATATGAATGAAATGGTTGAGTCATTATCTAAATATGGACAATGTATAACCTCTAGGTCAACACCTTGTTCATGAATTGGTATTCAACTAGATGATATGCTTGTATCTTATTTGATACATATTCAAGCTTGTTCCTTGACTCACATATCTACTATCTTGAGGTACTTTCTTTCATAGTCTTACCTTTATATTTGTTCGAATTACATCTAGGGGTGTTCTTATGCATGTATTAATTTGATTTATAGACATTTCTTTGGCAATCCCCTAGTTTTTTTCTTCTACTCGCCATTCTATCTTTTGGTATTTCATTTTAATGACTATTTGTGCTTTATCTTTTCAACCCCCTCACTTTTTGAAATGAAAAAGGGGGAGAAGGTATGTCTTATGTAAAGGGGAGAATAAATATAGGTAAAAGACATAGCTTCCATAAATGATATGAAAGACAACCATGCAAGAGAATTAACATCAATTGATGGGGAGTATGAGACCTCCATGAGCATCAATTGAGGGGGAGCATATGAACTCAATTCCATGGAAACCCCTAGGTTTCTTAGAAGGTATGATTTTTCTTAAATACTTTTAGTACATTTATTGAATAGTTTGTCATCTTCAAAAAGGTAGAGAATGTTGACTTAAAGTCTAGTTGACTCTTAAATTCTAATTGACAAAAGCATTCCACTTATTTGTGTCTAATGCTTCTACTTGATAGATTTTAGATTAGGTATAAATACACTCCAAATGCCCTAACGTGTGCATCCTAACTTGAAGAAAAACAAGTCAAAATCAATGCAAAGTGCACTTTTGTGGAAAATGCCTCAAATCTATTAGAATAATGTTGTAAATCAATTTTAATGATTGTATGACTTATAATTAAGCTTAGAAAAAATCAAGAGCACTTAAATTGAATATTTCAACACTTTAATGGAACTTTCCAAAATTCATCAAAAGGACTTTTATCGGTCGAGTTTCATCTAGGATAAATTCAATTGACATCCTTGATGGATTTTTGGATTTGCTAGGGTCGGCCGAGTTTCCTCAGGACAAACTCGACCGACACCTTGCACTGATCAAATTAAATTTAAGACGTCACTTGATTTTCATCTAGAATAAACTCGACTGACAATTCAATTTTTCTTTGTCTCATAGTGCTATCGATGGAGCTTGCATTATTTGAACTCAACCGACAACACTATATCATAAGTATAGAAAAAGTGTTTCTAGCTGATGGAGTATTGCAAAACTCAAAAATAGATCAGTTGCAACACCCCAAATGACTAGAATTCATCATTAAGTGCTTCTACTGGCTAGGAGGCATACTTAACTATAAATAGGATCCATTGGAATTCATTCCATGGTTAGCCAATCACTATGAAGGTCCATATATTAAAGGTGAGTGCCTCCTAGATCCTCCTTCCACTCTTAAGCTAAATCACTTGCTACATCCATTAGAGTGAGTAGGAGATTTGTAAGAGATCTAGTCTTGAATGTATATCTTGTGAGTGTCTCACTTCCTCCACCTCTAAATCTCTCTTTCTACCATGAAGATGAAGGTTCTCTCTCTTGTCTAAGAGAGGTGAAGATAAAAAATGGAAGAACTTCCTTGGTGAAAGCTTCTTATTAGTGAAGGTGACGTCAAAGGTGGAAGATCCAAGAAGAGTGGGTAATTCCTTAAGGCGGAAGACTTGTTGCAAGAGTGGGTAAGTCCTTGGTGAAGACGAAAGACTCATTGCAGAAGTGGTTACCTCCTTGGTGAGGTTGTATACTCTTGGTCTTGAAGAGGTAAGTCATTTGTAAGGTTATTGGATCATTTGTCCTCAAAGGGAATGTTGGGTATCCTTGTCTCGGAAAAGGAAGGTTTTATTGTATCTCTTATAATAGAATATAAGGAAGGTGCAATTGTTGCGAAATCCTATAATTTGGCCTCTGTAGGTAGTGTATATACACTCTCCTAGTTTGGAGTTTGGAACCACTATACATAGATTTTGTCTTGTTCTTATTCAATCTTTCTCATCCTTTCTATGTATGTTTAGTTGCACTCAAATTTCATATATGAAACCCTATCTCTTGATATATTTTGAAGGTCTAATGAATCTTATTTCAGTGTTTTTATCTCTACTCAACCCCCTTATAGATCCCATCACCCATTGATCCAACACTAACTTGATCTACTTCATGCTATAATGACTTGGAAATATGAACCTATTGCATAAAATGGATCTAATATTGCTTTTGTGATCTTGCATGAATAGATATTGATGATAACATAACTCTCATGCATCCTCAATTATCAAATCATACTTTATCTATATCTAGTATTACTCATAATGTGGATGTTTCACCTAGATCTAGGGCTTAGTGATGATATGTGTGCTATGTTGAATCAATATATGCATGTACGGAACTTTGGAAACTATGTATGAACTATGTGAGACATAGATCTAGGGAAACATACACATGACTTATATGATGTTTAGATTATCAATTCCCTAGTGATCTAAGACCCCATATTATATCTTTTTCATCTTATGTCCACTTGGATTGGACCATCTCTAGATATCTTATCATATCTTGCTCACTACTCACAAGGTACTCTTAACCTCTTGACCCTATGATGATATTGCTTGTTGGTATGTATTCTCATATGAATGCTTTGTTAGATAATTACTTGTTTGAGATATTGTTCCTATGATTACTACTTTCATGTTTGATTATACTATGTTGACAAACCTCGAACATAATTTAGAGAAATCCATTATATATCCTAGTGCACCTGCTTGAAGTGTTGAGGTAAGGACACCAGGTTGGCTGTCCTACTTGAGATGTCAAGATAGGGCAGACCATTATGATACAAGGGTTAGCTCTTGGAAATGGCCTTGATGTCCCTTAAGGGTAGGGTTAGCAAATCTTTATCACCCTTATAGAATATTTTGATGGGAAGTTAGTCAGACTCTTCCAATGGGAAGTTAGTCAAAAGGCCTATGGTTGATATAGAGGATAAAGAAACCTAAACATGCTTTGTAAAAAAAATATTGTTAAGTGTTCTCACCTTGTTTTCACTTATTTCTTATTATGATGTTTCTAGTCAAGAAAAATTTATATTACTCTTAAACTATGTTTACTTGCCCTTTCATAGCATACTTAATGCTTTAGCATTAATATATTGTGTTTATCAAATTTTGGTTTCCACATGAAGATCTGCTGCACTTGAGAATCTATGGTCTAAAATGAAATACCAATGGTCCACTTGAATGTATAAATGGGTACATTCTTCTCTATACCTTTTAATATCTTGTTATCTCTTGTTGTTACTACTTTTACATATATACAACTTGTGTGAAACTATGTGCCATTCTAGGGACGGATGCCCAAATCCACTTGCCTTTGTCGACGTAGCCGTTAGGAGTGTGGACCTAGGGTAACAAATGGTTCTGTGACAATTACCACCTCAAGAACATCCATGTTCTCATGTTGTCTTTGCAATTCATAGTTCATAGAGCATAGCATCATATATTTGATGTCTATAGTATCATTAAAATGCTTTTTATAAGCATCCCTTTCTTCCTTAGGCATGATAGGACTAGGTTCATCTTGCTCATGTGTTTACAAGACATAGAGCTTGTGCTCATGAGTGAGAATGATTCTAAAAGTTCCTAAACCAGTCATGGAAGTTGTTCCCATTTAATTTGGTCTTCTCAAGGACCAGTCGCAATGAAAAGTTTTTGGTGTTTGCCATTTGTCTCTATGGTATAAAAATTGCATTTGTTGAAACATTTTTTGATTTATTTTCTTTTAAATATTGACGGTTAATTAGACCTTTAATTAATTATTATTATTATTCAAATTAATGTCCCTCACCATCAGTTTGAAAGATTGCAGCATACAATCTTCTAGTGAGCCAAGATCCACAATACATTGAGTTATTACCTAAGTAATGCTAACATCAATAACCAATTATTAAGATAGGCAACCTTTGCTAATTGCATCTAATTCCATTCTTGGATTGATGATATGTGCAACTCTTTGCCATAGTCCATTTGTATACTTCTATGAGCTTAATCCTATTAAGGTCACATACTTAAGCCTGATCCAAAAGCCAACACGATAGAAATACACCCTGCTTTGGTAGACCCGCATAACTACCATCACACTTCTACAAGACCGATGACGAACTACATTTTGGTGTGCCCACAAGTAGACGATCAAGCTTTATATGTGTGCTACATATGGAAAACATATAAGTTTAATATTTATTGAAGGATTTTATTTATAAGTACATATACATATCCAATCATCACATACATGTAATATATGCATACTATATCCATAAATGAAACATGCAATCAAAAATACACAAACGATAGTTATGGCCATTCTAATGCAATTCTTTGGAGCCACAAAGAATTTTCATCCACCCAAGGTCAGACAACACATGCATCAAACTATTTAGAAAAAACTCTATGTTGAAAATAGGCCAGTCATTTGACTAGACCCTTCAATCGATCAGTTTGGACCTCCTTTTGGTTGGTCGACTAGATCTTGACTCAAGTGGTTGGCTGGACTCCTATAATCAGTCAGTTGGGCCTCCATTCAATTGGCTTTTTGGGTCCTCCAATACTCTAGTCAATCGACTCGACTTCTATTCATTTGACTCACCTGGACAGAACATCTTCTATAGCTAAAAGTAGAAGTTGATGCTATTCCTATCTACAGATTACATTGTTCAAAGTGAATACCTTGAGTTACATTCGAGGGAAACATAGGGGGTTAAGATTTAATTGCATTTGGAATAGAGAGAGGAATCTCAGTATGCAAATGAATTTTAAGATAGAAAATAAACGCATCCAACCATGCACAAGTATCCAAGGGGTTTTGACCATAACCACACATACACTTATCATCGAAACAATTTTAAGACAATGTGTATGGATTATATATATATATATATATATATATATTATCATATATATAGGATTTACAAAACATTCCCTAGCATATGTGGCATTTAATCAAATATGCACAATAAGCATTTAAATATTCAAATCATGTGCAATAAAATAAATGATAAAATAAGATCGGATATGTGAGATTAAAATCTCTATACATCATAAGTTGACATCGATTTGATACCATTGTAGGGAAATACGAGGACAAAGATAGAAGCAAAAAAATCTCCATATTTACTTACCGGAAGATCATGTCAACAATAATGTATAAGGAAAGAAGGTACAAGATATACCTTGTCCTAGAGAATTTCTAGCGGCTATCCCTACACAGAGATGTGCTTCCTTCACAAGTAGAACACAAATGGCTGTCGATTGCGTCCTCTTTATGTAGCACTCACGAAGAGTGGTTGGAAATATCCTCCTATCTTAGCAGCTAAAGCTTCCATGCCTCTAAATAGTCCATGTGGACCACTAAGAACTCCATGTTGTATTTCCTTAGCTGGAGGGAAGGAGTTTTCCTGTCATTGTTAACATGTTAGCGTCTACTTTTCTCTCTTGCTATCTCTCCCTTTCACTAGTAAGACAGCTTCGGCTCTCATGTTACCAAAACTGTGATAAGACAAGTCTATGTGTGTTGACAGTCTTGGCCATCCCCTTTATATAGGAGTGAATAGGCTAGGGTTTCACAAACCTTGGGGAGATAGAATACATGAGCTGTCAGTGGTTCCACACTGTCAATTGATCAACAAGCCAATCCATATGATCGATTGGTATTTGGTCAATGGTGCAATAACATTGGTAATTAATGCATGTTGTTTCTTCCAACATCGACTCATTCAAATTTTCCAATTCGACCTAGTCGATCGATTGAACACTTCAACCTGTCGAATGGCTATTTTGACCATTTGTTGGGAACATTGTTCAGCTGGTTGGTTGGACACTCCAACCGGTCGACTGGCTAGTTCCATCGGCCAGTGTTAAAATTACTCCAGATGATCGACTAGCACACCAATCAATTGACTGGACACTCTAGTCGGTCGAATGAAACCATGTATTGTTTAAGTTGATTACTTAAATACTTTTAGTAACTAAATTAAACCTTATCCATGAGTAAACTCATATTCCAAGTGAATCCCATGTGTGTGGCCCTATAGGACCTGAATTTTGTTGGCAGTGAATATCCATAACCAAATTTTGACATCATAATCAATGAGTGGCATCTAGCATCACTTTATTGCTACCTAAGTAATTGAAAAGTTGGAGAAAAAATTCAACCTACATCTGTGATCAATGTTACCTTAATTGTGTTGTATAGTTCCTTTGTCTCTGATATCCTGAATCATCATCCTCTTAATATTCAACCCATGTTCCTTGAACTGGATCAGACTATATGAGATGCATGTGAGCTCACATATCACATATTGATTTACATGAGTATGTCCATACATTTCTCTATATCGCTTATCAAGTGGCCAAGATATCAACTCCGACAGGAGGGACAAATCCCATCTACATCACTCCCATCAATCCCCCCGTGTCACAATGTACATGTGCAACACCTTTATGCCAACCCTTATTCAAAGTCAGATTATATGGTATCAAAAAAATCATCGATCGACATGTGATGAGTTAATGTGATGAGTTCAATGACTTCGGGTCTAAGAACCACAATCACCACTATCACTTTGAGAGTTGATTCTGACAACCATTCAATGGTTTCCATGTATCACTTTCAAAGTGGGTCTCTCCGGTACATTATTCCCCAACATGTACCTATGTGTTTGGCTTGATATCCAATATCATGACTAATGAGACTCTGTCATCAGTCAGCACACATTCTAGTCTTATGATTATTGTTGTCTATTTTTCTTTTACAATAATATCCGACTAGGGACGTAACACGAATGAATGTAATCTATGATCTCATTGTTCAGGCTCTTAACTTGAAACCATATGCCATTGAGTAACATCATTATTTAAACATCTACCATGTTTGTGTTATCATCTCATGACCAAGACAAACATAATATATGGAGTTACTTTTATTATTATCAAATCAAGTACATGATGTCTCAGTACAATCATCATATGATTGGCTCTTTGGACACATAAACCAATAGGGGAAGGATGGCTAGGGTTTTTTGGGGCTCTGTGGGTTGTTGCTATTCAAATCTTGGTGTATCTGTCATGGGTGGAGAACCCATGGCTATATAAGCGAGACACTCCCCAAGCAACCCACTCCACTCCTAAAATATTTTTTCTCATTTTACGTGGTGGTCAATGGTTTCCTTACGTGATTTCCCATATCCTGAGGATTGGGTCAGTTTGACACACATTGACTATTAATTATGAGAGTGGTTATTGGTCCTTTGATCATACACCAACAAATATTACATGCACACACATTTTTTCCGTGTTTCTTAAGCGCCATGCTTAGACAAGACATTTGTCAAATATCCTTACCATTTGGCCCATGGTAAAGTTCCTCACCGTTAAGCTATCTATTCTTGGAGGTACATTTTATGTGGTTGGATCAATTTTGGATGAACCCTAGAAGGCATTAAGATTTTGATATAGTGTCTCTCTTTTTACTTTTTCCCGGTATAAAGGGCCATGGAAATACTTTATAGATAATCTCCATCACGCAAGTCGTCACAATGTCGACCATTGGGTTGTCTTAAAAAAGATTGGCAGTCAGATTTGTAGAGTAAGGGTCTCTGCGAAAGCATTTGTCTAGGAAAATAAAATGTTGTGTTCATCAATTAATCATAGATAACAATACCACTGACATTTGTTATCAATGAACATAGCATGTCAATTCATGTCCCATCTAATTAAACAACATCCACCCTGTACCTCAAACAAACCATGAACACGTCATTAGGCACCATTCATCCCCATCTTTCTGTCTCCAAGCCTTTTCTCTTCTGGATTGCGTTGGCTGTTCAGCTGTCTTTAGGACGAAAAGTACCCAAGGGATGCATCATCCACCTTGGCTCTAATTATGCATTCTCGTGGTCCGCACATTAACAACAAAATGCATGCATTATGAGACTTCTAATATCATCTCGTGATCTGCACATAAACAACAAGCTGTATTCATTCGTTGAGTCTAGATATGGGCCTTGATTAACACTTTGACCGAGATTGGCTGCATTCCCTGTTACATGAAGTTAGTCACTCCCTTGACCATCCAGCCCGTGCGACAAGATGTGTGCAACCTACCTAATAGCCAATCTAATATTCCATCCTCGTATAAAAACATATCGAAACCAATTTCACTACCTAAGCCTGCGTTTGGCACACGACTGGGGTTCTGGAATCTGGACTGGGTTAGTCGGGGTTAGTCTGGATTCCGGTACTGGGGTAGTCAGGATGCAGTCTGATTTTGTTTGGCAATGCAGTCTGATTCTGGTCAGCTGGTCTGATTTGAGTCTGTGTGCAGTCTGAATCTGTTTGGCAACCAATCTGATTATGTTTGGCAACCTAATCAGGATCTGCTTATTCTGTCTTGTTCTTGCAGAACTGTTTGAACAAGTACGCAGAATGTGTATTTGTGATGCCACTTCAACCTAAGTTCAGAATATATTAATAAAATTATTTTATTTGTATTGTATGAGTGTTGTTTTGTATATTTAGAAAAGTGCAAATAACATATGATTATGCTAATTTTTACGTGGTGATTAAAAATTAATTAAACATTAATGTTGTCTTGAATGACATTTGCATGTGGTATATATGTAATGTTGAACATATTCGACACAGTAATTGTCAAGCAACATAAATATTAAATTGGTCTAATATATTTTTATTATAAAGATGGTCAGGATTTTTTCTTGGAAATAGAGATGATATGATTCATGACATAACATCATAAATTACAAAATATAAGCCAAAGAAAAAATGTCTTGCTCCCAAAGTTGTACTAAGTAACAAGTAGTGTGAGTTACTTGACAATTAATTACAAATAAGAATCTCAACAAGTAGTACAAATTCAACTCATATTTGAGTTTAATAAAGCAGGGTTTTAAAATTGTAATGTGTTTAAAATTATAATGTACCATGATAATGATGATTAATAATAATTAAACTCACCCTGCCACCACAAAAGTATCAATCATTATCTGATTGAGGTGTGTTTTCTTTCCTCAGACCAAATCAAGCGGAATCGACGACTTAGTTTGGGGATGACGGAATTGAGGGGGATATGTAATCTTCTTTATAAAAGAGTGAAATAGAGGGAAGACTGTGTTGTATAATATAAATAATATAAGAAAAATGACTAAACAGAACTGTGTTCGTTCCGGTATGCGATTGGGTCTAGGTGTTTATACTCTTTTTTTCGATTTACCTTGTGATCACAGGAGAGCGGGACGGCTACTGCGGACCTACAGAGGACGGCGCACGAGTCGCTGCAGTTGGCGACGACAATCCTCTGTGGCCCCAAGATGGCGACGACAGCGGTTGACCCGACAGTCTTCTGTGACGCGGAACCGGAGACTAGGCTTCGACCCGCGACCTTACTGTCCACTTTGAGGAAGCAGGCCTCCAAGACCTCCCTCCAGTACGCGGCGGCCAGGACAACAAAGTTGTTGTTGTCGGCGTCTATCTAGAATAACTTCACGCATTTGGGGAGGAGGGTAATGAGGAGGCCTTTTTCCTTGCCTTGTGCTTGTTGTGACCTGCTTCTCCTTTGTGGCGGCTAGGTTTAGAAGGAGAGGGTGAGGGGAGTCCCGGAGAAGAGAGGGGAAGAGGGGAGCAGGAAGGAGAGAGGCAAAGAGGAGAGTCTGGTTTGGAAAAGTGAGTCGGGGTCATGGGAGGGGTCACGGGAGGAAAGATCCTAAACTCGGATCGAGAAATGAAATCCCTCCTCGCGTGGGACTGAGGTAGTCCGAATTAAGGGATTCCGTTATCCCAAAACGGGAGGAGATCGAGATTTGCAACCAAACACAAACCAGTCCTAATCCTTTGATTGTTTGGTGGGGTTGGCACTAAAAGACAAGCCAAAATCTGGATCCAGTCCGGTGCCAAACATGGGCTAAGAGACCTAGTTTCAATTGGACGACTGAAGGCCTAATTATTTTGTGGAGTAAGCTAACCAACATCATGACCATTTGACGACGGCACTTCCGTATCTATAATACAAGCTTTGTCCCACCATCGGGTGGTATACCAACTTATAACCATAAGCGTGGTCCACAAAGCCTGCGTTTGGCACGGGACCGAAACCCGGTTTCGTGCTGTCTTTTAGTGCCAACCCTGCCAAACATCTTCCGGTTCAAGGATGGTTCGCGTTTGGTTCAAAACCCAGAAAATCCTCCGTTATGGGATAATGGAACCCCCAAATCGGGGTTGTCCCAGTCCCATGAGGGGCGAGATTCCGGTTCACAACCCGGTTTACGCGATCCTCTCCTCCCCTCACCCCACACCCATCCCGACATTCGTCTCCTTTCCCCTCTACCTCCTATCTTCTTCTCATTCTGCTCTGTGGCGTATCCTCTCTTCCCTCCCGATACCTCCTCTCCCGAGACCTCGAGACGAGCTCTGTGGTCTGTCCTCGCCATTACTATTATCGCCAGTAATAAAGCTGAGCCATCATTTCCATCAGTCGTTCCAACGACAGCCATGGCAGGTGACTGGCGTGCCCTAATCCCTGCCCAGTGGAGTAGGCGGAGAAGCAGGTCAATCAAGCGGCAAAGCTGTGGTGGCTCGTCTACAAGCTCATCTGCAAGCGCCGAGCTACTCCCGAGTTGTCAACTCGCATCAAAGCGCCGTGCAGTAAACCCTAGGAAGGGCAACCAGTGTCCCGCCTGCTATATACTTGTGCATTTCATCATCGATCTAGTCGCATTTCACCTTCGAAGCCTCCATACACTCTTCTGTTCCGCCGCTGCCGCCGCTGCCGAGCCGCTGTTGTGGGAAGTCGCCGAGCTGCTTGCAAGGTAGGTATCCACCGCCCCTTTTCATCAATCTCGTCAGTAACATTGCAAGGTTTTCAGTATAAAAAATGGTATATGTCTCCGCCGACCTGCTATTTAGTAACATTTCAAAGTATAACATTAGTTGATTGAATTTGATCTTGATCTTGATGTTGAGGCATCTCTGTGGTAGTTGGTTGAATCTGATCCTTGGTATTTATACGAAATCCCTTCTTGCTTATTTTAGGAAGCAGCCATATTAGCTGCAACAGCTCTGTACATATTAGGTCTCCGATTGAAACTACTCTGTATCTACTGTTGTGCTATCCTTAATCCCTTACTTAAGTCCAAAATTTGTATAGTGGATTATAGAATTTATATAAATTTGTTTTGTATATTAGTGGAACCTCAACCCATTATTGCCACATTTACGTTTATGCATACAAAGTGGTCAATTTCCCACTCCACTGTCATCTTGTCAAAGTGGTCAACAAAATGGGCTGACAAATGTGGTTGTATCCCTCTTTCTCCCACTTGAAACTATCCTCTATCCATCATGTTTTTATTTGTGGTGTATATGGACATAAATTGCTTTGTAGATCCGAACAAAATGAAGTCATAGAAACTCCTCATATTGTGTTATATGTGACCATGAGTGAAGTTCTTTTATGTAAAGTGAAACCAGTCTTAGATTACCATTGAGGTAATTTTGCATTGACTAGGGTTTTGGTGTAATTAGAATGGGGTTTCGGTGTAATTAATGATTTCTCTTTTGGTAAATTGTGTAGTTTCAATTAACATTCAGGCTCCATTTTCCTGTAAAATTTCTAGTACCTGACAAAACATTTGAAAGAATTCATTTAAGTGATTGAGTTATTATGTTCTTTATCATCATTCACTAGTTTTATAGTACAATGTGGTTGCTTGTTCACCACAACAAGTTACCTTTTGATATATAGATAAAAGTAACCATAGTTTGAAAGTTGACACCATGACTATAAATTCCAAAGTTACTGGTTAACACCCAATATACATATGCAATCATAACCAATTGAATGGAAGTATGGATGGCAATGATACCAGGGAATTCCAGAGCATGGCTGGTGTGTGTCCAGTCCACTGATGTTCAACGAAGAGCAGACCATCAGTAAAACCTTCTGCTCTTGTCTTATGTTTCACTTTTAAACCTACTTTCTCAAGGTGAACGATGGTGGCATTTCCTATATATACTTTAATTTCTAAGCAGCCTAGATATTTCCTTTTTTTTGTGTTCTTTATTGAGTGGGGCTGCAGTATGGCTTCTTTACATAGTAACCCCTCCCTCTATATTGTATATTTGCTCTGATACTTGATGAACGTCAGCTTCTTGTTTCTATCTAACAAAAAGTAATTCCTAACCAAGCCAAGAACTAGTTATTTCACATCATTTCCTGGTATTTTTTGTCACATTGTTTTTCCTTTTTAAGATTTAGGCCTTGAAATTGTCCTTGTGGAACACACAGAGTAATATGTAGTTGCATCCTGTCTATGCATGCATTCCAAAACTTCAATTTTCACAAACAATTGTAGTTCCATTTTTGGTTGTTGATCCTGCAGTGATGGTCATAAGAGGTTTTTCATTACTACATGGCACTCGCATTGCTGATCATCAATTTGTTTATGGCTAGTTGTTGGATTGGAACTCTGGATGACTTCAAAAGTTGGTATAGAGTGATTTAGGTCCTCTATCCATCATGTTTATATTTTTCTACACACTTCAATTATGTGGGTAAACTTGTTGGCCTTTATGTCATACTTGTCAAGGTGCCCCAAGGGGGTGAGCCTTGACCTGCACCTTAACCAAAATGTCGCCTTAAGTTTTTTATGGAGTCCTGAGTCTATATATAGGTATTTAATTATTTATTTGCTATACACATGTCCTAATATACAAATGAAGTATATATATCTATGTTTGTTGTACAATGCCATTATTTTCTGGATAGTACTCTTGGTATTTATTTTATTATTTTTCCTGTGGTAGTTGGTTGAATCTGATCTTGATGTTGAGGCATTCCTGTATAGCTATCCAATTGTACTATACATAGATTGCAGGCATATTAGTTGCTTGAATCTGATCTTGATCTTGATGTTGAGGCCTATGTATGTATTGAAGTACTATGTATGTATCTTATTATTTATTGTTAAATCATACTAAAAGCATGATTTGGACATCCTTCACTTGGTAGACATGTAGAATTATGAATCATATTTGACTCATAAATCCTCTTTAGTCAATAAGCATTACATTGTTACATTGTCAATGATCTTATATTTAGCAACAATGTGTAAGTTAGTTTTAGTATTCAATAGTTACATTGATGAAATCCTATATATTATTAAGCATTCCTCTAAATTTATACATCCCTAACAATTGAATGTTTGACTAGTAAAAATGGTCCTTGAGATAAACAAAATGTATTTCTGATGTGGGTGTAATACTTTCCTAATAGTAAATTGTGCCAGAATTTATTCTCATTGAGTAGGATGTCATATCACTTGCAATTTACTATTAGATTGTGTGCCTTTACATAAGTAATCCATGTACCTTAGTACCCTATAAGCAATAAATAGTGCCTCAGTCAAGTTTAGAGGTATCAGAAATAACATACTTGACTTGGAACTTTTGTTGTTCTGGTTTGCAAACATGGATTGGGATAAAGTAATTGTCTATCACCTAATATGCTTCATATTCTTCAGGTTTGTAGAAACACAATAAACTTAAACATCATTATGTTAGTTAAAGGTGGCACTCATCTACCTTGTGAGGAAGTTCATTTGTTAGGTGTTGATCATGTTGTTTATATTACTTGTCCCCATTTAATGTTTGAATCATCATACCAAAGCAAGCATCTGGAAGCTGCTTGCCTAGACAACTTTGTTACTTAAATAGCCACATATTAGATTATTACTGAAATAAAAAAACTGTTGTATAGTGGATTGTGGATTTCTAGCTACCCAACATATGATGGATATGCCACACTTGCTACTACTGACTCTTTCATTTCCCACTCCACTGTCATCTTGTCAAAGTGGTCAACTAAATGGGCTGACAAATGTGGTTGTATCCCTCTTTATCCCACTTGAAACTATTCTCTATCCATCATGTTTATATTTTTCTACACACTTCAATTATGTGGGTAAACTTGTTGGCCTTTATGTCATACTTAAATAAAAAATTATCTTCTACTGCTATTTAAGCACTGCTATCCTTAATCCGTTACTTAAGTCCAAAACTATTGTATGGTGGATTACAGAATTTATATAAATCTATTTTGTATATTAGTGGAACCTCAAATACCCATTATTGCCACATTTACATCTATGCATACAAGTATAACTTTCAAAATTATGTATATATCTATGTATGCAACAATACAACTGTATATATTGAGGTTTAGTTGTGTTTAAATGTATATATCTATGTATAAAACAATAAAATATTTATCTTCCTGTAAGACATGTCTATCAGTGGATTAACCATAATTTTATGGATTGACCTACATTTATGTATCTGAAATATAACATATATATGAAAGGGGAAATGATATAAAGATCATAAGATGTGTATTGATATAGGTAAAAATAACATATACATGAAAGGGGGATGTTATAAAAATAATAACACATGTATAGACATAAGTAAATTGTACAAAACTTTAATTTTTCTTAAAGCTTCTCTGTATATTACCTTCTATATATCAGGACACATGCTCCTGACTAGGTAATTAGTGATATTTTTGCACTGTGGTCCTGAGTGTATATATAGGTATTTAATTATTTATTTGCTATACACATGTCCTAATATACAAATGAAGTATATATATCTATGTTTGTTGTACAATGTAATTATTTTCTGGATAGTACTCTTGGTATTTATTTTACTATTTTTCCTGTGGTAGTTGGTTGAATCTGATCTTGATCTTGATGCATCCCTATATAGCTATCCAATTGTACTATAAATAGATTGATACTTATAAGAAATCCCTTCTTGCTTATTTTAGTAAGCTTCAAGCAGCCATATTAGCTGCAACAGCTCTGTATATAAGCTGAATATAATCCTAAACTAATGAAAATTATCTACTGAAATAAAAAATTATCTACTGCTGATATTTAAGAACTGTTATCCTTAATCCCTTACTTAAGTCCAAAACTGCTATATAGTAGATTACAAAATTTATATAAATCTGTTTTGTATATTAGTGGAACCTCAAATACCCATTATTGCCACATTTACATCTATGCATACAAGTATAACTTTCAATGTTACTATTGTACACACGAATTCTGCTGATTATATTGCAAATAATATCACTATTTTGGGTAATCTGTGTTCCCTCTGAATTTCTTGTATGTACCGTCCTTGACCTTGTCGTTGGTCGTGCAACTCTCTTCAACCTTCACTTGGGCTTACCAGGTATATTTCATGAGTAATACGAACACGTTGAATGTGAATGCCATGCTGAATGCTTGCTATTTATGTAGTTTTCCTGTAATGAACATATTTGATGATGTGTTTGCTACAACCATTTCAAATTTAACTATAATTTAAAATTTGTTGTACACATTTTGGATCTTATGACTGGTACGGGTAATGGATCTTGTCTTAGCCTACTTCAATACAAGTTATTGCTTTCAACTGCGTAGTCTCATACTAGGTTGGTATGACGGTTTCGTTTAAACACCCACACTAAATTGATATATCGCAGTGTCATTGCTACTATGGCTGCACCCGACCTGAGGTTCCGTATTGTATGGTCGAAAGAGTTCGATGAGGCTTTGGTTGCGGCATTGAGGAGACAATATGACATGGGTAGGTGCATCGATGGAATATTTACTAGGGACGCGTGGAGGGAGACGCTACGCGATTAGCATATCAGGATGGGGAGGAACGAGGGTAGATTGTATCAGTTAAAAACTCGGTGGAAGAAGATCAGGAGAGACTATGCAAAGATAAAATTGGTAACCAACAAAAGTGGTGTTGGATGGGATGACAACAGGTACAAGCCAATATTGCCTGACACCCCGGAGTGGAGGGAGGCACTTGCGGTATGTCTAATAATATATACTCCCCTGACTAGTATATATTAAATTAAACTTCTTACTTTTGACCTAATCAGTAGTTGTCCCCTATTTTAGGCAAACAGGGAACTAGCGAGATTGATCAACAAACCATTCTACCACTACCACGACGTCGAGTTGATGGGGGGGAGGAACATAGCTAGGGGCCATCATGCAATGTCCTCAACTGATAGACAACCTCCTTCTGATGTTGCATCTGAAGATGATGTTGTTGTTGACCTAGATGCATCTGATTCATTTGTCAGCCCAGAACCAACCGGTCCAGCCAGTTTCACTGAAGACGTGGTTAATTCTGGGACACAAAGTGAGGACACCAATGGAGGATCACACAACCAAGGTGTTGGTGCAACGACTCCCACCACGATCAGACGTAGGAAGCGAGCGTCAAGCTCACAGGACAGTTGTGTCCTATCTAATGATGTTGTGTCCGAGTTTACAAAGGTGTTTTCCAAGGTACATGAGATGGGCAGCGGAATTGCTGTTAGGTGTAATGATAAAGACGAATACCAAACCATTTTGCACCACTTTCATGCAACCTACCCTGACACCCCTATCCCAGTTTTTACCACTCTTGTACACGCCATAAAATATCCATCTAACCGTAACATTTACCTAAGCCTTATGGACACCCCACACAAAATTACCATTTGGTTGCAAGACTTGTGGGAAATGAAGAACACAGCTTCTGCAGCTTCTGCATCACAATCACCCTTCACGCCACAATCTCCACCGTACTTTTGAGGTTGACTAATTTAATAAGTATATCAGTATCCTGCCTTTTATTTGATGAACTTTATCAGAAGTTGTTGTTGTACTCTTTTATTCAGTTGTTGTTGTACTATTTTATTCTATTGGGAACAAGCTCTGAACTATAGTACTATGTAATGGTTTTAATGGAACAAGCCCTAATTTCATTTTTGCAAAATCTCGATATTTCCCTGATGCGGATAATTGCTTTTAATTATAGACGTGATGGCTGGTATGCATCCATATGAAACAACTGATGACATTCTACAACTACTGCATGTTATGTCTGCTCCGGCTTATGACATTGCTAACGCAATATCCTACCAAATAGCCGACTAAATTTCCCACAATATCATGGGAAATTCAGACGCCTCAACCACACACCAACCAATACCGAGATCGGTTAGTATTAGGAGCGTCCATCAAAAGGTTTTAGAAATAATAACCGGCCATGAAAGGAGGGCGTATGATCTGTACCGTATGCTACCCAACACGGTTTTAGCCTTTGTTGACAAACTTGAGGGCCGAGGTTTGTTGAAAAGTACCAGAGGTGTGTCATCAGTGGAGGCAGTTTGCTACTTCCTTCAGATGGTTGGCCATGGCCATACCAACCGTGTTCTTGCTGAGGACTACATTCACAGTGGTGAGACCATAAGTAGAAAGTTTAACGAGGTGTTGGATGCAGTGTGTGCTTTGTGCAGTGAATATATTGTCCTGCCAACTGCATCCACAACTCCGCATCGCCGCATCGGCGAGAGTCCAAGATTTTACCCTTACTTCAAGGTATGACCATCACTTAGTTGACCATTGTCCATTCCATTGTTAATATAACCACTATCGTCATCGTTGAGTTTGGTATTTACTTGCGTTTTTCTTATATACTTGTCTTAGGATGCCATTGGGGCAATTGACGGGACACACATCCCCGTTTTGGTGAAGCGTGAAAAGCAGAACCGATATAGAAATAGAAAAGGGAATGTTTCCATGAATGTCATGGTTGCAGTCGACTTCTCAATGGAGTTTACATATATCATGACTGGTTGGGAGGGATCTTCTGCTGACCAAAGGGTACTTCAGGCAGCTACAACCATAGGCGGGTTCAAAGTACCCGCTGGGAAGTACTATCTTGTTGATGCAGGGTACGCCAACACCAGGCAATTTCTTGCACCATATCGAAACGTTGCTTACCATATAGCAGAGTATCGGGGTAACAGAGGCTCATACACAAGCAAAAAGGAAATGTTCAACCACCGACATGCTCAACTACGTAACGTTGTTGAGCGAGCCTTTGGTGTGTTGAAGAAGAGGTTTTCCTACTTTCGTAAAGGAGCAACTTTTCCCGTGCAGTCTCAGTCTCGGATTGTAATGGCTTGTTGTATCGTTCACAATTTTATCCGGCGCCAAAATGATGGCGATCCTATGATGGACGAAAAATTGGATGAGCCTCATACTACGACAGACATCTCAAACGAATTGAGTTCTCTACAACAAACAAGCCAGGTCGATGCTAGAGAGGGAGATGTCTTGCGCGAAACTGTTGCCAATTCTATGTGGGCAAATCAGTGATTTATACATTTGTTTTGTAACTTGCAGACATTGAAACATGTTATACAACATGTTTCACTTACTCCCTTATTTGTGTAACCTAACGGCCAACTTTTGTTATCAAACTTTATTGTTCACCGTTTTATTTGCCTATTTATAAACAACGTGAAATTGTATCTCATTAGGTTTTCTGTCTAAAAATGGACAAAGACATGTTGTCGTGCCCATGTGGTCTGCAGTGCACCGTATGAGTGTACATGGATGCCACAGATGCGGCAAATGGACGGTTTGAAGACAACAATCCCCACAGGCCATATTTTACATGTGGTAGGGGTCTTGTACAAACCAGATGCCACATGAGGTTGCCCGCGCAGCAAGTACCACCTACAGTGGCTACGCTGACTGCAATTAGGGATGCAATGGTATCACAACTGGGATATGCACGTAGCGAACGCAAGTTCTGGTCAGAACATTGTGCCTTTGTCTGTTCAACCAGAGCAGACACAGATAGGTTACAAGAAGAAATTTCAAGTATGCGGGAGAGGTGCCGATATCTTCTCCAGCGACTTCAAATTACGAGCGATAATGACTCTTCATCAGAAGAAGATGGATACAATACGTCATAGATATACTATATTATGATATGTCTAAATGAACTCCACTTGTCTGTTGCAACAATTAGCTACTCGGTCTTCATATTATCTTTGAAAACTATGTCATGAACCTGATATTTTTGTATTAATCGTCAATTCTATTTTATTAGATGTCGATGATTCCATCTGAGGTTCCGAGGTGTGATTGTGGGCTAAATGCAGCCTTACGGCTTAACACAGAGGATGCAGGGTTAAATGACTTTACCATTCTGAGTCAAAGGCCGGGAGAAATGTATTACATATGCCCTACTTGTGAGGTGTGATAGTACATCAATAAATAATATATTGTCCTTGTCGAGGCTCCGCATTCTTTGCCATTAACTTGTACCTCGTACTACATTTTAGGGAAAAGACCGATGCAGATACTTCCATTGGGCAGTCGATCTCCCCCCAACAATTGATTCATTGAAAGCGGAGATTATGTTACTAACTGTTGAGTGCAAGTCAGTGTGGGGTCAGGCGATGAACATGAAGGACTTCGTTGAAATTCATTACAACTACGATGAATTATACTCTACGAAAAAGTATGAGCATGAGGTTTTACAACGCAACGTTGCCAGTGTTGAGGAAGATTGTCGTATGCTTCTCGACATCCCTTCACCTCAAATGACTCCATGACGTTGAATGGAAAATGCATTTACATTGTGTTCTCTATTTAGAATGACTATCAATGGATGTTATGAACATCATACACTTGTTTAATTTAGGCACTTTTATAAACGTCATATTACATTTTAAGTGGTATGAAAATTTTCTTCATGTTGATGAGTGTTTTAGTAATGATGTATATTATTATTCGAATTTTTTCTTAACGTTAGCTCTAACCAAATAATACAATTAATTGTGATATATACTCTTACTTTTTGAAAAATATATTACTTACAGAATCTGTTATATGGCTGCCCAACCGCCTGCCCAACCGCCGACACCGTCTTTTATCTGGTCACACGAGCTTGATATGGTTCTCAGGGGTTTGATGAGAACCCAATATCACGTGGGTAGATGTGTGAATGGAGTATACTCTACACAGGCTTGGATGGAGGCATGGCACCAGTTCGTATACATAACAGAAAGCCCTTACATTTCATTGCCTGAGTTGCAAATGCGATGGCAATACATCAAGAGAGAGTTTGTAAGAGACAATATGTTCATATTGGCAGATTTATTGCCTCCCCCCACATTGGCCGCGCAACAAGGCATTGAACGCAACTTCTTGACGACGCGTCGCACTTACCCACCAGGGATTTTTTTTAGCACTGACAATTGAAATAAACAAATGAACTTGTAACATTTGTGCTAAATGTAGTTGTGTTTTTGCGTCGAAACAATTTACATTGTCTACTTATGTGTTGTATTATTATATGTTGCACCATAATGCGATCAAATTTCCTACTTCATTATTATCTTATTGCCACAGTTACTTTACGAATTCTATTATTTGTTCATACCTTTATTTTTATCAATTATAGATGTCGACATCGCGTGCAATTCATAAATATGCTGAAGAAAACCTTTTATGCAAAAAACCATGTTGCAATCACATAAACGACGAGGGCAAAATTGGGACAGATGATCAAGTCAAGGGCAAAGTCATCAAGGGCAAAGTCAGTCAACATGTTCCTCATTTGCCATTGTTGTTTGATTGGCCAAAAGACGACATCAAACAACAAAACAAGCAGCCGGTGCAGGAACCATGCACAGTGTCATGGGACGAGTACGATGAGGTCATAACGTTGGCCCAAAGTGCCTTGTCAAAATCTTAGCTTTGGTTTGCCTGTTTATTGCTCCCCTTTTTTGTCCTTCTCCGTTGAGGAAGATCACCCGTAAACAATTATGTTATTATCAGTGATCGTTTATGTTTCACTAATGACGACAATATGATTATTATCAGTTGCTTTTACCGACGATAATGTAATTTGTTTATGTTATGAACAAAATATATTAGGCCAATTTCATATTTCATGTAGCTTGACTGGCAAGTTCATATTTCATGTAGCATGACTGTTAGTGACGATAATGTAATTCGTCACACTCATGACGACAATTAACTAGGTTCAACATTACATATATACCACATGCAAAAGTCATTCCAGACGACAGTAACATTTCATTACTTTTTCATCACTACGTTAAAATTAGAATTATCATATCTTAGTTGCACTATTTTAAATATACAAAATAACACCCACACAACACAAATAAAATAAATTTTTAATATATTCTAAACTTAGGTTGAAGTGACATCACAAACACACATTCTCCGTACTTGTTCAAACAGTGATGCAAGAACATGACAGTTACTTGTTAATCACTACGTTAAAAATTGAATTATCATCTCTTATTTGTACTATTTTAAATATACAAAATAACACCCACACAACACAAATAAAATATATTTTTAATATATTCTAAACTTAGGTTGAAGTGACATCACAAACATACATTCTGCGTACTTGTTCAAACAGTGATGCAAGAACATGACAGTTAGTTGTTAATCACTACGTAAAAATTAGAATTATCATATCTTATTTGTACTATTATAAATATACAAAATAACACCCACACAACACAAATAAAATATATTTTTAATATATTCTAAACTTAGGCTGAAATGACATCACAAATACACATTCAGCGTACTTGTTCAAACACTGATGCAAGAACATGACAGTTAATTTGTAATCACTAGGTAAAAAATTAGAATTATCATTTCTTATTTGCACTGTTATAAATATACAAAATAACACCCACACAACACAAATAAAATATATTTTTAATATATTCTAAACTTAGGTTGAAGTGACATCACAAATACACATTCTGCGTACTTGTTCAAACAGTGATGTAAGAACATGACAGAATAAGCAGATACTGATTAAGCTGCCAAACAGAATCAGACTTCCAGCCAAACAGATTCAGACTGCAGTCAGACTGAAATCAGACCAGCTGACCAGAATCAGACTGCGTTGCCAAACAAAATCAGACTGCATCCTGACTGCCCCAGCACCGGAATCCAGACTAACCTTGACTAACACAGTCCAGATTCCAGAATCCCAGTCCTGTGCCAAACGCAGGCAAAAGGTTTACATACACATGTAAAATGCAGACAGTGACACACCGATATGCGCACTTGTCCGATAAATTTGATAATTTCGCAGGGAGGTTACATGAGTCATACAGAGAAATTCATTGAAGACTAAGACGCATGACAATAAGGCCTAGTTTGGATCCCGGTATTCAGTGTATTAATTAGTAGCCCATCGCATTGTACGTGGAACTAATGACTACGGAGCCGTGAACGACATAACAGAAAAGGCAGACGTTACTAATCACGTCAAAATTTTGAGCATTTCTAACTGCCAGGAATTCTTTTCCGGTTTGTCCATTCCCCGCCGGCACCTGCATTCTCAGATACAGCTGTCTACAGCTCCGTCTCTTGTGGCCGTTAAAAACTACAATGGCTACTGGGAGTCGTAAAGCTGGCGGCCAAACTAGGCCGAAGATTCTCGCTAACGGTACCAACTCTGAATTCAGAGTGGAGCTGCTGCACTGGGTCAACTCATAATGCGCTGGGTGTTTCTAAAAGCAGCGACCGGTAGGAAAGCTCCGGCAAGAAAATTTCCGGATTTATGCGCTCGCTGGTGAGGACCACCTGCATGTGGTTTGGTTTGCAATTATCAATCCATGCACAACAGTTAGTGTTTGGCAATTAGATGCCCGTTGGGATTCTTTGTCCTCCTCATCGCCCAACTAGCTTTCACGGTGAACACGAACTTGTAACATATCTTAACCTACATCTATTTACCTACGTATATCTTCATGGCGCATACGAATTTGTAGGCTGCCCAACCGCCATACGAATTAAGATTCCATGCCGCTCACGCGGCTTCACGCGCGGGTGAAACCGCTACCAAACTGTGCAGTTGGTAATTCGGCCTTTTTTTGGAATTATGTAAAAAGCAAATAAATTTGTTTCTCTTATAACTTTTAAACCGTAATGAATTTTTTAATGAAACAAAAACCGTTGGTTTGGTTACGAAAAATGCAATCTAACAAACCTAATATTGACATTTTTTGAGATAAAAATAAATAAAAAAATGATATATATACGTTAATTGACAACCCACTATGGTGCCCATACCCATAAATAGTTATTAACACCAAAAAAATGGTTAATTGACGCTCAAAATAGTACATTTACACCCAAAAGCATAAAGATGATGCTCACATAAGCTAATGACACTCATAAATGCCTAATGACACCCAAATATGGTTATTTGATGCCTAAAATAGTTCACTCACACCTAAAATTTTAACGACGTCCACAAATGGCTAATGACACTCATAAATGGCTAATGACACCCAAATATAGTTATTTGTCGTTTAAAATAGTTCAATGACACCTAAAATTATAACGACGTCTACAAATGGATAATGACACCCATAAATGGCTAATGACACTCAAATATGGTCATTTGATGCCTAAAATGGTTCAATGACACCTAAAATTATAACGACGTCCACAAATGACTAATGACACCCAACTATAGTTATTTGACGCCTAAAATAGTTTACTGACACCTAAAATTATAACGACGTCCACAAATGGCTAATGACAACCATAAATGACAAATGACACCCAAATATGGTTATTTGACGCCTAAAATGGTTCACTGACACCTAAAATTATAACGACGTCCACAAATGGCTAACAACACCCAAACAAGGTAATTGACGCCCAAAATGATTCATTGACACCCATAAGTTTAAAATGACGCCCAAATAAGGTATCAACAATCAAAATAACATAATGACACTCAAATAACTTATTGACACCCATAAACGGCTAATGACACCCAAAGATGGTTAATTGACATCAAGAATAACCGATTCGTATTATTATTATATTTTTTATTAAAAATATATCAATATTAGTTTTGTTGGATTACATTTTTTGTAACGAATCCAATGATTTTTATTTCGTTAAAAAATTCACCACAGTTCAAAAGTTATAAGTAAAACAAATTTATTTATCAATTATATAACATCTATTTACCCATCTAATTATACCACGCCACGTCACCAATTGCCCACCTACCAAAACCACCTTCAAAAAGACAAAATTTCTCAAAATTTCTCAAAACCACCCTCAGATTTGAGCGTGAGCTGCTTTGATGGTAACCGCGCGTTACCAAATCATTTTCGTAAATTAATCCATACAAGCAGCGTGCGGCTTTGATATTGTACGCAGTTTGGAATTAGAACGAAAGTGAGAGAATCCCAAAACGACTCTCCCAACGGTCGACTCCGTGCTCAGAAACGCTCTAAGCTCATTCGAGAGAAGCACAACTCCCTGGTTTTCCACGATTGGAGGTGGAATCACCTCGCTCTCAGCTGATTCCACGCTACACCTACACTAGACACCCCCTCAGCAACCCCTTTCCATCGCGCCATAGATCACCGACAGGCGTTTTTACTCCGGACAGAACACATGGAGGTCCTCTCAGGTGATTTTTGTCTTGCTGTTATCTTATTCCTCCTGCCAGTTGCACTCCACCTGCACTGACCAAGACATTTGTACAACAACCATTACTCATTCACGTATCTTTTGCCCAAACTGTGTTGCTCGAGGACACAACTCCTTGATCTTTTTTGCTCATGTGCTGGCGCTTAGTAACCTGCCTCGGCACACGGACGACTATCATTGATTACGGCCAATGCATTTACCTATACTCCACTCTCGTACCACCATCTTCCATATAGACGAGGACGGGTGGCCTGCTATCACACAAGCTTTCCAAAGCGCAAAGGCAACCTAGAGTGGACCATTACACCGTGCCCCCATCGAAACACACACCACCGATGTCATGACTCATCTTGATGTCTACCTAGACACACAAACTACCTCTTTCCCCATACTCCCTAAATCATGGAGATAACTGGTGTGGGAAATCAAGGATGGGATCGTTCACTTCTTTGTGGGATCTACATCCTTTCCCTTCAACTTCTTCATCACACGCCAAGGCCAACTCCAATCGAGTCGCGGTTGGCGAGAAATGTTGATATCTCTAAACTTCTGCATGGGATGGCACCTCATCCTCCGCCCAAAAGGAGACATGGAGATCGATATCTGGCTTATTGATGTAAACAACCAAATCTATTGCAACATCTGTAGACTTCTTAGAATCGACCACAACAACTACTCGTCTTCATAGGACGTTATTGACGATTCCGACCACGTCAACCAGCTTCACAGAAATCAAAACTGTGGTCAGACAAACAACACCCAGAGCCGGACTCAATAAGAGTACCTAGAGGATACAACTTCATCTCCACTTGCACCACTCAGAGTCACCCACAGAAGCTATGATCCTTTACCACCAAGATTTAGGTATGCCCAACCTTTAGATACTTCTCGACCCCATTCGTGCACCACATGTGAGATCCCCCTAGCCACTACCACACCTTACTACAACTTTTGAGCATAAAGATCACACACATGCTCAGTTTGCAAAGGAACACACCAAATACCACACTAAACTGTTCCACAATGAATCGAGTTAACCCTGTAAGGGACACACAAAAAACCCAACATGACTCATCATCTCATATGTATGTGATGCCTTAGATATGGACACCATCTACGATCTTTCTATTTTTTTATAAGGTGATTTGCATGCACAAAATCTGGTCATATCTACTATGCATTCACTAAGCCTAGGTCGGGTTGGCTCTATCGCAAAAGCTTTGCTCCTCCCCAACCCCTATTGTATAGCACTATCATCATTTTATATCCTCTTCCTTCATTTATCATCCTCCCAACCTCCTGGAAAACCAACATTCATGTCATCCTGGCTATAATATCTTACAATACAATCCCTTCTACCCTCTCCACTCTGACACTCTACTTGCGATACACCCCCTCCTTGACCCTTCATCTCACACCTCCCCCCTTCAAATCCTTTCTTTTATCCCTCATGCTCCCCCTACAATATATTAAACCCACCATTAATATTATTCCTGTCGAAACCCTCTCTCGTGCTCCCTACCCTCCGCTCAACTCACTGTTGATTAGCCACCTCAGACTCCCACAACTGATGGACAACAACACCATTGAATGCTCCATCAACCTCCCGGTACATAGCATGTGACTCTTGAAGGCCCTCACCTCGCACACCATCATGGTTGATATTCTCAACTGCTCTGACCATTCCAACATTGAATGCCTCAAGATCACCAAAGCATTGGATTTTCTTCTCGAGAATGTACTATTCTCAAACCTAAAATCTTTCCCCTACCAGAGTCCTTTACACCCTACTAAGAAATCTATCTTTGAGCACATTCTGGGACAAACCTTCACCTTTGCATGTAGAAATGGCTTTGCACAAGCATATATCTCCTGATGGGCTATTGAGCATGGCACATCCCCTACGTCCTCTAGAGCCTTCGGCTGGATCTCGATCTCTGATCTCCCACCTCACCTTTAAAGTGAAGAAGTTCTCAAATCCATAGCACTCGATGTGGGTTCCATCCTCCAATGCATAAACCCCAAGTCATTATACCCCTCTGACTTCTCCAAAGCCTTATGCGTCTTTGCGGTCATGAAGCAAACCACCATCCTGGGAGATCTCAATATCAGATGCGGGGGTATGATATACAATGTCAAACTTAAATAAGAACACCCCTCCACCTGCACCCCCTTTTATAAGACCATGCAAATCACCCTGCCTCCTGGTTTGAACCAAACAATATCCAAAACCACCCTAAATTTCCAGCTTCTATTAAAACACACATACCACTTAAGCATACCATGACGGATCCTCCTATCCATAAACAACTCTCCAAGCCTCTATGACCCAAACCACATTCCAAGAGGCCATTATACCACACAACCAACAACCATCCCCATCCACACAACGGTGGACCAACACAACACAACATTGCACCCTACCCTCCAGTCCTGAATCAACCATACATTGATCGAAACACCTTCCACAAGCTAAAGAATGCCATCATGGAGGACCTCAGAGCCACAAACAACCTCTCATGCAGATCACCAATCTGACCATGAAGGAGCACGGAGTTGTGTGATCATTCATAGCCCTCCTCTGCACTCTTGAGTATTAGAAATGAAAGAATGTCTTTGCTCTGGATGATTCAGGTTTGTACTCAACTACCACTCACTCTAACCAAGTTGTATCATTGTCACGTCTAGTACCGACTTCGTCCACTCACTATCCTCACTTGGGACTGTCAACCATTTGATGACATTGCTTACTTAGCATATGGAATCATCTGAATGAATTCACCAGTTTTGTGGCAATATGGGGCTATCATTTCCCAACACTATACAAGCTAACACCTACATTCAAGAACGCCTAACCTACAATAAATGGACTGACCAGAGAGGTACCCACAACATGGCCCTCTCCCTTTCCAACTTGATTGTTTGAGTGACCCCTTCTTAACGTCGATCGTTGATTTTAACCTATTGACTTTCCTTTGACCCCATGGAAATCGTGACCTAGAACACTTGCAGTGTGGCGACCCCAAACAGATGGTGCACCATGAGAAATTTCATCTACCATAACCACATTTATTTTATTACCATCCAAGAAACTAAAACCACACTAACTAATCTACAAATCAAATACCTTGGAGCTCGACACATCAACAATTGGATACAAGCACTGACTCAAGGCTTTAGTGGTGGTATTCTCATAGGATGGAATGATAAATACATTAGAGTCACAAACACCTTTCTGAAAACTCGCAACATCATGGTAAAACTTTTTGACACTGACTCTAACACACCTTGGAACTTCACAGGAGTATATGCCCCCCCATCAAATAAAGAACCTTTCTTTTCGGAACTTGAGGAGATTGCTTCTCTCCTTATGCCTTTCCCTTGGATTTTAGGTAGTGATTTAACCTAGTCACTAACCATCTTAAACATAACTATGATAATGTACATGAAATTTCAGCACAATACCCACGATTTAATCATTGCTCACAACTTTTCGGACATGCAAACATGTAATGGCACTTGGACTTGGCACAGAGTCTGACACAGTGCCTGACTAGATCATTTCCTTTGGGCTCACAAACACCCCCTTACCAATGCTCATATAATTGAATCCAACCTCTCTGACCACCTACCCTTACCTTTAGAGGCTAAAAATCAATCACGGGGTCCCAAACCATTCCATTTTGAACATTTATGAACCCAACACCATAACTTCTTATCTCTAGTTACAAGAGAATAAAATTCCTATAGTCCCACCTCAAATTAACATGGGATACACCATACACCACAAACTTGAACTCCTCAAATTGATACTCAAGCTTTAGATCAAACACAACTTTTGATCCCTTACTAGCACCATTAGCCATAAAGAACAACAACTACTAAAAATCATCACACATCCCAATAACAAGAATGACCCACAACACATAGAGGATGAACTTTGTTAATTACAATCCTATGAAGAAACATTCTAGAAATAGCGGGATAAAATCTGATGGCTCAAAGAGGGAGACAAAAACACCAAGTTCTTCCATGCATGTTGTAACAATAAGCATCAACAATAGATTATCCAACATGTAAATGGTATGGACTCCACTCTCCATTCCAGACATGCCATCACCTTGCACACTGTCCTCTTCTACAAAACTCTTTACAACAATGGACACCACATTCCTTTCTTAGTAGACATATAATGGAACCATATCTTCCCCTAGAAAATCCCTTCTGATAATCACCTACTAGAACCCTTTTTCTAATAGAGATACAAAATGCTATGATGAGTCTAGATATTTACAAATCCCCTAGCTCGGACGGCTTTGATATGTCCTTTTACCTAGCAACATGGGACATCATCAAACAAGACATCCTCCTCCTCTTCATATAGATTCACTAAAATTGAAACATAGACTTTTTGATGAATTAGATTAACTAAACACACATTGCGCTCATCTATAAGTCTAAGAACCCCTCCTCTATTAGAGACTTATGCCCGACCCCATCAACATCATCAAATCCTCCTATAAGATTGTAACCAAACTTTTAAGCACTTGTATGAAACTATTACTTCAGCTAGTTATTGATCAGTCCCAATGTGCTTTCCTGAGAGATAGGAACATACAAGTTGCATACATCACTTTCCAGGAAACCCTTCACACATGTCGATCCTTTAACACACTATTTCTTACCATTAAGGATGATTTAAAGAAAGCATTTAACAACGTCAACTGATCTTTTCTTTTCAGCTACATCCATGAATTTCACTTCCCATCTCAATGGATTGCATGGATCCAATTATGTATCATTACTTGTGCCTTCTCTACTCTCGTAAATGGTTCATCCTTCAGTTATTTTAGTAGAAAAAATAGTCTCAGGCAAGGCAAACCCCTCTCCCCTTACAGGTTCATCATCGTCACCTCTATCCTCACCTCACTCATCAATAATGCCATAGAAAACCACAGTCTCACTAAGCCCAAGGGCTGTGAGCACAACATCATCCAATATGCCGATGGCACTATCATTTTTTTCAAACCAAAAGATTCATAAGTTATCAATGTAGTCAGAATCTTGGACATGTTCTCACACCTATCTAGACTTAAAATAAACTTCACCAAATCCACCATTATAGGATCATTGGTCAGCAACTCGGATTTGAATATATTCAAAACCATGCTAGGTTGCAAGATCGAGTCCTTTCCGATAACATATCTTGGAATGCCACTCTCACCTATGTGAATCCCAAATTCATCATGGAACACAATCATCCACAAATACAAACTACACATCTGTTCCTGGAAAATTAACTCCCTCTCCATAGATGACAGGCTTACCCTTCTCAACTTTGTCCTCACACCCCTCATCACATAACATTTGGTCTACATCCCTCTACCGGTCATAGTTCTCCATGCCATCGACAAACTCTAACACACCTTCCTATGGGAACATCAAGGGAAAAAATACATATAGTTAATTGGGACATAATTTTCGGCCCTAAAGAGGAAGGTGGTTGGGGAACCATCAACCTTAGACTCCAAGAACTATGCCTCATCCATAATATCAGTGCATCTATCTATAAAAAAAGACAAAATTTGAACCAACATGCTCATAGACAAATATCTCAAGCACCAACAATCATGGTCTTTCAATGCTACTCACACAACATCCACTCCGTGGAACATTTGGCTCACACTCTCTACATTACAGCAACACCATCAATGTATCTCCACACCACATGACTAAACATAAACTTTTGGACAAAAACATGGTGGTACAGGCATCAAACTATCAATCTTCAACTCCCAAAATCTACTATATCGGCCTCAATCATCATAAACAATAAGAGTCAGGCTCTTCAAAAGCTTTGGTCAATCATAAATAACCATTTCAAAACTTTCTTGTGGAACTAGACCGATTCTTACCTTGACCATGAAATTTATAGACAAGTAGAAAACAAAACCTCCAACCGTGTGTCATGGATATGTAGATCACTATACAAAACTAAAAAAAAGCTTACAAATTCTTCTCTTTCAGAGGACACATTCTCAATTAAAACATTATGTGGCATGTTAATTGTCCCCCGAGAATACAATCCTTCTATGGATGATCTGTCGTGACAAAAACCCTACTAATCTGAGCATGCGATCTAGGGGCTTCCATGGACCATCTCAATGTACCCTATGACACAGCAATGAACAATCTAATCTACACCTCTTTTTCGAATATCACCTAGTTAAACATATTTGACTCATTACTCTACTGTCACCATCATCCTTTCCAATCCTCTACTCAATGACATGCATAGACTACAACAAACGTGTAGTCATCACGGTGCAAACACAAACCACCAAACACTTATAGCTTCTATCATCTATACTTTATGGATTGAATGAAACAAACAAATTTTTGAAAACACCCGACATTCGTTACAACACATTATCTTATAGGTTCACTATCACTATTGAGATTTTTCTCATTGTAGATTGCAACAAAGCAACACTTCACAAGGATAAATACATCATTAACAACAATCTGAATGACACCAGGGCCTCAAAGGATTTTTTTTATTAACCATATTTTGGAAGGGGAGGTGAAAATTAGACACCACAGATGAGTGATGTCCCACGTATCTAGTCACAGTCTGTACTTTTGTTTGTCATGATATTTTAATAAGGGTGCCCCATTTTTTGGTAGCAAACTTATAAAATACCCATTATGGTCTAGGATTTTTCTGCTATCTATCTATGGAGATGGGCTTCACACCTACATAGATTTTCCACACTCTTCTCTTCCATATTAGGCTATGTTTGCATTGTATGTAATGATGTACTTCCCTATTATCTCATTATAGTTGTAATGATCTTTTATGAATAAATTCCATTACTATCATAAAAAAAAATTGTACAAGGTTTGGTTCCATAGGAAAAACCAAACTGAGCTGAATTGAATAGAAAATATGGGACAATTGGGTTTAGGGTACAATGACCTTACAATAACCATTTGATGTATAGCAATCACACCTTTTTGAACTAATTTTACCTTAACCATGTCATGATTTCCATAAAATTCCTAAACTTTTACAAACACATACTTTAGTGTTTGTGAATAAGTGCATTTCAATGATTGTGGAAACATGTTTGTCCTTCTGAGAAGTTGGAAAAATATCATGTTTTCTACATTAACTTTTATATGAGGACTTTATGTTGAAGATCGAAAGAAAAGAGGGATGTTAACGTATATGGAGTATTGCACCTTATGTAACCTCTACTCAAGATTGGGTTAAGATGTCATTAATGAATTCTTTACTAGATCTATCATTAAAGATAATTGATATTTGTATATGGCTAGACATCTCTAAAATATTAGCTATATCTCTATTAGTTATTTCTATGAACCAATCATCTATCAAATGGTTGTGTTGGATATGGTATAAATATTCTCATATATAGACAGTTCCTCTTCCTTCCCTTCTCTCATAATATATGACCATAATATGATTATACCATATGATACTTGAGGTCATTTATGGACAATTTGACTTATAAATTTATAGTAGAAGTGATTAGAAATGAAATCGCCATGACCTAATTCCATAACCTCGCTTTGGCTATGTGATACATCCTGAACCGGTGGTGGATCCAAAAAATTATAGGGGGTGAGTTAACTATATATGATATTTATTGTGACAAAGGAGGTTGAGTTAACAAATGATATTTATTGAGTTAATTATATATGATATTTATAGTTAGAGGATTGCTATTACATACCTTCTTTTAATAGGAACATCATATATGTATCTTGTTTGGACAAGAATCGATTCAAATTTCTTATAAATAATGAAAGAAGTTCTATTAGTAAAGATGGGATCTTTTATGACAGTGCCCAATGTCTTATGGTCTATAGTTAATAGATCTAGAGACAAGCATATATAATGTAAATACCAAAAGACAAAAATGCAATGACTCAAACTAAGCATACCTCTGGCGTTGTCATCTAGGGCACATAAATGAGAATCACATATCTAGACTCCATAAAGATGGTTATCTGGACTCTTTTGATTTTGAATCAATAGAGATATGTGAATCTTGTGTGTTGGGAAAGATGACCAAATCTTCCTTCACTAGAAACAATGAGAGGGCTAGTGATCTATTACGACCCATACATATTGATGTATGTGGCCCTTTTAGAACAAATGCTAGAGGTGGGTATCAATACATCATTACCTTTACTGATGATTTCAGTAGGTATGGCTATGTTTACTTTATGAAACATAAGTCATGAACTCTTGAAAAGTTCAGAGAGTTTATGAATGAAGTATATAACTAGCTTGGAAAAAGTATTAAGGCACTTCAATCTGATTGAGGTGGAGAATACTTAAGCCAAGAGTTTGAGGACCTTTTGACAGCCCATGGTATTGTATTACAATGGACTCCACCTAGAACACCACAACATAATGGTGTGTCAAAAGAAGGAATTGCATATTATTAGACATGGTGCGATCAATGATGAGTTTTTCTGATCTTCTAACTTCCTTCTGGGGGTATGCTCTTGAAACCACTGTGTTTACTCTTAACCGAGTACCATCTAAGTCGGTTCAAAAGACAACATATGAGATATGGCATGGGAAATGTCTCGATGTGTCTTTTATGAAGATTTGGGATGTGAAGCTTATCTTAGGAAAATGTTTCTTGAAAAGCTTGACCTTAAGTCTTATAAATGTTATTTTGTTGGACATCCCAAAGAGACAAGGGGGTGCTACTTATAACATCCAACTGACAACAATATAGTTGTTGCTAGAAATGTTGTATTCCTAGAAAAGGAATTTATTTCCAAAGGAATCAGTGAGAGGAAAGTGTCACTCAAAGATGTTCGAGACCAACAAAAGATCATTGAACTGACACATGTACAAGAGGAACAAAGAGACTCACAAGTTGTTGTGTATTCTCAAATTCCTCAAGTATCATAGGAACCTCATAGATCTAATAGGACACACCTTGAAACTGAGAGATATGGATATCTTGTGACTCATGAAGGCAGTTAATTGGTCATAGATGATGAGACAATTACCTATCAAGATGTTATTGAGGGACCATAGTCTGAGAAATAGATTGAAGCCATGAGATCTGAGATGGAATCCATGTATACCAACAAGGTATGGACCTTGGTGGATCCACCTGAAGGGGTAAAACCCATAGGGTGCAAGTGGGTCTTCAAGAAGAAGACTGACATGGATGGTAAAGTACAAACCTATAAGGGTAGATTGGTTGCAAAGGGTTCAGACAAGTTCAAGGGGTTGACTATGAAAAAACCTTTTCTCCAGTGGCCATGGTTAAGTTCATCAGGATCATGCTTGCTATTACGGCTTATCATGACTATGAGATTTGGAAAATGAATGTTAAGACTACATTCCTTAATGGGAATCTTCTTAAGGATGTATATATGACACAGCCTGAGGGTTTTATAAATCCAAAGTATGAAAATAAAATATGTAAACTACAAAGGTCTATCTATGGATTGAAGCAAGTATCTCAGAACTGGAATCTTCATTTTGATGAGATAGTGGCTTTGTTCAAAATGAAGATGATCCTTGTGTGTAGAAGAAGGTTAGTGGGAGCATGGTTGTATTCCTCGTATTGTATGTGGATGTCATACTATTGATGGGGATTAACATCCCTACTTATAAAAGGTAAAGACATGGCTTGGAAATACATTCTCTATGAAAGACTTGGGAGAAGCATCCTACATCTTGGGGATAAAGATCTATAGAGATAGATCGATAAGGCTTCTTGGACTAAATCAAAGCACATACATTGACATACTATTGAAGTGGTTCAGTATGGAGAACTCAAAGATAGAAAACCTGCCCATTCTACATGGAGTTACCATCTCTAAAGTTTAATGTCCCCATTCTTGTGAAGAAAGGGAGTGGATGAGTATGATTCCATATGCGTCAGCAAATGGATCCATCATGTATGTGATGTTGTGCACTCGTCATGATGAGAAGATATCAATTAGATCTAGGTGATGCTCACTGGACAGCCATGAAGAACATCCTCAAGTACTTGAGAAAGACTAAGGATCAATTCTCGGTCTATGGAGGAGAAGAAGAGTTGGTTTGTAAGAGTTTACAATGATACAAAATTCCAGACTGACAAAGATGATTACAGATCGTAATTAGGATTTTTGTTTTGCCTAAACAATGAAGTTGTGATTTGGAAGAGTTCCAAGTAAGAGGCGGTTTCCTATTCTACAATAGAGGTCGAGTATATTTCTGCATCAAATGCAGCCAAGGAGGTTGTATGGATCAAGAAGTTCATTACAAAACTTGGGGTTGTTCCAAGCATCAATGATGCAATTGAGCTATTTGTGACAACAATGAAGCTATTGTACAAGCTAAGGAACCCAAATTACATCAATGCTCAAAGCATATATAAATACGGTATCATCTCATTTGAGAGATCATACAATGAGGAGATGTAAAGATTTGTAGAGTACCAACTGAGAATAATGTTGTCGACCCCTTGATAAAGGCACTTTCACAGCAGAAGTGTGATGGTCATGTTAGGTCATTCAAAATAAGATTTGTGGGTACTTGGCTCTAAGTGGAAGTGAGAGTTTATTGGTATGTATGCCCAGAGACCCAATCACATGATTATTGTAATGACATAACTTGTAAATGATTTGAATTTTAATAAAGGCAAGCTTCCAATTTATTCTATTTTTTTAGGTTTGAGATAATGAAATAACATTATAAATGTCTAAAGAATGATATTATTCAATGACTTATGTCTTCAGGTTGAGGACTTGAACAATGAGATCATACGGATGTTAAGGTATATGCATACTTGATACGTCCTTGATCAGTTGTTATTGTGGAAGGTAAATAGACATAAATAACACATAAGATCAGAGTGTTAGTTGGTTGATGAAAAAATCTCATTAGTCATGATATGGAAATATCAAACCACACATGTACATGTTAGAGAATAGTGTATCAGACAGACCCACCATAAGAGTGATACATGGAAACCTTAACTAGGTAAGTTTGAATCACATCTTATCGTGACAGTGGTGTTTGTGGTTCTTATACCTAAAATCACTACACTCATCACATGTCGTTTGGTATGCTTTGACATCATCAAATGCAATCTTGAAACATAGATTGTTATAAAGGTGATGATTGGGTTACTATGACACTTGGGGGCTAACTATGAATTTTAGAGATAGGATTTGTCCCTCCTATGGGAGTATGATATCCAAGGCCACTTGAGTTAGTGAGACTAAGAAATAGATGCCCTTATACGTGTGAGTCAATATATGATATTGATCTTACACATATCTCATACAATCTACTATAGCAAGAAACATAGATTGCATGTTGAAGAGGATGACAAATTCATGCCCCAAGTTCAATATCGATATCAGTGACGAAGGAACTATAAAAACAATGTAACACCATACATAGATTTTAGGTTGAAGTTGTCCTCCAACTTTCCATTTATTTGGATATCAATAATGTGTGACTAGGCACCACTCATTGATTGTGATGTCATAAGTTGTTATGGACATTCAATGCCAACGTAATATGGGCACTATAGGGTCACACACATAGGAACTCATCTAAAAGAGGAGTTTTATTTTGAATGATGATTGGATTGATTACTAAAGTATTCATGTATTCAATTCACATAACTAATCAACTGATTGGACTACCAAACAATCAATTCAAGTGTTGAGACAATCATTTGGAGTGTCAAGTTGATTGTATTGTACATTGACTGGTATTCAGCCTGACTCGGGCTGTGAGACGCCCGTCTTGCTTGTGCGAGATGACTGTATGGCATGGTGCAAGAAGCCCATCTTATCTGCACCAAATGGCCATTTTAGGGGTGCAATTCGATTGCATCTAGTATTGGTGATGACGTCATGACGTGCACTAATTGGAATTAAATTGTCGACATATGTAAAAAAACTGGAAAACTACAAAACAACCATCTTGAAGTGTGAGACAACCGACTCACATGCCAGATGATCATTTGGGTTTGCCAAATGACCATTTCGGCTATCGCAGGCTATGAAGTTTCCATAATTTTTGTGAAAATTTGATATTTTCCAGTCTCTTCTACTCCTGCATAGATTGGGAACCCTGGTCCTAACCCCGCCTATAAATAGAGGGGTATTGGGGGCTTCCCAGAGAACAAAACAGACAATTGAGAACCAATTGCTCTGACAGTTGTTGTCCTCTCAGGTTGTGGTAACCAAGAGAGTCCAAGCAAGTCCTATCGCACTAGTAAGGGATAGATATAGGAGAGAACAACTGAGGATCATTGTTGTAGGAGGATAGGTTGGTGACTAGTACATCAATAGGAGGGACAACTCCTTCCTGTCCATTCTTACATGACAACAAGAGTTCTTGTTGGTCTTTGTAGACTATTCTAGAGGTGAGGTGGCCTTTTCCCATCTCAAAGGAGAACGACGTCAGCCACTGGTCTGTGACGAGAGGAGTTCCTACAGACGATGACGTTTGAGTTTGTTGTCCATGGAGGAACAGTCAGACAAGTCCCAGTACAACTACAAGTTGCACAGACACCCTCCAAGACAGAGTGTGCATGTACATCAATGAGGATTTTCACTGGACTTGCTCCAGGACCACGTATATCTTCATGAAATCATCCTTTCCACTGTATATTTATTGACTCTATCTACTGGTTAATGGGAAATATGTCACTAAATTTATTGTTTCTACTACCTCTTTGATGTCCTATTCCCTACAGGCACCCCACCAGGTCTTTTATTCTAAAGACCCTTGAGCTACTCGTTATGCATCATATATCTCCATTCTTCTAAGCTTTCTCGTTCCTAACAGGCATCGTGCCCCCAACCATGCATCAAATAATTTTTAAATGGAATTGAACACATTATATCTTAAAGAAAGAATTAAACTAAGAATAAACTTTGAATGGAATTGAACACATTATATCTTTTATTCTGAAGACCCTTGAGCTACTCGTTATGCATCATTTATCTCCATTCTTCTAAGCTTTCTCATTCCTAACAGGCATCGTGCCCCCAACCATGCATCAAATAATTTTTAAATGGAATTGAACACATTATATATTAAAGAAAGAATTAAACTAAGAATAAACTTTAAACATTAATTACATTGAAAAAGGAACATAATTATATTTATATCATTACTATTTTCATGACCTTTATAAGAATCCTTGAGTTTTATACGAGTGCCTCTTTTCTTATGCACATATGTGCCTCTTGGATTGCATTGAAGTTCCACTTCTCTAATGCAATTAAGTGCCTCTTAGTTTTTTATTGAGGAGCCTCATGGTGATGATCTTATATAAATTAGCTATTATCAATATTTTTCTCTTAATAACTATTATTTTTTATTTTAGATATAATTCTTGACTTTTTCTATTATGAGCATAAAAGATGGTAGAATAACTATTGATAATAAAACATGATATTTAGTTCATTACATAACCTTTTCTTCGTAAGCATTCTAAAAATTACATTACATAACATTTCATGTGCATTGTACATGAATAAAAAGGTAATTAATCCTTATGTTCAAAGTGAATGAAACACTTACATCTCTCTTAGAGAAGACCCTAATTTATCCTTCTTGTATCAAAAAATAATTCATGTACCAAACAACCAAACATTACATATCAATACATTGTATTGTTCCCTTATCTGATTTAGAGTTGATTAGGGATTAGGATGTCATCAGAGTTAGACTTCCTTAAATTGTGTTAGAGATATATTACTGATTATGAAGGAGTGATATGGTTGCTTGATCAAATTATCAATGATCTAGGTCTAACTAATGATATATTGTATAACACTAAGGTTTAAGACATAAGTTTAGGGTTCTATATGAAATCATTGAGATAGAAGCAAAACATACCAAGAAAACATAAAAATCAAATTATAATTGAAAACTCCTTTTCAAACCATATTTTCATTTTTTTAATTCTATTTGTCTATTTATTTGTTATTATTTTAAGAACTACCGACCAATTAGAGAATAAGAAAATAAAATGTGTATGCATTATCCAAAATCAGGTTGCAAAGCCTAGTTGGGCAAATTACATGTGACCGTGCTATCTAGAGAGAGTAGTCTAGGTCAGATGCACTGGTTGATAAAATATAAAAAAAAAATTCAACTTTGTCCATGGGTGAATGGCATGGTACACACATACTGGGGGGTTAACCTTAATAAAAAGCACATGGGATCTTTGTATTCCATCCATGAACAAAGATGATCATCCCCCGAGGAGGAACTGGGAACCAAATGTCATCCATTACACTTTTAGTGGAAAACTGAGGTATAGGGAACCTACCTTGAAGTCGAATGACCCTCGAGAGATAGAACTTGCATCTTACAGTATCCAAATGGTAGAAGACCAACCACCACCATGACAGGTTGTTGGTAAAGATTTAGGGTGGCAAAGAGGTCCTACTTGGGCAAACAAAACCAAAACTCAAACTCGATATTGACTCCCCCTTGAAAGTTGGAAGGGAAGGTAGAAAGTAGATTCTAGATTGGGGCTAGGATAGGGACCAACAGACTCAACTTGAAGGTATGCACATAGGGAGCACTAAAATGAATCATAAGAATTATCTATTGCCTTGCCAAATTGGCAGATGATAGAGATCCCCAAAGATCTAAAGTCCAAATTTGGTTCTTTTCCATTAGTCAAAGATAATTGAGGCCCTGGGACGAGCTCCATCATCAAGTTGATAGATAAGGAGAGAATAGAGAGATGGTAAATGGTGTTTGTGCATGATTCTCTATTCTGGATGTGAGAGAGAATAAAGAGGTTTTCTAGAAAACTTCCTTGCACTATGATTTATTGGGCAGGGGAGACATATATAGCTTTTAGGCTATAGACTCGATAGAAGGAGAAACTGGATGATTAATTTTGTGTTTTTGTGGGAGTCCTAAAGAGTCAAATGAAAGGGGAGAGTGTCTCCTAGGATATAAGAATCCTACTCATATCGTGAATCTGCCAAAAGATATATGTTAAAAAAGAAATTTAATATTGAACCCAAGTCCAAAATCATAAGGGTTAGGGTAATTAATTGCTTTTCTTTCTTATTCAATTGATGAACCAAAGAGAGTTTAAATTTAATAAAAATTGGTTCCCTAACTAATTAAACTATAAGGATTCCAAATATTTAGTTACATTTTAGTTTTGAGAGTCCTAGTCACCCATTGTTGTATATTTAAGATATAATTTTATTTATTTAGAATTGTCTGAAAAGATTTTTGGGCTCATGTTTAAAGGAGAGAAACTTATTATCATATCAATATCATATAAAATTTATGTAACTTAAATATACATAATAATTAGGTAAATTTCATTCACAACCCTAATGTAGGACTTATTCATCAATTAGGGATGAGTTTGATGTTGTGCAATTACAAGCTAATCAAAATAATTTATAATTATTGCTTACTTTAGTTGAACATGCTTTAGACATTACATTAGGGTTTAGTTGAAGCACCATGTTGTGAATTTGAAACTTTGGTGTCTAACGAAAAATTTTATTTGCATTGAAAACCAAGATTTGAATTTAATTAGTGAAGAAATTGTTGTTAAGACTCCAACCTTTTTTACTCAAAATTTGGGATGGTACATTCAACAATCAATACATTTCTAGAGAAACACATCCATAATGACCAAATCCCTATCAAAAATCTACATTCTTCAACACGATGAGAGCAAATACATCCAAACTTTCTAATAATGTGACTTTCACGTTTACTAGAAATTTGTGGTTCAAGAACTTCCGCAAGTTTAGGGTGGTTTTTTTGGTAAACTGGGAACTCGTCTCCAGAAAGGGCCACTTTGTGACCCCTCCTAGAAGGATAAACTCGGTGGTCCAGACAGCCCACAAGTCTGGATACCAATACATGTTGTGTAGTTCGTCAGACTACGTGATGAGAAATCCATTTTTCTGGGGTTTCTAGTCCGGTGATTCAGACCCAAGTTCCTTCATTAGGGAAGCCCATGTCAAACCACCCATGCCACCACTCACCATCTAAGTTTAGGGCAGTGTTGTGTAATGAGATCTTGTAAAGTATTCTTCTTAATGTCGTTTCTAATACCTCATACATTCCAACAAAGGTAGTTAACATGAAAAAGAAGATAAATATATCGGTCAACCCCATATGAATCAACAACCTTACTTAATCCTCTTATTTTATAGCCTTAGTATGAGTGAAATAAGGGAATGAATTTATCTTTCCAATACTATTCCTTGTTTCACAACCCAATTTTCTTGTGTAAAGTCATATTTGAGGGTCAAATGGAGCTGGTATTTTTTGGTGTTGAGTTGTATTTGCTTCTATCAAAATCAAATGATTCAAAGACAATATGCTATTGTTCATCAGTATCATGAGTGATGACTACATCGATTCTTGGGTTGACAAAAATATGCAATTTGTTAACAAAATTGTTCAGTTGAACTTGTACTTCAAGTCACATATATGAATCAGACAAGAGGATGCCTTCATTTAGTCTAGGTTTAAACGCATTGATAGTAGAAGGTTCTATATAATTCATATATGTTATAGGGATAGTCAATTTCTTCCTTTTCCATGTCTAAATTTTACTTGGTAGGGAATGGTACAATAGTGGGTGATGTATACACAACATGATTTGTGTGTTCTTCCTCGTTTGTATCTTAAACTTCATTCAAAACATCATATGTTTTATACACTTTTTATTTTGAATTTGGGTTTGTGCATTCTATTAGAATTTTGAGTAGTTCACTCTAAATGAATATTTTTTCCATAGAATGTATCACATTGTTCTTCCTCCTTTCTGCATTAGACACCTCCTTCATCTCAAGTGTGTAAAATTTCAATGGTATTCCTTTGGTTCAACAACAATTGGGCATACAAATTGGTCATGCCCTATATCCCTATAATTATAACAAATATGAGGTAACCATTCATACTGAACCCAATGGATGGAGTCATCAATAATAACAACTGGGTATGGTGGTTTAGCCATATAAATCTCTATCGCAATTATTGCAAAGAGACTATGAATCTCTATCACAATTCTTGCAAAGAGACTATGACTACAGTTAAGAGTATGGTCATCCACCATGAATTAACTTATAGGGCCTCACAAATTCTAGTGAAAACTAATTGATTATATAAGTGAAGAGGAAGGTGAATTATCCTTGCTCGTGTTAATATTTTTGAGGGAATACCATGGGAAGGGATAAAATCTTCATACCAATGTCATACCATAAAATAACAACCAAAAATTGACCAAGGACCACCTATTAAAAAAGTAAGATAAGGATTACTTCATTACGCTTGTATGACAAAAGTGTCCATTCTTAATACATGATTCTCCATCTTCCAAGAAGTTTCTAGAGAGAATGAATTTGTCACACAAAGTTATCAGATGTTTTTTCCAAGTAGTTTGAAAATAATAGAAGATAACCATGGCATGTGAAGAGAGGTATATTCATTTGGAGTGATGAATACTTTTGGGAAACCGTGTCTACCAATCAAGAAAATATCATCAAGGTTTATTGAATCAGATTTATCTTCATATAGAAAGCCAGAAGATGAACAATGCCATTTTTGGTAGTTGTGTCATGAATGGATTTAAGAAACCTTATCATCACAATGAATATATGATAAATGACTCTTATTGATTATGAAGACTCTAATAAGTGCTATTAGGAACTTGTTGGGAATGAATTTGAGACAATGAACAAGAAGGATTCTCCATCTATGATGAAGTTACATTTCATCGTAGACCAATATGAACAAGGTTTATTCCAACTATTTGCAAAGTTCGTGGACCATAGTTGGTTTTATTGTGCATAATGCATTCTTCTTCAATGCTCTAATCAATAAGACATTGCAGTCTAGGATCGATAATTTCCTTCCCATCTTCCACATCAGGCATGTCGGTTGTATATGTTTCCATGTGATATTCTTATTCTACATCAAGTCTCCACATTTTGATCATCATCGATGAAACCTCTCCTTCCTCCCCCATTTCTATCATCACAGAGGTTGCAACTTCCATGCCCTCCCTGGTCGAGCACCCATGGTGCACACTGTGCAATCAATTTCGTTCTTCATTTTTCACAAATGTTTTTTGATCACCTTCTATCTTGATGTAGGTGGAGAAACATATTTTTATGACTCATATATGTTTATTTGAATTTTTAAATATAAAATATAACCATAAAATTAACATTGTAATATCATGGAATAAAGTGATATTGAAAGTTTATATTGAATTTAGATATATACTAGTTCACTATTCTTTTCCATGTACATAAATATTTAGAAAATATGTACATCATTTTCTCAATGGTTGGTAAAATACATGATGTGTACATGTGTCCAAGAAATACCACTTTGTCACTTTGCCTATAAAATATACAAAACATAAAGAGGCCTAGGTGCACTTGAAGTGAAAACATTTAAGCCTCAGTGCTCAATAACAAGGAATACTCACCACATTGTATTCTATGATTGAGATGAAGGATGTGAACAATTGAATCCAATATCTTCAAACATTTAGTGTTGCATTGGGCATCCAAAGAACCACATAAGAAACATCTAGTACCTTAAAAGACTATTGTTACGACCCCGCTTCTCGGTAACCCCCAATTAAGGAAGACCAAGAAGTCAGAGTCGTTATCCCAAAACAGGATCAGTGGTTTTACAAATAATAAAAAACAATAAATAAATTCTACTAAAGACTAAACTAAAAATTGGAATAAAAAATTTCCTTTAACATACCTTCAAAATTCGGTAACTGCAACTTCTACCCAAAGTAGGATTCTATCTACCTAAATTATCCTTTATTGTTTTAACTTAACTCTTCACAGGTGCCACTTTACTGTTTGTCCAATTTCAGATATCACCTAAAATGCCGACAAATAAAATGACAGTCAATATAATGAATTATACTGGTATGTGTGGGAACCAATAATTGTGCATTTAATTGTATCAACATATTGCAAACAATTATGATTTAACAAAACAAACTTTACATTTTAAACATGACTACTCAATCTTTACATACCCTAGCCTCTATGTTGTCCCTGCAGTGGACATGGATACTACCTCTGATATGGTAGATCTCAACTAACCCCCATGATCCTACCTTACAAGTAGATCAATACATAGGGTCCTGGAGTTGTATGGTCCTACCCAAGGGTAGACCAACATGTCGACTCATGATAACCTGATGATCCTACCTCACAGGTAGACCATGTACTAGGTCATCTATCTCATCATCATCAGAGCTAAAGAGGAGGACCATGATCTGAGCTAGTCATGCACATATAATTATGGTGATAGTCATAGTCACTTTATAGTTGCATGAAATAAATGTCAACTAATCAGTTAATTTCAAGAAATCGATAAAACCACGAAAATCACCATGAAACTAATGTGATTTAACTATAAGCGTAACCACATACCTGATTTGAAGCCTCAAGCATAAACAAGATATCCAAATCAAACTAGATGTCCAATCAAGCAAGGTAAGCAACCAAATCAAGCAACCCTTGATGATGAAAACATGTATAACATCTAATTGTTACCATCACATCCAAAAAACCACTTTATTTACTTGGGACACCTTTGTAAGGTTTCTAAGTCTCATTAGGATTCATTAGGGTTTCTTAGATCAATTTCTCAAACTTTATCATTTTTAGGTCAACAAACCCAAAAAAACATTTCTACTAAAAAAACCCCTAAGTACTCAAATTATCCACATTAAGGATCTTTTATACTCAAATTAGCTTAGGATCACCATATCTCTATTTTATTCATGGCTTTGAACAACTAAAACCATTAAAAGTCATAATAACCAAAATTAGGGTTTCTAAGCTCATTAGTGCATATTCATGTACATGGAACCCTAAATTAAGCCAATTAAAGATAGATATCAAACTTTTCGACCTAACTACTCTTTTACTAATAGAAAGTTCATTTTCAACTCTAAGTATTCAGAAATCATTATTTGATTCATTTATCATTAAGCTTTAGGGTTTTGCATTGATGAAATCATTAAAGATGATAACTTTGCATACTTTTCGAAATTTAAAGCAAAGTTACGATCTAACAATATTTTTAGTGGATTCCTTGCATTTTTCTGATCAATTTTCATGTATAACTTTGTTCCATCTGAGTTACCAATAATTTATTACAATTTTCTCAAAGCAATACAATTATTGACCAATTAAGTGGTGCCACGTGTACGCTTACCTTGAATTTATTGGGTCCACGCCGAACCCGGCTGGACTAGTGGCTGTGCGCCAACTAGCACCACACTGCCCAAGAACCCTATGGAATACCCTTTTTGCCCTTTCCTCTCAAGTGCCAAGTCAGGGGCAAAAAGGTAATTCAGCGTTTTGTCTTCGTCAACCTCGATATCCGTCCTCTATTTATGAACAGGTGGTCTGGGCAGTCAACATGCCGGTTGACTCTGTGCCCCAAGCTTCCTCTTTTTCTGACAAAGGGCCTTCTGCCTCCGCCCTTCTCCACCGGACTCGACCTACCCTCAATTCGATAAGAGGTGGTCGGGGATGGCTGGTCAAAGAAGCTCTACGTGATGCAGTTATCTCGACAACCGGGGCTAGAAGATAGGGTAACTAGGGGAAATTGATAGCACGCTCTCATTCACAGTACTCGGCCGATCTTAATGAATCCAACCATAGCCTCAATGGGGATCCTAGGACCTATATGTATAGCCCCCCCTCGATGGCTACCGAGAATTTTCTGAGTCCTGGATTGGGCAAAATGCCTAGAGGCAACGAAACCCAGAGAAACTAGGGGTTAGTCAAATCAGCTTGATCTCCTAAACCGCTTATCCGTTTGATCCCAAATTTTAGAATAAAGTCCATAATGACTTAAACTACTTGTGTACCAAGTTTGGGACTCAAACTTGAAAGTATAAAAGACTTTTCTTCATATGCAAGTTATCACTTGTTAAGGCATATTTTATGCATATTTTATCTCTCCTATTATTTTATATTCTTTATTTGGATTCCTTTTCCCCATAGAAACCTTGTGGATTTGACTCATCCATGATGAGTCAATCATCCATCTTTCCACATATTTCTCATACTTTTATTTTTTCAATTTCTTTTCTTATTTATGCATTATTTGATTTCTTCTTTTCCTTTTAATCATATTGGACTCGTTAACATATTATGATCCACGAAATCATATGCACAAAGGAAATATTGCAAAGGGAATCCATTCAATACATATAATTCACACAATTCCCATAATCATACATTTATTGGGGAAAATTGCATTTCCAACAATATGAACCCAAAAATTGGGGTTGTAACATCCTTCCCCTCTTACAAGAATTTTGCCCTCAAAATTCCATCAAACATACAAACAATTTAGGATAAGACTCCATGGTGCTTCCAAAGAACCTTTATCATCATCTATTCTTTACTCCTAAGCTCTCTCTCACCTCGATATCTCATACCCTCATAGGTGTCTCAGGGTAAGTTAGCCTCCCTTGGAGTCAATAGGTCCAAAGCTCAACACATGGCTCGGGTACCTCACATAGTGCTCTAGATCAGACACATGGAACACATCATATTATCCTGAGGGGTAAGACTAAACATAAGCAACTCCACCTATCCATCTCAAATGGACCTAGGTATTGGGGACTCAGATTCCTTAGCTATAGCTTAGAGGGGTCAGGTTTTCATAACACATATTCACCCATTGTGAACTGCATGTCAGTCTGCTTCACATCAGCTTACGACTCATGTCGATCTTGGGCTTTCTCAGCCATTGCTCGATCAAAGTGACTTCATCTGCATACAATGTGGTCTCTTTGACCTTTACCAGGTCCTCTCACCGACATCATCTAAGTGAAGTGGTGGTCGACACATCCTACCTTATAGAGCTTCATACATCTCGATACTAGCTATGGTGGTTATCATAACAAGTAAACTCTGTTAGGGCATAAATCACCCTGAGCGAACACACCTGTTCTCATCAAACCCTCTAAAGTCTGGATCATACTCTCTTGACTGTCCATCAATCAGGGGGTGATATGTTATACTCAGCTTCAATCTAGCATTGAGTTCTTCTTACACCTACTTCCACAACATGGAAGTGAACGTAAGGTCATGCTCAAGAACCTTTGAACTCGGATCACGGTATAGTTGAACTATTTCTCTATCATATATAGTTCAACCAGATCTGTAAAACTGACATATGCTCTCACTCAGGTAAGGGATTAGGTCAACTTGGTAAGGCAATCTACCATAACCCATATTGCATCATGACCTCTCTTGGTCCAGGGGAGACCCACCACACTGTCCATGGTGATTTACTCCCATTCCCTCTCAGGGACTCTTCATTATCTGTAGCAGCTCAATGGGTTACTGGTTTTGGCCTTCACTCTCTAGTATGTATGGCAACGGGCCACATGCAACTCTATATCCTTCTTCATTATAGGTCTTCAAAGTACTACTGCAACCTTAACCATCTCAGTGGTACCACAGTGTATAGTGTATGTAAAATCATGAACTCCTACATGTCATGATTCCTCAAGGTTGACTCCTCAGAAACCCTAAAGCACCCTAGTCATGGGTTTCATCACCTTCCTTTCCTAAGAGGTGTATCTGAGGTTCTCACAACCATCCCTCTACCTCATCAATTTTTGGGATGGCTAACTGAGCAACCACCAACTTGACCAATGGGTCTCATTGTATCTGGGTGTTAGCCACATAGGTCTCATCCTATAATGATCATAGGGTTCACCTAGATACCTCTTCTAGTCTCTCTACTAGCTATACAAGATAGTTGTACACCTGAGCGGTATCTTGGTTATCAAACCCAAACTTATAACTCATAGAGGTACGTCCTCATATTACTTTTCTCTTCTCATGCTTTCATACCATCTATCTGAGATACTTCCAAAAGGGTGTGGTACTTCCTCCATCCTCAATCATCATAGAAGGGTTTCAACTCATATCACCTTTATCTTTAGTATATGGCATGAATTTTGTCCTATCTCTCACACTCATAATGAGAGGAAATAAGCATTTGGCTGCAGTCCAAATACAGAGTTCGTCCCGTTCCAAGAGTAGAGATGGTGCATCACACATCGCCAGTATACTTTCTAATCTATGTTGAAACTTACTTCTCATGACTCCATACTATGGATATATCGAAACTATGTTTACCTCCATGAAAGGGTTATTCCCAAACACTCTTGGGTCTTAAAACCACTCTTATGTATGATCCTTAGTCATTACCTCAAAGTCTCTAGGGTGCCGACACTTTTGGGGTGATCTGACCCTGATGCATCTAGGGAGTGCCTCTCACCTTTACCCCTTAGGCCCCATGAACTCATGAAGGTGGCCAGCCTCATAACCCATGATCCTCGGGAAAAGGTAGTTGTTACCTCCCGACCCTACGGTCTTGTGCATCTAAGGAACATACAACTCCTACTCCCATCGGTCTTATCCCTACCTGACCTCAGTATTGACTTAGGATCTACTATAGCTCGTGGTTCCAGTGTTGATACTCAAGAACATATCAAACCTTAATCCTCACTCAGATCTTCATCATCTTTCTGGGCACTCATGGTAAAACTTATGTTCTTTCATGGGAATTATGGTGACCTACCTATCTCAGTCTGGCCCCATACAGGTTACCTCCATGGCAACCTATCCTCATACCCACATGGGTCTATACATTCATGATCATACTATGTGCTATTACACTTAGCTCATCAAGATCTTATAAGTGACCTCTTTAGGTTACCTCAAACCTAATCAAAAGTTGGTTCTCACCCTACAGAAGGGTCCCTTCCCAAGATGGGAGAAAACTATCTCTTGATAGTAACGAAGGTCACAAACATCCTTACTTCCATGGTTTACATCATCCTGTGAAAGCTTAGCAACTAACATGATACTTATGCATGTATCTAACAAGAAGATAACCTACTAAACCATCTAAGTTCCTTGGTATCCCATACATATTTATCATTCCTCAAGGTTGGACCAATATCATATGTCACCAACTTGTGTGAGGGGTTCAACAACCAAACATATATCTTTGTTCATGTGGGGTTTCCTTTTGCACTAAAACATGAGGGGGGTGCCATACTCAAATACCATGAACTCAAACACCCTTGTGAGCATCATGTGCACCAGATACTACTACTTCCCCTCTTTGGTCTAGGAACCCCAGATTCACCTCTTATGCATCAGCTAGCTAACTACAACTCAGTTGTTCAACCATGAATTGAACCTATACAAGATAGGGCATATACTTCCTAACACTCTTCCATGTGAACAACCCTTACATCCCTACACAAGGACAACCAACTGGGTGTGAAACGTCACAATATCATACCCCTTCAGGATCTATGGAACTCTCCTTCCTACACCTAAAAGGTAGGCACTTTCACAAAGCCTCTTTCTCTCTTCTAGGGTTTGATTCCTCTAAGGCATCCAATGTACGATAAGCCTCCAAGGATCATGCATGAGGCAAACACATCCATCCACTCAGGATCATCCATTCCAGGTCATATAATACCCAACTTTTCATGATTCCTCATGTCTAGGAGTCAAGGTCACCAACCTTCTTCATCGGGTCTCACTCCCACAACTGGTCCTACCACTAGAGGTTCTCTCACCAAAGATGGGTCAAGCTCATAAGGGTACACTTCTATGCCTACTTGGGTGAAGCGTACTATCAAAACTTATATCCAGTTAAGATCATACAAAGCTCTTTACATGTCCATCTCATAAACTATTAGGCACAACCTATCTGGCTTAGGTCTAAAACATGCTGCCAGCCTTGATACCACTCTCTTCTATGTAGGTACATACCTCTCTTCTATTCATATATGCCTGTTAGGGTTTCCATATGGTCACCATCAACCTTCTCAATGGGGGAGCGATCCCTCACCCTCAACGGGAACGACTACCCAAGGTCGGGTCACCATAAGGCACCATGGTTCAACCGACTACTCATAGTTCATGCTTCTCACATGTACTCAAAACCTTTACGTAAAGCATGCATGTCCAACCCATGTACTCACATGCACATACAACTAAGGTATCCAACTCATTGTGTCTTCTCTTTCTCTAACTACCACTTAGGGTTAGGGTTAGCATTGTCCTCAGAGGATGTGTCAGGTCTCTTCCTCTTCTTGGAGGCTTCTTCTTCCAAGGTTAGCTCTCTCTCCTCATCCTCCTACAACAAGGTCTAACCTCAGAGCTCTCATGAGGGAATGACAACACACGCCATGCAACCTTAAACATGTAACTAATCTTTAGTTTATGCTCAAACTATTAAAACTTATGTCCATGACATCTTATTTACATGCTTTTCATTATTTGGTGGAGGATTCCTTAATCCTTATTACTCTTATCCCAAATAGAGGAGGGTGGTGGATAGAGAGAATACTCTAAGAACTTAATATTTCTCCAGAAATAAGAGGTAGAGAAGGGACAAAATTAGATGAGAAGACCTAGAGGTAACTTATTTTGAGTCAAATCCTTTGATTTTGGCCAGGCAGTCACATGGAATTCAGGAGTCCTTGTAAACTAACTAGTGGGGTGGAGGAAAATATTGCCAGCCCCCAGATTGTGATCCTTTTCTAGACACCTCCATCATCAGAAAATCCTCTAATAACTCCCTTGGGCTCTAAAGAGTTTGTAAATTTTATTAATTATTAGAGATTAAATGGAAAACCACGACTCTAATACCAATTGTAACAACCCTGCTTCCCGGTAACCCCCAATTAAGGAAGACCAAGAAGTCAGAGCCATTATCCCAAAATAGGATCAATGGTTTTGTAAATAATAAAAAATAATTAATAAATTCTACTAAAGACTAAACTGAAAACTGGAATAAAATTTTTCCTTTAACATACCTTCAAAATTAGGTAATTGGGACTTCTAACTGAAGTATGATTCTATCTACCTAAATCCTCCTTTATTATTTTAACTTAACTCTTCACATGTGCCACTTTACTGTTTGTCCAATTTTAGCTATCACCTAAAATCCTGGAAAATAAAATGATGGTCAGTGTAACGAATTATACTTGTATGTGGCAGAACCAATAATTGTGCATTTAATTGTATCAACATATTGCAAGCAATTATGATTTAACAAAACAAACTTTTTGTTTTAAACATGACTACTCAATCCTTACATACCCTAGCCTCTATATTGTCCCTGCACTGGACATGGATACCACCTCTCATATGGTAGATCTCAACTAACCCCCATGATCCTACCTTACAGGTAGATCAATACATAGGGTCGTGGAGTCGTATGGTCCTACCCAAGGGTAGACCAACACATCGACTCATGATAACCTAATGATCCTACCTCATGGGTAGACCATGTACTAGGTCATCTATCTCATCATCATCAGAGCTACAGAGGAGGACCAGGATCTGAGCTAGTCATGCACATATAATTATGGTGATAGTCATAGTCACTTTATAGTTGCATGAAATAAATGTCAACCGATCAGTTAATTTCAAGCAATCAGTAAAACAACGAAAATCGTCGTGAAACTAAAGAAATTTAACCATAAGCATAACCACATACCTAATTTGAAGCCTCAAACATAAATAAGATATCCAAATCCAACTAGATGTCCAATCAAGCAAGGTAAGCAACCAAATCAAGCAACCCTTGATCTTGAAAACATGTATAACACCTAATTGTTACCATCACATCCCAAACAACTCTTTATTAACTTGGGACACATTTCTAAGGTTTCTCAGTCACATTAGGATTCATTAGGGTTTCTTAGATCAATTTTCTCAAACTTTATCATTTTTAGGTCAACAACCCCTAAAACAACTTTTCTACTCATAAAACCCCTAATTAACAAATTATCCACATTAAGGATCTTTTATACTCAAATTGGCTTAGGATCACCATATCTCTATTTTATTCATGGATTTGAACAATTAAAACCATTAAAAGTCATAAATACCAAAATTAGGATTTCTAAGCCCATTAATGCATATTCATGTACATGGAACCCTAAATTAAGCTAATTAAACATAAGGATCACACTTTTTGACCTAACTACTCTTTTACTAACATGAAGTTCATTTCCAACTCTAAGTATTTAGAAATCATGATTTGATTCATTTATCATTAAACTTTACGGGTTTGCATTGATGACATCATTAAAGATGATAATTTTGCATACTTTTTGAAATTGCAAGCGAAATTAGGATCCAATTATATTTTTAATGGCTTCCTTGCATTTTTCTGATCAATTTTCATATATAACTTTGTTCCATCTGAGTTACCAATAATTTATTACAATTTTCACAAAGCAAAATAATTATAGACCAATTAAGTGGTGCAATGTGTACACTTACCTTGAATTTATTGGGTCCATGCTGAACCCGGCTGGACTAGTGGTTGCACACCACCTAGCACCACGCTGGGCGTGGCTTGGTCACCCAAGAACCCAACGGAATACCCTTTTCACCCTTTCCTCTCAAGTGCCAGGACGGTGGCAAAAAGGTAATTCGACACTTTGTCTTCGTCAACCTCGCAAACTATCCTCTGTTTGCGAACAAGTGGTCTGGACGGTCATCCCACCAGTTGACTCTGCACCCTAAGATTCCTCTTTCTATGGTAAAGGGCCTTCCTCCGCTGCCCTTCTCCACCGGACTCGACCGTACCCTCAATTCGGCAAGAGGTGGTCGGGGATGGTTGGTCGGAGAAGACCTACATGATGTAGTTATCTCGACAACAAGGGCTAGAAGATAGGGTAACTAGGGGAAATTGATAGCACACTCGTTCGCGGTACTCAGCCGATCTTAATGAATCCAACCATAGCCTCAAAGGGGATCCTAAGACCTGTATTTATAGCCCAACTTCCATGGCTGCTGAGAAGTTTCTGAGTCCTGAATTGGAATAGAGGATACAAAACCCAAAGAAACTAGGGGTAGGTCAACTCGGATTGATCTCCCAAATCTTTTGGGAACGTTTGCTGACTCTAACGTGTCATGGTTCGCAAGAAATTTGATTGGGAAACTTAGTTCCCACTGCTCCTGTTTCCTATTTTAGCGAGAGCTAAGGGACAAGTTGCCCTCTATTGATCTTCTGATCGATGGTCCTGATTATCCGCATCATTCCTTATCCAAAAATATATCTTGGATATATTGCGACATTTAATACAATTTAAGGATTATCCATTCACTTTAAGAATTATTACAAAAACCATATCTCCTAAACCGCTTATCCGTTTGATCCCAAATTTTAGAAGAAAGTCCATAATGACTTAAACTACTTGTGTGTCAAGTTTGGGACTCAAACTCAAAAGTATGAGAGACTTTTCTTCATATGCAATTTATCACTTGTTAAGGCATATTTTATGCATATTTTCTCTCTCCTATTCTTTTATATTCTTTATTTGGATTCCTTTTCCCCATAGAAACCTTGTGGATTTGAAATCTCATCCATGATGAGTCAGTCATCCATCTTTCCACATATTTCTTATACTTTTGTTATTTTTTCATTTTCTTTTCTTATTTATGCATTATTTGATTTCTTCTTTTCCTTTTGATCATATTGGACTCACTAACATATTATGATCCACGAAATCACATGCATAAAGGAAATATTGCAAAGGGAATCCATTCAATACATATAATTCATACAATTCCCATAATCATACATTTATTGGAGAAAATTGCATTTTCAACCATATGAACCCAAAAATTGGGGTTGTGACAATTATTCCTAAGAGAAACCATCAGAACCACAACCCTATGGAAGACATATAACGAGGTTATTCGTCTAGATGTAGTTAAACATAGACATAAGCATCAGTGGCTAAGCCTTCAAGTCAACTAATACATGAGAAGATCTTTTTCTTTGTAAAACTCGAGGTGAAAGACTAAACCAAAGCTGGGAGATGGGTGGATATAGCTTCTTATTTTGGGATATGCATAAAATGGGTTGGGTACCAAAATGCATTTTCATACGCATACATCACCCCATGTGACTTTGTAGCATTTTGATTTAAACAAATAGAAAACCATTTGTAGGGGAATTTTTACTGCTTATGGGCTTGATATTGGGCGATATGAACCATTAGGGACATAAATAGAAAATCCAAAATTTGAGAAAAATGTGATATTGAAACAATAGGCCTGAGTCTTCCACATTAAATCATAGGCCTAGAAGATCATAGTTTACCACATTGACCCTAGTACAAGGGGCCCATTGTGAAATAAAATCTCTTTCATGCCGCCATAATATTACTTAATGAATAATTATACCAACACCTATCTCCTAGAGTTTACATAAAGATCATTGAATCCTTATCTATTTCGGCAACAAAGCAACTTTGGCATATATACTGAATCGCTTGTTCTACACCTGATCATAGGTTACTTCCTACATGAATTCGTTGTTTAAGCCATTATGAACATCTTGCATGATCCAACGATATGTATTTGATGTTTATCTAGTCAAACTTCAAGAATATCTTATTGTTGAAATCGTATAACACCCCATGTCATGAAAGCATATGCACATCATAACTCTAGAATTCAATATCCATCACCTAAATATTTCAAAATATCTGATACTTTGAGCTCATCTAATCCAAAAGATATTCTTTGTACCTCTTTAATTAGCTAGATGAGCACATGAATAATGCCAAATTACAACCAGGTAGGATTTTCCCTATACCATTATGAGTAACGTACATATGATACATGTGAACTGTAGATTAATAATGAACCAAATGTACAAAAGAAACCAAACAAAAGAAATCAAAGAGTATCTGCTACTGCATACTAGATGTTTGAGGTCCTTTGTACTTTTACATTGAAAAAAAAAAACGCAATTAGGTTCCTATTTACACGCAACCAAACAAGCTTTACCAATCATGTGATTCACACGATGAAAGTTGGCATTTCCAGTCGACGTAACAATGAAAGCTTTTCATGCCCAAAGAGAACTGCTATATATCGGCTGTACCCCTTATGCCATCAATAAATCGAGGGGCGAAAAAAATCTGGGTATGTTTGCTAGATCTTGACCTCTGGCTGTTAAATAAATGACAACCTTTTGTCTGATGCAGAACTAACATATAATATGAGACGGCGTCACACGCGGCAATGATTGCTTAAAACCCCCAAAATATAGTGGATCAAAGGCACCACCGTGCACATCTCTGCTTGGCAGATAATCTGTTTTCATTTTGGAACTTACTCACCGCTTCTGTCGCTGGGCTGTAGCGGCCACATGAGCAGGAGCAGTAATTTCATTCGGCATAGGCAGCGCCACTTCTTGTTTTCTCAGGTAATCCCATCTGTCCTGTAAGATATACACAAAGGCGATAACAGAGACCTGGATGGTGAAGAGAACCATCCACAGCCTGATGCTTTTTGAGGTCCTGGCGTGGTAGGCTTCCAGGCCAATGTATACATTGACGATGGCAATGATGGAAGCGGCCATTCCCATGAACCAGTGCACAGAAAACCATATCATCCTTCCTTTTTCTCCCCTGATTATCAATTGGACAGACACACTGTAAGATAAAGCGTACAGCATATTTATGTTAATCTTGTTTAGCAACGTCTTGGGAAACGTGCTACTTTTTGGTGGCTGGATTCGATTTCACGTGGCAAAGTAAAGGGGTTGAGGGAAGGGTTTATTAGAGGAATGTTCATAACTTAATGGAACCGTCTGTATAGCAGAGTAAATCCGGACAGAAATTTCCTAAGCTCACACTGCATTATTAACCGATGACAAGTGTAAATTAGTCTCGAATTGAGTTTATGAAATTTAAGACATCTTCGTTTCGTGGAGAGTTTTGGGAGCAAAAGTATGTTACAATTTGGAAACATAATTATTAAGGTTGGGCATGATAGGATTGCTTTTTTATCTAACAAACCATGACACAATTTTTCCTTAAAGTTCAAATTCTCAATATACTAAGTGATAGTTAGCATTTTAAGTTCTATGAGAGCTGATTTCGACCATATACATCTTTAATTCTCGCAGCCCAAGCAACTTACTTTGCTTGATTATAGCAAACATGTCACAGATTTCAAATAGTGCTAGTTCTGATCATAAATTTTGTTGTGAAATCACCCTATGGCAGCTCCTGAACTGCTAGAGCAGTCTGTTTCATTCTCTACCAAAAACATACCTCTGAGGCCTGCAGAGCCCAATCAATGGCTGCATCCATATGAGCGCATACAACACCACCCCTATCCTCTGGTGGGCATTGCCGAAGGAGTTGTCAAAATACCTCAAAGCCAGGACCGCTCCTATCGTGGCGAGAAGAACGGAAGAAGTCTGGGCGCAAAATTGAACAAGTGTTGCCTTACTGAAATGTCGCAGCTTCTACGAACAGGGAAAATATCCGAGTTGCAGGTAGCAGAAAGTAGTTAATTTCCATTACCTGGAAGACTATGTGGATGTAGAAGAGAGACTTGCGCCTTTTCCCCCATGTTACGCCAGTGGACATCCTGCTGATGAGTATACCGACCGGCAGCAGGAACGCCATGGAAGCCCAGAGAAGGAAACCGTGGAGGATGATCTGAAGCAGTAATCTCGAACTCACCTGTAGTTCAGATTCTTTGAAGCGAGTGTTACAAGCAGTAAAAGTGGAAGTACGGATAATATTGCGGATCAAAAGGAATGCAACCATCACAATTATGTCTTTTATGAGTGAAAGAGACAACAGAATAAGACTGCATACAAAGAGTTCAATGAGAAATATGGCAAAATAACACACACATCACAATTATGTCTTTTATGAGTGAAAGAGACAACAGAATAGAATGCGTACAAAGAGTTCAATGAGAAGTATGGCAAAATAACACATACCTTTGCGATTTCTCCTTGAACTAAAGTACTGTTTCTGTCTTCCATTCTGCACTGAAGTAACTGAATGAGACTTGAGAACCTCAGAAACCACCACTACCCTTCTCTATAGACTGCAGTCTCAGTTGTAGAGTCCATTCTCGACTCCTCTTACAGAGCCATCACTTATTGAAACGGCCCTAAGAAATGATAACCACTTTGAAAGTTTGAATAGTGTTCATCCGTGTCATGCATAGCTGAAAAAGTAAAGCCAAAAATATCCCATCCTATCCTAGTGGTCCATACTGTACTACTCTAGTAATCTCGATACCAGTAGTTTATGCTGCACCTTGATGCCTGGTAGACAGCACTCACGACCAACTTTCGTCCTGTCACTTTTCACAAATATGGTATAAATCTTTGGATTACTCAAAGCAGGTGTGGTGGAAGACTTTGTGGATGACTAAAAGAATCAGAAAAGCTAAGCGAATGTTGGTGAAAAGAATATTAGAGCGTCCCTCTATGGAATAATGAACAAGAAATGAAGTGGCAAATGAAGCAAGAGGAAACCGAAAAGAAAGACTAAGTAATAAAGCAACTTATCAAATCCTAGGTTGTGGCAATGGTAGATAGCTTGCGTTATAGTTCTTTTTACCGATTTGGTGGAGATGTTCAGGAATCCTGATGTGATGTCATGCAAACTGTACTTCATTTTGACGCAAGGTTAATTTCCTAAACCCCTTTGTGATTGGTGGTAATTTCAAATTTCCACCTCTTGGGTGTAAGAAATGCAATTTCGTACCTTGAAAATTTTAGTTATCGACAATATCCATAGTTCCCGGCAGGGGCAGAACCAGAAATACACAATAGGGGGGGCTGAGTTCTTAAAGGAGGGCTGAAAAATAAAATATGCACACACTGAGATTCAAACCTACACCATTTATACAACCAAAGACACAAAGTACCATTTCAAATAGTCACTCTTTATGTTGAACACATTGTGAAACATATATATATATCTAATTATTATTTATATTTTTTATATTTTCATAATTATATTTCATCAGTTTTTTTGGGGGGGAGGGGGGCTAGAGTCCCCCACCCTCCTTCCTAGTTCCGCCCGTGGTTCCTCGTGCTTTTTGAAAAACACTAGAGGGGGGGTGAATAGAGTTTTTAAATAATTTTAACAATTTAATGAACTCAAACAACCACAATTGAAAATTGGAAGAAGGAGACAGGTGTTTAGAGTGGTTCCAACTTTAGCAACTACTAAAATTGTCAGTCCACTACCCGGTTGCTTACCCAACCGGGATTTTGAAAGTATTTATTTTATTACCTTCCCAAGGATTTATACAAAATACAATACTTTCCTTTACACCCTTTGAACAACCTTCACTTGAAGTAGGTGCACCAACTTTGAGGTAGCCTTCTTGAAGTAACTCCAAACTCCCCCTTGAAGTAGCCTTCCTCTCTAGAAGTAACCTCCCGTTGCACCAGCCTTCTGAAGTAGCTCAAAGTCACCTTCTTCGCCAAGAAGAACTCCACCCTCTCCAATCAGCAGCCTCCAACCTAGGAGTAGCAAGGAGAGTACAAACGGTAATAAAGAACAAGAAAGGAAAAAGGAAATTACAACTTATCCTTTGTAGCCCAAGGCTTGATTTGCCTAGATCAAGCGTATAGATCTCCTAACCAAGTGTATGGACTTGTGATTGCAGTGGGTAGGAGATACTAGCCTATAGGACACGAATTATGAGCTAAGGAAGGAAGTAGCCAATGTTCACAAAGCTCAATTTTCTCACAAACAGATTGCTCAAAGTATGCTCAAAGAATTCTCAAGTGTAACAAGTGTGTTTGAGTGTCCTATGGCTTGTCCTATTTATAGGAATGGCCTAAGGATGCTTAAGGGCGTTCTAGACAACTTCTAGGGGTTTCTAAGTGCTTAACTAGCCGTTAGGTACAAAGTTATTGCTTTAACAACGGCTAATTAATTAATTCTGCAGTTGCTGTCAGAGACAATCTCGGTCGAGGAATGGTCGACCGAGACACCTACTCGGTCGAACTTTTGTCGACCGACAGACACTCTGGAACAAGTGATTTGCAACGTCTTTCTCCAACTGCCAACTAACTTGTCTGTTGTGTCTAACGGCTACTTTGGATCTTTCTCGGTCGAGAAGATTGTCGACCGAGAGTGTCTCGGTCGAGGAGTTTGTCGACCGAGATTGATCCTGTTTCAATGTTTCAATTTAGGCACTAATTATATGTATGCGTGTGCATATGTGATCCTATTTAAGGGGATGACTTATCTAAATGTGATGGTTGGCTAGGGAAGATCTAACGCTTGATTTACATGCAATCTAAGTACTTGTACATTATATATTTGTACAAGTTTTTACAAAGCGATTACATTGCATGAAAACATAAATATGTAAGCATATGGATTTCCCTAGTTGCTTTGGCATCCACCTTAATCCTGCACACTCAAGTAGCACGTTAGATCAATAGGAATGAAATGTTTGTCATAATCAAAACAAAGGGATTTATAGATGTCCATTTAGCCAACACTTTTAGGCATGTGATAATCATGTACTGCTCTTACCCCAATGTTGCATGATTGACTACCCCGATCAAATCATGAAAAGGCAAAGTTATCCACCTCTTGTCTAGTATTTTAACATCACATACTTGGGATTTACCCCTTCACTACACACTATAAAGACAAGTTACCATTGTCTCCTCGTAAACCACAAAGGGAGCCTCAAAAGTTTTGGACCCAGTCCTCCACTCTAACTTTTGAAGGCATTGACTTTGGGGCATTGCAGACAAGGCTTTCCCTTCCCTCCTCTTAGACTAGATAATAGTGTTCTTGTTGGGATACAAATGGTCCGGTCTATGTTCTAGTTGGATTTGGGCTTGAGTAGAAGTGGCTTGTGTTGTCAATCCTAATAGGAGTTGAAATTAAGAAGGAAAGAAGATGTCTCTCTATGTGTCACATTAATTACTATTTGGAATTGGACTAGGAATTGAATTGAGAATTGGACTAGGATTCCCGGTTGCATCTATATGGCTTGAAGGCCTATAAATAGAGGCCCTGGGAGAGGCCATTGAATCATCCCACTTGTTAGTGTGTGATCCCATCAGTTGTTGATTGTTGGTTCCTTCTGTGGTAGAAGAGCCAGAGAATAATAAAAACTGATGGTGCTCTCTCTTCATGACAGAGGGTCAGTGACTTTACCTTGAAGCGAAGTAGTGGCTGACAGTCGGTGACACATTGGGTGCACCGATAGTGCAGCTTTCTTATGGATGAGAGAGAATCAAAGACTATACCTTAAAGTGAAGTAGCAGCTGACAGTCGGTGGCACATTGGTGTGATGATAGTACAACTCTCTTGTGGATATGACAGGACCAATGACTTTACCTTGAGACAAAGTAGCTGTTGACAATCGACAACACAACGACAGTGCATCGACAACGGAGGGGGTCCGAACGATGGAGGACACACATCAGTTGGTGACACTTTTTTGGTGTTGTGACATCCACATCAACAACACTCTATCTGATCAGTAGAGGAGGTGCATCAGTCGACGATATAGAAGTGTTGCATCAACCAAGATGGCAGATCTGAGCAACGGAAGACGCACATGGTTGGTGGCACTCTATTCGTGATGTGGCAACACAACAGTCTTTCCGATCAACGGAGGACGCATATCGACTCTCTCAGGTGGAGAGAGTTCTAGTGACACATCGTCGTTCTAGTTGGAGGTGGCAACTAAAACTAGTACCGCAGAAGGAAATGAGGTAGATGATCTCGTCAGGAGAAGAGACAACTCGGTCAACAATTGCAGCAACAACAAGCAGTCCCCAACAACAACAGTGGTGTCATGAGGAGAAGAAGTCTAAATGGAGGGTTTGTACACATTGGGTGTAATTCTATTCTTCCTTATCTTTATTCTCAGGCAGGGGGAGCTTCCCAGATTTAGGGGTGATTAAATATAGAGATTGTCCCGTGGTTTTTCTCTCCTTATCTTGGGGAGAGTTTTCCACATTGAATCTTGCACCTTCAATCTTATAGAGCATCATCACTTGCCCACCACAATTTTCTAACAAGTGGTATCAGAGCAAAGTTTGAAGGATGTAGTGAGCATAGTGAGATTATGTCTAAAGATAGAAAGGACAACATCAACAAGAAGCGATCACATAATAGTTGCATGTCTGAGATGCACGATAGCTCCCAGTCAGTAAAGGTCACTCCAAATTCTTTTTCAAAACAACATGCATGTGAAGAAGAAGGAATATGCAATGGGTATTCAACCATTGCATCTAGAGTAGAGGATCGATATTATAAAGAGAAGTTGCATAGACATGGGAGCATCATCAAAGGATTTATGAGCCTTGGTACAGAGGGTCAGAAATATGTTCTTCATCAAAGATGGCACGACTGATCGATCATGGGGAGCTTACAATATTCCAAGTGCAGACATTGGGAGAGAAGCAACAATGTCATGATACTTCTTCTCAGTTTCTTGGAAATAAAGTGGTCATGGTGGGACTACATCAAGATGAATGAAGACAACATGGTGCTGACATGTTTGAGGAGAATGGATTCATCACATGTGGTGATGGGGTCCCAAAGCTATTCCAGATGATCGTTGGAAACAAAGTCTCCCTCATGGGTCGGTGGGGAAGATTGTTGGGATACAGATGGTCTGAATCATGTCCTAGTTGGATTTGGGTTTGACTAGGAGTTGGCTTGTGTTGTCAAACCTAATAGGAGTTGAATCCAAGAAAGAAAGAAGATGACTCTCTATGTCTGACATTAATTACTATTTGAAATTGGACTAAGAATTGAAGTGAGAGTTTCACTAAGATTCCAAGTTGCATATGCATGACATGGATGCCTATAGATAGAGGCCCTGAGGGAGGCCATTGAATCATCCCAGTTGTTGGTGTGCGATCCCACTAGTTGTTGGTTGTAGGTGAAGTCTATGGTACAAGAGCCAGAGAATAATAACAAATGGTGGTGATCTCTCTGGGTGAGAGAGGGTCAACAACTTTTCCTTGAAGAAAAGTAGTGGCTAACAGTCATTGGCACATTAGGTGCATCGATAGTGCAACTCTCTTATGAATGAGAGAGGGTCAATGACTTTTTCTTGAAGCAAATTAGCAGCTGACAGTTGGTGGCACATTAATGCACTGATGGTACAACTCCTTATGGATAAGAGAGGGCCAATGACTTTTCCTTGAGGCGAAGTAGCGGTTGGCAGTCAACAACAGAATGACAATGCATTGACAATGGAGGTGGGTCTGAGCATTAAAGGATGCACATCAGTTGTTGGCACTTTGTTGGTGACACTCTATTCGATTAGCGGAGGAGACGCATCAACTGACAATGCAAAGGTGGTGCATCAACCACGATGGTGGATCTGAGCAGCAGAAGACGCACACAGTTGGTGTCACACTATTGGTGACATGGCAATGACAACAATTTGTTCGATCAACAAAGGACACGTGTAAGGAGGCGGGATCACCCCCTGACTAAAAATTTAAAGAATTAACATCCATTCCGAACACACTCAAAGGTATGTTGGAATAGGTGTAAATTTTCCAAATTTATTAAAATGGTATGCAAAAGAGCAAAGTGTAGTAGCAGAATAAAAATAATTGACTATATTCAACTTTCATAAAAGATTACACAAGTCATCAAAATCTCCCATTAGGGTTTACAACAAGATACAAAAAAAGGATCTAGATAGAGGGAAGTCTAAACTACTTCAAGTATTGTCTCCAGAGCAACATCTCCAAGTGCTAGGTCCATGCACAAAGCGATGTTTTCCTGATTCAACCCAACATCTTGTCCTAACCTAGGTGGTTGGGAGATCACCCATCAAAAGGGAAAGGAAACAAGGTATGTGTCAAAATATTGAACAAGTATAAAAGATAATGATAACATTGAAGCATAAATATATAGATTCATCACATGATGAGAGGGCCAATAGGATGAGGCATATAAAAAAATAGATTCTTGCCAAAAACCAACAAATAATAATGAATTGCATGAAAGATAAATATTGGACTACATTAAGTAAGTAGAGTTGAGGCACCTATCAGACCTCAACCTATAGGTGAGGGGAGAATTAATACATTCCCAATCACCTACACATATTTTTATAAGGGGGAGAATAAGACACTCCCCAGGGCAAATTAACACATGCCCTACTATGGGTGGTTGTACATAAGTACCACTACTATAGCTAAATAGTCAAATAAACCATCATGTATAAGAAGTAGTAAATTGGCAAGATAAATAGTCATATAACTGCAATATGGTAGTGGGGTTCCAAGACCCATGAAATAAAAGATCAATGCTAATTTTGAGGCAAGTACCAAAAGATTCATGAGTAGAGGAAACCAGGTTCAATAAAGTCTTATTAGGAAAAGTGAGGTTGGTTCACAAGTATCCCAACTAAAGGGTTAGATATGCACATACATAAAGAGGGATTGCACGTACCTCTCATACAATTTCAACTACCAACTTTCATCACTTTATTGAGTCCAAGACCAACTTCTCCTATTTCCAATGTATAACCATGTATTAGGGTATGTTATATTCATTAATGTAAAGAAAACCCCTATTTTTTACTTTTTGCACAAAACTTCGATTTAGACCCTGAAAACATAACCATTGATCTAGTTAGGTTCTTCTAATTAAGAAAACATATAATTTTGTATTTTTTAGAGTTATGAAGGTTAAAGTGTATTTTTGGTGATTTTTAGGTATTTAATTCATTTTCTAAAAACTCTTTTCTACAAAAATCCAAAAAAAAACCTTAGAACTATTTTTGTTAGAAAGATCATATTTTTTAGAGTTCAAAACATATTTTCTTTTTATTTTTGGACAAGGGAATAAATAGTTATGGATTTCTCAAACTAACCAATAGGAAATTGCCATATCATCAAACCGACTGAGATTAGCAGAGAGAGAGAGAGAGAGAGAGAGAGAGAAAACACCTTTTGACCCAAGAACAGGGTTTGGAGTTTCAAAAGTAACCAAATTAGATCTTCTAGAGAAGGTAAAATAGCAAGAAACCAAAACCCTAGAAGAACATGGTAAATAGAGATGGAGATCATCAATTTTAAACATAGAAGCATGAGTTTTAAGCATGTATTAAGCAATATATGAGAAGGGGGTTAAAAAAACTTGCCTCTAGGAAGGTAAGAAGGTCCAAACCACAAGGATCTTGAGATTAGAAGTTTCGGTTGCTCCAAGCCAAGCTCCTTTCTTGAGCAAAGATCACCTTCAACACTTTAGAGGTGCAAACCCTAGCAAAAGAGCATGGAGATGAGATGTTTTAGGGTTCTAGGTGGAGTTTTACCATGGAAGGTCATGATTCTGACCTGGAGGAAGGTGGAAGGAAGACTAACAACATGAAAATAGGGAAGGAAAGGAAGAAAATTACGAGTTTTGGTCGAAATCATCAAGAAGGAGCTTAGAAACCCTAAATAGAGTAAATTTGGAACCCTAGGAGCCTTCTTCACCAAGGTAAGCACTCTCTTTTACCTTAGGACAACACCTTCATGTACAAATAGAGTAGGAATAATGCTCTAATCTGGGGGAAAGATAAGGATAGGATTTCTTCTTGGATTGGGAGGTGAGAAGGGGTAGGCATGGCTGTATAAAGAAGGGGGCAAGTATGAGGTGTCTATGGGACGACTTTCCATGTGTCCTTAGGCTAGGGCTTCATGGCCATGCAAGAGGACAACTCATAGACTCTTCTTGTATATCAAAGGTCAGTCCTAAAAGCCCCTGGAGACTTCTAGGCCATCACCACCATCCTTCAAACAAAGAAATAACCCCACTGGTTGATAGCTTTTAAAGATAAGCTCATTTATAAAGAGGGTAATCCCTATAATGCCCTTAGAGAGAAACACCTTCAAACCAAAGTGCAACCAGGTGACACATGGTTCACAAGATCGAGAATGGTAATGGAATATCTAAGGATTATAATTAATGGATAATTTGCAAAGAAAATCTACCAATTCGGCAAATTGCATAAAAGTCCAAAATATGCATATAATTGCATAACTTGCACAAACAACATCCAAATTGAACCAAACTTGAAACTTAATGTTGTCTCATGATTTCAAAACACCTCAAAAGGTTATATTAAGGTTTATATTACTTAATTATGTTAGTTAAGATTTTTCAATATATTAAGTACGGTTTGGGGCCTTACACTTCTAACATGGATTTATTTACCACTGTTCCACTTAAGTGGTGATTTTACATTTTAGATCCTTAAATAAGATTTCACAGAGTTATTTGTGCATAAACCCTTCTATTGGTATAATTATTGAACAAATATCACCAAACCACTATAAATTCTACAATTTCAGCATCAAGGCTAAAAAGGATAGAAATTATAGGAAAATATTGGGAAAGGGCCAAAATGAGAATATGTCAAAGTTTTGATAGGTTACAACATGTATCGACTCTCTCAGATGGAGAGAGATTTGGTGGCATATCATAGTTCTAGTTGGAGGTGCCAACTAGAAGGAATACCGCAGAAGGAAATGAGGTAGGTGACCTCTTCAGGAGAAGAGGCGACCCCATCAACGGTCGCAACAAGCATAGACTCCACTTGACGATAAGCTTCACATAGAATGCCTGATTTGTTTTGTCTTAGATAATGGGGAAGGGTGTTGTCAGAGTACATGCTCATTGAGTCGATTCAAAATTTGATTGAGGTGTGTATTTGACCATATTGAGAATCCATTTAGAGACGAATGATTACTGGTTCATTTTGTGGTTAGTAGAATCAAGGCCTTCGAATGACCTATTTAGGAAGAACCATTAAACTAGGCTCCGCTCCCCTTCTACATGGAAATGGGAGAGTGAGTAAGATGTAGTCCCCAGCAGAGGCAGTGGTGTCATGAGGAGAAGAAGTCTAAAGTGAGGGTTTATACACATTTGGTGTAATTATGTTCTTCTTTATCTTTGTTCTCGGACAGGGGAAGCTTTCCAAATTTAGAGGTGATCAAATTTGGGCAGTGTGAGTTGTAATCTTGGTTACATAGTGTTTGTTAGTCATTATTGCCTCATGATTTTTCTCTCCTTATCTTGGGGAGAGTTTTTCATGTTAAATCTTGCACCCTCAATCTTGAATATCATTGCCACTTGCCCACCACAATTTCCTCACAGTTCTCGATTTCAAATGATTCATTCCCTTATCCTAGACTCCATAAACATTAGCTTCATCTAAAAAGGGATCCATTACCTTCATTAACGTCCTATGATATTCGCTCTTTGGTAACGACATACAAAATCCACGATTCAACAAAACAAGAAACACGATCTATTACACTGTAATTTTGTTCCAGCCTTAATCTTGATAAAATTGAAAGATATATACATGAGCTATGCTAGTTTTCTAGACATGGAAAGGTAATGACGCTCACTATCTAAAAAAGAGAGAAAGCTACTAGGATTTTTGATGTTATAGTTTTTGGTTGAAGTGAAGATAATTAAATCTTACCATTACAACCCACTTTATATGGAGATGAAGTAAGGTGTATTGATGCATGGACATTTTTTACAGCATTATGTTTTCTTGAAGTTATGTTGGAAAAGAAATGCGTATGGATTCAATTGTGATCCAATTAGAAAATCATATAATTAGATGTCATTGTCCAACCTAGATAAAGATAGGAAGTTGGTTGTGGTCAAGGAAAAACAAGTAGAGGAAGTTTATTATAAGAACAAGAAGGATCACTTAACATATGTGTTGTAAAGGTGAAGAACTGTAACATACTGATGTGGACGCTAGTTATCACTTTCAATTCCATGGTTATTCTAGTAGTTATAGATGATTAAGTTGTGTGTGTATGTATATATATGCACTCCTTTGATATGATTATGAATTCATATTTAAAAGGGTCCATTATTCATCTATCATATAGATACCAAAACAAAACATGAACTACCATCGCAAGTAGAAAATGGGCCATTTCATAGTTTGAAAGATTGTTGATAAACCATTAGGAAATAAGATTACCAAGTTACACAGTAACATGTACATTATGTTGTATAAACCTATAAAGAAGTTATTTTCAAGATTTGAAATTGGTTACACCTATTTGAATTCCAATTTTATATTTCTATAGCCTACAAAGCAAACATGTTACTCATAAAATTTATAGAAAAAATAGTCCATGTGTAACTTTTTATGGAATAGTTGAACACTAATTAATTTACAACAAAGATGTTTTCACATAGTTACATTAACAAAAGCAATCACATGCTAGAAATCCAACAAGAATAATATAGGAATAAAAGTCTCCCTACCAAACTTTTATTGAAAAATGCATCATTTTGTAGAAAATAATGCCTTTTAATACTTTCAATAGACGATTACATCAAATAAATATGTTTTAGACCTTTTTTTGATTGAATTATATCTTGAAAGTAGTTACCATCATTTGTCTTCCTCTTACATTCTTCTAAGATGGGAATTTTACACTCATCTAATTATGTCATTCACATTCATATAACTTAGGAGTTATACATCAACATCCATTCAAGTCCCTACATTTGGGTGTTGGCACATTGAAAATACAACCTCAAAAGTGGAAATAACATAATAAATAGTAATAGAAACTCATCTTTAAGATTTTAGTGCACTTGGGAGAATTTACATTGACCTCACCATTGGTCTCTGAAAGATATGTGCAACAAAGTTAACCTTTTGATTTCATCCTCCACAAATTATTAATAACCAAAAGTACATTAACATTAGACCAACGCCTCATTCAAATCTTGCACTAAATTTCACCAACTTTTTAAGGCTTGAAAGACCTTGATTTTTCAGATTGTTTTCCACAACTACCATACATGATTAATTTACCAATCCTTGATACATAACTATGATGTATAACTTCATCTTTAACTTTTTCCAACTTATTATCATTCCATTATCTCTTTTCAAATCCCTAGGGAGATGTGGATCTTTTTGAGTCATCATATCTTAAGCTTATCTAGACATTGGTTTGAATATAGAATTATAACTTCTTAGGGAGTAATTCTTAATATATTATGGGATCTACATAACATGTCAACTATAGTTTCTTGCACTGTAGTGAATAGAATGCTTATGCATATGTTTAGTTATCTATATAAATTCTTACCACAGTGAACAACTACAATAAATAATCATCTAGATTAATGACTTAATCTTTAACTCGAATACATGAGCATATTGTCCCATTATACTTAAAGCCCTTCCATCTTGATATTATATCAATCACTTTTAAACCATCCTGGTGTGGAAAAATCATTTATTCCTATCCTCATGAATATAATTATAAAGTAACTCAGTTAAGGTTTTCACTATTGCATCATTTTATCTTTATACTAAGAAAATTTTGTTACTCTATTTCAAGATGGGATTTCAAAATAAGTTGTACATATTAAGAAAATGACTTTGCATAAATCAAAAACTCTTGTTTCACACTCCCTATTTACTTGTAACACAAAAATTCACACATGATATTCTTGAAGAACCTTACTATATAGATTTCTAAAACTATTCTACACAGTCATAAGAATAATAAATGACCAGTTCATGAAAATATTGATCAAATACTTACACTAGTCTGATATTCAATAAATCATGAAAAGTATATAATAAATGACCATTTGATTTTGAAAAGCAACAATATTCTTCAATATAATGAATTGAAAAAGTTATCTTTTGTAACTTAGAGATAAAAAAAACCTCATGTATCATGTCACCAATGCCATTCAGAAGACTTTCTAGAAAGAATCTAGGGGTTTTTAGTTTAATTCAGACAATTCCAAGTATAACCTACAATGTGCTATCATCTATGTCTAAACTCAAAAGATGATAGAGTTTGGCCTCCATGTAGACCTTACAAGTAACAAATATCAATATTAATTAAATGGATTGCAAACCCCTATAAGCTCAACCTTCTAAAGCGCACACACGCATATACAGATATGTATGTGTATATAAATTTATATATATATATACATTTATATACATATATATATATACGTATATGTGTGTGTGACAATTCCAATTATAACCTACAATGTGTTATCATCTATGTCAAAACTCATAAGAAGATAGAGTTTGGCCTCCATGTGGACCTTCCAAGTAAAAAATATCAATACCAATTAAGTGGATTGCAAGCCCCTATAAACTCAACCTTCTAAGCATACGCGCGCGTGCGCACGCACGCACACACAAATATATATATATATATATATATATATATACATATATATATATATACATATATATACATATATATATGTGTGTGTGTATACATGCATATATATATATACATATATATACATATATATACATATATATATATACATACATATATATACATATATATATATATATATATATATATATATTCAAGAAACAATGATTGATACCAATTAAGCAATTTGCAAGCTCCTACTTCCCCAACCTCTAAGTAGAATATGAAAAGTGTTTTCCACCTAACACTTTACTCTCACAACAATTTTATCTACCTAACACTCTATAATCATACAAAAAGACATGTACATGTAGCTTATACCATTTTTTCATAACTACACAATATATGAAATCATCAATGAAATTTCTTGAAGCATTTACCTAGTTGTTATTTTTACTTATATACATTCATCACATTAAGACCTAACTGGACTTCCTCTCAATCACAACCGTCAAGAATATAGTTTCTATATAAGAGGATTTATGTAAGTTCATTGATATCAAATAGTAATCCAAATATTCAACACAATTCTATATTCCATGAGTTATGTCATGTTCATTTTTGGATAACACAATTTTAGTAAAATTGAGCTCACATTCTATTTTAGAACATATGCTTTCACGAAAGGCTACTTTTCTTGTTGGAGACTAAGTATATTAACATAATTGTCATAAAAATATGCCCAATTGGTTTTGTCAATACAATAGTTTATAAGGCATTCCTATAAACTACTGAACACAAACATTATCTTCCAATTATAAGAATAAGGATTTTTTACCATCTACCCCATTGAATTCTCCATGTTTACATTCTAAATTTTCTAATTCATGTACCCCAATGGTTCTAATTTCCATTCTACCTATAGAAAACTCATATAATATGCCCACTACCACATTCCTTATTTTTCTCTTTGTTACGACATCTTCTCATTTGACATAGAAAATAGATCATCATTGTTTGATATTTTACCATATCATAAAATCAACAAATTACTTATTGTCTTTCTTGTATCCCAACTAATGGTTTCTTCACTAGCATCCACACCATGACTATCCCTTATAAGCATCAGTCAACTAGGACTACCACTTATCTACCTCCATACAGTCATTGTTTAAGCCTTATGCCACCATATTGGTGCCATATAGAGTCACCAGATTTATTACCTCTTTGGCTACCTCTAACTCTACAAATTCACCAGATATTCATAGTATTGGGTATGATCATGTGAAAAGGGGCCAAGTAGAGTCCTAAAAATCTCCATTAAAGATAAAACATTCAAATAATCATTGCATTCTACATTTTGTTACCTTTATAATTTCCATATTATTAATTCATCATATTTGGAAAAAAATCCCATCCTAATAAGTCCTCATAGAAAATAATACATTATTAGTTTACAAAGTAGATAGCAGTATATCATCATCCACAATCATCAAATATTGATATGAAAATAATAATATAACTTTGGTGATCATTTTATAGTTGCCACATAAAAGGAGGAACATTCATTTAAATATGTAATGAAGTCCCCTCAACCAAATGTTGAAGAGAAAAGGGAATTATCTTATTGATTCATATACATTTTTTCAAGGTAGAAGGACTATAATGAATGAGAGACTTTTGAAAGAGGTCATATGGGAATCATACCCTATATGTGAAGTTTTTGGATATTAGACATAAGAGGACAATATAGAATTCAACTTATATTGATCCACAAGAGGAGAAAATCCTCCTCCACTAATTCATCACTCAAATAACACTTTTCCTAATCAAATATAGTTACAACAATAAAACATTTGATCAGTAGTTATTAGCTTAACAAAGATTTTCACTATAACCTTTTTCTAGGATTTCCCAAAAAACACATATTTAAAGAAACATGTGAGCATTGTGTGCCTCTTTGTAATATAGAAACATGACAATTGAAAAGGTTGGTAAATATCAAAATATGAAAATATTAAGTAATAATGTTTTACTACAAGGAATGACAGTATGGATATTCACTTTGAGATAGGGATGTATCTATATACTAACTTTTGTTTGTGCAATTTGTATTCCCGACCGAGCCCACTTGATATAGAGAAATATATATCACCATATCAATCATTAGTTTAGCTTCACATTAATGAGTGTGAGGTGTCCAATGAGGTTATATGCAATATTGTATGCAATGGATTGGAATATAACATGCAAGTTGTTTGACTCCTAAAAGTCCAATTTTCCTGATTGGATAAGTTTTCAATAGGGTAGACCATGGAGAGAAAATCTAAGAAATATATGTATAAATTTGTATTATTCATGTGATCTAATGGATATATCAAACTATCAAAGATGTCATCACATGTCTCCATATTCCTTTTTCCTCTTCACATGCACCAACATGCAACTCCATTTTCCACAAGAGTACATGGATCAACCAGACCCATCGTTGTTTGTACATCAACTCTTCTCCATAAAATATAGGTTGCACCTCCCATCAAATAGAAACACACAATTATATATATACATACACACTCACTCACTCACTCTCTCTCTCTCTCTCACACACACAAAGATATATATATATATATATATATATATATATATATAAACAACAGGAAGGTATAATTTGAATTCTAATAATAAATAGGTAGAATGGAAAGGAATGACTGAGTATATGTGCTCTATTTGACTAATGATCGGGTGAGACTTGCATTATTTAATGTTAACCCATACGTGTGTCTTTTTTATTAATCAAGCTATCACAATGCATCACATGTTCTTGTACTAAAAGTGTAGTTGTGTGTTTGTTAAAATCTAGGAATATTATGTGGGTTAATGAATATGTTTAATATGGTGCAAATAATAAATGTTAATTAAAATGTAAATCCATTATTTATCATATTTCTATTATATTCATATATATATATATATATATATATATATATATATGTGTGTGTGTGTGTGTGTGTGTTATATTATATATATTCTATATTGAATACTAGAAGGATAATCTCTCTCTCTCTCTCTCTCTCTCTCTATATATATATATATATATATATATATATATATATATATATATATATATATATATATATATATATAGAGTCATGCTAGAATACACTCGAGTGTACAGATCACGCCATACACCCCAATGGTTTTTGCCTATCTAGACCATGTTTTTCCAAAATCTAATCCATTTATCTTCATGGTTACAATAATAATAGGTCACATACAAAATTTGAACTCATTTGGATGAGTGTAAGTCAGTCATCCAAGGACAATAAAATCGACGCACAAAACTAATTTGAAATACATGATTTTTGCCTCCTTTAGATCCACGACCTATAAGTGTCCAAATGAGCTAAAATTTATTATATAGTATGTTCTTATGATAATTAAGAAGATCAATGGTTTATATTTTTCAAAAAATTATTTCATCTTAAAAAATGACTGTATGGTGCCTCCGGTACACTCGAGTGTACACTAGCCTGAATCATAATATATATATATATATATATATATATATATATATATATATATATTTGAGAAATAAATGCAAACAATCTATCTTTCTCCTATATGGAATAGGAGGAAATTCAATGAGGTGGGTGAATGTGAGGTGCTCAACATATATATGATATCATTTTTGTTCATCTTATTGAAAATAATGTTTAGATATCAAGCAAATATCTATCTACAAGCCATGGGTCCTTTATTAAGAGGTATTCTTTGGAAAAAAGCTAGAGTATGACTAGCACACCGTCCTCTGTTCCTAGTGCATGCTACTTTTTCTTGTTCATGGAGATAAGCCCACAATGTTGGTTGAGCGCTTTCTACTTTATTACATTATCCACAATAAGATCGGGTAATTATAAAGTTCTATCATGTTTAATCACTCTAGATCTAGGCATAGAGAAGGATGAGGTGTTTGGCATATCAAATAATAGATCTTGTTAGTGTCTTAGGGGAAATGGAGTTTCCATTATCAATGGATATAGGTCATAGTCATAATTTGTCTCTATTGATGGAAAAAGTGAACCTTACTCATGGAAAATGGAAAAGGAAAGGTTTGGTGAATCAATAAAGTTTTCCTTGATGTTTAGAGATCCCTTAGGTTTCAAAAACATAGTTTCATTTCAAGTATGTTCATATTTAAGTATTTCAAGGAGCTAGGGTGAGTCTTAAGGCCATCCTTTTTGGGGGTAGACACACATTCTTAAACAATGCCCAACATAAGCACTAGGAGTGGACCAAATATTATAAGAAACTCTACTCAAGTTTCAGGGTGTTGGTTTTTTTCTACATACATGAAGTGGAAATGTTTGATCCTCACTCTGTGTGTGCACACAACTAGTAGTGTAAAGATAATATAAATTATCTAATCTTTCATGTATAATATATATTATCCTATGAATTAGAAAACTCCAAACTCGTGATATGATTAGAATTGAAGATATCATTTAGCCTTATCCTCTTATCATGTCTTATTTTCTTTGGCCTTATGTTATCATGCTTGTTGACTTGAGAGTTATACATTGTTTATATTTTGATAATGACTTAACCATTCCATTCATATGTATCTAATATGTTTGTTTAAGATTTATTTCAGGCATTAGGTACTTGAAAAGGATCAAATTTCACAAGCCCTAGCTTGTCCATGTTCAAGTCAAAAGCAATGCAAATGTGAAATTTGGGAAATCACTCTAAAGTACCTTAAAATAATTTTGTAATCATTTTTATTGATGATATGACTTGTAACTAGGATGAAAAAAAATTAGGGACACTTAATTCCATCATTTGATCACTTAAAATCCATTTTGAAATTTTTTTCACAACAACTATATTGATTGAGTTTGAATCTCGACCAATCTATGATGGATTTTTGGAAATGGTTGCATCAGTCGAGTTGTACACTCATAGAACTCGACCAACCAACTTTCTTACTAAAGTTGATTTTGGCTGATCGGTCGCGTTATCTCAGGACAAACTCGATCGATATTTTTAAAATTAGCTTTGTAAGATAGTGGATCGGTCGAGTTGACCGAATATATTGTACAGAAAATGTAGAAAAAGTGATTCCAATGGTTGGAGAGTTGTTAGAAATGAAAATAGATATATTGCAAGTTTTAAAACAACTATTTTTTATTCTCAAGTGATCTCACACTCAAAGGAGCACCCCCAACTGTAAATAGGACCCCCTGGAGTTCATTCCAAGGTTGCTCATTCATGGTATCCTTGGTCCTTTCTGTAGTTGAGTGTGCTACAACCCTTTGACCCCCTTTCTATCTCTCATTTACAAAGCATTTCGTGATTATGAGTGAGTTAGGCATGTTGTAAGAGATCTAACTCATTGTTACCTTGTAAACCTCTCCATCTATCCATCTTCCAAATCTCCTTTCTCAAAGAGAAAAGGATGAAGTGATCTTCTATGAGTGAAGGAGGAGTTTTTATTCTTCTTCAAGGCTGAAGAAGGTGTGAAGATATTCTTTAAGTGAAGGAGAAGGGTAAGGTGGAAGATCCAAGGAGCTTGGGAGGTAAATCCTCAATGTTGAAGACTTGTTGCAAGGAGGAGATGTACCAGGAGAAGGAATCGAGCTGCTTCTAAGAGTGGGTAAGACATGTTTTTATTAGAAGACTAGATCTTAGATACGTAAGCCCTTGGATGTAAGGTGGTCTTCTTGTATGTCTTGTAATGAAATATAAATGTACATGGGTTGCAAATTCCTAAAGGTTGACCTCTCTAGGTAGTGGATTCACAGACTCATAGTTTGGAGATTGGAACCACTCTAAACACCTTGTCCAAGTGTTTGTTTCAATCTCTCTCATCCTTCGTATGCTTGTTTAGATAGGACCTCAAATTCAATTTTAGCATTTGGTTTCAATTGATATAATTTGAAGGTCTAACTATTCTTGTGCAAATTTTCAAGATCAATTCACCCCCTCTAGAGCCCTAGATCCAACAAGTGGTATCATAGAAAGGATCTTCTCCAATAAATCTCCCACGAGATGAGAAGATGGGTGAGAAGCTACTTGGTTCCCTCAACCTAGAGGGAAGCTTATCTATGCACCCCCTGTCTTCGATGGAACCAACTTCCTCTACTGAAAGCAACATATGCATTCTACATTCAAGGGATGAACTTTGATATGTGGAAGGTCATGATTACACCCTACAGGGAGCCAACCAGAGCTGTGTCAACATGGGAAGAAGTAGACCTAAAGAATTCCCAAATCAATGCCAAAGCAATTAGCATCCTCTATGAATCCCTCACTCAATCCGAGTTCAACCACATCTCCTCATGGGATACAACCTTTGAGATATGGACAAGTTGTGCATCACTTATGAAGGCACAAATCAAGTGAATGAGGCAAAGATATACATGTTGAACATTCTCCTAGAGAACTTCAATATGGGGAAGCAAGAAGGAGCTTCTAAGATGTACTCAAGACTCAACATCATTATCAGCTACCTAGCAGCTTTGGGACATACTTTGGATAGAGAAGCAATCAACTCATAGATCATGAGGTCTCTTCCAAAGATATGGGAATTAAAGGTTACCTCCATTGAATAAGTAAGATGTCTTGGTGATCTTCCAAACGAGGAGATTATTGGAAATCTACAAGATCATGAGCCAAGACTTGACAAGCAAGAAGAAGAAGCAAAGCAAGAAGAAAAAGAATCAAGGAAAATCAAAGATAGTGCCTTTAAAGTTCAAGTAGAGGCTCTCATACTTCAACAACAACTTACTTTCTGAACCTCTCCCTCCTCCTCTAGTGAAGATGATGGCCCTAGTGAGCATGAAGCCAACTTCTCCAAGGGAAAACACTTCAAAAGAAAGCAATCTTCTTCATCTACTCCAAGGTTCTACAAGTGTGGTAAAAAAGGACAGTACAAGAGTGAATGTCCTAAGGCTAGAAAGTCACACCACAAGAGAATCTCCAAGAAGGAGGAAGAGTACATGAAAGATAGAAAATACAAGAGGAAGGACAAGAAGGAGAGGAGGCACAAAGGCGCAACTCATGTGACTTGGGAAGGATCACCCTCTAGTGGATCAAGCTCCGATGAAGATGGAGAGATCCACCTTGAACTCATGGCCTCCACAAGTGAAGATATTAGTGAGGTAAGTGAGGTAACTTTGCATGAGTTAGCTAAAGAAACTCTTATTGACATGCTTGTTACTACCCATTCTTCTTATTCCAAATGTAAATCTAAAAAAAAGAGGTTGGGTAAAATCATTGATGGCTTGTATGCTAAACTTGATATTCTTGAGAAAAATGAAAAAAATCATCTTGAGAGCATTGATTCCTTGCAAGGCCAAGTTCTTGATCTTGAGCTCCAATACAATGGATTTGAAGTAGATGATTATGTCTATCTGAAGAATATTGCATCTCTTAAGGAATACAACCAAAAGTACCTTAATGAGCTTGAGTTGCTTAAATCTTAAATTGCTAGGTTACTTGGTCAAGTTAATGATTTATTGTAACACCCCTGACCTGGGTTATGACCTAACCCTGGAAGTTTTGCCTAAATATGTAATTAATATACTTGTGAACACTCCCTGGCATGTAATTAAGTTCCTCAGGAACATTTACTTTCAATATTGCTCCTTTTTGTATAAAGTTGTAGCATTATGTTGTATGCAGGGACCTATGTGCAAATTACCCAGTTTAAGGGTTGAACTTGCAAAATTCACAAGATAAGATGTTCCTTTGATGTTGAGACATCATGAGGATGTCTATGATAAAGTTTGAGGGATTTCCCAAGCTTGAGCACCAAGGTGCAGCTGTGAAAGCAATTCCCATGCTTAGAAACCCTAATTTGGGGTAAAGTGCAATTTACCCAAATTGAGGGGGTCCAAGTTGTAATTCTTAATATCTAAAACATCTTTTAAGTCTCTTGTCATCATTTAGAGTGGAAATGATGAAAGGGGCACATCAAAGATTGATCAGATAAGAAAAGATGAACTTTGTGGTAAAAGACACCTAATTTGGGTATAGAAATCTTTCATGTATGTACCCTAGTTGAAGGTTGGATTCCTTTACCCTTAGATCTTGAGATTTCATGAGATTTGCATAAGGATAGATAGGTTTGGACGTGCCTTTGAGCAAGGAGGGACCTAGATGTGATTTCCAATCTTGTGAGGTCCTTAGGGTGTAAAAGAGGCTAAAGTATATAACCCCTTTTCCCTTGCAATTAAGTGAACGAACTTTCTTTCCTTCATTTCTCTTCCTTTCTTGCTCAAACGACCAAGGATAGCTCTGGAGCTCAGGGGGGACGACCAACCTGTTCTAGGTAAGAGAACCCCACCTTCTAGCTCGAATTCATGGAGGAATTCACTTTCTAAGGTTGGTTTTATGGTTAGCTTACTTAGTCTTCTTGTTCTAGCCGACCAAAGCAACGTTTCCTTGGAGAATTCACCTCTGACCAAGTTGTGGAAGCTCAAGGACGCCATTAAAGCTTGGGGCTTGAAGGCTTGGAGCTCTAAGATCAACCTTTAGGCGGGTTTTATAACTCTAAACTTATGCTTTATATGTATGCTCAATTCTTGCAATTTACTTGGTAAATTCTCCTTCTACCACCCTTCTTCCTTGCACGTTTGCAAGAAAATCAGTGGAGAAACCGACCTTGCAAGAGGTTGAAGATGAGAGGCGTGATTCCCTATGTTACTTTTTCAAACGACCTTGGACCCTTTTGGTCCAAACGGTTTCAAACCGTTTGCTCTCAAACGGTCTTGCAAGACCGTTTGGATTGAAACGGTCTCAAGACCGTTTGAAAGAGTTGACCAAGGAATGAACGTTTGAGGGTCTGTTCCTAACATATTGAATTTCATCTCTGCAAAGAATCAAAGTCTAATTCTTAACCAATTGAGAGTTGAAGGCACTTCAACATGAAACCCTAATCGGGTGAAAGAGTGCTGATTTGACATATAGATCTTGTTGAGTTTTGGGTTGAAGGACCCAAACGGTCTCAAGACCGTTTGGGGATTCCTCCAAACGGTCCTAAGACCGTTTGGGTACAACCCAAGACCGTTTGAAGGTCTAGGGTTGAGTTAATCTAATGGTTTGAGGGTCCAATTGTAGGAAATTGATGAATTGATGAAAATTGCTGATTTTGACCTAATTGGACTTCAACCTTAGTCGAAACGACTTGGATCTTGGTCAAACTTTGGGAAAACGGTCTCAAGACCATTTGGATGATGTCCGAACGACCTCAATACCGTTTGGGCCAAGTTTGAGCCCAATTGGAGGTCAATTGATAGGTTCAACCTTGAATTGATTCACATTGTTGAACATTGATGACCAATCGATTTGAAACCCTAATTGAGGAGGATTGAACCCTAATTGGCTTGTAATTGAGGGTCAATTGGATGTCTAAGTGGTTAAGGCTAACCCTAATTGACTCAATTTATAAGTGGTTAGCATAGCCTTAACCAATTGGGGGCTTCAACACACATATCCATGAACTTTGGTGACCTTTGAACCCCTTTGGAGGTCCAAACGGTCTCAAGACCATTTGAGACCAAACGGTCTCAAGACCATTTGGGGCCAAACGGTCTCAAGACCGTTTGGGCTCAAACGACCTCAGGATCGTTTGGTCCAATCGATCTCAAGCAAGTTTGATCAAACGGTCTCAAACCGATTGAAGCTCCAACGGTTTGGAAGTCAACCCTTCCAAACGGTCTTCACCTCCAAACGGTCTCAAGACCGTTTGGGGTCAAACGGTCTCAAGACCGTTTGGGTGGTTGAAACCGTTTGAAGGTTGAAACCGTTTGGAGATTGGTGATGGTTTGTACTTAACCATTTGAAGATGTAATTAGTTCAATGGTGATCCAATCTAAACCCTAATGATAACCTAGGTAATTAAGGGACTATGTGATTAGTGAGTTAACCCATGATGGTAATCATGTGGCAAATTATCAAAATACCCTTGAGGGGTATAAAGGGGTAAAACCTTGTTCTAATCAAACCCTAATCACATGATGTTGATGTTTTGGCTCATGTTAGTCAATGGAGACTTATCTCAACCTGATCTAGAGTGGTGTTGGCACCATCTACTAGTGAGAGGAGAGAGAAAGTATTTCTAGAGAGAGAAAGTATCCTAGAGAGAGAAAGTACCCTTTTTAGGTGGAAACTCTAGTGAGATACTTCAATTACACATGAATGTGCATGATTAGGGAATGACCCACCTATGTGAGGTCATGGAAACCCTAATTATGATATCTAATGGATCTCAATCTTAATTAAGAGCCTTAGTGATGATGTTTCTCTTACATGATGATGTAATGAGTACAATTCACCATGGAGTGAATAGTAAACCCTAATTTTAGGGTGATGACATGAAAGATGAATAGTAAACCCTAATTGTTGAATTGTTTACTATTATCTGTTGAATTAACCATACAGGTTATTATGAGATGATGGTCACACCCAGGTATGGAATACCATGTTATATTCATTGAAAGCATGTCTTAAGCTTTATGAATAATGAATCCTCTTGATGCACTGATAAGTGACATCTTTTGTGAATTATGGGTTGTAAGAGCCATAAATGTTATCAAGGTCATGCTTGACAGATGACTTGAGATGAAATAACTGATGATGGTGATAAGTTAGGCCTGCTACATTTTAGTATTCTCATATATAGCTGTGTTATTGTATGATGATAAGAATACTGAATGTACCTAACTAATCAAGTGAAATGTAGAGCCCTGATTATAGATCCATCATTGTCAGAGTCTAAATGATGGTGAAACAGGTTTTCCTAAGGGAACTCCTGGATCACATACTTTTGAGTATGTGGGGTACATGGATGTGTAGAACCTTACATCCTAGTGTAGGTATTTGATGTAGATTCTTGTAGTCCGTCATACCTTCACTATAAAAGAAAGGGTGAGAGGATGATGTAGATTCTAGTAGTCCATCAGACCCCACCATAAAGTCCTAAAGGTGAGTTGTATCTCTACACTCCCTTAAAGACACAAATACCGTATCGGTGAAAGATAAACAAGAAATCTTCCGATAGCGAAGAGAGTACATAATGCCACTGTAACTCTAAAAATAGCGAAGGACCAGAGTACCCTGGTGAGCTATTATAAAGACATCCCGCCAGATGTCAAACAATCAATCCTCTAACTGACTGAGGAAGATGAGGTCATAAGAATCCGGCTCTTTTAATGACCTATGTATGATACTGATGTGACTTCTTAGTGATCAGTTGGAGTATGAGTGGTATGCCTCATCTCCACAGGGCATAACAATAATGTTTGAAAAACATAATCAACAGCGTAGTATATCTGTTAGAGTTATCTACGAGTTATTTGATTGATGTTACCTTGAATAGCATAGATGTTCTCATATTTTAATATTGATTGAACTCTTGCTTATCATCATAACTGCTAGTGAATATCTTGAAGGCTCTTATTGCTTTAGTTATTCCTTGCTTTGCTTATAAAGCCTAGTGGAGAGTTATAACTCTCGCTGGGGCAATTATGTATAATTGTCTCACCCCGTAGACTTCTACTTTTTAGGTGGTCATCGAAGACGGAGGAACAAGAACACAGGTGACCAATCCCAGCAACAGCAGCATCAGGAGCAGTAAATATCTCAGGTGGAGATCTAGCCTGCTTCATGGTGTAGTTAGAGTCAAGTCCTATGTGTCCTCTGTACTCTCAGGTCCTGGAGTGTTTTGGAGTATGAACTCTTGAGAATTTTTGTATCATGTTGTATAAAATTACTCAAGAAGTAATTGTCAGTGATGTAAACAGTTAAATCCTTTTTCTATGGAAAAGGTTTGTGGTTTCAGGCTCTTGTCTCGAAAAGTTTTAATTTCCCGTGATTTTTGTCTTCCGCTGTTTACCGATTGCTTCCGCACATGTTTAACTTGGGATTAATTCGTCGTTTAGAGATCGGAGCCCACAATTAAGTGGTATCAGAGCTCTAGGTTCGCCGAGTCTATAGAGGCATAGGACTTAGGAAGTCGAGTCTATCTTTAGTATTCCTTCCTTATCTAAAAGAATCTTCTACTCCTCAGGAGAAGAAGATACTTAAGATGTCAGAGCCACATGATGAGTATGTGGAAGAAAGTAGTGCCAGTGCACCTCAAGGCGGTGCAGGAGTACCAGAGGTGGAACAGCCTGTACCAGAACAACCTAGAGAGCCACCCCAGTTTGGCCCAGCTGACAGAGGTAACCCAGCAGTCCAGACAATGTTTGGGCAGTTCATGACTTCCATGACACATATAACCGACAGGTTGCCTATGCCTGCACCTAGGGCACCTGTCCAGCCTGAGGGGCAAGGTATCGGGAAGACGTTCGAGTGACTACGTTGTGTCGGAGCTACCGAGTACCATGGGACTGCTGACCCCGCAGATGCTGATCTGTGGCTGACAGAGCTGGAGAAGGCTTTTAGGATCCTCAACATCCCTGAAGCTGAGAAGGTTAGACATGCTGTCTATCTTCTCAAAGGAAGTGCTGGTCACTGGTGGACCATGGAAGAGCAGAAGAGACCTGGAATAGAGATCTCGTGGGAAGATTTTCGACGGGAGTTTATCCAAAGATATTTCCCAAAGACCTTCCTAGACGAGAAGATCTCTCAGTTTGAGAGACTGAGACAGGGTATGATGAACATTAGCGAGTACGAAGCTAAGTTCATGGAGCTGTTGCGGTTTTGTCCGCACATGGCTGCCACAGAAGAAGAAAGAATCAGAAGGTTTGAGAAGGGGTTGAATGCTGACATGTCTACCCCAGTGTCTGCCTTAGAGAACCGAGAGAGATTCTCTACCTTTGTTGAGTCAGTCCGAAGGATAGAGAGATCTGTGGTTGAGAAGAGGCAAACACAGAAAAGGTATCCACAGTTCCAGGGTTCTTCATCTATGGACTTTAAAAAGTCTAGATCCTCTGCACCTAACCCTCCACCATCTAGATCTAGTCCTCAGACTCAGTGGTCTCCTAGTAGAGGTAGAGGAAGAGGACAACCACCTCGGGAGACACAGAGTTCTGCATCAATGTCTGCTACCGGACCACAAAGACCACAAGAAAGAAGATGCTACAACTGCGGTAAGGTGGGACATTTGATGAAGGACTGCCGATCTAGGCCTGTCAGTGTGACACAACCTCCGAGACAAGGACAACAGGGATCACAGGGAGGACAATCTCAAGGAACAGGTCGAGGACGCGGGCAAGCGTCTCAAGCTGGATCATCAGCACCACCTCAACAACAGGCTACGGCGAGGTTCTATGCTATGAACCCACCAGAGGCAGTGGTCAATCCACAAGTAGTGACAGGTCAGATGGAACTCTTATATTCTGATATGTCTAAATCTTGTGTAGTATCTGTTTTGATTGACCCGGGTGCTACGCACTCTTTCATCACTCGAAGAGTGATTCGTAACTGCAATATGATAACTAGTCATAGGGCAGATAAGTTGTTGTTGGAGACTCCGTTGAGTGGGTCTGCTGTTCTGCAAGAAGTATGCTCTCCTTGTGTACTTTTCTTTTCTAAGCATCGCATTCAAGTGGATCTCATACCGCTTGATATGCAAGGATTTGATATAATCCTAGGGATGGATACCTTGGAAAGGTATCGAGTTGTCTTGGATTGTGAGTCCAAGCTGGCTGTGTTTGCTGATGAAAGCAACACATGGATCTTTCAAGGTGAAAGAAAGATTCTGCCCACCTGCCTTGTATCAGCTATGGTTGCTGATAAGTTGATGAGGCAAGGGTGCTATGCATTCTTGGCCCATGTGGTAGATGTTACCAAGGAGAGTTCCAACCCTGCTGAAATTCCGATAGTCAGGGAATTCGAGGATGTGTTTCCCGAAGAACTTCCTGGTATACCACCACCCCGGGAAATTGATTTTGAAATCAATTTGGTCCCAGATACGAAACCCATAGCCCAGACTCCATATAGGATGGCGCCTGCTGAGATGGCAGAACTCAAGAAACAGCTTCAAGAGTTACTTGAGAAGGGTTTCATCCGACCGAGTACCTCACCTTGGGGTGCTCCGGTTTTGTTTGTTAAAAAGAAAGATGGATCGATGCGGCTGTGCATTGATTATAGACAACTCAATAAAGTAACAATAAAGAATAAGTATCCTTTGCCGAGGATTGATGATCTCTTCGACCAGTTGTGTGGTGCAACAGTCTTTTCCAAGATAGACTTAAGGTATGGATATCATCAAATCCGCATTAAGGACAGTGACATATCCAAGTCTGCCTTTAGGACAAGATATGGTCACTATGAGTTCACGGTTATGTCGTTTGGACTAACCAATGCACCAGCTGCATTCATGGAACTCATGAATAGAGTCTTTCGACCTTTTCTTGATCAGTGTGTTGTTGTCTTCATAGATGACATACTGATTTATAGTAAGGATGCTCAGCAGCATGAGCAACACCTTCGCCAGACTTTGACCTTGCTAAGGGAACATAAGCTATACGCTAAGTTTAGCAAGTGTGAGTTCTGGTTATCTGAAGTATCCTTCCTTGGACATGTGGTATCTGCCTCGGGAATTCGTGTTGACCCTGCAAAAATAGAATCTGTTCTGCAGTGGGAACAACCGAAGACACCGACGGAGATTAGAAGTTTCTTGGGGTTAGCTGGTTATTATCGGAGGTTTATTAAGAATTTCAGTTCTATAGCCTTACCTTTGACCAAGTTAACCCGAAAGGATGTTCCTTTTGCTTGGAGTGATAAGTGTCAACAGTCTTTTCAGCTGTTGAAGGAGAGGTTAACGAGTGCACCTGTGCTTGTGTTACCTGAGAAAGGAAAGGAATATATAATCTTTTGTGATGCCTCCAAGAATGGACTTGGATGTGTGTTGATGCAGGATAAACAAGTGATTTCTTTTGCTTCCCGACAGCTTAAGAAACACGAGGAGAATTATCCGACACACGATCTAGAGTTAGCTGCTGTGGTCCATGCTTTGAAAATCTGGAGACATTATCTCTACGGAGAAACGTTCCAGATTTTCACAGACCACAAGAACCTTAAATACATCTTCACTCAGCATGAGCTTAATATGAGGCAACGTCGCTGGATGGAGTTAATCAAGGACTACGATTGTACAATTGATTACCATCCGGGCAAAGCCAATGTGGTTGCTGATGCCTTGAGTAGGAAATCAGCAACATCAACCATGGATAGGGCACAACTAAGTTCCTTAGTATGCTCTAGAAGAGATATGCTTATCTCTTTAAGGCAAGACAATGTGCAGTTGAAGGCATCATTGTTAGCTGGTCTGTTAGCTGAGATGCAGATTAAACCTACCTTAAGAGAGCAGATAAGGGAGGCACAACAAGTAGATGTTTTTGTACAGCAGATTAGATCTGAGTTTGGAGATGAGAAGCGAGAAGGTTTTCATGAGTCAGATGACCAGGTGGCATGCTATCATGGAAGGATGATAGTGCCAGATGTGAACAACCTGAGGAAGTTAGTCCTGGAAGAAGCTCATTCTTCGATGTATGCTATGCATCCAGGGAGCACCAAGATGTATCGAAACTTGAAGGATATGTATTGGTGGCCTGGGATGAAGAAGGATGTAGCTGAGTTTGTCCTGAGGTGTCCTGTGTGTCAGCAGGTCAAGGCTGAACACCAGAGACCTGCAGGAACAATGCAACCCTTACCCATACCACAGTGGAAGTGGGACCATGTGACCATGGATTTTGTTGTTGGCCTACCCAGGACAAACAAAGGACATGATTCCATTTGGGTAATTGTTGATAGGTTGACAAAGACAGCACATTTCTTACCTGTCAAAACAACCTATTCTGCTGAGAGGTTATCCCAGATATATGTTCAAGAGATAGTGCGTTTGCACGGAGTTCCTGTAACAATAGTTTCTGACAGAGGTCCCCAGTTTACAAGTCACTTTTGGGAACAGTTACACAGAGCCCTAGGCACCAAGCTAAGGTTTAGTATAGCCTTTCATCCCCAGACTGATGGACAGTCAGAAAGAACTATACAGACCTTAGAAGATCTGTTGAGAGCATGTGTTCTCCAGTTTACCGGGAGTTGGGATCTACATCTAAGCTTGATAGAGTTTGCCTATAATAATAGCTATCAACATAGCATTGATATGGCACCATATGAAGCCTTATATGGTAGACGTTGTAGATCACCCTTGTGTTGGTATGAAACTGGTGAGCACCAGTTGTTAGGCCCTGATCTTGTGCAGCAAACTACAGAAAAGATTAAAGTAATACAACAACAGCTTAAGACTGCACAAGATAGACAGAAATCATATGCCGATAAACATCGTAGACCCCTAGAATTCCAGGTTGGAGACAGAGTGTATCTCAAGGTCTCACCTTGGAAAGGAGTCCTTCGTTTTGGGAAGAAAGGAAAGTTAGCTCCTAGATTTATGGGACCTTATCTAATTGTTGAAAAAGTTGGAAAGGTGGCCTATAGACTAGAGTTACCTCAGGAGTTGCAGAAGCTGCACCCTGTGTTTCACATTTCCATGCTGAGGAAATGTCATCCAGATACCGAGTCAGTTCTAAAACCTATGGAAGTAGAATTGAATGAAGATATAACGTATGAGGAGGGACCAGTGTCAATCCTCGATAACAGAACTAAAAAGTTAAAGAAGAAGGATATAAGCCTTGTAAAAGTCCTCTGGAACCATCGTGGTGTTGAAGAAGCCACTTGGGAACTAGAAGATGAAATGAGAAGAAAATATCCTACTCTTTTCTTATAATACGCTTTATCGATTTCGGGGACGAAATCCTTTTGAAGGGGTAAAGAATTTGTAACACCCCTGACCTGGGTTATGACCTAACCCTGGAAGTTTTGCCTAAATATGTAATTAATATACTTGTGAACACTCCCTGGAATGTAATTAAGTTCCTCAGGAACATTTACTTTCAATATTTCTCCTTTTTGTATAAAGTTGTAGCATTATGTTGTATGCAGGGACCTATGTGCAAATTACCCAGTTTAAGGGTTGAACTTGCAAAATTCACAAGATAAGATGTTCCTTTGATGTTGAGACATCATGAGGATGTCTATGATAAAGTTTGAGGGATTTCCCAAGCTTGAGCACCAAGGTGCAGCTGTGAAAGCAATTCCCATGCTTAGAAACCCTAATTTGGGGTAAAGTGCAATTTACCCAAATTGAGGGGGTCCAAGTTGTAATTCTTAATATCTAAAACATCTTTTAAGTCTCTTGTCATCATTTAGAGTGGAAATGATGAAAGGGGCACATCAAAGATTGATCAGATAAGAAAAGATGAACTTTGTGGTAAAAGACACCTAATTTGGGTATAGAAATCTTTCATGTATGTACCCTAGTTGAAGGTTGGATTCCTTTACCCTTAGATCTTGATATTTCATGAGATTTGCATAAGGATAGATAGGTTTGGACGTGCCTTTGAGCAAGGAGGGACCTAGATGTGATTTCCAATCTTGTGAGGTCCTTAGGGTGTAAAAGAGGCTAAAGTATATAACCCCTTTTCCCTTGCAATTAAGTGAACGAACTTTCTTTCCTTCATTTCTCTTCCTTTCTTGCTCAAACGACCAAGGATAGCTCTGGAGCTCAGGGGGGACGACCAACCTGTTCTAGGTAAGAGAACCCCACCTTCTAGCTCGAATTCATGGAGGAATTCACTTTCTAAGGTTGGTTTTATGGTTAGCTTACTTAGTCTTCTTGTTCTAGCCGACCAAAGCAACATTTCCTTGGAGAATTCACCTCTGACCAAGTTGTGGAAGCTCAAGTACGCCATTAAAGCTTGGGGTTTGAAGGCTTGGAGCTCTAATATCAACCTTTAGGTGGGTTTTATAACTCTAAACTTATGCTTTATATGTATGCTCAATTCTTGCAATTTACTTGGTAAATTCTCCTTCTACCACCCTTCTTCCTTGCACGTTTGCAAGCAAATCAGTGGAGAAACCGACCTTGCAAGAGGTTGAAGATGAGAGGCGTGATTCCCTATGTTACTTTTTCAAACGACCTTGGACCCTTTTGGTCCAAACGGTTGCAAACCGTTTGGGTTCAAACGGTTTCAAACCGTTTGCTCTCAAACGGTCTTGCAAGACCGTTTGGATTGAAACGGTCTCAAGACCATTTGAAAGAGTTGACCAAGGAACGACCATTTGAGGGTCTGTTCCTAACATATTGAATTTCATCTCTGCAAAGAATCAAAGTCTAATTCTTAACCAATTGAGAGTTGAAGGCACTTCAACATGAAACCCTAATCGGGTGAAAGAGTGCTGATTTGACATATAGATCTTGTTGAGTTTTGGGTTGAAGGACCCAAACGGTCTCAAGACCATTTGGGGATTCCTCCAAACGGTCCTAAGACCGTTTGGGTACAACCCAAGACCGTTTGAAGGTCTAGGGTTGAGTTAATCTAATGGTTTGAGGGTCCAATTGTAGGAAATTGAAGAATTGATGAAAATTGCTGATTTTGACCTAATTGGACTTCAACCTTAGTCGAAACGACTTGGATCTTGGTCAAACTTTGGGAAAACGGTCTCAAGACCGTTTGTATGATGTCCAAACGACCTCAAGACCGTTTGGGCCAAGTTTGAGCCCAATTGGAGGTCAATTGATAGGTTCAACCTTGAATTGATTCACATTGTTGAACATTGATGACCAATCGATTTGAAACCCTAATTGAGGAGGATTGAACCCTAATTGGCTTGTAATTGAGGGTCAATTGGATGTCTAAGTGGTTAAGGCTAACCCTAATTGACTCAATTTATAAGTGGTTAGCATAGCCTTAACCAATTGGGGGCTTCAACACACATATCCATGAACTTTGGTGACCTTTGAACCCCTTTGGAGGTCCAAACGGTTTGAGCCCATTTGGACCAAACGGTCTCAAGACCGTTTGGATCCAAACGGTCTCAAGACCGTTTGAGACCAAACGGTATCAAGACCGTTTGGGGCCAAATGGTCTCAAGACCGTTTGAGCTCAAACGACCTCAGGATCGTTTGGTCCAATCGATCTCAAGCAAGTTTGATCAAACAGTCTCAAACCGATTGAAGCTCCAACGGTTTGGAAGTCAACCCTTCCAAACGGTCTTCACCTCCAAACGGTCTCAAGACCGTTTGGGTGGTTGAAACCGTTTGAAGGTTGAAACCGTTTGGAGATTGGTGATGGTTTGTACTTAACCATTTGAAGATGTAATTAGTTCAATGGTGATCTAATCTAAACCCTAATGATAACCTAGGTCATTAAGGGACTATGTGATTAGTGAGTTAACCCATGATGGTAATCATGTGGCAAATTACCAAAATACCCTTGAGGGGTCTAAAGGGGTAAAACCTTGTTCTAATCAAACCCTAATCACATGATGTTGATGTTTTGGCTCATGTTAGTCAATGGAGACTTATCTCAACCTGATCTAGAGTGGTGTTGGCACCATCTACTAGTGAGAGGAGAGAGAAAGTATTTCTAGAGAGAGAAAGTATCCTAGAGAGAGAAAGTACCCTTTTTAGGTGGAAACTCTAGTGAGATACTTCAATTACACATGAATGTGCATGATTAGGGAATGACCCACCTATGTGAGGTCATGGAAACCCTAATTATGATTTCTAATGGATCTCAATCTTAATTAAGAGCCTTAGTGATGATGTTTCTCTTACATGATGATGTAATGAGTACAATTCACCATGGAGTGAATAGTAAACCCTAATTTTAGGGTGATGACATGAAAGATGAATAGTAAACCCTAATTGTTGAATTGTTTACTATTAACTGTTGAATTAACCATATAGGTTATTATGAGATGATGGTCACACCCAGGTATGGAATACCATGTTATATTCATTGAAAGCATGTCTTAAGCTTTATGAATAATGAATCATCTTGATGCACTGATAAGTGACATCTTTTGTGAATTATGGGCTGTAAGAGCCATAAATGTTATCAAGGTCATGCTTGACAGATGACTTGAGATGAAATAACTGATGATGGTGATAAGTTAGGCCTGCTACATTTTAGTATTCTCATATATAGCTGTGTTATTGTATGATGATAAGAATACTGAATGTACCTAACTAATCAAGTGAAATGTAGAGCCTTGATCATAGATCCATCATTGTCAGAGTCTAAATGATGGTGAAACAGGTTTTCCTAAGGGAACTCCTGGATCACATACTTTTGAGTATGTGGGGTACATGGATGTGTAGAACCTTACATCCTAGTGTAGGTATTTGATGTAGATTCTTGTAGTCCGTCATACCTTCACTATAAAAGAAAGGGTGCGAGGATGATGTAGATTCTAGTAGTCCATCAGACCCCACCATAAAGTCCTAAAGGTGAGTTGTATCTCTACACTCCCTTAAAGACACAAATACCGTATCGGTGAAAGATAAACAAGAAATCTTCCGATAGAGAAGAGAGTACAGAATGCCACTGTAACTCTAAAAATAGCGAAGGACCAGAGTACCCTGGTGAGCTATTATAAAGACATCCCGCAAGATGTCAAACAATCAATCCTCTAACTGACTGAGGAAGATGAGGTCATAAGAATCCGGCTCTTTTAATGACCTATGTATGATACTGATGTGACTTCTTAGTGATCAGTTGGAGTATGAGTGGTATGCCTCATCTCCACAGGGCATAACAATAATGTTTGAAAAACATAATCAACAGCGTAGTATATCTATTAGAGTTATCTACGAGTTATTTGATTGATGTTACCTTGAATAGCATAGATGTTCTCATATTTTAATATTGATTGAACTCTTGCTTATCATCATAACTGCTAGTGAATATCTTGAAGGCTCTTATTGCTTTAGTTATTCCTTGCTTTGCTTATAAAGCCTAGTGGAGAGTTATAACTCTCGCTGGGGCAATTATGTATAATTGTCTCACCCCGTAGACTTCTACTTTTTAGGTGGTCTTCGAAGACGGAGGAACAAGAACACAAGTGACCAATCCCAGCAACAGCAGCATCAGGAGCAGTAAATATCTCAGGTGGAGATCTAGCCTGCTTCATGGTGTAGTTAGAGTCAAGTCCTATGTGTCCTCTGTACTCTCAGGTCCTGGAGTGTTTTGGAGTATGAACTCTTGAGAATTTTTGTATCATGTTGTATAAAATTACTCAAGAAGTAATTGTCAGTGATGTAAACAGTTAAATCCTTTTTCTATGGAAAAGGTTTGTGGTTTCAGGCTCTTGTCTCGAAAAGTTTTAATTTCCCGTGATTTTTGTCTTCCGCTGTTTACCAATTGCTTCCGCACATGTTTAACTCGGGATTAATTCGTAGTTTAGAGATCGGAGCCCACATTTATCTTCTAGACCTATTTTTTCTAGTAATGATATTTCTTCTATTAAACTTGAAAATGATTCTTATTTCACTAAAGACCTCTATTTAGAGTCTGACCTTGTCCATGATAGATATGGTCTTGCTAGCCTCTCTTCTACTATTGTATCTCTTACTGATGAAAATCATAGACTTAGAGCCTCTCTGTAGAAATTCGTCAAAGGGAAAAACTCTCTAAATGAAATCCTTGACCATTCTACCAAACATAGTGGTACTAGTGGTTTGAGATATTTCGAGGTAGCTCCTAAGGGAAAAAGTAAGGCCAACGGTAAGAAAAAGAGTAATGAAACTCCTCTTTTAATTGGAGAGTCTTCTATCTCTAAGAACCCTATGATTTGCTCTCATTGCAAAAGTGAGGATCATTATTCTACTTATTGTCCTTACAAGCCTAAGGGGACTAACCCATATATTAAATGGGTCCCCAAGTTAACAGCAGATCCTAAAGTTTGAGTTGGGAACCAACACTCTCCTTTCTTTCAGGGAAAAGGAAAATGGATTGTTGATAGTGGCTGCACAAAGCACATGACAGGTGATGTAAGCCATTTCAATAATTTCACAAAGAAGAAAGGAGGTTCGGTTACTTTTGGGTACAAAATGAAAGGTAAGGTCAAAGGTGAGGGTGATGTAGGTGAATCCTTATGTATCAAGAATTTTTGCTTTGTGGATGGCCTACATCACAATTTAATAAGTGTTAGTCAATTATGTGATAATGGTTACCTTGTGCTATTTACTTATTTTGAATGCTTGCTCCTAGATTCCCTCATGTACAATGTCATATTTAAGGGAACTAGGAATAGTAATCATTATGATATTATTCTTGACTCTATTAATCCTATTGTTGGTCGATTCCTTATAGTCAACTCGAATGATATTTCTCTTTGGCATCGTTGGTTGGGTCATGTAAATATGCATCAATTGAAGAAGTTGAGAAAAAATGACTTGGTCAAAGGACTTCCCAAATTGGATTTTGAAAAGGATGAGGAATGCCAACCTTGTACCCAAGGAAAGAAAACCAAGTCCTCCTTCAAATCCAAAGGAGTCCTTATCACAAAGAGAGCTCTTGAACTTCTCCATATTCATCTATTTGGACCTATGAGAACTCAATCGCTTGGTGGTTCCAAGTCTTGTTTTGTTGTTTTCGATGATTTCTCTCAATATAATTGGACTTTATTTCTCATCTAAGAGTGATACTCTTGATGTTTTCTCTATCTTTTGCAAATGAGTTGAAAATGAAGCTTCTTGCCGCATTGTTTCCATCCGTAGTGATCATGGGGGAAGATTTGAAAATGATCTTTTTGAATGTTTTTGTGAATAGTTCGGATATGCGCATAACTTTTCTTCACCTAGAATACCTTAGCAAAATGGGGTTGTAGAGACGAAGAACATGTCATTACAGGAAATGTCTAGGACCATGCTTTTAGAGTATGATACTCCAAAGAAGTTTTGGGCTGAAGCCGTTAGTACCTCATGTTTTGTGCAAAATTGGGTTTTCACACATCCCTTTTGAAGAAAACCCCCTATGAGCTATGCATGGTCGAAATCCTTATATTGAGTACTTTCACATTTTTGGGTGTCCTTATTTTGTTTTGAAGATGAAAGATTCTTTTGACAAGCTTGATCCAAAATCATACAACACTTTCTTTCCTAGCTATAGCACTACTAGCAAGGCTTATCGAGTGCATAATGTTGATCTATCTAAAGTAGAAAAATCTATTAATGTAAAATTTAATCAAATCCCAAGAAATCACATCTTATATATACTAAGAGGATTTTAAGGTACTTAGCCAAGGCCCAAAATTTTGGACTATGGTAACCTAAGTCAAGGGACTTTACTCTTACTACTTATAGTGATGCTAATTATGCAAGATGTTTGATTGATAGAAAGTGCACAAGTGGCACTTGCTTCCACCTAGGACCATGCTTGGTATCTTGGTTTTCATGGGAATGGAGCACAGTGGCTCTATCAACTATCGAGGTTGAATACATTGCAACTGAGAGTTGTTGTTCCCATATTCTATGGATGAAGCAAATGCTCCAAGACTTTAACATTTATTTTGATGTTTCTCCTATCTTTGTGACAATACTAGTGCAATAAATTTATCTTATAGTCCTATATTGCATAGTAGAGACAAGCATATAGAGGTTTGTCATTATTTTCTTTGTGATCACATAGCCATAAAGGATATTTATATCACACATGTGGAAATGAAAAATTAGTTGGCAAACATTATTTACCAAACCTCTAGCTACAGAGAAATTTAATTTTATTTGATAAAACTATTCATAACAACTTTAGATGAATCTGATCTGCCTTCTAGTTAATTTTTATTTATTATATATTCTTTGTTCGTGTCTTGATCACCCTTGCTCACTAAAGTGCTAAAATTTTCATATTCTTATGCCTTGTTTTTCGCTTTTTTGGGTATTTTTTGCAAATGCTTGTTTATTGCTAAATAGTACCCAATGATGAGTGATATGTGCCTAAGTATGTTTAAAATGCAAAATGGACTAGAAAAAAAAATTTAATTAAAACTCAAATGGCTAGAAATTAGAATTTCTAAAGTTGGGACAAAACTTCTGTCGGTCGAGTTGCCAACTCGACCGATTGGTGGTTGAGGGCTTTTGTAAAAAAACCATTCAATCAAGTTTCTTTCTCATAGAACTTGACCAATGGCCGGGTTGGACCAAATCTTAAGTAGGTTTTGGCTGACTATTCTCCCTCTCAACTAGAGAAAAGTTGACTGATTCCTCCTCCAGCTCTCTCAAGCTCTCAACCCTAGCCCTGACCTTCCTCTCCTAGCCTTATCTAGCCCTCTTTTGACATTCCTATCCCCTTATCCTATCTTCCCTAGGTGGTTAGGTGGCTTCTAGTGGTGTTTCTCTTGTGTTTGGTCTCTCAATCCTCTTCATTTTGCCTCCATGGCCTCAAATAGGAGAAAAAGAGTCACCCCCTCTGGAACACCATCGTATTATTCCAACTCTCACCTCATTCCCTTTGATGACTCCTTATTTGTTTCCAACGAAGCTCTAAATAGGTACAAGGAACTCCTTCCTAGGAATCCTTTCCCTTTCCGTGCCTTATTTGAGCCTCGTCTGCACAAACAAGAGGTTATAGATGAGGTTTCTGAGTTGCTTTATGACCATCATCTTACAGCCCCGAGTGTCGAACGTTGGTGCTTCCACAATTCCATGATGAGCACTAAGGTAGTTCATGAATTCTACGCAAATTTTTCATAGAATTATGACACTCTTGTACCCCCTCCCAATACTCAAGTGATCATCACTTCCATGATTTCCAATAAAAAATCACAATCTCATAAGACACCTTGAACATGTTTTTCAATAGTAATGAGGTAACTGACACATGGAGGAAAGACTATCCTGAGTGTTTTGACCTTCTTGACCCTAAGGGCTTCTACAAGCAATATGATATCACTGTCACTGACATTCATAAATTCTTGAAGAAGCATCAAACACCCTATAGGAAGAAATCCACAAACTTATCCTCTTCCTTGGGTCTCAAAGACTACATACTCGCTTTGGTAGTCAACTGCAATATTCACCCCAAGAAGAATCAAACTAAAATTGCAGAAAATACTACAATGAGTATGCTCTGTCTTTTGAAGAACATAGAAGTTAAGTGGGCCAGATACATTCTTCACCATATGACCTACTTAGACTCCGGGAAGAATACCCATGGCACCCATCCACCCTACCCAACCTTGATATGTGGTCTCTTCACCTTTGTGACTGAGAAGTCTCTTTTTCATCATTTTCATTACAAACCTTCTAGAAAAGGAGTTTGCATTAGTGTGACCACTCTCAAGAAAACCTTTTTGTCTACATCTTCTTCCACCACACCTGGAGCCTCTACTTCCACCCAGACACCTCCACCTCCACCACCCTCCTGACCTACCCGTGCCTCATTTTAGATATCCAATGAAGACCTCATGGGTTACATGGTGCATCAACAGGCATACAACCTATAGGTTCAGTAGCATCTGCATCAGGATCTTTGCTAGACAATGTCAACCATGAACCTGTCATGTGCCCATCCTTATCCCTTCCTACCAACCCTACCCAGGTAGTGATTATTCTTCTTATACATGTAATCACTTCTACCTAACCCCTTCACTTACTACTTCTATTTTTACATCCTCTATTGGTGGTGGACCTGCCCCTACAACTATCCCTAGAGTTCTACCTCTCCATGCCGGCCCCATAGCTACCATGCTTGTAGGCCTTAGAACTTCTTCTCCCACTTTCCTTCTAACCAAGGAGCTCCATGATCTTGGCATGACATGGGATGATCATAATACCATGTGGCCTGGTGACATGGGTTTACCGTGTGTTATACACAATTGATCGTATCGAGTAATACATGCCTTGTGAGGCCCGAGTCGAACACATGGAAACAGATTCCAAAATACTACAACTAACTATGATCGGATCAGCTAAGCCAGTAAAAATAGTTGAATTAGGTTGATTGAGTAAAAGTGAATGTTGAAATGAAACGAGATTAAAGAATAAGTAACTCTGATTTAAATGAATTCCTCAGGAATGTGGTTTCACCATGGATAACATTGTAATTAACTCTACACAGTAACATCTATTACCCCTATTCCTGGATAAAGAGTCTGTAGCAAGAACTACCCACTCTTGTAGTGTAGTTCACTACCTATTCAAATGTCAATCCCAATTCCATAGTAATTGTTTGATTAGTTAGGTGCTTTACGAATAATCTCTAGGTTTCTCCTCCCATTTACTATCGACCTTTTCTAAAGGGCAGTAAATGGGTAAATCTATGCTTTTCCAACCCTTAACCTCTCTTCTGAAATGATTAAGGATCCAGAAATCTACCTATGGTGATCAAGCATAAATAGAACAAGACAATCTCATAGATTTATATCTAGAATATAGGGATAAAAATGATATTAATGCATAAAAGTCAAGTACAATGCATATTCGGGCTACTCCCAGATCCTAAGGAATCAAGGAGATTAGCCCTAAATGGTTTTCATGGGTGAATACATGGTAGAGAAAGAGAAAAATGTGGGAAACATTAGAAAAACTAAAGTAACCCCTAGAGAATAGCTGATCTGGATAGTTCCATTCGATGTACGTGCAATCTGCTATCTTCCGACTATAAAATCACCCACCAAAGGTGCTCAGGTCACCCTGGATGTAGCCTTTGTTGCCATTCTCTCCTCTCCTCTCTCTCTAGTGTCATGAAATGGAAAATGGCTCTCCTTTTAGGTCTGGTTGTACTCCCCTCAAGTCATAAGAGCCACTTTGGGGTGCGAAATAACGCTAGGCATTGGATTAAAGCCCTGCCTTTGGATTGCCTGATTGGGCAGACTCAGTAGTATCGACTGAGAAGTCGATAGTATCGAGTTGTTAGGTTGAACGTGTTCTCTCGCAATGTTGGTACTATTGAACTGTCTCTATAACATTGAGTCTTTGGGTCGATCTTACTCTGTCTCCCTGATGCCATCTCGATAGTATAGAGTTAGTATACTTGGTAGTACCGAGCTTTTGCAAATCATTTATTGCTACTCTCTGATGTGATATCAGTACTACTGAATTTTGGTGTTGGTAGTATCGAGTCTGGGTGAGTTTTTGATCTACTGTTGACATCAAGTTGATACCACCAACTTTGGATGTCGGTAGTATCGAGTCTGTGAAACTCTGTTGTATCTGAAATTGCACAAGAACGTACATAAGCACTCGGGATGAACTTTAAACTATTTCAAATAGTAAAAATCACATAATTTGATGCATTTAGATAGATGATGCTATTGATAGCATTTCATGCATAATTAATCAAATAAAGGACAAATCAATGCATAAAACTAAGGAAAATATGCCTGTGAGAATGACTAAAAAACCATGCATCAAACTCCCCTAAGCTTAAATGTTGATCGTCCTCGAGAAACACTCTCTTGGATATTTTTGATATAAGTCAGTAGAAGGACATAGAACATGAATTCTTTTCTTACTCATGTCCATCAAACAATCCCTAAACCGGCCTTCAATGACCACTGAACCAATAACTGCTATAAAGCGTCCAAAATTTTTGATAAAAGTCATCCACCTTTTGGTCAATGAACACCATCAAGAAAGCAGTTAATATCATAATTATTCAGGCATTCACTTGGTGTATTATGTGATTCCCTATTCTAAATTTCTCATTCCTAACTACCAACTAATTGGAAGCAAATCTTCTTATCAAAATGGATGAGGAGACAAATCATTCGACTAGCCTACCAATAAGAGCAATTGATGGTATGAATTGGGTGGCAACTGAAGAATCACAAGTACATCCAACTTATTTATGCAAAAGTATGATGAACCTACATGAGTGAAAATAATGTCATGCATGAATCCTAATGCCTAATGTCTTTTTTTCTATCAAATGATGCATGTGTCAAGCAATCTCAACAATAAATGAGACTTAAAGAAGAAAACAAAAGAATGTGCCATGTGGATTACTTCTTCTCTTCAAGAAAGGTTAAGGCATACTTTCTCCCTCAAGAACTATGAACATCAACAAACTTCATGTTATTTTTCTAGACCACGTTTTTTTCTTTTTTTCTTTTTTTAAGCATGATCGAGTTTATGCTCGGGCTTTCATTTCATACTATTGTTTTTTTTAAGATGTGGAGGTATGTCCCTTCACTTCAATCTTCATATATTGAGACTAAAATACACATGACAAAAACAATTGAATACTATGGAATGTATGCAATCTACATGAAGTTGTTATGCAACTAATTGGTATGGACTAAAATTGTTCATGCATACAAATGCAACTTTATTATATTTTTTTCCTTGAATGCAACAAAGAACAAGATAATTTATCATGTCACTTATTATTCTATACCATGCAATAAAAAGGAAATAAATTGGAGAACTCGTTCATCTTGAGGTGGTGAGTCAAAAATGGATGGAATCACATAACTAAGAAATAATGCCTTTCATAAGATTGTGATATGTCCCTCTCTAGTGACATGTGCACAGGGTAATCTTAAGGTTTCTTTCTTAGATTTCCATTTAAGATCTCGGCTCAATAACATCTTCATTCACATTCCAAGGTTGATTTAGATGTTCATTCATATCCTACGTCCTAAAGATGACTAGTCCAAGCACTTCCTCAAGTGGTGTTGTAGAAGGATTTTTGCAATAAGCTATAAAGATGTGACCATTTTCTTGCAAAGACACCTATGATTACAATCTAATTGCTATAAGAAACCATGCATTTACTATTCCACATTTACATAGATAGATGTGGATCCTATAATTGCATAAACCTAAAATAAAATAAAGAAACTAAAATAAGATGAAATGAAAAAACTAAGATAGATGGTTGTTCCAGCACCCCCAAGCTTAAATTTGACTATGTCCACATAGTCAACATTCTCACTTAAGAGGTGAATCAGTAGTACCATGCTCATAATGGAGAAGGCGGTGGATGTTGCATGTTGGGGTCATTGGGAGGAAACATCCCCTGAAAAGACAGATCTAACGACGTCATTGGTGGTGGCTGCAGGTATCCACTAAAGTACCGTTGGTTCCAGTAATGGTCCAAGAGCAGAAGGTGATATTTCTCCATCCGCTGTAGGCACATACGGACATTCTCTTAGTTTGATTAGAGAAGACATTCATTTTAATATATTGTCTGCTGATTTTGGTATAGTCATCCTTGTATCTCCTGTACACCAGCCAGCTTCGCCTAATGTTGTTGTTATCTTATCTGAATGTCCTATAGCATCGCATACATACCCGCCATGTCATATGGGTCATGCTTCTCCTGAGAAGGTGGCGGGGAAGACAAACTCGAGGTAGCATAGGTGCACGGATGTTTGCATGGGACCGCTCTCCAAGTTATGGGGATGGTGGGCTCCACCTCCACAACATCATTGTCATCATCATGTGACTGTTCAGGGTCATCATGGGCTTCTTCCTCAGCTTCATTGTTGTCCTCATCATCGTCGACTGGTCACCTAAGATGCTCGACTCCTTGTAGATTGAAAATAGGGTCGGTAAGGATATGCTTCTGGCACCTTCCTCCCACCATGCAGCATACATACACCGTGTTATAGTGCAAGCTGAGGATACTCACCTTCCAGAAGTATTGGAGATCCAACCTCTTCGAAGACACCACATGTGTGAAAGTAGACATATCGAGATGGAGGTGCTGTATGATGGGGGTAATTAGTCCCCCAAAAACAACTGGCACTTTCCTCTGCACCATGCACCTAACAGTGACCATATGGAGGAGAAGGAAGGACCCAAAGTTAATAAGTTCTCTCTACAATAGTTTGTAAAGGAAGAAGAGGTTCATCATTTGGACCTTCCCTTGGGCTTGGGTAGAGCGGGCGAAGATGGTGTTGGTGCAGAGGTGATGTATAATCTGAGCAAAAGGATGCTCTATGTCGGTGACGGAGTTGACGTGCCAACTAATGCGAAAACCTTCTGGCACCTCGGTCAACCACTCCCGTGCAAGGTCATGCTCAAAGTCGGAGGGAGCAGAGCATTATGGGAAATGAGGCTAGTTGAAGATGAAGTTGAATGCCCATAAGATGATGGAGTGGTTGGTGTTGAAAAGGAGGAAACTAACTTTGCCTTCTCTCCTACCCCTCCTATTTGTTCCTCAGGGGAGATAAGGACCTCCAACAAAGCCAAGAACTCACAAAAAAGTTGTGAGTAGGTCATCCAGTCACTGAAGAATGGATCATCCACCTCCATTAATTGCTATTGACATACCCAATGTAGGTTGTCAGTGAATCCCACTCGCTCGATTAGGGTACAATCTTCATATTGAGTTGGTAGCATCTTCCTTGTCAGAAGCTCCTCATAAACCTTCTTGATCTCCAAGTTTGGATATTGAATTTAGGTTGGTTGAGGGACCAACTCTCCTTACTCCACCGATGAAGATGCACCCCTACTTGGTGCCATGGCGATGATGCAAGAAAAAAGATGGAGAAAAAGAGGCTCGGTGAATAATGGTGGCACCTAGTGTAGCTTTGGTGTGAGTTGCATGAGGAGTGGAGGAGGAAGGTGTGAAGAAAATGGATTCACCACCCCTCCTTATATAGTTGGGATTAGGCAGAGTCGGTACTACCAACTTATTGTCAGCTGTATCAAGTTGTAAGCATGAATCAGTGGCTTAGATGTATCGACGACTGACGTTTGCTGATGACATGAGTACAGATTGATCGGAGTCAATAGTATCGAGACCCAGTCGATAGTACTGACTGGTGTTGCGAATTGACACTAGAAACCGCTCGATGAAGATCGTACCTGCCATTGAATTGAGTGCCCACAGATCACTGACGTCATGTGTCAGTAACACCGAGTTGGCTATTTTTCTCGATATTTCTGAGATTTTTTCTCGATGTCTCAAAACTGGGGGTGCTAAAAAGTCTGTAGTTTCGACATGGATGTTGATACTATCGAGTGCTTATAGGCACAAGAAATCTTCAAAGACTCAGTGGTACTGACTGGTCTAATCGGTAGTATCGATTGTTCCTTTCTTTTGCAGATATCTTCCTGACATAAATTTGGCACTACTGATTGATGGACTCAGTAGTACTGACTCTACAAGATCTGCACGCTTCAATAAACAAGTCAAGGTACCATTTTTCATGAAATAAAAGATGAAATAACACTAGAAAGGTAAAATGAACATAACAAAGGGAAATAAAGGTTGGGTTGCCTCCCCACAAGTGTCATTGTTCAACATCCTAGACTAGACGAGGCTAAGAGTAAGAATCTACTGGAGTGCAATGAGTTGCACTTCTTCTATTCTTTTATCTACCTCCCCAAAAAAATAATTCTTAAATATCTGGCCATTAACAAGGAATGACCTAGTCCCATCTATTATCTTCACAACCCCATGGGGAAAAACATGCGCAATCTCAAATGGTCCACTCCATTTGGACCTCATCTTGCCCGAATGTAACTTAAGTCTAGAATGAAATAGAAGAACCTTCTGTCTTGAGAGAAACACCCTATTCAAGATGTGTCTATAATGAATCTTCTTAGTTCTCTACTTATAAATTCTTGAACTCTCATAAGCATCCATCCTCAGTTCATCTAGATCATTCAACTCTAATAGTCTCTTCCTACCTGCTTCATCCAGGCTGAAATTCAACTTTTTCAACGCCTATTTCACCTTATGCTCAAGCTCCACTGGTAGATGGCATGCATACCCATAAACCAACCTAAACTGTTTAGTTCCTATAGGTGACTTATAGGTTGTCCTATATGTTCAAAGAGCATCATTCAACACAAAACTCCAATTTGTCCTATTAGTTGAGACTATCCTCTCCAAGATCTTCTTCACCTCTCTATTGGACACCTCAACTTGTCCTTGCATCTATGGGTGGTAGGGAGTATCCACTCGGTGTTTCACCCCATATTTACTCAACACAGATCCAAATTTCCTATTGATGAAATGTGATCCACCATCACTAATAATCAATCAGGGGACACCAAATCTGTAGAAAATATTATCTTTAACAAACTGGCACACAACTTGTACATCATTGGTACAGGTTGGAATTGCTTCCACCCACTTAGATACATAGTAAAAACAAGTAATATGTAGAGATTAAAATTGGATGAAATGAAAGGTACCATGAAATCAATGCCCCACAGATCAAACACTTCAACTTCTTGAAATACATTCAGTGGTATTTCATGCCGTTTAGATATATTCCCTACATGTTGGCATGCATCACAATGAAGAACAAAATTGTGAGCATCCTTAAACAACATTGGCCAATAGAACCCACTCTCTAAGATTTTGGCCTTTATCCTAGAGCTAGCATGATGCACCCTTGTAGGTAGAGAATGACAATGTGATAAAATGCTCTCAACCTCACATTTGGGTACACACTTCCTCTGAATTCCATCCCTACACTGTTTAAGCAAAATGTGATCATCCCAAATGTAAAACCTTAATGAATGGAAAAATCTCTACTTCTCTTGGTATCCCCAATCTTAGGCATCTCTTTGCATGCTAGATAGTTGAAAATGTCTACAAACCAAGGATCATTGGTCTTAAGATCAAAATGTTTTTCATTAGGTAATTCCTCAACAATAGGGATAACTAAATCTTTTTCATTCACCCTTTCCAACCTAGATAGGTGATCTTCTACAACATTTTCCACCCCTACCTTATCCTTAATTTCTATGTCAAATTCTTATAATAGTAAAATCCACCTAATCAATCTAGGTTTAGCATCTTTCTTTTGGAACAAGTATTTGATGGATGTGTGATCAGTCCACACAATCACCTTGGCCCCAATTAGGTGTTGGTGAAAATTTTCAAATGGAAAAACAACTGCCAAAAGTTCCTTTTATGTGGTTGTATAATTGAGTTGTGCATCATTCAAGGTTTTAGACGCAGAATATATGAATGTAGGAGCCTTATCATGGTGTTGACCCAACACATCCCCCACTGCATAGTCTGATGTGTCACACATCAGTTCAAAGGGTAGGCTCCAATCAGGAGCCTACACAATGGGTGTGGAGATCAAATTCTCCTTTAGCACTTCGAAAGCAGTCAAACATTGTTCATCAAAAGAAGATTCAGTGTCATTTTCTAACAATTTTGATATAGGTTTATGAATTATTGAAAAGTCTTTTATAAAATGATGATAGAACCCAACATGTCTCAAAAAGCTCCTTACACCTATCATCGATGTCGGCGGAGGTAGCTTGGAGATGGCCTCTATCTTAACTGGGTCTACTTCCATACCCTTATTGGACACCTTGTTTCCAAGCACTATGCCCTCACTTACCATCATATGACACATCTCCCAGTTCAAGACTAAGTGAGTGTCCTCGCACCTTCATAAAACTCTATCGAGATTATACAAGCAATCATTGAATGACACCCCATATATAAAAAAATGTCCATGAACACCTCCAAGCATTGCCCTACCATATCAGAAAAGATTACAAGCATACTGGAAATTGGTGAGTGTGTTACAAAGGTCAAATGACATCTGTCTATATGTAAAAGTTTCATAAGGGTAGGTGAAAGTAGATTTCTCCTGATCCTTTGACTCAATTGAAATCTGATTATAATCGAAATACCCATCGAGGTAACAAATGAGTTGTTCTAAAATCTGACCAGTGAGCATTAGTTGTGACAGTTATCTCCCTTTCTTAAGAACTACTTGAGTTGGGCTAACCCACATAGAATCTAAAATAACATAGATGATACTTGCCAATAGGATCTTGACCACTTCTTTCTTCACTACCTCGATCGTGATAGGATTGAATCACCTATGGGGTTGAACTATCACCTTTGCTCCCTCTTCCAACTAGATTTTGTATTGGCACAAGCTAGAGAGATTCCCTTTATGACTGCTATCGACCACCCAAATACAACTCGGTGGTTATTCAACACAACACTGATTCTCCTCTTCACTACCATATCAGACGTGTCTTAGAATGGTCTCCCTAGAAAAAGTTCATTGCCATGATCATCCTGCATTTCCATTACTACAAAATCTATAGGGAAAAAAATATGTCTACTTTCACTAGAACATCCTAATAAATTTCATATGGATTGACCACATAATTTTCTGCCAATTAGATAGTCATACTACTTTTCCTGGTCTCCTTAAGACCTAGTTTCTTGAAAGTTGACTAGGGCATAAGGTTTATGCTTGCTCCTAAATCACAAAGAGCTTCTCCAAACCTGGTCTTCCCTATGAAGCAAGTAATGTTGAAACAACCTAAATCCTGTCTTTTTGGAGGTAGCGTTCCCAAAATGAAAGCACTCACCTTCTCCTTTAACACTACCACATAAGATTCATGTATCCTTCTCTTCTTGGTGATTATGTCTTTCAAGAACTTGTTGTATGATGGTATCTGCTCAATTACATCAATGAGTGGAATATTCATAAATAATTTCCTAAAACCATCTATGAACTTCTTGAACTTCCACTCTACTTCCGTTGCCTTCAAGCTATTTGAAAAAGGCACTGGGGTCACCGTTGTCCTCTAGTGAGGCGGGATATATTCTTTTGTTCTTGTTCCCTCCACCTCATCAACCTGCTCCTCAGTTGTCTTCTCATGTGCTAACACATCTGGTTCATCTACATCCACCATCACAGTCTGAGTTGTTGTTCCTGTAATGTCACCTGCATTTGAACTTTATGGTGTATCTATAACGACCCCACCTCTCAATAACCCACACTTAAGGGAGACCAAAAGGTCAGAGACGTTATCCCAATATTTTAGGATCAGTGGTTCGACATTTAAGTAATAAAAATTATCAAATTCTACTATTACTAAACTGGAAAGTTGGAATAAAATAAATCTCTTGCATACCTTGTAAAAATTTCGGATTTCTAGACTTCTATCCACATATGGAGTCTATCTATCTAATCCTCCTTGAACTGATTATTCATATCTTCACAATGTTTCAATTTATAGTTTGTCCTTTTCAAAGATTGTACCTAAAACACCGACAATCAAAATGTCGATCAGTATATTTCTATACTGGTATGTGGGGAACAATCAAAATTTCACAAATAACTTCTAACAATCTAATTATCACAAATAAGTTATTAAAAATCCAAATTACATTTTCAATGTGACATTCTCAACCGCCTTTTCCCTAAACCTTGGATTAACCTCTCTTAGGGTTTTGTCCTTGTAAGGGACAAAAGTCCACCTTCTCCATCCTGAGCTTGGTGCCTGGGGTCACCTCTCATGGTGCCCAATGGTTTTCCCTCTAGGACTTGACCGATTAGACCTTCCCTCCAGGGCTTGGTCATGCATCATACATTAGGGTGGCATGTAGGTTTGAGCATGCACATATATAGTTAATTATGATAATTGTAGTGACTTTATGGGGTTGTATAAATAAACACTCAACAATTTAGGTTGCATCCAATTGATCAAACGTTCAAGAAAACTTCATGAAACTAGATCCATTATTCATAAATAACCACATACCTGATCCAGAGTAACTTGAGGTCCAAGCAATAATAGTCAAGAACAATCAATCAAGCAATCAACAATATCCTGATATTAATGCATAACACCTATGTGTCATTATTTTATCCAAAAAAATTTCAAGATTGACTTGGATTCCACCTTAGGATTTCTAGGCCATCTTTAGGATTTTATTAGGGTTTTAGCCTCCATAATGCATTTATCACTTTTAATGTCCTTTTCATCCACAAACCCTAATTTCAACATCATAGGAATGATTGAATTCCAATTAGGTCAAATATATCTTTTTTTACACTGAAACCTCCATGTTTATCCTTTTAGGTCATGTCAAGATCATTAAGGCCAATTATCATGTTTAGGTTCCTTTGAATTGACAACTCAACAAAGAATTATAGTTCAATTCTCAAAGGAATCGTAATTACTATATTTCACATCTTTTAGGCTAGCAAACCCTAATTTATCATTAATTCCACTTTTATACACTAGGAAACCCTAATTACCAAATTAAGGGTATTTATCCACAATTAGTCCAATAACACTATTTTCATTCCTTCTAGATTGATTCTCATATTTAGATTCATTAAATCTCATAACTACCTGAATTAGGGTTTTTAACCCTTTTAATGCACTACTAAAATCATGAAACCCTAAATACACAAGTTATGAACATATATATCTAATTAGTTCTCTTTCATCATATTTATGCAATTAAGTTAGACTTTGATTACTGGTATCAACTAACTCTATCAAAAACATTAATATTCAAAAGCTAGGGTTTGGATCTAGTTAGATCATTTACAAATACCAACTTTAGATACTTCTTGAACTAGAAGCAAAACTATGCATTGTTAGTTTTTTATTGAATTCCTTGTATTTTTCTGATCAACTTTCATATATAATATGCTTTAATATGAGTTACCAATCTTTTGTTATGATTTTTCTAAATGATTAACCTCTGGACCAATAGTAGATCGCCATGTAGGTGGCCCTCTCAGCGTGCAGCTTGCTTTGTTTGCATATCGGTCAGGGTGATATTACACCTTTGCCCATGAGTTCTTGATCTGGAGCCACATGCGCCCGGGGGTATGGAGGTCATTTCCTCCTTTGCCAACTTCAACCTCACGCCTGCCTATCATTCGCAAGCCTGCGTTCCCGGACTCCAGGCTGTAGTCAACCTAGAGGTTGACTTGGAGCAAAAGAGTGTGGGAGGGCTAGGTTTTGGAGCTGAATCCACCACTGCTCCTCGTCGGACTCACCGACATCCCCAATTTCTTGGGAGGTGGTGCCAACAAAGAAGGAGAGGGGGAAGTTTTCTGGCGGAATAGAGAAGAAGAATGGGGAGAAAACAAAGATCTAAAGGTGAAATTGGATCCCGGGGTTGTGCCTATTAGTTTGGTGAAGACTCACTATGATTTTAGTGCCCTTGCATTGGAAGCACATCCCCTTATATAGCCATGGGGTCCAAAGGCAACTGGCTAGGGACCTGTGAATTGGGTGAATCTTATGGAGATCCCCAAACTAGGTAAAATCTATAGGTGGGTGCATTTCTTACTCCTGAAGCCAATGGGCTAGTTTCCATGTTTGCTCGTGCATTAGATGAGAGAGAAAATTGAGTTATTTGTTTGCAACTACAACTCCTACTTTCCTGTTTGGGCTCGAGGTAGGTGACAACACAGCCACCGTTGGATCAGAATCCAATGACTATGGTGTCACACACATATTTTTTTAGGAAATCAAATCATGACACTTAAATAGAATCGATGATTATCCTTTCACTTTATGCAAACTTATAAAATCAATAACTCTTCCCTCATTTATCCTTTTTCAATAAAATTTTAGGAGAAAGTCTATTATGACTTAATATACTTATATTCCAAGTTTGAAGTCGAAACACAAAAGGAATAACCCCTTTTTCTTCATTTGCAAGTCAATGACTTATAAGGCATATATTATGCATTATAACATATATTTTCTCTTCCCTATTTTCCTATATTCTCTATTTTGATTACTCTTACCATTCATAATCATATGTAAATGAAATCTAATCAATTGTGGCCATCAATGCCACTTTCTAGATATTTCTATACATTCCTCATAAATACATTGCTCAAAATCTATTATCTTTTATCTTTCTATATTGTTTGGAGTTTTCTTCTTTTTCTCTCTTTTATATCCATTATTGGATTAACAGAACAATAGAAATCACAAAATTTATATCAAAGGGGAGATTTACATAGAAACCTATTCTTTGAAGCAAAGCATACAACCTTCTCAATTCAAGTCCATATTCGTAAAATTATTACATTTCAATTATGAAAACACATGTAAAATTGAGGTGGTTACATCCTCCCCCTCTTATAATAATTTTGCCCTCAAAATTCCACCAAACATACAAATGATTCAAGATAAGAATCTCCTATGTCCATCATCAGCTTCCATGTGGCTTCATCCTCTCCATTGCGCTTCCAAGGAACATTTATCATCTTGTATTCTTACATCTGAGTTTTATCTCACCTTGGTATCTCATATCCTCGTGAGTGACTCAGGATATTTTAACCTCCCTAATTTCTCAATAGGTTCATGGCTCATCACATGGTTAGGATACATCACATAGTGCCCTAGATCGGACTCATGGAACACACCATACATCATGTTATCCTAAGGGGTAAGGCTAAACATAAGAATCTCCACTAATCCATCTCAAATGGACCCATGTATCGGGGACTCAGCTTTAGCTATAACTTAGAGGGGTCATGTTTTCATAACACATATCCTCCCACAGTGATGCATGTCAGTCTGCTTCGCATCAGCTCATGACTCATGTCGCCCCTGGGCTTTCTCAGCCATCGCACAATCAAAGTCACTTCATCTGCACACACTGTGGTCTCTCTGACCTTCACAAGGTCCTTTTACTGACATCATTCTAATGAAGCGGTGACCGACACGACCTCCCTTATAGAGCTCCTTACATCCCAATACTAGCTATGGTGGCTATCATCACAAACAAACTCTCTTAGGATAGAGACTACTCCCATGTATCACCCTGAACAAGCACACACACTCTCATCAGACCCTCTAGTCTGGAACATACTCTCTTAACTGTCTAACAATCAGGGGTGATAAGTTGTGCTAAACTTCAAATTAGCATCGAGTTCTTCATGTACCTACTTTCACCACATGGAAGTGAAGTTGAGGTCATGCATCCAGATAATGAACTCAGATCCTAGTGTAGATGAACTATCTTTCTCTCATATATAGTTCAACCAGATGTGTCACATTGACAATTCTCTCTCTCTTAGGAAAGGGATTAGGTCATCTTGGTAAGGTGATCTACCATAACCCATATTACATCCTGACCTCTCTTGGTCCAGGGGAGACTCACTACAACATCCATGGTGTTCCACTCTCATTCCCTCTCGGGGACTCTTCATTCTTTGTAGCAACTCGTTGGGTTACTGGTATTCGGTCTTCACCCACTAGCATGCATGGCGACAAGCCACATGCAACTCTATCTGCTTCTTCATCTCAGTTATTCAAAGCACTACTGCAAACCATGATGCAGGGTGTACTTATCATCACAAGCTCATGCATGTCATGATTCCTCAAGGTTGACTCCTCAAAAACCCTATAACACTCTATTCATGGGTTCCATCACCTTCCTTTCTTGAGAGGTGTATTTGAGGTTCTTCAACCATCTTGTTATCGCATCAAGCCCTAGGATGGCTAACCAAGCAACCACCACTTGACCAACGGGTCTGGTTGTATCTGGGTGTTAACCATACATGTCTCACAAACTTTAGGTTCAACCATTCTACTAGCTAAACTAGACAGTTGCGTTTTGACAAATAGCATCCATTACCACCTTACATCTGTATGTGTTAGATAACAGTGAAAACATAAACATTCATATACTCCACTCAACATTCTCATCTTGGGGTTACATCAACTGAGTCAAAAGAACTACAAACTCATCATTTCAGTTATCAAACCCAAACTCATGACTCATATATTCCAAACTACTTTTGATACGAACATCCTCAAATGATGACTACCTTGCTCTCTTTGTGTTTGTTTCCATCTATTCAAAGTACTTCTAAAAGGGTGTGGTATTTTCTCTATCCTAAAGTATCATAGAAATGTTTCATATCAACTTAATCCTTAGTATATGACATGCACTTTGTCATGTCTCTCACACTCATAACGAGAGGAAATAAGCATTTGGTTGTAGTCCAAATACAAAGTTCATCCTATTTTAAGAGTAGAGATGGTGCATCACAGATCGCCATAACATTTCCAATCCAAGTTAAAACATACATCAAATGTCTCCACAACATGAGCATCTCGATTATGGATTTCCACCCATGGGAAGACTTTTCCCATCACCTTTGTATCATAACATATCTCTTTTATGTACCATCCTTAGTCGTTACCTCAAGGTCTCTAGGGTGCCGAAACTTTTGGAGTGATCTGACCCTTATGCATCTAGGGAGTGCCTATCACATTTACCCCTTAGGCCCCATGAACTCATAAAGGTGGCCAACCTCGTAACCCATGGGCCTTGGGAAAAGGTAGCTATTACCTCTTGACCCTATTGTCTTGTGCATTCAGGGAATAGAAAACTCCTACTTCCATCGGTCTTATCCCTACATAACCTTAGTGTTGACTTAGGATTCTATGGTAGTTCATGCTTTCTGGGTTGATACTCAAACACAACTCATCCTTGAATTCTCATCTGAATCTCCATCCTCTCTCTGGGCATGTAGGGCTAACTTTGCAACCCCCAAAGGAATTATGGCGACCTATCCATCTTGGTCTGGCCCCATACAGGTTACCTCCATGGCAACATATATTCCTTCCCCTCAGAGATGGTTACACATGGGTCTAAGGATTCATGATCATTATATGTGCTCTCCACTTAGTTCGTCAAACTCTTACAAGAGACCTCTTTAGGTTACCACGAACCTAAAACAAAAGGTGGTATTCATCCTACATCAAAGGTCCCTTCCCAGGATGGGAGAAAACTATCTCTTGATAGTAACAAAGGGTCACAAATGTCCTCACCTTTAGGGTTTACCTCATCATGTATATGCTTAGCACCTAACCTGATACTTATGTACGTATCTAGCAAAAGACAACATACTCATCCGTTCTGAGTTCCTTGGTATGTTATAAGTATTCATCATTCATCAAGGTTGGACCAATATCATATTTATACATACGTCACTGATATGCATCGCTTAACACACCAATCACTAAGATTATTAATCCTAGAGTTTAAACCGTTTAACTTTTCAGTTAAGGTTAGTATAGAAAGGGTGGAATCCCAAAGGACAACTTTTTAAGATTGTTTCTTCTTAAGCCAATTGTTTGAAAACTAATTTATTTGTTTTTGGTATTTTCATATTTTGAATGAGAATGTAAAAGTTAGAATGGGGGTTTGGTTGATTACACTAAAACAAGAAATAAACATAAAGTAACAATGTAATAACAAGAATTTATTTTGCCCCTGCCACAAGGAAAAGAAACAAATAATTGTTAGAACAAGTAGACTATTGTGAATGGAAAAGACTAGAAGTAAAGAAAGCAAATCAACAAAGGTTGAAATCAAAGGGAGACAATCGAGGCTCTTGGAGTTTTCACCACCTTAGCCTAGGCAAATGATTAATCCTTAAACGATAGGTTCGATGAAGGCAAGTGAATTAAAAATCCACTAAAGATGATCTCCACATGATCCCATTGGTCCTGGTGCTCATGTTTATTAGTTCATCATCCTAAAAAGTAAAAATCCGTGGTCATTTCAAAATTCTTATGCGATTGAGATTGTCGTTCTAAACCTGAACTTCCAAGGTCATATCCATCCGGATTAAGTTTTAATATTATAAATTAATCACTTTGATATATCAACTAGTTATCAATGTCAAAGACCATCTAGAATCATTTAAGGAAAAACCGAAAGCCATGGATAAGGGGTTATTCCCCTTGCCTCAATAAAGAACTACTTACTCATGGAGAAGGAGCAAAGAGAGACAGAGGAAGGAAGTGATCTAGCCATCTTCGAGTCTTACGACTATTGATCCTCGATGAGAGACAATGAAGATGGCTGCCTCTTCCTACCTTGCTCGATTGCTCAAGAGAGGGGAGGAGGAGAAAAGAAATTACTAGATCTAAACACAACGGAATAACAGAATTAAAAATAACATGTAACAAAATTGCAAGGCTTCTTTATTTCAGAACTAGAAGAATACAAGAAAATTTGCTCCAGAATGCTAATACAAGAGAAACTCCCGATGCTCCAATGAGGAGAAAGTGCCCCACCTTTTATAGGAGAAGGAGGGGGTATACATTAGGTTTAGGGAAAAACAAATGGCCGCCGGAGGCTGCTAACATTCTGGATCTAGTCAATAGAGGAAACAATTGATTGCTTTGCATTCTTTCTGCAGTAATTTCCCAGAATAGCGATTTCAAGCGTATTTTTGGGCCAGTCATAAATTCAGAAGCGGTCCGAAAATATATTTTTCCTGTAGATAATTGAATTCTATTTCCAACGCATACTTGCACATTAATTCCGCCTTGGGATGTGGGAGTTATACCAATTTTGGTAAAAGATATATACTGAAGTCAGAGACTGCGAGAATTTGTGCAAAAATATCTTGTAGGGGAATTTACTCATGAGCTATTTTCCTACAAAAGAATAAGCAAATATATTTAAAACTCTAAATAAATAGAAAATTCCAAACTAATGCAATTAACAACAAAATGAAGAAGATAAATAACAAAACAATCATAGAAATATATCTAAAAGATGTAAATAAAGGGATAAATATACATTTATCAAAATACCACAGACTTGAATCTTTGCTTGTTCTCAAGCAAATAAAATCACAAATAAAGTCCAATTTATACTCCCAATATGACATCCTCAACTTAATAACAACACTACAATCCTCACCTCTAAATTTTGGCCAAGTGACCCAATCTCCTAGAACCACATAGCATAAAATTCTATATTCCCTATCAAAACAATTGTCAAATCTAGCTTCTAAAATAAGAATTTGTAGAAAAATAGGCATCGTCTTACTTTCTCTTTGACACTCTCAATTTTTATTACTCTTTTTTTTTAGTTATTGCATAAGAATATGACGAATTTGGGGGTGTGAAAATAAAGAAAGAAGTGACGAAAATATATTGATCCCTCCTCTATTTGACTCAGGATATGAATTTATGGAGTTGTGGCTACATTGGTCACAATTTTTTTTCATGTGAACTTTTGGCATCTTTTGATGGTACACCCCTTTGTGGGGTATGGAGTTTTTATTTTGGGAAGCATGCCACCCCGGACTTGATTTTTGTCTGGTGGTGATTCTTTGCTTCTCTTTTTTAGAAAAAAATAGAGGGAAGGAAGAGATGTTCTTGTGCTTATAACTTAAAAAAAAAATTCATATATTTTTGTCAGAGAGTGTCATTGCTCTAGTTAGAGTATTCATATAAATCACATCATAAAAATTTTATAACAAGATAATCCATTGCTTAAATATAGGGAAAATTATGCTTGGTTCTGATCGATTCCTTTGACTTGCCAACTATTATGAGGAGTGATGTTATTAGGGGTCCTAGGTGTCATGGTGGTTTCAGACATGGCAATTTGTAATAGTCTTTGCAAAAAGTTTACTAAATTCAAAGGGGTACCATGATAAACATATATTCATATTGGCCAACTAGATAAAGGCCATTTTACAACAAAAGAAATAAAAACATGGCCGACTAGATAATGGCCATGAACAAAGCAACTATATGCAAAACCCAAAATAAAGGTAGAAATAATGCAAGAATAAAAAGATAAGGGGGTGGAATAGAAACATACCACCCACCTCCACCCCAAACTCATAATTTTGATCGTCCCGAGCAAAATCGAAACCCAAGATGGAGGGAAGAGAAGAGCAAGGATTTCTAGGTGGCCGTGGTAGCTCAAAAAATGTCCAGCTAAAGGGGGTGTGTATGAGGGCCGGGACCTTTATCCGAGCAGCTTCATAGTGTACCCTATGATAGGGTAATTTTAGAAGCTCAGTGGGGTGCTCATATTTGCTTTCACCTCACATTCCCTCCAATAGGATCCACAAATCTTCCATCAATAGCGAAGGAAGTGTTGAAGATGGATGTAGATTGGGGGAGGTTGGTGGGTACCCGACTTGTAACACATGCAGTGCCATATGTGCAAAGTTAGGTAGAGGATCTGGATCTGGTTTCCCTCAGTCATATTGACCTGCATATAGGAGAATTGGTGGCGATATGAAAGGGACAACTAAATTTAAATCAGCATGATAAGTATTTTTGCTCTGCCCAAAATTCATGCAATCAACCTTGGGATAGATGGTATTCATGGTTGATATAGCATGTAACTCTAGTTCCTCTATGCAAGGAGTTACCAAGGGTTCATGAGGAATAGAAATGGGGACATATTCCTTACAGTCAGTGGAAGGGGGTATGTAGACTTCTCCCAAGGGTTGTGTCTCTTCTTCTAAATAAGTTGTGCATGGACTGAGAATTGGTTGTGACAGAACGTGTGTAATCATTTTGTCAAAGGGAGTTGGATGCTTATTATCCTAAATAGACTCAAAATAAGGATATTGGTCTTTGATGTCAATTGGATTGTTGTAAGTGGTAGAGGAAGTAGTTGGATTTTTAGATTGACTTTCCTACTTTGTCTTTTCATATTCAAGTAGTAAAGTCTATAAAGGAAAGATAGGGATACCCACGTCCTCACCGCATGCAAAATATGGATCCATTTTTTGTGCTATTTATTCAAGATCTGACATATATGACACAAAAATAGGATCATCGTCATCATCATCGTCATCGCTAGGAAGAACCATCTTGGGTTGCTCAATATCTATAGGGGGAGTTTGTGATTGATCCTCTAGTAAGGTAGCTAACATGGCTTGACAGGATTCAAGTTTTTCTTGTCCTTCTACTGCCATCTTTTCTAGGGCCTTAAGTCTCTCTTCCAGTTCAAGATTAAATTGTGTTTCACCATAGGATTTATACACCCCAAAATTTTAGCCATCCTCGCCACACTCCCCATAGTTTCCTTGGCCATAGTACCCCTCATATTGTTTTGGGCGGCATTGCTCCTCATAATAATCTCCAGAACATGGTGGATTGTAACTTCCATTGCGTCCATCTAGTTAGGAAGATTCAATATTATAAGGTGTCACCAATTCATGAGGAAACATATTTGAACAATCTATATTTTAGATTTGGGCTTCTAGCAGGGCGGTTAAGAAGGCTTGGATGGTTTTTAGTTTTGTTTCTCCTTCTACTGCTATCTTCTCTAGGGCCCTAAGTCTCTCTTCTTGTTGAGGATTATATTGGGTTTCATAAATATGTTCATAACCCCCAAGGTTTTGTTGGTTACACCCCACAAAATTTTGTTGATCATATCCCCCATTAGAATATGGATAGAAATATTCCCCATAATGGTTCTCAGAAAAATTTGGATTCACACTGTACCCACCAAGATGAAAGGGCTCACAATTAAAAGGGGTTCTATCATAAGCATGGGGTAGAGTCGGGCATGCAAGATATGCATGGTTGTAAAGACCACAATAATAACATTGTGGGGGATATTGGGATGCCCACTCCATTTGAAAAGGTTTTTTTTTCAATTAAAAAAAAACTAAAGATTTGTACAAGACCATAAATTAAAAGGAACAACTAAGGGATTATGACACAAGGTTAAAAATTACAAAACTAACAATTTTTTTACAAACTAGTGTATTTGTAGAAAAAATAGACTACTGGAATGGAAACTCGACAGAAGGAGGACTAGCACTTATGGAATGTTACTCGGAAGGCATAAAAAAATAAAAAAAAGTTTTTCAAAAGATTTTTGGGGGTTCGAGAAAACAATCTGTTGTCCCCGGCAATGACACCAAATAATATGCATCGCTTAACACGCCAATGACTAAGATTGTTAATCCTAGAGTTTAAACCTTTTAACTTTCCGGTTAAGGTTAGTATAGAAAGGGTCAAATCCCAAAGGACAACTTTTTAAGATTGTTTCTTCTTAAGCCAATTGTTTGAAAACTAATTTATTTGTTTTGGTATTTTCATATTTTAATTGAGAATGTAAAAGTCAGAATGGGGGTTTGGTTGATTACACTAAAATAAGAAATAAACATAAAGTAACAATGTAATAACAAGAATTTATTTTGCCACTGGCACAAGGAAAAGAAACAAATAATTGTTAGCACAAGTAGCCTATTGTGAATGGAAAAGACTAGAAGTAAAGAAAGCAAATCAATGAAGGTTGAAATCAAAGGGAGAAATCGAGGCTCTTGGGGTTTTCACCACCTTAGCCTAGGCAAATGATTAATCCTTAAACGACGGGTTCGATGAAGGCAAGTGAATTAAAAATCCACTAAAGATGATCTCCACATGAGCCGATTGGTCATGGTGCTCATGTTTATTAGTTCATCATCCTAAAAAGAGAAAATTTGCGATCGTTTCAAAACTCTTATGTGATTGAGATTGTCGTTCTAAACCCGAACTTCCAAGGTCATATCCATTCATATTAACTTTTGATATTATCAATTAATCACTTTGATATATCAACTAGTTATCAATCTCAAAGGACATCTAGAATCATTTAAGGAAAAATCGAAATCCATAGCTAAGGGGTTATTCCCCTTGCCTCGATAAAGAACTACTCACTCATGGAGAAGGAACAAAGAGAGATGGGGGAAGTAAGTGATCTAGCCATCTTCGATTCTTACGACTACTGATCCTCGATTAGAGACAATGAAGATGGCTGCCTCTTCCTACCTTGCTCGATTGCTCAAGAGAGGGGAGGAGGAGAAAAGAAAGTACTAGAACTAAACACAACGAAATATCATAATTAAAAATAACATGTAACAAAATTGCAAGTGTAACATCCCTGACCTGGGTTATGCTTTAACCCTAGGTGTTTTTCTTAATAAAGTTGATTAGATGCTTGCTCTTATCTCTTGAAAAGTAATTAAGGCTCAAGAGGAACTCATATTTCAATTTTAGTCCTTTTTTAATAATGTTGCAATAATAATTTATTTGTTTTGGACTAAAGTGCAAATTACCCAAGTTGAGGGGTTAAATTGCAAATGTTATATGATAAAATGTTCCTCATGTGTTGAAGCATCATAAGAATGAAAATGATGCAGAGGTATGGCTTGGGAAAGCCTGAGTACCAAGAAAGAGCTGATAAAGCAATGTATGTGCATTAAAACCTAGTTTTGGTGTAATGTGCAATTTACCCAAAACCCAGGGTTCTACATGCAATTTACCACTTCAAAATAGTCCCTAATATTTCTTGTCATCATTTAGAGCAAAAACAATGAATAGGGGCGTGTCATTTGTACCTCTTTGAAGGAGAGAGAACCTTGATATTAAAATAATCAAGATTTAAGCATAATTGAAACCTTAATTCAATTTAATGCAAAAATAAATAAAATAATTGAAGGGATTTCAACCAAAAATGAGATGGTTGGATTTTCTCAAGTGTGAACGTCCTTGTGCCTTGCAAAGGCAAAGGAAATATCTACGTGAGTGGAGAACCCACTCACATTAAGAAAATAAAAAGAAATATCCACTAACTTATGGATATTATTATTATAAAGGTTAAGGTGCTTAATTTGCTTTTCTTTAAATCATGGATAATGGAGACAAATTTTGAGGTGAGTAAGATATCTTTGCATGCAAGGAATTTAGGGGGGAGAGGTGGCACCAATTTTGGAATTAAAATATTTTTATAAGGCATTTTCTCTCTCTTTGATTTTCTTATAAAAACACCTTTTACAACTCAAATCAAAGGCTTTTTCGAATCCAATTCTTCTCTTTGCGTGCAAAACGACCAAGAGAGCTTTGGAGGATCAGGAGGACGACCCCCAACCTGTTGGTAAGCTTCTTGACTTCCTTTCACCTTAATTCCATGGTGGAAATTGAAAATCAATGCATGATTTCTTCTTATCTCGACCCCATCTTCAATTCTAACCATTCCTTTTCACTCAAAGCTTGAGGACGAGCTTTGGGATAGTGAAAGGAGTTGAATATACCATTGTTGACGTGATCTTGAGGCTTTGAAGCTCAATTGGAGGCGGGTTATAAAACTTGAACCCCTATTGATTGTAATTGAATTCAATTTCTCAATCAATTATGTTTGATTGCTCTTCTTACAATCCCTTTGATTAGTTGATGCAACTCCCATGTTAATGGCAGTAGTTTTCGATGGACTAAGGATTGATGATGATGACATCATCTTAGGCACACATTCCAACACGTTTCTATTGCAAACGGTTTTAAGACCTTGGTCCAAACGGTTTAACCAAACCGTTTGGAGACCAAATGGTTTGCAAACCGTTTGGAGGTTTGGATCCCAAACCGTTTGGAAGGGTTGACCATTTGAATGGGTTGAATGTTTGAGGTTAGGACCCTAGTACATGTTGGATGATGATCTAATGGATCGAATTGATTGATTCAATATATGGACAATCCTCCAATTAGAAACCCTAATCGGGTTAAGGGCTGAAATTTCAATTGGTTGATTTAAAATTTTGGGTTGATTAACCCAAACAGTCTCAAGACCATTTGGAGATCACCCAAACGGTCTCAAGACCTTTTGGAGGTCAACCAAGACCGTTTGGAGGTCTAGCGTTGAGTATGGTTTAGTATTTGAAGGTCCATAGATAGCCAATTAAAATGCAATCAATAGTTCACTTGGTGATCAATCTAATGATCTAAACCTAATTGAATTTCACAAATTTCAATGATGGATGGGGGCAAATGGTCTCAAAACTATTTGGAGTTCATCCAAATGACCCCGAGACCATTTGGAGGTCATCTAAACGACCTCAAGCCTGTTTGAGGTTAGGTCATATCATGGTTTAATGATGATTCAACAATTTCAATGGAATTAGTTTCACTATGTTAACCATTGATGGTTCCTCGATTTCAAAACCCTAATTGATGGTTTCTTGATTATAAATCCTAGTTCAATTGGGTTCAAAACCCTAATTGATGGTCCAATTGAAGGGTGATTCAATGGTTCAATTGATGAATAAACCAATGATTCAATTGATAGGCGGTTCATTGATTGAAACCCTAAATTGATTAAGTGATGGAAGACCTTTTTGGTCCATCCGGTTTTGAGAGGGTTTGGACCAAATGGTCTTAAGACCGTTTGGGTCCAAACAGTCTCAAGACCGTTTGGGTCCAAACGGTCTCAAACTGTTTGGAGACCCAAATTCATTCGGTTTCAACACATTTCTTGCTTAAACGATTTCAACGGCTATTCGCCCAAACGGTTTCAAACCGTTTGAGTTCTGAGAGATCAAGACCGTTTAGGGTCTAAGTAATAAAAACCATTTGAGGTTCAACATGGTTAATCCATTTGGATATCTAATGTAATTGAAGATTCAATTGGTTAATCTACTTGGACACCTAATGTAATTGAAGGTTCAATTGGTTAATTCAAATGGATACATCATGTAATTGAAGGTTCAATTGATCAAACCTTTTAGACACCTAATGTACTTAGGTGAGTGGTACTCTTAGTGGGATTAATCATTGATGTATAATGATGAAATAATTCAATACATCATGCTAACCCTAAAAGCATGTATTTGAATAAAGAGTAGGCTCAATCTAGTCAAGAATTGAGTAGTGGACATCGTGAATATGATGAGAGAGAGAGAGAGAGATTCATACATGAAAGGTAATCATGTAACAATCAAGCCTAACACATTCAAAATAAGCGTAGTATATAATTTATGGTATGATCCTAGATAAAGAGATCATAAAACCCTAATTGAGTTGATTGATGAACTCAAACCCTAATTCAGGGCAATTCTGAGTAAAACCCTAATCTAGGGTAATAGTGAAACCCTAATTGAGGGTGAAGACATGAGTAATCCTAAGTTAGGGTTATGAAATGTAAAACCCTAATTTAGATGAATAGTAAACCCTAATTGTGGGTTATTGAATATAAACCCTAATCTTGGACAATGAGATGATGAATCATTGGTCCTAATTGAACAAAGGGGATGTGTAACCCTGATTGAAATGAAATGGGAAACCCTAACCTTAGTGAGGGAATAGTGGTGTTACCTTGGAATAACATGGAACTGAAATGTGATTGATATAACTGTTATCATATGCACTAATCATGCAGGTATCGTGAGATGTTAGACATAGCCAGGTATGACCTATGATGTTTTATTAATGAAATTGCTTCATGGGCCTTGTGAGGCATAATATGATGTGTTGCTTAGTGAGAGGTAATAAGATATTAATGGGCTTTAAGAGCCATGTGAAATACCTGCATTGCAAATATCATGTTTACCTTGGTCAGATGACCTGAAGGTATTAGTTACCTCATAAGTGGTAACAAGTGTGTGATGAATTGAGGGTTTGAATACCCATATTTCATAATAATGATGTTGAGGTATGAATATACTGAGGTGAAAAGGGATTTGAGATCCCAATGTTCTATAAAGCTTTGAAAAGGACTTGATAAATGTAGTACTCATTCTTTGTAGCACTATTATAATAAGTTATGTTTGAAAACTTGGTTGATGCTAAAAGAAATATGATAATGTATTTAATTAATCAAATGATACCATAGAATGTAGTTGCCCTGACCACAGATCCATCAGCGTCAGAATTAGCTGAATGGTTAAATGAGTTTTACTCAGAATGCATATTTTTTAATATGCGGGGGTAATTGGGCAAATATATCCTTATGCCCCATAGGAATGGCTACGAGCTATGCCCTATGTATGGGATTGGTTTCAGACCATACCCCGATAAGAGTATGGCTACGGGACATGACTCATCAATATAATACCAGACATTGGCTATGGGCCATAACCGTGAAGAGAGTATATGCTATGGGATATAACTCTATAGCAAAGATGCTAATATACCCTGGTAAGATAATTGTAGTCTGACACATGATGTCTCTGCTAAAGTAGTCTCGTACTGACCGAGACAGATGAGGTCATGGAATCTGGCTCTCCCATTGACCTTGTGTGGTACCGATGCTTTATGTAATCGGGGTCGGTTGGAGCATGAGCGGTATATCCCATCTCCTCAAGGCATAAGCTTGATTGTAAAATGTAATCATCCGTGTAGCATAATTAATTAAGATTGATACGAGAATCATTGGTTGATGTCACTCTGATTATCATATCCTATATGGATAGATATTAGATATGATTTTCAATTCCTTATTAAATAGATGACATGTTGTTTAATCAGGTTATAACTGAATTGTTTTGACTAAGATTATTGCTCTAAACTGTTAAATACTGATTTATCTATTGTTGAACATAAAAGTCTTCCTTTCTTAGTTTACTTCTATTAAATTGCAATAATAATGTTTCGGCGGAGAGTTATATCTCTCGTAGGGGCAATTTTATAATTGTCTCACTCCCATGGAATCCAACATTTTTAGGTGGACGCGGACGAGGTAGAGGTACAAACCTCATAAAAAGGGAAGAACAGCAGCAGCAGCAACATCAGGGACAACAGTGAATCCTCTGGTGGAGACACTGGCTGTCAAGTCTTGTATATATGTAAATAGAGTCCTATGTGTCGTCTCTGTACTCTCAGGTCCTAGGAATCAGTGATAGTGTTTTTATAATTGATCTGATATTTTGGCATGATGCCTCGAGGATTTAGTTACTTGAGCTTTTGATAAAGCAAATGATGTATATATATATATATTCCTCGAGAAGAAATGGTACAGAGAATGTTCTATGTGAACTAGGATGTAAATGTAATATTATGGTTCTTGTTGAAAGAGTTTTCCGGAGAATGGATCTCTTTGCAAATGGTTTTAATTTTTAGTGTTTTTTTCAATAATCCGCTATTAACAATTGCTTCCACATTTAGTTAATCATGTTTTGTAAGTTGGATGTCACAACAAGGCTTCTTTATTTTAGAACATGAAGAATACAAGAAAATTTGCTCCAGAATGCTAATACAAGAGAAACTCCCGATGCTCCAATGAGGAGAAAGTACCCCACCTTTTATAGGAGAAGGAGGGGGGGTATACATTAGGTTTAGGGTAAAAGAAATGGCCGGCGACGGCTTCTAACTTCTGGATCTAGTCAATAGAGGAAACAATTGATTGCTTTGCATTCTTTCTGCAGTAATTTCCCAGAACAGCGATTTCAAGTGTATTTTTGGTCTAGTAATAAATTTGGAAGCGGTCTGAAAATAAGTTTTTCCTGTATATAATTAAATTCTCTTTCCAACGCATACTTGCACATTAAATTCTGCCTTGGGATGTGGGAGTTATACCAATTTTGGTAAAAGGTATATACTTAAGTCAGACACTGCGGGGATTTGTGCAAAAATATCCTCTAGGGATTTACTCATGAGCTATTTTCCTACAAAAAAATTAAATATATTTAAAACTCTAAATAAATAGAAAATTCCAAACTAATGCAATTAATAACAAAATGAAGAAGATAAATAACAAAACAATCATAGAAAGATATCTAAAAGATGTAAATAAAGGGATAAATATACATTTATCAGTCACCACCTTGTGCGAGTGGTCCATCAACATATATCTCAGTTTGAGTGGTTTTCCTTTGTTGTAACACATGAGGGGTGCCGTACCTAAATCTTTAAGAACTTGAACATCTTTGTGAGCATCAGGTGCACCAGGTATCACTACTTCCCCTCATTGGTCTAGGAACCGAGGTTCACCTCTTATGCATCAGCTATCTAGCTGCATGCTCAGATGTTCCAACATGAACCAGTCCTATGCTAGGTGTATCCTATACTTCATAACACTCTCCCATGTGAAAACCCTTTAGAGTCAACTGGGTACGATGTCTCACAACTTGTTATCATACCTTTCCAGGGTCTAAGGAACTCTTCTTTACGCTCCTAAAAGGTAGGCACTCCTCAGCTCTTTCTCCTTCTAGGGTTTGGTTCCTCTAAAGGAATCCAAGGTACAACAAGACTCCAAGGATCATGCATGAGGCTACCACAACTATCCATTCTAGGTCATCTAAACTAGGGCATATCATATCCAACATGGTTCCTTATGTCTTAGAATCAAGGTCTTCAACCTCCTTCATCAGGTTTCATCCTTTCTCTAACCCTACAACGGGTCCTACTACTGGAGGTTCTTTCTCTGGAGATGGTTCAAGCTCTTAAGGTTACATGTCTACACTTACCTGGGTGAAAGGTGTGATCCAAAACCTATGTCCGACCAAGATTATCCAACGCTATGCATGCTCATCTCATGAACATCAGGCATAACCCTTCGGGTCTAGGTCTAAAACCTACTGTCAGCCTTGTTCCTGTTCTCTTCTATGTAGGTGCATGCCTCCTCTTCTACTCATATATAGTAGTTAGGGTTCTTATACAGTACCACTACCCTTCTCAATGAGGGAATTATCCCTCACCCTAACAGGCACAACCCCTCCAAGGTCGAGTTGCCACAAGGGACTAGGGTTAACCAACTACACATAGTTCATGCTTCTTATGGATACTCAAAACATCTATACAACATGCATAGCTATCCCACATACGTGCATGCATGGTCAACTAGGATATCCAACTCATTGTGTCTTCTCTTTCCCTATCCACCATCTAGGGTTTGGGTTAGCACCGTCCTTAGAGAAAGCCTTAGGTCTTTCCTCTTCATGGAGGCTTCTTTCTCCAAGTACAACCCTCTACTCCTATTCCTACAAGATGGTTTAACCTCATATCTCTCATGAGGGCACGACAACACATGCCATGCAACTCTAAGCATGTAACTAATCTTTAGTTTATGCTTAAACTATTAAACTTATGTCCATGACATCTTGTTTACATGCTTTTCATTGATTTGGTGGAGGATTCCTTAATCCTTATCATACTTACCCTGACCTCAAGCGGGTGGGGAAGAGAGAGAAAAACCCTAAACCTTAGAACCTTAATTGAATTAGAGCTAAGAAGGGACAAAGATAGATGAGAGAGTCCTCAAGGTATCTTATTTCGAGTCAAGACCTCAGACTTTGGCTAGGAAGTCACACCATATCCGGGAGTCCTCATGACCGACTAATGGGGTGGAGGAAAATATTGCCAGCCCCCGGACCATGATCCTTTTCTAGACACCTCTATCTTTTGGAAAATACTCTAATAACTCCCTCGGTTCTACAGAGTTTGTAAAATTTAATAATTACTAAGGATTAAATGAGGAAACACGACTCTGATACCAAATGTAATGACCCTGCCTCCCCGTAACCCCCACTTAAGCGAGACCAGAAGGCCAGAGATGTTATCCCAATATTTCAGGATCAGTGGTTCGACATTTAAGTAATAATAATTATCAAATTATACTATTACTAAACTGGAAAGCTGGAATAAAATAAATCTCTTGCATACCTTGTAAATATTTCATATTTCTAGACTTCTATCCACAGATGGAGTCTATCTATCTAATCCTTCCTGAATTGATTATTCGTATCTTCATAATGTTTCAATTTACTATTTGTCCTTTTCAAAGATTGTACTTAAAACACCGACAATCAAAACGTCGGTCAGTATATTTCTATACAGGTATGTGGGGAACAATCAAAATTACACAAATAACTGTTAACAATCTAATTATCACAAATAAGTTATTAACAATCCAAATTACAATTGGATGTTCTGTTATGTATCTTGGTGAAGGTGAAGGTGCTGACGGTACCCCCTCTGCTATTGAGTTATCTTGGTGATGGTTTGTAGTATCCAGTTTTCCTAGTTGTTGTTGCTCCCCTCTCACTATTGATGAGCTCCTCTCTAACAATGATGGTTGAGTTACCTTTTCTTTAGTGGGATTCTCCCTTGTGTTCAGGTTGTATTTCTCTAGTTCAGGGACATGTCTTTTTAGGTTTGTGTGACATCCAACTTACAAAACAGGATTAACTAAATGTGGAAGTGATTGTTAACAGTGGATTACTAAAAAACACTAAAAATTAAAACCATTTGCAAAGAGATCCATTCCCCGGAAAACTCTTTCAACAAGAACCATAATATTACATTTACATCCTGGTTCACATAGTACATTCTCTGTACCATTTCTTCTCGAGGAATATATATATACATCATTTGCTTTATCAAAAGTTCAAGTAACAAAATCCTCGAGGTATCATGCCAAAATCTCAGATCAATTATAAAAACACTATCACTGATTCTTAGGACCTGAGAGTACAGAGACGACACATAGGACTCTATTTACATATATACAAGACTTGACAGCTAGTGTCTCCACCTGAGGATTCACTGTTGTCCCTGATGCTACTGTTGCTGTTGTTCTTCCCTTTTTATGAGGTTTCTGCCTCTACCTCGTCCGCGTCCACCTAAAAATGTTGGATTCCATGGGAGTGAGACAATTATAAAATTACCCATGCGAGAGATATAACTCTCTGCCGAAACATTATTATTGTAGTTTAATAGAAGTAAACTAAGCAAGGAATACTTTTATGTTCAACAACAGATAAATCAGTATTTAACAATTTAGAGCAATAATCTTAGTCAAAACAATTCAGTTATAACCAGATTAAATAGCATGTCATATATTTAATAAGGAATTGAAAATCATATCTAATATCTATCCATATAGGATATGATAATCAGAGTGACATCAACCAATGATTCTCGTATCAATCTTAATTATGCTACACGGCTAATTACATTTTACAATCAAGCTTATGCCCTGAGGAGATGGGATATACCGCTCATGCTCCAACCGACCCCGAGTACGTAAAGCATCGGTACCACACAAGGTCAATGGGAGAGCCGGATTCCATGACCTCATCTGTCTCGGTCAGTATGAGACTAATTTAGCAGAGACATCATGTATCAAACTGCAATTAGCTTGCCAGGGTATATTGGCATCTTCGCTATAGAGTTATAGCCCATAGCATATACTCTCTTCAGGGTTATGGCCCATAGCCAATGCCTAGTATTATATTGAGGAGTCATGGCCCGGAGCCATACTCTTATCGGGGTATGGTCTGAAACCAATCCCATACATAGGACATAGCTCGTAGCCATTCCTATGGGGCATAAGGATATATTTGCCCAATTACCCCCACATATTCAAAAATATGCGTTCTGAGTAAAACTTTTTTCACCATTCAGCTAATTCTGATGTAAATGGATCTATGGTCAGGGCAACTACATTTGGTATCATTTGATTAATTAAATACATTATCATATTGCTTTTAGCATCAACCAAGTTTTCAAACATAACTTATTATAATAGTGCTACAAAGAATGAGTACTACATTTATCAAGTCCTTTTCAAAGATTTATAGAATATTGGGATCTCAAATCCCTTTTCACCTCAGTATATTCATACCTCAACATGATTATTATGAAATATGGGTATTCAAACACTCAATTCATCAAGCACTTGTTACCAATTATCAGGTAACTAATACCTTCAGGTCATCTGACCAAGGTAAACATGATATTTGCAATGCAGGTATTTCACATGGCTCTTAAAGCCCATTAATATCTTATTACCTCTCACTAAGAAACACATCATTTTATGGCTCACAAGGCCCATGAAGCAATTTCATTAATAAAACATAATAGCTCATACCTGGCTATGTCCAACATCTCATGATACCTACATGATTACTGCATATGATAACAGTTATATCAATCACATTTTAGTTCCATGCTATTCCAGGGTAACACCACTATTCCCTCACTAAGGTTAGGGTTTCCCATTTCATTTCAATCAGGGTTACACATCCCCTTTGTTCAATTAGGACCAATGATTCATCATCTCATTGTCCAAGATTAGGGTTTATATTCAATAACCCACAATTAGGGTTTACTATTCATCTAAATTAGGGTTTTACATTTCATAACCCTAACTTAGGATTACTCATGTCTTCACCCTCAATTAGGGTTTTACTATTACCCTAGATTAGGGTTTTACTCAGAATTGCCCTGAATTAGGGTTTGAGTTCATCAATCAACTCAATTAGGGTATTTATCTAGGATCATACCCTAAATTATATACTACGCTTATTTCGAATGTGTTAGGATTGATTGTTACATGATTACCTTTCACGTATGAATCTCTCTCTCATCCTATTTAGGATGTCCACTACTCAATTCTTGACTAGATTGAGCCTACTCTTTATTCAAACACATGCATTTAGGGTTAGCATGATGTATTGAATTATTGCATCATTATACATCAATGATTAATCCCACTAAGAGTACCACTCACCTAAGTACATTAGGTGTCTAAAAGGTTTGATCAATCGAACCTTCAATTACATGAGGTATCCAATTGAATTAACCAATTGAACCTTCAATTACATTAGGTGTCCAAGTAGATTAACCAATTGAGTCTTCAATTACATTAGATATCCAAATGGATTAACCATGTTGAACCTCAAATGGTTTTGAGTACTTAGACCCTAAATGATCTTGGTCTCTCTGAACTCAAACGGTTTGAAATTGTTTGGGCAAATTGCCCTTGAAATCGTTTAAGCAAGAAATGTGTTGAAACCGAATGAATTTGGGTCTCCAAACGGTTTGAGACCGTTTGGACCCAAATGGTCTTGAGACCGTTTGGGATCAAATGGTCTAAAGACCATTTGGTCCATACCCTCTCAAAATTGGATGGACCAAAAAGGTCTTCCATCACTTAATCAATTCAGGGTTTCAATCAATGAACTGCCTATCAATTGAATCATTGGTTCATTCATCAATTGAACCATTGAATCACCCTTCAATTGGACCATAAATTAGGGTTTTGAACCCAATTGAACTAGGATTTATAATCAAGAAACCATCAATTAGGGTTTTGAAATTGAGGAACCATCAATGGTTAATATAGTGAAACTAATTCCATTGAAATTGTTGAATCATCATTAAACCATGATATGACCTGACCTCAAACGGTCTTGAGGTCGTTTGGATGACCTCCAAATGGTCTTGGGGTCATTTGGATGAACTCCAAACAATTTTGAGACCGTTTGTCCCCATCCATCATTGAAATTTGTGAAATTCAATTAGGTTTAGATCATTAGATTGATCACCAATTGAACTATTGATTCCATTTTAATTGGTTATCTCTGGACCTTCAAATACTCAACCATCCTCAACGCTAGACCTCCAAACGGTCTTGATTGACTTCCAAACGGTCTTGAGACCATTTGGGTGATCTCCAAATGGTCTTGAGACCGTTTGGGTTAATCAACCCAAAATTTTAAATCAACCAATAGAAATTTCAGCACTTAACCCGATTAGGGTTTCTAATTGTAGGATTGTCCATATATTGAATCAATCAATTGGATCCATTAGACCATCATACAACATGTACTAGGGTCCTGACCTCAAATGGTCAACCCATCCAAATGGTCAACCCTTCCAAATGGTTTGGGATCCAAACCTCCAAATAGTTTGTAAACCATTTGGTCTCCAAACGGTTTGGTGAAACTGTATACACCAAGGTCTTAAAACCGTTTGCAAAAGAAACTTGTTGGAATGTGTGCCTAAGATGATGTCATCATCATCAAGTCTTAGTCCATCGAAAACTACTGCCATTAACATGGGAGTTGCATCAACTAATCAAAGGAATTGTAAGAAGAGCAATCGAACATAATTGATTGAGAAATTGATTTCAATAACAATGAATAGGGGTTCAAGTTATATAACCCGCCTCCAATTGAGCTTCAAAGCTTCAAGCTCACGTCAACAATGTTGTATGAAACTCCTTTCACTATCCCAAGGCTCGTCCTCAAGCTTTGAGTGAAAAGGAATGGTTAGAATTGAAGATGGGGTCGAGATAAAAAGAAATCATGCATTGATTTTCGATTTCCACCATGGAATTAAGGTGAAAGGAAGTCAAGAAGCTTACCAACAGGTTGGGGGTCGTCGTCCTGATCCTCAAAATCTCCCTTGGTCGTTTTGCAAGCAAAGAGAAGATGTGGATTCGAAAAAGCCTTTTATTTGAGTTGTAAAAGGTGTTTTATAAGAAAATCAAAGAGAGAGAAAATGCCTTATAAAAATCTTTTAATTACAAAATTGGTGCCACCTCTCCTCCCTCAATTCATTTAATGCAAAGATATCTTCCTCACCTCCTAATTCCTCTCCATTATCCATGATTTAAAGAAAAGAAAATTAAGCACCTTAACCTTAATAATAATAATATCCATAAGTTAGTGGATATTTCTTTTTATTTTCTTAATGTGAGTGGGTTCTCCACTCACGTAGATATTTACTTTGCCTTTGCAAGGCACAAGGACGTTCACACTTGAGAAAATCCAACCATCTCGTTTTTGGTTGAAGGCCCTTCAATTATTTTATTTATTTTTACATTAAATTGAATTAAGGTTTCAATTATGCTTAAATCTTGATTATTTTAATATCAAGATTCTCTCTCCTTCAAAGAGGTACAAATGAGACGCCCCTCTTCATTTTATTTTCTCTAAATGATGCCAAGAAATATTAGGGACTATTTTGAAGTGGTAAATTGCATGTTGAACCCTGGGTTTTGGGTAAATTGCACATTACACCAAAACTAGGTTTTAATGCACAAACATTGCTTTATCAGCTCTTTCTTGGTACTCAGGCTTTCCCAAGCCATACCTCTGCATAATCTTCATTCTTATGATGCTTCAACAAATGAGGAAGATTTTATCATATAACATTTGCAAATTAACCCCTCAACTTGGGTAATTTCGCTTTAGTCCAAAATAAAAATAAAATATTATTGTGACATTATTCAAAAAGGACCAAAATTGAAATATGAGTTCCTATGGAGCCTTAATTACTTTTCAAGAGATTAGAGCAAGCATCTAATCAACTTTATTAAGAAAAACACCTAGGGTTAAAGCATAACCCAGGTCAGGGATGTTACAAGTTATCCACCCTTACAAGGATTTCGTCCCCGAAATCATCAACGAAAACATCAAGAGAAAAGAGAAGGGTACTTCCTCCTCATCTCTTCCTCTAGCTCCCACGTAGCTTCTTCAATGCCACGATGATGCCAGAGAACTTTCACAAGATAGATGTCTTTCTTTTTCATCTTTTTGATTCTTCTATCAAGAATCAACACATGTCCTTCCACATATGATATATCATCATTTAGTTCTACCTCCATAGGTTGCAGAACTAACTCTGTGTCAGGATGACATTTCCTTAGCATGGAAATGTGGAACAATGGGTGCAATCTATGCAACTCAGGTGGTAACTCCAACTTATAAGCTACCTTTCCCATCCTTTCAATGATTGGATAAGGCCCCATAAATCTAGGAGCTAACTTCCCCTTATTCCCAAATCTAAGGATACCTTTCCAAGGTGAGATCTTGAGGTACACTCTGTCTCCAACTTAGAATTCTAAGTGTCTTTAACGCTTATCAGCATAAGATTTCTATCTATCTTGGGCAGCTTTCAACTGTTGTTGTATTACTTTAATCTTCTCAGTTGTTTGCTGCACTAACTCAGGACCCAAAAGTTGATATTCTCCTGATTCATACCAACATAAAGGAGATCTACAATGTATACCATACAATGCCTCATATGGTGCCATATCAATACTATGATGATAGCTAATATTGTAAGCAAATTCTATCAAGCTCAGGTGCCCAACTCCCTACAAACTAAAGGACACATGCCCTAAGCAAGTCCTCCAAAGTTTGTATGGTTCTTTCAGATTTTCCATTTGTCTGTGGGTAAAAGGTTGTACTAAACCTTAATTGCGTACCCAAATCCTTATGGAGTCGCTCCCAAAAATGACTCGTGAACTGGGGACCTCTATCAGAAACAATAGTGGCTGGAACCCCATGCAGCCACACTATCTCATCTATGTATATCTGTGCAAGCTTCTCAGCAGTATAGGTTGTTTTGACATGAAGGAAATGTGTTGTCTTAGTCAACCTATCAACTATCACCCAAATGGAATCATGACTTTTGGCTGTTCTAGGCAAACCAACCACAAAGTCCATGTTCACATGATCCCATTTCCACTTCGGTATAGGTAGAGGTTGCATTGTTCTTGCGGGCTTTTGATGTTCAGCTTTAACCTGCTGACACACCGGACACCGCATAAAAAATTTAGCTACATCTTTCTTTAATCCAGGCCACCAATACATATCTTTTAAGTTATGATACATCTTGGTGCATCCTGGATGCATGGCATACATTGAAGAATGAGCTTCTTCCAGGAATGACTTCCTTGAGTCATTGGCATCAGGTACTACCATCCTACCATAATAACATACTACCTAATCCTCTGACTCATGAAATCCATCCCATTTCTCACTACCATACTCTGACCTAATCTGCTGAACCACAGAATTAGCTTGTTGTGCTTCCTTAATCTGCTATCTTAGAGTAGGTTTCACTTGCATCTCAACTAACAACCTGGATAACAATGATACCTTAAGCTGTACATTGTCTTGCCTTAAGGAGATAATCATATCTCTCTTAGAGAAAACCAGGGAGTTCAACTGAGATTTATCTAGGGCCGGTGATGATGATTTCCTACTTAGTGCATCAGCTACTACATTGGCCTTCCCTGGATGGTAATCAATTGTACAATCGTAGTCCTTGATTAACTCCATCCAGCGGTGCTGTCTCATATTCAACTCATGTTGTGAAAAAATATATTATAAATTCTTATGATCTGTGAAAATCTGGAATGTCTCTCCGTAGAGATAATGTCTCTATATCTTCAAAGCATGGACCACATCAGCTAGCTCTAGATCGTCTTGTCGGATAATTATCCTCGTGTTTCTTAAGTTGTTGAGAAGCAAAAGAAATCACCTATGTATCCTGCATCAACACACATACTAGACTGTTCTTAGATGCATCACAAAAGACTATGTACCCCTTTCCCTGCTCAGGTAACACTAACATAGGTGCACTTGTTAACCTTTCCTTCAACAACTACAAAGAATGTTGACACTTGTCATTACAGACAAAAGGAACCTCCTTCCTGGTCAACTTGGTTAGGGGTAAAGCTATAGAACTAAAGTTCTTAATGAACCTCCTGTAATAGCCTGCCAAACCTAGGAAACTGTGTATTTCCATTGGTGTCTTTGGCTGTTCCCATTGCAGGACAAATTCTACCTTCTTAGGATCAACACGAATACCTGAGGCAGATATTACATGTCCAAGAAAAGAAACCTCTGGTAGCCAGAACTCGCATTTGCTAACCTTAGCATACAACTTATGCTCCCTTAGCAAAGTTAAAGCCTGACAGAGGTGCTGCTCATGCTGTTGAGCATCTCTACTGTAGATTAAGATGTCATCTATGAAGACTACTATGAACTGATCAAGAAAAAGTCAAAAGAATCTATTCATGAGTTCCATGATTGCAACTGGTGCATTAGTTAGTTTAAATGACATAACTATGAACTCATAGTGACCATACCTTGTTCTAAAAGCAGACTTAGGTATATCACTCTCCTTAATACGCAACTGATGGTATCCCAACCTCAGATCTATTTTAGAGAAAATAGTTGCACCACACAACTGATCAAACAAGTCATCAATCCTTGGCAGAGGATACTTGTTCTTTATAGTTACTTTATTCAACTATCTATAATCAATGCATAACTGCATAGTCCCATCTTTCTTCTTAACAAAAAGAACCAGAGCACCCCAGGGTGAAGTGCTCAGTCAGATAAAACCCTTCTCAAGCAACTCCTGTAGTTGTTTCTTGAGTTCTGCCATCTCGGCAGGTGCCATTCTATACGGTGTTTGTGCTATTGGTTGCGTGCCTGGAACTAGATTAATCTCAAAATCAATCTCTCGGGGTGGAGGTACACCCAGAAGTTCTTCAATGAATACATCTTTAAATTCCCTAACAATCGGAACTTCAAAAAGATTAGAACTCTCCATTGTGGTATCTACCACATGAGCCAAGAATGCAAAGCATCCCTGTCTCATCAACTTTTTAGCTACCATGGCTGACACAAGACAGGTTGGAAGAATCTTTCTATCTCCCTGAAAGATCCATGTGTCACCCTTACCAGTGAACACAACTTGATTGGACTCACAATCCAAGACAACCTTATACTTTTCTAAGGTGTCCATCCTAAGAATTATATCGAACCCGTGCATTTCAAGTGGTATAAGATCCACCTGAATGTGATGATTAGAAAAAGAAAGATTGTAGGGAGAACACACCTCCTGCAACACTGCAGATCCCAGCAAAGGTGTTTCTAACAACAAGCTATCTACTCTATGACTGAGAATCATGTTGTAGTCATGTATCACTTCTCGAGTGATAAAGGAATGCATAGCTCCTGGATCAATTAAAACAGATATGAAGCAGGATGAAGACATATCAGAATAAAATAGTTCCATTTGACCTGTCACAACTCGTGGATTAACCACTGCCTCGGGTTGATTCATTGCATAGAATCTCACTGTTGCCTGTTGTTGGTCTTGTGCTCTATTATTGGATGCAGAAGATCCTGCCTGGGATGCCTATCCACGTCCTCGGGTACCACTAGAAAATGGCTTTCTCTGAGAGCCTTGCTGACTCTGTCTCGGGGGTTGATATACCATTACATTCCCCGTTGGGCAATCCCTTGCCAGATGTCCTACTAGTCCACATCGATGACAAGTTCTATTCTCTTGATGTGGTCTAGAGGGTCCGGTTACTGATGTTGATGCTATGCTAGGGGCTCTACTCGGAGGAAAACTACGCCTGCTACCCCTACTTGACGTCCACTACATCAGGGTTTTGAACCTCTGCGATGCTGCCGGTGCGGAAAACCTTGGTTTCTTGAAACCCTCAGACCTTTGTCCTTGAAACTGTGTGTACTCTTTCTTACTCTTGGTCTGACTCTTCTCAATCACAAACCTCTCAATCCGTCTTACGGATTCCACAAAGGTAGCAAACCTCTCCCGGTTCTCTAAGGAAGACACCGGAGTGGTCAATTCAACATTCAACCCCTTCTCAAAACGTCATATCCTCTCCTCATCAGTAGATGCCATATGCGAACAAAACTGCAAAAGTTCCATGAACTTAGCCTAATACTTGCTAATGTTCATTTGTCCCTGCCTAATCCGTTCAAACTGAGTAATTTTCTCATCCAGAAAAGTCTTGGGAAAGTATCTACTGACGAATTGTCATCGAAACTCTTCCCATCCAATCTCAACACCTGGCCTCTTGCCCTCTTCTATGGTCCACCAGTGACCAAAACACCCCTTAAGGAGGTATACAACATGCCTCACCTTCTCATCCTCAGGGTTATTAAGGATCCTAAAGGCTTTCTCCAGCTTAGTCAGCCATAAGTCTACATCAGCTGCATCAGTTGTACCAGCATAATCTATGGCTCCAACCCTGTGAAATCATTCAAAAGTCTTATCAGCTCCATGTCCTTAATTGTGGGTTGGTACCCTAGGTGCAGGTAGTGGCATCCTATCTGTCATATGAGTCATGTCTGCCATAAACTGCCCAAACATAACTTGGAAGGTTGGGTTCCCCATATCTGTTTGGTTGAACTGGGGTTGTTTAGGTACTGACTCCTCCCTATTTTGGTCCCTTGCACTTGCTCCTGGTACAGCAATGCTACTCTCAACAACATGTTCATCATGTGATCCAGACATCTTCAAGTTCTTCTTCTCCTATATGAGAAGAAGACACTATCAGATAAACTAGATGACACTAGAACAGACTCAACGACCTTAATCCTATGTCTCTGTAGACTCAGCGAACCTATAGCTCTGATACCACTAAACTTGTGACATCCAACTTACAAAACAAGATTAACTAAATGCGGAAGTGATTGTTAACAGTGGATTGCTGAAAAACACTAAAAATTAAAACCATTTGCAAAGAGATCCATTCTCCGGAAAACTCTTTCAACAAGAACCATAATATTACATTTACATCCTAGTTCACATAGTACATTCTCTGTACCATTTCTTCTCGAGGAATATATATATATATACATCATTTGCTTTATCAAAAGCTCAAGTAACAAAATCCTTGAGGAATCATGCTAAAATCTCAGATCAATTATAAAAACACTATCACTGATTCCTAAGACCTGAGAGTACAGAGACGACACATAGGACTCTATTTACATATATACAAGACTTGACAACCAGTATCTCCACCTGAGGATTCACTGTTGTCCCTGATGTTGCTGATGCTGTTGTTCTTCCCTTTTTATGAGGTTTGTGACTCTACCTCATCCGCGTCCACCTAAAAATGTTGGATTCCACGGGAGTGAAACAATTATAAAATTGCCCCTGCGAGAGATATAACTCTCTGCCGAAACATTATTATTGCAGTTTAATAGAAGTAAACTAAGCAAGGAAGACTTTTATGTTCAACAGCAGATAAATCAGTATTTAATAGTTTAGAGCAATAATCTTAGTCAAAACAATTCAGTTATAACCTGATTAAACATCATGTCATCTATTTAATAAGGAATTGAAAATCATATCTAATATCTATCCATATAGGATATGATAATCAGAGTGACATCAACCAATGATTCTCGTATCAATCTTAATTAATTATGCTACACGGCTGATTACATTTTTAAATCAAGCTTATGCCCTGAGGAGATGGGATATACCTCTCATGCTCCAACCGACCCCGATTACGTAAAGCATTGGTACCATACAAGGTCAATGGGAGAGCTGAATTCCATGACCTCATCGGTCTCAGTTAGTATGAGACTAATTTAGCAGAGACATCATGTGTCAAACTACAATTAGCTTGCCAGGGTATATTGGCATCTTCGCTATAGATTTATAGCCCGTAGCATATACTCTCTTCAGGGTTATGGCCCGTAGCCAATGCTTGGTATTATATTGAGGAGTCATGGCTCGTAGCCATACTCTTATCGGGGTATGGTCTGAAACCAACCCCATACATAGGACATAGCCCGTAGCCATTCCGATGGGGCATAAGGATATATTTGCCCAATTACCCCCGCATATTCAAAAATATGTGTTCCAAGTAAAACTCATTTCACCATTCAGTTAATTCTGACGTTGATGGATATGTGGTCAGGGCAACTACATTCTATGGTATCATTTGATTAATTAAATACATTATCATATTGCTTTTAGCATCACCCAAGTTTTCAAACATAACTTATTATAACAGTGCTACAAAGAATGAGTACTACATTTATCAAGTACTTTTCAAAGATTTATAGAACATTGGGATGTCAAATCCCTTTTCACCTTAGTATATTCATACCTCAACATCATTGTTATGAAATATGGGTATTCAAACCCTCAATTCATCAAACACTTGTTACCACTTATCGGGTAACTAATACCTTCAGGTCATCTGACCAAGGTAAACATGATATTTGCAATGCAGGTATTTCACATGGCTCTTAAAGCCCATTAATATCTTATTACCTCTCACTAAGCAACACATCATATTATGGCTCACAAGGCCCATGAAGCAATTTCATTAGTAAAACATCATAGCTCATACCTAGCTATGTCCAACATCTCATGATACCTGCATGATTAGTGCATATGATAACAGTTATATCAATCACATTTTAGTTCCATGCTATTCCAGGGTAACACCACTATTCCCTCACTAAGGTTAGGGTTTCCCATTTCATTTCAATCAGGGTTACACATCTCCTTTGTTCAATTAGGACCAATGATTCATCATCTCATTGTCCAAGATTAGGGTTTATATTCAATAACGCACAATTAGGGTTTACTATTCATCTAAATTAGGGTTTTACATTTCATAACCCTAACTTAGGATTACTCATGTATTCACCCTCAATTACGGTTTCACTATTACCCTAGATTAGAGTTTTACTCAGAATTGCCCTGAATTAGGGTTTGAGTTCATCAATCAACTCAATTAGGGTTTTATGATCTCTTTATCTAGGATCATACCCTAAATTATATACTATGCTTATTTCGAATGTTTTAGACTTGATTGTTACATGATTACCTTTCATGTATGAATCTCTCTCTCTCTCGCTCTCATCCTATTCAGGATGTCCACTACTCAATTCTTGACTAGATTGAGCCTACTCTTTATTCAAATACATGCATTTAGGGTTAGCATGATGTATTGAATTATTGCATCATTATACATCAATGATTAATCCCACTAAGAGTACCACTCACCTAAGTACATTAGGTGTCTAAAAGGATTGATCAATTGAACCTTCAATTACATGAGGTATCCAATTGAATTAACCAATTGAACCTTTAATTAAATTAGGTGTCCAAGTAGATTAAGCAATTGAGTCTTCAATTACATTAGATATCCAAATGGATTAACCATGTTGAAGCTCAAATGGTTTTGATTACTTAGACCCTAAACGGTGTTGGTCTCTCAGAACTCAAATGGTTTGAAAGCGTTTGGGCAAATTTCCCTTGAAATCGTTTAAGCAAGAAATGTGTTGAAACTGAATGAATTTGGGTCTCCAAATGGTTTGAGACCATTTGGACCCAAATGGTCTTGATACCATTTGGACCCAAATGGTCTTGAGACCGTTTGTTCTCACACGGTCTTAAGACCATTTGGTCCAAACCCTCTCAAAACCGGATGGACCAAAAAGGTCTTCCTTCACTTCATCAATTCAGGGTTTCAATCAAAGAACCGCCTATCAATTGAATCATTGGTTCATTCATCAATTGAACCATTGAATCACCCTTCAATTGGACCATCAATTAGGGTTTTGAACCCAATTGAACTAGGATTTAAAATCAAGAAACCATCAATTAGGGGTTTGAAATCGAGGAACCATCAATGGTTAACATAGTGAAACTAATTCCATTGAAATTGTTGAATCATCATTAAACCATGATATGACCTGACCTCAAACGGTCTTGATGTCATTTGGATGACCTACAAATGGTCTTGGGGTCGTTTGGATGAACTCCAAATGGTTTTGAGACCGTTTTCCCCCATCCATCATTGAAATTTGTGAAATTCAATTAGGTTTAGATCATTAGATTGATCACCAATTGAACTATTGATTACATTTTAATTGGCTATCTCTGGACCTTCAAATACTCAACCATACTCAACCCTAGACCTCCAAACTGTCTTGGTTGACCTCCAAATGGTCTTGATACCGTTTGGGTGATCTCCAAACGGTCTTGAGACTGTTTGGGTTAATCAACCCAAAATTTTAAATCAACCAATTGAAATTTCAGCACTTAACCCGATTAGGGTTTCTAATTGGAGGATTGTCCATATATTGAATCAATAAATTGGATCCATTAGATCATCATCCAAAATGTACTAGGGTCCTGACCTCAAATGTTCAACCCATCCAAACAGTCAACCCTTCCAAACGGTTTGGGATCCAAACCTCCAAACGGTTTGCAAACCGTTTGGACCAAGGTCTTAAAACTGTTTGCAATATAAACTTGTTGGAATGTGTGCCTAATATGATGTCATCATCATCAAGCCTTATTCCATAGAAAACTACTGCCATTAACATGGGAGTTGCATCAATTAATCAAAGGAATTGTAGGAAGAGCAATCAAACATAATTGATTGAGAAATTGAATTCAATAACAATGAATAGGGGTTCAAGTTATATAACCCGCCTCCAATTGAGTTTAAAAGCTTCAAGATCACGTCAACAATGGTCGATGAAACTTCTTTCACTATCCCAAGGCTCTTCCTCAAGCTTTGAGTGAAAAGGAATGGTTTGAATTTAAGATGGGGTCGAGATAAGAAGAAATCATGCATTGATTTTCGATTTCCACCATGCAATTAAGGTGAAAGGAAGTCAAGAAGCTTACCAACAGGTTGGGGGTCGTCCTCCTGATCCTCCAAAGCTCCCTTGGTCGTTTTGAAAGCAAAGAGAAGAAGTGGATTCGAAAAAGCCTTTGATTTGAGTTGTAAAAGGTGTTTTTATAAGAAAATCAAAGAGAGAGAAAATGCGTTATAAAAATCTTTTAATTCCAAAATTGGTGCCACCTATCCCCCCTCAATTCCTTGCATGCAAAGATATCTTCCTAAACTCCGAATTCCTCTCCATTATCAATGAAATAAAGATAAGCAAATTAAGCACCTTAACCTTTATAATAATAATATCCATAAGTTAGTGGATATTTCTTTTTATTTTCTTAATGTGAGTGGGTTCTCCACTCACGTAGATATTTCCTTTGCCTTTACAAGGAACAAGGACGTTCACACTTGAGCAAATCCAACCATATCGTTTTTTGTTGAAGGCCCTTCAATTATTTTATTTATTTTTGCATTAAATTGAATTAAACTTTCAATTATGCTTAAATCTTGATTATTTTAATATCAAGATTCTCTCTCCTTCAAAGAGGTACAAATGAGACGCCCCTCTTCATTTTATTTTCTCTAAATGATGCCAAGAAATATTAGGGACTATTTTGAAGTGTTATATTGCCTGTTGAACCCTAGGTTTTGGGTAAATTGCACATTATACAAAAACTAGGTTTTAATGCACAAACATTGCTTTATCAACTCTTTCTTGGTACTCAGGCTTTCCCAAGCCATACCTCTGCATCATCTTCATTCTTATGATGCTTCAACACATGAGGAACATTTTATAATATAACATTTGCAATTTAACCCCTCAACTTGGGTAATTTTCACTTTAGTCCAAAACAAATAAAATATTATTGCAACATTATTCAAAAAGGACTAAAATTGAAATATGAGTTCCTCTTGAGCCTTAATTAGTTTTTGAGAGATAAGAGCAAACATCTAATCAACTTTATTAAGCAAAACACCTAGGGTTAAAGCATAACCCAGGTCAGGGATGTTACAGTTTGGATATCTGCAGGCTGAAGTTCTGGATGGCTCTTTAGATTTTTTAATCAAAGTTTGCTGATGGTGCTCTCAATGCTTATGCTCCCCTCTCACTATTTCTCTCTCAGTGATGGTTGAGTTTTCTCTATTTCTCTTGTTGTGTTCTGGTTATGGTTTTCTTATCTGCTGGTCACTTGATCTTGTGATGGCAGTTATAGATTTCTCCTCTACCCTTTTTTCTTTTCCCTGAAGATCCTTGGATAGTGGCTGGCTGGTGTCATTTGTTATTTTTTTGTATATAGCCTTTTTTCTATTTTTTTTTGCTATCCTCAGTTTTGAGAGTAGCAAGAATTGTACAAACACTATAGAAAAATAAATACAAAAAAAGCAGCACGAGTTTTACCGACTTAAAAAAACAATCCAAATTACGTTTTCAATGTGACATTCTCAACTGCTTTTGCCCTAAACCCCGAATTATCCTCTCTTAAGGTTTTGTCCTTGCAAGGGACAAAAGGCCACCTTCTCCATCCTAAGCTTGGTGCCCGAGGTCACCTCTCACGGTGCCCAATGGTCTTCCCTCCGGAGCTTGACCGATTAGACCTTCCCTCCAGGGCTTGGTCATGCATCATACATCAGGGTGGCATGTAGGTTCGAGCATGCACATATATACTTAATTGTGATAATCGTAGTGACTTTATGGGGTTGCATAAATAAACACTCAATAGTTTACGTTGCATCCAATCAATCAAACATTTGAGAAACTTCATGAAACTAGATCAATTATTCATAAATAACCACATACTTGATCTAGAGTAACTTGAGGTCTAGGCAATAATAGTCAAGAATAATCAATAAATCAATCAACAATATCCTAAAATTAATGCATAACACCCATGTGTCATTATTTTATCCAAAACATTTTCAAGATTGACTTGGATTCCACCTTAGGATTTCTAGGCCAACTTTAGGATTTTATTAGGTTTTAGCCTCCATAATGCATTTATCTCTTTTAATGTCCTTTTGAACCACAAACCTTAATTTCAACATCATAGGCATGATTGAATTCCAATTAGGTCAAATATATCTTGTTTTACACTAAAACTTCCATGTTTATCCTTTTAGGTCATGTCAAGATCATTAAGGCCAATTATCATGTTTAGGTTCCTTTTAATTGACAACTCAACAAAGAATTATAGTTCAATTCTCAAAGGAACCCTAATTACTATATTTCACATCTTCTAGGTTAGCAAACCCTAATTTATCATTAATTCCACTTTTATACACTAAGAAACCCTAATTACCAAATTAAGGGTATTTATCCACAATTAGTCCAATAACACTATTTTCATGCCTTCTAGATTGATTCTCATATTTAGATTCATTAAATCTCATAACTACCTGAATTAGGGTTTTTAACCCTTTTAATGCACTATTAAAATCATGAAACCCTAAACACACAAGATATGAACATATATCTCTAATTAGTTCTCTTTCATCATATTTATGCAATTAAGTCAGACTTTGATTACTGGTATCAACTAACTCTATCAAAAACATTAAATTCAAAAGCTAGGGTTTTGATCTAATTAGATTGTTTAAAGATACCAACTTTAGATACTTTTCAAACTAGAAGCAAAATTAGGCATTGTAAGTATTTTTATTGAATTCCTTGTATTTTTATGATCAACTTTCATATATAATATGCTTTAATATGAGTTACCAATATTTTGTTATGATTTTTCTAAATGATTTACCTCTGGACCAATAGTAGATCGCCAGGTAGGCGGCCCTCTCATCGCGCGGCTTGCTTTGCTTGCATCTCGGTCAGGGTGATATTACACCTTCTCCCCTAAGTTCTTGATCTAGAGCCACACGCGCCTGGGGGTAGGGAGGTCATTTCCTCCTTTTCCATCTTTAACCCCATGCCCTCCTATCGTTCGCGAGCCTACATTCCCTGGCTCCAGGCTATAGTCAACCCAGAGGTTGACTTGGAGAAAAAGAGTGTGGGAGGGCTAGGTTTTGGAGTGAAATCAATCCACTGCTGCTCCCCACCAGACTCACCGGCATCCCCAATTTCTTGGGATGTGGCACCAATAGAGAAGGAGAGGGGGAAGTTTGCCGGCGGAACAGAGAAGAAGAAAGGGGAGAAAATAGAGATCCGAAGGTGAAATTGGATCCCAGGGTTGTGCTTGTTAGTTCGGCAAAGACTCACAATGATTGTAGTGCCCTTGCATTGGATGCACATCCCCTTATATAGCCATGGGGTCCAAAGGCAACTGGCTAGGGACCTGTGAATTGGGTGAATCTTCTGGAGATCCCCAAACTAGGTCAAACCTAGGGTAGGTGGGTGTGTTTCTTGCTCTTGAAGCCGATGGGCTGGTTTCCATGTTCACTTCTGCATTAGATGAGAGAGAAAATTGAGTTATTTTTTTGCAAATACAACTCCTACTTTCCTATTTGGGCTCGAGGTATGACAACACAGCCACCGTTGGATCAGAATCCAACGGTTGTGGTGTCACGCGCATATTGTTTTAGGAAATAAAATCTTGACACTTAAATGGAATCGATGATTATCCTTTCACTTTATGTGAACTTATAAAATCAATAACTATTTCCTCATTTATCCTTTTTTCAATAAAATCTTAGGAGAAAGTCTATTATGACTTAATCTACTTATATTCCAAGTTTGAAGCCGAAACTCAAAAGGAATAACCCCTTTTCTTCATTTGCAAGTCAATGACTTATAAGGCATATATTATGCATTAAAACATATATTTTCTCTTTCCTCTTTTCCTATATTCTTTATTTTGATTACTCTTTTCATTCATAATCATATGTAAATGAAATCTAATCAATTTTGGCCATCAATGCCACTTTCTAGATATTTCTATACATTCCTCATAAATACATTGCTCAAAATCTATTATCTTTTATCTTTCTCTATTGTTTGGACTTTTCTTCTTTTTCTCTCTTTTAATATCCATTATTGGATTACATAATAATAGAAATCACAAAATTTATATCAAAGGGGAGATTTGCAAAGAAACCGATTCTTTGAAGCAAAGCATACCACCTTCTCAATTCAAGTCCATATTCATAAAATTATTACAAGTCAATTATGAAACACATGTAAAATTGAGGTTGTAACAGTATCATTCAGTAGCTTCCTACCACTGCAGAGTAGGACTGCCTTGACATGTTGATTTCCAGAAGGCACATTTGTGTTTGCTAGGAACCCCTGTTGGTTTGGCTGCTTCAATGTGCCCACATCTGCTACTATTTGAGAGATCTGGGTTTCAATGTTGTAGATCTGTGCCCCTTGGTTCTGGAGTTCTCTCTGAGTTTGACCAATAAGTAATTCATTATGGCCAACCAACTTTCCAAGCATTTCTTCAAACCGGTCAATCTTCTTTTGTTCTTGTTGATATTGTGCTTGGTTACCAAATTATTGTGGCTTGGGTTGTTGTGCCTGAGACAGGTCTTGTTGGAAATTCTTGGGTTCCTTCCATGAGAACTTAGGATCCTTCCTCCATGAGTAGTCTTTGTTCCTATACTATTGTTTTTGGCATATAAACTTTCATTCCTCTTCTTCTTCTTCTGAAGATGGTCCATCCTTAGCACACAACTTTTTGGAAATTAGGTCTATCTTCCCATTTAACTGAGAGATGACCTTGGAATCCATGACACTTTTGCTGTTTACCAGGAGCTCTCTCTCATCGCCCCATGTCTGGTTCTTAGACATGTTCTTTAATGTCTCACGACAACAAGCGAGTTTGTTGTTGAGGAAGAAACCTACTCCTGCACTATCAAGCGTAGTTCTCTCTCCTTTATGCAGACCGTAGTAGAAGATCTTTTCATGTCCTAACAAATCAATACCATGATGAGGGAACTTCCACAACCTATTTTGGAATCTCTCCCATGCTTCAGAATATGATTCATATGGCTATTGTCTAAAATTGTCTTTTGTGGAGGAAAATAATGCTCAAAAAAGGCATCAATCATTTGATCCCATGTCTCGATACATTCATCATTGAGATTGTGAAACCAAGACTTTGCGATGTCTACCAGAGATTATGGGAACAATTTTAGGTATATGATAGTTGTAGGTACTCTCTCTATCTTGACCATATCACAATTTTCAAAAACGTTGTTGATGTGTGTCATAGGGTCTTCAGAACTGTGGCCATGAAAAGCTTGGGACTTGACTAATGAGATCAATCCTGTATCGATTTTGTAGCTACCCATATTGATGGCTTGAATTTTAGTTGGTCCTTTTGATCCATAGATGAAGATGCCATGATCCTCTCCTAGATCGTCTGCTCTTCTGCTCCATCACACATTTCTACTGATTCTGGTTCCTCAGGTGGATTAGGTCCTTTAGGCAGAGGTGATGGTGATGGAGTTTGATTGAATCTATCTACAAATCTTCTGAATTCCCATTCTCTGTGAAGCAGTTCTTCTTGACCGAAACCCGGTAAAGATGTCTCTCCGTACTTTTGGGCTCGGATATGCACCATGCACTAGTACCTTAACGAAGCAAAATAATTTCCAGAACACGATATTGGTGATGGAAACAATAATGATATTATAATCCAACTTTGAGTGAAATATAACTAAAAATTGGAAAGGGTTGGCCTAGAGTGTTCGACCGCAGCACTCGTAGTGTTGGATGTTGATGTTTCCCTGCCAACAGTGCCAAAAACTTGACACATGTTTACTGTGTGTTATAAGCAAGTGAACGTATCGAGTAATACAGGCCTTGTAAGGCCCGAGTTAAACACAAGAAAACAGATTCCAGAATACTACTACTAACAATGATCATATCAGCTAAGCCGGTAAAAATAGTTGAATTGGGTTATTGAGTAAAAGTGAATGCAGAAATGAAACAATATTAAAGAATAAGTAACTCACATTTTAATGAATTCCTCAGGAATGTGGTTTCACCACGAATAACACTGCAATTAAATCTACACACTAACATATATTATCCATATCCCTAGATAAAGAGTATGTAGTGAGAACTACCCACTCTCACAGTGAAATTTACTACCTATTCTAATTCCAATCCCGTTTCCATAGTTATTGGTTGATTAGTTATGTGCTTTATGAATAATCTTTGGGTTTCTCCTCCCGGTTACGCTCCACCTTTCCCAAAGGGTGCGATAAAGGGGTAAATCTATGCTTTTCCAACCCTTAACCTCTCTTTTGAAATGATTAAGGATATAAAAATCTACCTATGGTGATCAAACATAATAGAACAAGACAATCTCATAGATTTATATCCAGAAAATAGGGATAAAATGATATTAATGCATAAAAGTCAAGTACAATGCATATTCGGGCTACTCCTGGATCCTAAGGAATCAAGGGGATTAGCCCTACATGGTTTCCATGAATGAATACATGGTAGAGAAAGAGAAAAATGTGGTAAACTTAGAAAAACTAAAGTAACCCCTGGAGAATAGATGATCCAAATGATCCTCTTCAACGTACATGCAATCTACTATCTTCCAACTATAGAATCACCCACCAGAGGTGCTCAGATCACCCCATATGTGACCTTTGTTGCCATGCTCTCCTCTCCTCTCTCTAGTGTCATGCAATGGAAAATGGCTCTCCTTTTAGGTCTGGATGTACTCCCCTCAAGTAATAAGAGCCACAATAGGGTGCGAAATAACACCGACCATTGGATTAAAGCCCTGCCTCTAGATTGCCTGATCAGACAGTCTCAGTAGTATCGAATGAGAAGTCGATAGTATCGAGATTTTAAGTTGAACGTGTGCTCCTATAATGTCGGTACTATCAAAATGTATCGATAGCACCGAGTCTTTGGGTCGATCTAACTCTGTCTCGCTGATGCCATCTCAATAGTATCGAGTCTATCTACTCGGTAGTACTGAGTTTCTGTGAATCATCTCTTGCACCTATCTGATGTGATATCAGTACTACTGGATTTTGGTGTTTCTAGTATCGAGTCTAGGTGAGTTTTTATTCTACTACTGACATGAAGTTGATACCACTGACTTTGGATGTCGGTAGTATCAAGTCTATGAAACTCTGTTGTACTTGAAAGAGCATAAGAATGTACATAAACACTCAGGATGAACTTTAAACTATTTCAAATGGTTAAAATCACATAATTTGATGCATTTAGATAGAACAGGCTATTGATAGAATTTCATACAGAATTAATCAATAAATGACAAATTAATACATAAAACCAAGGAAAATATGCCTGTGAGAACGACTAAAAAACCATGCATCACCCGGTCATGGCTTTGGTCCTTCTGCTGATGAGGAGATGCCCAAGTAGGTTGATTAGGAAGCTACTACTGATGACAAGGAGACATCTGAGGATGATGTCCATGAAGATGGTTCTGATGATGATGGCTTTGCAAGTGGCTCTAGTGATGAAGGTGTGCCTCTGCTGCACCTTCAGATGGAGATGATGACTATGAGCCTGAAGTTGATGATGATGATGCTTATGATGATCTCGTGGACATAGATGCCATAGACCTTTAGATGTTTTAGTTTTTAATCTTTAGATGTTGATCATATATATCTTTCTAGACTATTTTGTAGTTAAGACATCTGGGCACATTATCTGAGTTGTATAATTTTCTATCTTCTTGTTGTTTTCATCATTTTGGCTTGTAGTTGCTTTGAGAACATGCTTATGTGTTGTAATCTTAATCTTATGTATCATAATTCTATGTATGTTCTATTATGTGAGTTATTGGTATGGTTTCCATATTTTTATTATGACACTACTTGCTTATTTCTGTCTTGTGTCAGTTTGGTGTGTGTTATGTGGTTGCATGTTTTACCTTGAGGTTGGATATTTTTGGTTGTGCTTGGAGAAGACTCATTTTTATGCTCTTCTACCCCTCTTACATTTTGATATTGCCAAAAGGGGGAGAGAAGTTTGATGTTTTAAAACTGAATCATATTGTTTATAATGCCTATGTGATCCTTTTCTTGTCTAAATATATGTTTTATCATGTGACTTGCTAAAGGATAATGTAGTATACATGTTATATAGCTTTGTGTAGAAAAACTAACTATGCATGTAGGAGTAAGCATAGATTAAGGGGGAGCAATTCACATTGTCCAAATTATGAATCCCCTTGTAATTCACAAGGTCAAGGTATAACTTTACATGTCCTTTTCAATATGTTGAGGAATGGTTTGTCATTGTCAAAAAGGGGAAGAGTGTTGACTTGAGATCTATACATTGTCCATATTTTGATAATGACTTAAAAATTCCATTCATATGTATATAATATGTTTGTTTAAGATTGATTTCAAGCATTAGGTACATCAAAAGGATCAAATTACACAAGCCCTAGCTTGTTCAAGTTCAAGTCAAAAGCAATGCAAATGTGCAATTGGGAAATCACTCCAAATAACCCTAGAATAATTTTATAATTATTTTTATTGATGATATGACTTGTAACTAATATGAGAAAAATAAGGCACACTTAATTCCATCATTTGATCACTTAAAAATCATTTTAGAAAATTTGTCACAACAAATTTATCAGTCGAATTTGAATCTCAATCGACATGTGATGGGTTTTTTGATATGGTTATATCGGTCAAGTTGTACACTCATAGAAATCGATTGACAACCTTGCTCACCAAAGTTGATTTTGGCTGATCAGTTGAGTTATCCTAGGACAAACTTGACTGATAGTTTGAAAATTGGCTTTGTCAGATAGTGGATCGGTCAAGTTACCTTTATTGGAAATCGATCGAATGCACTGTACAGAAAATGGAGAAAAAGTAATACCAACCATTGGAGAGTTGTTCGAAATGAAAATAGATCTGTTACAAGATGTAAAACATCTATTTTTCAGTCTTATGTGATCCCACACTGAAAGGAACACCCCAGCTATAAATAGGACCCTTTGGAGTTCATTCCAATGTTGCTCGTTCATGCTATCACTGGTCCTTGCTATAGTTGAGTGTGCTACAACTCTTTTATCCCCTTTATCTCTCTCATTTACAAATAATTTCATAATTATGAGTGAGTTAGGAATGTTGTAAGAGAGCTACCTCATTGTTACCATGTAAAGCTCTCTATCTTTCCATCTTCTGAATCCCCTTTCTCAAAGAGGAAAGGTTGAAGTGATCTTCTCTGAGTAAAGAAGGAGTTGTTGTTCTTCTTCAAGGTTGAAGAAGGTGTTAAGATCTTCTCCAAGTGAAGGAGTAGAACAAGGCAGAAGATCCATGGAGCTTGCTGGGTAAATCCTCAAGGTTGAAGACTTATTGCAAAGAGGAGATGTCCTAGGACAAGGAATCGAGCTGCTTGCAAGAGTGGGTAAGACCTGTTGTGAGGTAGAAGATTGGCTCTTGGATAGGTAATCCCTTAGATGTAAGGTGGTCTTATTGTATGTCTTAAAATGGAATATAAGTATACATGGGTTCAAAGTCCTAGAGGTTGACCTCTCTAGGTATTGGATTGACAATCCCCTAGTTTGGAGATTGGAACCACTCTAAACACCTTGTCTAAGTGTTTGTGTCAATCTCTTTCATCCTTGCTATGATTGTTTAGATAGGACCTCAAATTTGGTTTTAGCATAAGGTTTCAATTGATATAATTTGAAGGTCTAAATATTCTTGTGCAAGTTTTGATCACCCCCTCTAGATCCCTAGATCCAACAATGCTATAGTTTCATTGTATCCTATCATCTTGCCTTATATTTTTATGTAGTTTTATCTATCTATGGAGGTTCTATAAATAATGTTGGTATGTATGCCCAGAGAGCCAATCATATGATGATTGTGATGGAATAACATGTGAATGATTTGATTAATAATAAAGGCAAGCTTCCAATTCATTTGTTTCACTCAGTTATGAGATAATGAGGATACAAAGTGAATGTCTAGAGAATTATATTACTCAATGACATACATTGTCAAGTTACTATCCTTGTGGATGAGATCATAAAGATGTTAATAGTATATATACATATTCTCATTATGTCCCTGATCCGTTGTTATTGTGGAAGGTTGATGGACAACAATAACACATAAGATTAGAGTGTGCATTGGTTGATGACTAAATCTCATTAGTCATGATATGGCAATATCAAACCAAGCACATAGATACATGTTAGAGAATAGTGTATCAGACATACCCACCATGAGACTGACACATGGAAGCTATCTTCATGGAAGTCATAGTCAGATCTCATAGTGATGGTGGGGGTTGTGCTTCTTAGACCTAAAATCACTACACTAATCACATATCGTTGGTTACACTTTGACATCATCAAACACAATCCTGAAACATGGGTTGTCATAACAGTTGTGATTGGGTGACTTTGACACATGGGGATTGATTGTGAGTGATAGATATGGGATTTGTCCCTCTTATATGGAGTATGATATCCTAGGCCTCTTGTTTATCGAGACTGAGAAAAGTATGACCATACACATGTGAGTCAATATGTTGAGCTCAAATATACCTCACGCAGTCTACTCTGGTTCAATAAACAAGATTGAATAATAATGAGGATGACTGCTCCATGCCTTTAGTTTAATCTGGATATCATTGAAAAAGGAACTATAAAAACACTATAACACCATACACAAATTATAGGTTGAAGTTTCTCCCCAACTTTCCATTCACTTGGGTAGCAATGATGTGCAACTAGGCACCACTCTTTGCTTGTGATGTCATAAGCTAGTTATGAACATTAACTGCCAACATGATATGGGACCTATAGGGTCACACATATAGGAACTCATATAGAATAGGAGTTTAGTCTTGAATGATAATTGAGTTGATTACTAAAGTGTTCAAGTATTTTAATTCACCCAGCGGATCAGCTGACCAGACTGCCAAACAATCAGTTCAAGTGTTGAGACTGCTATTTGGAGTGTCAGGCTGATTGCATTGTACATTAGTTGGAATTCTGTCTGACCTGGGTGGCGAGACACCCATCTTGCTTGTGTGAAATAGCCATATGGCTTGGTGCGAGATGCTCAACTCAGTTGCATCAAACGACCATTTGATTTGGTGTGAGACACCCATCTCAGTTGTACCAAACGCCTATTTCTGGGGTACGTCAAGTTGAGTACTAATTGGAATTGAATTGCCAACATGTGTGAAGAACTGGAAGGCACATAATAGCCGTTTCGCTTAGAAAAATGATCGTCTTGCACATAAGACGACCGTCTCACAGGGAGAGACAATCGTTTTGTTACACGCAGGTTGTGAAACTTCCAAAAAAGTTGCGAAAATTCAAGATCTACTTGTCCTTTCCACTCCCGCTTTAGTCTCACATTGTCTGCAGACTGGGAAACCTGACCCTAACCCCTCCTATATATAAAGGGGTACTGGGGGATTCCTAGAATAGAACTACTACATAGACAATTGCGAATCAGTTTCTTAGACAATTGTTGTCTTCTCTTATTTTGGTAACCACGAGAGCCCAGGCAAGTCCTACCCGACTAGGGAGGGATAGCCATGGGAGAAAAATAATTGAGCATCATTGTTGTAGGAGCGCAAGTTGGTGACTAGTATACCAAAGGGAGGGACAAGTCCTTCCTGTCCATTCCTATAGGATGACATGAGTTCTAGTTGGTCTGTGTGGACTACTTTAGAGGAAGGATTATGTTGGCTACTACTAGGAGGGCAACATCAACTCGTAGTCTGTGGAGAAATCTTAGGAGTTGATATAGCAGTTGTCTGGATCTGATGTTTGTGGAGGAGCAATCAGATGACTTCGAGTGCAACTAGGAGCTGCACAGACACCATCCAAGATAGAGTGCACATCTCAATCAATGAGGATTGTCGTTGGACTTGATCTAGGACTAGGTATATCTTCATGAAGCAATCCTTCTCATTGCATAATTATTGACGTGATATGCTAGTTCATGGAAAATATGTTAGTAATTTTTTTGTTTCTGCTATCTACCTGATTTCATATTTCCCTACAGTGGTATCTGAGCCACGTCAATTAATTATCTTTTGGGATGATTGATATGATCGGATTTTTGTTTTATTGAGTTTATTTATTGCATGCTATGCGAATATTTAAACTGGTTGATGTTCACGTATGTCTAATCACTAGATAAAAAACCCAAACACACACACACACACACATATATATATATATATTTATATATATTTATATATATATATAGAGAGAGAGAGAGAGCGAGAGAGTCAGGCTAAAATACACTCTAGTGTATTTGGAGTAGAATACACTCAATTATTTTTCCATGATGCAATATCTTTTTCAAAAATATGATCGTTGATCTTCTTAAACATCTTGATAATAGCTCCTATAAAATATTTGAGCCCATTTGGACATTTATAGGTCATGTTATGGAGACCTAAAAAATTATGCATATCAAATGAGTTTCGTGTGTCGATTTTGTTGCCCTCAAATCAGTGACTTACACTCATCCAAATGGGCTCAAAATTTGTATGTAGCCTAATTATAGTATGAAAATGAAGATCAATGGTTTACATTTTATACAAAAATAGTCTTGATATGAAAACACAACTTGAGTGTAGTGTGTGATATGTACACTTGAGTGTATTCCAGCCTGACTCTCTCTCTCTCTCTCTCTCTCTCTCTCTCTCTATATATATATATATATATATATATATATATACATATATATATGTATATATATATGCAATTTACACACGTCACAATGAAATCAATTTTGATGGTGGATGAGAAGCATGGTTATGGCTAAAACCCCAGATCTGTGTGTGCATAGTTGTGGTTATTATTCCTATTGTTATTTGGTTGGCGTATCGAGCCTCTCTCTCCTTTCTACATATAAATTAAATGCTTTTCTTCCTATTTCTCCTCAAATGTAACTTGAGGTTTTCTAATATAAAATGTAATAAGAAATAGGAAAATTTTAATTCATGTTTCAACATGAGATGATGATTTGCACAAAGGTGAAACGACCGACTCGTGAAAAGACCCGATCAATTGGAGAACCAAGGAGGCCATACAACAGGAGGAAGAACCGATTGATAGGTGGCACAGCCGATCAACTGGAGGTATTCAGGCGCTACTTTGAGAACTAGACAACCATTTCAAAAGAGCCCAACTGAGCAACTAGGAGGTGAGCTGACCGGTTCAAGAGTTGAACTAATCAAACCAGATTGATTCATGCACAAATCTTCACCAACAAAAGGTTTCATATGATGTGGACCATAGGTGGTAGTAATTCCTTGTGGCTCTAAGAAATTACATTAGTATGGCCATAACCATCACTTGTGTGTTTTATTTATTGCATAATCTCATTTTTGGTTATAGCATGTATATGATATGTACTATGTATGTGGTGATTTGATAAAGTATATGTATTTATACAAACAAACTCCCTCAACTTAAATATTAAGTCTAATATACCTTCCATTAGCAATACACATGAAAAGCTTGATCGTCCAAGCATAGATTTTCTCAAAGCATGGTGCACCATCTATCTTGTGGAAGTGTGATGGTAGATATGTAGATTTGCACAAAGCATGGTACGTATCTATCATATTGGCTATTGGGTCAGGCTTAACTGGTGAGTTGGAGAGCCCAAGACCATAGGAATGTAGATGATTATGGCAAGGAGTTATGCATATCATCTATCTAAGAGTTGCATATGATGCAATTGGCATGATGGCATACCTAAATAATTAGGTTGTGGGCGATCAGAAAAAGCCAACTCATGACTTGATGAAATATGGATCTTGGCCCACTAGATTATTGTACGCTGCAATATTTTGAATTGATAATGAGTCTATCAATTCGAATAAAATAGTGGGAGCGATAATAATTAAAGACCTAATTAATATCGTACAAATTATCAAATCAAACCAAATAAAAAATGTTTAGAAAAATTCCAATATTTTTTATAGAATCAAAAGTCAAACACATTCAAATTGTGATCAGTCTGCAAGAAGGACAAAATGGGATAAAGTTCCACATTTGGTTAAGGTCTTTGAGAAATGTTCTCATCAATGAGCGAAAGCTCTATGTCCTTGATAGACCAATGCCATAGGAACCACTCCAAAAGTGCCTAATGCTAAATGGATGCTTATTGGAAGCATGCTAATGGTGCCATAGACATTTTGATTACCTAATGCTATGTTGTATGAACTATGAGTTGCATGAACAACACAAATACATGGACATTCTCAAGATGGTAACACATTTTAAGAATAATGTAAAGGAAATGAAGGTATAATGTCTCCAAAGTGCTCATTTGAGTGCAAACTGACAAAGGGAGGTCCAGTAAAACCCCATGCCTTCAATGTGATTGGACATGTGGAATGACTAAGATTTCTCTTAGGTAAATAGTTGACCATGAATATGAGTATGTAAGTGTTTCTTGAATCATATAGTCAGTTTATTACATGTTGGGCATGTTGATGTCGAATCAAGGAAGAAGAAGGACAAATCTGTGATGGTGATCAATGGAAGTGAGTCCTAGGGCAAAAGCAATGTGAGGAAGTGTTTAGAGGCTAAGGTGAAGCCCAAGTCTTTTGCACTCAATATATGGAGAAGGGTAAGTTTAAACGAAATATGTCCTTTTCACTTAAAATATAAAGAAAATAAAGTGCCACCATCGTCACTTGTTTGGACATTGGAAAGGAATTATCCTCTTCATAGAGGATATTAGGAAGAAGATAGAGATAGAGATCTCTACTTCAGGACCTGAGAAGAAGTAAGCTAGAACCATATGGAGCAAGGGTTTCTTCCACTATAGTTAAAGGTTGTCATTCATGGGAACATAATAGAATTAGTGAATTTCTATTATGTACTTGACAAACATCATATGTTTTGTATGACAAGAACATTATGATCTTATATGGAGATGCCCTATGTCTCATAAACTATACTTGATAGTTGTAAATACAAATGTGTATGAAACATATATTGAATGACTTGATAACTCAAACATTTAATACCTATAGCACTGTCATCTAGAGTGCTTAACTGAGAGATGCATTTCTAGAATCCATATGATGGTTATCTGGACTCTTTTGTTTATTGAACTAATAGAGACATGCATGTATTATTTGTTGTGCAATATGACAAAATCATCTTCACTAGATGAGTGGGAGATTGACTATTCCATTAGGAGTAGTACATACTGATGTACATAGACCTTTTGGATGAATGCTAAAGGTAGTTACAAGTACCTCATTATATTTACTGATACAATCAATAGATATTGAAATTTGTATTCAGTGAAATACAAGTTTGGATCTCTTGAAGTGTTCAAGGAGATCATAAATGAAGTACATAACTAAATTGGTAAAAGTATTAAGATACATTGATATGATCAATGTTGAAATACGTAAACCAAGAGTTTGAGGACCTTCTGGGAGATCATGATAGCGTATCATAATTAACTCTACATAAAACATACTGATGTGTCAAAAAGAAGGCAACTCACCATGTTAAGTCATGGTGAGATTATCAATAAAATCTAGCTAATCTTATAATTTCTTTTGGGCACATGATTTAGACTAAAACAATGTACCATCTAAAATGGTTCAAAAGACACCATATGAGATATGGCATGGGAAGTGTACCGATGAGTCTTTTTTAGTGATTGGGATTGAACGCTTGTATAAGAAAATAGTTTCTTAAAAGTCATTATCCAAAAATCACATGAATGTTATCTTGTTGATTGCTACTTATATTCAAGCCTGACAACAAAGAGTTTATTGCTAGGATGGCTGAATTCCTAAAGGGAACTTAGTTCCAAAGGAATCAGTGGGAGTAAAAGTAGAACTTGAAATGTTCGAGACAAATAATAAAACATTGAACCTAAAGAGGTACAACAAGGAACAAGGAGAATTACAAACTATTTTGGAATCTCAAGTTCCTTATGTAAACATAGAACTCATAGTTTTAGTAGAATGCCTTGAGTTTGAAATATTATAATATCTTATAACCCAAGAAGGAAGTAAGTTGATCATATCGATGAGTCAACTACCTACCTAGAAACTATTGAGGAAACAAATTCTAAAAAATGGCTTGAGGCCATGAGATCTATGATGGACTCCATGTAAACCAACAAGGTATGACCTTGGTGGATCCACCTAAAGGGGTAAAACCTATAGGGTGCATTTGGGTCTTTGTAATAAGACAAACATGTAAGGGTAGATTGGTAGTAAAGAGTTTCAAACTAGTTCAAATTGTTAAACATGATGAATCCTATCACCAATTACCATGGTTAAATCCATCTAGATCATGCTTACTATTGCAACTTATTATGAATGTGAGATTTGTCATATGGATGTTACAACAACATTACTTAATTGGAATAATTAAGAGGAGGTGCATGTGACACAACCTAATGGTTTTATATATCCATTAATGCATATAAAGTCTATAAGCTACAAAAGTCAATCTGAGGATTGAAGCAAGCATCTCAGAGTTGGCATCTTTGATTTGATAAGATAGTCAAAGGTTTTGACTTGAGTTAGAATGAATATGGAATCTCTAATTACAAAATATTTAGTGGGAGCATATTGATATTCCACATAATGATGCAGAATAATGTCCTTATCCTATAAATATTAAAACCTGGTAAGGAAAGTACCTTCATATGAAGGGTTTAGGAAAAGCATCCTATGTGATAGGGATCAAGGTATATAGATATTGATATGGAAAGTTTCTTTACCTACGTAAAAGCACATACATTGGTAATATGTTGAAGGGTTCAACATGCAAGACTCAATGAGAGAAAAATTTTCCATGTTCCCTGGAGTTAGTCTCTTAGGAGCCTAGTATCCTAGTTCTTATGAAGAGCAGGGACACAAGGATAAATGCCATTGGATCTATCTTGAAAGCAATGCTATGTACTTATCCCATTATTTTGTATGTATTGAACATGACAAGAAGATATCTAGTAATCTTGTATGTATTGGACATGATGAGAGGATCTCTCATCATCTCATATGTATTGGCATGGTGAGAGGACACATATAAACCTACCTAGAAATCTTGTATGTATTGGACATGATGAGAGGGTATATGTCATATACCAATGAGAGTCACTGGAATACCATAATGAAAATCCTTATGTTCTTGTAAAGAACTTAAAGGATTGGTTACCTGATTATGTAATAAGGAAGAGTTGGATGTAAAGGGTTACACCCATGCAAGCTTCCACATAGACAAAATGATCACAATCTAAATTTATGTTTGACGAAAAAAATGAGAACTGCAAGCTAGAAAGGGTTCTGAGCTAAGGACAATTGTTTGAATCTACAAATGAAGCTGAATATCTCAGTGTTATAAGAATAGTAGAGGATATTGTATGGAACAAGAAGTTCATATGGGTGAACTTTTGTGAGGTTTTAAACCATTGATGACACAATAGAAATATTGATGACAACAATAGATCTACTAGATAGGCTGGGAATCTCAGATAGCATACTATGACACTTCCATCTCATACGAGTAGTCATACAACAAAGAGATGTGAAAATTGCAAAATACCGACTTAAGAGAACGTTGATAAACCTGATATAAAAGCACTTATGCAGCAGAAGCATGATGGTCATGATTAAGTAACTCGGGATGAGATCCATGGGTGACTGGCTCTAAGTGCAAGTAGGAGTATGTTGGTATGTATGCCCAAAGAGCCAATCATATGATGATTGTGATGGCATAACATGTAAATGATTTGATTAATAATAAAGGCAAGCTTCCAATTCATTTGTTTCACTCAGTTATGAGATAATGAGGATACATAGTGAATGTCTAGATAATTATATTACTCAATGACATATATTGTCAAGTTACTATCCTTGTGTATGAGATCATATAGATGTTAAGAGTATATATACATATTCTCACCAGCGAGCAGCAGCTCAGTTGGTCGCAGCACGGGGCCCCTCATGAAGGGTCCCGGGTTCGAATTTCCCTGGTGGTGCTATTCAAAATTGTTTCTCCGGTAGCGCAGCCAACCTCTACGTGACTTAATGGGCTATGCTCCTTACGGGATGGGGATGAGCTCCCCAGGTTGGGCTCAGTGCAAGCCTTACGAGACTCCTGGGTTACCAAAAAATATACACATATTCTCATTATGTCCCGGATCGATTGTTATTGTGGAAGGTTGATAGACAACAATAACACATAAGATCAGAGAGTGAGTTGGTTGATGATTAAATCTCATTAGTCATTATATGGCAATATCAAACCAATAACATAGATACATGTTAGAGAACAGTGTATCGAATAGACCCACTGTGAGACTGACACATGGAAGCCATCTTCATGGAAGTCATAGTCAACTCTCACAGTGATGGTGGTGGTTGTGGTTCTTAGACCTAAAATAACTACACTCATAACATGTCGTTGGGTATACTTTGACATCATCAAACGCAGTCCTGAAACATGCGTTGTTATAACAACAATGATTGGGTGACTTTGACACATGGGGATTGTAACGTCCCAGGATTTGAGGCCTCGGATAACATGATTTTAAAAGGAATGATTGGACTACCCATATCACTAAGGTGCACCTCCTTTTCAGGGAGCCCATCACTAAAGAACTCCATAGTTAAGCGTGCTCAGCTTGGAGTAGTACTAGGATGGGTGTCCAGTCAGGAAGTTGACCCCAACTTGTACGTGAGTGAGGACAAAGTGTGCAGTTAGGGCTAGTGGTGGTCTGTGGGGACAATCATCATTTCTAAAACTCTACTAGAGCCTTGGGCAGTGGGCCCGAGCATTACAAATGGTATCAAAGACATAACCCCAACAGTAGGTGGGTCTTGAGCTGTGCGGTCCAAGCATGTAGGAAAGGGTTGTCTATGGTGACGTAGCCACCCTTACATTGGTATTCCGTGATTGGTTGTTGGGTGCCCATGGGCCATTATGGGTCTGCACTGAAATGGGGAAATATTATGATGCCATATAATTGAGCCTTGACGAGGACGTCAAGAGTCTAAGTGGGGGAAATTGTAACGTCCTAGGATTTGAGGCCTCAGATAACATGATATTAAAAGGAATGATTAGACTACCCATATCACCAAGGTGCACCTCCTTTTTAGGGAGCTCATCACTAAAGAACTATGTAGTTAAGTGTGCTCAGCTTGGAGTAGTACTAGGATGGGTAACCAGTCGGGAAGTTGACCCCGACTTGTGCGTGAGTGAGGACAAAGCACGCAGTTAGGGCTAGTGGTGGTGGGGACAATCATCATTTATGAAACTCTACTAGAGCCTTGGGTAGTGGGCCTGGGCATTACAAATTAAGGGCGTTAGTGATGGGCTCCCTTGGACAAAGCTTAATGTAACGATCCCACCTCCGAGTAACCCCCAATTAAGGGAGACCAAGAGGTCAGAGCCATTATCCCAATTAACAGGATCAAAGGTTTGACAAATAATCAATAATAATTATCAAATTCTACCAAACTAAACTGAAAACTGGTATAAAATAAAAGTTTGCATACCTTTTTCAAAAACTTGGATCTACTTCTATCTGCATCTGGAGTCTATTCTAACTATTCCTCCTTTGTACTTTAATTCTTATTTAATTCCACATAGGCCACTTTACTGTTTGTCCTTTTCAATCTTGTACCTAAAACACCGACAAACAAAATGTCGATCAGCATAAATGAATATATTGGTATGTGGGGACAACCAAAATTTTTGCAAATATGGCTAACAATCTATATCACAATCAAGTTAATTAATAAGCCAATTTACGCTTTTAATGTGACATTCTCCACCACTTTTGACCTAACCCTGGCATACCCACCTTAGGGTTTCTCTTTTGCTAATGACTTAAGGCCACCTTCTCAATACCGAACTTAGTGTCTAGGGTCACCCTTCATAGTGCCCATTAGTCATTCTATAAAGACCACCTTCTCAATCCCGAGCTTGGTGTATGGGGTCACCACTCATGGTACCCATTGGTCTTCCCTCCTAGACTTGACCTTTTGGCATCATTCATCAGGGTGGCATGTAGGTGCGAGAATACACACTTCTATTATTATTGTGATAATCATAGTTACTTTATGATTTGCAAGTATGATCATCCAAACTGATAAGTTGCATTCAATGTGATGAATCATCCGGGAAACTCTTCGGGAAACTAATGTGATTACCCATAATTAACCACATACCTGTCAAACTAACTCGAGTGCAGAAATAGTTCAATCAAGCAAGAAACCAAGAAGGCACACAAGTTGATCCTGAAATATGCATCCAATATTCCTATCATTAATTATGCCATCATGGACTATTAATCCTAGTTGATTCCTAGGGTTACTAGTCCTTTATAGGGTTTTGATCACAATTAGGGTTCCACTTCATTTTTATTACTTTAAACCCTAATTTTATAAAATTACTTACAAACCCTAAATATTTCATCTTTCTTTCACAAAAGATCCTAATATCATCTTTTAGCAACATGAAACCCTAATTTTAGATTATAAGTACTTTTCTTTTCTTTTTCTCTTATTTAGGGTTTCTAAGCATATTAATCATCATATTAGGTTTAAAATCCTAAACCTTGCACTTTCATCTTCAAAATAGGTTAAAATCCATATTTATCATTAAACAAGTTAATAATACTCAAATTAACTTATTTGCAAGATTAAATTTATCCTTTATCATCAATTAGGGTTTCTACCATAATTAAATACTTTTTCCATCAAAATTATATACTTTTGCAAAAAGATACTGATTTAGGTTCCTAAACTATTTTTAACGTATCTCTTGTATTTTTCTAATCAATTTTCATGTATAAACTTTCCTCATCTGAGTTTTCTAACAAAAGATATGATTTTAGCAAGAAAATTCCTTTTTCTGATTTATTTGCTAAATTTCAAAAAAATGAGGATCGCCCGATCCATGATCCGCTGGTCCACTCAGGATCCAACGACCTAGGATGTGAACGCCTCAATTATCAGAAGTAAACGAAGGACGCTACTCCCCTTACCTGGATAGAAGACATAGAGGGGCAGTCGGGTAATTTCGCGGGATCATCTCCTTCTTCAACCTTGCGACACTACTATTGTTGCGATGGTCAACCTTGCGGTTGACTTCTTGATCTTGTTGACCTGTGAGCATGCCAAAGGGCCAGGAGGCTTTGCCTTCCTCCGTCGAACTCGACTAGGGGTCCAATTGTGTGCCAAGAACCCGCCACGACCCACTCCTACTCGTCGGATTCCGACGAGGTTTGCTGAGGTGACGAGAGTGCAGGTCAGGGTAGAAGGATCAATTGGAGGCACGAAAACAATCCTTGTGCTCTACCGCAGAGGTTGGGGTAGAAAAAAGGTGTGCTGGTGCCAAAACGCACCCTCCCCTATATATAGGGTCGAGGAAGGTCCCTGCTGGATTGGGAACTTTCCCAAACGGTGACCAATCCCCTACAAAGTAGGGATGGTCTTCCTCGGTTTCCTCTTCTGAGTCTAAAGGAACCAACAACGGGCTTGAACACTCTCTGGATCACGAGAAAATTTGAGAGGGAAAATCCCTATATAACTCACAGAGTCCCAATCCTTGTGGGACTTAGACGATGAGCGCCAGGTGTCGGATCAAGATCCAACGGTCCTCCTTGCTCACGATCAACCAAAAGAAAAAGTATATTCCTAATTGCAAAATTAATGCTATATTTTGGAGATAATTTGAGAAATTCATATCTCCTAAGCCGTAGCTCCTTTTTATCTAAAATTTTAAGGGAAAGTTCGTCTTGACATTGTCTAGCTATTTACGAAATTTGGGAAACAAATTCCAATGGATGGAAAATGCTTCCTTCTCTCCCAAGTTATCCTTTAATTAATCCAAAATAAATTAGTATTTCTTTTCCCTTTGCCATTATCTTATTATTTTGGGCCCCTTGGACCTCAAGAAATCATAAAGGCATGGATTCCCATATTAGGGAATATCTATTTGCCTTTATCCTCTTATAAAAGTCAATTTCTCATATTTTATCATTGTTTTCAATTTCTTTCTTAATAAAGAAATATTTAATTGATCTTTTCTTTTCTTGTTGCATTATATTTGAAATTTTGGACTCCTTGGAACCCAAGGAACCCAAGAGGCACGAAATCCAACTTTGGATTATATTATTTTGCCTTCTAGATGTTTCTACACCTTTCTTTTCTCCATTTCTCAATTATTCATTTACGAATTGAATTTCCTTGTTATTGGGCCCAATAGATAATAAAGCCCACAAAACAACCAACAAGGCTATTGTAAATGAAATCATTTTATTCAAAACAAATTATATCATTATTTGTTCAAATATCTTTAATAGGATAAATTACATTTCTCACCAAAAGAACCCAAAAATTGGGGTTGTAACATCCTTCCCCTCTTATAAGAATTTTGTCATCAAAATTCCATCAAACAAATAAACATTTCAGGATAAGACTTTTCCATGTCCATCATTGACCCCTATGTGGCTTTGCCCTATCCATGGCACTTCCAAAGAACCTTTATCATCTCTTATTCCTTCATCTGAGTTCTTTCTTACCTTGGTATATCATACCCTCATAGGTGACTCAGGACATTTCAGCCTCTCATATAGTTGAATAGGTTCAGGGCTCAACACATGGCTTGGGTACCTCACATAGTGCTCTAGATTAGACTCATGGAATACATTATACATCATGTTATCCTGAGGGGTAAGGCTAAACACGACCATCTCCACCAATCCATCTCCAATGGACCCATATATTGGGGACTCAGCTTTCTGAGTTGTAACTTTGAGGGGTTGGATTTTTACATCACATACTCTCTCACAGTAAACTGCATGTCAGTCTGCTTTGCATTAGTTCATGTCTCATGTCACCCCTGGGCTCTCTTTTAACCATTGCACAATCAAAGCGACTTCATCTGCACACACTGTGGTCCTTTTCTGACCTTCACAAGGCCCCTTCACCAACATCATCTTAATGAAGTGGTGACTGACACAAACCTTCCTTGTAGAGCTTCTTTACATCCTGATATTGGCTATGGTGGTTATCATCACATCTCTCATAGGGAAAGAACTGCCCCCCATGTATCACCCTAAATGAGCACACATGCTCTCATCAGACCCTCTTGTCTGGATCATACTAACCATTAGTTAGGGGTGATAAGTTGTACTCACATCGAGTCCTTCATTTATCTACTTCCACCTTATGGAAGTGAACCTTTAGGTTATACTCAAGAACTTTTGAACTCGCATCATGGTGTAGTTGAACCATCTCTATGCAGTTCAACCAGAGCCGCCTCTTGACAGTATTCTTTCTTTATCATGTCATCTAGGTAAGGCAATCTATCATAACCCATATTGCGTATTGACCTTCCTTGGTCTAGGGGAGATTTGCTACAACATCCATAGTGATGAACTCGCATTCCCTCTCGGGGACTCTTTTATCCTCTATATAAATACACTGGGTTATAGGTTTTCATCCTTCACCTCTTGGCTTGCATGGCGACAAGCCACATGCAAATTCATCTTAAGCATCCCATGTACTACTATCACTTATTACCTTCGTAGTACCACGGTGTATGGTGATCTTAAATCATGCTCTCTTGTATGTCATGATTCCTTAAGATCGATTCCTCAGAACCCTAAACCACTCTAATTAGGGTTTCTTAATCAGGGTTTCATCACCTTCTTTTCCAGAGAAGTGTATCTGAGGTTCTACCACCATCCTTTTATTGCATTAAGGCCTAGGCTAACCAAACAACCATTAACTTGTTCAATAGATCTCGTTACCTCTGAGTGTTAGCCAAACATATCTTCTTTTTCAAACTTAGGGTTAACCTAACAGCCTCTTCTGGTTTCTAACTAAATTAGACAGCTGCATCTCAACCAGAGCATCCATTACCACTTCACATCCTTAGGTATAAGGTAATGTTGAAGACATACACCTCCATGTATTTCACTTATCATCTCATCTCGAACTCTAAGTTTATCTTCATCAAGAAAAATCTGAGCTCATCCTCTTGGTTATCAAACTCAACCTTGTATAACTTGCAAGTCCCACATAGCTCATGATAAAACATCGTCACAATATGACTAACTTAATACTCTTAGTGTTTGTAAACCATCCATGTATCATTCACTCCACAAGGGTATGTCATCATCTCTGTCCTCATACCTCATAGCAATGTTCCAACTCACATCATCTTTATCTTTGGTGCATGGCATGCATACTATCCTATCTCTCACTTCCATAACAAGAGGAAATAAGCATTTGGCTGCAGTCCAAATACAAAGTTCTTCCCATTCCAAGAGTACAGATGGCACATCCCACCTTGCCAGTACACCTTCAAATCTAAGTTGAAATGTGCAACATATGTATCTACATCAAAAACATCATGATATCAAAGTTACTTCCATGGAAAACTAGTCTCGAACCTACTTGGTCACCACACAATCCTTGGTCATCTCCTCTAGGTCTGTAGGGTGTCGGCACTTTTGGGGTCATCCCTCTTCCCTTATGCATCCATAGAGTTCCCTACTCATCTGCCCTTTGGGTCCCATGAGTTCATGAAGGTGATCAATCTTCTAACCCATGGCCCTCAGACAATGATAGTTGTTACCTCCCGACCCTATGGTCATGTGCAACAAGGGAATTAGGAAACTCCTACTTCCATTGGTCTTATCCCTACCCAACCCTAAGATAGACTTAGGATTCTAACATAGTACATTTCCAACTTAGAACCTTACCCAAGTCTCCATCATCTCTCTCTCTGTAATCATGGGTTGACTTTCATCCTTTCATAAGGGTCATGGTGACCTGCCTACCTTGGTCAGGCCCCATACCCGTTACCTCTATGGTAACACATCCACATGCACTTAGATATGGTTATCTATGGGTCTACATGTTCATTCTCTTACCATGTACTCTTCACTTAGCTTCTCAAGATCCTATGAGACCTTTTTAGGTTTCCTCAAAACCCACAAAACTAGTATACACCCTACAAAAGGGTCCCTCTCCCAGGATGGGAGGAAACTACACCTTGATTAAAAAAGGTCACAAATGTCCTTATGTCTAGGGTTTACATCTACATGAGCATGCTTAACCCTAGAAAGCTACTAAGGAACAAGCAGACCACCTATTAACCATGCTAGGTCATACTGGTTCTCATTCCTCAACATTGGACCAAGAACAAACCTTTCTCATGCCACCACCTTGGCTGTGAGGGATTCATCAACCATACCTTAAACTTAAAGGGGTTTTCCCTTTCCTCTAAACATGAGGAGTGTCATGCTCGAAACTATAGAAACTCAAATCTCATCAAGAGTATCAGGTACACCACTTCCCCTCTTAGGCCTAGGAACCCTAGGTTCACTTTTTGGGTGTCCAAGTGCATGCTCAACCTCTTAACCACGAACATGTATAAGGTATGACATGCACTTTCTGCCATACTTCTACTCGAACAACACTTCAGAGTGGAGTCCTCCTCAAGGACAACCAACAAGGTATAAGGCCTCACAACCTGTTACTAAACCTCTTTAGGGTCTAAGGAACCCTTCTTCCTAACCCTAGAAGGTGAACATCTATACCATAGGCTCATATGTACCAGTAGCTTCACCTTCTCTCTAGGTTTTGGTTTCTCCAAAGGCAACCAAGATATCCTCAACCTCCAGGGATCACGCATGAGGCAATCACTATCATCTACTTAGGTCGCATCATCCTCAACTCCCCACCATTCCTCATATCTCAGAGTCTAATCTTCCAGCCTTCTTGCTTGGATCCTACTCTCTCACTCTCTCTCTAGATCTAATCCTACAACAAGCCTCACTATTAGAGGTCCTCTCTCCATGAAGATGGATCAATCTCACAAGCATACCCCTACCTGGGTGAATCCTATGTTCAACTTATGTTTTCTCACGATTATCCATAGTTCTTTATTCTTATCTCATAAGCTATCCATCATACTCTCTTGGCTAGGGTTTTATCCTATTGCTCTCACCACTGACGTACTCTGGGTGCATGCTATGCCCTACTTGCATAAGCCCATAGGGTTTCTATAGGTTCTTCTCTAACCTCATCATTGAAGGAGCTATCCTTCTCTCTAACATGCACGACCCTTCCCAGGGTTGGGTCGCCAAAGGCACTAGGTCATCCATTCTCACATGGATCATAACATCATGGACATCCAAAAGAATGTCCACACACCTGGTCTATCATGACATCATGTCATCATGACATCTCTCTCTCTCTCTCTGACCACCACTTAGGGTTAGTTTTAGCATCATCCTTAGAGGATGTTCCAGGTCTCTACTTTTAATGAAGATCTCTGCCTCCATGACCAACTCTCTCTACTCATCCTCCTGACAAGAAGGTCTAGCCTTAGGTCTCTCCTGAGGGCAATGACAACTCATGTCATACGACCTAAGCATGTATCTATTCTTTAGTTTACGCTTAAACTATTAAGCTTATGTCCATGACATCTTATTTACATGCTTTTCATTAATTTGGTGGAGGATTCCTTAAACCTTATAAACCTTACCCATACCTCAAGAGGGTGAGGAAAAGAGAGAAAACCCTAATCCTTAAGGTCCTTAACAACATTTCAGTTGAGATGGATGTAACCCCAATTTTTGGATTCTTTTGGTGAGAAATGTAATTTCTCCTATTAAAGTTATTTGAACAAATAATGATATAATTTGTATTAAATAAAAGTATTTCGTTTACAATAGCCTTGTTGGTTGTTTTGTGGCCTTTAGTGGCTATTGGGCCCAATAACAAGGATAAGACAAAAGAAACTCCATTATTAATAAGAAATGGAGAAAAGGAAGATGTAGAAACCTCTAGAAGGCAAACGAATATAATCCAAAGTTGGATTTCGTGCCTCTTGGGTTCCTGGGTTCCAAGGAGTCCAAGTTGCAAAGATAATGCAACAAGAAAAGAAAAGATAAATTAAATATTTCTTTATTAAGAAAGAAATTGAAAACAATGATAAAATGTGGAAAATAAGTGGAAAGAGGTATAATTGAGTTATCCTTGGTGGATTTTCGTATCCAAAGGATTCCTAATGTTAAAAGGAACAATGAGGAAAATAAAAAGAAAGATAAAGAGAAATCCTTGAAAAGAGATATTTTAATAAATAAATAAACAAGATAATGAGAAATAATGGGCATAGATGCATCTAAAAGGATAATGAGTATCCACTAAAAAGGATTTCGAAATATTAGAGTTTCTTGGGGTCCAAGGAGCCCCAATGGAGAAAAAGAAAGAGAAAATACCAATAATACAAAATAAGATGATAATGTGATGCATAATTAATGATTTTGGTGGCATTGTTAAAAAGGAGGTATTTTCTACTAAAAGAAAATAGAAATTTCATGCCAATGGATTAAAAGGCAAGTACAAAGAGGATAAGTGAGAGGATTTTCATATTTATAATTATCCATGAAATAAGGAATATTAAGAAGATAAATAGGAGTGAGAAGATTACTTCTCCTTGAAGGAATATGACTCCTATTGGGAGAAGGCCTTGTTAATTCGTAAATAGCCAACCTAGGGCTTCGTTACCCACCCCTATATAAAGGGTAGAGCCTTGGTTCGAGTTCAGGAGAGATCCCACATCTCTCTCTCTTCCCCATCTCCTTCTTCATCGTTTTCATTCAAAACCTTAGCAGAGGGGAGCAACGTGACCTTGGAGTAGCGAGGAGCCCAGGTGGGGTTACGATGGAAGCTGGATATGCCACAATGCCAGAGCAAGGTCTACCCAGCGTCACCATGCCCTAAACAACGTGTCGTAGCAGCAACACGGCTGCACATGGCGGCTGCAGGTTGCAGGTATTCCCAGCCAATCCCGACCATCTTGGCCATGACCTCGGGGTGCTTTGTGTGTGCCAAGGTGCGGCAGAGCTAGGGCGGTGGTTGGCGGTGAGCTTCGAACCCTGGGGAGGGAGGGCAGCCCTACAAAGAGCCGCCCTCGGCGGCCACTCCTGCTGATCGGAGCTTGAAGATGACCCTTCGCCAATTGGACAGTTCTACCCTTCCATGTAGTTAAGAACGGGTTGCTTAAGTGAGGGGCAAATGTGTCTTTTTGTTCTAATATCAAACAAGCAACGTTGAATGGAGAAGGAGGACGTGGCAGCACGCCATTGATCGAAGTAAGTTAATTTGACAAAAATTGTATTTAAATATTGGTAGCTTAGATGAATGTGCATAAAATATGAAAGTTACTCAGAAAAATGACGGGAATCCATTAAAAATAGTTTTAGAAGCTAATTCCTCTTGAAATTTGAAAAGTAATGGAAGTTATCAACTTTAATGCATTAATGATTAAGAAACCCTAATTTGAGATGATTAATGTATTTATAAGGGTTTTACAGATAATTAAAGTTGGTATTAACCTATTAATTATAAAATAGGTACATTAAGAATAAAAAGGATGAACTTTGCATGAAATTAGTTTAATTTAGAGTTTCATGTGCATAAATATGCTTTAATGGGCCTTGAAACCCTAATGTTAGTAATCGTGACTCTTAATGGCTTTAATTGTTCAATTCATGATTAAAGTTGAGATATGATAGTTCTAAGCTATTTTGAGTATAAAGGTTCCTAATTGTGAATAAATACCCTAATATGGAAATTAGGATTATCTAATGGATAAAAGGTGGAATTAATGATAAATAGAATTCATATGTGAATTATATCATAATGAAATGTGAGTTGTTAATCCGAAAGGAACCAAAGATGATAATTAGGCCCAATGATCTTGTCATGAATTAAAAGGATAAAACTGGTAGTTTTAATGTAAAAGAGGTTTAATGGACTTAACTGATGGATAATCGTGCCTTTAATCCGAAATTAAGGTTATATGTTGTTAAAAGGTAACCTTAATAGCTTTTGTGAAGAATAGATGAGATAATTAGGGTTTGTGAGTAATTATATAAAGATTAGGGTTTAAAATAGTAAAAATGAAGTGAAACCCTAATTTCAATGGAAACCCTAAAAGAGGACTAGAAACCCTATGAAACAAGCTAGGTTTAATAAGATCTTGATGGCATGATCAATAATAGGGAAATTGTATGCATATTTCAGGATCTCTTTATGTGCTTGCTTTCCTATTGGATTTCTTGCATTGATTGGATTAACTCTGTCTCACATCAGCCTGACAGGTATGTAATTAATTATGGTTAATCATATTAGTTTGCTGAAGAGTTTCTCGGATGATTCATTGTATTGAATGCAACTTATCAGTTGGATGTTCATACTTGCAAATTATAAAGTCACTATGATTATCACAACTGTAAAATAAGTGTGTATTCTCACACCTACATTCCACCCTGATGGATGATGCAAAAAGGTCAAGCCCAGGAGGGAAGACCAATGGGCACCATGAGAGGTGACCCCAGGCACCAAGCTTGGGATTGAGAAGGTGGCCTATGATATTGCATGACTAAAGGGCACCATGAAGGGTGACCCCAGGCACCAAGCTCGGGATTGAGAAGGTGGCCTTAAGTCAATGGAAAAAGAGAAACCTTAGAGGGGGTATTCCAGGGTTAGGGAAAAAGTGGTGGATAATGACACATTGAAAATGTAAATTGGCTTGTTAATTATTTGATAGTGATAATTAGATTGTTAGCCATATTTGTGAAATTTTGGTTGTCCCCACATACCGGCATATTCAATTGTGCTGACTGACATATTTTTTGTCGGCATTTTAGGTACAAGTTTGAAAAGGACAAACAACAAAGTGGCATATGTGGAATTAAATAAGAGTTAAAGTACAAAGGAGGATTAGTTAGAAAAGACTCCAGATGTGGATAGAAGTAGATATCCAAGTTTTTGAAAAAGGTATGCAAAGTTTTATTTTATTACAGCCTTTCAGTTTAGTTGGTAGAATTTAATAATTGTTATTGATTATTTGTCGAACCTTTGATCTTGTTAATTGGGATAATGGCTCTGACCTCTTGGTCTCCCTTAATTGGGGGTTACCGGGAGGTGGGGTCGTTACATTTGGTATCAGAGCATAGGTTCCTCATTTAATCTTTAATAATTATTAAATTTTACAAATTCCATAGAACCGAGGGAGTTATTAGAGGATTTTCTGAAAGACAGAGGTGTCTAGAAAAGGATCACGTTTGGGGGCTGGCAAGATTTTCCTCCGCACCGCTAGTCGAAATATGAGGACTCCCAGATTAGTGTGACTGCATGGCCGATGTCTTAGGATCTGACTCAAAATAAGATACCTTTAGGACTCTCTCATCTTGTTCATCCCTTCTCAACTAAAATGTTGTTAAGGACCGTAAGGATTAGGGTTTTCTCTCTTTTCCTCGCCCTCTTGAGGTACGGGTAAAATTGATAAGGGTTAAGGAATCCTCCACCAAATTAATGAAAAGCATGTAAATAAGATGTCATGGACATAAGCTTAATAGTTTAAGCGTAAACTAAAGAATAGATACATGCTTAGGTCATATGACATGAGTTGTCATTGCCCTCAGGAGATACCTGAGGCTAGACCTTCTTGTCAAGACGATGAGTAGAGAAGGTTAGTCTTGGAGGTAGAGACCTCCATTAAAAGTAGAGACCTAGCACATCCTCTGAGGATGATGCTAACCCTAACCCTAAGTGGTGGTTAGAGAGAGGGATGGCATGATGAGTTAGATGTCAGGATAGACCAGGTGTGTGGACATGCCTTTGGATGCCCCTATAAGCCATGAAAGGTTGGATGACCTAGTACCTTTGGAAACCCAACCTTGGGAAGGGTCATGTATGTTAGAGTGAAGGATAGCTCCTTCAATGATGAGGTTAGTAAAGAACTAATGGAAACCCCATGATCTTATATGATCATGGCATAGTATGCACCTAGAGTACATCAATAGTGCAGGCAGTAGGTTGAAACCCTGGTTAGGAGAGTATGATGGATAGTGTATGAGATAAGCATAAAGGGTTATGGATAATCTTGAGCAAACATGAGTTGAGCATAGGCTTCACCCATGTAGGGTTATGCTTGTGAGATTGATCATTCATGGAGAGAGAACATCTAATAGTGAGGTTGGATTAGCTCTAGAGAAAGAGAGAGTAGGACCCCAAGTAAGAAGGTTGGAAGATTAGACTCCGAGATATGAGGAACAATGGGGAGTTGAGGATGATGTGACCTAAGTGGATGGTTGTGGTTTCTTCATGCATGATCCCTGGAGGCTGATGGTATCTTGGTTGTCTTTAGAGGAACCAAACCCTAGAAAGAGGATGAGGTTGCTAGAACCTATGTGAAGATAGGTTCTTACCTTCTAAGGATAGGAAGAAGAGTTCCTTAGACCCCGAGGAGGCTTATTAGCAAGTTGTGAGGCCTTATACCTAGTTGGTTGTCCTTGAGGAGGACTCCACTCTGAAGTGTTGTTCAAGTAGAAGGATCATGGGAAGTGCATGCCATACCCTGAACATGCTTGGTTCATGGTTAAAAGGTGGAGCAGGTAGTTGGACATCAGAAAAGTGAACCTAGGGTTCCTAGGCCTAAGAGGGGAAGTGGTGTACTTGATGCTCATGACAATATTTGAGTTTCTATAGGTTCGAGTATGGAACTCCTCATGTTGAGAGGAAAGGGAAACCCCTTAAGTCTAAGGTATGTTTGATGAACCCCTCATAGCTAAGTTAGTGACATGGGAAGGTATGTTCTTGGTCCAATGTTAAGGAATGAGAATAGGGATGACCTAGCATGGTTTAGTAGGAGGTCTACTTGTGCCTTAGTAGCTTGCTAGGGATAAGCATGCCCATGTGGATGTAAACCCTAGACATAAGGGTGTTTGTGACCTTTGTTATTAAGATGTAGTTTCCTCCCATCCTAGGACAGGGACCCTTTAGTAGGGTGTATACAAGTTTTTGTAGGTTTTGAGGAAACCTAAGGAGGTCTCATAGAATCTTGAGAAGCTAAGTGAAGAGTACGTGGTAAGAGAATGAACCTGTAGACCCATAGATAACCATCTCTATGGGTGTGTGGATGTGTTACCATGGAGGTAACTGGTATGGGGGCTGACCAAGGTAGGCAGGTCGCCATTGTTGGGTTTTAGGGGAGACAGAGAAGGCAGCGGAAACAAAAATTTCCTCCCCCAACCCATACCGAGGAAACGCGTCAACGTCTATATAATAGGAAAGGATGGTTTGTGGAATCATACCTTGTCCCGAGGCTTGCTCGGCGACAATACCTCGCGCAATGCGCGGTCTTCAACTCCAGTCTTGGACGGTGTATGTGCAGCTCCTGGTCGCACTCGGACTGACAAATCCTCCTCCTACCGGACTGTCGGATGACAGTTGTCCTCCTGAGCGGCAGTGTCCTCCCGCCTCTGTAGTAGTCCACACGGACCACCTGGAACTCCACTCTCCTTGTCCCACAAGGAAGTGGAAAGAGTCGCACCCTCTTGTTGACGTACTAGTCGCCAACACTCGTGCTACCAGTTGCAACTGCAGTTGTCCTTCCCTTGCTGCACCTCCCTTTTGCGGGAAGCACTTGCTCGGGATCTCTCACGGTTACCAAAACCAGAGAGAACGACAACTTTGCAAAGCAACCGGCTTGCATTGAGTTGTGCTCTGAGAAGCCCCCAATACCCCTATATATAGGCGGGTCATGGGACAGGGTTCTCTGTGCCTGACAATACGGGACTAAAGCAGGAGTAGAAGGGTTCGAGATTTTCCACAAAAAGAAACCAACTCGCAACCTGAACCGATCGGTTCACAAGTGAACCGGTCGGTTGGGGACCTGAACCGGTCGGTTGGAGCACCAACCGATCGGTTGGGACCCATGAGCCGATCGGTTCACTTCTGAACCGGTCGGTTCGTGGTCCTGATCAGTTCCCGATTGACTTTCCAACTTTCGTTTCTAATTGGTATCGAATACCAATCCTTGTTCCAATCAAATTGGGAAAGTGAAACGCAAGGAAAATTCTCACCGACCTGACTTTCCCAACTTGCTTGTTTGCACCAGTTGAACCGATCGGTTCAACACTTGAACCGCTCATTTCACCCTGGGCTTGAGCCGACCGGTTCAGCAACCTCAGCCGACCGGTTCAACACTTGAACCAATAGGTTAGGAGTACAGGTTGTGCAGAATCAGTCAAATGCGATTTCAATCAATCCGATACTCCAATCAATGCGTCCAACACCTTGAACCATATGATACTGAGCTATCTACTGATTGAGTGTTTAATTGAACTACTAAACTCCTTTAGTAATCAATCTAAACGTTGCTTGTGGACAAAACTCCTCTTCTAGGTTAAATCCTATGTGTGTGACCCTGCAGGTCCATTTCACGTTGGCAGTGAAAGTCCATAACACTTATGACTTCACAAGCAAAGAGCGGTGCCTAGTCACACATCAGTGCTACCCAAGTGAAAGTAGAAAGTTGGAGAACAACTTTCATCCTACAATCCGTGAATGGTGTTATAGTGAATGTATAATTCCTTTATCACTGATATCGCGAATGAACTCAAGGCATGGAACAGACATCCTGTCAACGTTCATTCACTTTCTTGATCTCAGAGCAGATTGAAGGAGATATGTATGACATCAATATCACATACTGATTCACACATGTGTGTGCACGCCTATCTCAATCCTACTCATCAAGTGGCCTTGGATATCAAACTCCCTTAGGAGGGACAAATCCCATATCTATCACTCACCCCTCAAAAGCCCCATGTGTCAAAGCCACCCAATCATCACCTTTATAACAACCCATGTTTCAGGACTGCGTTTGATGATGTCAAAGTGTGCCCAACGACATGTGTTGAGTGTAGTGATTTCAGGTCTAAGAATCACACTCACCACCATCACTGTGAGTACTGACTGTGACTACCATCTTATGGTTCCATGTGTCAAACTCACGGTGGGTCTGTCCGGTACACTTGTTCTCTAACAAGTACCTATGTGTTTGGTTTGATATCTCTATATCATGACTAATGAGATTCTGTCATCAACCAACACCACAATCTAGTCTTGTGTGTCATTGCTGTCTATCTACCTTCCACAATGACATCCGACTAGGGACATAACAAGAATGTACAAACTCTTAGCATCTGTATGATCTCATCGTTCAGGTCCTCAACCTGAAAGCATACGTCATTGAGTACTGTCATTCTCTAGACATTCAATCTATTCTATCACTATCTCATATGACTGAACCAGAAAGAATTGGAAGCTTGCCTTTGATGTTTATCAAATCAATCTTAATGTATCCCACCAATCATCCCATGATTGGCTCTCAGGGCATACATACCAACAAACTCCCACTTGCACTGCGAGCCAATCACCCTTGAATCATATTCATAGTGATTTTTCAAACATGTCCCACATGTCACTGTGCTCTAGTGCCAACATAGAGAGTAATGGCAACACCTTTCCAAAGTCAGTTTTAAATTGCATGTCTCTCATCTCTTCGCTGTACGTCACACATATGAGATGGAGTTGCCGTAATATGCGATCTAGTATTCCTTTGCTAACCTTTAGCCACATTGCATGATCAAGGATTCCAGACTTGTCATCAATGACCGGAATATCTATAAGTTCATCTCATGAACTTCTAGATCCATATAGTATCCACTGATGTTCTCTAACACACGGATACTCGGCATTTCCTTTTAAATGGTTTTATTGGAACATTTCCAATAATCAACAAACTTTCACTTTTATACATCCTATGTATATTTTGCAATCAATTTTCTATCCTTTTGGAAGTTCGCATCAATGTAACTCTTTACATCGAACTCTTCCTTATCTCCATAGAACTAGTACTTCCCAAGTACTTATCAAGTTCTTATGGTATTCCAGTAACCCTTACTGGAAGTAGACAGACATCCACTCATCATGTCCTACATACGAGTTATCAGGATGAGCACATCATATTGCCATGTCCTACATACAAGATGATGAATGCATCTTATTCTTGCCATGTCATACATGCAAGACAATGGGATGATTACATACATGATAGATCCATATCTATTCTTAGTGTTCCCATTCTTCATAAGAATTGGACACTTGGCCTTGGGATACTAATATCCATATAACATGGACAAGTTTTCTCCCACTGAATCTGTGCATACTGAACCCTTCAGTACAGATTGCCAATGTATGCTCTCTCTTTTCCAGGTCAAGAGATTTTTCGAGAACTATCTCTATAGATCTCTATTCCTATCATATAGGAAACATCTCTACCTTCCTTAACGATAATTTCCACTTTTGGATTTCCATTCTAGAACATTTCCATTTCACATCAACATGTGGAATGTGAACACGCTCCCACTAAATCACAGATCCCTTCTTTATCTTTGACATGTCAGTCAAACCCTTTGACTATATCATCAAAGTAAAGATCCAATTCTGAGTTTCTTGTACTCAATCAATCACATTGATTAGTCCATTGTAACTTATAGACTTCATTTGCATTAGTGGATTCATAAACCTTATAGGTTGTGTCACGTACACATCCTTGTTTTATTCCTCATAGGAATGTGGTTTTAGTATCCATATGCCAAATGTCTCAGTCATTAAGTTGCAATCAACAAGCATCATCCTTCTCAAAATGTTATCCATGTGTCTTAACACTTAAGACTCATTTGCACTTATGGATTTCATCCAATGAGTGCTACCATCAAGGTCATACCTTATGGTTCACATGGAAATCATTTAGGATGTAATGGTCTTATACCATAACTCAAAATCTGATTCCTCATATTCATCTAGATAGTTGACTCATCATATGAACAACTCATCACATAGATAATTGAGGTGTATCTGTCAAGAATATAAGAATTCACAACCCTTGTGATTCTTAATGTCCTTTATTAGTGTGGGGTATTATTTTATTAAGAAGAATTCAGTTATTTGATAATCATTCTCTAACTCCTTAGAGTATGATTCCTTCTTGATTTAGACATCACCATGCCTTAATCATGAGTTCACTATGATACACTATCATAATCACTCATAAGGATCTCAAACATTTGGTCCAAGTATTTCATTTATTGATCTCATCAAGAATTAATACTTTACCAAATTTGTACTTCATCTATGACAATCTTGAACACTTCAAGATGTTCATATTGGTATTTCTCTAAACACCATTTGAAGTATTAGCATTTGTTCCAATTGGTATGTAAATACATCACATGTATTATACCTAATAGGATAATCACTCTCCCACTACCTTTAGTGAAGATTGATTAATCATGTCCAAGATATTCATGTCTCTTAATGGTTCTCTAACCAAAAGAGTCTAGGTTTATCCATCATATGGAAACTAGAAATGAATTTCTCATGATTGATGCTAATTTGATTGTTTGAGTTATCAATAACTTTAGGTATCATTTTATCTTATGCATACCATGTATCACAAGATAAACAAGGCATTGCCACAAAGATCATATCTTTAAGATTGAAACATCAACTTTATTAATTGCCATAATTGTCATACAATATGCAATAATAAAGTGTTTCTATCTATTGGAAATATATGAAATAGCAGTTCTCAACTCTATTTCGTGCCCTTTAGGCTGAAATAAACTGAAAGATACTCCTATATATGGCCGCAACACTTGCTCCAATGATGGGTACTTCTTTCTTGGTCCTTTCACAAAGGCCATCACTTCTTTGCGGATATTGCATATCATATATGACATATCCATATCTTGGTATCATATACCTCGGATAAAGAAGTGGTTCATTTCATGATACCTTAGGTGGAGATCTCCATCCCCTCCTTCATCTTATTTTGTTCTTCCAGATATAGAGGGCAATTCCCTCATACACCCTTTCCCCATGTGCCTTGAGGCTGAAGACGGCTTGGATTGCTGGCTAGCATCAGAACACTTCTTAGCTTTGCCCTTGCCCTTGCCCTTAAGACTTACCTTTTCTTTGATCACATCAAAGATTATGGTTTGTCTTTCTTCATCTTTGCCTCTACTATCCTCAACATGTCCAACAACTCTATCAACGCTTGTCAAAGTTGCTCATGTTGTAGCGTATCATGAATTGTATGATTCTCGCAACATTTGCAGTATCATACCAATAGCCAACTCTTGGCTCAGATGGAATCCTTCTTAGTCATGTCTTTCCACATACCCAATCACATTGAGTGTGTGAATACCTTACTGGATCTCCTTCTGTCATGCCATACTAGGACAGTGTTTTGGAGACATCATATGTCTCATGTTGTCTCTACAACTCATAGTTCAGAGAACACAACATCAAGCACTCCTCATCAATGTCTTTCTCAGTATGCTTCCATAAGCATACTTTCAGCCATTGATATGGTGGGATCGAGTTCATCTGGTTCTGGTATAACTAGGACTTGGAGCTTTCGCTCTTTGAGAACACTTCTCACCATCCTAACCAGTCGTGGAATTATTCCCATTTAATTTGTTGGTTTCAAAGACCGATCACAAATAAAGTGATTTGTTGATTAACCATTTATTTTAACAAAAGGAAATATATGCAATTTTAGTCCAAAACTCTTTTTGACTTATTTGATTGATTTGAAAGTTTGACGATATAATTGGGCCTTTAATTAATTATCGCTCCCACTATTTTAGTTCAAATTGATAGCCCTCACCATCAATTCGGAAGATTGGAGCATACAACCTTCTAGTGGGAAAGATCCTGAAATCCTCTAAGTCATGAGTCAGCTTTGGCTGATCGCCCACAACTTAGATCTCTCAGGTAGGCAACTTTTGCCAATTGCATCATATGCAACTCTTGTTGAATGAACATGCACAAATCCTTGCCATGAACATTCCTTGCCTCTGGGCCTAGACGCTCTAAGAATCACCAGTTAAGTCTAACCCAAAAGCCGACACGGTAAACATGCACCCTGCTTTGGCAGAACCTACATGTCTACCCTTCACACTTCCACAAGATAGATGGCGCACCACGCTTTGGCGTAACCTACGCTTGGTCGATCAAGCTTTTCATGTGTGCCGCTAATGGAAGGCATATAAGACTTAATATTTTAATGATGGATTTGGTTTTATATACATATACATATCCAATCACCACAATACATAGTACGTATCATATACATGCTATATCCCACAGAAAACATGCACAAAATGATAAAAGCGATGATTATGGCCATCCTAATGTGATTCCTCGAGCCAAGAGGAATCACGGCCATCTAGGTCTACATCACATGCAACCTGTACAAGATGAACTCTGTGCCTTGCCATCCGAGTTGATCAACTCATCACATGAAAGATTTGTACTCTCCAGCCGGTCGTCTGGGTGCCACCAGCCGATCGGTTGGCTCCTCCAACCGATCGGTTTGCCTGGTCGTCGTGCATCTCGTCATGTCCGCCACCCGCTCATCTCGCTCCTCGAACTGGTCATCAACCGATCAGTTCACTCCTTGAACCGACCGTCTGGAACGTCAACTGATCGGTTCACGCCTTGAACCGATCGTTTCAGTTGTCGTCTTGATGTCCGCCGGTCTTCAACATAACAGGAAATAAAATCCTATTCTAATTTTACATTTCTTAAAAGGGAAACCCCGAGTTACATTCGGGGGGAGCAAAGGTAGGAAAGAATCTCGAATTATTTCGAGTTACATCGGGAATAAGAGAGGGAAGATCGGTGCGCAGACCGAGATGCAAGCAACCACAAACAACCACACACAGATAGGGGTTTATAGGCCATAATCACGCTACACACATCCACCACAAAACTCCTTTAAGGGCGACGCGTATTGAGTGCATTAATAATACATATCATATATATAATTAGGGATTTGTGGATTTAGGATTGGATATGCATAAAGCCAATATTATTCGCATCGTATGCAATAAATAAAGGCGACAAACCAAAATCGATCATATCGATATTCCTAAAATATAGAGCAGTTGACGTGGCTCTGATACCACTGTTGGGTTTTAGGGGAGACAGAGAAGGCAGCGGAAACAAAAATTTCCTCCCCCAACCCATACCGAGGAAACGCATCAACGTCTATATAATAGGAAATGATGGTTTGTGGAATCATACCTTGTCCCGAGGCTTGCTCGGCGACAATACCTCGCGCAATGCGCGGTCTTCAACTCCGGTGTTGGACGATGTCTGTGCAGCTCCTGGTCGCACTGGGACTGACGACTCCTCCTCCTACCGGACTGTCGGATGACAGTTGTCCTCCTGAGCGGCAGTGTCCTCCCGCCTCTGTAGTAGTCCACACGGACCACCTGGAACTCCACTCTCCTTGTCCCACAAGGAAGTGGAAGGAGTCGCACCCTCCTGTTGACGTACTAGTCGCCAACACACTCTCCTGCTACCAGTTGCAACTGCAGTTGTCCTTCCCTTGCTGCACCTCCCTTTTGTGGGAAGCACTTACTCGGGATCTCTCACGGTTACCAAAACCAGAGAGAACGACAACTTCGCAAAGCAACCGGCTTGCATTGAGTTGTGCTCTGAGAAGCCCCCAATACCCCTATATATAGGCGGGTCATGGGACAGGGTTCTCTGTGCCCGGCAATACGGGACTAAAGCAGGAGTAGAAGGGTTCGAGATTTTCCACAAAAAGCAACCAACTCGCAACCTGAACCGATCGGTTCACAAGTGAACCGGTCGGTTGGGGACCTGAACCGGTCGGTTGGAGCACCAACCGATCGGTTGGGACCCATGAGCCGATCGGTTCACTTCTGAACCGGTCGGTTCGTGGTCCTGATCAGTTCCCGATTGACTTTCCAACTTTCGTTTCTAATTGGTATCGAATACCAATCCTTGTTCCAATCAAATTGGGCAAGTGAAACGCAAGGAAAATTCTCACCGACCTGACTTTCCCAACTTGCTTGGTTGCACCAGTTGAACCGATCGGTTCAACACTTGAACCGCTCGTTTCACCCTAGGCTTGAGCCGATCGACTCAACTCTTAAGCCGACCGGTTCAGCAACCTCAGCCGACCGGTTCAACACTTGAACCGATCGGTTGGGAGTACAGGTTGTGCAGAGTCAGTCAAATGCGATTTCAATCAATCTGATACTCCAATCAATGCGTCCAACACCTTGAACCATATGATACTGAGCTATCTACTGATTGAGTGTTTAATTGAACTACTAAACTCCTTTAGTAATCAATCTAAACATTGCTTGTGGACAAAACTCCTCTTCCAGGTTAAATCCTATGTGTGTGACCCTGCAGGTCCATTTCACGTTGGCAGTGAAAGTCCATAACACTTATGACTTCACAAGAAAAGAGTGGTGCCTAGTCACACATCAGTGCTACCCAAGTGAAAGTAGAAAGTTGGAGAACAACTTTCATCCTACAATCCATGAATGGTGTTATAGTGAATGTATAATTCCTTTGTCACTGATATCCCGAATGAACTCAAGGCATGGAACAGTCATCCTGTCAACGTTCATTCACTTTCTTGATCTCAGAGAAGATTGAAGGAGATATGTATGACATCAATATCACATACTGATTCACACATGCGTGTGCACGCCTATCTCAATCCTACTCATCAAGTGGCCTTGGATATCAAACTCCCTCCGGAGGGACAAATCCCATATCTATCACTCACCCCTCAAAAGCCCCATGTGTCAAAGCCACACAATCATCACCTTTATAACAACCCATGTTTCAGGACTGCGTTTGATGATGTCAAAGTGTGCCCAACGACATGTGTTGAGTGCAGTGATTTCAGGTCTAAGAATCACACTCACCACCATCACTGTGGGTACTGACTGTGACTACCATCTTATGGTTCCATGTGTCAAACTCACGGTGGGTCTGTCCGGTACACTTGTTCTCTAACAAGTACCTATGTGTTTGGTTTGATATCTCTATATCATGACTAATGAGATTCTATCATCAACCAACACCACAATCTAGTCTTGTGTGTCATTACTGTCTATCTACCTTCCACAATGACATCTGACTAGGGACATAATAAGAATGTACAAACTCTTAGCATCCGTATGATCTCATCGTTCAGGTCCTCAACCTGAAAGCATACGTCATTGAGTACTGTCATTCTCTAGACATTCAATCTGTTCTATCACTATCTCATATGACTGAACCAGAAAGAATTGGAAGCTTTCCTTTGATGTTTATCAAATCAATCTTAATGTATCCCGCCAATCATCCCATGATTGGCTCTCAGGGCATACATACCAACAGCCATGACCCTTATAAAATGATGAAAGTCAGCCCATGAATGCAGAGAGAGATGATGAAGGCTTGGATAAGGTTCAATGTTGGACATGTACTATATTAGAATCCTAAGTCTATCCTAGGGTCGGGTAGGGATAAGACCGATGGAAGTGGGAGTTGCCTAATTCCCTAGTTGCACATGACCATAGGGTCGGGAGGTAACATCTATCATTGTCTGAGGGCCATGGGTTAGGAGATTGATCACCTTAATGAACTCATGGGATCCAAAGGGTAGATGAGTAGGGCACTCTCTGATGCATAAGGGAAGAGGGATGACCCCAAAAGTATCAGCACCCTATAGACCTAGGGGAGATGACTAAGGAATATGTGTGGACTCAAGTAGGTTTGAGACCAGTTTTCCCTGGAAGTAACTTATATATCGAGGTGATTTTGATATAGAGACATAATTTGCACGTTTCAACTTAGATTTGAAGGTGTACTGGCAATGTGGTATGTACCATCTCTACTCTTGGAACAGGAAGAACTTTTTGTTTAGACGGCCACCAAATGCTTATTTCCTCATGTTATGGGAGTGAGAGATAGGACAACACGTGTGCCATACACCAAGAATAAGGATGATGTGAGTTGGAACGTCACTATGAGGTATGAGGACAGAGATGATAACATACCCTAGTGAAGCGAATGATATGTGGATGGTTTACAAACACTAAGAGAAATAAAGTAGTCATCTTATGAGGATGTTTTTTATCATGAGCTATGAGTTATACAAGGTTGAGTTTGATAACCAAGAGGATGAGCTCAGAGTTTTCTTAATAAAGATAGACTTAGAGTTTGAGATGAGATGATAATTGTAATACATGGAGGTGTAGGTCTTCAACATTACCTAACACCTAAGGATGTGAAGTGGTAATGGATGCTCTAGATGAGATGCAACTTCCTAGTTTATCTAGAGGCTAGAAGTGGTTGTTAGGTTAACCCTAAGTTTGAAAAAGAGATAAGTTTGGCTAACACTTAGATGTAACAATAACGGTTGATCAAGTTAGTGGTTTCTTGCTTAGCCAACCTAGGCCTTGATGCAATAAAAGGATGATTGTAGAGCCTCAGATACACTTCACTGGAAAAGAAGGCAATGAAACCCTGATTAGAGTGGTTTAGGGTTTCTGAGGAATCAATCTTGAGGAATCATGACAATACATGAGATCATGATTTTAAGTTCATCATACACCATGGTACTACTGAGATAACAAGTGGTAGAAGTACTTTGATGCCTAAGATGAAAAGTGTACAAAGATGCACATGGCTTGTCACCATGCAAGCCAGGAGGTGAAGGACGAACACCAGTAACCCAGTGTATTGATATAGAGGATAAAGAGTCCCTGAAAGGGAATGGGAGTTCATAAATGGTATGTTGTGATAAGTCTCCCCTAGACCATGGAAGGTCAAGATGCAATATGGGTTATGGTAGATCGCCTTACCTAGATGACATGAGAAAGAAAGAATATTGTCAAGGGACGGATCCAATTGAACTACATATGAGATAGAGATGGTTCAACTACACCATGATGCGAGTTTAAAAGTTCTTTATAACCTAAAGATTCACTTCCATGAGGTGGAAGTAGACGAACTCGATGTTAGTACAATTTATCACCCCTAACTAATGGTTAGTATGATCCATACTAGAGGGTCTGATGAGAGCATGTGTGCTCGTCCAGGGTGATATCTGGAGACAGTTCTTGTCCTCTGTAAGATGTGATGATAACCACCATAGCCAGTATTGGGATGTAAAGAAGCTCTGTAAGGGAGGTTGTGTCAGTCACCACTTCATTGAGATGATGTTGGTGAAGGGGCATCGTAAAGATCAGAAAAGAACCACAGTATGTAAAGAAGATCTGCAAGGGAGGTTGTGTCAGTCACCACTTCATTGAGATGATGCTGGTGAAGGGGCATCGCGAAGATCAGATAAGAACCACAGTGTGTGCAGATGAAGTCGCTTTGATTGTGCAATGGCTGAGAGAGAGCCCAGGGGCGACATGAGTCATGAGCTGATGCAAAGTAGACTGACATGCAGTTCACTGTGGGAGAGTATGTGAGGTGAAAATCTGACCCCTCTAAGTTATAGTTAAGAGAGAGCTGAGTCACAGTTGCATGGTCCATTTGAGATAGATTGGTGGAGATGGTTGTGTTTAGACTTACCCCTCAGGATAACATGATGTATAATATGTTCAATAAGTTCGATCTAGAGCACTATGTGAGGTACCCAAGCCATGTGCTGAGCCATGAACCTATTCATCTTTATGAGAGGATGAAATGTCCTGAGTCACGTATGATGGTACGATATACCAAGGTAAGAAAGAACTCAGATGGAAGAATATGGATGATGAAGGTTCTTGGAAAGCACCATGGAAAGGGTGAGGCCACATGGGAGCCCTAATGGACATAATAAAGGCTTATCCTATTTGTTTGTGTGCCTGGTGGAATTTTGAGGGCAAAATTCCTATAAGAGGGGAAGGATGTTACAACCCCAATTTTTGGATTCTTTTGGTGAGAAATGTAATTTCTCCTATTATAGATATTTAAACAAATAATGATATAATTTGTTTTGAATAAAAGGATTTCGTTTACAATAGCCTTGTTGGTTGTTTTGTGGGCTTTATTGGCTATTGGGCCCAATAACAAGGATAAGACAAAAGAAACTCCATTATTAATAAGAAATGGAGAAAAGGAAGATATAGAAACCTCTAGAAGGCAAATGAATATAATACAAAGTTGGATTTCATGCCTCTTGGGTTCCTGGGTTCCAAGGAGTCCAAAGTTGCAAAGATAATGCAACAAGAAAAGAAAAGATCAATTAAATATTGCTTTATTAAGAAAGAAATTGAAAACAATGATAAAATGTGGAAAATAAGTGGAAAGAGGTATAATTGAGTTATCCTTGGTGGATTTTCGTATCCAAAGGATTCCTAATGTTAAAAGGAATGACAATGAGGAAAATAAAAATAAAGATAAAGAGAAATCCTTGAAAATAGATATTTTAATAAAGAAATAAATAAGATAATGAGAAATATTGGACATAGATGCATCTAGAAGGATAATGAGTGTCTACTAAAAAGGATTTCGAAATATTAGAGTTTCTTAGGGTCCAAGGAGCCCTAATGGAGAAAAAGAAAGAGAAAATACCAATAATACAAAATAAGAGGATAATGTGATGCATAATTAATGATTTTGGTGGCATTGTTAAAAAGGAGGTATTTTCTACTAAAAGAAAATAGAAATTTTGTGCCAATGGATTAAAAGGAAAGTATAAAGAGGATAAGTGAGAGGATTTTCATATTTCTAATTATCCACAAAATAAGGAATATTAAGAAGATAAATAGGAGTGAGAAGATTACTTCTCCTTGAAGGAATATGACTCCTATTGGGAGAAGGCCTTGTTAATTTGTAAATAGCCAACCTAGGGCTTCGTTATCCATCCCTTGGTAATGAGATCAGGAGAGATCCCACGTCTCTCTCTCTCTTCCCCATCTCATTCTTCATTATTTTCATTCAAAACCCTAGTAGAGGGGAGCAACATGACCCTGGAGTAGCGAGGAGCCCAGGTGGGGTTACGATGGAAGCTGGATATGCCATGATGCCAGAGCAAGGTCTACCCAGCGTCACCATGCCCTAAACAACACACTGTAGCAGCAACATGACTGCACATGGAGGCTGCAAGTTGCAGGTCTTCCCAGCCAATCTTGTCCATCTTGGCCACCATCTGGGGGTGCTCTGTGTGTGCCAAGGTGTGGCAGAGCTAGGACGGTGGTTGGCTGTGAGCTTCGAACCCTGGGGAGGGAGGGGCAACCCTACAAAGAGCCACCCTCAGCGGCCGCTACTGCTGATCGGAGCTTGAAGATGACCCTTGGCCGATTGGATAGTTCTACCCCTCCACGTATTAAAGAACGGGCTGCTTAAGTGAGGGGAAAATGTGTATTTCTATTATAATCTCAAACAAGCAATGTTGTATGGAGGAGGACGTGGCAGTACGCCATTGGTCGAAGTAAGTTAATTTTACAAAAATCATATTTAAATATTGGTAGCTCAGATGGATGCACATAAAATATGAAAGTTGCTTAGAAAAATGAGGGGAATCCATTAAAAATAGTTTTAGAAGCTAATTACTCTTGCAATTCGAAAAGTAATGGAAGTTATCAACTTTAATGCATTAATGATTCAGAAACCCTAATTTGAGATGATTAATGTATTTAGAAGGGTTTTATAGATGATTAAAGTTGGTATTAACCTGTTAATTATAAAAAGGTACATTAAGAACAAAAAGTATGAACTTTGCACGAAATTAGTTTAATTTAGAGTTTCATGTGCATAAATATGCTTTAATGGGCCTTGAAACCCTCATGTTAGTAATCGTGACTCTTAATGGCATTAATTGTTCAATTCATGATTAAAGTTGAGATATGATAGTTCTAAGCTATTTTGAGTATAAAGGTTCCTAATTGTGAATAAATACCCTAATATGGAAATTAGGATTCTCTAATGGATAAAAGGTGTAATTAATGATAAATAGAATTCATATGTGAATTAGATCATAATGAACTATGAGTTGTTAATCCGGAAGGAATCAAAGATGATAATTAGGCCCATTGATCTTGTCGTGAATTAAAAGGATAAAACTGGTAGTTTTAATGTAAAAGAGGTTTAATGGACTTAACTGATGGATAATTGTGCCTTTAATCCGAAGTTAAGGTTATATGTTGTTAAAAGGTAACTTTAATAGCTTTTGTGAAGAATAGATGAGATCATTAGGGTTTGTGAGTAATTGTATAAAGATTAGGCTTTAAAATAGTAAAAATGAAGTGAAACCCTAATTGCAATGAAAACCCTAAAAGCAGACTAGAAACCCTAGGAAGCAAGCTAGGTTTAATAAGATCTTGATGGCTTGATCAATAATAGGGAAACTGTATGCATATTTCATGATCTCTTTGTGTGCTTGCTTTCCTATTGGATTTCTTTCATTGATTGGATTAACTCTGTCTCACATTAGCCTGATAGGTATGTGGTTAATTATGGTTAATCACATTAGCTTCCCGAAGAGTTTCTCAGATAATTCATCGCATTGAATACAACTTATCAATTGGATGTTCATACTTGCAAATTATAAAGTCACTATGATTATCACAGTTGTAAAATAAGTATGTATTATCACACCTACATGCCACCCTGATGGATGATGCAAAAAGGTCAAGCCCAGGAGGGAAGACCAATGGGCACCATGAGAGGTGACCCCAGGCACCAAGCTTAGGATTGAGAAGGTGGCCTATGATATTGCATGACTAAAGGGCACCATGAAGGGTGACCCCAGGCACCAAGCTCGGGATTGAGAAGGTGGCCTTAAGTCAATGGCAAAAGAGAAACCCTAGAGGGGGTATTCCAGGGTTAGGGAAAAAGCGGTGGAGAATGACATATTGAAAATGTAATTTGGCTTGTTAATTACTTGATTGTGATAATTAGATTGTTAGCCATATTTGCGAAATTTTGGTTGTTCCCACATACCAGCATATTCAATTATGCTGACCGATGTTTTGTTTGTTGGCATTTTAGGTACAAGTTTGAAAAGGACAAATAGCAAAGTGGCATATGTGGAATTAAATAAGAGTTAAAGTACAAAGGAGGATTAGTTAGAATAGACTCCAGATGTGGATATAAGTAGATACCCAAGTTTTTGAAAAAGGTATGCAAAGTTTTATTTTATTACAGCCTTTCAGCTTAGTTGGTAGAATTTGATAATTGTTATTGATTATTTGTCAAACCTTTGATCCTGTTAATTGGGATAATTGCTCTGACCTCTTGGTCTCCCTTAATTGGGGGTTACCGGGAGGCGGGGTCATTACAGGGATTGACTATGAGTGATAGATATGGGATTTATCCCTCCTATTTGGAGTATGATATCCTAGTCCTCTTGATTAGAGAGACTGAGAATAGTATGTCCATACACATGTGAGTCAATATGTTGAGCTGACATATATCTTATGCAGTCTGCTTTGGTTTAAGAAACAAGATTGAATAATAATGAGGATGACTGCTCCATGCCTCTAGTTTAATCTGGATATCAGTGACAAAGGAACTATACAAACATTATAACACCATACACAGATTGTAGGTTGAAGTTACTCCCCAACTTTCCATTCACTTGGGTAGCAATGATGTGCTACTAGCCACCACTCTTTGCTTGTGATGTCATAAGCTAGTTATGGACATTCACTACCAACGTGATATGGGACCTATAGGGTCGCACACATAGGAACTCATCTAGAAGAGGAGTTTGACCTTGAATGATAATTGAATTGATTACTAAAGTATTTAGGTATTTCAATTCACGTAATGGATCAGCTAACCAGACTGCCAAACGATCGGTTCAAGTGTTGAGACTATTGTTTGGAGTGTCAGGCATATTGTATTGTACATTGGTTGGAATTCTATTTGACCTAGGCTGCGAGATGCCCGTCTCACTTTTGCAAAATGGTCTTCTGTCTTGGTACAAGATGCCCATCCCAGTTGCACCAAATGGCCATTTGGTTTGATACAAGACGCCCATCTTAGTTGCACCAAACGCCCATTTTGGGGGTACGTCAAGTTGAGTACTAATTGGAATTGAATTTCCAACATATGTGCAGAACTGGAAGGTGTGAAATGGCCATTTCACCTAGAGAAATAACCCTCTCATGCGTGAGATGACTGTTTTGTCACATGTAGGTTGTGAAACTTCCAAAAAAGTTGTGAAAATTCAAGATCTACTTTCCCTTTCCACTTCTACTTTAGTCCCGCATTGGCTAGGGACTGAGAACCCTGACCCTAACCCCTCCTGTATATAGAGGGGTACTGGGGGCTTCCTAGAACAGAACTATTACACAGACAATTTAGAATTGGTTGCTCTGACAAGTGTTGTCTTCTCAAGTTTTGGTAATCACAAGAGCCCAGGCAAGTCCTACCCGACTAGGGAGGGATAGCCATGGGAGAGCAACAACTGAGGATCATTGTTGTGGGAGAGTATGTTGGTGACTAGTACACCAACAGGAGGGACAACTCTTTATCTGTTCCTACAGGATGACAGGAGTTTGAGTTGGTCCGTGTGGACTATTCAAGAGGCAAGTGTCTATTGGCGGTTGCTAGGAGGGCAACGTCAACTCATAGTCCATAGAGAGATCTGAGGAGCTACTGCAGTAGTTGTCTGAGTCTGATGTCCATGGAGGAGCAGTCAGATGAGTCCAAGTGTCAGTAGTAGTTGCACAGACACTATCCAAGACAGAGTGTGTGTCTACATCAATGAGGATTGTCGCTGGACTTGCTATAAGACCAGGTATATCTTCATGAAACCATCCTTCTCATTGCATAGTTATTGACATGATCTGCTGGTTAATGGAAAATATGTCAGTAAAATTTTTGTTCAACTGCCTACCTAATGTCGTATTTCCCTACAAATAATACCAAGGGCCTTATGATATTGTGCCCAACATTAGAATTGGGAATAGGGAGCCAAAATGGGAATCCAAAAGATAGTCAAAGAGGAGAGACAATGAGAGTGGATTGCATAATTATATTGTAGAGTGTGATGATTGTGAAAGAGAGACAGTTCCTTTTAATCTCGTTGAAGTTCTTAACTAATTTTTTGGTCTTCTTCACCGAACTTGTTCCTCATTGGATATTGCTTTGGTGTTTACTATCTACATTGATTAGATCATTATATTTTTCTTTGTGCATGCTTGGGCTTTATCTCCCTTTAAAAACCTTAGGGGTTAAACCTTTTGTGAGTTAATTCAACCTTTATCAGAGTAGTCTTGTTGTGAGACAACCAAAAATAATATGTGGAACATAAAAGTTTGGCCATGTCGAGTAGTACCCTTAGGATCCACCCACATAAATTTTATTGGAGATAGTATTGTGAAATTATGTATTTTGTATGAACAGATATTAAATTGTTTTCTCATTTTATTATATATCATCTCAAAATTTATGATGGAACATGTCACCCATTATAGGGGTTCTGGTATGTTTTGGGTATCAAGAGGAATGTATTGTCTGATAGAGAACTTAAATCTAATGGTATAAAAATATAAATACAAGGTTGAGTCTTGAAAGTCATTCACAAAGCACAAGTGATCTTGAAGGATTATATTGTAATGGTGCATATATGTTGGATGCACATGTTATAACATAAAGAGGAGAATTTAATGGGAAATCTACTTATATTAATGGGATATATAAGATAGTATCACTCAGTGGAGGGTGTCATGAACCTGAACACAACTGCATGTATTCAACACTCAGGTACAGTCAGGCTCGAGATTGGAAATTTAATGGTTGTAGATGCAAAGTTGTGTTTTTTTGGAAGGAGGAAAACATGGGACGGCCAACTATGGGGTACCACTGAATGGGTGTGACTAAGAGAAGGCATAAATATATAGAATGAAGGGTCAAATATGTGAAGTATGTGGTAGGTGGAGAAAATGCAATTTATTAGAGTTTACACCTTGATGAGCTCTTATATGGATGGTTTGGTCAGACAATCCATACACACACTCTACATGAGCATGCATTGGTAGAGAGCTTCATGGAAAAAAATCAAATTATAAGGGAATAAGAACAAAAGAAGGATAAGATAAAGTATCTTGAAGAAGAAAACACACTTCAACAAATACGATTCATGGTGGACATTCATGAGATAACGTCTCTTATCCAATTTTAGAGATAATACCTACAATCTTTAATTTTTATAAGAGTTCAAAATATTGATATGCTTGGAATCAAATATATTGTTTCGTCTTATTCTCTTCTCCTTGCTTATTTAGTTTGGTCTTACCTGCCTTATTGTGTTTCGTCTTATCTTTTATCTAGTCTTATCTAGTCCTATAGTAATTTTATAAATAGGACTGAAGGACATATTACATGGTACTTCAACATTGGGAGGAAAAGTAGGATGCTAAAATAAGAAGTGAGAAAGTGGAAGCCATAAAGATAGAAAATATGAAAAACAATGAGAGTGATTTAGAAAATTCTTTTATTAAGTATGGGAGTTGTAAAGGAACAACAATTCCGTGTAATATTGTTGAAGTTGCTTAGTCAAATTTAGAGTCTTCTTTGTCATATATGTCTCTTGTCACATATTTTATTGGTAGTTATTTGTTTTATCAATCGAGTTATTATATTTTTATTTTTGCATGCTTTGTTTGCATCTTGCATAACAATTTGTTGATCATGAAGCTTCCAAAAATTGCTTCTACTTGAACACTATCTCTTTTGTTTTTATGGATATATATTGTCATGCATATTTGATATTTTTATCTATTTTCTTGTATACATGTGTGCATAGATACATGTACACATATGTGTAGATTACATCTACCATCCATCTATATTGTAAAGATAGAATTCATCAGCTAATACATGCTTTATATGTTTATAAAAAAGGCACAATCTATATTATATTAGAAGGAATGCATTGGGTTTCTTCTATAATTTTTTACTTTTTTCTTAAATTACAAAGTAGTCCTTGTATTCTAATAATTACTATATAGAATATAGAATTCATCAGCTAAGACATACTTTATATGCTTATCAAAAGGGAACAATCTATATTATATTAGAAGGCATGTATAAATTTTTGTGTGTAATTTTTTACTTTTTCTTAAATTACAAAGTATTCCTTATATTAATATTTATTATATAAAAAAGAGTATGAGAGGTATTTCATGTAATTTTTTATTATTTTTAGTTACAAATTAAATTTTTACTTTAATAGAGGAACGTGTATGAGATGTTTCATGGGCGATTTAGATGCATCTTTCTCTTTTACTTCTTAAAACTACAAGTTGGTCTTCTAATAATCTATACTATATAAGTAAGTTCGTTCAGGGTTGTCTATGCATTTTTCATTCAATTTTCTAAATTATAAACTAGTCTTTGTAATCCAAATCATACTAGGAGGCACTATGATTTTTTTTGATGTTTTTATATACTAGTTAGTCTTTTTTTTCTAGTAAGCAGTCGTATCATAGTATTGAAGGGTTTAGATGTAGCCTTTTTTTAATTTTTAACATACAAAATTGGTCATTTTGTATTCTAATAAGGTGGTATGGAAGGACGTGTGAGGCATTTGAATGAAGTTCTTAATTTTTAGTTTATCAAACATAGATCGACATTTGTCTTACTATATAAGAAAAGTCATGTAAATGATTGTATAAAATTCTCTTCGGATTTTTTTAATTGTTAATTGGTCTTGTGTGTTTTTATAAGGTTATATGTACAGATATAGTCGGATTTGGAGCCTACCCATCATTACACTGCATCACAACTTTTTTTATGATCTTTAAGATTAGGAGTGTGGCACAACCAACGTCAGAGAAGGTGGCTCACTTGGACATGACACGAGGAAGGATCTGCAAGGTGATGTTACTGACACCAGGAAGCAATCATATATGTTTCATCTTTTGTTTCTCTTTTTATTGATGTTCATTTTAAACATTGTCTAGTCTGACATGAGATAAAATTGGTTTCAACAAAGGTTTTTTCTTCTAACCCATCTTGCTACAACATATTTTTTGTAAACAATATTGTTATCACCTTTTTAATTTAGATATTATGATGCAATGTGGGGTATATTAACATAACTTAATAATCTCAAACTCGTACCTAGTACCCCTATATTGAGCATATAAATATGTACATATACATCTACATGTTTACATAACGTAAAGAATAGCACTACTTATTTAACACTACATGGGATTGGAGTAAAGAATAGCACTACTTATTTAACACTACATGGGATTGGAGTAAAGAATAGCACTACTTATTTAACACTACGTGGCATCGCACTCCACCGTGACAGGCAAGAGTTTCTACCAATTCTACTTCGAAACCATACGATCCGTACCTGCAAAACAGAGGGCACTGAAGTTGACGGGAAGTGCCCCATCGTAAAAAGAAGCTTATATAGCGAATGCCTAAACCAAGTTCTTTCTTTGAATATTGTCCTCTTTCTTTTCTTCCATTACTACTTGTTTGCTTTACCTAATCATTTAAGGTTTGAGAACAGCATGGAGTAGCCAGTATTTTATGGCAAACCCGGTTCTGATAGAAGACCATTCCATGTGTTTCGCTTTTGCGCTACCTAGCTCCGGCTGGAAAGCACAATCCAGCCCAGATTCGCTGCCAAGTGAAAAGCTACCCGATATGGTCTCTCCAGGAAAAGAATGGTCCACGTCCTAACTCTTATGTCGGTACTATAAGTTTTGGTCTACAATTGTACTGTAGGCATCACTTTTCATTGGTATCCAAATGTGTAGGTGTTGTCATAGTTTGTCTCTTTTCCTTCTATGTTTTTTTTATCGTAAATGCCACTTAGTATATAATAGATAGGTGCTCCAGCATGTTGTGACCACATGTTGGAGGAAAATAGTACAAAAAACATAACAGTAAGCTCTGGACACCACCAGTGTTGAGAGCTAGGCAATGTGATAATGGGGGGGGGGGCACCCCTTAAACAAGCCCCAAAAGGATGAGCTTTAAAAAGCTAAGAAAAAAAATGTCAACGGCAACATAGCAGGTAATGAAGTCAATCAGTCAGCAAAATCATCCGTGGTCTTTATAAGCCAATATCGTCACGCTCGATCTCCCCCAAGGTGTATGTGCGGATCGAGGTGTGGAAGCTCATGTCTTTCGTCAGGAGAGATGGAACGAAGCCATTGTTTCTATCATCGTCACCTGGGCAAAGCGAACATGAAGTAAAGTAGCTTGTATATTAGATTTAACTATATCATCCGGGTGAGGTGAATGGTATCTACGATGGTTTCTCTCGTTCCAGATGTGCCAAGCTATGATGATGATGGTAGAAGCGTGGGTAATTTTGAATCTAGATGATGTGGTTTTTGTAAATTGTGTGGTGATGACTTCTCGAAGTGTGGGTTGGGTGAGGTGTGTGGGATTTAGAAATTTTTGCATGATGTTGCGAGTGTAGGGACAGAGGTGGAATATGTGGTGGATGTACTCACAGTCCATGTAGCAAAAGTGACATCTGGATGGTCCATGAATACCCCGATTGTGAAGGTTTTGATCGATGAGAAGCTTGTTGTTCCATAACAACCATCCGAAAAGTTTGAATTTGAGGGGATGTTTGTGTGACATATGTGTGTGATGGAATTGGTGTAGCCTCTATAAGAGAAGAATCTGTATGCATTTTTAGTGGAGTATCTAGGGCCCCAGATCCATTGCACTTGGGAACGTGTATCATGTTCTAAGATTTGAATTACATTTGAGGTGGGGATGATGGGAAATTGGTGTGCCAAGGTGTGTTTGAGGGTGTGGTGTCTGCGGCTGCTGCTGAGTGCAAGGGCTCTCTGAATGTTGATATTCTGAAGAGAGCGTAGGATGGCATGTGAGATGGAGAAGTTGGTGATGGGTTGATTTTGGTATCATGGGTCAGACCAAAAGTGAATGTTGAGGTGACTGTGTGGCGGCGTGTGTATTGTTGCTTGGATGAGGTAGAGAATGCCGTTGAGGTGTTTCCATAGGGAGGAGGCTGATTTCCTCTTGATAGGGTGCCATGGGGGTTGTTGAGTGTATTATTTTTGCATGACATGGTCAGACCAGGCGGAGTGAAAACCTCTAGAGGGGGGGGTGAATAGAGTTTTATAGAGATTTTAAAATAATTTAAACTCAAACAACCAAAGTAAAAGATAAGAAGAGAGACACAGGTGTTTAGAGTGGTTCCACCTTAGCAAATGCTAAGGAGTCAGTCCACTACCCGGTTGCTTACCCAACCGGGATTTTGAAAGTATTGAATTTTATTACCTTTTAAGGATGTTACATAAAATTACAACACTCTCTAAACACCCTTTGGACAGCCTTCACCTAGAAGTAATCTTGCCAACCTTGAAGCAGCCTTCCTTGGAGTAACTTCAAGCTCCCCCTTGAAGTAGCCTCCCTCCCGAAGTAGCTTCCCGTCAAGATAGCCTTCTGAAGTAGTCCAAAGTCCTCCTCTTCACACGAAGAGCTTCACCCTCTTCCTATATGCAGCCTCCTCCCTGGAGTAGCAACGAAGAGTACAAATATTACAAGGAACAAGAAGGAAAATAAGAAAGTACAACTTATCCTTTTAAGCTCAAGGCTTGAATTGCCTATATCAAGCGTATGGATTTTCCTAGCCAAGGTAATAGACTTGTGGATGCTAGGGTTAGGAAAATCTAGCCTATAGGACGAGCTTGAGCTAGATGGAATATGGCCAAGTGATCACAGTGCTCAATTGCTTGTAAAAGATTGCTCAAGAGTGCTTAGAAAGAGTTCTCAAGTGTAGCAAGGTTGATTCTAGTGTCATATGGCTTGTCCTATTTATAGGGATAGCCTAAGTATGCTTAAGGACCTTCTAGATAGTTTCTAGGGGGTTCCAAGTGCTCAATTAGCCGTTAGGAATAGATTGGTCGTTTTTACAACGGCTAATTGCTTTAACTCTGCAGATTCTGTCAGAGACCGTCTCGGTCGACAGATGGTCGACCGAGACACCCACTCGGTCGAGCTTTTCTCGACCGACAGGCTCTCTGAGTGCAACGTTCACTTCCAACTGCCAACTAACTCATTTGCTAAGTCTAACGGCTACTTTAGGTCAATCTCGGTCGAGAAGGTTGTCGACCGAGAGTGTCTCGGTCGAGGAGTGTGTCGACCGAGATTGACTCTGTTTCAATCTATCAATTAAGATACTAAGTGTGTGCATGAGTGTGCATAATGTGATCCTATTGGAAGGGATGACTTGTCTAACTATGGTGTGTAGCTAGGGAAGATCCAATGCTTGATTTACATGCAATCTAGGTACTTGTACATTATATAACTGTACAAGTTTTTACAATAGTGATTACATTGCATGAAAATAAAACTATAAACTTATGATCTCCCTAGTTGCTTCGTCATCCACCATAATCCTGCACACTCAAGTAGCTCGTTAGATAAATAAGAATGAAATGTTTGTCATCATCGAAACAAAGGGGATTTATCATAATATCCAATTTATCCAACACGGAGATCCTACGATGGCAAAGTTGTGCAATAATCTTGAGGAGAAGACAGACATTGTGTAATCTAATGTCAATGATGCCCCATTCCCCTTGGTCAATGGGGGTTGTGATGAATCTTCAGTTGGTCAGGTGGATGTGTTTACCCCTGTGATCCCATAAAAACTTTCTTCGAATCTTGTCATTCCTTTTTCTTTCAATCTCTCAAATTTTCTCGCGCTCTCTTCCGAAGTTCATATTTGGTTTGGTAAACATCTGTCATCAATAGTCAAATTTCTTAAACTTCGTCGTAATTGTTTTATCGAATCATTCAATATTTATATGTTTCCCTAATCTTCAGTGGCCGAGTAAGAATTTTAGAGCGGATGAGGCACAAATACAAAATGGTGATCTTAATAAAATTCAATGTGTTATGATATCAAAGAATATTAAAAATGTGTAACCGGTACAATATGTGGATAGAAACATGTCTTCCTTTTCATCGCCAATTCTCGCTCATACAATTGTCACCTAGCTAATCTTTTTCATTTTTTAATGGTTCTATATCAAAGAAAGAAAAGTAACTACACCGTACCATATACATCCTAATTGGATTAAACGGAAAAAGAAATAGATTTTTCAATCAGTTTCGTAGAAGATAAAATGAAACGTGCTTGCATTGGTAATTTGTAAGAGAGAAGAAGAAAAACAAAGACGACATAGCACGCTGCCGTCAAATAAACAAGTTAAAAACGAAAATTTTGGATGAGAATAAATAGTCAAGACTTATGAAAAGCATATCAGAAGTAGCGTCGACGTCTGTCTTGCACCCTTATTTGAAATCCATAAATAAACATATAAACTTCGGTGAATTAGTCAAATAAAGTAGTATCTTTGGAGTTTCATTTAGCATTAGGAATCACGATAACACATATGGTATATAAGCAAATGAACCAAGACCCGTCTACAGATATATTGTTGTTTTAGTCTCATGCACGCTTTCGGTTTAATGCCTTCAATCTATGATTAATCCTGTTCAAGATAGTCGTTTTCAATATCTCGCAGGACGGGCGCACACGGATGTAATCTTGGAAGCAATCTAGGAAACCGTCAACGCAGTAACACACGCAATCAAACACATGCTGAGTTCACGGAGGATGAGCAACTAACGTAATCAGGCACATCATTGTAAGTTTATAAGCTAGTCACTCAGTAATTACTAAGCTTGTTTTTCAGCAAGTACTAGTACTGTCGGTTAAAATGGTTCTTTCACGTCGGTTTCCAAGCGATACTCAAGTGGATACTAAAGATAAATTCCTACAACATCGGTTATAAAACCAACGACATAGAGTCAACCCGATTACAACAAAAAAAAAAACCGACACCGGTAGGATCTATAGTCGTTGGTTATTTTTTAGAAAACCGACGCCTATCAACATACTCGAACAAAAACATTTGGCCCGGGTTAGAGCACATTTGTCGGTTTTCTATATATAACAGACATCGTTGACAAAAATTGACCTTTTTTTAATGTAACCGTCACCAGTAGGATCCATAGTCATCGGTTATTTTATAAAAAAACTGACGCTTGTCTCCATACTCGAACCAAAAAAATTGGTCTAGGTTAGAGCATAATTGTCGGTTTTCTATAATTAACCGGCGTCGTTGGCATTAATTGATGATTTTTTTAGATAACTGACGATTAAGTATTATTTTTTTAATTATCATCTTGCAGGTTTGCTGTTCGGCTGGTCAGCAGGATGCAGAACTTGTAGTTCAGAACTATAGGTTTACAATGTCCTGTGATTTCAGCTAACAACAGGCCACAAACTAGTAATAACAAGATGATCAAGATTATCTATACATCATGTGTTTCACACACATGTATAAACACAATTAATTCATTCATATGATTCACACACATGTAGAAACCTATAGTTCTATTCATTCTTCCATTTTCACATTCGCACACATGTAGTAACTTGCAGTTCCATTCATTCATCTCTTTTCACATTTACACAAATGTAGAAGCACATTCATTCATTCATCTTCACATTCATTCACATGTATATATAAGAAAATTTTAAAAAAATCATTCACACATGTATATATAAGCTTGTCTTTCAAAGTTTAGAAACGTCATTAAATATAGAAATAATTATGACATCAAAGTTTAGAAATATCATTCTTTATCATCATCAATACCCCGATTATAATAAAAAATCGCCACCCTTTCAAAGGCTTTTGCTCATTGTTCTCTTATATCATCTAATTGTTCCATCGTATAGGGAATATATACATCTAATAACTTTTCCCCTATAGTGAAGTCACTAATTTTAAAAACCTGCTAAGAGAATAACGTATATATAATTAATAAGTTTGATATTATCATATTATCTAATGAGACTATAGTTATATATGATGATCAAGACTATATAATACATGATGTATGTTTTGATTTCTTGTGCAGCATATCTGACAATTAGGTCCATATTCCGCATCACGTAGTATCCACATGCCCTGTCGTTGTCTTGTACAACACACTTTAAATTTCAACATACAAAATGTTAATAAATAAAAATAAGCATAGTTCACATAAATAATATATACATTGGAGTCAGGAAACTACATTCACATTCTCCCAGACTAACACTTTTTTTATTGCACATGTCTCCTCCAATTTTTTTGAATTTTTTTAAAGCCCTATACATTTATGTAACACATTAAATTGCATAACTAAATAGTAATGTAACAATAGATGTTAACATATATAAATATAAAAAATTTCTCACGTAAATAATGACATTTTCATTATGTGTCCCAAATTGTCTAATTCCTTCCCCTCAGGGTCTAGATAATAAATAATTAACGTCTTGAGGACAATAAGTAGTAACTCTCAATGCTTACCACTAAAGATAAGAAACTTAAAAATATATAACTCAAAATCCACAATAAAATGTGATTTTCTTAAGTCCAAATTATAAGGAAACTTACTCAACATGGAATTGAGCTATTATCACGCTCTTCTTTGCTTTAACAAAATATTTAAAAGTGATAGAGTAGTATAAGGTAACTGATGAAGGTTATTTATGTACACGACTGATCAAGGATGGAATTAGAAATCCCACATGGGTAAATGAAAATTTTATACATACCCTATGTAAGTGGCTGCAAAACATATATTACGTTTTTTTTTTGGATACTAGTTAAACTAGTTACATCAGAGAATTTCTTGAAAGAGAGACGGGAAGGACTTAAGATCATCTAGGTAGATATGAAGAGCATGGGATGGACACTCATTCCACATCATGGATGATGATGGTTGCTTCAAACAAAAATTAGCTAAGGCATCAGTCAGTTTGTTTTGGCTCCTTTGCTGATAAATAACTTTCTGGTTAGCTGAGTTCCGTAGGGCATCAATAATCTTGCTTGTGAACAGGAAGTACTTGTCTGGGGGCTTCTTGGATTTAGTTGCCCATTGCACCGCATTCCATGAGTCAGAACTGATCAAAGCATCTGAGAGACCATTAAATATATTACGTATGTATTAATATATAAGAAAATAGATCACCGTATATAAAATAAGGTATATAGATATATAAACAAGATCTCACCATATCCATAGCTCTATGATAGATGTGTTCAGCCAATCATAACTAAACAACTCCAAAATATCTTGTATAAATATATTATTATCATATGATTGGCCTGCAATACCTTCTTAATAGAAACAATCATAGGACAATTTTTAGGATGTTCACCTATCCATATTACCATACCCCTGCATTGAGGACCTATCGAGTCGTATAGGTCCTTTGCAAGCCAACTAGGTACTTCAGGAGGAGGTAGAGGTGGAGGACAAGTTGTATCGGGTTTCTTCCCTTTGTCATGTATATATAATTTCATATCAATTGTCATGTATACACATATATACAAATTAACGTAATGTAAATTTACCATACATGATCAGTATAGATGACATCCGTTTCAGGCCACAAGACCACTCCGCCTTCTTCTTCACCAAGCATGTCAGTATCTGGGTGGGCATATGACAATGGATGATGCCTCCAAGAAGTGAACACAAGCCTCGGGCTCACACAAACTGGACCATCAGGTATTGGAGTGTCATGAATCGTGTGCCCTGGAAGGTGTGGGTAAGCCTCACCCTCTACAGTGATGAATTCTTTCAATTTTAGATGGCATGGCTTCACCCCCTATAAATTTGCATAGAGTATGTTATATATATAAATAAACATATCATCTTGAAAAGACTAGTTACTATGTCACTAAAATACTTACATCATACATGTTAGGTGGTGGGTCTATAAGATTACTCCCAACCACCTCTACAAGATTACTCCCAACCACCTCTACCGTAAGGGAAGAGCGGCATGCCACAGGTACTGTCAGAGTGGCAGACTGAGATGCCTACCACTTTCTCAATGCTTCCTGGACTCTCTTATCAACTAACTCATCTACTCTTTTATCAACTAACTCATCTACCTATACATAGCCAAAAGAAACACTTTTTTATTCATGAATTCTCTTTCCAATAACATTCTAAAAAGAGAATAGGTTACTCAGCTTTTGAAAGTCCCCCTTTTTGGATATGTTTGCGTTGTGATGGCCCAAAGAACGCTCTTAGGCCCACTCCAGTCCCTACAACTCTGACACGTCCATGATGCTCTGAGTTATTGAGACAAACTATCAATTCATCCTTTGTTCCCTCAGGGATGAACGAGCCTTGCTTCCTCTGCTCATGAAGCTCCCGCTAATCATCATCAATAGAAATTGGTAAGTAAACATAACAATCATCAATACTAATTGCTCTGAGAGTTGAATTTTACCATTTTTACATCCGCCCTAGCAGTTACGGGATTGGTTATATCTTCTTTTTTATTTTTCCTCCCAGATATCAACACATCATAGTGATGCAGAGGTGCGGGAGTAGTGGTAAAGGACTCAGCAGCCTCAGTATTAGGAGCAATAGGCAGTTGAACAGAAGACGTTTGTAGTTTTTAGCAAAGAGATGCATAGCCACCTGGACCCATCATGTGGTCATACACATTCAGTGCATGTCTTACTCTTTGAGCATCGCTCATAGCCTTGTTAGTAATCACATTGAATTGGCTAGTAACAATCAATGTCAATTGTGAATAGGTGAATTCATAAGAATGTATATTAATTAAATTGGGAGTGACGCTTAATACCTTGAATTCATCAAGATTTCTCCTCGAAACAAATGCCTTCCACTCAGTCAGGTCCAGGTAGTTCCATTGCTCAAGGGCTGACTTCTTCCTCTTATCAAGCTCTCATATGTATTGTCGGTTGAGAATTGTCTTATAGTTCCTTAGGACCCTCCCACAGCGTTACATCACCTTTTTACAATGTATACTTTCATCCAGTTCAAATATACTCTACAAAATTTCACATATTTAATAGAGTATTCTAAAAATAGAATTGTAAATAACTTTAAAAATAGAACTGCAAATGATATTATCTCACACATAGTTCTTTCCATACTAAGTCTTTCTTCTCTTTACGAACTATATGCCAAGATTCTACATTTACACTACAATGGCTACGAGTAAGTACCCCAAGATATGAAACAAATGAGATGCGATTCTTTCCAACTGGATTTCCTGCATGATCAAAATCCACAACCAATTTTGATCTATTGCCTCTTTGTTGTAGTAACTTATTCATCATAGTGATGCCCCTAATTTTTTCAATTTTTTTGTTGCTCGTCAAGTTACACAAGGTTTTCAGGGGGCACATCATCAACCAAAAAATTGATAAAAAAAACACATATAGGATATAACTTATAAATGGACATACATATAGCTAGATATAGGATATATTGTAAAACTTACATTGTGAGGTGGCGCCTCACCCTCATGATAATCATCATTACGCTCATCATACTCATGGTCAAACATCTGAAAGTGTCATATAAAAAAAATCAAACATTTAAAATTTAACATAACTAGAAATTAATATAACATTGTAAAGTGCATATCAATCTAACATTAAAAAAATAAAACATTTTAAAAAATAAAAACATGCCTCTACTGTTGATATATTTTATTAATTAACATTCCTTCGGTGTGATCTCTGTGCACATATAAGTCATCGTTAACTTCAATATATGGTGTTGGAAACCCAACTGAGAATGGACTCGAGTCATCATACTTATCATATTAGTCTTCTTCATCTATAGGATCTTTAATGAACTATCTTTTACCATGAAGAACAACCGACCATTTTTCATTTACACGATCATCGATATAAAATACTTGTTTTTCCTATGATGTTAATATGAATGGTTCATCCTTCTCGCCAATCTTTTCAAAATTCACTAATGTGAAATCCAATCCATCCACTATAACTCCTTTGGTATTATCAACCCAATTACACTTAAAGAGAGAAATTCTAAAATATATGTAGTCGAACTCTCATATGTCTTCAATGACATGATAATATGACATTTTAGCTTCATGTGGACTCTTATCTTTCATGCTATAAAAAAACAATGAAGACAGTTGAAGGGTGACCCCACTGTTTTGGAAGACGCTCTTATCATCTTGACACTCTATGTAATATGAGAACCCATTTATGTCAAACCCTTCATAATACATAACTTTCATTTTTGGTTTAAAGGCGAGGCATTTGATATTTTCAACAATATTATTTGGTATTTGAGATAGTTGATGTAAGACTTTATCTTCAAACCACTTAATAAATGTCTTGTTATGCTATCTAGCAAGCCACATTGAATTGGCTTGAGGATATTGTTTCTTGATGAAATTGGTATGCTCTGTGATATAAAAACTCACTTCTTCGATGTTGTGTAAAATATACAAGTGAGCTTGTTCCAACATCTCATGGCTTATTACTTTCATCTGTGCTCCTAAAATCCCTTTGCCAGAATACTCCTCCATATTCTTGTCATTTACAGGAGCGTCATTACCACTCAGAAAGTCATTGCAAAAATCCATAACCTCTCTCACCACATAACCCTCAATGAAACTCCCTTCAGGCCGACGGTTTTAAACATCACCTTTAAACACGCTCATGTATCGTTCAAAAGGATACATCCAGTGCAAGAAAACTAGTCCGAACATTTTCACTTCCCTAGTCAAGTGGACAACAAGATGTACCATGATATCAAACAATGAAGGAGGAAAATACATCTCAACATGACATAGGGTAACAACCACTTCTCTTTGCAACTTATTGAGATTCTCAGGATCAATAACTTTGCTGCATAGACTGTTGAACAAGAAACAAAGTCTGGTGATTGAAACCTTACATGCTTCGACTGTATAGATCGAATTGCACATGCAATATTTGTTGCATTAGAGTGTGACAATCATGAGATTTAAGACCTATCAGCTTCAGATCTTTCATTGATACCAATCTACGGATGTTGGAAGAGTAATCTTGTGGTACCTTTACATTAACCAAACACTCGCAAAAAGCTTTCTTCTCCTTTGTAGGAAATTTATAACAAGCATGAGGTAAATATGTTCTCCGATCATTACTAACTACTTCTGCTAATTTTTTCCTTATTTCTATTTCACATAGGTCCATTCTGGATTTCATTCCATCTTTAGTCTTACATGGTATATTCAAAAGAGTACCAATGATGCTATCACATACATTTTTCTCAACATGCATGACATCGATACAATGCCTACTGCCAAAGAACTCCGATAAGGAAGATCCCAAAATATTGACTTCTTCTTGAATAAAGATTTGTCACTTTGTGTGGGCATGATACATTGTGATCTCTTACCAAATTCATTGACAAAGTCTTTTACTCTTTCATAAACAACCTCCCCTAGTATAGGTTTATGCGCATCTCATTCCTCATTCCATCCATTGAACGCTTTGTGCAACCTTGATACAGATGGAATTTTGGAAGAAACCTTAGATGACCAATATATACAGTTTTGCCGTCATGTTTTAGTCATATTGAATCAGTGTTCTCTTCATATATAGGACATGCTTTGGATCCTTTTACACTATATCAAGACAAATTCCCATATGCCAGAAAGTCATTAATAGTGCAAAAAAACATAGCATGCAAACGAAATGTCTCTCTATGTGAAGCATCATAGGTCATTATACCTTCACCCTAGAGTTTCTTTAAGTCATCAATTAGAGGTTCAAGATAAACATCCATATAATTTCTAGGATTTGTAGGGCCCGATATCAACAATGACATCATAACATACTTATTTTTCATACACAACTAGGGAGGAAAATTGTATATAAAAATCATAACAAGCCAAGTGATATGTTGGCTACTCAATGTCTCATATGGATTCATCCCATCGGTACAAAGCCCAATTCTTAGATTCTTGACTTCTTCACCAAATTTAGGCTACAATAAATCAATCTTCTTCCACTTTGAGAAATCAGACGCATGTCGTAGGATCCCATTATTATTTTTCTTAACCTCTACATGCCACCTCAAATTCTTCACATCTATCGGATTGGAAAACAAGCGTTGAAACCATGGTATTATAGGTAGATACCACATCAACTTGGCAGGAGAACCAATTTTGGACTTCTCTGAAGTCGTTATTTTATATCTTGACGCCACACATTTTGGACAATCTTTAAATCCACATAGTTCTTTTGAAAAATTACACAATCATTAGGGCATGCATGTATCTTCTTAGCCTCCATTTCCATTGGGCATAATAATTTCTTTAACTTGTATGTTGAGATCGGAAGCTCATTTCCTTCAAGAAGAATTTCTTTTAACAAAAACAACAATGATGTGAAGCTTTTGTTGCTCCATCTATTGTTAGCCTTCAGATTGTACAATCTCAACACAATGCTAAGCTTCATAAACTTAGTAGAACCTGTGTATAATAGTCTCTCAACATCATGCACAATGTTCCTAAACATGGATAGTGGATCAGTGTGCTCTACCCCACAACTATCCAACATCTCATCAATGATGTCTATTGGAACCGGTTCGTTCACATCTATGTCATCGGCGACAATTTCTTCTTCCAAACAAGCACTGCTATTGACATGTATTGATTTCAGGTTTGAAATCTCTCCATGCCAGTATCATTATGTATAGCCTTGAACAATCCTATTCCACATGACATGACTTTTGATTTCGTCACCAGTGTTGACTTTCAAGTTGTTGCCACAATGCCTACATGGACAATAGAACCTATCTCTAGGTTGTTTCCTATGTTCCTCCACAAATCTAATAAACTGATCAAGACCAGAAATAAACTCTGGGGTGCAGCGATTTGGAATGGACATCCATGATCTATCCAATATATAATCAAAGATATATTATGGTTTAGGGAATACATATTAAGTTAAGGATTTACAAATAGATTAGGGTTTATTGTTTTATATTTAGGGATAAAGATTTAAAAATTAGGGTTTAGCGTTAAAATATTAGGGTTTATGGTTAAAAGATTAGGGTTTAGGAGTCTTATAATAAATGTGTGTACCACCTATCCCATTCTTGAACATCTAATCTCACTAGTAAGTGTATAATGTGTATTGGGTTTTCAAGAAAATTTTAGCAGCATTTCCTTATAGTTCTGTAAGGACCCTGACCTTCGTTTTGGGCTTACCTTGTTTGTTGTGCCTAAACCTTATGCTTGGTTGCTTGCTAATCATCTTTAGTGATGATTAGGGTTTGTTTGTCCTTAGTTGAGAGCTGGAGGTGCTACTTGCAAAATAACCTAAGATAGGGTTGGAGAGCAAGTTTGTCACCTTGAGAGATGTCTTTCTCTCTCTTTGCTTCCTCTAGGGTTGAGAGGAAGGTTTGGGCTCGTGCCTTGAGTTGTCTTGGGATTGGTTGAGCTCTTTTGGGGCCTTGTTTTCCCTTGTTTGGGCCTTGCCTTGCTTGGTTGAGCCCTGTATCGGGCAAGGATGCTTTGTATCAGCCATGGGGTATCGCCCATGGGGGTGTATCGGCCATGGAAGAGTAGTGTGTCAGCCTTTGACCTTTGTTGACCTCCTTGCCTTGGTTGTGTCACCCTAGCTTGGACATGTGGCTGAACCTTGTTTGAGTGGTGGCATGGCATGTGCATGAGTTTTGCAAGGTGGTAAAATGTGTGGACAAGTGTCCCTTGGTAAGGTGACACCTTGCCTAGGTTTAACCTTGACCCCCATCTATATATGCCTTGCTTTTCTCTTCATTAGGAACCCTTTAGCTCTTTGTTGCTCCTCTCTTCCTTGTGTGCACGATACACCTCTCCCTTGCAACCTTTGGTGGCCTATCCCCTTGAAGGAGTTCTTCTTCTTCTTCTTCCTTTAGCTTGGTGGCCGAGCCCTAGATGGGTCTTGTTCTTTGGTAAGCATCTTCCCTCTCTCCTTAGCATCTTCTTCTCCATCTTGCCTACTCTTCGGCCATGGTGGTTATGCTTCTTGTTCCTTTTCTTGAGGTGGACAAAGTGGTGAGCTTGGAGCTAGGAGCTTGAAGCTTGGAGCTTTGGAGCTTGAGGAGTTTGCTTAAGGCAGGTTACATAACTTCTAACCCTAGCTATACTACCTTCTCTATGTTGCATGTTTCATATATAATGATGATCGGTCATTGCATGTTATGTTTCTTGCTCTAGTATATGTTGTTGATCTTATGGATATAATGAGCATGATGTTGTTGATGGTTTATATGCCTTTACACCTAGTTGGCCGAACCATGGTTTAGGGTTTCCTTGTTGGGCAACACTCTTTTTGTCCTTAGTCTAGAAAAGTGAGTTTGATCTCTAGTAATGTGGGCAATACCCCTCTCTCCAGTAGGTTGAGAGGTGAGCTTGTATTCTAGTTGCTTGAGCAACACCCTGAGATCGAGGAGAGGCTAAACAGGGGGGACGACCATCCGCACCCAAGGCATCTAAGAAGGTCTCCGTCGCCTCCTGGATCAGGCTCTCAACCCTCCTCGTCAGCAGCCTCATCAGGATCATCGTCCACTTCCTCCTCAAGTGGGCCATCCCCAACGCCCGAGGAAGGGACGCCACAAAGGTCAACCAACGGAGCTCCAGCAGGATAGGCGAGCTCCCGCAGTCAAGAAGAAGCAGCTCCCTTAGTCCACCTAGATGAAGCTGAGGATGACAACGAAGTCATCAGTGTCGGGGAGGACTCTTCTGATGAATCAGAGGGAGAGGGGGGGGGACATATGTGCCGCTAACGAAAGACACCCCCCAGAGGAAGACGCTCGACGACAGATGAATTCTCCGCGCCGTCTGAGATACCTTCCTTTGAGATGGCCGACTTCGACAGAAGGGTCATCGGCTACCTGACGATCAGGGACCAGAAATTGTTGAACAAGGTCCTGAGGTCGCAGGCTGATGAAGAAGACGTCGTCTGGAATGACGGCTACTTCTCTATACGACGGGGAGTACTCAGAAGTATATTCCGCTCGCCATCCGTCGTCGGAAAGAGGCTTTTCAGGGTCCTAGAAGGTGCAATAGTTGAGAATATCAGCACCGAGACAGGTCGGAGGACAATATACAACGCCACCCCGACCTTGGCAAAAATATTGATGATGGGAATACCAGACTCCATCGCGGTGGCCAACATGCTGCGACACATCGAAGAGCACAACAAGATCATCGTGTTGGCCCCATACAAGCACTACAATGTGTGGTTCCTCTGTGTGGCAGACCTCTGGAACCACGATGTCCAGCTACTCAGCTGCTGCAACAAGGAGGTGCCACACTCCGGCCTTATCTTCAGTCGCCCGGAGGACAAACATCTCAGGCTTATACCACTACGTCTTCTGTGAGCCATCAAGCAAGGAGTCCAACGTCACAACGGCATTTGGAACTTCTTCTCTATCGGAGACTTCCCCATCCAAGTAGAAGAGGGAAGCGGAAACATCGCCTTCATCGTCTTACGCGCCATGGAGTTGCTCAACATATGCAGATAGATAAGGCATGTCCAGGGCCAAAACTTTTACCACCTCAGGAGCATATACGCACTGCTGCTGATCAAAGACGTGCACTATTTCCAAGACGCAGGGGTACCCGAGAGGCTGCTGGACAGTGACCTAGAAGGTGAATCTTCACAACCCGGCAGCACTCCAGAGAAAGAAGCTGAGATGGAAGCAGACATCTATGGGGAAGGCAAGCAGTTAGAGATCCTGTGGGAAGTGCACAGAATCGAAGATGTTGCTTCACCTAGAACATCAGAAGATACGATCAACAACTTCGACCATTTCTCATGCTCTACACTCACACAGGAACAGGTCAATGAAATTCTTTTGACGTTAGTTGATTCTACCCCGACAGATGTTATCTACGAGGCAGGCAGTGTCATAGTCCCGGTTGATGACTTAAGGGACATGGTAAAAGATGGAGGATGTTTGGCGATATCTATGGCAGCCGCCTACATCCAGACACTACAAACGAAGTTTGAACATGCATACATTGCTCATCCAATGTTGTTCAACGACATCTGCCTCACCGATGAGTCAGGAGCAAAGCAATCTTTTCTGGCAGAGTTGCAGCGTATGGTTCCACAGACTATCTTCCTACCCATCCTGCACTACAACCACTGGACGCTCCTGACGATGTACACTCACCAACGAGTAGGAATCTTCTACAACAACTCAGACAACAACAAAGACCATCTGGTGCAGTGTACATCAACAACATTGACACCCCTCGAATGCTTAGTACGAAAATACTACGAGGAGGTGGCGGCATTGACAAAACCATTTCTGGAGACAACAACAAGCAAATGGCACGAGCTCCAGTTTTGCCACCACAGTCCACAACAAATTCCTCTATCCAACGACTGCGACATCTTCGTGCTGGAATGGATATCAGATAAAGAGACGCCTGACCAACTCCACCACATCGACTACCACAGCAAACGAGGAGAATATGTGTGGGAGCTTCTATCTAACAAAGGCACACTCACCAGCTAAAACCCTCACTGAGTTAACATTACCCTACCTTATCTATTTCACAACTCTGGGACAGAGTGTGGAGTAAGTTTGGGGGGGGGTACTATGTACCAGTGAGGGAGGTATAAAAATTTTCTTCAGATTTCACCCCTTTTGTTCTTTTTGTTTTATCATGTGTACATATACATATGCATGCTCATACAAAAATTTTGCTAAAAATATTGCTTATTTCGTTTCCACATATGTACAAAAACACTGCATAGTAAAAACATGATATGACTTATTTCCAGCTTGTTTTCAATGTGTCCAAAGAGGAGTTTTGTTATGTCTTTTTGATAATGCAGCCTCAAATGGCAAAAGACTATGACTTTCCACACCAAAATTTTCGAAAAATAATCTCGCAACAGCTATTAGACGTGTATGCAGAAGGAAAAAGCTGCCCAAACAGCAGAAAATTTCTCTCATCTTCCTTTACTCAACAAAACCCCCAAAAGAGAGAATAGCCTTATGAGAGTGAATAAAAGCATGAGAGTTGTGCCAATGAAAAAAAACCATACACACTTGTTTTTCGAAAAGTACCCATCTTTAGGCATGGTAGATCCAGGGCAGTGGTACATAGGATGTGAAATCACTGCTCTAAAGACAACTGGCTTGGACTGCAGGGACCACTAGCCCGCTAACGGACCCGTACCTGGATGGACTGATGGGAAGCAATAAAAACCCAAAAAGCCTTAAGCCTACCCAAACACACAACTTTCTGACCCCAAAAGTTGTTTGGTGTGAAAGCTAACTTCGAAATCATGCACCCAAGTCTAGCCGAAGTTGTAGAGAAAAATGTTGCTTAATAAGGCAGGAAAGGCAAAGTCTGTTGTTCGTGGTCAGGCAGTATTCTCTTTAAAGACATCTCAATACTCGTCTAAACTCATGGTCTAAAAACTATACCGGTTAAGAAGAAGCATCACAAATAAAGTTTTAAAAGATTGATTGAGGAGAATCAAAATGCGAAGTTTGGGGGAGTTGATAACACCGAATTTTGTAATGTTTTTGACCCTTATTTCACTGTCAAATCTCCCCTTTTTAACTGTTTTCCTCTCCTTTTTGTCATGTTTTTTAATAAACAGGCCACACTATGCTCTTAACTAAATTTTATCATCTTTTGTAGAGTTTTCCTCATTTTTAGACTCATTTATCAGCAAAAAGGCCCGTCTCGGCCCATGAACGTGTTCTACCTACATCGGCCCTCCCATTAGCTGGTCGACACACTCGCTGCCCGACAGAGAGCAGCGCGATACAATACTGTGTGACACAGGGATGCCACGCTATGAGGTCATGACGGACGACACGCCACTTACCCGATAGGGAGTTTGTGTCGCGCGATACAAGCCACCCACCGGTAGGCACCCGCTTGTCACACCAGCCCGACACGCTCACAGCCCGACACCATTGTGTCGGACGACACACATATCGGGCATCCCTGAATCCGTGATGATGGTGCTGATGGAAGACACGTGGCACCCAGAGGACCACAACTTCTCCCATCCGCTGCCTATAAATAGCATCTACATGACTCTGATGGGACGGGTCGAAAAAAGTCAGAACCTCTCATAAGCCAACTTGGGAAAGCATCTGGAGCTAGCGTGTCGTGCCTTAGAGGTGTATCAGGTGATACTAAGTGAGCACTTCCCCAACCCGAGAGGGATGGAATGGTTCACTTAGGATCGACCTCGGGAACTACAGAAGACCGATATCGGCCAACGAGGACGGCCGATATGAGCACCCCGATATCCTAAGAGTCTCTAGCCCGACACAATATCGAGCCCAATACAAATCATCGGTCATGGCATGTCGCCCGAGAGGGTGTACCGCCTGACACGACTATATCGGGCAAGAGCACCCCGCACGATACATCCGCCCGTCGTGGCCTATCGCCCGACAGGGTGTGTCGCCCGAGAGGGTGTGCCGCCCGACACTGGCGTATCGGGCAGAGCCCAAACCCGATCTCGAGCTAGAGAACCCTTAAGGATCTGCTGCTGCATGTCACTCTTCTACATCAAGGAGGCGACATTTATTTTTTATTTCAGTCATTTACTTTCTTTATTTACGCAATGTAACTAAACCCTTTTATATAATGCTTATGCTATGGAATCAATGAAGTTTTAATTATCTGTTACTCTATGTTTGGTTCCTTTTTGTTGGATGATTGCTTTGTTTAGCATCTAAACTCTAGCTTGTACGCTTGGATCATGCTTCGACTAGCTACTGAATCGTGTTTCCCATTGCAGCGGCCTTGAGAGAGGTGTTGTGGTTCTAGTGTTTGGTCCGATACGGGAGTACGAGAGTACCCAGGATTGAAGTTGCTTTAGTGACCTTTCCACTCTAACCGGAGACCAGCAGCCTCGAGAGAGGTGTTGATGCTTAGTTAGAGGTACCCACTTCGCGAGAAGGGGTACAAGATGTTTCTGTTGTCACTTGTTTTACCGAAGATTCCTCCTTCTTTCCTTACTAAGGCGATAGTGTTATCCTCTCTATTTCCATTGTGCAAAATTCCTAAAAACTGATAAATGCCAAAACCCTTAATTTTCCTTGTAGCTCCATTTGGAGATAGTTTTTTTTTATTTTCATCGATCCTCGCCTGTCGTTCCCTTTGGGGAATTTTATCGTCTCCTTACCCTTGTCGAAGTGTAACATGTCGATCCCGCATTCTCAACACTACCACCCTTGTCCCTGTGTTCGACCCCGTATATCTATTTCGACCCCGTAATAAAGTTGTGGGGGCCTAGAAGGTTTCAGGTTATAAATTTAAAAGTCTGACTACTTCAAATACGCTCGTTTTGGGACGTGCGATTTAGGCTGGTCAACCATATTGACCAAAGGGGTGTCGCCCAAGGTGCCCCTATTGTGCAACCATCTCAACATCATCCGAGGGTTAACCCTATCAGCCAGGGTACCCATGATGCCTAAGAATGGTGTCGTGCATGGCCATGAAGCATCATAATGATGAACATCCTAGGGTTAGCATGTCTGGCATGAAGCCATATCGTCCAACACTTCATATAAGTCAAAGCCCAACTAAGACCTTGTAGTATCGGCCAAAGCCATCCTGGGCACCATACCATATCGCCCAAGCTCATCTAAACAAGGATAACGACCAAGGCTATGCCGAGAACCAAGCTATCAAAGCCTATCGGCCAAGACCACCTATAGACAAGGGAGTGTATCGAGAGTCCTCTCTACATGGATGCATCGGGCAACCACCTATACAAGGTGTATCAGCCACTCATCATAGGTGTATCACCCATCCATCAACTCCACGAAGGGTATTGACCAAGGGACCATAACGGGCACCAACTAAGCTTCAACTAGGCATATTGTCCAGGGATACAAGGGTCATCCAAATGCCCAAGCAAGCATATCTACCAAGGATTACACCTCAAGGACATATCGTGCATCACCACAACTAAACCCTATCACCCAACATAAGGATAACCTACTAGGCTCCATATCAGCTAAAGCATAACGGGCACCAAGTCAACTATCTCAACAAGGTGTGTCACGCAAGGGCACAACTCAAAATAGGGCTATCGGGTAGCACAACTCCAAGGTCATATCGTACAAGGCACAACCCCACAAGATCATCTTCAACCTCAAGCACAAAGGCACCAAACCCTAATTGAACAAGAAGGTCAACTCACCTCTCAACAACCAAGAGAGAGGGGTTTTGCACAACCTCTATCACAAATCAGGCAACCACAAGGATCCACCTCAACATGGGTCATCATCTATCCAAAAGCTCACCTCTCAAATCTGGTGGAGAAGTCTGTGGTGTGGGTGGATGCTGCTCCACCTCTACATTGTCATCGATCTCTTCAGAAGCTGCTATAGGAGACACCGGCAGCGGTGTCGGCGTATGCTATGCAGCTCCGAGCTCCATCTCGAGGATCTCGGCGAACATCCCATTACCAGCGTCCGGCTCTGCTTCTTCTTCTGCCTCTAAAGGCACCACAAAAGCTTCGGGAGTTGTGGTTGTCTCTTCAGCGACAGCTCCCTCCGAGGCTTGTACTGTTGTTTCTGCCCCGGTTGTCTCGGCAACCTCGACGATTGCTGGTTCTTCTTCAGCCACGGTAGGAGTGATGACAGCTCTATCAATTGCTGTTGTCGGCGGCGCTGAGGCATTTGGTGGCTCGGCAGGAGCAGTGGAAGATTTGTCCTGTCGAGTGTCAAGAGGGATTGATTCTCCTCTGGAAGATTCCCTCTCTTTTATTCTAGTGGTGGCGGCGTAGGCGGCTTCGACTGCTACCGCCTCAATCTCAGCGCTGGTGAAGACCAGCTTGTCTGTGTTGTAGCTGGCGTAGCTGGGAAGTGGAAGGAGGGTGCTTGTCCTTGCAAATTTGTAGAAGTAGCTCCGCCCCTCCTTCTTGATGATGTCGGCTCTCATGAGGAACTTGAGGTCGATCTTATCGTCGCCCCTTGTTCTCAAGAGACTGCGCGGCTCCTGTGGGTACCCTAACCCATGCGCGATCAGGTTGACGATGCCACCCATGCAGTATTCCTTGGTGGCATCCTTTATTGGGTGCAGCCTATTCAGCAGGAAGCGCCCCAGGTTGATCACTCTGCCCTCCATCATGTGCCGCATGATGTGGAGTTCTTCGGTGTAGATTCTGCTGGACTATTCTTGATGAAGAGCAGGCATGCCACCAGCTTATGCAATATTCTACAGAAACATGAGTGCACCGCCACCACCTTGCTTCCTGGCTTGAACGATGATTCACCGGTTAGCTTTTTCCAGAGCTCCACGGGGTTGAACCCGTCTCCTTCGGTGATCCTCGCACCGTTGTTTAGTTGTTCCTTCTCCTCTTCGTTGGAAGAGAAGATCTTGTTGAGCAGCTTTTCAGAGATTATGTGCTCCAAGTTGTATAGCCGCCCCTGCAGTCTGTTTGCTCCGCCGTATTCGTTCACTTCTTCGGGTCCATTCTGCACCCGGCGGAGAGATGACATGAACTCCCTGGTGAGTTTGGTGTAGGAGGCAGAGTGGCTGAAGTAGATCTTTCATAGCCCTGCCGCAGCAAGGACATTATCGAGCCTTTCGAAGATGCCTAGCTAAAGGAAGGACGACTGGTGGCAGAACCTACTCGGTCTGTAAAGTTTTGTTGCCAGTTCTATGTACCGACATCCATGCTCGTCGTCACGGGGAATGAACCTGCCTGGTGTATAATTTAAGGACTCTGATGCTACTGTTGGAGCCGTTACTTCTTCCGTTCTTGCTCTCTTCTCAACAGTGGATGGCCCAGCTGGCTCGGGATTCAGGCATTTCTGCCCGACTGCCGTGGCTTCGGCTATGGACTCGGTGTCAATTCTCCTGCCGTGTTTGTCAACTCGAACGACAGTTTGCTTTGTACGGGCCATCTCTGTTATCATCAGACAAATTCATTGATCATTTAAATGTTCTGATATTAGGTTGGTACAATCTTAAAGTCGATATCAGTGTTAAAACTGATTGCATGATAGGGAAAGAATCGGTCTGATACAAAAGCTACCCGACACCAATGTATAGGGCTTCAAACTGAATGATATGAAGCTTGCCCGATACGCTAGTGTCGGCCGATACGAAACTTTCAGAGAAATCACTGTAGGCTCATGCCCGACACGAGATACGGGTGTCATCCGTCGGAAGAACAAGATAGTCGATAAAAAACTGGATGATACGGAGAAAAGTCGTGCGTCGTATCCTTTGCCCGATACGCTGTGTCGGGCGATACGGTCACGTAAAACAAAATGCATGATAGGGTCTTCCCGATAGAAAAACGTGTCACCCGACAATAGAAACAAGCGAGGCGACACCAAGATGGGCGACACAGTCATTACCCAATACATGGTATCGGGCAAGAGCATTAAAGATGTGTCACGCGATACATGTGTCGGGTGATACAATGAAATCAATCTAAAGTCGTCAGCCCGACATGATGGTGCGCGACATGAGGTTGTGTCAGGAAAGCAAGGACGATAGGGCTTGTCGGGTTATACCTTTGCTTTCTTAAGTTATCTTGCGTGAAACAAGAGCAGAAGAGGGTTGCGCTACACGGGAGCAAACAAAGGAAATTACTGCCTGATACGGGAGTAGGTGAAAAGTAAATGCTGTAGTCCGACATAGTTAAACTTCCATACTATATATAGCAATCCAAGTTGGGGGTAAAACGGGTAAATTCGGGGCGCGTGTCGGCCGTTGAGACAAATCATTCCTGAGACGAGCAGTCCCATCCATCTAATCAAGGGTAATTACTCATGCTACCCGACACAGGTGCTCACCTCTTGGGCTTGTCGGCCGACATGGTGCATGGCTAGAATGCGATGCTCGATACGATTCGCCCGATACCGCGTGTTTCGTGCGCCGGCTGTCTTTTTACCCGATACGGTCAAGGAACAAGGTATTCTTGCCCAATACAGAGCTTCAGAACTAGATTCTTGATGAAAAACCAAAATAAAGTGAAGGAAAAAGCAATTGATGGGTAAAACATCATTGGCCTAAAGAGAAGTTCCCGGCCTTAGGTAGTATTACTCATCAATGCTTATAAAACAAAGCGGTGGCCCATAAAACAGTAGAGTCAGGGCATGTGACGCATGCACTGACTCGGGCCTTATTACAGTCCAAATGTTCATAACGTTTTTCTTGCAGGAAAGGAAATAACATCCTATTTTAGGAAAAGTAAAAGCTCAGGCTGCCTCCCGAGGACCATTGTAGTTAGCGTCGTCAGCTCGAAAGCTCTAGGTCCTTCACTTCTCATCTTTAGGTGTTTCCATATCTTGCAAATTGATCTCTGTCCTTCTGACGAACGCTTCGTCTTCATAGAACCTTTTCACCATGTGCCCGTTCACTTGAAAAACCTTAGATGGATCATCTTTATCATATAGCTCCATCATTCTGGATGGGTATATCTTTGCTACGGTGAATGGTCCGGACCATCTCGTTTGTAACTTACCTGGAAAAAGATGAATGGAAGATTTAAATAATAAGACTTTGTCACCTTCACTTACATCCTTCTTCCTCAGGTGGGCATCATGCCACACCTTTGTCCTCTGTTTATAGATCTTTGCGTTCTCGTAGGCATGCATTCTCAATTCTTCAAGTTCTTGCAACTGCAGATATCTCTTTTCTCCTGCTTTCTCCAGATCCATATTTAAGAACTTAATTGCCCAAAGAGCCTTGTGTTCAAGCTCTAAGGGTAGATGACAATACTTCCCATAGATCATCTTGTAAGGAGTAGCTCCAATGGGTGCTTTATAGGCAGTTCTGTAGGCCCAAAGTGCGTCGTCAAGCTTGTTCGACCAATCTTTTCTCGTGCAGTTGACAGTCTTCTCTAGAATCTGCTTGATCTGTCTATTAGAAACCTCTACCTGCCCGGAAGTTTGTGGGCAGTAGGGAGTAGTGACCTTGTGTTTAACTCCATACTTTCGCAGGAGCGCTTCAAACTGTCTTTCTCCGAAATGCGATCCACCATCACTTATTACAGTATGACGTACTCCGAAATGAGGAAAAATAGTCTTCTCGAACAACCTGATCACTGACTTAGAGTCACACGTTTGGGTGGCAACAACTTCCACCCATTTAGATACATAATCCACTGCCACTAGAATGTATTGATATCCCTTAGATGGGGGAAACGGACCCATGTAATCAATTCCCCATACATCAAAGATCTCCACTTCGACCCAATTGGCCATGGGCATCTCGTTTCTCCTCCTAATGCTTCCTGTCGATTGGAATTCTTTACAGACTTTTACATACTTTGCAGCATCCTTGAACAAAGAGGGCCAGTAAAAACCTGATTGCAGTACTTTGGCGGCGGTCCTTTCACTTCCCAGGTGTCCTCCATAAGGGGAGGCATGACACTCTCTGTTACACCCCGATCTCACAATTTCCTCAAATCATGAGATTAGGGCATAAGATGGGATTTGTATGCAACACAAAGAACACCCTTAACTTTTTATTTTCTTTTTCTTTTTCTTTAAAACTCTTGTTTCCCCGCATTGAACCACATATCATCTTAACAAAGGAATCTGAACATTTCTTCTACTAATCAGACTTCAATAGTAAAGATACATGTATAAGCATTCACGATGTCTTTCACACATTATGCACATGAAACTTGCTAATTAGCATACATATCAAAGAGAAACAATATTACACATTGTAATTACAACTCTCTCTCTAAACTCTTACTGAGGACCTAGAGTGACAAGGACCGACTGACTCAACTAATCTCATACTTGACTCCTGTGGCAGGTCTACACTGAAGCTCTCACTATCTCCAAGTCCACGCGGTTAACCCTAAAAATGTTTGAGTAGAGGGGTGAGCCTACTCGCTCAGTGAATGAGTACTTCATGGAAACAGACTAATGCACTAAGGTGATTACAGATATAATTTTGAGTAAACGATTTAAAATTTAACATAAATGCAGAACTAAGCAAGGCAGTTCTAATAACATAACAGTTTGCAGAATATAATCACATTTCCATGCAATAGCACATAATTTGAACAGATAATCAGATATATAAAGAAATAGCACACAAGTTTGAATACTTTAATTTACTGTGATCCTATATGATTACATACTTATTTTATTATTATGCCCTAAATATATGCAGTGTACTCTGCATATAAAGATCCGCAACAAGTCCATGCTACGGTCCCACCGTACAAGACTTAGCGACACACCCGGGAAATGCTAAGTCTGACTGCTGTCCTGGTCTGCTACAGGACTCCCAGGCTCACACGGCCTCACTGCACTCTCAAAAGAGTGTACTCTAGACTTCTCCTTTAACCTGAGCACACAGGCGGAGAGTCTCACAGGGTTACCTTCGTGACACAAGCACGAATGGTGTTAGATAACCAAGTTTTCTTTCTTTTTCCCAGTGCCACCGTGACACACGCACGGATTATTATTGAACACTGCTTTTCTGCCCTCGTGCCACCGTGACACACGCACGGATTATTGTTGAACACGAGTCACCGACCATCTAGACACACGCTAGGTAGGTCGTTTCACCCCAAGGTGCAGACCTCACGAGGGGTTCTACGGTGTTAGGGCACCTAAGTCTATTAATTAGTTAACATATAAATATCATAGCTCATGTATTCAACATATACCATGTCTCAGTAACATCCCTTTCTAGGGCATGTCATATCTCATTACCTGCAATTTACCAGATATGTATTGAAAATAAGAAGCCCTGCAGTATGTAGATATCAACTCAGAGAGAACAAGCATATAAAATTAAATGCACTAGAAACATACAATTCAACAGTTAAGTATCACCACATCTCATATCGAGACCTTTCATGTCACCATAACATGATTCATTGAACACCCCATCCTTAGGGTTTCATTCGCCTTATTCATTCATCACATCCCAACACCCTACTCTTAGGGTTTCATTTGCCTCATTCACTTGTCACATGGCTCTTATCATGATCTCATAAGATATAAGCATTCACTAAATAAAGACTGTTTCCAACAAATCTTATATAATCAATATAGATATGAAATCATGGAAACTTAACTAAATTTAGATTTTCCATATCATTTACTGAGATATCATTTATCAAGAATAAAATTCAATTAAGATAACCCATGAGATACATCCTAACCAATTATAGGATTACTAGTCCTTTTCAATAAGGTTGAAACACTAGTGATGTCTCAATTAGGTTAAACCCTAATTACATCATTTGATATAAATCTGAAAAGCATTCTCACTAAGAAGTGTTGTATACGTATCTGATATGAATCTACCATCAAAAAGTCATTCAAACAAAGAAGGAATCCGTATCATATCAATTTACAATAACTTAAATCAAACGGACATTTCAAGATTTAGAATTCACATGCTAAGCATTTAGGGATTTGGATGTTATAATCAAATTCGTGCATTAGAATGTTTGAAGGAAGAACCCACTCACCCTAAGGTGTGAAAACACCTCAAAACCGCAGCTCAACTCAGGGAATCTCGAATTCCTATCAAATCCCTAGCAAATCTCCCAATTCTTCTTCCATTCAACTCGGAAACCTTGAAAATGAGGGATTATGAAGAAAGGGTGAGAAAAGAGGGAATTTCGACATCATCTTGGATCAAATCAGAGCATGGACGGAATCTAGACATGAGAGAGAAGATTCACCATAAAAGTCTATGCAAAGGATCCAAACTTACTTGATTTCACCATTCTTGGGACCGCAGAACCCTAATTCAGCAATTCCTCCTCTTTCTCCACTCAAGCCCTAACTCTCCCTCTCTCTCTAGATTTTCGTTTCTCTGGAGTGAATGACGAAGAATGATAGCTGTGTGTGTGTGGTTGCTCATATAAGTCAATTGAGCTGCTTGGGTCAATTGCATATTGACCCAACACTTAACTTTAATTATATTGGCTGAATATTCAGTTATACAAAAGTTACTGTAATTCGTTTATTTCAGAGATCAAACATTCTCTAACAATTATGGGAATTTATAATGTTGTTTATAATTGATCTATAAAGCTTCAGTTAAAATTTGAGATCATTTGGAGTTACCAATAAATAATTAAAAATAGAACAGTGCACTGCTATATTGCAGTCTGCAAAATATTCGGCCGAGTTTGTCCTGCACAAACTCGACCGACACCCTTACTGTAGGGATTCAAAAGTCATCCAAAAATTATGCCAATTTAACAGAGTGTCTAAAACTGTGTTTTTCAAGCACAGTTAAAATTTGAGATCAATTGGATATACCAATAAAAAGATAAAATTCAATTACCACACTGTTGTATAATTCTGGAAATGTGATCGGCCGAGTTTGAAACTCGACCGATAAACAGGTCAGAACATTCTTCAAAAATTCTGATATTTTTCAATGTTGTTCAAATTTTATATATCCAAATCATATCCAACTTTGAAGTAAATCAGAGTTACACATAAAATACTAAAAATCATTTAGTAAGACATTCTACTTATCAAATTCTGTATTCATGTATCATCAAAACCCTATATTGGGCCGATTAGGGTTTATGTTTTTCTCAAACCCTAATTCACAAGACAAAAGAACATTTAGACTTCTTATCATAGTTAAAACATCCTAATTGTGTTATCGTCATTAATTAGATTTCGAGAATGATTATTCTAATTAATCTTTGCAATTGTCTAGGTAAACCCTAGTTTACCAATTAAGCTCAGATGGGGTCGTAACAACTCTCCCCCCTTAGAATGTTTCATCCTCGAAACATGAACCTACAAGAAAGATACATTCAAGGTTATTCTAAGCTTCTAAAGCCTTCCATGTCATTATATTCTTGTATTACATACCTGAATGTAGTTTTCAACATTAGATCTTTTAATTCTTTACTAAATCACAACATATCTCAAATAGTTCTCAATGATATCAAGCAAATTCTTTATGCCACAGTCAAACATAGAATGCAAAGATAAACCACCACGCTTTCACTGCACAACTCTGATACTCTGATACAACTATCTCAACTTATGCTTCTCAGAGAGTTCTATTGTTCTGTATCACCTTTAAGTGATAAAAGCACGTTCACCATACTGTTTTAAACTTTAATAACATGCTACTCAAATAGCAAAATAGTCTTGAATTAAAAGACTAAATTCAACAATCAATTGCACAATACTACTCTTGGCATCCCCATTGGGTCATGGATGCATGAGGTGAAGCATTACCACCTCATTCCATACTACCCTGTTTCGATCTTGGGATCTGTGGGTTATGGGCCCACACACAATACAAAGTGTAAACATCGCATTATATCATTTTAGGGTTTCAACAACAGTAATAAGATAATCCACGATTATATCAGTCATTCAAGCATTAATCATACTCAATTACCATCACTCAGTTATATTATAGCTAGATATAACAAGCTACACCTCATTAGGGTTACTTGTCCAGAAAATCTGATTATCATCCCTTTCTATTAATATGAGTGAATAAGTATAACTACCTTATTCAGGGTATATCTCCATGTGTTCTGACATCATCCAAACCATATCACCATATCACAAATACACAATACTAGGATGCATATCAGGTATGAATTACTACAACTATCATACGCCTTTAATTTAACATATAGCTTGCACACATACACTGAAATCATATGTAGAACCAAATTTCATACCCTAATATGCCTTCAACAAATCATACATGTAAAAACAAATTCACATATTACACAAAGCTAGTGTTTTCCCATATCTTTCTGTTCATTCATTACTTCTTTACTTTTTGCTACCTATCCTTTTCATATGATTATATACAATAAACATTATTAACATTGAAGGATTTAAGATAGGAATAAATTATTCATCATTCTTGCTATCACGCAAGAACTTATTTCTTATCACACTTCATCGTATTGTATGTCACTATTACATTCACGAGATGACCCCACCAAGGTAGTTATGCACCATATATGATTCATTTTCTATTATCATTTCATTCCCCCCCTTGCTCTTATTAAGGAATATATGAAAGAGAAGATGATTTTAAGACTTGGAATACTTGTATTCAAACATTCCCTTAATACATTCTCGTATGTAGATTTACTTAGTTATCAACAGAGATATTTGATTAATTAGCACTTGCTTGAGTCTCACAACCTCTTTATTTTATAACCTCTCCAACATATTTCAACCCTTTCTTACGTTTCATAGTCCTCTTACCATATACTACTCTTTAACCCGTCATCTTTAAATTCTATATTTTTCTCTTATGACCATGTTGCTTATTCATATGTATGGTCATGTATACCATGTTGCACATATTTCCTCCTTTATCTTTATACTATTGTGAAGTTAACGTTCTAAATTAATAGTCCTTCTATTAGTTTTTACTCATGTTGAATACATTACATATTCTTCATTTTTAAATCAAGTGGATCATGCATGGGTCAAACATAGTTTCTCTTTCAATCAAGTTTTTCTCTCCTGAATACAGTCTACCTTTGTATGACTTATTCATTCGTTAAACTACACCTATGTTCTTTTCTTAGAAACTAGTTTGTTGTTCTAGTCTTATGAATTACATGTTCATACGATCCTTTTTACTTTTATGGACCTATTGAAAGCTCACTCTATTCTTCTACTTAGCCTTTGCTTTAGAGTTCATAAAAGCATTATACGCTATTATATGATTCATTCTTCATGATTGATTCTTGTTATCTTGAACCATACATACATACATTCCACATATCTTTTCTATATTTCATATGTATAGTTCATATAATATTAATCAATAAACTGATTATGAGCTTCATATCATGTTCTATTATTCCCAATTAAAGGTTTCTCATATGAGGCCCCAAAATTTAACCTCAGATATCAGTTTCAACTAATTCTTAGTTGTTCTGATCTTGCCCATATGTTTCAACATCTTACTGTATGTACATTCTTACTCTGATGTGGGTCTAATTATTCAAATTCTATTCTTATTATACTATTGATAGGATTCATTAGATCCTAGTAACGCATCCTGCCAACCGGACCAGGCCAAACCTGAAGTCCTAAAGCCAAGAACTACAAAGGATTACATTCTTCCTGAACTGCCACTCCCAGCTCAGAAACTCGGCCGATTGGTCAGAAACTTAGCCGATTGCTTCACAACTCGGCCGATTGGTCAGAAACTCGGCCGATTGCTTCACAACTCGGCCGATCCGCTTGAAACTCGGCCGATCAACTTGCCGTTTGATTTCCTGAAAAAGGAAACTCGGCCGAATTACATACAACTCGGCCGATCCGTTTGCTGTTCGATTGCCTATTAAGGAAACTCGGCCGAATCACATAGAACTTGGCCGAATCGCGTACAGACTGAAAACCTAAACAGACCTGCTGATGTCAATTTCACTCGAATCAGCGGGCAAAATCATAGAAACAAAAGCTCATTCAAAGGTCAATTCTAGTCTACTTGTTACAAAGAATGAAATCAATAAATGCTACAATTGCATAGTGTACAACAGATATTAAAGACCCATATTTCAAAGTATTGAATATTTCAATTCAAACATATACGAGCATTTCTATCCATTTCCAACAAAAACAACATTATGAAATGTAAGTTCTATCTCCTTTTACATTTATTCTCTTAATTCTTGTTTCTTTTCTCGTTTTCTAACCCTAACATTTCTAGGGTTCATCTCTAGCCCATTCTTCCACTGTATACCTAGCCAGGGTATACGTGAGAGAATAGGCAGAGTAGCTTGTACTGGTTGATTCAAGTACTCAGATATCGGGCCAGGATATCCAAATACTCAAATCCCCAAAGCTAACATCAAACATCTCCTATCTGCCACACATAGGACTCTAACTTACTAACTTAATGGTCCTTGAAAACTCACCCTATGCTCTGATACCAAGCTGTTAAACCCCGATCTCACAATTTCCTAAAATCGTGAGATTAGGGCATAAGATGGGATTTGTATGCAACACAAAGAACACCCTTAACTTTTTATTTTCTTTTTCTTTTTCTTTAAAACTCTTGTTTCCCCGCATTGAACCACATATCATCTTAACAAAGGAATCTGAACATTTCTTTTACTAATCAGACTTCAATAGTAAAGATACATGTATAAGCATTCACGATGTCTTTCACACATTATGCACATGAAACTTGCTAATTAGCATACATATCAAAGAGGAACAATATTACACATTGTAATTACAACTCTCTCTGTAAACTCTTACTGAGGACCTAGAGTGACAAGGACCGACTGACTCAACTAATCTCATACTTGACTCCTGTGGCAGGTCTACACTGAAGCTCTCACTATCTCCAAGTCCACGCGGTTAACCCTAAAAATGTTTGAGTAGAGGGGTGAGCCTACTCGCTCAGTGAATGAGTACTTCATGGAAATAGACTAATGCACTAAGGTGATTACAAATATAATTTTGAGTAAACGATTTAAAATTTAACATAAATGCAGAACTAAGCAAGGCAGTTCTAATAACATAACAGATTTGCAGAATATAATCACATTTCCATGCAATAGCACATAATTTGAACAGATAATCAGATATATAAAGAAATAGCACACAAGTTTGAATACTTTAATTTACTGTGATCCTATATGATTACATACTTATTTTATTATTATGCCCTAAATATATGCAGTTTACTCTGCATATAAAGATCCGCAACAAGTCCATGCTACGGTCCCACCGTACAAGACTTAGCGACACACCCGAGAAATGCTAAGTCTGACTGCTGTCCTGGTCTGCTACAGGACTCCCAGGCTCACACGGCCTCACTGCACTCTCAAAAGAGTGTACTCTAGACTTCTCCTTTAACCTGAGCACACAGGCGGAGAGTCTCACAGGGTTACCTTCGTGACACAAGCACGAATGGTGTTAGATAACCAAGTTTTCTTTCTTTTTCCCAGTGCCACCGTGACACACACACGGATTATTGTTGAACACTGCTTTTCTGCCCTCGTGCCACCGTGACACACGCACGGATTATTTTTGAACACGAGTCACCGACCATCTAGACACACGCTAGGTAGGTCATTTCACCCCAAGGTGCAGACCTCACGAGGGGTTCTACGGTGTTAGGGCACCTAAGTCTATTAATTAGTTAACATATAAATATCATAGCTCATGTATTCAACATATACCATGTCTCAGTAACATCCCTTTCTAGGGCATGTCATATCTCATTACCTGCAATTTACGAGATATGTATTGAAAATAAGAAGCCCTGCAGTATGTAGATATCAACTCAGAGAGAACAAGCATATAAAATTAAATGCACTAGAAACATACAATTCAACAGTTAAGTATCACCACATCTCATATCGAGACCTTTCATGTCACCATAACATGATTCATTGAACACCCCATCCTTAGGGTTTCATTCGCCTTATTCATTCATCACATGCCAACACCCTACTCTTAGGGTTTCATTTGCCTCATTCACTTGTCACATGGCTCTTATCATGATCTCATAAGATATAAGCATTCACTAAATAAAGAATGTTTCCAACAAATCTTATATAATCAATATAGATATGAAATCATGGAAACTTAACTAAATTTAGATTTTCCATATCATTTACTGAGATATCATTTATCAAGAATAAAATTCAATTAAGATAACCCATGAGATACATCCTAACCAATTATAGGATTACTAGTCCTTTTCAATAAGGTTGAAACACTAGTGATGTCTCAATTAGGTTAAACCCTAATTACATCATTTGATATAAATCTGAAAAGCATTCTCACTAAGAAGTGTTGTATACGTATCTGATATGAATCTACCATCAAAAAGTCATTCAAACAAAGAAGGAATCCGTATCATATCAATTTACAATAACTTAAATCAAACGGACATTTCAGGATTTAGAATTCACATGCTAAGCATTTAGGGATTTGGATGTTATAATCAAATTCGTGCATTAGAATGTTTGAAGGAAGAACCCACTCACCCTAAGGTGTGAAAACACCTCAAAACCGCAGCTCAACTCAGGGAATCTCGAATTCCTATCAAATCCCTAGCAAATCTCCCAATTCTTCTTCCATTCAACTCGGAAACCTTGAAAATGAGGGATTATGAAGAAAGGGTGAGAAAAGAGGGAATTTCGACATCATATTGGATCAAATCAGAGCATGGACGGAATCTAGACATGAGAGAGAAGATTCACCATAAAAGTCTATGCAAAGGATCCAAACTTACTTGATTTCACCATTCTTGGGACCGCAGAACCCTAATTCAGCAATTCCTCCTCTTTCTCCACTCAAGCCCTAACTCTCCCTCTCTCTCTAGATTTTCGTTTCTCTGGAGTGAATGACGAAGAATGAGAGCTGTGTGTGTGTGTGGTTTCTCATATAAGTCAATTGAGCTGCTTGGGTCAATTGCATATTGACCCAACACTTAACTTTAATTATATTGGCTGAATATTCAGTTATACAAAAGTTACTGTAATTCGTTTATTTCAGAGACCAAAAATTCTCCAAAAATTATGGGAATTTAGAAAGTTGTTTATAATTGATCTATAAAGCTTCAGTTAAAATTTGAGATCATTTGGAGTTACCAATAAATAATTAAAAATAGAACAGTGCACTGCTATATTGCAGTCTGCAAAATATTCGGCCGAGTTTGTCCTGCACAAACTCGACCGACACCCTTACTGTAGGGATTCAAAAGTCATCCAAAAATTATGCCAATTTAACAGAGTGTCTAAAACTGTGTTTTTCAAGCACATTTAAAATTTGAGATCAATTGGATATACCAATAAAAAGATAAAATTCAATTACCACACTGCTATATAATTCTGGAAATGTGATCGGCCGAGTTTGAAACTCGACCGATAAACAGGTCAGAACATTCTTCAAAAATTCTGATATTTTTCAATGTTGTTCAAATTTTATATATCCAAATCATATCCAACTTTGAAGTAAATCAGAGTTACAAATAAAATAATAAAAATCATTTAGTAAGACATTCTACTTATCAAATTCTGTATTCATGTATCATCAAAACCCTATATTGGGCCGATTAGGGTTTATGTTTTTCTCAAACCCTAATTCACAAGACAAAAGAACATTTAGACTTCTTATCATAGTTAAAACATCCTAATTGTGTTATCGTCATTAATTAGATTTCGAGAATGATTATTCTAATTAATCTTTGCAATTGTCTAGGTAAACCCTAGTTTACCAATTAAGCTCAGATGGGGTCGTAACACTCTCTTAGAATGTTCAGGACCTCTTCTTCGGGAATACATCTTCTGTACAGGTTATCTGCGCATCTTCTAAAAAGGAGAGGATCGTCCCAGTAGTAGTTCCTTACATCAGCGAAGAGCTTCTTCTTTTGGTTATAGGTTATATCAGGAGGCAACTCTCCGCAGGCAAGATAATTATAGATATCGGCAAACCAAGGTAAATTCTCATCTTTGGTGTGAACCATCATCAATTCTTCGTCAGCATAATTGTCATTAATAGGTGGTTCCTTCTGCCTTTCCACAACGATTCTTGATAAGTTGTCAGCGACCACATTCTCTGCACCCTTCTTATCAATTATCTCGTGGTCGAACTCTTGTAGTAACAAAGCCCACCTCAACAACCTGGGCTTGGAATCTTTCTTCTGCATGAGATACTTTATCACCCCATGATCTGTGTAGACTTTAACCTTGGCTCCGATGAGGTAAGATCTGAATTTTTCGAAAGCAAAGACTATAGCGAGCATCTCTTTCTCTCTAGTCGTATATTTCACCTGAGCTTCATATAGAGTGCAACTAGCGTAGCAGATTACATGGTGCTTTTTGTCCTTTTTCTGCCCCAGGACTGCTCCTACAACATAATCACTGGCGTCACACATAAGCTCGAAAGGTAACTCCCAGTCTGGAGCTTGGAGGATAGGCGGTGAGACAAGAGCATCCTTTAAGGCCTGAAAAGCGATTAGACAGTCGTCAGAAAAATCGAATTCAGCATCTTTTACCAGAAGGTTGGACAACGGTTTCGAGATCTTTGAGAAGTCTTTTATAAATCTTCGGTAGTAGCCAGTGTGTCCGAGGAAACTCCTCACTCCCGTCACAGCCTTTGGCGGAGGAAGTTTGGATATGGCTTCAATCTTGTGAACGTCTACCTCGATTCCATGCCTCGAGACTTTATGTCCTAGTACGATGCCTTCTCATACCATAAAATGGCACTTCTCTCAGTTCAAAACCAAACTCTTTTCCTCGCATCATTGCAAAACCAGAGAAAGGTTTTTCAGGCAGGCATCGAAGTCCTTCCCATAAACAGAAAAGTCGTCTATGAAAACTTCCATGATATCTACCAGAAAATCCGAGAACATAGATATCATGCAGCGCTGAAACATTGCGGGAGCATTGCACAAGCCGAAAGGCATTCGTCTGAAGGTGTAAGTCCCATAGAGATAGGTAAAAGTAGTTTTCTCTTGGTCATCTGGTAGGATGGGGACCTGATAAAACCCTAAAAAACCATCCCAAAAATAGAAATAGTCATGATGTGCTAATCTTTCAAGAACTTGATCAATGAAAGGAAGCGGATAATGATCTTTTTTCATGGCTTGGTTCAGTTTCCGGTAATCAATGCACATCCTCCATCCCGTGACGGTCTGAACTGACACTTCATCACCTTTGTCTCCTTTAACTACTGTTATGCCACATTTCTTTGGCACTACGTGGATCGGGCTCACCCAGTTACTGTCACTGATCTGGTAGATGATCCATGCATCCCTTAGCTTGATTACTTCTTTCTTCACAAATTCTTTCAGCATCTGATTCAATTTTCTCTGAGGTTGAGCCAGAGGCTTAGCAGATTCTTCCAAATTGATGTGATGCATACATAAAGCAGGGCTAAGGCCTTTGATATCCTCAACTGAGTATCCTATAGCCTTCATGTGGAGTCTCAACTCCTCAAGAAGTCTGTCCAATTGATCTTTCGTAAGATGGGCAATAACTATGATAGGATTCCTCTCCTCTTGATCTAGGAATTCATATCTCAACCCTTCAGGTAGTTGCTTCAACTTAGGTTTAGCTTTTGGTGACTTTTCTTTCGGCGCCTCCTCTAAAGAGGAAAACTTAATGGTTTCTATCACCCCTTCCTCGTCGCTCAGGTCTTCATCAGACTGATTAAGATAGTTGAGAAACTCGACAACTTCTGGATTTTCAGAATTCGAGTCTCGATTGCTCATCGCACTTACCAGAGGGTCTACTATTAGGACATCTTCTTCCACCTCTTCACAAAACTGGTTATAACTTTCTGCAAAGCAAGCAGACTCTAATAGGGATGGCCCCTTCATTGCATCCTTTACCTTGAAGTCTAAGTGGTCATTTCCGACCCTTAGAGTGATTATTCCCTCAGCAACATCAATCAACGCCCTTCCTGTAGCCAAGAAAGGGCGTCCAAAGATGATAGGACAGCAAGGGTCCTCCACAGTATCGATGACCACGCTGTCACAAGGAATGAAGAAACTTCCTATTCGGATCGATACATCTTCAACAATGCCAACATGTCTTTTAAAGGTATGATCTACTAATTCAATCCTCATATTGGTCTTGACCATATCAGTCAAACCTAATCGTTGTGTGAAGCTTAGGGGCATAAGGTTGATGCTAGCCCCTAAATCGGTAAGACCTTTTCGTTCGACATTATCTCCAATGGAGAAAGGAATGGTGAAATCTCCTGGATCTTTCTTCTTACTGGGTAAATCTGATTTTACGAAAGCATAGGACATACTCGCTAGATGCACAGTCTTGATTCTTCCTCCCCTTCTCTTCTTGGTAATCAAATCTTTGAAAAACTTAGCATAAATCAACATCTCTTCTAAAGCATCCAGAAAAGGAACTTCGAGGTGAAGCTTCTTTACTGATTCCATGAACTTCTATTGATGCTTCTTAAGATGTGCCTTTACCAGCTTGTAAGGAAAAGGCAACTTGGGAGAGTGAGGATTTCTCTTACCAAACAGTTCCTCAAAGGATCTTGGTTCAGGTTCTCTGTCCGGGGCTTGTTGATTGTCTTCTTCTGCGGGATTATCAGCCGCAGTCCTTGATTTAGGTTTTTATGGTCTGGCTTCTTCAGGGCGTTCTACGGCCTTTCCTGGTCTCAGCACTGCCATTTTGTCAGATTCGGTATTGGAGGGTATCTTACCCGAGGTATTCTTTATCAACTCGGCCATCTGGGCCAACTACTGATCGATTTGGCATTGGTGTGTCTGCATATCCGCCATCTAGACCTGCATTGTGTTCAGAACTCCTGAATTTGACAGCGCGCTTTGCGCTAGCTGGTTATTGATAGCATCTTCTCTCTTGACAAAATCAAACAACTGGCATAGCAAGTCTGGTTGGTTCGGTTTCTTGTCTTGACCTTGCTCCTTGGCTTGGCCTTGGCTTTGGCTAGGGTTTGCTACTTGGCGACCTTGGTACTTTCCTTGTCCTTGGAAATTTGCTTTGTTCTATTGGAATGAAGTAGTTTTGGTGAACTGACTTTGGCCCCCTCTTTTCTCAAAACTTTGGGGTTGCTTGGTGGGGTTATTCAGCTGATGCGAGTTTTCGGCCGCATCCTTGTTGCCATAATTAAAACCGGGATGTTCTGGCCTCTTGAAGCTGACAAAAGATATGTTCTCGGCTTCCTCATCCTCTAATTCACTTTTGGTTGACTCGTCAGGTCGGGTGTAGACACAATTATCTACCATGTGTCCACCTTCTCCGCAGGTGACACATTTCATGACTTTTTCAACTTGTTTCTTCCCTTTCCCTCCTAATTCCTTCAGTTGCCTGACGTCAATGGCTATTTTATGAATTTGACTGGTTATAGCTTCAAGAGCCTTGGATTCGACTGAAGGTCCTTCACTAGCCTTCTTAGAATACCCTCTGTCAGTTCTGTCGTAGTCAGTGTCGGCTTGTAGTTAGGCCATATTCTCGATGATCTTCTTAGATCTGCTAGGCTTCTTCCCCAGAAAGTCACTGCCTACAGCTGCATTCAGCGAAACTCTTTCCTCAGGGGTTAGACCATTGTAGAAGATAGTTATCAGAAAACCCTTCTTGTAGTTGTGATGAGGGCAGTCCCTCTGATATTTTTGATATCGCTCCCAGGCATCGTGTAGATTCTCGTTCGTCTTTTGCATGAAAGATGTGATCCTTTGTCTATTCCTGACAGTCTTCTCTATAGGATAGAACTTGGTTACAAAGGCATCTTCCAGTGTATTCCATCTATTAAGAGCTTGGTGTGGTAGCCTGAGGTACCAGGATAGAGCCTTATCCTCTAAAGAAAAGATGAAGCCCTTGTAGTAAATCATCTCATGTGGGACTCCCCGCATCTTAATGGTGTCACAGATGTTTTTAAAAGCATCTAGAAGGTGGTAGAGATTGTCATTCTTCGAATTCCCTCTGAAGCCCTTGTTTTGGATCATAGAGATAACAGATGGTTTTAGTTCAAAGTTTGTTGCGTTGAACCTCGGGATAACAACATGACATCTTGAATTATTAGCCTTTGTGGCAGCTAACTCTCTGAGGGTCTTTTCTTCTTCATCAGAATCGTTGCTGTCACTGTCTCCCTGGTTCTGATCCTGGTTATTTTGATTTCTTCAGTGTCTCCGATGATGATGAAGTCTCTCACGGCGATGGTCATCCTCGGATTGTTCTACTTCTGGATCTTCATGTTGAGGGTTGCCGTCGTAACGATCATTGTCTTCAGGAAGAGGCGAGTGAGGTCGAACTCTCGCATATCGCTCACTATCTGAAAGAGGTGGTTCAATGCGGGGTGGCATGTTTGGTGATGTCGGTGCTTAATTGAGCAGAATGCTTCCCTCCTTAGTACCTGAATAGCACGTAAAATCAAGTTAGGAAACCTATATTAATAATACCACCTACTCCATACTCATTTCAGGTTAGAATAAGAATAATAATAAAAAAGGAAAAAGAGAGTGCTGTCAAACTCATTTCTAAGCTTGAGGCACAGGAGTGTAGTTAGTGGATTCGGGTTCGTCAATAGTATCGTTTTGTCTTGTCCCCGGCAACGGCGCCAGAAAGTTGACCAGCCTAAAACGCGCGTCCCAAAAGGAGCGGATTTGAAGTAGTTAGACTTTTAAATTTATAACCTAAAACCTTCTAGGCCCCCGCAACTTTATTATGGGGTCGAAGTAGATATACGTGGTCGAACACAGGGACAAGGGTGATAGTGTTGAGAATGCGGGATTGACACGTTACACTCCGGCAAGGGTAAGGAGATGATAAAATTCCCCAAAGGGAACGACAAGCGAGGATCGATGAAAATAAAAAAAAAGCTATCTCCAAATGGAGCTACAAGGAAAATTATGGGTTTTGGCATTTATCAGTTTTTAGGAATTTTGCGCAATGGAAACAGAGAGGATAACACTATCGCCTTAGTAAGGAAAGAAGGAGGAAGCTTCGGTAAAACAAGCGACAGAAGAAACATCATGTACCCCTTCTCTAGAAGTGGGTACCTCTAACTAAGCATCAACACCTCTCTCGAGGTTGTTGGTCTCCGGTTAGAGTGGAAAGGTCACTAAAGCAACTCCGATCCTGGGTACTCTCGTACTCCCGTATCAGACCAAACATTAGAGCCACAACACCTCTCTCGAGGCTGCTGCAACATGAAACATGATTTGGTAGCTAGTCGAAGCATGATCCAAGCGTACAAGCTAGAGTTTGGATGCTAAACAAAGCAATCATCCAACAAAAAGGAACCAAACATAGAGCAACAGATAATTAAAACTGCACTGATTCCATAGCATAAGCATTATATAAAATGGTTTAGTTACATTGCGTAAATAAAGAAAGTAAATGACTGAAATAAAAGATAAGTGTCGCCTCCTTGATGTAGAAGAGCGAAATGCAGCAGCAGATCCTTAAGGGTTCTCTAGCCTGATACCGGGTTTGGGATCTGCCCGATACGCCAGTGTCAGGCGGCACACCCTCTCGGGCGACACACCCTGTCGGGCGATAGGCCACGACGGGCGAACGTATCGTGCAGGGCACTCTTGCCCGATACGGTCGTGTCGGGCGACACACCCTCTCGGGCGACACGCCATGATCGATGATTCGTATTGGGCTCGATATCGTGTCGGGCTAGAGACTCTTAGGATATCGGGGTGCTCATATCGGGCATCCTCGTTGGCTGATATCAGTCTGCTACGGTTCCCGAGGCCGATCCTAAGTGAACTATTCCCTCCCTCTCGGGTTGGGGAAGTGCTCACCTAGTATCGCCCGGTACACCTCTGAGGCATGACACGCTAGCTCCAGATGCTTTCCCAAGTTGGCTTTCAAGAGGTTCCGACTTTTTTCGACCCGTCCCATCAGAGTCCTGTAGCTGCTAATTATAGGCAGCACATGAGAGAAGTTGTGGTCCTCCAGGCGCCACGTGTCTTCCATCAACACCATCATCGCGGATTCAGGGATGCTCGATATGTGTGTTTCCCAGCACAATGGTGTCGGGCTGTGAGCGTGTCGGGCTAGTGTGATGAGCGGGTGCCTGCCGGTGGGTGGCTTGTATCACGTGACACGAACTCCCTATCGGGTAAGTGGCGTGTCGCCTGTCAGGACCTCATTGTGCGGCATCCCTGTGTCGTGCAGTATTGTATCGCGTTGCTCTCTGTCGGGCAGCAAGTGTGTTGGCCTGCTAATGGGAGGGCCGATGTAGGTAGAACACGTTCATGGGCTGGGACGGGCCTTTTTGCTGATAAATGAGTCAAAAAATGAGGAAAACTCTGCAAAAGATGATAAAATTGAGTTAAGAGCATAGCGTGTCCTGTTTATTCAAAAACATGACAAAAAGGAGAGGAAAATAGTTAAAAAGGGGAGATTTGACAGCGAAATAAGGGCCACAAACATTACAAAATTCGGTGTTATCAATGGCTCATGTTGAAGGTTAGCCTGAAAGTGAAACCTAACCTTAACCTTAGCTTGGTGCATGTTAGACCCCTGGCTGATAGCCATGGTAGTTTTGCACGTTATACCTTGGTGATGGCTTCCCGATACCATGAGTGCTAATGGAACCTTGATGCATGTTAGAGGATGTGCAGTGTTTGGATGATATGGTGGTGAGTTACTTTAGGGTTTGGAACCCTAACCGGTACACCATTTGGTGAGGGTTGGCACTTCTCACCATACTTTATAGTGAGGGTTGTAGGAGTTTTGGTGAGGGCTCTGATAACCCAGAATGTATATAGTTGATAGTTCCATATTAATAATGATAAAACAAGTGATATGATGTAATCACCTTGAATCCTGCAACTATGATGATGAGATAAGATGATAGAGGGTGAATCAGGTATGTTTGGGAAGATATGATGTTGCTACACATGATGGTGTGACACATGCATATGGTCACAAGTATAAGGTATAATATATGCCCATGATTAATAATAATACTATGAATGATAAAACTTATGTGTGATATACTCATGGATGCTTCTTTATACTTGATAGCACAGTCATTCTGTTAATCCATGATGGCTTTAGTAATCTCTTTGAATATGTATACTAACCCTGCAGGTATTTCATGTGGATTCATAGCCTGGTAAGAGCTATGAGATATATGTGCTTCGACTAGCACAATGTGATGATAATCCTTGTTAATAAAATAACAAGTTGATAGGTCTAAGGACCTGATATAAGGCTGAGTGCCTAGTTGAGGTGTTATCCTCTGATGATGAGATAAGGGATGTGTTCCCAGGATGCTGATACATGATTATGATGCCTTGAGAGGCAGTGGTTGATATCATGAGGGATTGAGGTCCCAGGACAGTATGTTGATGGAAATAATGATGTAATGATATAATGTTATGTTATACTTTGTTTTGCCTCAACAATTTTCTTAAAATATACTAATCAATTATGTATGAACCTATCATGTAGTTTTCCCTAGCCATAGATCCATTACCGCCAGTATTTGGTGATGGTGAAACAGGTTTATCCTGTGGGATTACCTGGAGCGCATATTGTTGAATATGCGAGGTTTCCCCTAGCCTAAAATAGGACGGCCGAGTGCAACTGTGGTTGTAGACTCAGGATATATGGAGCATGGTGAACATACCCATGGCTCAGGATATGTGATGATGAGCATGATGCATTCATGGCTCAGATGTATGTACTAGAACCTATGATGAGTTGAGATAGAGATATGGGTAGCTTGCGGAGCTGACCCAGAGGCTGAGGCCCTATAAGCATAAGACTGCGGCCTTGCTTGATGATCTGTGTACTGACCACGAGAAGGTGAGGTCATGGAGTCTGGATCTCCTTAGACCTTGTATGGCACCGGATTTGGCTTAGCAGCCAATGGTTGGGCTTGAGCAGGGAAGGCTCACTTGCTGAGGGCATAATAAAACATAATCCAACCGAATAAGTATATCTTGCTTAGCGCAAAACACGGAACATTGATTGAGGCCTTGCTTATATAGTTGATCTAGTTACACCTTGCATATATGTGTACAATCCTTATATCTTGTCATAAGTTCTTATAAAGCTTATCTTGTCAATCATGTTCCATAAAGAAATACTTGGTTATATGCCTCCCAGATATCTTGGTGAGCTTGATGGTAATAATAGCTTTGCTCAGTATGCTACTCTTATTATACGCTTTATCAATTATTTGTTGTTATCTGCTTTAACCTTTGAGGTTTTATAGTTGCGGCGGGGAGTTATGTTTCTCTCTAGGACTGTGTGTCTCACCCCACTGGTTTACACCCTTTTTAGGTGATCTCTCTAGACGTGGTGGTGGTCGTGAGGCTGCGGCCGAGCAGCAAGAAGAGCAGTAGAAGGCAAGAGATGGACATGCTGCTATTTTTGTGGTTTTGTAGTAGAGTCTTAGAAGTCATCCCTGTACTCTCAGGTCCTTGGAAGTGTTTTGACGACGTTTCATGATGTTTAGCTACTGTAATTTTTGTATACCCTACTGCTGGTCGTACGTTGCCATTCTGTATGTATAAACAGGTGATGAACTAGTATGTGATGTTGCGACAGTAGGTGACTTTAAGTGGTGAACATATCAGGCAGGTGATCTTGAATATATCTATATATGACATGATCTTCTTGCAGGGTCTGGATGCAAAAGTTCTCTCATGTATGCTTACCGCAATCGGTTTTAATTAACCCATGTTTTCGGCAATATATGGTTCTGCACATTTTCACGTGTCATCTCGTTGTCTGTGTGATGGTGGGGTGTTACAAGTTATCCAAGTACACCGATGTACATGGGCAAATTCCCACCAACATATGTACTTAGAGAACAAATGGGGAAGTGCTGACGAAACATCATGAAAAATGAATATGCATTATACACTTACATCCTAATTGAGATTAAGTGTTCAAGAACAATCCCAAACTGGGGACTATCCAAGATAATCTTGGACGGATTTTTAGGCTAACAAAATACATGTTTGTTGTCATTCCTATACCTATGATCCTAGTTTCATCGTTCATATCCTAGGTTTTATGTAACATGATTTAATTCAATTCATTCTTCTATTTGGATTAGTTAATTAATAGAGAAAGAAAACATTAATATTAATTAAGAGAACTAGATTAGACACCTTGATTTGAGTTGATTTACAACAATAACATCTGGTATTCTGAATCATACCCTAGTCTAGGTACCATATTCGATAATATTGATTTCAACATCTCCAATGTACATGCATGTTCATCATCATGGAATAAATTATTCATGACCTTGGGAGGGAGAGATGACCTAAGGTAAACTAGAAATTAAGGTTAACAAACTAGAAGGCAAATTACAGTAACTAAGATATAGCAATCCTAATTATATAACACTAATTAATGCAAGAGAAATAAATGGTGTAAGGGAGTCTCTTACCTAGCAGTAGGGGAAGCAACAGACGCCTAATCTCACAGAGCGAGCGGTGATGGCGCAGCTCAGTAGCCCAAGGTCGATGGGAGGGAGGCAATGGGAGTGGCGGTGCAACTCAGTAGCTCCTCAGCAACGGCGGCGGAGAGGCCCAACGACACGGAAGCGACACAGCTTAGTAGCTCCTCACCAGCAACAGTGGGGAGGAAGCCCAAAGGAAGTGGCCACAGTGAGTAGCTCCTCATCTCCATCGACAAGGAAGAATGGAGCTCCCAACGGAAATGGTGGTGGCGAGTGGAGGAAGATAGAGATCGGCAGTGGCGAGCGGTAACAGAATCGCCACAAACCTAGTGAAATCACGATGAAATAGAGAATGGGAAAGAGTATGTTTTGTGTGGGTGCTATTAAGTTACCTATAGTCGTCAGTTGTTTATAAAAACTGACTCCTAATACTAATATTCATCGGTCACATTTGAAAAGATGACAACTAAGTGAAAATTGAAACAAACAAAGTTGCACCTGGTTAGGGTTTCAGTTGTCTATTTCTAGATATAACAACTGACGTCTATTCACATATCGAAAAAAAATTGTTCTTGTTTTAGGACCATAGTTTTCAGTTGTCCAACAACAATCGACAATGAATAAGCAAATTGGGGGAAAATATTTTTGCGGGGACAAGGCAAGAAAACATCTAGTCGTTGGTTCTTTGTCAAAAAAAGACGATTAATGAGATAAATTTTATCACACGAAGGGTGATTAGTTGTCATTTTTTGCGACAAAAGACAATTAATGAGGGATGAAATTGTTTTTCTGGGACATGGTGCAAAATATGTGTCGTGGGTTTTGGAACAACCGACGTTGTATTGAAAACTTTGTAGACAATTTTTTTTTGAAAAATTATATTTCATAGGTAATTTTAGACATCGGTTTCTTTGAAAAGAACCCGACGTTAAAGTAAAAGTGGTGCCCGTGTCTTTTCTAAATTGGCTGGACTTCACATATGGTGACAGTTGTATTAAATCTCTCCTCCCGTAACGCTCTGGCGATCGCCCTTGCGATCTAGGGTTAGCGGCGGCGGTGCCCTAGGCTTGGGGGGCGGGGGCGGTGGCCGCGGCCTGTGGTCTCTTCCCCTACTCCCCCAGACTCTCTTTCCTGCCTCGCCTCACCTCCACCAAGCTACCGTCGAACTCCTTCGGCTGGTCCTGCCTCTCGCCGTTCTTGGGCGGCAGGACCTAGGGGTGGAGTTGTGGCCACCGTGGGCAAGCTCTAGGGTAGTTTCTCGCCTGGTGGGGGACTTATCCATCTCGTCCAGTGGTGGTGCCGCTGCCTTTACAGGCACTTGTCGTGACAGGTGGGAGATGGTGTGGTGATGAGGGGCTGAGGTTCCCATTTCCCTTTCTGGTTTGCTCTGGTTTCTTTTCAGTTGCTAGTCTGTTCTCGTCCCCTACCCGTGTCAAGTGTCGGGTGGTCTGTGGCAGCTTCAGTCTCCCATTTTAGTCACCGTTCATCGGCGTTTGTTTCTAGTTGCTACCGGTTAGCCTTTGTTTGCTCGCTGCTTGTCAGCGTTTGTCTTCCCGCTGCTTGTCAGCGTTTAGTTTTATTTGTGTCTTGTTGTGGCTTGTTTTGTTACTTGGTTATATGGCTTCCTTTGAGATGATGATGCAGCGGAGCACCGCACAGATCCAAGGCCTCTATCACTACTACACGCTCAAGTCGAAGGAATTCTTCGTGGAAAGCTGCTTAAGACAGCAACAAGGAAGAGGAATCAATACGGAAGCGTTCTACTCTCGTTCCGATATGAGTTGTAGTGATGTTAACTTGATCTTTGTATGCTCTTGCTGTATTTTTGACTCAAATTGTAGATGCCGTATGGCTTATAAGTAATGAATCGAGCCATTTGCCCTCAATAAAAAAAATAGCCAACGTCGTTGTACTATGGTGTCAGTTTTTTATGTGTAACCGATGCCAACAAATGTGACGTTATATATCATTTCTATACTAGTGAAGTGGGTGAGGTACATGCCTCAATGTGCCTATGTGTGGTGCTTCCACTACTAATTTTCTACTCTCCTTTAATGGGATGTAACTTCATTCCTATATTTTCTAATTAACCTAAAGTTTAATATATTGAAAGCTTAACTGTCGATCAAAATAAGTTATGCTACTATGATCATGTACATACGTGTGATTTGTTTGTATTGTAGTATATAAGTGTTATTAGTAAGTTATTAAAAGAAGAGAGTTGTATCTACATATGTATGAATTTTATATAGTATTATTATCTCAAAGAAGTAACCCCAATAAAAATGACATAGAGTTCAAAACATAAAACTATTATTTTTCACAATTTACTTTACTGAATTGAGATATAATTACAAGGACTAAGATATGCATAGTAGATGAGGGGTGAAGTGAGTGAATGTTGTTGTCATGTCATGAAGAGACCCATTTTGATTCTTGGTTAAAGCGTCCATTTGAACAACATAACACACTCATAAGACGAGGCATATAGGTGACATGTAGCCACATGCCAGGTCTTGAGAATTTACCTTGTCAGTGTCAGTCCATTATCACCCCTGCCCATAAGGCATGAGGGATTCACCAACTAATCTATAAAAATTAAGATAATCATCGGATATTTAAGATAATAATTCTTATATGAGAATCAAAACAAATCCAGGGTTAGATTGGTTTGAAAAAGAAAGAAAATATTTTCCTCACATACCACATCTAGAAATGCATGATGGAGATACACTGAATACTAACAACATTGTCAGTTCAAACTTTAGTTGTACACACTTTATGTTACCTGTAGTTAATGAAGGATCTATCTAGATTCTCATGTCTGACCCAAAGTAGGTATCTCATTTGGAGAAATAATGTTGTACAACCATTAACACTTATGAGTTACTAAAAACTTGTTTTTGAAAGTGGTTTGCTTTTTGTCTTCAGATAGTGATGAAGACGTTTCTCGACTACAAATGCATAAGCACTATGTGATTTAGACGATCTTTTTACTATTCAGATGCAATGCCTAGGATGGTTAAAGTGGGACAAAAATCATCAAGACCAAGGTATCTATCGACATTAAGAGTAGGGGTTTGCTTCATCATAGGTAAATCTATATGGTATTTGTATTCTGAAAGAAAAAAGGAACAACTAATTCTCTTTATCTTCACTAAGTTTCAACAACAATCACCGACCCTTAGGTGGGTATAAATAGGGATAATCACTTTTACTAACATAAGAAATGGTGATGGAGAATTTTGTTGAAAAGGGAGGATTGGAGAGAGAGATATATATTAACTGATCAAATTCTACTTTGTATCCCAAACTATCTATCACGATAAACATCAACACTAGTGCCTGACCAATGTGTAGAATACCTCAGAGGTTCTTTATATGAGTATTTGTCAGTATTATAGAGTAAACACAAGGGAATCTAATCAATAATCCATTAATAGTGAACACATCGAAGGGTTATGAGGGGGCATAAGGGAACACAAAGGGTTAAATAATACCACCAACCAAAGAAAAGTGATAAAAGATTATTTCCTCACTACCATACAACTGTTTCCCATTAGCTGATTTGTACCACTTTAATGAAACCAAGAATTTCATTGTTCAATCAAGATATATGTGTTGTTTGAAGGATTAAGGCCAAAATCACAATGTTGGTTCATACTATAATTCCAAGCAAATACATATGTGCCTACTTATATTGTGATTGTAGGATATTTCGATTATTCTCACATATATTGAGAAAACATATTAATTATAGGGACCAAGATGGATTAAGGAGTGGGGGATGGGTGAAGAAAGAAACTATTATTTATTTATTTTTTCTGATGCGTACAACATGTAATGGAAACATAGAATGATTTTCAATTTTTGTCGATCATTTTCACAAACAATGATACAAGAAAAATGGTAGATAATATGTTGTATTCATTTGAATGAAGTATTTTTATTTCATGGAATTCTTTTGTTATATAAGAAGTTGTTGGCTTTTTTACAAGACAATTAGCTGAACTAATTTTACATATCATGGAAAGAATTTAAGGTTCTTTGCTAATATATAGGTTTTTCACAACGAAGGATTGGTCTAATTCCCATTCCCATTGCCACATTTATTCAAATGAGGTAAAAGTAAAAATATACAAGTACAAATTTCAAAGATTCAGTTCTAGATTCTAATTTTATTTTTGTCCTCTCTTAGGGGATTCATCTGATCCAAAATCTACCAAGGATTATATTTTCAAGGTTTTAGCATCACAAAACATTTATAAAAAATTATACCTTATTCAAATTCAAATTCAAAAAAGAAGTTTATAATGAATTTTGTCAGAATTAACTAGAATAACATGAGGAAACCAAACATGTAGAATCTATGTATATACTTGTGATCTTATTTAAATCTTTGTGTATTACATCATAAGTCCAGACAAAATGGGTATAGTATTTTCTGGATGTAAGGCAGAAGGCATGTGACAACATGATGTATGGCCCATTCACCATAAGGCTCGATCTCAAAATTCAAATAAAATAAGTGGCATTTTCCAAAACCATTTTTAAACTGTGATTCCTCCTAGATAGTCTTTGGGATACATTTAATAAATGATCTTATATAAAAAGAAAAATAACTAATAAATCAAGGAAAAATGATAATCATCATAGTTAATCTAAGTGGAGACAAAGTATAAAAGTAAAATAGAGTCATCAATAATCCAAAAATGAGGGAAAAATAAAAAAGAAAGAATCATAAATAAGAATCCAACATGAAACTTCTCTTCATATTTTTCATATAATTTAAGTATTCCTTAGAAACAATAAAAACTTATCCCTACCTGATATAGAAACAAGGGAAGTATGGTGGTGTGGAAAGTTTTATGTGAATCAAAGGCAATATGATTTTAAATATTATGGTTTCCAACACTATGCATGTTTATGTAGGGATTGTGATACTAAGAGAAATTCATAATTCAAGTTAATAAACTCTCAAGATATCAATGTAGGGAAGATGTTTGAAGATATTTTGTGGAAGAGTAAAGCACTTCAAGATATTTATAGTAAAATGACTAGAATGATAAACAAGTGTGGTACTTATGAGGCCATAAAATATTATTTGTACAAACTTCAATGTCATAACAAGTGCACTGGGGGGTAAGAATCAACTATATAGGGTTAAGGGTTGACCCAACCACTCATTTTCATGTCACAGAATAATTTTTAGGACAATATCAAATATTGTATACCACCAAAATGGAAGTACCATAAGATGAAGTATGCAACACTTCATAGACTTCCAATTTCACATCAAATCTAATGGATTAAAAAAAAGAAATGGATTATAATATGCTAAATATTTATTCACAAATTTATAACAAGAACTAGGAATATAATATGTGAAATATTGTTGAATAGAAAAGGAAAATATCTATAACTAGTTAGATAGATCCTCCTAAAATATGTGAGAATGGTAATGTACAAATCAAGATGATGTCTTCTTATAAACATATAACTAAGATTTAGTGGTACTAGTTTTATCCTAGTGAAGTCAAAAATTTATTTATTCATTATAGTGTCATCAATTTTGTCATATTTAGACTATCATTTAATTCCTGTCTTGCTCCACATTCTTTGTTAATTTGTTATTATGTTAAAAGATAATTTCAAAGAATGAAATATAAGTTTATATCACTACATTACTAACATGCGACCACTATTAAGTTTAAAGAGTCGTTGACACCTTATATTTGGTCATTCATGTAACGATCAAGATCAAATCTTCTCTCTAGATAATGCCCAATATCATCCAATTTATTCTATACTTTTCTATATTTTTGCCTATTTAATGCACTCATTTCACCTATCTTCTGTAGTTCATGGGTTCATGTAAAAAATGTATCTTTCTTAGGAAGAAATAGAAATTTTCCCTTTAAAATTTAAATTCTTATAAGAAATTTTCAATAAATTCACCAGTTGAGTTATCTTTGATATGCTATTTAATTTCAAACCCCATAGAATATTCAACTGTCATTTTCTTAATGAAAACTTTATATCTTTTGATAAAAAGGAAGAGTTGACCCCCAAGCTTTAAGCCTTGTTCTCTTTCCTTTTTAATCAAGTTTTATTCAAATCATAACTCAATCCCACAATCTAAATTGTTTTTATCCAAGAAATCTACAAAATCTACCAGAAAATAAAAAAAAAACTCGAATATGAAAATATTTTTCTCACTAGGACAGCAGGTGAAATTCTACATATCGCTAGGGTGCCATGTTGAAGAATCCTACTTTCTGCCAGTGCGTTGGTGATGCGCTTAAAGTACACATAAAAAAACCCAAGTGCACGCATCAATGTAATATAGGCCTAAAGAGGCCCGAATATCAGGGGTAAATGTGTACCCAGAAATTACTACTAACAATGACCCAATCAGCTAAGCCTGGTAAAAATCATGATCAAGTAGATTTAATGACTAAATTATAAACAATATAAGTAATATTACTTGTTGTGATCACAAGTGGAATGAATTCCTTAGGATTTTTGTTTCTCCATGGTTCACATTACATTTAACATCATTTCATTAATATTAATCTCTCCTAACCCTAGACAAAGAGGCATGTAGAAATAATTACCCACTCTCATAGCATAATTCACTATCTAATCCAATATCAATCTCACTCTCGTAGCAATTGTGTTATTAGTTAGGTTCTTTCTCAAAATCTCCAGGTTATTTGCTTCACATTCGTAAGCCCTCTCTCGAGGTGCGATATAAAATATACAAACCTATGAGTTTTTCAACCCTTAATCCCTCTTAAGAAGCAATTAATGATCTAAATAACTACCTATGGTGATAAAGCACATATAATTCATGACGCTCTCATAGATTTATGTCCAAAAATTAAGACAAACATGTATATTAAATCATAATTGTCAATTACAATGCAAAATTGGGCTACTGTCGGATCCTAAGTAACAATGGAATTAGCCCCACATGATTTCAGCTTCTCTACTCATATAAAAGGAAGTAGAGAAGGAAGAAAACATCAAAAAAAGAAAAAAAAGCCCTGGAGAAAGACGGTATGCAAGGTTTATTCTAGTGAACGTTGTGATTTGCCGTCTTTCCACTACAAATCGGGCCACCAGAATGCACAAACCATTCGAAACATTCCTTTTTCCTCTCCTTTCTTTCTCCTCTTCTCTCCTCTACCGTACAACTGAATGTGGCATGAGTTTTAGGTCTGGCCAAGCTCACCCTAAGTCATGAAAATTACTTAGGGAGAAATTAATTCCCAACTATTAGATTAACAATGACTTCAGATCTGGCCTGATCTTGTTCATTCGATACTACTAATTGGGTATCAGTAGTATTGATTCCCTCGATAAGTCACTTCCCTCTGTGAGGTTGTTGGTACTTCTGAGTTGATGTCGATAGTATTGAGATTTCTCAAGAATTTCTAAGTCCTCTCTGTAAGGTTGTTGATAGTACTGACTTCCTTCGTCGGTACTACCAAGTTTTCTCAATTTCACTTGTTCCTTTCTCATCGAGTGTCGGTACCACTGACATAAAAGGTCGATAGTACTAAGTTGTGTAGTTTCTTGTAGAATTACCTAGAATTTCACAAAAATGAACATAAGCTCACAAATAATAATGAATCCATCAGGGCAGTAAAAATAAAAATTATTTGATCCAATTAAGTGTCACAGGCTAATGATGATAAATAATGCATAAATGATATCAAAATGAACAATAAGTGCACAAAAAATCATAATAAATAGCACGTGAGAAGGACAATTATTCAATGCATCAAACCACCCTAAGTTTAAATGTAGCTTGTCCTTGAGTAACACGCCCTTAGATTTGTGTGAGACAAGTCAGCAAAAGACACAAGATATGGATTTTCATTCTCAACACCACCACTTGGCAGTCCCAAATAGGCCTTTGGTGACAATTGAACAATCAACTACTCTCAAGTGGTCAAAAATATCCATAAAAGATGTCCACACTTAGATCTTTGAAACACTATCAATAGAGCAGTTAATATCATGGTCAATCAGGCATTCACTTGGTGCATCATGTGATTCCCTATCTACATTGCTCTTTTCCTAACTACCAATTTCTTGGAAGCAATACTCCTTGTAAGAAAAAATGAGGAGATCAATCATATATATTGTGACATCCCCAGATTTTTTAAAACTTAATCTTATGTGTGACATCCAAATTGAAACCCTCACCTCCATGAGAATCTCAATTTAAACACCACACACTAGGCTAAGAAGAAGAAAATCAGAGCAAGTGAGAAGGAAACAATAGTAGCACATGCACATGAACAATAATAAAACCATACAACACATGTTCACCATTCAACATATAATTACATGATGAATTATTACAACAATTGATATTATATATTAAAAAACAACTTCTACATATACATGTACTACCACTAAACAACATGATCTTAAGACAACATGTCCACTTGTACATTAGCTCGCCACACAACTCTCAACTATCCTGGATCTTCAAGATCGTATATCCACAACATAAACAAAAGATTACATATGGTACACATCAACACAATATTCAAGAATATTGTACTGAGTACGCCTATGTGTCCTTTTATATACCTCTCATTACTAAGCTTGGAAATAAGATAAAACTAATACTTAGAAGTTATAAAGAAATATAAGAAAAAGCATATACTTGCACAAAGATGTTCATTAATAAAAGATAACACATATTTTAAGCTCATTTTCCATTATATCATCCATGCATAGGTTGAATGCATTAAGTCCTTATGATCAACTACCATAGAGTTGGATCATTTCATAATGTGATCAGACTCCCAAAGAGTTGTATCACTTTTAAGTACTTGACTACCAATGAGTTGAAGTACTTTATTTCCAGCACTTGACTACTAAAGAGTTGAAGTTCTTACATATAATAGAAAATATATATTATATTTCATGTGCTCATAGCCATAAGTATGGAAAATCAAGCAACATATCATGTAAGAACAATCATTTCATCCAATACCATATGCCAAGTATTTTACTACACATATAACGCAAGCATATTGTATAATAAGCCAAGTAAGAGGTAATGGCATACCTTGATCACAGATAAACCTAATCATCAAATATCCCTGATATCAACTATAACCTTAGTGAAACCTAATTAAGACAAGATTATGTACCATCATCAGATTCTCATCATCTCAATCCTAGTTATAACCATTTTGGGGTTTAGCTTAGTTCATTAGGATAGGTGCATCGTTACTTGCATTCTTGTCTTAGATTTATATTACTGATGTCATTTTTAAGATTATGGTTCATTATCTAAACATTAGGTTCCATATCCTTATTTTGCAATTATTTACCCTAGTTTGTATTTATTATTCAAATTTGGGTTACAACCCATGTATTAAGGATCATCTTCATATAACATGAATTCTATGAATCTAACTAATATCAAAGTTCCACATTAGCTTATAGTTACTAATATTAAGGTGTTCTATAAATTTCATCATTTATTGAGTATGTATGTATGTATTGCATTTTAATTAGAGTTAAAAGCCCTAATTAGCCATGTGGAGCAAATTACATGATTTCGTGCATCAACATCATAATAATTGTCCTCAAGTAGATTATACATACCAACTAGGAGTTACTGGCACATTCTCATAATTTTAGGTCACTATTTGATATTTATTACACATGACAAGAGCATTTCTCAACTTACATAATATTCCTAACATTCGTGCATCAAAATAGTGGTTTTATGGTTCCATCTTGTTCTACTCATTGTTTTGAGAATTTTGGTACCTTGTTTGTATTTTTCTGATAAATGAACTAATTATTATAAATTATTGAAGATCTGAGTATTTATTGAGATTTTTACCTTTATGGGCCAATAGCTTCTCGCCATGTGGCCATATCGGGCGTCGGTTCCTGGTTGCTCGGCGGTTCAAGGCCTCTTCTCGGTCTTCTATGTTGGACGGGTCGGCTCCTGGCCAAACCCGGTCCGCTCTCTCCTTTCCATCGCGAGCATACCTATTCTCCTTTCCACCGATCTACGCATGTGCCACCGCAAATAACCACTCCGGCGAGCAACCTGTAGGAAGCAGGTGTTGGTATGTATGCCCTGAGAGCCAATCATGGGATGATTGGTGGGATACATTAAGATTGATTTGATAAACATAAAAGGCGAGCTTCCAATTCTTTCTGGTTCAGTCATATGAGATAGTGATAGAACAGATTGAATGTCTAGAGAATGACAGTACTCAATGACGTATGCCTTCAGGTTCATGACCTGAACGATGAGATCATACGGATGCTAAGAGTTTGTACATTCTTGTTATGTCCCTAGTCGGAAGTCATTGTGGAAGGTAGATAGACAGCAATGACACACAAGACTAGATTGTGGTGTTGGTTGATGACAGAATCTCATTAGTCATGATATAGAGATATCAAACCAAACACATAGGTACTTGTTAGAGAACAAGGTACCAGACAGACCCACTGTGAGTTTGACACATGGAACCATGAGATGGTAGTCACAGTCAGTACTCACAGTGATGGTGGTGAGTGTGATTCTTAGACCTGAAATCACTACACTCAACACATGTCGTTGGGCACACTTTGACATCATCAAACGCAGTCCTGAAACATGGGTTGTTATAAAGATGGTGATTGGGTGGCTTTGACACATGGGGCTTTTGAGGGGTGAGTGATAGATATGGGATTTGTCCCTCCTAAGGGAGTTTTATATCCATGGCCACTTGATGAGTAGGATTGAGAAAGGCGTGCACGCATGTGTGAATCAATATGTGATACTGATGTCATACATATCTCTTCTAGTCTACTCTGAGATCAAGGAAGTGAATGAACGTTGACAGGATGACTGTTCCATGCCTCGAGTTCATTCGGGATATCAGTGACAAAGGAATTATACATTCGTTGTAACACCATTCACGGATTGTAGGATGAAAGTTGTTCTCCAACTTTCTACTTTCACTTGGGTAGCACTGATGTGTGACTAGGCACCGCTCTTTGCTTGTGAAGTCATAAGTGTTATGGACTTTCACTGCCAATGTGAAATGGACCTGCAGGGTCACACACATAGGATTTAACCTGGAAGAGGAGTTTTGTCCACCAAGCAATGTTTAGATTGATTACTAAAGGAGTTTAGTAGTTCAATTAAACACTCAGTCAGTCGATGGCTCATTATCGTATGGTTCAAGGTGTTGGACGCATTGATTGGAGTATCAGATTGATTGAAATCGCATTTGACTGATTTTGCCCAACCTGTGCTCCCAACCGATCGGCTCATGTGATGAACCGGTCGGCTGAGGTTGCTGAACCGGTCGGCTGGAGTGTCCAGGCCGATCGGCTCATGCCCAGATTGAAACGACCGGTTCAAGGGTTGAACCGATCGGCTCAACTGGTGCAACGAATCAGTTGGGAAAAGTCATGTAGGCAAGAATTTTCCTTTAGTTTCAAATTGCCCAATTCGATTGGGAATAATATTCGTATTCGATACCAATTGGGAAAGAAACAAGGAAATTCTTTTTGAGCCGGATTAGGACCATGAACCGATCGGTTCAGGGCACCAACCGATCGGTTGGAGTGCCCCAAACGATCGGCTCAGGTCCAACCGATCGGCTCAATGGCCGAACCGATCGGTTCAGTTGTGAACCGATCATTTCAAGTTGCGAACCGGTTGCTTTTTGTGGAAAATTATCGAACCCTTCTACTCCTGCTTTAGTCCCGCATTTCCCGGGATGGAGAACCCTGTCCCATGACTCTCCTATATATATAGGGGTATTGGGGGCTTCTCAAAGTACAGCTCAGTGCAACTAGTTGCTCTGCAAGTTGTCGTTCTCTCTGGTTTTGGTAACCGTGAGAGAGCCCGAGCAAGTGCTTCCCACAAAAGGGAGGTGCAGCAAGGGAAGGACAACTGCAGTTGCAACAGGAGGCAGGAGAGTGTGTTGGCGACTAGTACGTCAACAGGAGGGTGCGACTCCTTCCACTTCCTTGTGGGACAAGGAGAGTGGAGTTCCAGGTGGTCCATGTGGACTACTACAGAGGCGAGAGGACACTGCCGCTTAGGAGGACAACTGTCATCCGACAGTCCGGTTCGAGTAGGAGTTGTCAGTCCCGGTGTGACCAGGAGCTGCACAGACATCGTCGAAGTCCAGAGTTGAATACCGTGCATTGCGCGAGGTATTGTCGCCGAGCAAGCCTCGGGACAAGGTATGATTCCACAAACCATCCTTTCCTATTATATAGACGTTGACGCGTTTCCTCGGTATGGGTTGGGGAGAAAATTTTTGTTTCCGCTGCCTTCTCCGTCTCCCCTAAAACCCTACAGTGGTATCAGAGCCACGTCAACTGTTCTATATTTTAGGAATATTGATATGATCGATTTTGGTTTGTTGCCTTTATTTATTGCATACGATGCGAATAATATCGGCTTTATGCATGTCCAATCCTAAATCCACAAATCCCTAATTACATATATGATATGTATTATTAATGCACTCGATACGCGTCGCCCTTAAACGAGTTTTGTGGTGGATGTGTGTAGCATGATTATGGCCTATAAACCCCTATCTGTGTGTGGTTGTTTGTGGTTGCTTGCATCTCGGTCTGCGCACCGATCTTCCCTCTCTTATTCCCGATGTAACTCGAAATAATTCGAGATTCTTTCCTACCTTTGCTCCCCCCGAATGTAACTCGGGGTTTCCTTTTAAAGCAATGTAATAAATAGAATAGGATTTTATTTCCTGTTATGTCAAAGACCGGCAGACATCAAGACGACTGCTCAGACGGTCGGTTCAAGGAGTGAACCAATCGGTTGACCTTCCAGACGGTCGGTTCAAGGAGTGAACCGATCGGTTGATGACCGGTTCGAGGAGCGAGACGAGCGGGTGGCGGACATGACGAGATGCATGACGACTAGGCGAACCGATCAGTTGGAGGAGCCAACCGATCGGCTGGTGGCACCCAGACGACCGGCTGAAGAGTACAGATCATTCATGTGATGAGTTGATCTACTCGGATGGAAAGGCATAGAGTTCATCTTGTACAGGTTGCATGTGATGTAGACCTAGATGACCGTGATTCCTCTTGGCTCGAGGAATCACATTAGGATGGCCATAATCATCGCTTTTTTATCGTATGTGCATGTTTTCTGTGGGATATAGCATGTATATGATATGTACTATGTATTGTGGTGATTGGATATGTATATGTATATAAAACCAAATCCCTCATTAAAATATTAAGTTTTAGATACCTTCCAAATGTGACACACGTGAAAAGCTTGATCGACCAAGTGTGGGCACGCCCTAGCGTGGTGCACCATCTATCTTGTGGAAGCGTGAAGGATGAATGTGTGGGTCTGCCCTAGCAGGGTGCATATTCATCATGTTTACTTTGGGTCGGACTAAAAAGGTGATCTAGATGGGATCTAGTACCTTGAGGCATAGAGATGATCATTGTAAGGAGTTGTGCATGACATCTTATCAAGAGTTGCATATGATGCAATTGGCAAAAGTTGCCTACCTGAGAGATCTATGTTGTGGGTGACAGCCCTAGCTGGTCCATGGCTTAGAGGATTTCAGGATCTTGCCCACTAGAAGGTTGTACGCTGCAATCTTCTGAATTGATGGTGAGGGCTATCAATTTGAAGTAAAATAGTGGGAGCGATAATTAATTAAAGGCCTAATTATATCGTCAAATTTTCAAATCAATCAAATAAGTCAAAAATGAGTTTTGGACTAAAATTGCATATTTTCTTTTTTGTAGTTCAAATGGCAAAAAACAACAACAACTTTTCTTTGCGATCGGTCCTTGACAAGGACAAGCTAAATGGGACAAACTTCCATGACTGGTATCGGACATTGAGAATTGTTCTCACTCAAGTGCGTAAGCTCTATGTCCTGGATACTCCAATTCCAGAGGAACCCGCTCCTAATGCACCAAGGACAGAAAGGGATGCTTACAAGAAGCATTCTGATGATGCCATTGATGCAAAGTGCTCGATGCTATGTTCAATGAACCATGAGTTGCAGAGGCAACATGAGAACATGGGTGTCATAGAGATGATTCTGCATCTCAGGAACATGTATGAAGATCAAGCACGGCAAGAGAGGTACAATGTTTCTAGGGCATTGTTCAAGTGCGTCATGACAGAAGGAGATCTAGTTGGTCCTCACACACTCAAGATAATTGGGTATGCGGAGAACCTGCAGAGACTGGGATTTCCACTGAGCCAAGAGTTGGCTACTGATGTGATATTGCAATCATTGCCAGAATCTTACAGTCAGTTTGTGATGAACTACAACATGAACAACTTTGATAGGCCACTGTCATAGTTGTTGGGCATGTTGAGGACAGCTGAGTTACAGATGAAGAAGGACAAGCCTAAGTCCGTGATGGTGATCACGAGCAAGAAAGGCAAGTCCAAGCGCAAGGGCAAGGGCAAAGCTAAGAAAGGTTCTGAAGCTAGCCAGGAGTCCAAGCCATCTTCAGCTCTCAAGGCCAAGGGAGGCGTAACCAAGAAAGGAAGTTGCCACCATTGTCAAAAGCCAGGACATTGGAAAAGGAATTGTCCTCTCTACCTGGAAGAACAAAAGAAGAAGGAGGCAACTGAAGCCTCTACTTGAAGGTGTCATGTAAATAAACTTGTAACACTTTTTGAGGTATGTGATACCAAGATGTAAAGTGTAAAGCATTCTTACTTGGGGCAAGTGTTGCCTTTATAGATAGGAATACTTTAGTTTATTTTCAGCCAATAAGGCATGTAATACAGTTATGAACTGCTATTTCATACTTGCCAATAGATAGAAACACTTTATTATTGCATATTGTATGACAATGATGGCAATCAATAAAGTTATGTTTTCAATCTTAAAGATATGATCTTTGTAGCAATGCCTTATTTATCTTGTGATATTTGATATGCATAAGATAAGACGATACCTAAAAGTTATAGATAACTCAAACAATTTAATTAGCATTAATCATGAGAAATTCATTTCTAGTTTCCATGTGATGGATAAAACTAGACTCTTTTGGTTAGAGAACCAGTAAGGGACATGAATATCTTGGACATGATTAATCAATCTTCACTAAAGTAGTGGAAGAGTGATTATCCTATTAGGTATAATACATGTGATGTATTTACATACCTATTGGAATAAATGCTAATACTTCAAATGGTGTTTAGAGAAATACCAATATGAATATCTTGAAGTTTTCAAGATTATCATAAATGAAGTACAAATTTGGTAAAGCATTAATTCTTGATGAGATCAATGAATGGAATACTTGGACCAAATGTTTGAGATCCTTATGAGTGATTATGATAGTGTATCATAGTGAACTCATGATTAAGGCATGGTAATGTCTGAATCAAGAAGGAATCATACTCTAAGGAGTTAGAGAATGATTATCAAATAACTGAATTCTTCTTAATAAAAGAATACCCCACACTAATAAAAGAAATTAAGAATCACAAGGGTTGTGAGTTCTTATATCTTTAACAGATACACCTCAATTATCTATGTGATGAGTTGTTCATGTGATGAGTAAACTGTCAAGATGAATATGAGGAACCGAATCATGAGTTATGGTTTAAAACCATTACATCCTAAATGACTTCCATGTGAACCATAAGGTATGACCTTGATGGTAGCACTCATTGGATCATATCCATAAGTGCAAATGAGTCTTAAGTGTTAAGACACATGGATAACATTTTGAGAAGGATGCCACTTGTTGATTGCAACTTAATGACTAAGACATTTGGGATATGGATACTAAAACCACATTCCTATGAGGAATAAAACAAGGATGTGTACGTGACACAACCTATAAGGTTTATGAATCCACTAATGCAAATGAAGTCTATAAGTTACAATGGACTAATCAATGTGATTGATTGAGTACAAGCAACTCAAAATTGGATCTTTACTTTCATGATATAGTCAAAGGGTTTGACTGATATGTCAAAGATAAAGAAAGGGATCTGTGATTTAGTGGGAGCGTATTCACATTCCACATGTTGATGTGAAATGGAAATGTTCTAGATTGGAAATCCGAAAGTGGAAATTATCTTTAAGGAAGATAGAGATGTTTCCTATGTGATAGGAATAGAGATCTATAGAGATAGTTCTCGAAAATCACTTGACCTGGAAAGAGAGAGCATACATTGGCAATCTGTGTTGAAGTGTTCAGTATGCACAGATTCAGTGGGAGAAAACTTGTCCATGTTACATGGATATTAGTATCCCAAGGCCAAGTGTCCAATTCTTATGAAGAATGGGAACACTAAGAATAGATATGGATCTATCATGTATGTAATCATCCCATTATCTTGCATGTATGACATGGCAAGAATAAAATACATTCATCATCTTGTATGTAGGACATGGCAATATGATGTGCTCATCCTGATAACTCGTATGTGTGACATGACGAGTGGATGTCTGTCTATTTCCAGTAAGGGTTACTGGAATACCATGAGAACTTGATAAGTGCTTGTGAAGTACTAGTTCTATGAAGATAAGGAAGAGTTCGATGTAAAGAGTTACATTGATGCGAACTTCCAAAAGGACAGAAAATTAATCGCAATATATATACATGAGATGTATAAAAGTGAATGTTTGTTGATAATTGTAAGTGTTCCAATAAAGCCATTTAAAAGGGAAAAGCCGAGTATCTATGTGTTAGTGAACAGCAGTGGATACTATATGGATCTGAAAGTTCATGAGATGAACTTATATTCCACTCATTGATGACAAGTCTAGAATCCTTGATCATGCGATATGGATAAAGGTTAGCAAATGGAATACAAGATTGCATATTACGTCAACTCCATCTCATACGTGTGACGTACAGCGAAGAGATGAGAGACATGCAATTTATACAGACTTTGGCAAGGTGTTGCCATTACTCACTATGTTGGCACTACAGCACAGTAACATGTGGGACATGTTTGAAAATCACTATGAATATGATTCATGGGTGATTGGCTCGCAGTGCAAGTGGGAGTCTGTTGGTATGTATGCCCTGAGAGACAATCATGGGATGATTGGTGGGATACATTAATATTGATTTGATAAACATAAAAGGCGAGCTTCCAATTCTTTCTGGTTCAGTCATATGAGATAGTGATAGAACAAATTGAATGTCTAGAGAATGACAGTACTCAATGACGTATGCCTTCAGGTTCATGACCTGAACGATGAGATCATACGGATGCTAAGAGTTTGTACATTCTTGTTATGTCCCTAGTTCGATGTCATTGTGGAAGGTAGATAGACAGCAATGACACACAAGACTAGATTGTGGTGTTGGTTGATGACAGAATCTCATTAGTCATGATATAGAGATATCAAACCAAACACATAGGTACTTGTTAGAGAACAAGGTACCGGACAGACCCACCGTGAGTTTGACACATGGAACCATGAGATGGTAGTCACAGTCAGTACTCACAGTGATGGTGGTGAGTGTGATTCTTAGACCTGAAATCACTGCACTCAACACATGTCGTTGGGCACACTTTGACATCATCAAACGCAGTCCTGAAACATGGGTTGTTATAAAGATGATGATTGGGTGGCTTTGACACATGGGGCTTTTGAGGGGTGAGTGATAGATATGAGATTTGTCCCTCCTAAGGGAGTTTGATATCCATGGCCACTTGATGATTAGGATTGAGAAAGACGTGCACGCATGTGTGAATCAATATGTGATACTGATGTCATACATATCTCTTCCAGTCTACTCTGAGATCAAGGAAGTGAATGAACGTTGATAGGATGACTGTTCCATGCCTCGAGTTCATTCGGGATATCAGTGACAAAGGAATTATACATTCACTGTAACACCATTCACGGATTGTAGGATGAAAGTTGTTCTCCAACTTTCTACTTTCACTTGGGTAGCACTGATGTGTGACTAGGCACCGCTCTTTGCTTCTGAAGTCATAAGTGTTATGGACTTTCACTACCAATGTGAAATGGACCTGTAGGGTCACACACATAGGATTTAACCTGGAAGAGGAGTTTTGTCCACTAAGCAATGTTTAGATTGATTACTAAAGGAGTTTAGTAGTTCAATTAAACACTCAATCAGTCGATGGCTCATTATCGTATGGTTCAAGGTGTTGGACGCATTGATTGGAGTATCAGATTGATTGAAATCTCATTTGACTGATTTTGCCCAACCTGTGCTCCCAACCGATCGACTCATGTGATGAACCGGTCAGCTAAGGTTGCTGAACCGGTCGGCTGGAGTGTCCAGGCCGATCGGCTCATGCCCAGGTTGAAACGACCGGTTCAAGGGTTGAACTGATCGGCTCAACTGGTGCAACAGATCAGTTGGGAAAAGTCACGTCGGCAAGAATTTTCCTTTAGTTTCAAATTTCCCAATTCGATTGGGAATAATATTGGTATTCGATACCAATTGGGAAAGAAACAAGGAAAGTCTTTTTGAGCCGGATTAGGACCATGAACCGATCGGTTCAGGGCACCAACCGATCGGTTGGAGTGCCCCAAACGACCGGCTCAGGTCCAACCGATCGGCTCAATGGCTGAACCGATCGGTTCAGTTGTGAACTGATCATTTCAAGTTGCGAACCGGTTGCTTTTTGTGGAAAATTATCGAACCCTTCTACTCCTGCTTTAGTCCCGCATTGCCCGGGATGGAGAACCCTATCCCATGACTCTCCTATATATAGGGGTATTGGGGGCTTCTCAAAGTACAACTCAGTGCAACTAGTTGCTCTGCAAGTGGTTGTTCTCTCTGGTTTTGGTAACCGTGAGAGAGCCCGAGCAAGTGCTTCCCACAAAAGGGAGGTGCAGCAAGGGAAGGACAACTGCAGTTGCAACAGGAGGCAGGAGAGCGTGTTGGCGACTAGTACGTCAACAGGAGGGTGCGACTCCTTCCACTTCCTTGTGGGACAAGGAGAGTGGAGTTCCAGGTGGTCTGTGTGGACTACTACAGAGGCGGGAGGACACTGCCACTTAGGAGGACAACTGTCATCCGACAGTCTGGTTCGAGTAGGAGTTGTCAGTCCCGGTGCGACCAGGAGCTGCACAGACACCGTCGAAGTCCGGAGTTGAAGACCGCACATTGCGCGAGGTATTGTCGCCGAGCATGCCTCGGGACAAGGTATGATTCCACAAACCATCCTTTCCTATTATATAGACGTTGACGCGTTTCCTCAGTATGGGTTGGGGAGAAAATTTTTGTTTCCGCTGCCTTCTCCGTCTCCCCTAAAACCCTACAGCAGGTGCTCTTCAGTAGCTATTCAGGCATCCATTACTTTCGGCTACCCCTTCCAGACATCCATGGCTACTAGCTTCCTAGGGTTTGGCTGTGAAGGCCCTTCTCCATAAGGGCGCTGGCACTAGGCTCTGGCACGGTGGAGAAAAGAGGAAAACTGCCTCTGCTCCACCTCATGCCAATGTGAAGCTTCTGAAAGCCTGGTAAGGCTCGTATGAACTTGTCTCCAGCCTTGTCTTGTGGTGGGGAACCCTGGCAACTAGCCTCCAATCTTAGCCTTCTCCTCCAGAGAGTTTGAGTTCGTCAACCAGTAGGAATACTGCATAGCAATGTGGAAAGGCCTGGGATGAGAACTACAGATCTCCAACTTTCTTTTTCCCCTCGCACCTTCTTCGAAACCACCTTCTAACTCCAGTTTCTTCTGCTACTGTCAAAGGAGAGACCGTAGTCTGGAGGGTCTCGTTCTTTTTCTCTAGTTTTCTGAAAGATACAGATGAGGGGTCATACTAAGGAATGGAATTCTCTTCGTGGTACACATATTTGGAGGTCGTGGCATCGAGCCTAGCCACGATTGTCCCATGTCTCAGCCATGTCTCGGCCAAAACCGTTGGAAGGTTGGTGACAACAAACTACCCTTAGATCCATCATCAATGACTTAGATTGATACCAACAACAAGCCAATCCATGGCAACTTACTCACAGTGAAAACTAGGGGTTTGTGACACATCCGTTGATTAGAAACTTCGGGCATACGACTTATATCTTCATCCAAAAGCATCATAATGTATCCAATATTTAAACAATTTCAAACCTAAATATCTTCCTCTAGGTATATCAAAATGTTATTAAATTTAAACCATAGCTTCATCTTATCTCAAACTTCACTCTACTAAAAATTGGTGCCAGAATATTACTGTTCGACCACTCAAATAAATACTTAAAAAAGGCACAAACTTTGAAACTTTAAACATGATATTGATATCGATTAACATCCATACTTAGTCAAAATACTTGATACTCTTAATATAAATCAATCACATGATTTCACTGACGTCATTAGACTTTCGAAGGATCCAAAAGTATACCCCCATCACATCCTACACACCTTAAAAGAGCATTTCGTCCTCGAAATTAAGCTAAAAATCCAGTTTATCACATCATATACATCTTATAGGAAATTTCGTCCTCAAAATTAAACTATACTCGTACTCCAAGGAAAAACTAACATGTCTTCATCCACATATATGGCACTATTCTAGGTCAACATATCCAAAAGCAAAAGCTCTAGAACTATATCCAAGCTATTGGGATGTTTTAAAACATCTAAGGTGAAACACCCCTTCATAAAGATTGAAACAACAACTTAAAAATTCTGGTTATATCATGACATATCTCATATGTTAATGTTGCATTTTTATCTTTGCCCATGCATTAGGGTTCCCACATCATATTACCATGTTCTAAAGGAGTTAGATAAAGTTAGCCCATTATATCAAGGTGTCATCAACATTTTATTGAGCTATTTGTTAGAACATGTTCAACATTAACATAAGCCTTTTAGGAGGGAGTTAACTATAGTTAACCCACTTTATCCATCAAGATCACATCAAGGTATCTAACTGTTATGTTGTGCTAACTATCAAATTATAATTTTCATATTTGTTAAGCACTAATATTAACACCTCATGTAACATGTTTCTTTCATATGATCTTATTTTATTGCTCATAATAAATTGCAATATTCACTAGTGATTTCATTACAAGATTAGCTGACAATATTATGTTATCACTATTTATGTAACACATATCACTCATGTCATTGCACTTTACATTCTCGCATTAGGTAGTAAACTCTATTAGAGATTCATCATGAGATTAGCCAACTATTTACATTATCATCATTTTCATGTATATGGTTAACCACTTATGCATTGATATCTATCAAACTATACTCATTGTTCCATCATGCCATATTTACTTATATCATATTTCAAGATAAGATCACATTCTTACTTATGTTATATCATGGTTGTACTAAACCACCTTATATGAGTGGCTCCTCAAACATATATCAAAACATTATCTAGTCCAAATGAGGTTCTCCCAACCCTTCTCATGAAGATAGTGCATTGCTCAGTCTCTTTGATCTAACTAAACTCTATGAGTATTCATATGGATATACTTTGTCTTACCTCTCTTTGGTCTAGGGTTATTAGGTCTACCTCATTGGCACTAGTTGTTTGCTTTATGAGCTCTAGCCACATAAGCACAAACCAAAACATGCTATGAGATTCTCATCATAGATCTCTAACCATGACATACTATATCTCTTTCTTACATGTACACCACTAGAGTCCTAGAAGGAACCACCAACCCGAGCATGAGGCTTCACAGAAACTAAAACATAGTTACCTCCTCCAGGGTCTTGAGACTCTCTCACCCTCACCCAGATGGTAGGTTCTCATATTTCCTTATTCACATATGAAGATATAACCAACCTCTCTATGACTCTAGGGTGTGGTCCTCCCAATGACATCTAGGGTTCAAGAAAGCTATATAAGTCATGCATAAAGCAACTCAATTCAATCACTTAGGAGTAGTTTAGTTTAGGACATTTCATATCACATATTTCTCATCATTCTCATATCTTGGAGTTTAGGTTCTCTGACCTTCTCCCTGTGGGGCTCACTCTCTCTGGAGTTAACCCTATAACTGGTCCCAACACTAGAGGTCCTCCTTTATAAAAGAGATTGAGGCTCATACTGACTCACAACCTTGTCTTAACTTATCATATCTTATCATATAAAAGCCTAGTTACTTGCGTCATCAAAACTTATCTCAAAACCTCAAATCTAAAATCATGTCCTCAAAGAAAAACATTGGTCATCATAAACCATCTTACATCATTTATATAAACTTAGATCGTATCATCAATACTTATTCCATCTATTCCATTTACCACATATTCTAACAAGGCTCTAGCCATCTAATCTAGAACTGCTCTCTCTTTTAGACTAATGTCATTCACTTTCACTTAGGTTGCATGACCACCTCCTACTTGTACATGTGTGGGGACACATTTTTTTAATACTTACATAAACAATAAAATATGATATAGTTTTTCTCTGATAAAACACGCGTTAGAGAAAACTACCAAGGTTCGATCTGATTGGAATCAAAAACCAAATCTAGAAAATTAGTGTCCCACACATAGTAGAGAGTACAGTTCCATGAAAACTAGTGACAAGGATGAGAACATGGTGTAGACTAGTGTAGCTACCCAAAGCATAGATGCATCATATGCCAAAGGTTTCTCATCCTATGATGTACGCCATTTCCAAATAATGCAACATCCCATACCACTGCACTATAAGGAAAGAACAACATTTAGGGACCTACTATATAACAAGTACCAGTTTGGACCTAGTTCTCAGACATCTAGGTGCTAACCTAGAGGCTAGGTCAGATCTAGTCTCTAAAAGACGACTAATCTAACCCTAAAAGATTATAAAGTTCAAGGTTCTTTGGTTTTGAGTTGCATAATGAGCAAATGTCAGGCTTTGCTATTGTTCATGCTCTGATACCACCTGGGACATCCCCAAATTTTCTAAAACTTAATCCGATATGTGACATCCAAATTGAAACCCTCACCTCAGTGAGAATCTCAATTTAAACACCACACACTAGGCTAAGAAGAAGAAAATCAGAGGAAGTCAGAAGGAAACAATAGTAGCACATGCACATGAACAATAATAAAACCATACAACACATGTTCACCATTCAACATATAATTACATAATGAATTGTTACAACATTTGATATTACATATTGAACAACAACTTCTACATATACATGTACTACCACTAAACAACATGATCTTAAGATAATAGGTCCACTTGTACATCAGCTCGCCACACATCTCTCAACTATCCTAGATCTTCAATATCATATGTCCACAACATAAACAAAAGATTACATATGGTACACGTCAGCACGATATTCAAGAATATTGTACTTAGTACACCTACGTGTCTTTTTATATACCTCTCATTACTAAGCTTGGCAATAAGATAAAACTAATAGTTGGCAGTTATAAAGAAATATAAGAAAAAGCATATACTTGCACAAAGATGTTCATTAACAAAAGAGAACATATATTTTAAGCTCATTTTCCATTATAACATCCATGCATTGACTGTCGAAGGTTGAATGCATTAAGGCCTTATGATCGACTACCATAGAGTTGAATCATTTCATAATGTGATCAGACTACCAAAGAGTTGGATCACTTTCAAGTACTTGACTACCAAATAGTTGAAGTACTTTATTTCCAGCACTTGACTACTAAAGAGTTGAAGTGATTAGATATAATGGAACAAATATATTATGTTTCATGTGTTCATAGCCATAAGTATGGCAAATCAAGCAACATATCATGCAAGAACAATCATTTCATCCAATACCATATGCCAAGTATTTTACTACACATAACACAAGCATATTGTATAATAAGCCAAGTAATAGGTAACGACATACCTTGATCACAGATAAAACTAATCATCACATATCCCTGATATCAACTATAACCTTGGTCAAACCTGATTAAGACAAGATTATGTACCATCATCTAATTCTCATCATCTCAATCCTAGTCATAACCATTTTAGGGTTTAGCTTATTTCATTAGGATAGGTGCATCATTACTTGCATTCTTGTCTTAGATTTATCTTACTAGTGTCATTTTTCAGATTATGGTTCATTATCTGAACATTAGGTTCCATATCCTTTTTGTGCCATTATTTACCCTAGTTTGTATTTATTATTCAAATTTGGGTTACAACCCATGTATTAAGGATCATCTTCATATAACATGAATTATATGCATCTAACTGATATCAAAGTTCCACATTAGCTTCTAGTTACTAATATTAGGGTATTTTGTAAATTTCATCATTTATTGAGCATGTATGTATTGTTGCATTTTAATTAGAGTTAAAAGTCCTAATTAGCCATGTGGAGAAAATTACATGATTTCATGCATCAACATAATAATAATTGTCCTCAAGTGGATTATGCATACCAACTAGGAGTTATTGGCACATTCTCATAATTTTATGTCACTATTTGATATTATTACACATGACAAGAGTATTTCACAACTAATGTAATATTCCTAACATTTGTGCATCAAAATAGTGATTTTATGGTTCCATCTTTTTCTACACATTTTTCTAAGAATTTTGGTACCTTGTTAGTATTTTTCTAATAAACGAGCTAATTATTGAAAATTATTGAAGATCTGAGTGTTTATTGAGTTTTTACCTTTTTGGGCCAATAGCTTCTCGCCACGTGGCCATATCGGGCACTGGTTCTTGGTTGCTCGGTGGTTCAAGGCCTCTGCTTGGTCTGTTGTGTTAGACCGGTCAGCTATTGGTCTAACCCAGTCTGCTCTCTCCTTTCCATCACTTGTTCGACGCGAGCCGACCTGTTCTCCTTTCCCCCGATCGCACCTACCCAACGGTCTCTATTCTATGAGTGCACCGCCGCAAACAACTGCTCCGACAAGAAATATGTAGGAAGCAGTTGCTCTTCAGTAGCTACTAAGGCCTCCATTACTTTTGGCTACCCCTTTCAGACCTCCACGACTACTATCTTCCTAGGGTTTTTCCGTGAAGGCCCTTCTCCACAAGGGCACTGCAGTTAGGCTCTGGCATGATAGAGAAAAGAGGAAACTGCCTCTGCTCCACCTCAAGCCAATGTGAAGCTTTTGAAAGCTTCACAAGGCTCCTAAGAACTTGTCTCCAACCTTGTATTGTGGTGGGGAATCCTGGTAACCAGTCTCCAATCTCAACCTTCTCCTCCGGAGAGTTTGAGTTCGTCAGCCAGTAAGAATACCGCATAGCAATGTGGAAATGCTCGGGATGAGAATTGTAGATCTCCAGCTTTCTTTCCCCCCTCTCACCTTCTTCGAAACCACCTTCTAACTCCAGTTTCTTCTAATACTGGCAAAGGAGAGACCATATTCTGGAGGGTCTCATTCTTTTTCTCTAATTTTCTGAAAGATACAGATGAGGGGTCATACTAAGGAATGGAATTCTCTTCATGGTACACATATTCAGAGGTCGTGACATCGAGCCTGGCCAGGATTATCCCATGTCTCATCCATGTCTTGGCCAAAACGGTTGGAAGGTTGGTGACAACAAACTGCCCTCAGATCCATCATCAACGACTTAGATTGAGACCAACAACAAGCCAATCCATGGCAACATACTCACAGTGAAAACCAGGGGTTTGTGACACATCCGTTGATTAGAAACTTCAGGAAAATGACTTATATCTTCATCCAAAAGCATCATAATTCATCCAATTTTTAAAAAATTTCAAACCTAAATATCTCCCTCTAGGTATATCAAAATGTTATTAAATTTTAACCATAGCTTCATCTTATCTCAAACTTCACTCTACTAAAAATTGGTGCCAGAATATTACTGTTCGACCACTCAAATAAATACTTCAAAAAGGCACAAACTTTGAAACTTTAAACATGATATTAATATCGATTAACATCCATACTTAGTCAAAATACTTGATACTCTTAATATGAATGAATCACATGAATTCACTGACGTCATTAGACTTTCGAAGGACCCAAAAGTCTACCCCATCACATATGTGTCCTACTAGTAAGAGCAATGGATGGAACCAATTAGGTGGCTTATGAAGAGTCACAAGTAACATCCAAATCATTTATGAAAAAATACAACATCATGTACCTACTTGAATGAGGATGATGAGAAATGCATGAATCCAAATGCCTACTATTATGGGTGGAATGATGCATATATTGAAAATTTCATCAAATGAATGAGAGTGAAGTAAAGAAGAAAATGTATTATGTGCATGTTTCCATTTCTATGTGAAATGAAATTCCAACACGAGTTTAGGCCATCCTTTCTACCTCTTTATTTAAAAAAAACAATATTTCCTTTTTTGTTGGCCCACTATTTTAGCATGGTATAAAGTTATTCTTTGCCTTCACCAACATATCTCATTCATTTTTTTCTTTAGATTTTTCTGAGGGTATGGATGTGTATCACTGCACTCTAATTTTAGAAGAAACAATAAACACATGATGTAAAATGAATGATGAAAAATGTATGCAATCTACATGTAATTGTAATTGAACTCGATGATATGCATAAAAATCACATTTTTTTCATTTTGTAACTAATGCATCAAAAGAGAAACTAAGTATCATGTCTCCTATTATGCCATGCAATGCAAACAAGAGGAAATAATATGAGTTACTTGATCATCTTAAAGTGGTGAATCAAAATGGATGGAATCACATAATTAAAAGATAGTGCCTTTCTTAAGCAATGATATGTCCCTCTACTATTGACCTGTGTACATGGTAACCTTAGGATTTCTTTCTAAAATTTCAATTTAAGTCTAGTTAATTTTTTGATCAATTCAGGATGAAGCCCCATCTTCATCCATATTCCATGAATAATTAAGATTTCCATTCCTATCAAGTGTCCATAAGATGACTAACCCATGCACTTCCTTTAGGTGGCACCACTCAAGAAATTTGCAACTAAACCAATTTTTTATTCATTTTTAATTTTTTATTCAGGCACATATATGGAAATAAACTCTATGATAATAGAGATAGAATTCATGTTTTTACTGCCCCACAGTTACACTAGATAGACGTGGATCCTAAATAAATGAAAAGATAAAGATAAAAAGAAAGTAAAAGATAAATTTGTTCCATCACCCCTAAGCTTGAACTTGAGTATGTCCTTATAGAGGTGGAACAGTGGTACAAATCAATGTGGTTGTGGTGGTGGCTATGGCATGGTCGGGTCATGGGATAGAAAGTCCCCTGAAAAGTGTGTGGTTGATTTGGCATTTCTTGAGGTTGTGGATAGCCATTAAAATAGCCCTGACTCCAGTAGTTATCAAAGAATGATTGCTAGTAGTTCTCCATCTGCTGTAGATGTGTATGCATGTTTTCATGGTTGGCCAGGAGAAGTTGCTCATTCTCAAAGATTGCCTGCTGATTTTGATAAAGCCATCCTTGGACATCCTGGATGCCCACCAGTGTAGTTGTCTGATGTTGTTGCCCCTACTGAATATCTTGTAGCATTCCATATGTACCTGCCATTGAGTATGGATCATCTTCCTGGGAAGGTGGTGGAGCAAAAAAAATAGATGCTCCATGTACTCTAGTGTTCTTACGGGGGACCCACCTCCTCATGATTGGGATGGTGGCCTCCTCCTCCTCTTTGTCACCATCTTGCTTCTAATATTGCTCCTACTTGGCATTTTATTCTACTTCATCTCCATCCATGGCATTCTCTATACGTCACATCATGTGATACACTCCTTGCAATATGTAGATAGGATCAAAGAGCTCCCTCTCCTGGTACTGGTTATCAACTATACAACACACGCACACCTTCCCATGATGTTGGTTGATGATGTTTGCTCTCTTAAAATGTTTAAGATCCAACTTGGAAGAAGCCTTCAGACATTTGAAGGTGGCGATATCAAGATGCATAGATATTGGAGTGATAAGCCCTCCAAAATGCATGAGGGGCTTCCTTTGCACCTATCTCTTCACCGCCATCACGTGTTGTAGGGAAAAAAAAACCAAAGTCCAATGAATCCCTTCCCAATTTTAGCAAATTCTAAAGGAAGAAGAGATCCACCAGCGTAACCTTCTCTTGTCCTTGACTAGACTTACGAATATGGTGTTGGTGAGGAAATGACGCAGGATATGAGCAAATGGGTGCTCAATGTCGGTAACAGAGTTGACATGACAACTAATGTGGTAGCCATATGGCACCTCAATCAAAAGTTGTCTTGCACCCTTGTAATTGAAGTTGTTGGTGGAGGAGATTATTTCACCCATCATCCACCCATAGATGGCATTGAATTCCCTCAATGTCATTTGGTAGGCGGTGTTGAACAGAAGTAATTTGATGCACCCTTCCCTCCATCCGTCCCCATGCTCAGGGATGTTGCAAATATCTAGGAATACTAAGAACTTGCAGACGATCTCTGGGTAGGTGGGCCAATCACCAAAGAAAGGGCGATCACCCACCAACCCCTAATCTTCACAGACTCGATGAGATTGTTGGTGAAGCCCACAGATGCAAGGAAAACATGGTTTCCATACCATGTCGAGGTGATATCTCTTATCATCAGCTTGTCCTAGATCTTCTTGTGTCATCATTGAGGTGGATAATGTGTGTTGGCTTGGGTACCAACATGGTATTTCCCACCTCCAAAGAAGCTACTCGCATGGACTCCATTGAGTCATAGAAGAAAGGGATTGAGAAGAAAGAGCTCGGTGAAGACTCTGATTTCCCAAAAGTACTCACAAATACTTGTTTGAGAGCGTGTGGTGGATGTGTGAATGAAACACTACTCACACCCCTCCTTATATAGTCATCGGGAAACCTTCTTTTGTTGTGTTGATAGTATCGACAAGGCTGTCGGTAGTACCAAATTCTTCTCTATGATCCATGTAAATCGGTACCAGCTATTGATACCGACGCTTCTCATTGGTTGATGTCGGTAGTCACAGATCGCCTAGCATTAGTAGTATTCAATTCAAAAGGTGCTGACGGATCGGCACTACTGACCATCATATGTGGAAAATTGAGATCCTTGATGGCGCTCCCACGGATCCTGTGTTTTCTGGTGTCAGTACTACCAACAGAGGTGTTGGTAGTACTGTGTCTTTAAAATTTCTCGAAACTTTTGAGAATTATCTTGGTATCTCAAACCTGGGGCATAGCTCGACGTTGGTACTATCAAGATGAATGTCGATAGTATTGAGTTATGTATAGTAACCTCAGTCCCTCTCTGTGCAAATTTGGTGCTACCAACATTGGAGTCAGTACCAATGAGAAATTTTCTAGGCCCCTATCAAATTTTCGGTACTATTAAGTATATTTTCAGTAGTACTGAGTTTTTTAAACTTGACACCCGTTGTCCCTGTGATGTCGTTGGTACTACCAACTTTGCGGTCGGTACTAGCAACTTGTTATGTGTCTACACACCATAGAAGAATGATCAAGGTACCTTTTTTATAAAGAACTAATGTGAAGAAAGCTAGAATGTAAAGAACAAGTATGTAAGGAACAAAATCCTAAAGCATTTAAAGATGACTGGGTTTCCCCCCAACAAGCACCCTTGTTTTATGTCATAGGATCGATGATCAAATCAACTAATCAATGAAATTTAATGAGCTTCATCTCTTCTTCTTCCCGACCACATCTCCCTTAAAGTAGTGATTTAGCCGCTAACCATTTATAAGGAATGGTTCAGCCATATGTCTTATCTCCACTGCCCCATGGGGTAAAACCTTTACTACCACAAAAGGACCACTACATCTAGACTTCACTTTTTTCAGGGTGCAATTTCAACCTAGAATTGAACAGAAGCACCTTCTGTCCTGGAATGAAAACACTATGCAAGATGTGGTGGTCATGGATCTTTTTTGTTCTCTATTTTTGGATCCTAGAGATTTCATTGGCATCTAGCCTAAGCTTATCCAATTCATTCAATTCTAACATTCTCTTTTTTCCTACATCATCCAAATTGTAATTCATTTTCCTCAAGGAACATTTGGCTTTATGCACCAACTCTACATGAATGTGACAAGCTCTCCCAATAGGAAAACTAAAAGGAGTGGTTCCTATAGGTGTTTCATAGGCTATCCTATATGCCCAAAGAGCGTCATTCAATTGCATGCTCCAATTTGTCCAATTGGTTGAGACTGTCTTCTATAAGATTTTCTTTATCTCCTTATTAGACACCTCACCTGTCCTGGGTCTGTGGGTGATATGGAGTACCTACCCTATGTCTCACTCCATATTTTATTAACAATGCACCAAACTTCCTATTGGTGAAGTGAGATCCACCATCACTTATTATCAATCTTGGCACTCCAAACCTGCAAAAAAGATGGCCTTTCACAAATCTACATACAACCTGGGCATCATTAGTGTGGGTTGGAATTACTTCCACCCACTTAGACACATAATCAACAACAAGTAGTATGTATAAATTAGAGTTATATGACACAAAATGGCTCATGAAATTGATTCCCCATAAATAAAAAACTTCAATTTCCTCAAAAACATTTAAGGGCATTAATTATCTCTTGGATATATTCTCTACACACTGACATGCATCACAATGAAGCACAAAATTGTATGCATCCCCAATAAAATACACACTCTAATACTTTGTTCGTTGTCCTAGAACTAGTGTGGTGACCCCCATTAGGTAAGGAGAGACAATTTGCTAAGATACTCTCAAACTCGCAATTAGACACACACTACCTTAAAATACCATCCCTACAATGCTTGAGCAAGATTGGATCATTCCACACATAGAACCTTAAAGAATGGAAGAACTTCTTTTTCTCCTACTAACCCCAGTCTTCTGGCAGCTCACCACAAGATGAGTAGTTCACAATGTTTGCAAACCACAAATCTTTGCTTTTCATGGCAAAGAGCTGCTCATCTAGAAATTAATCCACTATTAGTATGTCTATATCCTTTTCACCTCTCTTTCAAGCCTATACAAATGATATGCCATTACATTCTCCATGTCTGCCTTATCCTTGGTTTCAATGTCAAACTCTTGCAGTAGAAAAATCCACCTAATTAGTCTAGGTTGGCATCCTTCTTCTGCAACGAATATTTAATTGTTGCATGATCAGTCCACACAATGACCTTTGCCCCTATCAAATACTGGTACAAATTTTCAAAAGTAAAAATTACCGCCAATAATTCTTTTTTAGTGGTTGTGTAATTTAACTGGGCATCAATTAGGGTCTTAGACGTATAATAAATGATGATGCAGTTCTTGTCTTGGCATTGGCCTAAAATTTCCCCTACCACATAATCTGATGCGTCACACATCAGTTCAAAAGGCTGGCTCCAATCCGGAGCCTGAACAACAAGTGTGGAGACCAGTTTCTCCTTTAACACCTCAAACAATGTCAAACACTGCTAATGGAATTTAAATTCATCATCTTTTTCCAACAATTTAGAAAGCAGTTTTGCAATTTTTGAAAAAGTCTTTTATGAAACGTCGATAAAAAATAGCATGTCCTAAGAAACTCCAAACTCCCTTCGTCATGGAAGGTTGAGGTAGCTTAGAAATAACCTCAATTTCAATCGGATCGACTTCCATACCTATGTGGGACACCTTGCGTCTTCCTAAGACTATTCCCTCACTCATCATCATGTGACACTTTTCCCAATTCAAAACCAAGTGATTGTCCTCACATCTTTGCAAGACTTTGTCTAGACTATCAAGGCAGTCCTCAAATGACTCTCCATACACTGAGAATCGTCCATGAAAACCTCAAGACAACACTCTACTATATTAGAGAAAATGGTGAGCATACATCTCTGGAAAATCTCTGGTGCATTACACAAACCAAAAGGCATCCGACGATAAGTGAATGTTCCATATGGATAAGTGTAGGTAGATTTATCTTGATCTTGTGGCTCGATGGACATCTGATTGTACCTGAAATACCCATCCAGAAAAGAAAAATTGGAGCGACCAGTGAGCCTCTCAAGAATCTAACAAATGAAAGGAAGCAAGAAATGATCTTTAAGAGTAGTGGCATTTTATCAATGATAGTCAATACAAACTCTCCACCCGGTCACCAACCTAGTAGATATCAATTCACTAGATGAATTTGTGGTGATAGATATCCCCCTTTCTTTGGAAGCACTTGAGTTGAACTTACCCGATTAGAGTCAGAGATATCATAAATTATACCCACTGATAGAATTTTGACTACCTCTTTCTTCACCACCTCGGTCATGATAGGATTGAGACACATTTTAGGCTGCACTATTGGATTGTCTCCTTTTGTCTGGATCTTCTATTGGAAAAAACTAGAGGAGATCCCCTTAATATCTACAACTGGCCACCCAAATGTTGTGTGGTGGTTCTTCAACATCACAATCAACTCTTCTTCCTCTTAGATGCTCAAAGATGCAGAGATAATGATTGGAAGCTTCTCAATTTCTACCGAAAAGGTATACTTCAAAATGTGGCAGCAACAACTTCAACTCAAGATTTGGAGGACTTAGTAGGATGGAATTAATGGTGGTGGAGGTGGTCCTAAGTCATCATAATGCCTGGTGTACTAACATGGAAATGCCTTGAGAAACAAGACACACTCCTCCAAGGAACAACATCGAGTGTAGTCATCCACTAGATCATAATGCATGCCTCCGGAGGCAACTTTAGGTATGCTTGAACAAGTATGGAGGAAGTTGCTTCTTCAGTTGTTTCTTGGAAATCTTCCTCCTCTTCATAATCAGGGTATTGAACTACCTTGGCTAATGAAATCTCAGTATTCCCTAGGATGTCCACTACCAATATGCCCTTATGTACCTGTGTCATCACATGAGCCATGTCTAGGAATGACTTCCCTAAAAATAAAGACACCTTTCCTTGGACCTGTTGCAACATGTGACACTGTGCCTCCTGAGCAGTTTGTGTAGACTTGGGCATCTTGATTTCAAAATAGTCTTCTTTGATACCCAATTCCAATCTTCCTCTGTCCATCTCTAAGATCATATCTGTTGTGGCTTGAAATGGCCTCCCTAGTAGTAGTTCATTGCCATGATCATCTTGCATTTCCATAACCATGAAGTCTCTAGAAATACAATTTTATCCACTTGGACACGAACATCCTCACAGATATTATATGGCCTAACCACTGAGTTATTTGCTAGCTATATGGTCAGGTTGCTGTTTTTGGGTTCCTTGAGACCCAAGTTCTTGAAGGTAGTCAAGGGCATACAATTGATACTTGCCCATGAGTCACATAAAGCCTCCCCAAACTTGGTCTTCTTGATGTAACATGATATGTTGAAGCAACCTAGATCTTGCATTTCTGGTGGTAGTTTTCCCAGAATGAAAGCACTAACTTGTTCCTTCAATACTACTACATCTAAACTGGCTGTCCTATTCTTTTTATTGAATATATCTTTCAAGAATTTGTCATAAGAAGGAATCCACTCAATCGCATCAATGAGAGGAATGTTGACAAGTAATTTTTTGAATGGATTTAGAAACTTCTAAAATTGTTGGTCAACCTTCTTGGCCTTGAAGTTGTTCGGAAAGGGCACTCAAGTCACCAATTTCCTTTGGTGAGGTGGGGCATATGCCTACTTCCTTGTCTCCCTTGGTCGATGAGTTTCTTCTTCAACTTCCTTATTCTGAGCTACAATATCGATTCAACTGTATCGACAGTCATCACTTGTCCTGTGTCATCAACATTGTCTTTCACTTTTGGAACAATCCTCTATTCATTCAAAACTTTCTTCTTGTTGTGAAGCAACATTTTATTTCCTTCACCTACTAGTTTCCATATGGTATATTAGTATTTCCTAGAAATCTTTACTGACCAAGTCTCTTCAAGGGTGCAACTGCTGCTACAAACATAGAGATTTGATTCTCTATACTGTGGATTTTTTCTCCTTGGTTCTGCAATTCCCTCTGGGTTTGGCCAATGATCACCTCATTTCGACTAACCAGCTTGCCTAGCATGTCTTTGATGTGGTCTATTTTGTTGGGGCCTATGTCCTGTTGTTGTGCACCAAACTATTGTGGCTTGACTTGTTGTGCTTGGGATGAGTCATACTGAAAGTAATTGGGATCCTTCCAAGAAAACTTTGGATCCTCCTCCAAGAATAATCATTTCCCCTAAAATTCTACTTCCGTGCAAACATGCATTCTTCCTCCTCTCCTATAGAGGAATTTACATCCTTCTAATATAGTTTCTTATCTATGAGGTCAAGATTCTCATTCAATGTTGTGATGATTTTGGACTCTCTAAATATTTGTTAGATGCTCCCTGTGATAGACTGGATTTTGGTTTAATTTTGAGGACAAAAATTCTTCTAAAGTGTGTAGGATGTGATGGACTGAACTTTTAGAACCCTTAAATGTATGATGGAATAAGTAATTTTGTTTGATTGATGTTAATAGTTCCAAGTATTTTTGTAAAATATGGATGATATCGATGTTGATATCATGAATAAGATCCCTAAGCTTATGTCTTTTTGTGTTATTTCATTGACAAGTCAAATAGTTGAGTTTGGCACCAAAATGAAACAAAATGTACCTTGAGTTGTGATAAAGCAATAGTTTAAATTTCATGAAAATTGGAGGTTCCTAGAGGAGGTTATTTAGGTTTGAAATTTATGAAATTATGTGCATTATGACCATAGATGGATATATGTTTACTGTATATAGTCTAAGGTGGATCATAGAAGTGGTCACGCATCTCACAGGCTTAGGGAACCACAGATTGTAAATGTGGTCTTGTTCTGACCATAGGATGGATCGGATCTTATGACTCATAATCATCTCTTACCTTATAGTTAGAACAAGGGAAGGGATCCAGTTGAGCCACTTCTTCTCACCATCCCACACCATGATTGAGGTGGGTATGAGTGAGGTTGATTGAATAGTTGCATTCTACTTGTCATAAGGAGTACCCTAAACCTTCACTCATGGTCTTTAGTTAATATACAGATAGAATGAGAACTCTTCATCCCTATAGGGTCTCTACAACAACCCACAAGTTAAACGAGGAAGAAGGAAGAAGGCAAAGAGGGGAACTTGAGGGTCTTTGAGTAGGGGAAAGTGGAGCTGGGGATCAGATGAGTTGACCCCTCACACTTTCTAGTCCTTCCGCAGTATTGTGGCTGACAAGGGGGACTCTATCAAAATTACAGTTGGAGTATGGCGGCTTGTGCCCGAAGTTCATCGGTAAGAATTAGGGATATGTATGAGTTAAGTTAGGTGTCACAAAGCTTCTTGAGTCTCTAAACTAGATCTAGGAGGTGTCTACGATGCTATACCTCTTTCTACCACCATAGTAGAGAGCAATGGGAAACGGGCTTCTAGCAGAGAGGATCTGAAGCTGTGTCCATACACTACAGGAGCCGAGAAGAACTACAAGAAGCTAGGGATTCTCTTGGTGTCTTGATCAGTGAACAAGGAGGACATAGAGACATGTGATTACTTTTTGCAGGCCAGCCATGCGACAACGCCCTCACAAACTAGAGGGGACGACAACACACACACCATCTCGCAGACTCCCAGATTGTGTGGGTCACAAGAGAGAGAAGAGGGAAAACTGACCAAACCCAGTTGAATCGGGTTCAAGAGTCAAGAACCAGCTGGCCCGCCTACCCCCAAGCCTTAAGCCAGGCCCTAATGGCCACATGGCGAGCTCTGAGTTGCCAAAAAAGTTAAAATCCCCATAAATACATAGATCTTAGATAATTCCTATTAATTAGCCTGGTTACTATAAAAATAAGAACACAATACTGAAATTCTCAGGAAAATGAGTGGAATAAGATGGAACCATAATATTAGTGATTCAATGCTTAGATATCAGAGTTATCATGTAAGATGTAAAATGGTCTTTTCATACCTAAAAAATAATAAATGAAGATCTAAAATTATGAGAATGTTCCATTAACTCGTAAATGTGACTTATAATCTATCTGATGCCAATAATTATAACGTTGATGGATGACATCATGTAAAATGTTTCATATAGGTAATTAGGGCTAATAGCCCTAACTAATGTGCAATAATTACAAATATGCTCAAGAAACCCTAAAAAATTGAATGTAAGCTTATATCAGTAATTGGAAGCTAATATGTAACTCTAAGATCGGTTTTATACATGGAAAAAATGATAACATGATAATGAGTCATAATTTGATATACAACCCTAAAATGCTAAATGAATATGATCTAGGGTTAATACATGCACACAATAATATGGACTAATGGTCATAAAATTGATTCAAATCTAGAATACAACATCAGTAACATCAAATCCAGGTAACAAGAAGAGTAAGACACGTAATCATGGAATATCTAAATAACTATGGCAAAACCCTATAATAAGTCATGACAAGGGTTAAGATGATGTGAAACTGATGGGGATGTATGGTCTTGTCTTTATGAGGGTTTGAATAAGGAAGTTAGTGTTGACATAAGGAATATGTGATGATTAGGTTATCTTGGTTCAAGGTACGCCCTTGCCTCTTAATTGGCTTATTATATAGTATGCTTGCATTATATGTGTAGAAAACTACTTGGCTTATGGTATTGGATGAAATGATTGTTCTTATATAATACCTTGATTGTTTTTCCATACTTATGGTTATGAACACATGAAATATAATATATATGTTCGATTATATCCAAGCACTTCAACTCTTTGGTAGTTAAGTGTTGGAAAATAATGTACTTCAACTCTTTGGTAGTCAAGAATTTGAAAGTGATCCAACTCTTTGGTAGTCTGATCACATTATGAAAAGATCCAACTCTTTGGAAGTCGATCATAAGGCCTTCAGTGCATTCAACCTTTGATGGTCAATGCATGGATGATATAATGGAAAATGTGCCTGAAATATGTGTTCTCTTTTGTTAATAAACATTCTTGTTCAAGTATGCTTTTCTTATTTGTTACTGCTAAGTATTAGTTTTATCTTATTGCCAAGTCTTAGTAATGAGAGGTATATTGAAAGACACATAAGGCATACTCAATACAATATTCTTGAATATTGTGCTGACATGTACCATATGTAATCTTCTATTTAGGATGTTGACATGTGCTCTTGAAAATTAGGATAGTTGAGAATTATATGGCAAGCTGATGTATAGGCTAACCTATTGTCTCAAGATTCTATTGTTTAGTGGTAGTACGTGTATATGTAAAAGTTTATTGTTCAATGTGTAATATCAAATGTTGTAACAACTCATGTTGTAATTATATTTTGAATGGTGAACATGTGTTGTATGGTTTTATTATTGTTCATGTGCATGTGCTACTGTTGTTTCCTTCAGACTTCCTCTGATTTTCTTCTTCATATCCTAGTGTGTGGTGCTTAAATTGGGATGCTCATTGAGGTGAGGCTTTAATTTAGACATTACACATTAGATTAAGTTTTAGAACATCCGGGGACGTCACAGGTGGTATCAGATATGAACAATAGCAAAACCTGACATTTTCTCACTATGAAACTTAAAACTAAAGAACCTTGAACTTTAAAATCTTTAGGTTAGATTAGTCATCTTTTAGAGACTAGATCAGAACTTAGCCTCTAGGTTAGAACCTAGATGTTTGAGAACTAGGTCTAGACTAGTGCTTGTTTTATAACAAGTCCTAAGATGTCATTATTTTCTAATAATGTGGTGGCATGGGATGTTACATTATTCAAAAATGATGTGCACGAAGAGAAGAGAAACCCTATTCATATGGCACTCATTGTCTAGAGTATCTACACTAGTCTACACTTTGTTCTCACCCTTTCTACTAGGTGACATTGAACTAGACTCTCTACAATGTGTGGGACACTTGTTTCGTTGATTTGGTTTTTTATTCCAATCGGATCGAGCCTCGATAGTTTTCTTTGACACATGTTTTATCAGAGAAAAACTATACAATAGTTTACTATATATGTAAGTGTTACAAAAAATGTGTCCCCACACATGTACAAGTAGGAGGTGGTCGTGAAACACAAGTGAAAGTGAATGACCTCAGTCTAGAAAAGAGAATAATTTTAGATTAGATGTCTAAAGCCTTGTTAGAATATGTTATAGATGGGATAGATGAAATAAGTTTCGATGATACTATGTAAGTCTTATATAGATGACATAATATGGTTAATGATGATAAGTGTTGTCTTTAAGGATTAAGGTTCTACTTTGAGGATTTGAGATAGTCTTTGATGATGAAAGTATGTTTTTTTTGTAAGATAATATAATTAAGATAAATGTAAATCAACATGAGACTCAAGCTCTTTTATAAAGAAGGACCTCAAGTGTTAGGACCAATTTTAGGGTTAACTCCATAGAGAGTGAGACTTATTGGGATAAGGTTAGAGAACCTAAACTCCAATATATGAGAATTTCGAGAAATATGTGATATGATATGTCCTAAACTAGAATACTCCTAAGTGATTGACATGAGTTGCTATATGCATGATTCCTATAGTCTTGTTGAACCCTAGATGTCATTGGGAGGACCAAACCCTAGAGTGAAAGAGAGGCTGGTTATATATGCGTATGTGAATATGAATATGAGAACCTACCATCTGGGTGAGGGAGAGAGAGTCCCAAGACCCTAGAGGAGGTAACTATGTTTTAGTTTCTATGAATCCTCAAGATCGGGTTGGTGGTTCCTTGTAGGAATCTAGTGGTTGCATATATAAGAGAGTTTTGGCTAAGAATGTTTCATGGGTATAGAACCTATAAAGAGTATGTGATACCAAGTTTGGTTTGTGCTTATGTGGCTAGATCTTGCAAAGTTATCAACTAGTTCCAATGAGGTAATATGAGAACCCTAGACTAAAGGGAAGATATAGTATATGCATATATGGGATAGTCAAAGAGTTGAGTGAGCTCAGAGAGACTGAGCACGTAACTACCCTCATGATATGGGTTAGAAGAACCTCATTTGGATTAGATAAAGTTTTGATATATGTTTGATTGGACGCTCATATAAGTTTGTCTAGAACAACCATGATATAATATATGTGTTCATGATCTAATCTCAAGATGTAATGTATGATGACATATTAAGATTGGAAAACCCTAGTGATGTTTTGACATAGCTCTTTGTTAGTTGTCTAGCAATATGCATGAAATATGATAATGTGAATAGTTGACTAATCTCATGATGGAAATCTAGTGGTGGTTAATAACTCTTTGTGTATAGATGGTTAACCATATACTTGAATAATGATGACATATTAAGTTCGATGAATCAAGAGATGAAATAACTAATAAAGTTGTAACCTAATAGGAAAGTAAAATAATATCATATTGATGGTAACTCTTAACCAATGTGTTAGTGTTTGTGCTTAATAAATTTGTTGAATATAGTTTCAAAAATGGCACAACATAATTATGATGGCACGTTAACATGGTCTATATGGAAAAAGGGTTAATTGTAATTGACACCTTTGTAACATGTATAAATTAATGTTGGAATCTTAATGCTTGGGTAAAATAAGGATGAAAATCCTAAAATATGAAATATAACATGACATAACCCTAAGCTTCAAAACCCATGTTTTGATCTTATGAGGTGATTATTTCACCCTAGATGCTCTAGAAATCCTCCTAGGAGTGGTACATATATGTTATAGAGATCTTGTTTGTGGGAATTTTGCACCAAGAGTGGTTCCCTACATGTAGATCAAGAACTTTTTGGTTTTTCCTTGGAATCATATATTTGTTTAATTTTAAGGACGAAATTTCTTTTAAGTTGTATATGACGTGATGCACTAGATTTTGTCTTAATTTTGAGGACAAAGTTTCTTCTATGGTGTGTAGGATATGATGGATTGAACTTTTGGAACCCTTAAATGTATAATGGCATAAGTGATTGTGTTTGATTTATGTTAATAGTTTCAAGTATTTTGGTAAAATATGGATGATATCGACGTTGGTATCATGTCTAAGATCCCTAGGCTTATGTATTTTTGAGTTTATTTAATTGACAAGTCAAATAGTTGAGTTTTGGCACCAAAATGAAATGTAATGTATCTTGAGTTGTGATAAAGTAATGGTTAAAATTTCATGTAGATTTTAGGTTCCTAGAGGAAGTTATTTAGGTTTGAAATTTGTGAAATTATGTGCATTATGACCATAGATGGAGCTAAGTTTAATGTCTATAGTCTAAGGTGGATCATGAAGTGGTCACACATCTCACAGGCTTAGGGAACCATGGAGTGTAAACATGGCGTCGTTTTGACCATAGAATGGACTGAATCTGGTGACTCTTAATCATCTCTTACCTTGCAGTTAGAATAAGGGAGGGGAGCCAATTGACCCACTTTTTCCCTCGATCCGATGCCATGATTGAGGTGGGTATGAGCGAGGCTGACTGAACGGTTGTGTTCTACTTGTCGTAAGGAGTACTTTAAACTTTCACTCATGTCTTTAGTCCAGTATACAGACAGAATGAGCTCTTCATCTTGTAGGGTCTCCACTACAACTAGAAAGTTAAACGAGGAAGAAGAAAGTAGAGAAAGAGGGGAACTTGAGGATCTTTGAGTAGGGAAAAGTGGAACTAGGGATCAGAGGATTTGATCCCTCATGCTTTCTAGTCCTTCTGTAGCAGGTGCCGTGGATGACAAGGGGGACTTTGCTAGAATTACAATTAAAGTATGGAGGCTTGTATTTGGAGTTCCTTAGTTAGAATTAGGGATACATATGAGTTCAGGGATGTGTCAAGGATCTTCTTGAGTCTCTGGACTGGATCTAGGAGGTATCAACGATGTTATCCTTCTTTCTACAACCACAATAGAGAGCTATGGGAGGCAGGCTCCTAGCGGCGAGGATCTGAAGCCGTGTCCATAAGCCAAAGGAGCTAGGGATTCTCTTGGTGTCTCGATCAACAGACAAGGAGGACACCAAGACACATGATTGCTCACTGGAGGTCAGCCATGAGGTGGAGCCCTCGTGAACCAGAGGAGACCGCAATACACACAGTCTCACAGACTCCCAGATTGTGTGGGTCACGACAGAGAGAAAATGGCAAATCGGCCATACCTAGTTGAATCGACTTTAGGAGATGAGAACCGGCCAGCCCGCCTGCCCCCAAGCCTTGAGCCACGCCGTGTCAGCCATGTGGCAATTTTTGAGTGACCGAAAAAGGTAAAATCCCCATAAATACATAGCTCTTTGATAATTCCTATTAATTAGCTTAGTTATCAGAAAATTATGAACAAGATACTAAAATTCTTAGGAAAATGAGTGGAACTAGATGGTACCATAATATTAGTGATTCAATGCTTAAATATTTGATCTATCATATAAGATGTAAAATGGTCTTTTCATGTCTAATACATAATAAATGAAGACCTAAAATTAAGATAATGTTCTAGTAACTCCTAAATGTGACTTATAATCCATCTAATGTCAGTAATTATAAGTTTGATGCATGAAATAATGTTAAATTCTTCATAAAGGTAATTAGGGCTAATAACTGTAATTAATGTGCAATAATTACAAATATGCTCAAGAAACCCCAGTCTATCTTGTCTGTTATAACTTATGGTGATGTGACTAGACATATGTTTGAACACTAGAATGATCATCCAATAGAATTTGTTGGATAGTTGGATGAGAATCCTCAATCATCGAGACCTCAGGATGGAGATAAATCCAACATTAGTGAGATTGATGCTCCAAAGAGGACATCAATCCACAGGGTCTTGATTTGTATCATTAAAAGCTTGGAGTAAACGGTTAAATAAGAGCATGGTTTTTGGCGTGATCCCCTAAACCCATAGTTTCTTTTATCATTTGGTCAACTAGTAAAATATAGTGTAAGCTTATATTAGTAACTGGAAGTTAATATGTAACTCTAAGATCAGTTTTATATATGGAAATAATGATAACATGATAAGGACTCGTAATATCATATAAAACCCTAATATTCTAAATGAATATGATCTAGGGTTAATAGATGCACACAATGATATGGAAACTAATGGTCTTACAATTGATTCTAATCTGGAATACAACATCAATAACATCAAATCTAGATAAAAAGAAGAGTAAGACAAGTAATCATGGAATATATAAATAACTAGGGCAAAACCCTAAAATAAGTCATGACTAGGGTTAAGATATTGAGAACCTGATGTGATGTATGGTCTTGTCTTTCTGACAATTTGACCAAGGCTATTAGTGTGGACATCAAGAATATGTGATGAAAGGTTATCTTGGTTCAAGGTATGTGATGAAATGTTATCTTAGTTCAAGGTACACCCTTACCTCTTACTTGGCTTATTATACATTATGCTTGTATTATATGTGTAGAAAACTGCTTGGCATATGGTATTGGATGAAATGATTGTTGTTGTACAATACCTTGCTTGTTTTTCCATGCTTATGGATATGAAAACATGAAACATAATATATCAATTTTATTATATACAAGCACTTCAACTCTTTGGTAGTCAAGTGCTGGAAAATAAAGTACTTCAACTCTTTGGTAGTCAAGTACTTGAAAGTGATCCAACTCTTTGGTAGTCTGATCACATTATGAAATGATCCAACTCTTTGGTAGTCAATCATAAGGCCTCCAGTATATTCAACCTTTAGTGATCAATGCATGGATGATATAATGGAATATGTGCCTAAAATATGTGTTCTCTTTTGTTAATAAACATTCTTGTTCAAGTATGCTTTTGTTATATTTCTTTTTTTTACTGCCAAGTATTAGTTTTATATTATTGCAAAGTCTTAGTGATGAGAGGTATATTGAAAGACAAGTAGGCATACTCAGTACAATATTCTTGAATATTGTGCTGACATGTACCACATGTAATCTTCTGGTTAGGTTGTGGACATGTGCTCTTGAAGACCAGGATAGTTGAGAGTTGTATGGTGAGCTAATGTACAGTTGGATATGTTGTCTTAAGATCCTATTGTTTAGTGGTAGTTCATGTATATGTAAAATTTTACTATTCAATGTGTAATATCAAATATTGTAATGATTCATCTTGTAATTATATGTTGAATGGTGAACATGTGTTGTATGGTTTTATTATTATTCATGTGAATGTGCTACTGTTGTTTCCTTCTGACTTCCTCTGGTTTTCTTTTTCTTATCCTAGTGTGTGGTGTTTTAATTGGGATGCTCGTTGAGGTGAGGTTTCAATTTGGATGTCACACATTAGATTAAGTTTTAGTAAAATAGGGGACGTCACACTCTCTTTATTCTTCCCATGACTAATTCTTAGCCATATTCTTCAGAATCTCATGACACCTAGATGGCTTGCTGTTGAGGAAGAATCTCATTCCTACACTGTCGAGTGTGGTCCTCTCTCCTTGGTGTAGCCTGTAATAGAAAATCTTTTCTTAGACATAAAGATTGATCCCATCATGAGAGATCTTCCTCAGCAAGTTCTAGAACCTCTCCCATGCTTTAGAATAGGACTCTTCTGTCTACTACTTGAAATTATAGATCTTCCAAACCAACTCATTCAAATTATAAGGTGGGAAATAATGTTTAAAGAAAATGTCTATCCTCCACTTCCATGTTTATATTAACTCAGGAGGGAGGTTAAGGAACAAGAAATTTGCATTGTCTGCCAGTGAAGATGGGCACAATTTCAAGTATATGACTATCATTGGCACTCTGTCAATCTTCATCATGTCACAAGTTTCAACAAATTTTTTGATATACATCATTGGATCCCCAATGTTGTCTCCATGGAACGCTTGTGACTTAACTAGTTCCACCAAGCCAGGGTCTATCTTGTAGATACCCATATTGATAGCCTACCATTTTATCAGGCCCAACTATGCTATTGTAGATGATGCCTTGATCTCCTCACAGATAGTCTACTCTTATGCTTCTGCATTCACCATCTCTAGTTGTTCTGGTTGTTTTGTGGGGTGTATCAGAGTCTCATGTGAAGGCGTCTTAGGTGGTGGATTCGTAATCAGTCTTGGTGCATAACCACTATATTCCTTGCGATCTACGTAAGAAATCCTCCTGAAATGCAGTCTGTGGGGATGAGGCTTCATAATCGGTTCTTTTTGTTTGCACCATACACTAGTATTTTAAGTTAATGAAATCCAAGAGAATCAATACTAGTATTAGAACATATATTCATTTTTCAAATTTAAATATTTTAAAAAAATAAAAGTAAAATTGTGGCCTAGAGTGGCCGGTCACAACACTCGTAGTGTTGGACATACTGTTTCCCCAATAATGTTGCCAAAAACTTGATGCTCATAAACTACACATTGGAACCGCAAGTGCAAGTATCAATGTAATATAGTCCTAAAGAGGCACGTATATCAAACACAGGGAAACATGTACCTAGAAACTACCACTAACAATGACCCAATCAGCGAGCCTGAAAAAAAGCATGATTTGGTTGATTTAGCGACTAAATTGCAAAATTAAGAACTTAGATTACTAGTTGTGATTACAAGTGGAATTAATTCCTTAGGATTATGGTTTGACCAAAGTTCACATTGCAATTAACATCATTTCATTAATATTAATCTCTCCTAACCCTAAACAAAGAGACGTGTAGCAAGAATTACCCACTCTCATAGTGTAATTCACTACCTAATCTAATACCAATCCCACTCTCATAGCAATTGTGTTATTAGTTAGGTGCTTTATGAAAATCTCTGGGTTATTCTCTTTACATTCGTAAGCCCTCTCTCGAGGTGCGATATAAAATATGTAAATGTATGAGTTTTAACCCTTAATCTCTATCTTTAATTAGTTAATGGTCTAAATAACTACTTATGGCGATCTAACAAATAATTCATGACGCTCTCATAGATATATGTCTACAAATTAAGAGAAACATGTATATTAAATCATAATTGCCAATTACAATACAAAACCGAGCTACTCCCAGATGCTAAGGAACAAGGATATTAGCCCCCGCATGATTTCAGTTTCTCTACTCATAGAAAAGGAAGTAGGGAATAAAGAAAACATCAAGAACACGGAAAACCCCTAGGGAAAGAAGATATGGAAGGTTCCTTCTAAAGAACGTTATAATTTTCTATCTTTTGACTGCAAATCGGGTAATCGGAAGTGCACAAACTGCCCAAAATGTTGATTTCTCCTCTCCTTTCTCTCTTCTCCACTCTCCTCTATCATACAACTGAATGTGATGTGATTTTTAGGTCTGACTAAACTCCCCCTAGTCCATAGAAATGATTTAGGGCAAAATTAATTCCCAATCGTCAGATTAATTTTGATTTCAGATCCAGCCTGATCTCTTTGAGTTGGTACTACGGATTATGTATCGGTAGTATCGACACCCTCAATAAGTCGCTACCCTCTATGAGGTTGTCAGTACTACCGAGTTGATATCAGTAGTTTTGATATTTCCTATGAATTTCTGAGTTCTCTCTATAAGGTTGTCAATAGTACCGACTTCCTTCATCAGTACTACCAAGTTTTATTGATTTCACTTGTTCCTTTCCCATCAAGTGTCAATACCACCAACAGGAAGCTTGGTTGTACCAAGCTGTGTAGTTTCTTCCAGATTCACATGGAATTCCACAAAAATGAACATAAGCTCCCAAAAAATAATGAATGTATCAAGGCATTGAAAATAGAAAATATTTTATGCAACTAAGTGTCATTGTATAATGATGGTAAATAATTCACAAATGATATCAAAATGAATAATAAGTGAACACAAATCTATAATAAACAATCTGTGAGAACAATAATTATTCAATGCATGAGTTGGGCCCATGAACCACAACATTCTACCAAGTCTATTGTAAAATTTCTACCAAAAACCCTAGACCCTAGACTCTAACTCCAAATTATAAATACCCCATACAATCATCTATTCCCCCTTTTAAATCTCCTAGATTCAGAGAGAAATCTAACCTTCTATTTTTATTCAGTTTCCCTGGTGACTAGAAGATCCTTTTTCTAGCACAACTGACTCTCATACACTCAAAGGATATTGAGATAGTTAGGAGGCAATGTGATCACTTATTTTATTGATTATTGCATGTGATATTAATTTCTTACTTATATGAGTGCTAGTGAAACTATTCACCTAATGAAATTGTTGTTCTAACTATCTTTCTCGAACTACTATTCTAAAGTGATTGTTCTCCAACAACTTGCCATGGTCAATTAATTGAATAATTACAACAATGTAATTAATCCTCAATCATAACTAACACATCAAGAATGACTAATATGTAATCTAGTCTATTCCTACATCTATTTTTAATTCACTCAATGGCTCTATCTTGTGATGAAATCCTCCTCTATCATCTTTCTTTCTCTATTTCTCACCATTCCTACCAATTTCTTAGTATGTATCTCCATCACGGGAGATCATGAGACGATTGAGATATCCAAAAATTTAAGAAATTTAGGGATGATCATGGGAAAAACACGATTGTACCTAGTCCCCAAAGATTCATAGATAAAAAACCATGATGTCTCCTTCTTTCAAATGTTGTTTCCCCCCAAAAAAGATCAAAACTTTTGTGCATTTGGGAATATGAATAGAAATACCTTTTTCATGGGTGATGTTGTAGTTCCTAACACCTTCCACAATATTAATGGGTTGCAGAATGTGTTTTTTTGTCCATATTTCTGACATTTCATCTGCCCTTTAGTGGAGTCAACTTTTTGGTCTTTTGTGTTTTCCCACCCAACTTCAAAATTCTTGTCCTCAATTTTCCACATTTTGTGTATAAAACTGGTGGGAACTCTGAATTTATTTATATATATTTATTAATTGATTTTTTTATATCTTTTCATTGAGTTTCATAGTGACCGTTTAGTACAACCTCTCATAGGATTTTTTACTTATAGGTAAATGGTTTGGAGGCTCTGCTGAGGATCACTATCCCGTATGATTTGATTCCTTTGTCTTATCGTGTTTCCTTTCTGTGGTTTGATTTAAGGATTCCTCTCTGTTGATGTTCTTTTTCCTTTTTAGGGCTTCCTTTTCTACAATTTTAAGATTTCCTCTGCTTCCCTTTTGGGGGTTCCCCACTTCAGTTTTAGGGTTCCCTCTATTTCCATTTTATATTATATATGATTCCCTTTGACATTTCTATTGATTTATTTTGTTTTCAAAGAAAAGAAAAGAGAAATGAATAAATAAGGAGAGGGATAGAAAAAAGGACTCTTCCATCATTAGCACAATTCTACTATCTTTTTACTTTTCTAATTACTTGTTCCTTTACTTTTATTGGTTTTGGGAAATGGGGAACACTACATGTTTGCTTGGGGTTTCTCATTTTCTCTATACTTACCTTATCATGTTATATGAGATTTCTTTAAAAAAATGTAAAATATATACATTCAATTAATACACCTACAAACCCATGCATCTATGAAATAGGGGGAAGTTTATCTTTTACACATTTGTTTTAAAATTGTTTCTTACTTTACAAGTAATTTTTTCTTATTATGCCAAGATTGTTGCGTGATTACAATGTTAAGCTTGTTTTTTTACTTCATGTCTTGTTATTATGTACTTCCAATAATGTTTCATATATTGTTGATGGTTTACTAACATGTTCAAGTTCATAACCACATTCCCATGAGACTATCTTTTCATAAAAATAATCTTATGAAACAATCTTTTCAAAACATAGTCTTTTAGAAACAAAAGTCTTATTATAATAACAATCTCATGAAACAATCTTTCTAAAACAAACATATTTATATAGCAACAACCTCATGAAACAATCTTATCAAAAAAATATCATGAAATAATTGTTTCAAATAAACTATTCCATCAAAAAAGCCCTCTCAAACTACACTGGTAGGCTACCCAGATCCCATCATATTATCTTGCAAAAAATTTACCGCCCACCCCCAATTAGCCTCCTAAAATGACAATATATATCAACTTTCCTTGGGTTGCTAGTTTCCATCTTTTCAGTGGCCTACTTGGTGTTTCTAAAATAAACTCTCAAAGGTATCCTACACTTTTGTAATCTTTCTAAGATCTAAAGACATGATCCATGTATAAAGGCTTCCTGATTATGGTCTCGTATCATGAGGTCACCACTCATGTGTAAACCGTTAGGACCCACTTGATGGATATCAATCATCTAGAATCTTAGCCTTACAAAAATCATATTTTCAAACCCACAAACTCATGCCATAAGGCTTCCTATTTTTAACTATGATTTTTGTGGTTTCATAAACATATTACATACACCATTTACCATGCTACACATCCCTTCTTATTTTTCCAACAACTAACTACTTGAAAGACCTTACCACTTAGCTTGATCTTTTCAAAATAAAGCTTCACAATTACATTGTAAGACTGATCCTATCTTAAGACCCTACAAAAACGTTGCCTTTTCATAGATATTCTTTTTCACCTTTATGGTTCCAAAGAAAGATATGGAGACATAGAGACATTTTGAAGCTAGAATATCTGTAACTCCTACAATATCTCAATGCCAAATTAGGAGCAGAGAGTTTGTCCTTTCTCCAAAGAGGATGTGTCTCTGAGTAAGGACTATATTGTCATAGATGTATTTAAAAGCAATAATATTTGGAACTCCTTTAATGGATTGATGACACTCTAGGGAAAGGAAATGGAATTGACTACCTTAACGTGTATAATATCTTAATTCCCAAGCATACCCTTCTTTGAACAATTCTCTCACGACTCTTTCTTTGAGGGGAGAGTCATCTCATACACCATGAAGAGAAGAAGTATACTCAACCACATATATTGGACCTAAATGGGTCACCTTGACCATCCTAAATTTACCACCCTATTCAAAAAACCAACATAATCCACAAGATCATGGTGCTATTAGGTAAATCTAGTGTCATAGTTGTAAGAATCTTATACTAGGGTCATGAACAGATTATCATCATCATTTCATAGAAACAAGAGCCTCTTTTGTGGAGGAAAATAGATCTAGACATGCTTCCTCACTTGAAGCCTAACAAAAAAATTAGCTTAGGGACTTGTTTGTCCCTAAGGCTACAAATGCATATCACCTAATTGTTTCTCAATCAATCACTGCCCTACAATTTGAGGTACTATTACAATGGATCACCATGATGCAAAGCAACACCTTTGCTAGAAAGAAAGATGAGGATTTCCAAGACAATATATAGTGTTTCATGGATCTGTGCACCTTACACAAGTAGCTTGGAGTGTCATAGGATGCTATACAACTCTGGATATCAAGCAATCCTTGAAAGATAAGGTGAGGATCTAGTACAAAAATATGAAGGGAGCAATATCACTACTTGGAAAGGATTTCAAACCAAGTTCTTGGGGATATACTACCATCCTCACCTTACTTATTAAATTTGTTGCCAGATTACATGGTTGTCTATGGCCCCATGTGAGGTTCTTACTGAGGCTTGGATAACATTAAAGGTGATCCTACATCGATTTCCACATTTACGTCATCCCACAAATTTAATTCATAGAGACCTTTTACATGGGTGTTGATGGCAACACCAAGCAGTTCATGGACTCCTCATCTATAGGAAATTTAATGTTTCAAAATGTTGGTAGCGCTTGGGAGGTTGTCAAGAGGGTATCTAAGATTTAGTCCCATTTGAGAATAGGTCATGGAGGTGTTCTAAAGGTGGTGAGAGGAGAAGACAATTTTGACTCAAATTTATAGCCCAATTTTTGGAAAAGTTTTCCTTGAAGCAGGAAGACCTAGAATCCTCTTTCAACATCTTTGAAAGAAGTGGGCATCCACAACATATGCAATAGAAAATTAAATCATAAAAACACTTTTGTGATGTGTGCAAGGGAAACGATCATTCCACTCTAGGTTGCAAACTCCTTTATAATGTCATGGTGAATAATGCCCAAGTACAAGATGAAGAAGATCTGAATTCTATCTTCAACATTCTGGGAAATGGGTACTATAAACCCAACCAGGCTAGAAACCACCCTAGTTTCTAGTATGATAATCTGTCTAGAGTAGAAAATGCATCACAAAAGTGACCATCTCAATTGAAAATTTGAGATTGTGTGCCCTACAAGTTCCAAGTCAATTAGCAACAAAACTTTAGGATCCAAAGAAATTTTAGAGAAATTTTTTTGAACCATGGCAAAAATTAATGGAAAAAGTTTTAGAATTCAAAGCAAGTGCCATAGGAACCACAACCAAGCATTCTCATTTCAATTATGACAAGTTTTTTATCATATAAAGGATCCTTCAATCACAACAATCCATCATTTCTAGCCAACAAAAAATGATCTCCAATCAACAAGATTAACCGATATCTATTGACTCATATGCGGCCTAGCATTCTACTTCTCTACGTCCTTCTACACGTGCCTTTGTAGGACAACCAAAAAACAACCCTAAACATCTTGAGAATTTGAACTTTGTTTCCACATGTTTAGGCAACATGTATGCAGCCCCTTCAGTGACACTAGCTATTGCTCATATTTACATTGATGATGATGACACAATGATGTTTGGAAAAGAACAAGCACATGACACCATTTTTGTTATTGATGGAGGGAAGGAAATAATGTTGAGAAAGTGTAAGTTTTTGTTGTTGAACCAAACATGCCAATTTATAAGACAATGCCTCCATATCAAGCATGTCTAATACGGACAAAGTTGGATTCCAGGTTCATGAAGTCCAAGGAAGCTATGAAGAATCTTCATGTGGACATTTCCTTCTTAGAAGTCATTTTTGTGATACTATAATGATTAAAGTATTTGAAGAGTATCTTAACCAAGAAGTACATTATTGAGAAACATAAAAAAGTAATGCTGGCTAGGATATCCTCATATATTGTCCTGAACAAGTTGTGTAAAAATAAAAAGGATCCCGACTCTTCTAGGAATGTTTTCTACCTCAAGAATAAAACACGTTGAAAGGGGATAGTACATTTGGGTGGTAGCATTTCAATTATTCCATATAGCCTTTGTAAAATATTGAGACTCACAAATATATTCCCAACAACCATGACCATTGGGATAGTAGATTCCTCAATGAAAAATCATATGGGGATCATAGAGTATGTTTCTGTCAAGGTTGGAAAGGACTCATATGTGCCTTGAGATTTGGTGATCATGAACATCAAGGAGGATCCTTGATAACCTCTCATCAATGGAAACCCATTCCTTGACAAATCTCAAGATTTGACTGATGTAGAAGCAAACAATATTCTTCTAAGGTTAGGAGGAGACACACTCAATTTCAAGGTGTTTGATAGTTTGAAGGGCGATAACATTCATGAGGAGGTCTTCTTACTTGACGAACATTGATAAATTATCTCACCTCAGTGTCTGAAGAGCATTTGTAAACAACCCTCACCATCTTGGACAGTTCAGTTGTTGATGACACATAGGTTGGTCAATGTAAATTCCACTTGGATACTTGTGAATAGGAACCAAATGTTGAATTTAAAGAACTAAAAATGATGATGGTAAACAAAGAAGAGGTAGAAACACCCAAGGCACCAATGGTGAAGACCCTACCACAGGGAATGAAGTATGTCTACCATGACGATTATGAATTCTATATCGTATTTATATATTTATAGCTCATTGAGGACCGGGAGAATAAATTGATGACTAAGGTAATGAAAAGGAAGGAAGCCTTGAGATGTAAGATTACTATTTTAATAGGTATAAACCAAACTATTTACTTGAATACGATCCCCATGGTGGATGACTATGCACCTTCCAGAGATCTCAATACAAATTGAACCCCAATATAAAAGAGATGATCAATTTATAAGTTATAAACTACTCAAAGTTGGGATCATGTATCTCATTTAGATACTCATTGGGTAAGTCCAGTGCAGTAGTACCAAATAATGGTGGCACTAGAATTGTAAATAATGACAAGAATGAGCTCATTCCCACCCAGACAATTATGAGTTGGATAATGTACATTGGCTAAAGAAAGCTAGCAAGGCCATGTGGAAAGATCACTTCCCCCTTCCTCTACTTGAACAAGTCTTTATGCATCAAACCCATTAGGAATTTTTCTACTACTCAGTTGGTTACTATGGCTTCTATCATATTCCTATTCACCCCAATGATTAAGAGAATACCACCTTCATTTTTCCTTTTGGCACTTATGCACCAACAGATGTCCTTTAGGATATGCACTACCCCTGCTACATTCCAGCATTGCAAGGAAGCCATCTTTGTAGGATTGCAAAACATGTGATGGATGTTTTATGAATGACTTCTCTATGTATGGTGACTCTTTTGACACATGCTTGCATCACCTTTTTCTTGTATTAGCATACTGAAGCACATATAGTGCTAAATTGGGAGAAGTTCTACTTCATTGTGAAGGAGCAAATTATTGTTGACTAAAGAGTGAGAAGCAGGGTGATAGAGTAAGACAAGACAATTATTGAACGGATTGCCAATCTCAACAGTTACATCTACAATGAAGGAAGTTCATTCCTTCTTGGGCCATGCATCTTTTATTGTAGGTTTCAAAGATTTCTCTGAGATTTCAACGTCACTTACGAATCTTTTTCTAAAATATGGTATTTTTTCATTTGATGTTGTGTGCATAGAAATCTTCATCAAGTTGAAAGCCACTCTTGTTACTAAGACCATTGTTAGGGCACCTAACTAGTCTCATCCCTTTGAGATCATGTGTGATTCCAGTGACTTTTCTAGTGACTTTGTAGTAGGGGAGGTCCTGGAACAATTGATCGGTGATATGAATTGCGTATTATGACTCAAAGACATGAGATGAAGTACATATAAACTATGTCACAATCTAGAAGGAGTTCCTCACCATTGGGAACACCTTTGAAAAATTCAGATTTTATCTTGTTGTCTGAAAGGTAATCTTCTACACTAGCAATGTTGTCATTTGATATTTAATTTTGAAGAAACACGCTAAGCCTAGGATGATCTAGTGGATCTTGTGGTTATAAGAGTTTGATCTCTAGATACGTGACAACAAATGAATTGAGAACATATTGGATGATCACCTCAGCTACATTGATCTTCTTGACAATGATAATGTGCCAATTAATGATTCCCTCCCAAGTGACCATATGATGAAAATTTCTTCTAGCATTCCTTGTCTTGTAGATTTGCTACACTATCTAGCTACTAGAGTTCTACACCCAAGAATCACTCGTCATTGAAAGAATAGGTTCATGTATAAAGTCAAGAACTACTATTGCGATAGCTATATCTCATCAGAATTAGAGATGATGGTTTGTATTGAAGGTGTGTCACAGAAGAGGAAGGCTACTGTAATGACCTTCCAGGCACATCCATGACAGTGGAAGCAAACCCTATGTTCTCCATAACATGCGTCACTTGTCTTGGAGGAACACCACAAAACATGATACTCATAGAAAAAAGATAAATGAAACATCATGCATTAACTCAAAATATAGATTCCAACATTGTTCTTTGAAAGGGAAAACATAAATTGTCTCATCTTGATCTCAAGCCTAATACATGTAGATAAAGAAAATCTAAAACATGGAATGATAAACTAGACTAAAGAATCTACTGAGTGGTAGATGACACCCCACCAAGCTATAGTCTCCTCTGGTGTTACCTACTTTGAAGGGATCACTTCATTTCCCTCTTGCTCCTCAATCTAGGGACATCTCGTCCCACGACCAGGCAAAACAAAGCAACAAAGTAAGTAAGTGGCACTATACATGTTATAGGGACTAAAAAGTAAGCATATATACATGAACTAGAACAAACCTGACATATCTTGACATTAAGAATTACCATTACACTTTAGATTTTATTACATCAATGAATTAAGAAACATTACTATATGCATTCTCTCCATCACTACCCACATGGGGCACATCATGCTCGGAAAGCCCATCACTGCTAGGAATCCCATAACGACCATAAAGGTCCATTGCGAGAAATATATAATAAGTTACCTAATTATCTTAACTTAACATTAACATCATTGTTCTAAGCTTGCCCTCAATGTAAATTGTCCTCATCCAATAATTGCACTGAAGTGCTCATCAGGATAGTTAATGCTCATCTTAGTTGCACCAAAGTGCTCATCAATGCCATAGAGACAAAATAACACAAGGAGGAACAATTCACAACTTAAGTACATTATCTTAACCATCATGGGATTTTTCCCATTTAGTTTTGAAATTATCAATACATGATTTACATGAGTCTTTCTTCAATTTATTTACCATTACATGACCATAGCATTAAGCTAATGAGCATCAGTGATAAGCATAGGACTTGATGATTATAGAAAACAACAAGCAATAATATGATCTGAGGCATATATCATCATTATCTTAATTTCATTAACTTGGAAATTTAAAGCATAAATCCTAAAACATACATAATCAGGCAATTCATCCAAAATGCATATGTGTAGTGGGATCACCCTCTTACCTAGAGAAAGGTAGATCCTAACTTAGTATCCTTGATCTTGATCGAATCCTATGTTCCTAAAATTACATGATTTCTATTAATTATCATCATTAGTACATATTAAACCCTAATTTTTGTCTTCTAAGAAAACATGGTTAAACACTCTCGAAGTAGGATTTGAAAACCTAAAAATCATGTTCTCATTGAAAAACCTTTCCAAAACCTATGTTTACTAATTTTTCTTATAAGCCATTGATTTTCTATAATTAATAACCAACCACTAAAAAGTCAGCATATATACACATAGTTTAGATTTGTCCAATAGGCATGGGACCCATATCTAGCTAGACCAATCAGGGTTGTCCACAAGAATCAGCTCACCCAAAAAAACCAAATACCCAAAATCCCAAAAAGCCCTTGCAACACAAATCAATTGATTATATTTCCAATGCCAAAAAGGTAGATTGCGCACCTGGCATCTTCCTCCTTGTGCCATGGCATTGAGCCATCATCCTGTGAGTAAGAAACTTGTATTTGAAATCAAGGATTCTGATCAAATAATGGAAACAGAAGTCAAAGGGTGCATCCTTGTGCCAAGACGAGGCCAACGAGCTAGGAGTCATATTCTGGCCAATACTGGAGTTCCATCTCCCTTGCTGCCGTCATGGCAGGCGCAGTTGGAAGAGACAAACCTTGAAAGCCATCACCACATATAGGGAAACTAGTCACACGAGTTCATTGTATTTCATTGAATCCAGAGCAAAAAACTAGGTCAACAAGGGACCTTCATGGCCCTAAAACACCCTAGTGAAGGGACTAAAATAGGGAGATGACCGGAGGAGAGAAATCATCAAACAGCAGCGTAAGACCATGAACAGTGATTGGAGAATTACCTTCAATAGAAGAAGAATACAATCAGAAAGCATACATAGTTGGAGAAGAATAGAAAAGCCAAGATGACAATTCTTCGGTGGGGTGCTTGAATTGGGCTATAGGATACAACGACTAGAGTCATCACAGGACAAACGTGTAAAAGCGAAAGAACAAAAGGAGTTCATAGATGGTTACTTCGATCCCAATTTCATCAAAGAAGATCTAGGCATTTGTGGTGCGACAGTGGCCACCGTATAAGCAAACAGATCACCGGTGCTGACGTGGGGCTCATGAGATCAAATTGAAAGGAAAGGTTGAATATATGGGGTTTGATGATCATTTTTGGACCCTTATTTATAGGTTCAAAGGTCGACCGAGCACCCTATGATTTTGGGACAGTGACGAGAGTCCATTCCCTATTAGGCATTTCCTTACTATGATAGGAAACCTCACATAAGTCGGGATGGCTAAGATTGTGCAATTATCACGATCCCATTAGTGAAGAGAAGGAAATGTGACACTATAAGGGGTGATGGAGGTCAGAGAAGGAACACATGACTTGGTTGCCTGTTCTCGATCTCCTACTAGACGTAGAAGATGATTTTATATCCATCCAATGAGATATATATAATGGATGGGAGAGACTCCACTTAAAATAGGCACGTGTGACACCTGACTATAGGAAAAATCAATGAAATCATAGCCGTGACAAGTAATAATGTGGGATCTGACGTTAAACTAGTATATATATGATTAATATTTAATCAAAACCATATGATAACTTCCGTAGTTGATTTGAAGGGTCAAATGAAGCCCTATTTACTTCAAATTTGAACCACAAGTTACTCAGGACGTCTAGAATCTCCCTATTCAATTAGATTTAGGTTTTCATTAACTTTTGTTCATCAAACTCATATAGGTCACTATTTTAATGTATATATTATTAAAAGGTTAGACTAATGGAACTATCCTTTCTTTGATGAGTTGGTTATTCAAAAATTCGAGGTTAAGAGAATATTTCATTATATTTTTGACATCAAGGTCACATTACGTTCTATTTGATAGATAAAATCTTAAATTTGCAAATTAGGGTTTCAGATTAAGGATCATTGATTAATTTAAGATTTCGAGGATGTTACAATTCTAACCACCTTAAATAAATTCTTCCTCATAATTTTCTTAGACCACTACCCACCTTAGGGTTTTCCATATTACCATAAGATCATAACATACTATTCAAAAGTTCATGACTATACACATAGATTGTCTAAGGATAATGTTATAATCTAAAGGTGACGATCTTAAACCATACCTGGGTCATTTTCCTCCTCCATGTTCATAACAAAGACTATTTCCTGTCTCTTAGGGGTTGGGTTCTGGTTTCTTGCTTCTTTCCTCTGTATTTTAAGGCAATCTGGCTTCATATGTCCAGGCTCTCCACAATAATAGCACAATCATGTGCCAAACTTGCACGACCCTCCATGGACCCTCTTACACGCCAGACACTGTGTTTTCTCTTGGGAAAAAGGGATTTCAACCTCAGGAGCCTTCCTCTTGTTGTTGGGATGTTGATGTTGATGTTGGTTGTTCTTCTGAGGAGCTTCCTTCTTGTAAGACCTTCTGGGGTGGTCTTGTAGCTCTAGGGTGACATCTAAAGCATCATGAAGGGTTCTATAAACTCTTCCTGATAGGGAAAATCTTAGGTCGGGCTTGAGTCCTCGAATGAAATTCTTTTTCCTACATATCATAGTCGTAACCATACTTTTGCAGGATCTCGAACTTCATGGCATACTAGGTCACAGTTATGTCACCAACCTGGGCTAGATTGGCAAACTCTAACTCCTTCTTTTCAATCATGGCATCAAACACATAGTGCTCTTGGAAGGCTTCAACAAATCCTTCCCATGTGAGTGTAGGTGCATCATCAACTCTTGAGTTGAGGAAGTTCTCTCAACATGTATGGGCTACTCTCTTCAACATCTGGGTTACAAAGTGAACCCTAGACTGTTGAGGGCAATCCAAGTCATGAAAACAATGCTCCATGATCATGATCCATTTTTCTCCCTTGGTGATGAAATTATCCCCTTCTTCTCTAGTAAAGGAGTTAGGCCTGATCTTCAAGAAGTCCACCAAGGTCAGGTCATGGTGTCTGGGTTGACATTGTCCTTGTCCTAGGGCATTGGTGAGAAGTTGGACTATGTCTTCAAAAGTTTCTTTAGGGTTCCTTCTTTGTCCACATCCCTCAATAGAAGAGCTAGCACCATCATTATCCTTTCCCTTGTCAGATTTCTTAGGAGCCATCTAGAAAAACAAGGTATACCTAGGGTTAGAACATGTGAATCTCTAGCTTAGTGGCCATCTACTCATTGCTCTTATACCATATTGTAATTACCCTCTAGGTACATGCATGACAATGGAAGCAAACCCTATGTTGTCCATAACATGGGTCACTTGGCTTGGAGGAACATTACAAAACATGATACTCATAGAAAAAAGATAAATGAAACACCATGCATTAACTCAAAATATCGATTCATACATTGTTATTTGAAAGGGAAAACATAAATTATCTCATCTTGATCTCAAGTAGACTAAGCAACTCTAAAACATGGAACTAGACTAAATAATCTACTGAGTGGTAGATGGAACCCTCCAAGATAAAGTCTCCTCTAGGGTCAGCTACTATGAAGGGCTCGCTTTAGTTCCCTCTTGCTCCTTGATCTAAGGACAGCTCGTCCTACAAACATGTGAAATACGGGCACAAAGTAAGTAAGAAGAACTATACAATTGGGAAATACATGCACTGAGTATAGCAGTGGAAACAAAAAATTTCTATTTGTATTCCGCAATACAACATGATCATGTCAACTACTATGAAATAGGAAGAATGGTTTTAGCGAGTTATACCTGGTCCTGGAGAAAGTCCAACGACATAACTCACTTCTTTACAATTACTGATAAGTTTATCTTGAATGGTGGTTGTGCAGCTCCTAGTCTTCACCATGAACAATGTTTGTGCAACCACTACAACGACTCCTATGGTCTAGCCACAGACTGTAGGTTGACTTTGCTCTCTGAGCAGCAACCAAAGGACTCTTTCCTCTACAATAGTCCACACTGACCAAGTAGAACTCATGTTATTCACCAAGGATGGACATGAAGGATTTTTCCTCCCTATTGGTATACTAGTCACCAACCTTCTCTCCCACAAAGACAACTTCTCAGTTGTTCTCTCCCGTTGTTTATCCCTCATTTTCAGGTAGGACTTGCCAGAGGTCTCTTGGTTACCACAACCAAAGAGGACAACAGTTTTAAGAGGAACAAATTCTCAATTGTTTGTTGTTGTTTTGTACTCTGGGAAGCCCCCAATACCCCTCTATATATAGCAAAGGCCAGGGTCTAGGTTCCCAGTTGCTATCTGATACCAGATAAAGGTGCGGGAGTGGAATGAATAGGAAGATCTTAAAGTTTTGCAACCTGCAACATCTAAAATGGCCATTTCACACACCCAGATGGTCGTATGGTGTGAGAGACTATCATATCTCACTACCAAATGGCCGTTTGGTAGTTCCCAATCTGAAATGAATTTGGCTATTTCGAATTTAGTTAATATCTCATATTAATTAATTTGTCCCTCAAGTAAAGAACAATCGAAACTATTGGGAAAACACACCAAAACTTCATTCAACACAACCAAGACGTCTCACCCAAGTGAGATGCTGGTCTCACTCAACCAGACGGCCGACTGGTGAGTTAAGTCAAGCTGGTCGGCTCAATCATATTGAACCGATTGGTTCAAAGTCAGAACAAAGCCAAATCAATCTCTGATCTGCCTGACCCCCAAATAGCCGTCTCAACTACATGAGACTCCCCTCTGGCTGCCCAAACGACCATCTCACTCAATTAGATGGTCATTTGACAGACTTGGTTAGCCAATCAAGCATTTAGTTGCATTAATTGAATACCTAAACACTTTAGTAATCAATCCAGTTGTTGTTTAAGATCAAACTCTTCTTCTAGATGAGTTCCTATGTGTGTGAGCCTATAGGTCTCATGTCACATTGGCAGTGAATGTCCATAACTAGCTTATTACATCACAAGTAAAGAGTGGTGCCTAGTCGCACATCAGTGCTACCCAAGTGAAATGGAAAGTTGGAGAACAACTTCAACCTACAATCTGTGTAATATGTTGCAGCGATTGTATAATTCCTTTGTCTCTAATATCTAGAATGAACTCGAGGCATGGTTGGTCATCCTGTCAATGTTCAATCCATGTTTCTTGAATCAAGAGCATATTGTTTGAGATAATGTGACATCAATATCATATATTTATTCGCATGTGCATGTGCATGTGTTTCTCAGTCTCACTAATCAAGTGGCCAAGATATCATACTCCAATAGGAGGGTCAAATTCCATATCTATCACTCACAGTCTATACCCATGTGTCAAAGTAACCCAATCATCACCATTATAACAACCCATGTTTCAGGATTGCATTTTATGATGTCAAAGAATACCCAACGACATGTGACGATTGTAGTGATTTCATGTCTAAGAATCACAATCACCACCTTCACTATGAGAAATGAATGTGGCCACAAAACCATGTTTCACTCTCAATGTGGGTCTTTCTGATACACTGTTCTCTAACATGTTTCCGTGTGCTTGGTTTGATATTGCCATATCATGACTAATGAGATTTAGTCATCATCTAACTCACACTCTAATTTTATGTGTTATTGTTGTCTATCAACCTTCCACAATAACAACCGATCATGGACATAATGAGAATATGTATATGTACCCTTAACATTTGTATGATCTCATCACTAGAATATGAACTTGACAGCATACACCATTGAGTAATATAATTCTCTATACATTCACTTTTTATCCTCATTATCTCATAATTGAGTGAAACAGATGAATTGGAAGCTTGCCTTTATATATGTTATTATTAATCAAATCCTTTTAGGTAATTATGCCATGTCAATCATCATATGATTGGCTCTACGAACATGCTTTACCAACAGAATTCCACTTGCACTTAGATCCAATCACCAATGGATCTCATCCTTAGTGATCTAAACATGTCCAACATGCTTCTGTTGCACTAATGCTGATATAACGGTTTTAGCAACACTTTTATTGTAATCGGTATATTGCATGTTTCTTATCTCTTCACTCTGATATGAAACTTCCATAATATGGTATCTGATATTCCTTTCCAAACAATTAGCTTCAGTGTTGTCACAATATTTCTACTACGTCATCAATGGTTGGAACATCTATAAGTTCATAGTATGAACTTTTAGATCCATATAGTATCACTCTGTGTTCGTAACACAAGTATACTCTACTTTTATTATAGAGTAGAATTGATGGCTATTCGTTCAAAACCTTTCCAACTAATCATCACTTATATTTTAAATCAAAATATATTTTAATTTGCAATCACATTTGTCATTTATTGAAGCTTGCATCGATATAACTCTTTACATCCAACCCTTCCTCTTATTGCTATCATCATTGATTAGCAATCTATCCTTAGTCACTTCTCAATTACTAATGGATATATATAATGACTTTCCAATAACCCTTATTGGAACTTATATCATCTTGTCATGTCCAAAACATACAATATTATATGCGATAATCTTGTCAATAGCTTACATGATAGATCTACTGTTGGGATGGCCCATGGAATCTAATTCATGATGTTTCCATTCTTCACAAGAATAGGAATACAAGGTTCATGAGAGACTATTCTGAATTCTTTCTCATTGAATCCATCCATGCTGAACTCTTTCAACACATTGATATTGTATGTGCTTAAACTTCCATTGTGAAACATTCAAGAACAATCCCTATAGGTCTTAATTCTTATCTCATAATAAGTTTCATGTTATCCTTCATTATGAAGGGTTTTTTCATGTCAGTTCTCAACATTCAAAATATTGAGATGTTATTCTTCATCATATGTGGAATATTCATATATGCTCCAACTAAATCTTTTGTAATCACAAATTTCATCTTTTATCATGATTCAGATCAAACTCTTTGACTGTCTTATCAAATCAAAAGATCCCATTTCTGAGTTTCTTATTTCAATCCCTGATTGAACTTTGTAGTTCATAGACTTCATTTTCATTCTTGAAGTTATAAAACCCTTTAGGTTGTGTCATGTACACATCTTTTATTGTATTCCTTTTAAGGAAACCATTTTTATATTCATATGCAAAATATCATAGTCTATTCTAACTACAACAACAAGCATGACAATTGGTAAAAGAATTTCTATCATGCCCAACAACTCGAACTTGATATATTCAACAACTTTGTCCTTTTATGTTATTAATGTAGGTCTTAATCATAAGACCTTATTGCGCGCTAATGGTGTTACCCCTTCAGGTGGTGCTATCAAGGTATGACCTTGTTCTCTTACATGGATTCCATATAGCTCAAAAATAACTTCTAGTTGACTAGTTGTCTCATCCTATATGTCCATCTGATTTGTTGGATTCACAATCCTCCAATCTTAGATGTGTTCTACTAGATTATTTTATTATGTATTACATGATGAACATGAGATTCCACAACAACTTGTGATTCTCATTGTTCTCATTGCACCTCTTTATTGGCCTCAAACACTTTGAGTATTACTTTTACTCCTACTAAATCGTTAGGAACTCAATTGTCCTATTAAAAAACAATTTTGTTATTGGATAGGGATTAATAGCAACATTCAACTATCATGGTTTATGGATAAACCTTCTCAAGAAACTACTTTCTCAAGGCGGGTTTCAATCCTTTAGACTTATTGGGACATTCCCACATCTTATCATATATGATGTCTTATAAACCATTCATGTGGTACATTATTTAGTGATATGTATATATTTGTGAGGATAAAAGAAGACTATATTAATTGATAATTATATCATGACTCATCATGGTACAATTCCTTCATTCTGACACATCATCATGTTCAAACAGATTGTCTTGCAATACACTATCACAATCTTAAAGGTACTCTAGTTATTGATATAAAGTATTTCAACATTTGATCATATCAAAGTATCTTAATACTTCAATCAATGTCACACTTCATTTACAATCACCTTGAACATTTGCAAGAGATTAATGCTTGCATTCCATTTGGTACATATCATTATATTACCGGTATATGAAAATGAAGTATTAGTTAATTATCTTATAGCATTCATTCCATTAGATCTTCATGCATCATATGCATATAGTCTAATGAAATCTTTATCCTCCCACTACGTTTAGTGAAGGATGTCATGTCATATTATGCGTGAATATGACTTGCATGTTTCCTTAGGTTCACTAACCAAGGGAATCTAGATCAACATCAATATGTAATCTAGGTATGCATTTCTTATGTTTACATACAAGATGACTAATGCTAATCATATTCTTGAGTTATCATTTATATTCCTTTGGTATAAACTTTCATCTTTGAATCATTTCTCATAAATATCACAAGACTTTTTAGGGCCAATGACATGCAAGATCACATCTTTGAAATAGAAGAACTAATAATTTTTTTTATTGAAAATTATCCTTGTCCATACAAGATGCATAAAGAGAATGTTTCTATTCTAATGGAATAATGAAATAGTAGTTCTAATAACTCTATTACATGCCCATTGGAATAATGTAGACTATGGATTCCGCAACACATGCTCCACCTTGTCCATCTTTGTCCTTCTAAGAAGGATTTTACTTGTTGTCAGATCTTGCACATCAGTATGTCAGATCTCTATTTGATATCACATACACAATTTAAAAAGTAAGCAAATTTATCTTATGTTGTTTATAGCTAAATAGGAGGCCTCAACACCATCCTTCTTCTTCTTTAGTTCCTCTAACCAAAGTGGGCAATTTCTTCTCTAACGCCACGATGGTGACAATGGCAACAATCACCTCTTTGTTTCTTTACTCCACCTTTTACCTTGAGATATGAAGACTTGGGCTTCTTGCTAGCTTTAGAACTTTTCTTAGCTTTGCCTTTGCCTTTGCCTTAGACTTCCCCTTTATCTTGCTGAACATCATCACTGTGATGCAATGGATTTCTGGCTTAATTTTGAGGACAAAATTTCTTTTAAGGTGTGTATGATGTGATGGAGCGAATTTTTGGAGTATTTGGATACTTAATGACATAAGTGAATTCATGAATGTTGAGTTATCTTGATATTTACAAGTGCTTTGGTAAGGTTTGTATGGTGATTGATGTTGATATAATGACTGAGATCTCTAATTTTATGTCTTTTTAGGTATTTCAATGACTGATATAACAAGTGACTCTTGGCACCAAAATTTACTAGAATGCAATCATCTAGATGATTAAGCTATGGTTAAATTTATAGGAAATTTGGAGGTTCCTACAGAGAGATATTTAGGTTTGAATTTGATTAAATAATTAATGTATTATGTAATTAGACCAATGAATTCATTAATTATATCCTAGGTTTTGATATAGGACTGTCATGTGCCCTGTAGAGGAGGAGATCCACAAATCATGCAAATGAAGAGTCCATTCCTAGCCCTTGGATGCGAGATCAAAGTCCTTTGAGTCTTCTCTGACCTTACAGTTAGAGTCAGTTGAAGACCAGTTGAGGCTACAAGTTTCCTCACCACCACTCTCTAGAATCATGGGGTGAGAGGGAGGTCTAACTGAGCAATTGTCTCCATACTGGAACGAGCTTTCTTTTGACCCCTAACTGGAGTGTTTTAGCCGACTAACGAGGGAGAACAGACTCCCACTTCCTCCGCTTTCTCCATGGCTATGCATAGATCTGAAGAGGGTGAACAGAAGGAGAAAGAGAGGGTCTGTGATGGGGTTGGATGTGATCTAAGAAGAGTAGAAGCAAGGCCAAGGATAGAGGAGAAGAATTTGGCATTTCCAGTGGCTTTTGTGGAGGCCTCACCCATGGTGGATGAAGCAAGTTTCTATAGCAATAAGGCTGGGTCGGGGGATGTTATGGGGCCCTCCTCACCATGTTTTGAAGATGAGGTCAAGTTCATGGAGGCCATGTGTTGATCTTGGAGGCATTAGTGGGGAGATATATAAAGTAGAGGTTTTTCACCTCTTTTCTCCTCTGCAATAAGGACTAACGGTGATGCGCCCGTGCAGAGATTGGGATTCACATCCAAAGCCTAGGCATTGAGTGGTTGTGAAGGTCTAGAGGTATGATTTGAACCGGATAGGGGCCTTAGAGTCTGACGAGGGGCCACGACACTGCTGGCTTTGCTCATTAGAGCTCGTATCCACGGCGGAAGTTCTGACTCTGAGGAATGTGGATGCTAGGTGGAGAATCTGATTACGAGATCACGTGAAGAAGGGGGTGATCGCCTAAACTAGATGCCAACACCTTAAATCTGAACCAGGACCAAACCAAGAAAGTCTGCTGGCTCAGTGTGGGCTAGGAGTTGGAGGCCGCAGCCCTAGTGGCCACATGGCGGACTTCGATTGGCCAAAATGTATGAAATTCTAAAAAATTCCCATGATCTTGTATAATTCACAATAAATAGTCCCATCATCAAAAAATTGCAAACAAAGTACCAAACTTCTCAAAAAAATGTCTGGAACAACATGAAAGCATAATATCAGGTTTTTGATGCACTAATCTCAGTGATATCATATAAGTTGTGAAATGCATATTTGATGGATAATAAATATCAAACGATGGCCTAAAATTACGATAAAATGTCAGTAAATCCATATTCATGTTTACAATCCATTTAAGGCCAGTGATTATGTTGTTAATGCATGAAATCATGTAATTTTCTCCATGTAGCTAATTAGGGCTAATAACCTTAATTAATGTGCAATAATTACAAATATACTCAAAAAACCATGGAAATTATAGAGTAAGCTCATATCATTAATTGTAAGCTAATATGTAATTCATGGATCATAATGATTCACATAATTCATGATATACAGTGATGATTTCTCTTAATATGGTTTGAAACCCTAATTGGATTAATGAATATAACCTAGGCTTAATATATGTGAAAAGTGATATGGAACCTAATGTTCAAATGATGCACCATAATCTGGTATATAAGACCAGTAACATGAATCCCACTTAACACTGATGATCAGACAAGTAATAAAGCATATATCCTAATGACTAAGTCAAACCCTAATGAATCAACTAGGGTTAAGATGATGAGAACATGACGGTGATATGTATGATCTTGTCTTCATTATGTTTAACAAGGATATAGTTGACATCAGTGATGTGTGATTAGGATATTGCTTGGAAGGTGTGCCATTACCTCTTACTTGGATTATTATACAATATGCTTGCATTATACATGGAGTAAAATACTTGGTATATGATATTGGATGAAATGATTGTTCTTGAATGATATGTTGCTTGAGTTTTTTCATACTTATATGTCTATCAACACTTTAAACATATGATATTTGATCCATCATATGATAGCACTAAACTCTTTGGTAGTACAATGCATTGAAGTGGTATAACTCTTTGGTAGGATTACATTGTATACATGATCTAACTCTTTGGTAGGAGATCATAAGGCCTAAAGAATCTATCCCTTTGGTGGCAGATGTATGAGATATATGATGGAAATTGTGCTTAAAATGTGTGTTTGATTTTGTTAATAAATGTCTTTGTTCAATTATATGTTTTTTCTTATATTTTTATTACTGTCAAGTACTAGTTTTATCTTTTATTGCCAAGATTAGTAATGGGAAGCATATTAAAAGACACGTAGGCATACTCAGTACAATATTCTTTAATATTTTGCTGACGTGTACTACATGTAATCTTTTGTTAAGGTTGTAGACGTACGACCTTGAAGAACATGGATAGTTGAGAGTTGTGTGGCGAGCTGATGTACAGGTGGACCTATTTTCTTAAGATCCTATTGTTTAGTGGTAGTACATGTATATGTAGAAGTTTGTGGTTCAATGTATAATATCAAATGTTGTAACAATTCATTATGTAATTATATGTTGAATGGCGAACATGTGTTGTATGGTTTTATTATAGTTCATGTGCATGTGCTACTGTTGTTTCCTTCAGACTACCTCTGATTTTCTTCTCCTTAGCCTAGTGTGGGTGTTTAAATTGGGATTCACACTAAGATGTGATTTCAATTTGGACGTCACAGATTAGATTAAGTTTTAGAAAATCTAGAGACTTCACAATCACAAACTTGTGTTTGTCTTTCTTCATTTGTGTCTCAGTTGTCCTCAACATTCCCAACAACTCTATCTATGGCTTGTCAAAGTCGTTCATGTTGTAGTTCATGACAAACATACTATATGACTCTGGCAGGGACTGCAGAATCACGTCAGTGGCCAACTACTCTTGACACAAGGGGAATCCCAGATAGCTAGGTTCTCCACATACCCAATGAGCTTGAGTACATGAGGACCTAGTGGATCTCCTTTTGTCATACTACACTTGACCATTGCCTTGAAGACAGCGTATCTCTCCTGTCAAGACTCATCTTGGTACATGTTCTTTAGATGTGTGACCATCTCAATTACCCCAATGTTCTCATGCTGCCTTTGCAACTCATGGTTCACAAAATATAGAATCAGACACATGACATCCATGGCATCCTCAGTATGCTTCTTATAAGCATCCATGTCATCCCTTGGAGCATTTTTAGCAGGTCCCTCTGGTTTTGGCATTTCCAGGACATAGAGCATGCGCTTCTATGTGAGAACAATTCTCAGGGACCTAAACTAGTCATGGAAGTTGTTCCCAACAAGTTTGTCCTTCTCAAGTATAGATCCCTGAGAAAAGTGATTGTTGTTTGTTGCCATTTGGTCCTACAAAAGAATTTGCAATTTTTTCAAAAACTCATTTCGATTTAATTTGATTTGACTTAAAATTTAGGCGATAATAATTCAGTCTTTAATTAATTGTCATTCTCATTGTTTTTTTTCAAATTGATAACCCTCAAGTATCAATTTAGAAACTTGCATCATACAATTTTCTAATGAGCCAAGATCCATATTTCATCAAGTCATGAGTCAGCTTTTGTCGATCGCCCACAACTTGACTATTTAGGTAGGCTAACTTGCCAATTTCAACATATGCAACTCTTGGATAGATGATATGCACAACTCCTAGCCATGATCATCTGCATGCCTCTGGGCTTGGGCTCTCCAACTCACCAGTTAAGCCCGACCTAATAGCCAATATGATAGATATGCATCATTCTTTGTGCAAATCTACATATCTACCATCACACTTCCATGAGGTAGATGGTGCACCATGCTTTGTACAAATTTGTGCCTGGTCGAACAAGTTTTTCATGTGTATTGCTATTGGAAGGGATCTAAGACTTAATATGTTTGATAGAGGGATTTTGTATATATCATATATACACATATAGTATATCCAATCACCACATATATAGTATGTATCATATACATGCTATATCCCACAACGTAAACATGCAATATAAAACAAAAAGCGATGATTATGGCCATGTCTACTTGTAATTCCATGGAGCCACAAGGAATTACTACCACCTAGGTCAATCATCACATCACATGTATGAACCTGTAGTTGATGTAGATATGTTCTTTCCAATCTGGGTAGATCGATTCAACCCTTGAACCGCTCATCTCGCTTGTTGGCCGATCGATTGGTCCTTCTGCCTAATCAATGTTTGGACTCCTTCCAAATGGTTGGTTGGGCCTTCTGGGGTGGTCCTCTAGCCTCCTATTGAATCGATGTCTGGAGTCCTTCTAGATGGTCAGTTGGGTCCACCAGGCGGTCGTCTGGTTCTATCTCTCTGTCCTCCTTGATCCTCCAAACGGTCAGCTCGTCTCATGAACTGGTCATCTCAAACGGCGATGAACATCTTCAACGTCATTGCAAGAAAAGAAACTATACTATAGCTACTCTATTACATTAAAAAGAAGAAATCTTGAGTTATATTTGAGGGGAGAAAAAGTAGGAAAGCATTCACTTTACATTGGAAGAGAGAGGTAGAGGCTCGATACACAAATCGAGATAAACAAGAACCAAACCATCCAACCACACACAGATTTAGGGTTTAGGCCATAACCATAGTACACATCCACCATCAAAACAAATTTTAGGGCAAAGTATATATATATACATATATATACATATATATATATACACATATATATATATACATATATATATATATATAGTCAGTCTAGAATACACTTGAGTGTATAGATCGCACAAATACACTCAAGTGTGTTTGCATATCAAGACTAATTTTTGCAAAATGTAAACCATTGATATTCACCATCATACTATAACTAGGTTACATGAAAATTTTGAGCCCATTTGGATGAGTGTAAGCCACTCATCTAAGGGCAAACAAATTGAGGCGTGAAACTAATTTGAAATGCATAAATTTGTGATCTTTATAACATGACCTATAAATGTCCAAATGTGCTCAAATTTTGCGTATGAGCTATTCACAACATGTTTAAGAAGATCAATGGATTATATTTTTGAAAAAAATATTACATCATGAAAAACTACTTAAGTGTATTCTGCTTCAAATACACTCGAGTGTATTATAGCCTAACTATATATATATACATATATACACACACACACAGACACACACACACACACACACACACACATATATATATATATATTAGTTTGGTATTATGTTGTCTTTGATTGGATACACATATGAGAGCAGTTCAAATATTCACATCGTATGCAATAAATAAAAAATCAAAAATCTAATCATATCGATTATCCTAAAACATAGTAAACTGACCTGGATATGATACCACTGTTGGGAAATACGGGCACAAAGTATAGAAGAAGAAATAAAAATTTTATCTATTCGTATTCCCCAATACAGAAAGATTGTGTCAACTACTATGAAATAGGAAGGATGCTTTTAGGGAGTTATACATGGTCCTAGAGCAAGTCCAGCAAAAAAACTCACTTCTTTGCAACTGCTGATAAGTTTCCCTTGGATGGTGGTTGTGCAACTCCTACTCTTAACCATGAAAAATGTCTGTACAACCTCTACAATGACTCTTGTGGTCTCGCCATGGATTGTTGGTTGACTTTTCGCTCTGAGTAGAAGCCAAAGGACTCCTTCCTCTAGAGTAGTCCACACGAACCAACTAGAACTCCTTTCATTCATCAAGAATAGATAGGAAGGAGTTTTCCTGCCCCATTGGTGTACTGGTCACCAACCTACTCTGCCACAATGAAAACTTCTCAGTTGTTCTCTCCCATTTTCTATCCCTCCTTTTCAGGTATTACTTGCCCAGGCTCTCTTGTTTACCACAACCAGAGAGGACAACAATTGTTAGAGGAATTGATTCTCAGTTTTTTTGTTGTAGTATTGTACTTTGGGAATCCCCTAATACCCCTCTATATATAGAAGAGGCTAGGGTCAAGGTTCCCAGTTGCTATCCGATACAAGATACAGGTGTGGGAGTGGAAAGAACCAGAAGATCTTGAATTTTCACAACCTACAATAGCTAAACTGACCGTTTTGTACATGTAGACAGTCGCATGGTGTAACATACTGAATCTTAGGTTTAATTGCTATTAACACATTTTCAAGATTTTAATTTCTTCTAATCCTTTTTGTCCCTTTTCCCTAAATTTTCCTATCTTTTCTATCCTCTTTGTCCTCAATGTTGAAATTGATCAATACTTAATGATGTGAATTATATTTGACAGACATTCATTTTAATGAATGGATTTTTGCATAAATATCTCAACTAGTGTGTTAATTAGTGTCTGATAATGCAAAATGACTATTAATGAGAGATAATTAGTGAATTATATTAAATTAGAGTTTTTATACCTTTGTGGGACAAGAAATGAGAAAATAAGAAACTTTATATCAATGTTTATTAAGAAAGGTACTAATATATTTATTAGGTACTTAGCATACAATGAAATACAAAATGCATTCAAAAGGAAGAATTAATGTAAAGTTAGACTCCACACACTTCAATTAGCAAACCCATGGATTTTCAAGTCAATTGGAATTCCTTTACCTTCCTAATTAATTAAACAAATATGCACACTCTAATATATAAATGCCTAATGCATGTGAAAAAGGAAACCTACTTGACTCCTAATTAACTTGCCCTTTAAATTTCTTGAAAATCGGATATTAATTGTTGTCCCAATTGAATTGGTATTGAAAACCTTAATTGCCTTAGATTTTAATAGTGGTAATTGACTAAGCTCTCAAGTATTTTTCTAAACGCATTCTCCCCTCAACATAGCTCATCGTTGCATTACTCCCGCTCTCTATGTCAAGTGATATCAATGTTCTCCCCATCCGAAATGGACGATGCCCCTCTGTGCAATGGGGCACCCACCTTCCTCTCCTATTCGTCTCCTATATCTTTCTTCCCCCATTCCTTCCTTTCCTCTCACCCTCTTCCCCTAACCCTAGCTGTCAATGCTCCCCTACCTTGCACCCATTCGACAACCACCACTCTAGGCAGTCGCTGGCGCTGCTGCTTCATGACACCATCTCCTCACCAGTGCTAGCATCAGAAGCATCGACCACGATGTTGCGATGCCGTCGTTGACACCTGCCACCACCTTATCGAGGCCTCTCATCATCATCACCACTGACCTCCCTAGGTCCCTTGCCTCCTCCTTCCTTGTCTCCTTTGGTACTCTGTCGTCCAGTCATACCATCATGTAGCCCTGCCGATATCAACATTGACACACCATCTCAAACTGTCTCCAATGCCTTTCATGATTGGCATCGATAGCATCACCGTAAACCAGAGCTGCACATTACATCTGCCGCTTCACCATCTAACACCTACACCTCCCTCTGGACCTACTATGCCATCAGGCAACCTCTGGATCTTGCCAACAGTCGGACATTTCCACGTCATTCCCATCATCAGGTTGCTACAACCCCACTAGAACGTGACACCTACAACTCACCGCCCTTACATCTGACTCCGACAGCCACAACCCTCTTCTCCTTGCCTCCTTTCTCTTTTCTCACCCTATTCCCTATTTGCCTTGATGGTGGGACTTTTCCACTACCTGATCAGGCTGGAAGCAACCTCCTTTCTTCACATCTGGTTACCCTCCTCATCTCTCCCATGTCTTTCATCACATTGCTTATGCCTACAACCCTTTGCCTCACCTCATCAGGAAACACTGCACCACCATGATGTCTGCAAACACATCCATTCAACCTGACGATGGTGACTCACTGTAGACAACACCTTCCTATGCCATATTTTCGAAGAGAAGGATAGACTTTCACCTCATGATGGCTCATTACAGGCTACTCCTTCCTGGGTTATATGATCATAGAGAAAGTGATTATGTGTTTGGGTCCCAATCTTGTTGTGAATCAACCAGACATGCAACCTCCATGGTAACCCTAGACATTTAAGTCTTCATTTTACATTCAATAATTTTGTTTTAGAAAATAGATTATAAAGATGGGATAAGTACGAAGTAAGGATAATCTAGTTATTTAAAACCGTAACATGAACTAGTCAATTAGCTTACCTATCAACTTTATTGTATACAAATGTAAATATTAGATTGCATGAAATCAAACTTGTAATGATACGTTAAAGTGGAGACTTGATATTAAATAGAAGATATTGTAAAAGACCCAGGTAGATTGATATCCAAAATGATTAATGAACCACCTTAATTGGTTATTGTATACTTTACCAAGCCCTAAGAATCATTAGTGAGTGTATCCTTGTTTTAATGTATCCCTTACATTAAAAACCACACACACACACACACACACACACACACACACACACACACACACACACACACACACATATATATATATATATAGTGCTTTACATGATAACTAGAAATACATATAGTCTAGGGAACACTCTCATCTAAATCGATCCTAGGTAACATGAAATCTGTATAAGAATGCATTACTATTAATATGACTATGAGTAACATAATTGTTGGGATATATCAAAAACTTCTTTCAGGTGTCTATGTATTGCATACTCTTACTCATGGCATGCCCAAGAACTAGATAATGAAATGTGCATTCCCACCAATATAAATGGTAAGCAAGATGTTAGGAATAATATGGATTCACATTGTAGAGAAGAGAATGGCATCTTTAAACCTATTGGACGAATATATATTATTTACCACATATATATGAGTTTCATAGACTTATGTGTCTAAATATGGGTAATTAGAACTAAGATAGATATATAAAGCATCACATATTCTTTCAACAAAGATTAAAATCATAAACCCTAAAATGACATTAGACAATCAGGAATTGGGTAAGAATAATATAAAAATATAATAGGAATGAATATGTTCACTTTGACGTGGATAACATATATAATGTGTTTCTAGGATGAAAATTTGACTTTTTGGACCAAAGTATACTATTCAAGGTCACCTTTATGTGTGGAAAGAGGTATGTGCATTCTAAACCCTAACTTGGGCATGTTTTATCCAACCCTACTTTCCCAATGAGGCATGAGCATATACATTAGTTACAACAATTCTTGTTTATTTCACTTTAATTATTCTATAGTCTTGGAACCCATTTGAAAAGTTTTCAAATTCTTAAGTCTGCCATTAAATTATTCAAGCGTGATGATGTAAATGACGAATTATCTAATGTAGCATACATCTATACAACCACCCATAGTGGGCATGTGGCCTAAGAAAATGTGATAATTCTCTCCATTTTATATATATTCGGGTGCTTGGGAATGTGTTAATGCACCATCACCTAGAGGTTAAGGTTAGGTAGGTGCCTCAACCCTATATTATTTTAATGTACACATATTAAATCATGCGTGCAACTTTATTACTATTTGACTTGGCAGAATTCTTAATTATTTACTTGCCTCATACTCTTAAAATCTCTTAGCTTAGTAAATCTTTACTTTTCCATATTTTAAACTGTTAAATGTCCATATTCATTTAATTTGACACATACTTTTCTCCCCTCTTGTTGGGTGATCCCAACCACCTAGGTTTAGGATCAAAGTGTGCAACAGGAGCATGGTGAACCAGCCTAAGACTAGGAGAAGGTGTTCATACTTCCATCATGGACTTATTGGTTAAATTATTTTATTGGAGGCATATTGATATAATTTAGTTTCCCTTTGCCTTAGATCCTTTATTTGTAGAAAGCATGTACACCCTTTTGGGAAAATTTTAATGTACACTTTATTAAATTGAATATAGTCAAAGTTTTAACTTCCGTTTCTATTCATTCAACTTTTGTTTACCATTATTTGTAGAGAAATGATTTTACTTCTATAGATATGGTGCGCAAGACGGTCGTCTCGCACTGCCAAACGACTTGAAAAGAATTTGGCTATTTTGAATTCAATTAATATCTCATATTAATTTCCTTGTTCCTCGAGTAAAGAACAATCAAAACTATTCGGGAAACATCCCAAACCTTTATTCGACCCAATCGGGCTGTCTCACCCAAGTGAGACGCCCATCTCACTCACCCAGACGGCCGTCTGGTGAGTTGAGTTAATCTGGTCAGTTCAACCATATTGAACTGGTTAATTCAAAGTCAAAACTAAGAAAAAATGATTTCTGATCAGCCCCACCCCCAAACAGCCGTCTCAACTACATGAGACACATGTCTGGATACCCAAACGGTCGTCTCACTCAGTGAGATGGTCATTTGACATACTTGGTTAGCCAATCAAGCATTCAGTTGATTGAATTGAATACCGAAACACTTTAGCAATCAATCCAATTATTGTCCAAGATCAAATTCCTCTTCTAGATGACTTCTTATGTGTGTGATCCTATAGGTCCCATGTCACATTGGAAGTGAATGTCCATAACTAGATGATGAAATTATAAACAAAAGTGGTGCCTAGTCGCACATCAGTGCTACCCAAGTGAAATGGAAATTTGGAGGACAACTTCAACCTATAATTTGTGTAAGGTGTTGCAGCGATTGTATAATTCCTTTATCTTTGATATCCAGGATGAACTTAAGGCATGGTTGGTCATCCTCTGAACATTCAATCCATGTTTCTTGAACCAAGAGCAGACTATCTGAGATAATGTGACATCAATATCATATATTGATTCATATGTGCATGCACATGCATTTCTCAATCTCGCTAATAAAGTGGCCAGGATATCATTCTCCAATACAAGGCACAAATCCCATATCTATCACTCACTATCTATCCCCATGTGTCAAAGTCACCCAACCATCACATTTAAAAAAAACATTTTTTAGGATTGCGTTTAATGATGTCAATTCGTACTGAATGACATGTGATGAGTGCAGTGATTTCTGATTTAAGAATCACAATCACCACCTTCACTATGAGAGATGACTATGACCACAAAACCATGTCTCACTCTCAAGGTGGGTCTATATAATATACTATTCTCTAACATGTATCTATGTGCTTGGTTTGATATTGCCATATCATGACTAATGAGATTTAGTCATCAACCAACTCACACTCTGATCTTATGTGTTATTGTTGTCTATCAACATTCCATAATAACAACCAATCATGGACATAATGAGAATATGTATTTGTACCCTTAACATCTGTATGATCTCATCACAAGGATAGGAAGTTGACAACATACATCATTGAGTAATATAATTCTCTAGACATTCACTTTGTATACTCATTATCTCATAACTGAGTGAAACATATGAATTGGAAGCTTCCCTTTATATATGTTATTATTAATCAAATCCTTTTAGATAATTATGCCATGTCAATCATCATATGATTGGCTCTACGAGCATACCTTACCAACATGCTCCCACTTGCACTTAGAGCCAATCACCAACAGATCTTATCCTTGGTGATCTAAACATACCCAACATGCTTCTATTGTGCTAATGTTGATTTAGCAGTTTTAGCAACACTTTTCTTGTAGTTGGTATATTGCATGTTTCTTATCTCTTTGCTCTAAGATGAAACTGTCGTAATATGGTATCTAATATTCCTTGCCTAACAATTAGCTTCATCATTGTCACAGTATTTCTACTACGTCATCAATGGTTGAAACATCTATAAGTTCATCATATGAACTTTTAGATCCATATAGTATCACTCTGTGTTCATAACACAAATATACTCAACTTCTATTGTAGAGTGAGATTAATGGCTATTAGTTCGGAACCTTTCCAACTAATCATCACTTATTCTTTCAAATCAAAACATATTTTAATTTTTGATCACTTTTTTCATTTATGGAACCTTGCATCTATGTAAATCTTTACATCTAACCATTCCTCTTATTGCTATCATCATTGATTAGCAAACTATCCTTAGTCACTTCTCAAGTACGAACACATATCTTTAATGACTTTACAATAACCCTTATTGGAATTTATAGTATCTTGTCATGTCTAATACATACAAGATTATATGGGATAGGCTTGTTAATAGCTTACATGATAGATCCACTATTGGGCTAGCCCATGAAATCTAATTCATGATGTTTCCATTCTTCACAAGAATAGGAATATAAGGTTCGTGAGAGACTAATCTGAATTCTCTCTCATTGAATCCATTCATGTTGAACTCTTTCAACACATTTCTATTGTATGTTCTCAAACTTCCATTGTGAAACATTCAAGAACTATCCTATATGTCTTGATTCTTATCTCTTCAGAAGTTTCATCTTATCCTTCATTGTGAAGGGGGTTTTCATGTCAATTCTCAACATTCACAATATTGAGATGTTATTCCTCATCATATGGGGAATATTCATATATGCTCCCACTAAATCTTTTGTAATAAAAAAATTCATCTTTTATCTAGATTCACATCAAGCTCTTTGTCTATCTTATCAAATCAAAAGATCCCATTTTTGAGTTGCATGTTTCAATCCCTGATTAAAATTTGTAGTTCATAGGCTTCATTTTCATTCTTGAAGTTATAAAACCCTTTAGGTTGTGTCACGTACTCATTTTTTGCTTATGTTTCAAGGAGATAGAGCCTGTGCTCTTGAGTGAGAATGATATTCAACGTCCTGAACCAGCCATGGAAGTTTTTCCCATCCAAATTGTCCTTCTCAAGGAATGAAACAAAATGTGTTTGTGTTTTCCATTAGATTCTACAAAATGAACTTACAATGTATCTTAAAACACTTCTAATTTGATTTTATTTGATAACTTAAACAATATTAATAGGTCTTTTAATTTATTATTGCTCCCACTATTGTTTGACAACACTCACATATTAATTTAGAAGATTGTAGTGTACAACCTTCAAGTGAGACACGATCCAAAACCATTCAGTCATTAATTGGTAAATGTCAGCATCCATATTTAATCATTAAGGTAGGCAAATTTTGCCAATTTCTTCTTATGCAATTCTTGGATAGATGGTATGTGCAACCCTTTGCCATAGTCATCTACATGCTTCTAGGCCCTTAATTTCGTTAAGGTCACCTAGTTTACTTTGACCCAGAAGACAACATGACAGTAATGCACCCTACTTGGTAGGCCCACATAACTACCATCACACTTCTGAAAAACACTAGAGGGGGGTGAATAGAGTTTTTAAATAATTTTAACAATTTATTGAACTCAAACAACCACAATTGAAAATTGGAAGAAGGAGACAAGTGTTTAGAGTGGTTCCAACTTTAGCAACTACTAAAGTTGTCAGTCCACTACCCGGTTTCTTACCCAACCGGGATTTTGAAAGTATTTATTTTATTACCTTTCCAAGGATTTATACAAAATACAATACTTTCCTTTACACCCTTTGAACAGCCTTCACTTGAAGTAGGTGCACCAACTTTGAGGTAGCCTTCTTGAAGTAACTCCAAGCTCCCCCTTGAACTAGCCTTCCTCTCTAGAAGTAACCTCCCGTTGCACCAGCCTTCTGAAGTAGCTCAAAGTCACCTTCTTCACCAAGAAGATCTTCACCCTCTCCAATCAGCAGCCTCCAATCTAGGAGTAGCAAGGAGAGTACAAACGGTAATAGAGAACAAGAAAGAAAAAGGAAATTACAACTTATCCTTTGTAGCCCAAGGCTTGATTTGCCTAGATCAAGCGTATAGATCTCCTAACCAAGTGTGTGGACTTGTGATTGCAGTGGGTAGGAGATACTAGCCTATAGGACACGAATTATGAGCTAAGGAAGGAAGTAGCCAATGTTCACAAAGCTCAATTTTCTCACAAACAGATTGCTCAAAGTATGCTCAAAGAATTCTCAAGTGTAACAAGTGAGTTTGAGTGTCCTATGGCTTGTCCTATTTATAGGAATGGCCTAAGGATGCTTAAGGACGTTCTAGACAACTTCTAGGGGTTTCTAAGTGCTTAACTAGCCGTTAGGTACAAAGTTGTTGCTTTAACAACGGCTAATTAATTAATTCTGCAGTTGCTGTCAGAGACAATCTCGGTCGAGGAATGATCGACCGAGACACCTACTCGGTCGAACTTTTGTCGACCGACAGGCACTCTGGAACAAGTGATTTGCAACGTCTTTCTCCAACTGCCAACTAACTTGTCTGTTGTGTCTAACGGCTACTTTGGATCTTTCTCGGTCGAGAAGATTGTCGACCGAGAGTGTCTCGATCGAGGAGTTTGTCGAACGAGATTGATCATGTTTCAATGTTGCAATTTAGGCACTAATTATATGTATGAGTGTGCATATGTGATCCTATTTGAAGGGAATGACTTATCTAAATGTGGTGTTTTGCTAGGGAGAATCTAACGCTTGATTTACATGCAATCTAAGTACTTGTACATTATATTTTTGTACAAGTTTTTTACAAAGCGATTACATTGCATGAAAACATAAACATGTAAGCATATGGATTTCCCTAGTTGCTTTGTCATCCACCTTTAATCCTGCACACTCAAGTAGCTCGTTAGATCAATAAGAATGAAATGTTTGTCATAATCAAAACAAAGGGATTTATAGATGTCCATTTAGCCAACAATCTCCCCCTTTTTGAAGATGACAAACATTTCCAAAAATATAAATAAAGGAAATATGAACCAAATGAGTTTCATACCTTTAGATTACCTTCTGTAGCTTTTCTTCTTTTGCAAGTAAGTGCTTGGCCTTTTTCATTATAGTTTTGATCTTTATTTTATTTTGATATTCTTTTCTCCCCCTTTGACATTTCAAAAAGATATCCATGTTGAATATTTGATATTACTTCTCCCCCTTAATTTTATAATATGCTCCCCTTTAGATAGATATCCCAAGGTATAAGTGCTTTGCAATAGATGTCAATTTAGCCATAACTTTAAGTTTTAGATATTTGCAAAGATTTTCATCCTTTTTTATTTATTTGTATTTATTACTCCCCTTATTTTGTATGCTCTACAATAGTCTCATAATCCAAATTCAAATGATGCCAAAAAAATCCATTATAAAGATAACTAATTTCATTACAAGCATGAAAAGATAGCCAAATCATGTAAAGATAACCCATTTATTACAATTTTGCAAAGATTCCATTACAACTAATACAACTCCACATCTCACTGGAAAGACTTAAGAATTACATCAAAATCAGGGTCTTTCCCAAGAAAAGGCTCAGCTCCATAATACTGGACCAATGTTCGCCACTCCAGAGCACATGTCTTGGTTAAGGCATATGCCTCCAAGAAGGTTGGAACACGATCAAATCGGAAATGAGCAGCAATATCTTGTAGTTGCATTGATGAAAACTGAGTATGCGTGAGATCTGTAGAAGGTGGAGGTGGAGGTTGATAGTAGTTGTAAGATGGGTTATATGGATTGAGCATGCCAGGATTTAAAGAGTAGGGATATTCATCTGGTTGGTTTGGAGAAAGAGTTTGCATTCTTTGGTTTAGATAAGTCATGGCATGATGGTTATAATCTAATTGTTTACTAAGATGATATTGTGACCCAGCAACATAGGTTAGAGTGTTTTGGATGGGGTCATAGGGTAGGCTGGTAGGAGGAGGTGGAGGTGGTATATCTGGTGTAGATGTTTCTCCTTCTACCCTAGCCCTCTTATGACCGAAATCAATCCCCATTTTTCTACAGTATTCTTACTTATTTTTTGTGGTCTACGCTCCCATGTATATCCCATATCCTCAAGTTGGGTTTTAAGGAAATGTTGAGTAATTTGGCATTCAAAATCAGCATATGGAGGATTCCCAGAAAACTCAAGCATGTTTTTAAGAATGATGCGGATAAAATTTGTGGGAATACGTTGGATAATGGCATATATTAGACACATACAAAAAATAGGAACTTCAGACTTATTGGCTCTAGGATGTATGTGTTGACTCGCGTCTAAATTGACTAAACCCTTGTTTTGATGATGACTAACCATTCCAAATATTGGTGTCTAATGCTTCTACATTGAGTGATTTCAGATTAGGTTTAGACACACTCCAAATGCCCTAACTTGCGCATATCAAATCGGAGAAAAGACAAGTCAAAATAGCTACAAGTGTGCAATTTGGGATCTCTGTGTAAATGACCTTAGAATTGCTTTGTAATCACTTGTAATGATTGTATGACTTGTAATTAAGCTTAGAAAAATTATTGGGACACAAAAATCCATCATTTGTACGGTTAAACGAAAATTCCAAAATACCCATAACAGGGATTTTGTCGGCCGAATTCCAAACTCGGCCGATCCATATATTCTGGGATTTTTGTTGGAATCGGCCGAGTTACAAACTCAGCCGATTCACCGTTCGGTCGAGTTTCTAGCTAGGAAACTCGGCCGATCCACTGATCGGTCCAAGATGAAAGTCGACCGATCGGCCGAATTTCTCCAAAGGAACTCGGCCGACAGTCTAGCTTTCAGCCTTGTCTTTTAGTGGTTCGGCCGAGTTACCTTTATATAAACTCGGCCGATCAGACTGTACGAAAAAGTGCAGAAAAGTGCTTCTAGCCGTTGTGGAGTTGCAACAAGTGAAAATAGATCCGTTGCAAGCCACAAAACGGCTAGTTTTCGTTCTTAAGTGTTCCCAAAGGCTAAGAGGCATCCCCAACTATAAATAGGACCCCTTGGACTTCATTCCAAGGTTGAGCATTCATTGCAAACTCTTTGTGAGGTTCCTATTCTATAGTTGAGTGCTTCCTACAGCCTCCTCTCTCTCTCTAAGCTTAATCACTTGCTACATCCATTAGAGTGAGTAGGAGATTTGTAAGAGAGCTAGTATTATTTGTATATCTTGTGAGGCTCTCACTTCCACCACCTCCCCATCTCTCATTTCCTATATTGAAGATGAAGGTTCTCTCTCTTGTCCAAGAGAGGTGAAGAAGAACAAGGGAACGAGTCCCTTGGTGAAGATCAAGGCTGAAGACTTGGAGCTAGAGTGGGTAAGTCCTTGGAGAAGGCAGAAGACTCAAGCTCAAGTGGGTAAGTCCTTGGTGGAAAGCTTCTCCGAGTGAAGGTGAAGTCAAAGGCGGAAGATCCAAGAAGAGTGGGTAATTCCTGCAAGGCCGAAGACTTGTGCTAGAGTGGGTAAGTCCTTGGAGAAGGCCGAAGACTCTTGCAAAGTGGGTAAGTCCTTGGTAAGGTTGAAGACTCTTTGTATTGGATAGGTAAGTCCTTTGTTGGTCATGTGTTGTATGTCTTATTAATGAATATAAGAGTGCAATTGTTTGAAGTCCTAGAGGTTGACCTCTCTAGGCAAGTGGACTGACACACTTCTAGTTTGAAGTGTGGAACCACTCTAAATAGCTTGTCTAATTGGTGCATGTTCAATCTCTCTTATCCTTTCTATGCATGATTTAGTTGCACTCAAATTACCTATTTAGCAACCTTATCTTGTCATATAATTTGAAGGTTTAATGAATTTTGTTTAAGTGTTTTCAGCTCTATTCACCCCCCTCTAGAGCACCTAAGTCACCCATCTAGGATCCAACAAGTGGTATCAGAGCGGGTCTTCTCTAAGAATACTTCTACAAGTAGGAGAAGATGGGTGACTACCTTGGAGGGAGACTCTCGACCAGCCTTCCAATCTTCAATGGGAGCAACTTCCTCTATTGGAGAAGAAGACTTCAATTCTTCATCCAAGGATCAAGTCTCGAGATGTGGCAAATAGTGAACAGCCCATACATTCTACCAAAGACAAACATTGAAGAATGGGATGAAGCCACCTTGAATGCTAGAGCCATGCACATCCTATATGCCTCCATGACCCCCACCGAGTTCAATCGTATTTCCTCTTGTGAGACGGCCTATGAGGTATGGAGAAAGCTTTGCATCACTTATGAAGGGACAGATCAAGTGAAGGAAAGCAAAGTCTACATGCTCAAAGGGTTGCTTGAGAACTTCAAGATGGGAAAGGAGGAGAGTATAGCCAACATGTACTCAAGGATCAACACCATTGTGAATGGTCTTGCTATTCTAGGTCATCCTATGTCTAGTGGAGAGATCAACTCAAAGATCCTTAGAACTCTTCCCAAGAGGTGGGAATCCAAGGTGACTTCCATTGAAGAAGCAAGGTCACTTAAAGACATCCCCATTGAAGAGCTCATTGGAAATCTACAAGCACATGAAGCTACACTTGACAAGAGGGAGGAAGTAGAAAGACAAGAGAAGAAAGAGCTAAAGAGAATGAAGAAGGATGAAATGAAGGCTCAAATTGAAGCTATCATGGAACAAGTCTCTCCATACTCTCAAGCCAAGGAAGATGCCATGTACTCGAAGGGTAAACTCTACAAAGGCATGTCCTCCTCCATCCGGTGCTTCACATGTGGAAAGAAGGGTCACTACAAGGAAGATTGCCCACAAGGCAAAAAGACCCATCTTCACAAGAATAAATGGCAATCAAGCTCAAGTGGCTCCTCCAACTCAAGCTCAAGTGAAGATTCAAGTGAAGGATCAAGCTCAAGCTCAAGTGATGAAGGAGAATGCCATTTTGCTCTTATAGCATCAACAAGTGAAGACTCAAGTGAGGTAAATCTAAACTCTCTAGATAAAGAATCTTTTATTGCTATTATTCATGATATGTGTGCCTCTCTTAAGTCTTCTAAAAAGAAAAAGAAAAAGCTTGCTAAAATTGTTGATAATTTGCATATAGAACTAGATGATCTTGAATATGCAAATTCTTGCTTGCTTATTGATAAAAATGATTGTCTTAGGCAAGTAGACTCTCTTAAACTTGAAAATGCTAGTTTACTTGATAAGATTAAATTTCTAGAAGCTCAACCTATCATGCCTAATTCTAATGAAGAACATACTTTAATTGTTGATTCTCTCATGCATGACATTGATGTTCTTAAATCTGAAAACAAAAACAAAGATTTTGTTTTGCATGAATTAGAACTAGAAAATGCCTCCTTGCTTGCTAAAATCAATGGGCATGAATCGTGTTCTAGTTCTACTAATAGAGAGAATGATGTTGCTTCTCTTCATATTGATAGAGATTCTTATTTAACTAAAACTCTTTTCCTAGAAAATGATCTTCTACATGCTAGAGATAACATTAATCAAATGTCTTCTACTATTGCTTCTCTTAAGCATGATAATGATAGTTTAAGATATTCTTTGCAAAGATTCTTAGTTGGTAAAAAGAATCTTAATCAAATCCTAGACCATACTACTAAACAAATTGGTAGACATGGTTTAGGGAATGATAGTAGTCAAGGGAACAACAAAGATAAAGGACCTCCAATATTCCATGGAGAATCCTCTAGTTCCAAGACTATGGGCACATGCAACTATTGCAATGAATTAGGTCATTATTCTAATTGTTGTCCTTTTAGGAAAGCACCCAAGAGCATTAAGATTTGGGTTGCTAAGCTAACTCCTCCGGACCCAAAAACATGATTGGGGACCATTTCATCTTTCTTCTTGTAGGTACTTGCAAACGGATTGACTTGAGCTATTGAATTGCAAATTTACTTCTCAATCCACATGAAATAAGAAAGGTGAGATGTGTAGAGGGTGACAACAAGTGGAAAAGCAATGGTAAGCACAAAGGTAATGTTTTTATTGCTTATAACCATTTCTAACTTGTTTTTGTCAAGTTAGTATGCACTATACATATGGTTTTTGAGTCAAAAGTGGCATTTTGTGATTCTCTTCACACTCTTGCTCAAAAACTATTTCTAATGCTTCTATAGTGCATTACTAACTTGCTTAGACAGGTTTGGATATGGTTTGTATATTTAGCATGCCTCTAGATATGTTTTATGAAAAATATGTGCTTTTTCTACAGCAGTTTTGTCGGCCAAGTTTTGTCCTGTCTAAAACTTGACCGATAGGCACCAATGGGTGTTGCCAACAACTGCGATCGGCCGAGTTGCCAATACACAGAACTCGACCGAAAACACTGTGCACAGAATATACATTTGGCTTATTGAGTGAGAATTTCCCTCTCAACTAGATTTTCTCAACCAATAGCCTTATTCTTTGGCACTCTCATTTGGTACCTTTATATATGCATATTGCCATGTTCTAAATTACCTATCTTGCTTACAACTCTATCTCTCTAATTGCTCTAAATTGATATATCTATATGTTGCAATTACTTGCTTTGAGTTGTTTTGCAGGTTTTGATGATGATCTCCTTGGATCTCTTGGTTGTATCTAAAATCGCTTCCGTTGTGCTCTAACTTGCTACATCTATCTAGGTGTAAATCTTGTTTTGATACAACCTTGAGGTTCTTAGGGGTAATCATCTTATGGTAAGGATGCATATATAGTGAGTTATATCCTCTCATGCTTCTAAAATTGCATATCTCTTGGTTTGGATATATCTCTATATCTACTCATAGCTTGCTTTATCTTGTGTATCTCTTAGTATCTCTTGCTATGATCTAGATCCTACTAGTAGTCCTAACTTGTGATATCATCTACTAGTAGTTCATATACATGTAGTTCTAGCCTTGTTTAAAATTGGCATCTTTGATCATCTATATGTTATGCTTGTATCTTATCTCATACATGATCAAGATTGTTCCTTAAATTGCATATCTACTATCTTGAGTTGCTTGCATAACATTGTGATGCAGGGCACATAGAGCTACATTGTATGTAGAAATTGGAGTATTTTTTGATTTTATGCAGATTTTGCTCCAGTTTCAGTTTTTGCTGCAAGTATAGTGTTTCTTATGCAGAAACACCCTTCTGATCAAGACTCATCGCTTTGCCATGAGCTCCGATGGTTTTTGGTCAAATTCCATCATCTTGAGGGTCAAAATTGTAATTTATTGTTTTTCTACAGCACCTTATCTTGCATTTTTTGGGTTGTTCAGGTATATGCTTTAACTTGCTTTTCTTTCTATGCTTGGACAAGCCCCTATCTGTGCTCTTCTACTCTCCTTATATAACTTTTGTTATCTTCTTTCTCTTAACAAGTGGTGTTTCTTAGTTTCTTCACACCCCCACCTTTTTGAAATGACAAAGGGGGAGAAAGATATGTCTTCTTTTGACAACACGGAGAAGGCATGTCTTACATGAAGCAAAGAAGCGTGTCCATGTAAAGGGGAGAAGGTAAATGGGAGAAGACATATATGTGTAGAACATATATGAGTAGAAGACATAGTTTCTATAAATGTTATGAAAGCTAACCATGCAGGAGAAATAGCATCAATTGAGGGGGAGTATGAGAACTCCATGCGCATCAATTGAGGGGGAGCATATGAGCTCAATCCTATTGAAACCCCTAGGTTTCTCCGAAGGTATGATTTTACGTACAAGCTTTCAATACATTTATGGAATGGTTTGTCATCTTCAAAAAGGGGGAGAATGTTGACTCACGTCTAAATTGACTAAACCCTTGTTTTGATGATGACTAACCATTCCAAATATTGGTGTCTAATGCTTCTACATTGAGTGATTTCAGATTAGGTTTAGACACACTCCAAATGCCCTAACTTGCGCATATCAAATCGGAGAAAAGACAAGTCAAAATAGCTACAAGTGTGCAATTTGGGATCTCTATGTAAATGACCTTAGAATTGCTTTGTAATCACTTGTAATGATTGTATGACTTGTAATTAAGCTTAGAAAAATTATTGGGACACAAAAATCCATCATTTGTACGGTTAAACGAAAATTCCAAAATACCCATAACAGGGATTTTGTCGGCCGAATTCCAAACTCGGCCGATCCATATATTCTGGGATTTTTGTTGGAATCGGCCGAGTTACAAACTCAGCCGATTCACCGTTCGGTCGAGTTTCTAGCTAGGAAACTCGGCCGATCCACTGATCGGTCCAAGATGAAAGTCGACCGATCGGCCGAGTTTCTCCAAAGGAACTTGGCCGACAGTCTAGCTTTCAGCCTTGTCTTTTAGTGGTTCGGCCGAGTTACTTTTATATAAACTCGGCCGATCAGACTGTATGAAAAAGTGCAGAAAAGTGCTTCTAGCCGTTGTGGAGTTGCAACAAGTGAAAATAGATCCGTTGCAAGCCACAAAACGGCGAGTTTTCATTCTTAAGTGTTCCCAAAGGCTAAGAGGCATCCCCAGCTATAAATAGGACCCCTTGGACTTCATTCCAAGGTTGAGCATTCATTGCAAACTCTTTGTGAGGTTCCTATTCTATAGTTGAGTTCTTCCTACAGCCTCCTCTCTCTCTCTAAGCTTAATCACTTGCTACATCCATTAGAGTGAGTAGGAGATTTGTAAGAGAGCTAGTATTATTTGTATATCTTGTGAGGCTCTAACTTCCACCACCTCCCCATCTCTCATTTCCTATATTGAAGATGAAGGTTCTCTCTCTTGTCCAAGAGAGGTGAAGAAGAACAAGGGAAGGAGTCCCTTGGTGAAGATCAAGGCTGAAGACTTGGAGCTAGAGTGGGTAAGTCCTTGGAGAAGGCAGAAGACTCAAGCTCAAGTGGGTAAGTCCTTGGTGGAAAGCTTCTCCGAGTGAAGGTGAAGTCAAAGGCGGAAGATCCAAGAAGAGTGGGTAATTCCTGCAAGGCCGAAGACTTGTGCTAGAGTGGGTAAGTCCTTGGAGAAGGCCGAAGACTCTTGCAAAGTGGGTAAGTCCTTGGTAAGGTTGAAGACTCTTTGTATTGGATAGGTAAGTCCTTTATTGGTCATGTGTTGTATGTCTTATTAATGAATATAAGAGTGCAATTGTTTGAAGTCCTAGAGGTTGACCTCTCTAGGCAAGTGGACTGACACACTTCTAGTTTGAAGTGTGGAACCACTCTAAATAGCTTGTCTAATTGGTGAATGTTCAATCTCTCTTATCCTTGCTATGCATGATTTAGTTGCACTCAAATTACCTATTTAGCAACCTTATATTGTCATATAATTTGAAGGTTTAATGATTTTTGTTTAAGTGCTTTCAGCTCTATTCACCCCCCCTCTAGAGCACCTAAGTCACCCATCTAGGATCCAACAAGTGGTATCAGAGCGGGTCTTCTCCAAGCATACTTCTACAAGTAGGAGAAGATGGGTGACTACCTAGGAGGGAGACTCTCGACCAGCCTTCCAATCTTCAATGGGAGCAACTTCCTCTATTGGAGAAGAAGACTTCAATTCTTCATCCAAGGATCAAGTCTCGAGATGTGGCAAATAGTGAACAGCCCATACATTCTACCAAAGACAAACATTGAAGAATGGGATGAAGCCACCTTGATGAAAGCAACCTTGAATGCTAGAGCCATGCACATCCTATATGCCTCCATGACCCCCACCGAGTTCTACCGGATTTCCTCTTGTGAGACGGCCTATGAGGTATGGAGAAAGCTTTGCATCACTTATGAAGGGACAGATCAAGTGAAGGAAAGCAAAGTCTACATTCTCAAAGGGTTGCTTGAGAACTTCAAGATGGGAAAGGAGGAGAGTATAGACAACATGTACTCAAGGATCAACACCATTGTGAATGGTCTTGCTATTCTAGGTCATCCTATGTCTAGTGGAGAGATCAACTCAAAGATCCTTAGAACTCTTCCCAAGAGGTGGGAATCCAAGGTGACTTCCATTGAAGAAGCAAGGTCACTTAAAGACATCCCCATTGAAGAGCTCATTGGAAATCTACAAGCACGTGAAGCTACACTTGACAAGAGGGAGGAAGTAGAAAGACAAGAGAAGAAAGAGCTAAAGAGAATGAAGAAGGATGAAATGAAGGCTCAAATTGAAGCTATCATGGAACAAGTCTCTCCATCCTCTCAAGCCAAGGAAGATGCCATGTACTCGAAGGGTAAACTCTACAAAGGCATGTCCTCCTCCATCCGGTGCTTCACATGTGGAAAGAAGGGTCACTACAAGGAAGATTGCCCACAAGGCAAAAAGACCCATCTTCACAAGAAGAAATGGCAATCAAGCTCAAGTGGCTCCTCCAACTCAAGCTCAAGTGAAGATTCAAGTGAAGGATCAAGCTCAAGCTCAAGTGATGAAGGAGAATGCCATTTTGCTCTTATAGCATCAACAAGTGAAGACTCAAGTGAGGTAAATCTAAACTCTCTAGATAAAGAATCTTTTATTGCTATTATTCATGATATGTGTGCCTCTCTTAAGTCTTCTAAAAAGAAAAAGAAAAAGCTTGCTAAAATTGTTGATAATTTGCATATAGAACTAGATGATCTTGAATATGCAAATTCTTGCTTGCTTATTGATAAAAATGATTGTCTTAGGCAAGTAGACTCTCTTAAACTTGAAAATGCTAGTTTACTTGATAAGATTAAATTTCTAGAAGCTCAACCTCTCATGCCTAATTCTAATGAAGAACATACTTTAATTGTTGATTCTCTCATGCATGACATTGATGTTCTTAAATCTGAAAACAAAAACAAAGATTTTGTTTTGCATGAATTAGAACTAGAAAATGCCTCCTTGCTTGCTAAAATCAATGGGCATGAATCTTGTTATAGTTCTACTAATAGAGAGAATGATGTTGCTGCTCTTCATATTGATAGAGATTCTTATTTAACTAAAACTCTTTGCCTAGAAAATGATCTTCTACATGCTAGAGATAACATTAATCAAATGTCTTCTACTATTGCTTCTCTTAAGCATGATAATGATAGTTTAAGATCTTCTTTGCAAAGATTCTTAGTTGGTAAAAAGAATCTTAATCAAATCCTAGACCATACTACTAAACAAATTGGTAGACATGGTTTAGGGTATGATAGTAGTCAAGGGAACAACAAAGATAAAGGACCTCCAATATTCCATGGAGAATCCTCTAGTTCCAAGACTATGGGCACATGCAACTATTGCAATGAATTAGGTCATTATTCTAATTGTTGTCCTTTTAGGAAAGCACCCAAGAGCATAAAGATTTGGGTTGCTAAGCTAACTCCTCCGGACCCAAAAACATGATTGGGGACCATTTCATCTTTCTTCTTGTAGGTACTTGCAAACGGATTGACTTGAGCTATTGAATTGCAAATTTACTTCTCAATCCACATGAAAGAAGAAAGGTGAGATGTGTAGAGGGTGACAACAAGTGGAAAAGCAATGGTAAGCACAAAGGTAATGGTTTTATTGCTTATAACCATTTCTAACTTGTTTTTGTCAAGTTAGTATGCACTATACATATGGTTTTTGAGTCAAAAGTGGCATTTTGTGATTCTCTTCACACTCTTGCTCAAAAACTATTTCTAATGCTTCTATAGTGCATTACTAACTTGCTTAGACATGTTTGGATATGGTTTGTATATTTAGCATGCCTCTAGATATGTTTTATGAAAAATATGTGCTTTTTCTACAGCAGTTTTGTCGGCCGAGTTTTGTCCTGTCTAAAACTTGACCGATAGGCACCAATGGGTGTTGCCAACAGCTGCGATCGGCTGAGTTGCCAATACACAGAACTCGACCGAAAACACTGTGCACAAAATATACATTTGGCTTATTGAGTGAGAATTTCCCTCTCAACTAGATTTTCTCAACCAATAGCCTTATTCTTTGGCACTCTCATTTGGTACCTTTATATATGTATATTGCCATGTTCTAAATTGCCTATCTTGCTTACAACTCTATCTCTCTAATTGCTCTAAATTGATATATCTATATGTTGCAATTACTTGCTTTGAGTTGTTTTGCAGGTTTTGATGATGATCTCTTTGGATCTCTTGGTTGTGTCTAAAATCGCTTCCGTTGTGCTCTAACTTGCTACATCTATCTAGGTGTAAATCTTGTTTTGATACAACCTTGAGGTTCTTAGGGGTAATCATCTTATGGTAAGGATGCATATATAGTGAGTTATATCCTCTCATGCTTCTAAAATTGCATATCTCTTGGTTTGGATATATCTCTATATCTACTCATAGCTTGCTTTATCTTGTGTATCCTTTAGTATCTCTTGCTATGATCTAGATCCTACTAGTAGTCCTAACTTGTGATATCATCTACTAGTAGTTCATATACATGTAGTTCTAGCCTTTTTTAAAATTGGCATCTTTGATCATCTATATGTTATGCTTGTATCTTATCTCATAAATGATCAAGATTGTTCCTTAAATTGCATATCTACTATCTTGAGTTGCTTGCATAACATTGTGATGCAGGGCACATAGAGCTACATTGTATGTAGAAATTGGAGTATTTTTGGATTTTATGCAGATTTTGCTCCAGTTTCAGTTTTTGCTGCAAGTATAGTGTTTTTTATGCAGAAACACCCTTCTGATCAAGACTCATTGCTTTGCCATAAGCTCCGATGGTTTTTGGTCAAATTCCATCATCTTGAGGGTCAAAATTGTAATTTATTGTTTTTCTGCAGCACCTTATCTTGCATTTTTTGGGTTGTTCAGGTATATGCTTTAACTTGCTTTTCTTTCTATGCTTGGACAAGCCCCTATCTGTGCTCTTCTACTCTCCTTATATAACGTTTGTTATCTTCTTTCTCTTAACAAGTGGTGTTTCTTAGTTTCTTCACACCCCCACCTTTTTGAAATGACAAAGGGGGAGAAAGATATGTCTTCTTTTGACAACACGGAGAAGGCATGTCTTACATGAAGCAAAGAAGCGTGTCCATGTAAAGGGGAGAAGGTAAATGGGAGAAGACATATATGTGTAGAACATATATGAGTAGAAGACATAGTTTCTATAAATGTTATGAAAGCTAACCATGCAGGAGAAATAGCATCAATTGAGGGGGAGTATGAGAACTCCATGCGCATCAATTGAGGGGGAGCATATGAGCTCAATCCTATTGAAACCCCTAGGTTTCTCCGAAGGTATGATTTTATGTACAAGCTTTCAATACATTTATGGAATGGTTTGTCATCTTCAAAAAGGGGGAGAATGTTGACTCAAGTCTAAATTGACTAAACCCTTGTTTTGATGATGACTAACCATTCCAAATATTGGTGTCTAATGCTTCTACATTGAGTGATTTCAGATTAGGTTTAGACACACTCCAAATGCCCTAACTTGCGCATATCAAATCGGAGAAAAGACAAGTCAAAATAGCTACAAGTGTGCAATTTGGGATCTCTATGTAAATGACCTTAGAATTGCTTGGTAATCACTTGTAATGATTGTATGACTTGTAATTAAGCTTAGCAAAATTATTGGGACACAAAAATCCATCATTTGTACGGTTAAACGAAAATTCCAAAATACCCATAACAGGGATTTTGTCGGCCGAATTCCAAACTCGGCCGATCCATATATTCTGGGATTTTTGTTGGAATCGGCCGAGTTACAAACTCAGCCGATTCACCGTTCGGTCGAGTTTCTAGCTAGGAAACTCGGCCGATCCACTGATCGGTCCAAGATGAAAGTCGACCGATCGGCCGAGTTTCTCTAAAGGAACTCGGCCGACGGTCTAGCTTTCAGCCTTGTCTTTTAGTGGTTCGGCCGAGTTACCTTTATATAAACTCGGCCGATCAGACTGTACGAAAAAGTGCAGAAAAGTGCTTCTAGCCGTTGTGGAGTTGCAACAAGTGAAAATAGATCCGTTGCAAGCCACAAAATGGCTAGTTTTCGTTCTTAAGTGTTCCCAAAGGCTAAGAGGCATCCCCAGCTATAAATAGGACCCCTTGGACTTCATTCCAAGGTTGAGCATTCATTGCAAACTCTTTGTGAGGTTCCTATTCTATATTTGAGTGCTTCCTACAACCTCCTCTCTCTCTCTAAGCTTAATCACTTGCTACATCCATTAGAGTGAGTAGGAGATTTGTAAGAGAGCTAGTATTATTTGTATATCTTGTGAGGCTCTCACTTCCACCACCTCCCCATCTCTCATTTCCTATATTGAAGATGAAGGTTCTCTCTCTTGTCCAAGAGAGGTGAAGAAGAACAAGGGAAGGAGTCCCTTGGTGAAGATCAAGGCTGAAGACTTGGAGCTAGAGTGGGTAAGTCCTTGGAGAAGGCAGAAGACTCACGTTCAAGTGGGTAAGTCCTTGGTGGAAAGCTTCTCCGAGTGAAGGTTCAGTCAAAGGAGGAAGATCCAAGAAGAGTGGGTAATTCCTGCAAGGCTGAAGACTTGTGCTAGAGTGGGTAAGTCCTTGGAGAAGGCCGAAGACTCTTGCAAAGTGGGTAAGTCCTTGGTAAGGTTGAAGACTCTTTGTATTGGATAGGTAAGTCCTTTGTTGGTCATGTATTGTATGTCTTATTAATGAATATAAGAGTGCAATTGTTTGAAGTCCTAGAGGTTGACCTCTCTAGGCAAGTGGACTGACACACTTCTAGTTTGAAGTGTGGAACCACTCTAAATAGCTTGTCTAATTGGTGCATGTTCAATCTCTCTTATCCTTGCTATGCATGATTTAGTTGCACTCAAATTACCTATTTAGCAACCTTATCTTGTCATATAATTTGAAGGTTTAATGAATTTTGTTTAAGTGCTTTCATCTCTATTCACCCCCCTCTAGAGCACCTAAGTCACCCATCTAGGATCCAACAAGTGGTATCAGAGCGGGTCTTCTCCAAGCATACTTCTACAAGTAGGAGAAGATGGGTGACTACCTAGGAGGGAGACTCTCGACCAGCCTTCCAATCTTCAATGGGAGCAACTTCCTCTATTGGAGAAGAAGACTTCAATTCTTCATCCAAGGATCAAGTCTCGAGATGTGGCAAATAGTGAACAGCCCATACATTCTACCAAAGACAAACATTGAAGAATGGGATGAAGCCACCTTGATGAAAGCAACCTTGAATGCTAGAGCCATGCACATCCTATATGCCTCCATGACCCCCACCGAGTTCAACCGGATTTCCTCTTGTGAGACGGCCTATGAGGTATGGAGAAAGCTTTGCATCACTTATGAAGGGACAGATCAAGTGAAGGAAAGCAAAGTGTACATGCTCAAAGGGTTGCTTGAGAACTTCAAGATGGGAAAGGAGGAGAGTATAGCCAACATGTACTCAAGGATCAACACCATTGTGAATGGTCTTGCTATTCTAGGTCATCCTATGTCTAGTGGAGAGATCAACTCAAATATCCTTAGAACTCTTCCCAAGAGGTGGGAATCCAAGGTGACTTCCATTGAAGAAGCAAGGTCACTTAAAGACATCCCCATTGAAGAGCTCATTGGAAATCTACAAGCACATGAAGCTACACTTGACAAGAGGGAGGAAGTAGAAAGACAAGAGAAGAAAGAGATAAAGAGAATGAAGAAGGATGAAATGAAGGCTCAAATTGAAGCTATCATGGAACAAGTCTCTCCATCCTCTCAAGCCAAGGAAGATGCCATGTACTCGAAGGGTAAACTCTACAAAGGCATGTCCTCCTCCATCCGGTGCTTCACATGTGGAAAGAAGGGTCACTACAAGGAAGATTGCCCACAAGGCAAAAAGACCCATCTTCACAAGAAGAAATGGCAATCAAGCTCAAGTGGCTCCTCCAACTCAAGCTCAAGTGAAGATTCAAGTGAAGGATCAAGCTCAAGCTCAAGTGATGAAGGAGAATGCCATTTTGCTCTTATAGCATCAACAAGTGAAGACTCAAGTGAGGTAAATCTAAACTCTCTAGATAAAGAATCTTTTATTGCTATTATTCATGATATGTGTGCCTCTCTTAAGTCTTCTAAAAAGAAAAAGAAAAAGCTTGCTAAAATTGTTGATAATTTGCATATAGAACTAGATGATCTTGAATATGCAAATTCTTGCTTGCTTATTGATAAAAATGATTGTCTTAGGCAAGTAGACTCTCTTAAACTTGAAAATGCTAGTTTACTTGATAAGATTAAATTTCTAGAAGCTCAACCTCTCATTCCTAATTCTAATGAAGAACATACTTTAATTGTTGATTCTCTCATGCATGACATTAATGTTCTTCAATCTGAAAACAAAAACAAAGATTTTGTTTTGCATGAATTAGAACTAGAAAATGCCTCCTTGCTTGCTAAAATCAATGGGCATGAATCTTGTTCTAGTTCTACTAATAGAGAGAATGATGTTGCTGCTCTTCATATTGATAGAGATTCTTATTTAACTAAAACTCTTTGCCTAGAAAATGATCTTCTACATGCTAGAGATAACATTAATCAAATGTCTTCTACTATTGCTTCTCTTAAGCATGATAATGATAGTTTAAGATCTTCTTTGCAAAGATTCTTAGTTGGTAAAAAGAATCTTAATCAAATCCTAGACCATACTACTAAACAAATTGGTAGACATGGTTTAGGGTATGATAGTAGTCAAGGGAACAACAAAGATAAAGGACCTCCAATATTCCATGGAGAATCCTCTAGTTCCAAGACTATGGGCACATGCAACTATTGCAATGAATTAGGTCATTATTCTAATTGTTGTCCTTTTAGGAAAGCACCCAAGAGCATTAAGATTTGGGTTGCTAAGCTAATTCCTCCGGACCCAAAAATATGATTGGGGACCATTTCATCTTTCTTCTTATAGGTACTTGCAAACGGATTGACTTGAGCTATTGAATTGCAAATTTACTTCTCAATCCACATGAAAGAAGAAAGGTGAGATGTGTAGAGGGTGACAACAAGTGGAAAAGCAATGGTAAGCACAAAGGTAATGGTTTTATTGCTTATAACCATTTCTAACTTGTTTTTGTCAAGTTAGTATGCACTATACATATGGTTTTTGAGTCAAAAGTGGCATTTTGTGATTCTCTTCACACTCTTGCTCAAAAACTATTTCTAATGCTTCTATAGTGCATTACTAACTTGCTTAGACATGTTTGGATATGGTTTGTATATTTAGCATGCCTCTAGATATGTTTTATGAAAAATATGTGCTTTTTCTACAGCAGTTTTGTCGGCCGAGTTTTGTCCTGTCTAAAACTTGACCGATAGGCACCAATGGGTGTTGCCAACAACTGCGATCGACCGAGTTGCCAATACACAGAACTCGACCGAAAACACTGTGCACAAAATATACATTTGGCTTATTGAGTGAGAATTTCCCTCTCAACTAGATTTTCTCAACCAATAGCCTAATTCTTTGGCACTCTTATTTGGTACCTTTATATATGCATATTGCCATGTTCTAAATTACCTATCTTGCTTACAACTCTATCTCTCTAATTTCTCTAAATTGATATATCTATATGTTACAATTACTTGCTTTGAGTTGTTTTGCAGGTTTTGATGATGATCTCTTTGGATCTCTTGGTTGTGTCTAAAATCGCTTCCGTTGTGCTCTAACTTGCTACATCTATCTAGGTGTAAATCTTGTTTTGATACAACCTTGAGGTTCTTAGGGGTAATCATCTTATGGTAAGGATGCATATATAGTGAGTTATATCCTCTCATGCTTCTAAAATTGCATATCTCTTGGTTTGGATATATCTCTATATCTACTCATAGCTTGCTTTATCTTGTGTATCTTTTAGTATCTCTTGCTATGATCTAGATCCTACTAGTAGTCCTAACTTGTGATATCATCTACTAGTAGTTCATATACATGTAGTTCTAGCCTTGTTTAAAATTGGCATCTTTGATCATCTATATGTTATGCTTGTATCTTATCTCATACATGATCAAGATTGTTCCTTAAATTGCATATCTACTATCTTGAGTTGCTTGCATAACATTGTGATGCAGGGCACATAGAGCTACATTGTATGTAGAAATTGGAGTATTTTTGGATTTTATGCAGATTTTGCTCCAGTTTCAGTTTTTGCTGCAAGTATAGTGTTTCTTATGCAGATCACCCTTCTGATCAAGACTCATCGCTTTGCCATGAGCTCCGATGGTTTTTGGTCAAATTCCATCATCTTGAGGGTCAAAATTGTAATTTATTGTTTTTCTGCAGCACCTTATCTTGCATTTTTTGGGTTGTTCAGGTATATGCTTTAACTTGCTTTTCTTTCTATGCTTGGACAAGCCCCTATCTGTGCTCTTCTACTCTCCTTATATAACTTTTGTTATCTTCTTTCTCTTAACAAGTGGTGTTTCTTAGTTTCTTCACACCCCCACCTTTTTGAAATGACAAAGGGGGAGAAAGATATGTCTTCTTTTGACAACACGGAGAAGGCATGTCTTACATGAAGCAAAGAAGCGTGTCCATGTAAAGGGGAGAAGGTAAATGGGAGAAGACATATATGTGTAGAACATATATGAGTAGAAGACATAGTTTCTATAAATGTTATGAAAGCTAACCATGCAGGAGAAATAGCATCAATTGAGGGGGAGTATGAGAACTCCATGCGCATCAATTGAGGGGGAGCATATGAGCTCAATCCTATTGAAACCCCTAGGTTTCTCCGAAGGTATGATTTTACGTACAAGCTTTCAATACATTTATGGAATGGTTTTTCATCTTCAAAAAGGGGGAGAATGTTGACTCACGTCTAAATTGACTAAACCCTTGTTTTGATGATGACTAACCATTCCAAATATTGGTGTCTAATGCTTCTACATTGAGTGATTTCAGATTAGGTTTAGACACACTCCAAATGCCCTAACTTGCGCATATCAAATTGGAGAAAAGACAAGTCAAAATAGCTACAAGTGTGCAATTTGGGATCTCTATGTAAATGACCTTAGAATTGCTTTGTAATCACTTGTAATGATTGTATGACTTGTAATTAAGCTTAGAAAAATTATTGGGACACAAAAATCCATCATTTGTACGGTTAAACGAAAATTCCAAAATACCCATAACAGGGATTTTGTCGGCCGAATTCCAAACTCGGCCGATCCATATATTCTGGGATTTTTGTTGGAATCGGCCGAGTTACAAACTCAGCCGATTCACCGTTCGGTCGAGTTTCTAGCTAGGAAACTCGGCCGATCCACTGATCGGTCCAAGATGAAAGTCGACCGATCGGCCGAGTTTCTCCAAAGGAACTCGGCCGACAGTCTAGCTTTCAGCCTTGTCTTTTAGTGGTTCGGCCGAGTTACCTTTATATAAACTCGGCCGATCACACTGTACGAAAAAGTGTAGAAAAGTGCTTCTAGCCGTTGTGGAGTTGCAACAAGTGAAAATAGATCTGTTGCAAGCCACAAAACGGCTAGTTTTCATTCTTAAGTGTTCCCAAAGGCTAAGAGGCATCCCCAGCTATAAATAGGACCCCTTGGACTTCATTCCAAGGTTGAGCATTCATTGCAAACTCTTTGTGAGGTTCCTATTCTATAGTTGAGTGCTTCCTACAGCCTCCTCTCTCTCTCTAAGCTTAATCACTTGCTACATCCATTAGAGTGAGTAGGAGATTTGTAAGAGAGCTAGTATTATTTGTATATCTTGTGAGGCTCTAACTTCCACCACCTCCCCATCTCTCATTTCCTATATTGAAGATGAAGGTTCTCTCTCTTGTCCAAGAGAGGTGAAGAAGAACAAGGGAAGGAGTCCCTTGGTGAAGATCAAGGCTGAAGACTTGGAGCTAGAGTGGGTAAGTCCTTGGAGAAGGCAGAAGACTCAAGCTCAATTGGGTAAGTCCTTGGTGGAAAGCTTCTCTGAGTGAAGGTGAAGTCAAAGGCGGAAGATCCAAGAAGAGTGGGTAATTCCTGCAAGGCCGAAGACTTGTGATAGAGTGGGTAAGTCCTTGGAGAAGGCCGAAGACTCTTGCAAAGTGGGTAAGTCCTTGGTAAGGTTGAAGACTCTTTGTATTGGATAGGTAAGTCCTTTATTGGTCATGTGTTGTATGTCTTATTAATGAATATAAGAGTGCAATTGTTTGAAGTCCTAGAGGTTGACCTCTCTAGGCAAGTGGACTGACACACTTCTAGTTTGAAGTGTGGAACCACTCTAAATAGCTTGTCTAATTGGTGCATGTTCAATCTCTCTTATCCTTGCTATGCATGATTTAGTTGCACTCAAATTACCTATTTAGCAACCTTATCTTGTCATATAATTTTAAGGTTTAATGAATTTTGCTTAAGTGCTTTCATCTCTATTCACCCCCCCTCTTGAGCACTTAAGTCACCCATCTAGGATCCAACAAGTGGTATCAGAGCGGGTCTTCTCCAAGCATACTTCTACAAGTAGGAGAAGATGGGTGACTACCTAGGAGGGAGACTCTCGACCAGCCTTCCAATCTTCAATGGGAGCAACTTCCTCTATTGGAGAAGAAGACTTCAATTCTTCATCCAAGGATCAAGTCTCGAGATGTGGCAAATAGTGAACAGCCCATACATTCTACCAAAGACAAACATTGAAGAATGGGATGAAGCCACCTTGATGAAAGCAACCTTGAATGCTAGAGCCATGCACATCCTATATGCCTCCATGACCCCCACAGAGTTCAACCGGATTTCCTCTTGTGAGACGGCCTATGAGGTATGGAGAAAGCTTTGCATCACTTATGAAGGGACAGATCAAGTGAAGGAAAGCAAAGTCTACATGCTCAAAGGGTTGCTTGAGAACTTCAAGATGGGAAAGGAGGAGAGTATAGCCAACATGTACTCAAGGATCAACACCATTGTGAATGGTCTTGCTATTCTAGGTCATCCTATGTCTAGTGGAGAGATCAACTCAAAGATCCTTAGAACTCTTCCCAAGAGGTGGGAATCCAAGGTGACTTCCATTGAAGAAGCAAGGTCACTTAAAGACATCCCCATTGAAGAGCTCATTGGAAATCTACAAGCACATGAAGCTACACTTGACAAGAGGGAGGAAGTAGAAAGACAAGAGAAGAAAGAGCTAAAGAGAATGAAGAAGGATGAAATGAAGGCTCAAATTGAAGCTATCATGGAACAAGTCTCTCCATCCTCTCAAGCCAAGGAAGATGCCATGTACTCGAAGGGTAAACTCTACAAAGGCATGTCCTCCTCCATCCGGTGCTTCACATGTGGAAAGAAGGGTCACTACAAGGAAGATTGCCCACAAGGCAAAAAGACCCATCTTCACAAGAAGAAATGGCAATCAAGCTCAACTGGCTCCTCCAACTCAAGCTCAAGTGAAGATTCAAGTGAAGGATCAAGCTCAAGCTCAAGTGATGAAGGAGAATGCCATTTTGCTCTTATAGCATCAACAAGTGAAGACTCAAGTGAGGTAAATCTAAACTCTCTAGATAAAGAATCTTTTATTGCTATTATTCATGATATGTGTGCCTCTCTTAAGTCTTCTAAAAAGAAAAAGAAAAAGCTTGCTAAAATTGTTGATAATTTGCATATAGAACTAGATGATCTTGAATATGCAAATTCTTGCTTGCTTATTGATAAAAATGATTGTCTTAGGCAAGTAGACTCTCTTAAACTTGAAAATGCTAGTTTACTTGATAAGACTAAATTTCTAGAAGCTCAACCTCTCATGCCTAATTCTAATGAAGAACATACTTTAATTGTTGATTCTCTCATGCATGACATTGATGTTCTTCAATCTGAAAACAAAAACAAAGATTTTGTTTTGCATGAATTAGAACTAGAAAATGCCTCCTTGCTTGCTAAAATAAATGGGCATGAATCTTGTTCTAGTTCTACTAATAGAGAGAATGATGTTGCTGCTCTTCATAATGATAGAGATTCTTATTTAACTAAAACTCTTTGCCTAGAAAATGATCTTCTACATGCTAGAGATAACATTAATCAAATGTCTTCTACTATTGCTTCTCTTAAGCATGATAATGATAGTTTAAGATCTTCTTTGCAAAGATTCTTAGTTGGTAAAAAGAATCTTAATCAAATCCTAGACCATACTACTAAACAAATTGGTAGACATGGTTTAGGGTATGATAGTAGTCAAGGGAACAACAAAGATAAAGGACCTCCAATATTCCATGGAGAATCCTCTAGTTCCAAGACTATGGGCACATGCAACTATTGCAATGAATTAGGTCATTATTCTAATTGTTGTCCTTTTAGGAAAGCACCCAAGAGCATTAAGATTTGGGTTGCTAAGCTAACTCCTCCGGACCCAAAAACATGATTGGGGACCATTTCATCTTTCTTCTTGTAGGTACTTGCAAACGGATTGACTTGAGCTATTGAATTGCAAATTTACTTCTCAATCCACATGAAAGAAGAAAGGTGAGATGTGTAGAGGGTGACAACAAGTGGAAAAGCAATGGTAAGCACAAAGGTAATGGTTTTATTGCTTATAACAATTTCTAACTTGTTTTTGTCAAGTTAGTATGCACTATACATATGGTTTTTGAGTCAAAAGTGGCATTTTGTGATTCTCTTCACACTCTTGCTCAAAAACTATTTCTAATGCTTCTATAGTGCATTACTAACTTGCTTAGACATGTTTGGATATGGTTTGTATATTTAGCATGCCTCTAGATATGTTTTATGAAAAATATGTGCTTTTTCTACAACAGTTTTGTCGGCCGAGTTTTTTCCTGTCTAAAACTTGACCGATAGGCACCAATGGGTGTTGCCAACAGCTGTGATCGGCCGAGTTTCCAATACACAGAACTCGACCGAAAACACTGTGCACAGAATATACATTTGGCTTATTGAGTGAGAATTTCCCTCTCAACTAGATTTTCTCAACCAATAGCCTAATTCTTTGGCACTCTCATTTGGTACCTTTATATATGCATATTGCCATGTTCTAAATTGGCTATCTTGCTTACAACTCTATCTCTCTAATTGCTCTAAATTGATATATCTATATGTTGCAATTACTTGCTTTGAGTTGTTTTGCAGGTTTTGATGATGATCTCTTTGGATCTCTTGGTTGTGTCTAAAATCGCTTCCGTTGTGCTCTAACTTGCTACATCTATCTAGGTGTAAATCTTGTTTTGATACAACCTTGAGGTTCTTAGGGGTAATCAACTTATGGTAAGGATGCATATATAGTGAGTTATATCCTCTCATACTTCTAAAATTGCATATCTCTTGGTTTGGATATATCTCTATATCTACTCATAGCTTGCTTTATCTTGTGTATCTTTTAGTATCTCTTGCTATGATCTAGATCCTACTAGTAGTCCTAACTTGTGATATCATCTACTAGTAGTTCATATACATGTAGTTCTAGCCTTATTTAAAATTGGCATCTTTGATCATCTATATGTTATGCTTGTATCTTATCTCATACATGATCAAGATTGTTCCTTAAATTGCATATCTACTATCTTGAGTTGCTTGAATAACATTGTGATGCAGGGCACATAGAGCTACATTGTATGTAGAAATTGGAGTATTTTTGGATTTTATGCAGATTTTGCTCCAGTTTCAGTTTTTGCTGCAAGTATAGTGTTTTTTATGCAGAAACACCCTTCTGATCAAGACTCATCGCTTTGCCATGAGCTCCGATGGTTTTTGGTCAAATTCCATCATCTTGAGGGTCAAAATTGTAATTTATTATTTTTCTGCAGCACCTTATCTTGCATTTTTTGGGTTGTTCAGGATGCTAAAGATTTGCACAAGAGTTCACTAGAGAGAGCCTATGGAAACAAGAATATGAATGTGTGAAGAAGTGATCCGTTTTTGCTCCTTTTATAGCAATCCAGTGACCTGGTCGGTCGACAATTTTTCGACCGAGAGTCCGCAACGGTCATATTTCAGACGCACCACTTCGGCCGTCCAACGGTCGACTTGCAATGGTCGGTCTTTAATGGTAACGGTCGGATTGCAATGGTCATATCCCAACGACTCTTTCTCGGTCGAGCAGTTGTCGACCGACACTGTCTCGGTCAAACAATTGTCGACCGGAAGTGTGTCCGATGTTAGGTCTGTCTAGATTCTATCGGTCGAGAGAGGTGGGCAGACCGAGAGGTTTTCGGTCGAAGATTCGTCGACCGACAGACTTACTGGGTACGAATTTTTTAAGCGGATTTTTTAATGCAAATGATAGACTGATTTTGTAGAGCATATATATTTTCTAAGGGAGTAATATTTTATTTTATTAATATTGGGATAATTTTGTGATCATAAATTGATTTTGCTTTTAATCACAATAAAATGATAGTCAAAATAGTTATTGTGTCAAACTTATTTTAGGTCGAATTTGACTACGACCACAACGCCCCTTGGTCAAATTTCATTTTAACCAAGAGGCAAGTTTGCAGATTTTCAAATTGAACATATCAAGTATAATATCTGCATAAAATTTTGATTAAGTATCAAGTTGAAGCATACTACTAGATATAATTCACAATTAATATCTTAATTTCTTCATAGATACTAATTTAGAGATTTTGTCTTATGTGTTGCAAGCAATAGCATAAAAAAATCATTTTTCTTGCCGAGTATCATCACGGATTCATCATTATCTATGCGTACCGAATATTGAAAGTATGTCCATGATAGCAGCACATAATTCCATCACATGATCATGTGGAAATAGAAATTTTCTTTTTATTTGAGCTAAGCATAATTTCAGTTTAAACTTAAATCATTTATGAATTAAACTAATATTAATCTCATTTAAATTTGTAGAGATGATTTTCAATATATATCCATTCATCAAATAAAAAAAATTCAGCAATTTTGCAACAGACTGGAATGCTCGGTCGACAATTTCTCGACCGACAGTGTCTCAGTCGATAGTCTCTCGACCGACAATATTTCTGAAACTGTTAATTGCTTCCAAATAACCATGCAAGTTAAATATTTAGATACTTGAATTTATTTGTTATCCCATTTGAGTTGAGATAGACGTAGAAATATGCAACTAAGGTCCTTGGTCATATCTCAACTTGATTCTGTTCATTTAGTTTGGAGGTTTTGGAACCCAAACTAACTCGACATCTTTTCTCTTGTAAGGGCGTGAAAAAGAATAGTGACCAAGGCGCAAACAATAATGACAGCATATCAAGTCAACCTCATATCTTTTTCTATGGTTGTGTTCTGTGTTGTCCTTGGGTGAAGATGTTCCTTTAGGTACATATATAGATTGATGGGTTTGTGACTTTCTCCAATTAGGTTGTTGATAGGATTTCCCTTTAGGCTTGTAACCTAGTCCTCTTCTCCCAATTTGATGATAGGAATTATCTAAGATTTGATCAAGAATGCCATTATTATTCAAATTACTAACTTTTTGTTGTAACTTGGCAATCTCTTCCATTCTCTTCTTGATATCTAGTTTTGCTTGATCTAGATTAGATGACAATGAATTTTTTTCTTTGACAAAAGAATCATAATCTAGATGGTTGCATAAAATGGGTTGTTTTTGAAGATCATTTACTTGACTTTGCAAATTATTCTTCTCTAAAGAAAGTAGATTACAATTTGCCTCTATAGATTTTATCTCAATATCATGATCTTCAATGATCTTTTTAAGATCTTCATTTTCGGATGTAATAGCAAGAAGCTTAGCATGTAATTCATCATTTGCTTTATTAGATTTCTTTAATTTCTTCTTGCATTCAACATATTTAATATGTGTTTCTTCAAGACTAGCAACTAGTTCTTCTTTAGATAAATCAAAAAGACTTACCTCTTCTTCTTCTTCCTCGCTATTTGTAGCAATGAGACAGTCTTTGTTCTCATCTTCTTTCTTTGATCTCCATGGGCATCTAGTTGTTGTGTGGCTTGTTCCTAAGCACCAATTGCAACATGTTGTTGTTTTGTCCAAGCAACACCTTTTGTTGTGATTATAATCACCATTACCCTCCATTCTTCAAGACCTGGTTAGGGTTCCTTGAAGCCTGCTCTGATACCAATTGAAAAACACTAGAGGGGGGTGAATAGATTTTTTAAATAATTTTAACAATTTATTGAACTCAAACAACCACAATTGAAAATTGGAAGAAGGAGACAGGTGTTTAGAGTGGTTCCAACTTTAGCAACTACTAAAGTTGTCAGTCCACTACCCGGTTGCTTACCCAACCGGGATTTTGAAAGTATTTTTTTTATTACCTTTCCAAGGATTTATACAAAATACAATACTTTCCTTTACACCCTTTGAACAGCCTTCACTTGAAGTAGGTGCACCAACTTTGAGGTAGCCTTCTTGAAGTAACTCCAAGCTCCTCCTTGAAGTAGCCTTCCTCTCTAGAAGTAACCTCCCGTTGCACCAGCCTTCTGAAGTAGCACTACTACAAAAAATGCTTTTTACAACGGGAAAAACACAACAGTTCTATTGGTTGTGTTGTAGTTAGCATATCTTTTACAACAAGTCTATTTGTGTGTTGTGAATTATATATTTTATACAACACAAGTTATATACAACAGGCCAAACTCGTTGTAGTATATGTGATTACTACAACATGTGCTAAATTGTTGTAATAGACTGTAATATCACAACATACTCAAACCTGTTGTAAAAGACCATAATTACACAACATGCTCTAACCCGTTGTAATAGTCAGTTATGCTAACTTGTTATAATAGATCATCATTACACAACATACTCTAAACTGTTGTAAAAGATCATAATTACACAACATGCTCTAACCCATTGTAATAGTCATGTATGTTAACCTGTTGTAATAGACCATCATTACACAACATACTCTAACCCGTTGTAAAAGATTATAATTACACAACATGCTCTACATGTTGTAATAGTCACATATGTTAACCCATTGTAATAGACCATCATTACACAACATACTACAACCCGTTGTAGTATACTATAATTACACAACAGGCTTTCACCTATTGTAATAGTTACCCATTGTAATAGACCACAATCACACAACAGGTTTGCACATCATTTGTTGTATATGTACAACAAAGAATATATGTGTTGCAGAAAATGAAACTGGTTCAGCGGTTTGAGATGTGCCTTACTTTCAAGGGGTCTCAAGTTCAAAACCTTGTGTCTAGATGTACTTCCTTTTGTCTCAACATGTTATATAGAACACCCCTATTACAACAGGTGTGTTCAATGATCTACAACATGTATTAACCGTTGTATAAAATACATATATTACAACATGTGCAACACCTGTTGTATAAAGAACCCCGCCATAAGACCACATGATCTAATACAACAGTTGACACCCGTTGTAAAATGGAAAAATGAACTGTTGTAAAAACCATTTTTTGTAGTAGTGTAGCTCAAAGTCACCTTCTTCACCAAGAAGATCTTCACCCTCTCCAATCAGCAGCCTCCAACCTAGGAGTAGCAAGGAGAGTACAAACGGTAATAGAGAACAAGAAAGAAAAAAGAAATTACAACTTATCCTTTGTAGCCCAAGGCTTGATTTGCCTAGATCAAGCGTATAGATCTCCTAACCAAGTGTGTGGACTTGTGATTGCAGTGGGTAAGAGATACTAGCCTATAGGACACGAATTATGAGCTAAGGAAGGAAGTAGCCAATGTTCACAAAGCTCAATTTTCTCACAAACAGATTGCTCAAAGTATGCTCAAAGAATTCTCAAGTGTAACAAGTGAGTTTGAGTGTCCTATGGCTTGTCCTATTTATAGGAATGGCCTAAGGATGCTTAAGGACGTTCTAGACAACTTCTAGGGGTTTCTAAGTGCTTAACTAGCCGTTAGGTACAAAGTTGTTGCTTTAACAACGACTAATTAATTAATTCTGCAGTTGCTGTCAGAGACAATCTCGGTCGAGGAATGTTCGACCGAGACACCTACTCGGTCGAACTTTTGTCGACCGACAGGCACTCTGGAACAAGTGATTTGCAACGTCTTTCTCCAACTGCCAACTAACTTGTCTGTTGTGTCTAACGGCTACTTTGGATCTTTCTCGGCCGAGAAGATTGTCGACCGAGAGTGTCTCGGTCGAGGAGTTTGTCGACCGAGATTGATCCTGTTTCAATGTTGCAATTTAGGCACTAATTATATGTATGAGTGTGCATATGTGATCCTATTTGAAGGGAATGACTTATCTAAATGTGGTGTTTTGCTAGGGAGAATCTAACGCTTGATTTACATGCAATCTAAGTACTTGTACATTATATTTTTGTACAAGTTTTTTACAAAGAGATTACATTGCATGAAAACATAAACATGTAAGCATATGGATTTCCCTAGTTGCTTTGTCATCCACCTTTAATCCTGCACACTCAAGTAGCTCGTTAGATCAATAAGAATGAAATGTTTGTCATAATCAAAACAAAGGGATTTATAGATGTCCATTTAGCCAACAACTTCCACAAGATGGACAATTCACCATGCTTGGCATGCCCATGCTTAGTCGATCACGATTTTCATGTGTGCTACTTATGGAAAGAATCCAAGAATTAGTATTTGATTGATGAATTTTTCTTTATATAAATACATATACATATCCAATCACCACATACTTATAGTACATATCACATACATGTTATAATGACAAACAAAAAGCATGCAATTATCAAAACACCAAGTATAGTTATGGACATCCTATTGTAATTCCTTGGAGCCACAAGGAATTACTACAACCTAACGTCCAAATCATATGTAGAAACATGTTGTTGATGAAGATGTCATGGAACCGTTCTTACCCCAATCCCAATCCTACTTCCTAGATAGTGACAAAGGGATTTAATTACACATCTATGAGTGTCCCAAAAGGATCTCACACACTGACATTTACAATAAGAAATAATAACTCATAAAACATGAGATTTAAAGAACAAACTAACCCAAAAAGGAGAATTTTGCAGTTGTATCCTTGTCATCAGAGTATATCAAGTGCGAAAGTGATTTAGTCAAAGTTCCATTTAGTTTGCCTAAAATCAAGAAAGTCATGACACAATCAATGCAATTGCACGGTACACTATAAAAAACAAGTAAAATAGTTTATAGAAAAATAGTACACTTGTCAGGACTTATATTCAAGAAGTACAACAAGAGATCTTCCAAAACCAATATTTATTTGACAAGATGTTTATTTCGAACAATTCAATTTTCATTACAAGTTCCCATTATGCTTATTTGAGAAGCATGCTTATATATTTTATATGGCTCCATCACCCCAACGAGATGGGGGAGATCACCAGGATCCTTCTCTCCATATGAGGTAGGAGGTCGATCGACATGTACAAGATTTGAGATTATTCGATAGGTAAAAATTCCACCCTCCAAATGAGGGTCACTTGTACTTAATATCAACATTATCAACATCAATATATGGGCAGTCATAATGGGTAATGTCATTTATGTTTTCATGTTTTTCTCAAAATATAATATAGGAAAAAATGGAAAACTAATCAATAGGGAACAGTAGCTCAACCAACTATATAGCCAAGTATACAATCAAGAGATACATAAAAAATATCTTCAATATAATCAAGGAGGAGATATAATAGCGTACCTTTCACTGAAGATTTAGAGTACAGATCTCAACAACTAATAAGGTCAACCCTTCAAGGAAGATCCTAAATCAACAAGATTGGATCAAGGGTCAAGATCATAGTTTAGAATATCATGTTTCAATATTCGAGATTAGGGTTACACTTTTCCTATGTCAACCTTAGGGTTAGTTCATGGACTTATAACCAATAATTCCAAGATGTTCAATACTTATTCAAGTGTCAAGAATATTTCAAGTGTGAATGACCTACCTAGGTTTTCTAAGATCATATGGGTTAACCCTAATTTTATGATCATTATCCAAGTCATCATCATCATCATGATGAATTATCACCATTGGTGTTCAAGACTAGATCAAGTTTGGATTGATCTACAATTAAAGTCAGAGATCAAATATCAGGTCAAATGATCAAGGGTTTCATAAGAATTAGATCCATCATCATAATAATAAGGCTAAATATTTATTTCAAGATGCATGATTCATATCCTAGGGTAGATGAGTCACAAGATCATTTCTAAATTCTTATTTAGTCAAGTATGCTTTTTGAGTTAATAATCATCAGAGTCAAATATTAAGAGTATATTACTCATGATTATCGAGTCATTTGACAAATTAAATAAGAAAGAGATTAAATTCTAGGGTTTTAAGTAAGATACATAACTAATTAGGATCCACAAGTATTTTTAATAAATTCCTTAGGTTTTTTCTAATCAATATTGATTATATATTCATAATATTTGGTGTTATAAATCAAGAGATATGATTTTTGTAAGCTTTGTCCATTTATTATATTTATTGAACAGAGAGGAGGTAAAATTACCATGAAAGGGATATGTGAGAAAATTTTTGGCCGTCAGATTTTTGGTCAGCGGTTGACCACCATCATGAATCGATGGTTGAGGGGTGTCTCCCCCTAGTCATGTGTGTGAGACAGGAGAAAGAGAGATGGCACAAGGATCGTCGATCATGGGTCTCGGTCAGCTGTTGACTAGGATCTAATGGTTGTGGGTCGTCGTCCCAACCAACATAACCCGTAAGCGAGCAGGGTTCCCTGCGACAGAGCAGTTACTAGAGAAAAGAGGGGAATGGGAGAGAGGGACAAAGAGGGAGAGATGAGGTGTTGGTAAGATTCGTGAGGCCAAAATGAATGAGAGGGTAGTGTTTTTATAAGCTAGTCTTGGGATTTTAGGGTTTCAGAGGGGCTGGGTTTGGCAAGGCTGGAAGTGAGTTTGCTTGGCTCCCATGCAATGACCTTGAGCAATTAAGAGGTAAATAAGGGTTAGATGGGTGTGAAGATGTGAGATGGAGCTCTTCGTTCAGTTTGGTTTTCAAATCAGGGTCTCGATGAGTCGAATTGCCCGCTTGGTCACAAGGTCCCTTCCCTGTTGATTGCGGAAGGAAGGGGATGACAGATCGACCGTTTGATCAGGCTTGGATTTGCATGCCTCAGATCTAATGGTTGGGTTTCATCCCCCAAGTGAGCCATGGATCACTGAGGTGGAAAAGTCAGAATAAAAGGCAAATAAAGAGCAAATAAAAGGGTTTTCTACACATTAACTTCAAGAAATCATAGAAAATAGTAGGAATGTTCAAATGAAGTGAAATTTGGACCATATAAAAAATGTGGAAAACATTTAGAAAATGTTTTAGAACAAACATATGAAGTTTAATGAACAATTTTACTTCATTGCACAAAGTAACAAATTAATCAAATATGTGATGTCACAAAGTGTATAAAATTCACATTGATCACCATATTTTGTATTTGAGTCTCAACATTGATTATCTAGCTAAGAAAAATGATTTGGGATAATGAGTGAGTATAATGAGGGAAAATTGGAGTAATCCATACTTATGATAAAATTCACTTTGTCATAGAAGATCCATGCTAGAACCAATCTGCGTTGATCAAATCATCTCTTGAACAAATCAGCTTGCCTCCTGGCCGGTCGGTTGGGGTCTTGAAACAATTGTCTAGTATCGATTTCAAATGATGTTTGGACTCGTCTAACCAATCAATTGGGACACTAGTCGATCTGTTCATCCTTCTATCATTTCGCCTCCCCAGTCCTCCATTTGATTAGTTCATCTTTCCAAATAGTCGGTTGGACTGGAGCAGAATGTCTTCTTTTCCATAACAAGAAATAGAACTATCCTATTCCTAGCTATTAAACATATTACGAATTAATAGGAAACCTTAAGTTACATTTGAGGGGAGCATAGGAAGGAGAGAATAATACTTTTACATGTGGAAGAGAAGATACATGCTCGACACACAAACCGATATAAATAGGAATAACTACCATCCAACCAAGCACAAAGATTTAGGGGATTATAGGCCATAATCATGCTTTACATCCATAATCAAAACCATCTTATATATATATATATGTGGGGGGGGGGATCGTAAGAGGTATTCAATCAGATATGCACATTAATCATTTTAAGTATTCACATTGTATGCAATATATAAATGAGAAAACATAAATCTGATATATGATTAAATCCCAAAGTATAGTAAATTGACGTGGCTCTGATACCACTATTGGAAAATATGGCTACAGAGTAGGAAGATGAAACAAAAGTTTTACTGCTAGATATCCCTAAGATAGTGGATTGCATCAACAACTATGTAATGGGAAGGAGAGTTTCAAGGTATATACCTAGTCCTAGAGCAAGTCCAGTGACAATCCCTTATAGCAGTATGCAACTTTGTTCAAATTGCACTTGGATGAAAATGGCAATGGATTCCTAGTTCATCACCATGGATAGCGGCTGTCTTCATCCTCCTAGCAGGAAACAAAGATCTCCTCACCTCTAGAATAGTTGACATGAACCACCGAGAACTCCTACCATTCTAGATGAACAAACAAGAAGGAATCATCCCTTCTTCTCAGCATACTAGCACCAACTTTCTCTCCCAATTGTCTCTCTATTGTTGTCCCTCCCTTTTATTATTACAACTTGCTTGGGATCTCTTAATTACCAAAACTAGAGTGGTCAATAATTGTTAGAGCTTGTTATTGTGTCTCTAAAAGCCTCGACTATCCCTCTATATAAATGAGAGTTAGGATTAAGAGTTCTAGTCTGATAGGGAGATGAAGAGATGGAGTTTCATGAAATTTCTTGAACCTATGAACGTTAAACCAATTGGTTCACTACTGATTTAGTCAGCTCATTGTTGAATTGGTTGGTTCACATGTGAGTCAATCTATTCAACCCACGAACTGCTCATTTCACCATGTATCCTATTTGCAATTGTATTAGCCTCTAATATTCGATTAATGCACAACATGATGCCAGCATCAATCCTTGATCTAATCAAATTGATCATTGAATAGGGTGGTTGATAGAGTCAAATGGTTGTTTCCAACCTTTGAACCAGTCAAAACCAGTCAGTTATGTCCTAGTTTAGGTGTTGTTCAACCAATGTAGTTTCCAATTGACCTGACGCTTGAATTGATCGGCTGAACATTTGAACCAGTTGGTTCACAATCCAATCTGTCAATTTTCAACCATTGTCATGAAAATTTAATACCTGAAAACATTATTAATCAAACTAAGCATCATTCATGATAAAAATCCTATTTCAAGTGTGTCCTATGAATGTGACCCTATAGGTCCCAATTTACATTGGCAATGAATGTCCATAACCGATTTATGACATCAGAAACAATGATCATTATCTAGAAACACCTCACTCCTACCCAAGTAATTTGGTAAGTAGAAGAAAAACTATAGCCTACAATATGTAATCAATGTTATTGTGATTGTATAGTTCCTTGAACTAGAGAAAATTGTATGAGATGCATGTGAGATCTCATATCACAAATTGAGTCACACAGTATGACCATACATTTCACATTCTCACTTATCAAGTGGCCAGGATATCAATCTCCTATGTGAGGGAAAAATCCCATCTACATCACTCACACTCAATCCTCATGTGTCATAATGCAACTGAGCACCATCTTTATGGTAACCCTTATTAAAGATCATGTTGTATGATGTTAGAATACAATGAACGACATGCAATGAGCGTTGTAACTTTAGGTCTAAGAACCACAATCACTATGAGAGATGATTCTGAGTGTCATTCCATAGTCCCCATGTAGAACCAGTCTCAAGGTGGGTCGGTCCAATACACTGTTCTCTATTGTACATATGTGTTTGGTATGATATCATATATAACTAATGAGATTATTTCATCAACTAACACACGCTCTAGTCTTATATATTATTGATGTTTATTTTGCTTCCACAGTAATATCTGACTAGGGACATAATGAGAATGTATGTACTCTTATTATACATATGATCTCATTGTTCAGGTCATCAACCTAAAGACACATGTCATCAATTAATGTCATTCTTTAGATATCAAATATATTTGTGTCATCACCTCATGATTAAGACAAACATCATATACACAATTACCTTTATCATTATCAAATCAGGTATCTAATGCCACATTACAGTCATCATATGATTGGCTCTCTGGCATACATACCAACATTGATGATGTTTTGTAGTTGTCAACCAGTGGAGGTTCTGTATGCCCAAACCAATGGGCTTTATGAAGTATGGAAATTCTATGCTGATGGGAATACTTTTAGAATGATTATAGTTATTTCCAAAGTGATAATGGCTCGGAGGGTTTATGAAAGGTCTTCTTTGACCCATAAAAGTCCTGCTTTGACCAAATATAGGTCTAGACACTATTTAAGGGAAACTTTGGACTTTTACACCCACTCTGCTATATAAAATCCCTCCCCTTCATACTTTTGGCTAATTAGACAGCCCGAGTGTTTTTCAAAATGTTGGGGGGAGTCATGGGGATCGATGTCCATGGATGAGACCTTGCATTTTTATGCATGTTGATGTTTGGAAAATATCAAACAACTCCATGGTGTATCCTAGCTTATCAACCTAGTTTAATGCATAAAAATGTAAGATTATCTATCCTAATCTCTTATTATTTCTATTCTTCACACGATATTCCTCCTTGTATGATGTCCATGGTCTTCCATGGTGGTAACTTTCTCATCTAGCTAAAGTACCTTATTTTCTTCTCTTTTTCCCTTATTTGCTTTAGATCCACCAAGGAGGAGTCATCTTTGATCTAGATAAGTGATCTTAGGCATGAAAATTAGGCTACATGAAGGTATTATTTTTTGTTCTCACCTCATATTATTCGTTTGATCGATCCCAATGGACTTCCATGGTGGAACATATATCGTATAGGTAAAGAACATTCCTTTTTCCTCTCTTTGATCTAAGAGAAGATAGGTCTTTCTTGGATAATTGGTTTTGACTTTGAAATATAATCAAGGATCTGAAATCTTTTTCATGGCTATCTTAGATGAACCTCATGACCATCACCATGATATGCAAGCGATATTGCATTTGTTAGCATTCTTCTTCCTACTTCAACATGTGAATCCCTAAACTTTCTCTAAAATGGATTTGGATGCCAAAAGATTGAATCTTTAAGACCTGTTATGTTATTATATGATGTGGTTTTGGATTTTTATACCTGCCTCTATTTGTGAATAATGATACATGATAATATGGAGATGCTCTCTTATAGGTTCAAAGACTAAATTTTTGGCATTTTTACATTGGTGCTCTAATATGCCATAATTTTGCTTTGTGATCCCCTAACATGCTACAAGATGAATTCTTAAGAACTTCTCTAGATATGTAAATAAAACAAAATATATTGGTCTTTATAATCTAATAAAAGTGATCCATAATGATAATCTCATGTCCACCTAAATGTGATGTTGTTGAAATTTGAAATGCATGTGACATGTTATTAAAATGTTATATTTATGGTATTTTAGTGACATATGATGTGGAAATAAATATCCATGTTATAAAAAAACTCCTAATGGTGGATATTAAATATTCTTAATGCCCTTATTGAATTGTTATTAAGCTAAAATTTTGTTTGAGTTGGACAAATAATCTCAAGATATCCCATGTATGTATAAGAGTGGTTCTTCTTATGTGTAATCTTGTATATGATATAACTCTCACATGTGTCTGAATTTTAAGTGGAAATTTATTAAGATGGTCTGTCACAATATTATGAAATGGAACTCAAAACCTTAGATGGTTTTTATATTCCTAGACACTATTTTGTTTACTATCTCCTTATGTGGTGAAATTAGCCTTTCGTGGCGAATGGTGGTGGTTTGTACCCTAACGGGTAATTTGGGTTACATTTTGAGTTGTATTATACCTCCTAAAGTTGTGAACACTTAATGGATTCATAGATGAAGATAAAATTTGTAATGAATAAAAAATATTAATTATGGGAATGTACATGACAAACATCATTAGTGTGATTAATAAAGTGCATATGAAGTAACTCAGAGGTTTATTAATCTATGTGAGTTTTAATAAATGATTATAGTTCTTATATTTTGAAAGGATAATAGTGGAGTAATTTTCTTACTCATATGAAAATCCACCAATGATCTCTCCTTTATCGATAATATTAAGGGATTCAATAAGTATGTGATAAAATATGACATTATAAGATGTATCTTGGATATGGGATATATACATCTTGTCTTGATTCCTTGAGGTTGATACCTTGATTGCATTGATATGTATGCCATCATTAGGATGATTGTATGGCTCTAGGTTTAAAGTCTACCCATGACTGGACCTATATGAAATACAAGATGACGAATAAATGGTGAAACAATTAAGATGGCAAAAATGGTGTGACCTAATGGGTTTGTTAACCTTGTCATAACATGATTATGTATAGTTTATTGTAACCATTTACAATTACAATATTAAAGGTACATGTCATGATAATTTTTTGACATGAACTAAATAATCCAAAGAATAATGCAACATGAAATTTCCTCATGATATCCTTACACTTGAATGGTGATGATTAATCATATAGTGTGATCATGTCTTGTGCTATATGATGATTATGAGAATTTCTATGTATTAAATGAAATAATGGAAGGATAAATAACCCTACCTATGCATTGCTTATGTCTGACATTTAATGACTTAATATGTTGGGCCTTTTTGTGTCGGGGATTGATATGTTGGGTCTTATTGTGACTGAGATTGATATGTTGGGCCTTTTTTTAGATAGAGATTATTGCTTGTAGCAAGATTTGATGATGTGATATATGTGAATACATTTTACATCTTCTGCATGTATTAGACTTGATTTATATGTCAATTATATCTCTTTGAATGATTTGTTATTGTTTGATAAGTTGAAATATGAGTATTTGGCTTAGTTAATCAAGTATAACCCTAATCATGTAGTGCCCTAAGTTAGTAGATATATTTCCCTGGGTTTCTAGGGAAAATAGTGACATTATTTAATCTTTTAGCAATATGTGAATTGTGAGAAGAAAGACGTAGTGTTTTTTCAATATACTGGGGTGTTTGGGGTTGGTATACTCCATCATACAATCAATTGTGAATGATGGTCCCATATATGTGATGCAGAGCATTTGTTCTCGTGTCTCTACTTGTTTGGTTTATACCCTATCTTTTTTTTCTTATCTACCATGTACAATGAACCTTCTATATATGTATGTATATATACATGTATATATACATATACATACATATATGTAAGTATTTATATGTGTGTGGATCATCTTTTGAGAAATTCCATGATAGACTTGGACTTTAAGACTCTTACCTTTTGTCACTGTCACTTCTAATCAAGGTGTGTGAAGAGATCTAATGGATAACGTTAATCCTTAGATTTTATATGGATGGCTAGATAGGATTCATAGAGGCTAGCTAGTAGTTTGAGTGTCACACCCAAAACTACCTAGGGCATAATAAAATGTATAACTTAGTCATGTAGTGTATTTTTTTAGGTTTAATTGAAGATGAACAATCACATCATGGTTTTTACTAGATGAGCCATCACTAGTATTTTGGGTTGTCACACGTTCTAGGGGGAAGTGGTCTTTACACCTTATTTTTTGATTTAGAATCATACAAGCTTTGTTCGAGATGTTTTACTAAGAAGATCTTTATGTGAATATGATGATAGCACGTGATCCATTTTCTATGTGTGCTTTATTTTAAATATACAATTAAATCCATTTATCTTAAATAACACATAGCTATATATGTATCAACATAACATTAAAAAGTACATTTTGAAATCATAATGAATTATCTACCTGGTGGTGTGCTTTTGATAACCTAATTTGAAAAACACGTAAAAGTTTATTTGTAGGTGTATATGTATAATAAGAATTTAGTCCCAAACCTATATAAATATGTAATAGTACTATCAAGACCACATTTTGGAACTAGAATTTGGCCATGGATGCTTTAGGATAGTGAATTAGGTATGTTGCATCCTTTTTTATTTGTATTGGAAAATCACATATTTTCCTCTCTCTTGATCTATTTGATGTCTTGAAACCATAATTTGTTTAATGAGGTAATTGTATTCTAATTGAATCCCAATTGTATACAACAAGTAAGATTTTATTTCAATTCCCCTTTTGTTATTTTTATCTCTTCCATCTACCACTACAACTGCTAGATTTTTGTATAAGGGTCATTTGACTCCATTTGTTATAACATGTCTGTTCCCATCCCTGTATTTCAGTTGAACTTGCTTGTTCGTTTGTTATGAATCATGTGGCGGCTTACTATAAAAATTTAACCTGTAGCTTTTCTATGATTTGATAAATTTCCACACCTTTTAATTATGCCTAGGTGATAATCCCTACAAATAAGTTTTAAGGAACAAATGTGTATCCTATCCTACTCAAAGTAGATGTGAATCTTTTCCCAAACACCCCATATTTTAGATTGGATGTGTCTTTTTCCTTCTCACCCCTAATGATGGAGCGGATATGTGTTTTTCCTATTCACCTAATTTTGTATTGTATATGTGTATATTTTCTTACTCGCTCCATAGTTGTTATAAATCTGTTATTTTCTAGCTACATGTTATTGTCACTTGTGAAACAAAGAGATGTTTTTCTCATGTTTGATATGCAAGTAATTGAACAATTTCATGATGATTCCTAATCTTTGATTAATTACTTTCTTATTGAAAACCCACTAGAGGGGGTGAATAGGGTTTTATGATTATTTTAATAATAATTTAACTCAAACAACCAACCACAGAAATATTGGACAAGGGGACAAGGATTTAGAGTGGTTCCAACCTTAGCAAATACTAAGGCAGTCAATCCACTACCCGGTTGCTTACCCAACTGGGATTTTGAAAGAATTAAATTTTATTACCTCGCAAGGATATTACATAAAATTACAATTCTTTCACCAAACCCTTCAAACAACCTTCACCTAGAAGTAGTTGCACCAACCTTGAAGCAACCTTCTTGAAGTAACTTCAAGCTCCCCCTTGAAGTAGCCTTCCTCTAGAAGTAGCTTCCCGTTGCAACAACCTTCTTGAAGTAGTATGAAGTCCACCTTCTCCACCGAGAAAAACCTTCTCCAATCCGCAGCCTCCAACCCTAGGAGTAGCAAGGAGGATACAAAAGATAAAAAGGAACAAGAAGGAAAAATAGAAATTACAATACCACTTGTAGCTCAAGGCTTGATTTCCTATATCAAGCATTTTGATCTCCTAACCAATGTATATAGAAGTGTAAGTGTTGTGGATAGGAGATGCTAGCCTATAGGACATGAATTTAGAGCAAGGGAATGAGTAGTCAATTCTAGTGTTTCTCAATTGCTCAAAACAGATTGCCAGTTGCAAGTGAAAACTCAAGTATAGCATGAATGTGTATATTAGTGAGTTTACGTGTCCTAAGGCATGTCCTATTTATAGGAATGACCTACAAATGCTTAAGGACGTTCTAGATACTTTCTAGGGGGTTCTTAGTGCTTAACTAGACGTTAGGTAACCATTAGTTGCTTTAACAATAGCTAGTTAATTAACTCTGAAAATTGCAGACAGAACACTTCTCGGTCGAAGATTTGTTGATCGAGAGTCCTTCTCGGTCGAGATCTTGTCGACCGAGGGACTTCCTGGAGCAAGAGTTTGTAACGTTCACTTTTAACTCCCAACTACCTTGTCTGCTGTGTCTATAACGGCTACTTGGGTCTTTATCAGTCGAAGAATTTGTCGACCGAGAGTGTCTCGGTCGAGGAGTTTGTCGACCGAGATTGACCCTGTTTCAACATTTTAAACTAATTACTAATTGTGTGTATGAGTGTGCAGATGTGACACTATTTTAGGGGATGACCTATCTAAGTGATGTGATTGGCTAGGGAAGATCTAACGCTTGATTTACATGATGTCTAAGTACTTGTACATTATATACTTGTACAAGTTTTTACATTTGATTACATTCATGACTTAAAGCAATTTTAGCATATAGATCTTCCAAGTATTTGTCATCCACCTTATTCCTACACACTTAAGTAGCACGTTAGATTCACAAGAATTAAATGTTTTTCATCATCGAAACAAAAGGGATTATACTAATGTCAATTTAGCCAACAATCTCCCCCTTTTTGAAGATGACAAACATTTCCTAAATATAAAATAAGGAAATATAAATCATATGAGTTTCATACCTGAAGTTTACCTTTTGTAGCCATTATTGTTTTGCAAGTGTGTGCTGGCCAAAATATTATGAAACTCATTTTATTTTATGTTTTTGATTTTATATTATTTCTCCCCCTTTGTCATTTCAAAAAGATATCCAAGATAATCATTGAGAATGACTTTTTATTTCCCCCCTTTAATTTTATGCTATGCTCCCCCTTAAAGAGATATTCAATTAAAATCAAGGGATTAATGCACACCAATTAATGGTAGATTTAGCCACAATTTAATTTTCAATTATTTTCAAAAATTTGTACCCTTTGTGATTCATTGCATATATTACTCCCCCTTATTTGTATGCTCTACTATAATATCATGTATATGTTCAGATGAAGCCATTGAAAAACACTTGTATTAATAACAACTTTATGTTCATACAATTTAGAAGATGACCCATAAAGCTTGACATACTTGCTTATAAAAATATATCCATTACAATCAATACAAAGATAGCCATTTCATCACAACCATTACAAATATATCTCATAATCTCACAGAAAAGACCGAAGGATTACATCAATGTCTGGGTCTTTTCCAAGAAAAGGCTCAGCTCCATAATATTTGACCAGTGTCTGCCACTCTAAGGCACCTTTTGTGGTTAAGGAATAAGCCTCCAAGAAGGTGGGAACACGATCAAAGCGAAAGTGGGAAGCAATGTCTTGAAGTTGAATTGAGGAGAACTGAGTATGTGTGAGATCAGGAGATGGTGGAGGTGGAATTTGATAATAGTTATAGGAAGGATTGTATGGAATTATCATGCCCGAATTAAGGGAATATGTATATTCATCAGGTTGGTCAGGAGAGAGGGATTGCATTCTTTGGTTTAAATAAGTCATGGCATGGTGATTGTAATCTAATTGCCTACTCAGGTGATATTGGGATCCAGCTATGTATTTCAAGGTGTTTGTAATAGGATCATGGGGTAGGTTGGTAGAAGGGGGTGGTGGAGGTATGTCTTGGGTTGATGTCTCCCCTTCAGTCCTAGCCCTTTTGTGGCCAAAGTCGATTCCCATCTTCTCCACCGTATTTTTACTTATCTTTTGAGGTTTTCTATCCCATGTGTAACTGAGGTCCTCAATATTTTTCTTAAGAAAATGTTGAGTGATTTGGCACACAAAGTCGGCATAAGGTGGATTGCCATAAAACTCAAGCATATTCTTAAGGATGATACGAATGAAGTTTATGAGAATACCTTTTAGAATGGCATAGATAAGGTACATACGAAAAGTGCGTACTTCATACTTGTTTGCTCTAGGATGGATATTGGTTGCAACAATGAGATTTATGATCCTAGCTTTAGGTTTTAAGTTTATGGCATAATAGGTACCCCTATCTTCATGACAAGTGGTATTGGATAGAAAGATGGCTCTTTTGATGTCACTAAGGCTAGTGGATGGTGTCATCTTGGGAGAGTTTATTTAGTGGATTTCCTGTGGTGAGGTCAAGAAAATCTTTATAGTCTTCTATGTCTATGTTAAGCATATTAAGAATTCCCTCCTCAGTAAAATGGAATACATACCCATTAACCATAGAAGAGAAGGAATCATGGTCAGGATGTGGGGTTAAATTGGCATAGAATTCATTAACTACTTTGGAGGAGTAGGAATGGAAAGAGGGATTCAGAAAATCAGTCAAATGTTGCACCTCAAAGAGTTCCTCCAAATCAACAATGTTGTGGAAGTCCATGACGTCGACTGGCCGTCATGGAAGAGGAGTTCTTGAGGAGAGCCTGAGGTAGCGATCGCCTGCAGCTGCGTCGTTGAATGGAATGTCGTTGATGAATGGCAGCGCTGGAGAGACCGTCCTTCCTTTCCTAGCTGCAACTTGCTTCTTTCCATGCGTTGATGAGGAAGCCATTTCGTTGTTTTGAGGTGGAGAAGTAGAAAGCAAGACTTGGATGTAGAGAAGCTAAAGATTTGCACAAGAATGCACTAGAGAGGAGCTATAGAAGTGAAAATGTGAAGGTGTGAAGAAATGGGTCGTTTTGGGTGCTATTTATAGCAAAACAGACTCTATTTCAGTCGACAATTTGTTGACCGATGACCGCAACTTTCATTTCTTCAGACGCTCCTCTCGGTCGTCCAACAGTCGATTGAAAACTAGTCGTTACAATTTTTTTTAATTAATATTTTAATTAGAATATTGCCTTTTTAATTCACGCAAATGGGGGTTCACAAGGTCGGCCTCGGTCGAGCATTTTGTCGACCGACGTGGGCTCGGTCGAAAAATTTGTCGACCGGAATCATGTCTGAGTTCGCCTGTACAACATTTACTTGGTGAATATCGGTCGAGAAGGATAGCCAACCAAGATGTTTTCGGTCGATGAATTCGTCGACTGGGTTTGTCTGAGTCAAAAATTTTTGCTGACCGACGAAGTTGCTGTGAATAGAATTTTGAGCTAGTTTTTAATATAAGTGATGGACTGGATTTGTAGAGCATATGTATGTCTTCTAGGAGAGTAATAATGTAATCATTTGAGCATTATTTGAGCATTATTTGAGCATATAATGTAATAATGTAGAGCATGTAATATAATCATTGTCTAGGATATTTGAGTAATTCTAAGGTCATAACTAGTTTTTAAGATTTGATTTTGACCTTTTATCAAAAGCACATTTTGAATCAAGATACTAAGATTGAGTATAGTAAAATGATGTTCAAATAAGCATTTTTTCAAGCTTATTTTAGGTCGACCTCGACTACGACCATAGCGCCCCTTGGTCAAGCTTGATTTCAACCAAGAGACAATTTTTGCAGATTTCCAATTTGAACACATATATGTGAAGTATAATTTCTGCATATTTTCATGAAGTTTTATTGTTTATGCAAAATGGCATCTTCACATGAGATGAATCACAATGATCAAAAACACTATCCATTCATGGTTTGTATATATGGATCAAATATTATTGTAGACAAACCAATGAAAACATAATGATTATGACACAATAATCATGATAGAACAGTAGAAGTATATCCACAATACAATGATCAATATGGAAGCATGTAACTTCATGAAATACAATGATTATGACCATTTAAATTTTAATACACATGGTTCCTACATAGATAGACCAAGAAATACTTAGGATAAACCATGTGGACTATGATAAAATAGTAATTTCCTTGATTATACCAATTATGATACATAATTTTCAATTTTAAACCATATAAACCAAAATAATCTCATTCATGATTCATGAATTTTCAATTTTAAGACAAACCATGAACATGCTTAATAAACTTTTTCAATCAATAAATAAGGTTTGTTAAAAAATCAGTCTTCATATAATACTTATGCAATATGTTTAAGGATTTCATATTCATAATGTTATATCTTAATTCATGATGCAAAAAGATCAATATGTCTTGTTTCAAAGATGGTCTCCAAGATTGATTTTGCATATTAAATCATTTATTAATAACAAATTGATAGCAAACTAAATTAATTAAAAAAACTGGTTCAGCAGAACTTGATTCGGTCGAACTGTTTGTCGACCGAATTTATCTCGGTCGACTATTTCTCGACTGATAATGTTGCTATTTGTACAGGTTTTATCAGATATATTGTAAACTACAAAATAGTAACCTGCTCGGTCGACCAAATCTCGACCAACAATGTTCTCGGTCGAACAGTTTCTCGACCGAGAAAGTTTCTGTACTGTTTCAGAATTGTTTTCAGTAATTGTTTCCAAGTAAATCAAGAATATGAAAGTTAAAGCTCGATTTAGTTGAGATATTTAAATATCAAAGCAACATTTAGGTTAAATCTCAACTAATCATATACATTTTGAGAATCCAAACTAAAACAAGTAGTTTAAGATGTATATTTGGAAATTTTAATTTCTTGGATTAACTTGGTGTCCTATTATGTTAAGTTGAGATAGACATGGAGATATACAACTTAGAGTCTTTGGTCATATCTCAACTTAATTTTATCCATTTAGTTTGGGGGTTTTGGAACCCATACTAACTCAACATCCTTTTTCTTGCAGGGACATGAGAAAGAGTAATGTCCAAGACGCAAACAATAATGACAACATATGGAATCAACCTCATATCTCTTTCTATGATTTTGTTCTAGGTTGTTCTTGGGTACATATGTATGTTTGCCTTTAGGTACATACATAGATTGATTTTCTAGTGCTTGTGTCTTTCTCCAACTAGGTTTTTGATAAAAATTTCCTTTAGCATTATAACCTAGTCCTCTCCTTCCAATTTGATGATAAGAATTATTTAAAATTTTATCAAGGGTATCATTGTTATTCAAACTACTAATCTTTTGTTGCAGCTTGACAATCTCATCCATCCTCTTATTGATGTCTAGATTTTCTTGATCTAGATTAGATAATAAGGAATCTCTTTCTTTCACAATAATATCATAATCTAGATGTGTACACAAAACAGGTCGTTTTTGAAGATCATTTACTTGAGTTTGCAAGTTTAACTTTTCTAGAGAAAGAAGATTGCAATTTGCTTCAACGGATTTCAGTTTAATATCATGATCTTCAATAACCTTTTTAAGATCCTCATTTTCAGATGTAAGAGCAAGAAGTTTAGCATGTAATTCATCATTTGCCTTATTAGATTTCTTTAATTTCTTCTTGCACTCAATATACTTATTATGTGTCTCTTCAAGACTAGCAATTAACTCTTCTTTAGGTAGATCAAAAAGACTTACCTCTTCTTCTTCTTCTTCACTTATTGTAGCAATTAGACATTCTTTATGCACTTCTTCCTTCTTTGACCTCCATGGACAGCTAGGTGTTGTATGACTTGTTCCTAAGCACCAATTGCAACTTGTTGAAGATTGGTCCATGCTTTTCCTTTGCTTGCGGTTGTAGACACTATGACCCTTCATTCTTTAAGACTCGATTAGAGCTCCTTGAAGCCTGCTCTGATACCAATTGAAAAACCACTAGAGGGGGGTGAATAGGGTTTTATGATTATTTTAATAATAATTTAACTCAAACAACCAACCACAGAAATATTGGACAAGGGGACAAGGATTTAGAGTGGTTCCAACCTTAGCAAATACTAAGGCAGTCAATCCACTACCCGGTTGCTTACCCAACTGGGATTTTGAAAGAATTAAATTTTATTACCTCGCAAGGATATTACATAAAATTACAATTCTTTCACCAAACCCTTCAAACAACCTTCACCTAGAAGTAGTTGCACCAACCTTGAAGCAACCTTCTTGAAGTAACTTCAAGCTCCCCCTTGAAGTAGCCTTCCTCTAGAAGTAGCTTCCCGTTGCAACAACCTTCTTGAAGTAGTATGAAGTCCACCTTCTCCACCGAGAAAAACCTTCTCCAATCCGCAGCCTCCAACCCTAGGAGTAGCAAGGAGGATACAAAAGATAAAAAGGAACAAGAAGGAAAAATAGAAATTACAATACCACTTGTAGCTCAAGGCTTGATTTCCTATATCAAGCATTTTGATCTCCTAACCAATGTATATAGAAGTGTAAGTGTTGTGGATAGGAGATGCTAGCCTATAGGACACGAATTTAGAGCAAGGGAATGAGTAGTCAATGCTAGTGTTTCTCAATTGCTCAAAATAGATTGCCAATTGTAAGTGTAAACTCAAGTATAGCACGAATGTGTATATTAGTAAGTTTAGGTGTCCCAAGGCATGTCCTATTTATAGGAATGACCTACAAGTGCTTAAGGACGTTCTAGACACTTTCTAGGGCATTCTTAGTGCTTAACTAGCCGTTAGGTAAGCATTAGTTTCTTTAACAATGACTAGTTAATTAACTCTGAAAATTGCAGACAGAACACTTCTCGGTCGAAGATTTGTCGACTGAGAGTCCTTCTCGGTCAAGATCTTGTCGACCGAGGGACTTCCTGGAGCAAGAGTTTGTAACGTTTATTTTTAACTCCCAACTACCTTGTCTGCTGTGTCTAATGGCTACTTGGGTCTTTCTCGGTCAAAGAATTTGTCGACCGAGAGTGTCTCGGTCGAGGAGTTTGTCGACCGAGATTGACCATGTTTCAACATTTTAAACTAATTACTAATTGTGTGTACGAGTGTGCAGATGTGACACTATTTTAGGGGATGACCTATCTAAGTGATGTGATTGGCTAGGGAAGATCTAACACTTGATTTACATGATGTCTAAGTACTTGTACATTATATACTTGTACAAGTTTTTACATTTGATTACATTCATGACTTAAAGCAATTTTAGCATATAGATCTTCCAAGTATCTGTCATCCACCTTATTCCTGCACACTTAAGTAGCACGTTAGATTCACAAGAATGAAATGTTTGTCATCATTGAAACAAATGGGATTATACTAATGTCAATTTAGCCAACACTTATGATATTTTCTTTTGTAGTCATTTGATGATTTTATATTTTTGTTTTATTGGGAGTCATGATAAGTTTAATTGTTGTTATTTTCCTTATTATTTCCCAACAATTATATGAACATACTAGAATTTGCTGATAAATCTCTAGCATTTCTTATTTTGTGCGGGTATACTTTCAAACTTTTAGATAAAGAGTACTTTGTAAGGCGACCAAGTTGATCATGGCGTGCACATTTATAGTTGATGATCTTTCAGAGACAAAATTGAAGTGGTTGGATTTCCATATGTATCCATGATTAGTGGTTGTACCTTTTTCCTCATGTATTCACCAATGTGGGTGTACAATCATGTAATATTACAAAAATTGTAATAGTCTTAAGTATCTGTTTGTTGTTGTATTTTGGCATTTTGAACAAATCTAAATGAATATATTGGATCATATTTCCATCTGAAAATTTTATGTTGGTATTTGGTTTTGGGATCATACTTTGCTTCAGTTGGGTAAGGATTGGATTCATTCTCGGGTCATCCTCCTTAGAGTAAATATCTAAATAAGTGTTCAAATCATCGTACCACATCATAAATATTAACAACTACAGTTAAAATATCAAATTAAGTAATTACATTTTACAAACTATTTGTTTATGTCGTTCTCATCATTCTACTATATAATAAGTGTGTAGTATTTGACTTTACCCTACTCAACTATGTCGTTCTCATCCTTTTGACACTTGTCGTTGGTAGTGAAAATTAATTCAAAGGTTGCATGCAAATAAGAAAAAAGGTGTTCAGATTCACCACCAAGTTTAAATGGAAAACTAGGAAAAATAGAATGAGACACTGTGATTCATGATGGAAAGTTGATCTGGCATATTAATTTGATAACTAAATAAAAAACTAGATATGGTGATCTTGTTATGAGTGGGGAAGTTTTAGCACCCCATCTCACCCGATTTACTGGTATCGACCCAGTTCCGATCCGAAAAGAAAAAAGTTTTAGTTTCATTTAAAAGAAAAAGAAAACATATTCATTTATGTGTGGGACTTTAGGAATGAATATGTCGACGTCCTTCCCATCATTTCCCTAAATGTCCTTTTTTTGGTGGATTGATATTCTAATCACCTCAGGACCTTCAATGATGGAGATTCGTCATATATTATTAGGACCAATGCGTAGGATATTCTAGAGGATGATAAATAGATATAAATTGTAAAGAAGATCTAATATTTTTCCTAATACTAGAGAAGCATAAATAAGTAGATGGATCGCGTACATAATTTTAAGAAGATATGAACAATTTAGAGAAGTTTGATTTGTAAATATAGATTAATGGTTAGGATCACATTCTAATTACTAATTTTGCAGTCTAACAACATTCATAGGAATGTGGTGTCAGAGGAAGGATCCTACGACCGTGAATAATATAAAAAGTAAGAGAAAGAGGTAGTTCACTATTTATCTTCATCATAATCAAAATGGGCTTGGGATACAATGAATATGGGGGTATTTTAGAATGGAAATAGTGTTTGGAGTTCTGGAAATAACCTTCTATAATAGGTGGCACAATGGACCAATCCCATGCATTGTGGCACATGGATCAAGGCAATCCACCCCATGTCGTTGATGGATTGTGTCGATCTCTTGGGTGGATCAAGCACTTGTTCCCTATTTGTAGTAATTTCAAGAATTTTCTAGAGAAAATCATGGAAATTTGTAGAGAGAGAATCTAGGATAACCACTCTGAAATATCAAGAACAACCAATTGAGTACTCGAGGGGAAAAAGTTAGTATTTGATTCAGGATAATTGAAATAGTTTTGTATAGAAGCATAATTGATGAGTAAATTACACATTACTCTATAAAGAAAGTTTTTGTAAAGGAAGCCCCAAACTTGTTTAATGTGGGTGAAAATATTTGGATTAAATAGGGAAAAAAAGTGAAAAAAAATAGAAAATGTGTGGAATGTGGAATAGACTCCATTATTAGTCAACTGTTTTAACAACAATTATGAATTTTTTCTAATTGAGAAAAAATATGGTGTCAATAGTTTGCCCCTCTCAAGGCAATTTTTGAGATAAGAGTGAGAAATATAACCATGAGCCAAGGCCGATACACATTTATGGTCACAAAAGGCCAAAAAGGTTGGACTCATGAAGGATGAATTAATCAAATAGTCATTCATATCAAAAATAATATTTGGTATATATGATTCTTAAGAGTAAGGGTATCCTTTGACTGAGTCACTTACATATATTTGATCGATCAGTCATTCACTTGGAGTGTTGATGAGCCATTTGAGTTTTATCAAGTATAAATGTGACTCTCATCGTTGCTTTAGTTCTTTAATGAGTACATGTATGATTCTCTCACTAAATCCTACCTTAGTGAGAAGATTTGTAATATTTCGTAAGTCCTTAAGATTAAGAGTTGGTGATAATTGAAAATCATGGTAACTTCTTTATAGCAAAAATATATTTTAGAAAGGATTATTGGTGCGTCTTTCCCTACCTTGGGATACAAACTACCCATTTGGGATATGAATATATGCAACCCTGAGGAAACACACTCATGTATTTAACATTTATAATAGGGGCCCTATACTAACAAAACCAATTAGATCATAATTTGTCACCCGCAAGTGCATAGGATCATATTGTATTATAGGTGAGTGGTAAGTGAGTGTTCGATCTGTAGGGAGAGTGGTGGCACCAGAACTAAGTTAGAGAGGGTTTCATTCCTAAAGCAAAGTGTAGGGTTTTTACGGTTTTATGGAGATCTGGTTGATTACACTAATGATACAAGCACTTGAAAGCAAGAAAGGAGACTAGATTATGAGAAATCCTAATTTAACCCTAAGCAATAAATTCTAATTAACAAATAATGCAACTAACTAAGCAAGGGAAAGAAACTACAACTAAGTTACACTAGTAATGTAAGTTAACACTAAAGAGATTAATGACCTAGGTTATCACTAACTAGCAAGGTTAACACTAGAAAGCTCAAAAGATGACTTAACTACTCATAATAAAAAAAGAGCAAAAAGGAAAGAAGAAAGAGGTAGAAGGCCATTGTATCTCATGGAAGATCCTCCTTCTTCACCTCCTAGTTGTAGAAGCTCGTGCACCTCCCTCGAAGATGGAAAATGGCATGGAAAGGTAAGGTTTGGTGGTGTAAACCCTATAAAACTAGGGTTTTTTGATGGAGTTGGATATGGTGTAATGGAGGTAGGAAGGTAGGTGGAGCTCTTGAATGCAAGGGGGGTGGAAATGAGTGCTAGAGGTAGCTAACCTAGTGTTGTAGCGTCCACTATGGTATATATAGTTGGTGGGGAAGTACTAGAATAAGTGGGGGTAAATGGGTAAAATAGTGTAGAAAAATTAGGGTTGTAGGTGGAAGCACAACCGTGCGGGGTAGCACGTCCGTGGTGGGTAGAGCATAGCACGATCATGGTGGTAGGGAACATCCATGCTGGGGAGAGGTAAAGTAATATTGTGAAAGTGGGGAAATGGAGGTTTGTAGCACTGTCCTTCTTGGAAGCATGACCATTATGGGGGATAATCAGCACGACTGTGGTGGTGACTAGGCTGGAAGTCATTCTACATGGAGTGGTTGTTCTAATATTTGGTAAGATGGTTGTCCTGGCTAGCATGGCAGTTCTAGGGGCTTCTTGGCACGACCGTGCTGGATAGAAGGACTATTCTGGTTTTGTTGTTGTAGCATGTTGATATTTACATTGACTCTATGATTTTGACATCAGTGAGCACAACCATTCCTTGGCACCACGACCATACTAAGATCTTCAATAGCACTTTGCACTCCATTCATTGAAATCCATGGACTCCTTTGCTTGAGTTTGACCCTTAGCCACTAGGAGTTGTTGGGGGACCTTTAGGGTCTTGTTTGGACCCCCTCTATCTCTCTTGTCCATACAAACATGGTCCAAGTACCTCAGAAACATGCAAAGAAAGTCCATAAGTGCATTTGAACAAAAGATACTTATTGAGGGAATAACTTGTAATCTAACAATGTTTAGATGTGATTAAGATGCAAAAAGACACAAGATGAAGCTGTAAAATAGGGTTGCATCAATTATCTCTTCTTCATCCTACAAATCTTTAGTTTTTAGGTTCATTATTGGAGTGGACAAATATAGGGTTAGGGACAAACCCTTTAAAAGGAGGAACATATCAAGTTTTACTATCTATGATAGGGCATTGTTTGTTTTGGATTGAAGATTGAGTGTCAGACAAATTCCCAAATTTAAGGTGACCTTCTCCAAGTAACTATATGGGATATCTATCTTACCTCTTAGATTATTTGCAATCCTTCAATACAAGGTTCACTAGGTGATCATCTAGTGGAAAGATGGTCCCTGGGAAGTGTTCCTCTACTAGTTCATCATTCATTTTCCATACATTTTCGATGAACAAATATCACAAAATCTCTATCTATGCTCTGATTTGAGTGTGATTACCAAAAGGATATTGGACATTTCAACTTTGGTGTTTGAGTCATGATTTATGATCATAAACAAATTTAGAAAATGAGTGACAATTTGTTTTTTTTTAATTAATCATTTAAGATTGTCAAAATATTTGAGAAGTGAAAGCATGATTAGTTCAATTTTAAATCATGGTCTAGAACCATAAATTTTTTTGAAATAGGTGGAGATCTTGCTCTAGTCTAAGGTCATGATCTAAGACCTTAGAAACATTTAGAAATTACATCACATCTATTTTAGTTTTAAGTCATGAGCTAGGACTATGGAAATTTGAGTTTGATCAATGAATTATTTCCTCAACTAATTAATATGGAAGTTTTTAGCTTTTAAGACAACATCCAAAATATCTTGGTATTTTAATTGTACTTTTTATGATTTCTATGTGATTTTCACAATTTTTAGAGGGACCACAAAATTTTATTGAATGTCTAGTGACTTTTAATTTTTGTAACAGTTTTAATTTTTATAAGGTGGGGAAATGGGAGGAGCTCATTTCTCCTTCACTCGAGCAGTGGATGTGCAAAGAAGGTTGGTTTGAGCAAGCAACAACAACATCTACAATGAATATAGAGAGAGAAAGAAATTGAATTGCACTGATTTTCTAGTGCCTAACCAATGGAACATGGCATTCTATAAGCCCATTCTAGTGGTGCAATGGGCGGATGCATTGTGGAAGTGATAGAGCTTCAAATCACCCATATTGGTGATTTTTTGCACATTTCATTTTTATTAATCACTGGGGAGGTATAGTTTTTTTTCACTTTTCTTTGGCCAACACTTTGTGAAGAAATCTCGATGGAGTTCTTCGTAGTGTGGAGGTTGAAGATGATTGATATTATGCATATTTATCCATTTCATATGCATGTTTTAGATCTCTCTTTAGAAGTATTTTTCCCATTATTTTCTAGTTTTTAAGTTAATTATCTTATGCTTTGCTTTTCTCTAGTCAATTGGAGTTTTTACTTGATTTATTGTGGCTTTTGCAGAAAAATAGACAATTTATTTCAAACCCCACAAATTCTCAAAATTAAGTTTTGAAGATGTTTGCACAATTTCCCTTAGTTCCTAATATATACATATATATGTGTGTGTGTGTGTCCATATATATATATATATATATATATATATATATATATATATATATATATATACATATATATCGGTACATATTCACTACCTGTGCGAGTAACTAAATTTTATTACCCATGGATCTATTTTGTAATATGAAGGAAAATAATTGTTTTGTAACATGAAGGAAAATAAGTGTAATGAGACGACCAAAATTGTAATAAAAAAGACTCATTTTGTAAATACATCATGAAATTTCTATTGTCCCTCTAAAAATAGAAGAAATGATATTTATGAGAAAATTGTAAATTATATATTTTGCATTACAAAATGAGTTTTTCTATTACAATTTTGGTCTTATCATTTACAAATATGTGCCATCCTATTACTGAATAGATGCAAGGATAACTAATTTTAGTTACCCGCATGGATAGTAAATGAATAATATATATATATATATATATATATATATATATATATAGACACCCTTGCATCAAAATCACTATATATTTGCATACAGACTCCAAATTTAATGTGCAAATATGCGTTGGAAATCGAACTTAATTACCTACAGGAAAATCATATTTCTAGGCTGCTTTGATACGTTTGATAGGACAAAAATTCTCTCAAAATTCATGTAGTTTAAATATGCAATAAAGAGAGTCTAAGAAGTTAACGAGAGGTCAAAGGAACTAAAGGAAGGCAATTCAATAAATTTATTCATTCTCTATTTGGTAAAACAATTAATTTTGTCAAAGATACTCCTTTGACCAAGAACAAAGGAAGTTGATAAATGTCATATGCTTTTATGTGGTGAAACAATTGCTAGTAAAGACTCAACCAATAGCTAAAATGAGAAAGTCATCAATGTAGTCAAAGTTTGACCATTGTGACTTTGGGCTGAAGTAAGTGATAATACCAGTCAAGCAACCGAAACCCTAGATCAGGCAATCTAGCCACCACCAACATCCATTCCTCTTGGAATTTTCCCCTACTTCCCCTCTATAAAAGAAGGGTGACTCTAAAGAAAAATCATCTCTTCTATCTCTGGTCTTCGATCATATTTTGTATTGTACCTTTCTCATTATGTCTGAGTATTTTCTTTACTGGAGTTGGGGATTAGCCCCATAGCATGTACTTTACTCTATTGTATTGGCTCCAATGCTTTAGTGAATGACTAGTATCTAACCATTTTGCCATGATCTATGGTTAGATATATATACTGTTGGGTTTTCGGGGAGACAGAGAAGGCAGTGGAAAAAAAAAAATTTCTTCTCCCAAACCCATAATAAAGGAATCACATCAACGTCTATACAATAGGAAGGATGGTTTGTGGAGGCATACCTTGTTCTGAGGCTTGCTCGGTGAAATTACCTCGCGGCTTGCACAATCTTCACCTCCGGTCTTGGATGGTGTCTGTGCAGCTCCTGGTCTCACCAGGACTATCAGCTCCTAGTCTCATTGGGACTGTCGGGATTGACAGATGTCCTTCGAGCAGTAGAAGTCTCCCACCTCTGAAGTAGTCCACACAGACCACCTGGGATTCCGATCTCCTTGTCCCACAAGGAATCAGAAGGAGTCAAACCCTCATGTCGGCATACTAGTCACTGACACACTCTCCTTCCACCAGTCGCTTTCTGCAGTTGTCTTTCCCTTATTGTGCCTCCCTTATCGGGTAGCACTTGCTTGGGCTCTCTCTTGGTTACCAAAACCAGAGAGAACAACAACTTTGCAGAGCAACTGGTGCACTGAGTTGTGTGTCTGAGAAGCCCCCACTACCCCTATATATATAGGAGGGTCATGGGATAGGGTTCTCTATCTTGGGAAATGTGGGATTAATGCAGGAGTAGAAGGGTTCGAGATTTTCGACAAAACAACCAACTGTGCCACCTGAACCGATCGTTTCGAGCATGAACCGATCAGTTGGGGAGTTGAGTCGATCGATTCACACCTCAACCGATTGGTTGGGGCACCTAAGCTGATCGGTTCACTTCTGAGCTGATCAGTTCGTGGTGCTGATCCAATTCAAATTGACTTTCAAATTTGTTACCGATTAATCAAATATTAATCCTTGTCCAAATCAAATTTGTACAAGTGAAACAAATTGTATTTGCAAAATAATCTTCTCACTTTCCAAACGATCTCAGTAAGACCAGTTGAGCCGATCGGTTCAACCCTTGAACTAGTCATCTCAGCCTGTCTTGAGCCGATCAGTTCATCACATGAGCCGATCGGTTCACCAACCTGAGCCGATCAGTTCATCACATGAGTCGATCTGTTGGAAGTGCAGACTATGCAAAATCATTGAATCGTAGTTTCAATCAATCTGATACTCTAATCAATCGATCCAACACCTTGAATACTATGATTTTGAGCTATCAATTGATTGAGTGTTTAATTGAACTACTAAACTCCTTTAGTAATCAATCCAAACATCATTTGTGGATAAACTCCTCTTCCAGGTTAAATCCTGTGTGTGACCCTGTAGGTCCATTTTACATTGGCAGTGAAAGTCCATAACATTTATGAATTCACAAGCAAAGAGCGGTGCCTAGTCGCACATCAGTGCTACCCAAGTGAAATAGAAAGTTGGAGAACAACTTTCAATCTTACAATCCGTGAATGGTGTTACAGTGAATGTATAATTCCTTTGTCACTGATATCCCGAATGAACTCAAGGCATGGAACAGTCATCCTGTCAACGTTCATTCACTTTCTTGATCTCAAAGTAGATTGGAGGAGATATGTATGATATCAATATCACATACTAATTCACACATGCGTGCGCATGGCTATCTCAATCCTACTCATCAAGTGGCCATGGATATCAAACTCCCTCAAGAGGGACAAATCTCATATCTATCACTCACCCCCCAAAAGCCCCATGTGTCAAAGCCACCCAATAATCACCTTTATAACAACCCATGTTTCAGGACTGCATTTGATGATGTCAAAGTGTACCCAACGACATGTGTTGAGTGTAGTGATTTCAGGTCAAAGAATCACACTCACCACCATCACTATGAGAACTAACTGTGACTACCATGTCATGGTTCCATGTTTCAAACTCACGGTGGGTCTTTCCGGTAAACTTGCTCTCTAACAAGTACCTATGTGTTTGGTTTGATATCTCCATATCATGACTAATGAGATTTTGTCATCAACCAACACCAAAATCTAGTCTTGTGTGTCATTGCTCTCTATCTACCTTCCACAATGACATCCAACTAGGGACATAATAAGAATGTACAAACTCTTAGCATCTATATGATCTCATCGTTCAGGTCCTGAACCTGAAGGCATACATCATTGAGTATTGTCATTCTCTAGACATTCAATATGTTCTATCATTATCTCATATGACTGAACTAGAAAGAATTGGAATCTTGCCTTTGATATTTATCAAATCAATCTTAATGTATCCCACCAATCATCCAATGATTGGCTCTCAGGGCAAACATACCAACAGACTCCCACTTGCATTGTGAGCCAATCACCCTTCAATCATATTCATAGTGATCTTCAAACATGTCCCACATGTTACTGTACTCTAGTGCTAACTTAGTGAGTTATGGAAACACCTTGCCAAAGTCAGTATTAATTGCATGTCTCTCATCTCTTCGTTGTACGCCACCCGTATGAGATGGAGTTGCCGTAATATGCGATCTAGTATTCCTTTGATAACCTTTAGACACATTGCATGACCAAGCACTCCTAACTTGTCATCAATGATCGGAATAACTATAAGTTCATCTCATGAACTTCCAGATCCATATAGTATCCACTGTTGTTCTCTAACACACGGATACTCGGATTTTCCTTTTAAACGTCTTCATTGGAACATTTCCAATTATCAACAAACATTCACTTTTATATATCCCATATATATATTGCGATTAATTTCCTATCCTTTTCAGAAGTTCGCATCAGTGTAACTCTTTACAGTGAACCCTTCCTTATTTCCATAGAACTAGTACTTCTCAACTACTTATCAAGTTCTTATGGTATTCCAATAACCCTTACTGGAACTAGACAGACATCCACTCGTCATGTCCCACATACGAGTTATCAAGATGAGCATATCATATTTTCATACAAGATGATGAATGCATTTTATTCTTGATATGTCCATACATGCAAGATAATGGGATGATTACATACATGATAGATCCTTATCTATTCTTAGTGCTTCCATTCTTCATAAGAATTGGACACTTGGCTTTGGGATACTAACTCCATGTAACATGGACAAGTTTTCTCCCACTGAATCTATGCACACTGAACCCTTCAGTGCAGATTGTCAATGTATGCTTTCTCTTTTCAGGTCAAGAGGTTTTCGAGAACTATCTCTATAGATCTCTATTCCTATCACATAGGAAATGTCTCTATCTTCCTTAAAGATAATTTCCACTTTGGATTTCCATTCTAGAACATTTCCATTTCACATCAACATGTGGAATGTGAATACACTCCCACTAAATCACATATCTCTCTTTATCTTTATCATATCAGTCAAACCCTTTGACTATATCATCAAAGTAAAGATCACAGTTCTGATTTGCTTATTCCCAATCAATCACATTGATTAGTCCATTGTAACTTATATACTTCATTTGCATTAATGGATTCATAAACCTTGTAGGTTGTGTCACGTACACATCCTTGTTTTATTCCTCATAGGAATGCAGTTTTAGTATTTGTATGCCAAATCTCTTAGTCATTAAGTTGCAATCAACAAGCATCATCCTTCTCAAATGTTATCCATGTGTCTTAATGCTTAAGACTCTTTTGCACTTATGGATTTCATCCCAATGGGTGCTACCATCAAGGTCATACCTTATGGTTCACATGGAAGTCATTTAGGATGTAATTGTCATAAACCATAGCTCAAAATCTGATTCCTCATATTCATCTAGATAGTTGACTCATCATATGACCAACTCATCACATATATAATCAAGGTGTATCTGTCAAGGATATAAGAACTCACAACTCCTTGTGATTCTTAATGTCCTTTATCAGTGTGGGGTATTCTTTTAAGAAGAAATTAGTTATTTGATAATCATCCTCTAACTCCTTAGAGTATGACTCCTTTTGATTTAGACATCACCATGCCTTAATCATGAGTTCACTATGATACACTATCATAATCACTCATAAGGATCTCAAACATTTGGTCCAAGTAATTCATTCATTGATCTCATCAAGAATTAACACTTTTACCAAATTCATACTTCATCTATGATATTCTTGAACACTTCAAGATATTCATATTGGTATTTCTCTAAACACCATTTGAAGTATTAGCATTAACTCTAATAGGTATGTAAATACATCACATGTGTTATACCTAATAGGATAATCATTCTCCCACTACCACTAGTGAAGATTGATTAATCATGTCTAAGAGATTCATGTCTTTTATTGGTTCTCTAACCAAAAGAGTCTAGATTTATCCATCATATGGAAACTAGAAATGAATTTCTCATGATTTATGATTTTTGATTGTTTGAGTTATCAATAACTTTTAGGTATCATTTTAACTTATGCATACTAAGTACCACAAGATAAACAAGGCATTGACATAAAGATCATATCTTTGAGATTGAAACACCAACTTTATTAATTGCTATCATTGTCATACAATATGCAAAAATAATGTGTTTCTATCCATTGGCAAATATGAGATAGCAGTTCATAACTCTATTACATGCATTCATGGCTGAAAATAAACTAAAGTACTCCTATCTATGGCGGCAATACTTGCCCCATTTATTGAGTTCTTTACATTTTATATCTTGGTATCATATACCTCAAAAATGTTACAAGTTTATTTCATGACACCTTCAGGTGGAGACATCTGTTGCCTCCTTGTTTAGTTCTTCCAGATAGAGTGGACAATTCCTTTTCCAATGTCCTGGCTTTTGATAATGGTGGCAATTGCCTCTCTTGGTCATGCCTCCCTTGGCCTTGAGAGTTGAAGATGACTTGGGCTACTGGCTAGCATCACAACCTCCCTTACCCTTGCGCTTGGACTTGCCTTTCTTGTCGCTGATCATCATTACAGAATTAGGTTTGTCCTTCTTCATCTGTGTCTCGGCTGTCCTCATCATGCCCAACAACTCTGTCAATGGCTTGTCAAAGTTGTTCATGTTGTAGTTCACCACAAACTGACTGTAGGATTCTGGCAACGATTGCAGTATCATGTCAATAGCCAACTCTTGGCTCAGGGGAAATCTCAGTCTCGTCAGGTTCTCCACATACCCAATCATCTTCAGTGTGTGAGGACCAACTGGATCTCCTTCTGTCATGACACACTTGAACAACACCCTGGAGACATCATATCTCTCTTGTCGTGCTTGATCTTCATACATGTTCTTGAGATGCTAAATCATCTCAATGACACCCATGTTCTCATGTTGTCTCTGCAACTCATGGTTCATAGAGCACAACATCAAGCACTTTGCATCAATGGCATCATCATAATGCTTCTTGTAAGCATCCCTTTCTGCCTTTGGTGCGGTAGGAGCAGGTTCCTCTAGAACTGGAGTATCTAGGACATAGAGCTGTCGCTCTTGAGTGAGAACAATTCTCAATGTCCTAAACCAATCATGGAAGTTAGTCCCATTCAGCTTGTCCTTCTCAAGGACCGATCACAATGAAATGTGATTGTTGTTTTTTGTCATTTTTTCTACAAAAGGAAATATATGCAATTTAGTCCAAAACTCAATTTTGACTTATTTGATTGATTTGAAAAGTTGACGATATAATTAGGACTTTAATTAATTATCACTCCCACTATTTTTGTTCAAATTGATAGCCCTCACCATCAATTTGGAAGATTGCAGCGTACAATCTTCTAGTGGGTCAAGATCCTAAAATCCTCTAAGTCATGGACCAGCTAGGGATGTCACCCACAACTTAGATCTTCCAGGTAGGCAAGTTTTTCCAATTGCATCATATGCAACTCTTGAAAGATGTCATATGCAACTCTTTGCCATGATCACCTCCATGCCTCAAGGTGCTAGATCCTATCTAGGTCACCTTTTTAAGTCCGACCTAAAGCCAACACGATGAATATGCACCCTGCTAGGGCAGACCCACATATCCATCCTTCACGCTTCCACGAGATAGATGGTGCACCACGCTAGGGCATGCCCACACTTGGCCGATCAAGCTTTTCACGTGTGTCGCATTTGGAAGGCATCTAAAACTTTAATATTTAGTGAGGGATTTGGTTTTATAGGTACATATACATATCCAATCGCCGCAATATATAGTACGTATTATATACATGCTATATCCCACAGAAAACATGTGAAACGATAAAAACGATGATTATGGCCATCCTAATGTGATTCCTCAAGCCAAGAGGAATCACGGTCATCTAGGTCTACATCATATGAAACTTGTACAAGATGAACTCTGTGCTTTGCATTTACTGGGTTTGATTTCATCTCCATGTTTGATCGGATCACCATCAGGCCGGTCGTCTGTGTGCCACTAGCCGAACAGTTGTCTCCTCCTACCGATCGGTTCACCTGGTCATCGTGCATCTCCTCCTGGCCGCCACCCGATCATCTCACTCCTTGAACTGGTCGTCTGGATCGCCAACCGATCGGTTTACTCCTTGAACCGATCGTTTAAGTCATTGTTTGGTTGTCCGCCGTTCTTTGACATAACATGAAATAAAAAGATCTATCCTATTTTACATTTGAATAAGGGAAACCCCGAGTTACATTTGGGGGAGCAAAGGTAGGAAAGAAATCTCGAGTTATCTCGAGTTACATCAGGAATACAAGATAGGGAATCGGTGCACAGACTGAGATGCAATCAACCACATTCAACCAAGCACACATACATAGGGTTTATTGGCCATAACCACGCTATATATCCACCACAAAACTCGTTTAAGGGTGACACATATCGAGTGCATTAATATTACATATCATATATGTATATTGGGATTTGTGGATTTATGATTGGATATGTATAAAGCCAATTTTATTCGCATCATATGCAATAAATAAAGGCGACAAACCAAAATCAATCATATCGATAATCCTAAAGTATAGAGCAGTTGACATGGCTCTGATACCACTGTTGGGTTTTAGGGGAGACATAGAAGGCAGCAGAAACAAAAAATTTCTTCTCCCAAGCCCATAATAAAGGAATCGTGTCAACGTCTATACAATAGGAAGGATGGTTTGTAGAGGCATACCTTGTCCTGAGGCTTGCTCGACAACATTACCTCGCGGCTTGCACGGTCTTCACCTCTGGTCTTGGACGGTGTCTGTGTAGCTCCTGGTCTCACCGGGACTGTCAGGATTGACAACTGTCCTCTGAGCGGCAGAAGTCTCCCACCTCTGAAGTAGTCCACACAGACCACTTGGAACTCCAATCACCTTGTCCCACAAGGAATCAGAAGGAGTCGCACCCTCCTATCGGCATACTGGTCACTAACACACTCTCCTGCCACCAGTCGCTTTCTGCAGTTGTCTTTCCCTTGTTGTACCTCCCTTATCGAGTAGCACTTGCTTGGGCCCTCTCTCGGTTACCAAAACCAGAGAGAATGACAACTTGGTAGAGTAACTGGTGCACTAAGTTGTGTGTTTGAGAAGCCCCCACTACCCCTATATATAGGAGGGTCATGGGATAGGGTTCTCTATCCCGGGTAATGTAGGATTAATGCAGGAGTAGAAGGGTTTGAGATTTTCCACAAAACAACCAACTGTGCCACCTGAACCGATCGCTTCAAGCATGAACCGATCGGCTGGGGAGTTGTGCCAATCGGTTCACACCTCAACCGATCGGTTGGGGCACCTGAGCCGATTGGTTCACTTCCACACTTTTCATTTCTTCATTAGCTTTAATCAAATCACTCTTGAACTCAAATTTGCTTTTTGTTCATTGCAATTGGTTTGGACCCAGTGCTTAAAAATGTTGTCCTTAGGGAAAGATACCTTTACACACTCATTTTAACTCACTCATGAGTTGTTAAACATTCAAAGGTTAAAGTCTGAGAAATTTTTCCTCCCTAATGATTTGATGTGTAAGCAAAAAGACATCAAATTTGGCACTTTTCCAGTGATGAAGGTGTTGTTTTTAATTCTTTTTCTTGACTTCTTTATTTCTAGTTGTTTTATAGTTTTAGTTTAATTTTGTAATTTTTAGTCTTTTTTTATAATTCATTAAATTATTTTGGCAATTTTTTGTTTTGTATAAATCCTTGGTCATTTTTGTTATTTTTTGTTCTAGTTAACTCCTCGGCCTAAAATAATTGCTTTTGTTCATAATCTTAGTTTTGTTCAATAATTTCTTCTAGCTTAAAATTTATTTTACTTGCCTTTCCTTCTATCTTAGACTCATTTTTGTAATTTTTCTTATAAAATCTTGATCCTTTTTTTCCCTTTTCATCCTATGGAGACCCATTCCGATAGTATGTCCTTCTACTGATTTTCCATTCTGCTAGTATTACTTTTTCTGCAAATTTTTTCATACTTTTTAATATTCAATCTTATCCTCTTGAATCATCCAATTTTCTAAAAAAGAGACAGAACTTTTCATCGTATGAACTGTATCAATAGATTCAGGATGTATGACAAAGCAATGATTCAAAGGAGAATAGCAGAGGCCCTAGCCTCTGACAGAGTAGTCATCATTGGCATTTTAGATGCCAAGACCGTCGACCAACAAGAAGCAGACCGACTGAACAACTCAAGGAGTTCTCAATTCCTTGTCTGTCGAGACATTACGTCCCATCTTCCATCCATCCATTACTGCTCTTTAGTTTGAAATTTGTATAGAATGGATTATTATGCTTCAAGAAAGAACATTTTTAGGAAGGATTGACAAAAACTATCAAGACCAACTCCAACATTTCTCCTATGTATGTCCTCTATTCAAGGTCCCATGCGTTCCAGATGATATCCTCAAACTAAGACTTCTTAGATATTCACTGATCGGTATCAATAGCACCTGGTACAATGCCATGGGAGGTGACAATATCACTACTTGGGAGCCCCTCTAATATAAATTTCTTAAAACATATTACCCCCCATCTCTTACTTATCAAATCGGGGGTAGATTAAACTTAAAACGAGTCCTGAAGAAACATTGGAAGAGGTATGGGAATGATTCAAAGAATTGTTCCATCTTTTCCCACATCACAACACTCCCCCAATATAGTTATTGAGACATTTTATAGAGTTATTGATCCAGATACCTGAGTCTTCCTTGACACATCCTCAAGAGGAAATTTCATGTTTCAAAATTTTGACAACGCTTGGGAAGTTGTCAAAATAAGCATCGAGACCCAAGCCCAATCTTGTAGAGTGCAAGGGGGAATGCTTCAGGTTTCTAAGGCCAAAGATAGCTCTATTCTCAAATTATTGTTTGAGAGCATCAAGATGATTTCCTTGAAGCAAGATCGCCCAGAGTCTTCTTTGAATGAATATAGGGAGCGACCACAATATATGCAGAAACAAGTAAAATATGCAAATTTTTCTTACAGTATATGCCAGGGGAACGACCATTCAACATAGAAGTGCCAGTTTTTCGATGACAATCATTAGATGGGATACATCAACTCCATTGATAGGATACCTGGTCAAGCCTACTGAAATCCAAATCAAACCATGAGTCATCCTGGTTGCCAGTATCAAAACCTGACTAGTGTAGAATATACAGCTCAAAGAGACCTCCTCAAATTTAATAACCAAAATTGTGGTGACCTAGGAATCTAGCACAATATAACCCAAGAATATTATTGGAAGAAACACATCTAGAATATGCATCAGGGCCCCAAAGTGTAATGACATATTGCCCCTCCCTCTTTTGACAAGAGTTTCTCTACCATAGAGAAAACCCTCCAAACTGTGATAGCCAGCTAGCAGGCTCAACAAAAATCCATTGGTACTTAGTTAGCCCAGTTGATCACACTCTTACACCCTCCTACAAGAGCGTTTGTTGAGAAACTAGAAGAAAATCCCAAGCACATGGAACAACTCAAGGCTATGATAACCAGCACCGACATCATACCTCTAGAGAAGTTAAGCCCTTCGACAGCAAGCTAGAAGGATAAATATGAGGTGACTATCACCTAAATCAGGTGACATCTCAGCCAAAATCCCATGCAACTATACAAACATTCCTGTCTACAAGCCTTAGTTGACATACCAAGCCAGGTTGAACCAAATAAACTTTATACTAGGTTCAGTAAATTTAAAGTTAAATTGAAAAAACATTATGTAAATATTTCATTACTCGAGGCAATGACTGAAATGCTGACTAGACAAAATTCTATAAAATTCTGCTCAATCAAAAATATTTAACTAAGAAATGTGAAATAATTAAATTATCAAGGATGTCATTGGACATTGTCCTGAGCAACATGCCTCGTAAGCATAAAGATGTTAGTTCTTTTGGAATTTCATGCTTCATATGTGATTCCACCTACCAAATTGGGATACCCATCCTTAGAACTAGTATTTCAATCATATTGCTTAGTCTATGTAGAAAAATTGGTCTCACTAATGTTCAACCCACCTACATAACCATCTAGCTCATTGACTCCTCTACGACTAAGACAATTGAAATAATTGAAGACGTTCCCATAAAAATTGAGTTGTTCTACATCCCTTGTGATTTTGTAGTATTCGACATCAAGGAAGAACATTGCTACCCTCTCATATTCTACAGACCATGTTTCTCCACGGCTAGAGCTTTAATAGACATTGAAATTTGTCTCCTATCTCTATGGGTGGAGAACTGATCCTTCAATTTTCAAGCACTTGGAGGCTTCACAAAATATTCCAAAGAAGAAGAAATCGACTTCCTTGACTGTATTGAGCAATTCACCTTGCTGCAACAACAACTCTTCCGTCATGAAACCTCAACCACTCTGGAATGCCAGATTTCCTTAGTAGAAGATCATGATGCAAAGAAGATTGAGAGTGCATCTACCTACTCCCTTCCAAAAGAAACACCCTTGACCATTGAAGAAGCATCCTTCTCCCTTGAGGCTTCTCTGACATAGCCCATCATGAGTACCCAAGAGACAATTTTCCAGCAAGCACCATCTCATCTGCAATTCCCTATAGAACCCCAAGTAGTCCACTCTCACCTACCCCCTTTCCTCTAACAAATTCCAATCTATGAAAACCCCTACCTACCTCATGAATTGATAATGCCATATATCTATCCAAAAGAATCAAATGTGAAAAACCCATGTACCAACCTCCTGATCCAACTCCCACAGATCCCAATTACCATGAAAATGTGATTAACATGCATCTGATATGCCTCACTCTTGTACCCCCTCTACCTTATCATGTTGACTATTCTCAACTCCCAAGTCACCATCATATAGTGAGCAATCAGAACCAATCATGTATGACTCTAACAATTTTCTTTGGTATTTTACATGTATTATATTTTTGTAATAGGCTCCATGAAATAAGAATAGGGGAGTGGCTGAGAGGAAAGCTACCAGGATAATACAATCATCATGCATAAGTTCTAGTTGATGCTCCTATATGGTGGACCACACAAATATCAGACCTTTGATGTTAAACATGACTCTTGTTGTGAGGCAACCCAATACATTTATTCCCTCCATTCCAAAATTACATTTTTCTTGTGATGATAAAAAAATTTAAGTTTAAGGTGGAGGTGTGTGGTACGTTTCCCTTTCACTCACTCTATCTTATTCTTCTAGCAATTTTAATTATGTTATTTAGGTTTAAAATTTTCAAAATTTTCCATTTTCTTCCATAATTTTGGCCTTAATCTAGTCGGTCATTTATGCATATGAATCAAGAAACCCACTTAAATAAGTGAATCTTCTTGCAACATTTTCAAAAAACACTTGCTAGAAATCATATGGTCCCCTATGACATCTAATAGCACTACATTTGGAAAAGTTGTCAAGCCAAAATAGATAGATAGGAATAAAAAACAATGTATCCCTACTTAAATACTCATGAATAGCCTGTAAAATTTCCTGATTGTCATAAGTTATAAAGAATACTTAAATTGATGCCACGCTACTCCCAATGCACTGAATTCCAAAATACAAGTTGTACAACCAACCTTTTTTCTACATTTTTTCACCACCTTCTTACCTCTCCATTCATAAGAAATAAAAGTCCAAAAATGTGCCCAACTCCAAGTTCGACGTGAAACCCCTTCTTCCCCCTCTACCTCTTACTTCATTCCCCTTGTAAATTTAATAGGGGTGCATCACAAAAAAATGTCAAAGTGCACATAAAAACATGCAATCAATATAATTGCAAACAAATAAATAAAACATTTTCAAGTCAAATATAGGAGATGCCACTTTCTTTCATACCTCCCTTCACTTGCTCTCTTACCTGTGGGAATCAAAATAAACCCCAACCATCAAGTCTACTAACCTTGTTTTTCTATAGAACTTGTGAGAATTTGCAAGAGTACAAAAGGTAAAAAGGATAGGAAATATGTTTCTTTTGTGGGTCTTAAAATGGAAGCAAGTTGTGAAAATTTTTGAGTACGTGATTCTAGGATATCAAGGTTTCTTGGTCATGCAAGGTGGTAAGGATTCATGTAGTTCTATGTAAGTGAGGAAGACTGGATGAGAATATTATTGGCTATTCAATGTTTCTCAAGGACAATCAATGATTTATGTTTGGGGTATCTAATAAATGCATATATTTAAATTTTATTTACATGTTTTAGATCTCTCTTTAGAATTATTTTTCCAATATTCTATATTTTTAGAGTTAACTATCTTAGTTTTGATTTTCACTAGTCAATTAGAGTTTTTACTTGATTTATTGTGACTGTTGTAGGACAATATACAAATTATTTCAAACCTTGAAAATTTCCTAAATTATTCTTAGAAGAGGTTTGCACAATTTCTCGCAGTGCTAAACACACACAAATATATATATATATATATATATATATATATATATATATATATATATATATATATATATATATATATATATATATATAGAGAGAGAGAGAGAGAGAGAGAGAGAGAGTCAGGCTAGTGTACACTCGAGTGTACCGGAGGCACCGTACACCTCAGTCATTTTTGTATATGTATATCTACTATTGTACCATACTAAACACCAGTGACAAACCACTCGTCTCCGTCCTCACGGGATAAACACGTGATGTTTGATTGCGTAACGTTAGCATGCCTGGTTTGTTTCGGTTTCCTGTCTATGGAGTTTTGGTTTAATTGAACTTGGGTCTCTCGCTGACGCAAGTCTTGGTTTAATATTATTTCCTTTCCCATGCCCTATGCCATCCCGAAAGAGGTGGACATCTGCCGTCACATGGGAGGACGTATGTGTTAGGAGGAGATAAGAAAGAACAAGGATTGGAGGAGATAGAAGAGAAGTACAACTGGAGAGAATAGACGATTAAAAATTACATATTCAAACTTCTATTAGTCTTTCTTAGCAAGATTGGACGAGATAGAAGAGAAGTAACTGGAAAGACTATGAATGTTGTGTTCGTCCTCTTCTTTTTCTCGTTGACCGACGAGACAGAAAAGAAGCACAACATGGGAGAACACATGAAGGTTGTGTTCGCCCTCTTCTTTTGCTCGTTGATGGACGAGACAGAAAGGAAGCACAACAGGGGAGAACACATGAAGGTTGCGTTCGCCCTCTTCATTTGCTCGTTGATGGACGGCGATTGATATTTTTGTTTAAGCTATAAGGTTCAAGGTCACCTTATACAGACGGACATCCTCACGCACAAAAGCAGAAAGCTATGTAGCACCAACAACACGATGAAGATTAATACTTTGCAGACAACAATTTAATTCTGATGAGCTGCCGCGTGTCCTGCGATGGAGATGGGCACAAGGTTTTGTAGATTAACATTCTAGTTGTTACCGAATATTTGGACGGCTGTTGTTTGCACCTTCTACTCAGTAGTGTTAAGTTCCTATAACAAGAAGGACAAAAGAAGCATATGATATCCGATGGATGTAAGTACCAGTGTAATACTTATTTGTAAGTAACAAAATCAATCTCTTGTCGACCGAAAGTGAATGAATTTTCTAGATTTAATCCTCTGCACATCCAGCTGAGTGCGAAGCACATCCTGGAATACACGGGCTGCTGCCAACACGTGCTTCAAGCGGGTAGCATGTGATGCCAAGACAGAGACAACCAAAACACACGATTATTTCATAGCCCATATCCATGGTTGGTGTTATTGCGTACACCTTTTGTTTGGTTATGATCAAGTACCCTCGTGTTGCATTTAAAGAACAACACACATTGTACATACCAGTGCCGCCAAATGGGAAGCACATTTAAATTTGTTGGAGACCGATTCTGGTAGCATGCATCAGCCTACAACGTGCATCGACGAGGAGACAAGGGCATCAACGGCCCAGAAGTGTAGCTTGGGGGTGGGGTTGATTGTTGAGGGAATAAGAGGTTGAAAGATATAAGCGGTGTGAGGAAATTTTTTGTTGAGGCAGTACATAAGTGTTTCCCCCAATGGAAGGATATCAACCAAAAGTCTAACAGGATTTCTATAAGATAGGAAACATACAAGTCTTGAAGATGGAGGATGCAAAAAGGTTAGCGACATTATTACCTGATCGTCTATTGCAATATATGTTATTTTAATGAGCTATATATGTCTATTGTCTCATCATAATATGTTAATATGCATCAGTTTCCTATACTAATATGTTGGGAAGTGAAAAGTAAAATATTATTATTGAATTTCAGCCATATAGTAAGATAATTAGTAACTACTACTTGAGAATTTTGTCATTTGCCTCATCAATGGACATAAATGGTTCAGAATATTTAACATTCAGAAAGAAGAAGACAGTGAGATTTCTTAATTAGGTTGGGGTATCTTCTACCCTTCTTCATCTAAGATTGATATTAATTGACATTTGTATTCCAATATTTTAAGGCAAGCATACGTCTACTTTCATATTTATTTTTTATATATAATATGTGCAGAGTGGCATTTTATTTATATTTTCATAATGATGCCATTTCCTCATATATGTACGAAAATTGAATAGATAACATTATCAATGTCAGAATCTAGATAAATTTCTTAATTAGGTCAATTTTATCAATCCATCTTTTTTAGGTGTATCCTCTCAACTCTTCGTAGTCTATGAACAATAAAAAAAGAATGATAATAATTGACTTTTTATATACACATATGTTAAGGCAAAATACATTTGTGATTTTTCTAGAATATGTACTGAAGCCATGACACCTAATCATATTGGTATAATGACACCTTCATATTACAATTTTTACTCGGTCTTTATCAACTTTCTTTGGATAAATATTGTACTACATGTTTATCACTTCTGATGATATTGACATCAAGGAAAGAGACTAGAATATTTCTACAAAAGCATTGATTAATCTCACACTAAATCACATTTGTATTATTCAAACATGATAAAAGAAAAATTCATAATTAATTTTTGAAAAATTGAATTGTTGCCAATGGAAAGAATTGCTTGTCTTGAATTGCTTGTCTTAAAATACAATACTAATCCAGTGTGGCAATTTCAATTGCAAAGTTACAATGTATGTGACATCTACAACTCATTTAAATTGCATATATGTATGAAGAATTAAATTCATTTTCACTCAATGTTAAAAGACAAATAGTTTTGACTTTGTACCTTTTTTTACAAAATATATGAAAATAATCATTATATTCTCCTTTAGTGTTGTTTGTACCATATATTTATATGTAAATTACTACGATGAGAAAATCTTCGCATTTATAAAATTATATAATACTTGACATTCTTAACTTTAAACTGACATGGTCTAGTAGAGTACCTGAATAATTACATAATATAGTATAGTACTATAACACAATGAATTAAGCAAGATGAGTGTGATATCATTGTTAGTTTGTAATGTACAAACGTATAAAAAATTTATTCATTTAGTCCATATTTTTTTAAATAAGAATGCAATTAATGGTATGTATACCATAATATTTATTTATAAATGAAACATTAAATTACTTCATTGAATACCTTTTTTGTACCTTATTAAGGTTACATGTAGTATTTTTAATAACATGAAACAATCCATAGTTACAAAATATTATTTTGAATAATTATGATTATCTAATTTTTTGTGTGATTTATAGTTATTAAATGAAGATTCATGTGTGAAATACCTCTCTAGAGAGTTTTTCATATGTTATATACTTTGTCAAAGTCTTAGGAACCAATAGTATAAAAAAATCCATGATATCATTTATTTTTCCACAAGGTGTGTAGAGTCAGATAGAGTTGTGTAAGCCTGATAAAATAGGTTGTGAAATGATTATTATATCTCTATATGACCTCCAGAGAAAAAATCTTGTCCTATTTGGTCAATCCTTATCCATAATATTCTATGAAAGGTTCAACTCTAATATTAAAAGATAAGTTGGTTAACTATTTTGAAAATAAATGTGAATCCTGATCATAGTCACATGCTTACCCTATGAAGTTAAAATACATTTGACAGCTAAAATATTGGTTACAATTATGATTGAGGAACACATTTTCATCATTACTATTATTTAATTGATCTCATTATGACATCAAAAGCTCATGTAGGAGTGAAAACATATATCATCTTATTTTACAACATAAAACTAGAAAATTGTATGTGGGCCATGAGAAAAACACATAAAAACCATACTCCTTTAGTTGGACATATGACCTATGTGGTTTTGGGGAATCTTTCATGCTGAATAGATACAATGGTTGATTAATGATGTGTAACAAGTTGTTGAATTTTGTTTTTGCATAGAACTTAGAGATTTTTAAGATAAAACCACATACATATATTAAAATCTAAGTAGGTTCATATAATAGTCGTTCTACTATGGAAAGTTTTTCTTAGACAACCTTTTCTATTTGTTGGTATACTGTCTTTCAATCATCCTCACTACTACAGAAACAACATTCAGTGTCGCTTTTCTGGGCATCGGTTATTTAACAAAACCGACGCCTATATTATTCAACGTCGGATATTTAGGAACCCCTACGTCTATATTGGAAGACCATCCAGACACGGGTACCGCTTTGTAGTCAGCGTCGGCTGGGTAAAACAAACTGACGCCTAAAATTGCCCGTGAAATCCAATTTTCGAGCGAAATTTTTTTTGCCCCAAAGTATCACATACAATGTCGGTTTTTTAACTACTAACCGATGCCGATATAAGATGGAAATTTGCGTGAAAAGTTCCAATTTAGGCGTTGATTATCCTTTGAGAACCGACACTGATAATCGTTACCGCCAAATAATTTAGGGCAAAGATTGTCTAATTGGACGTCAGTTTTTTAATATCAACTGATGCTTAAAGGTAAAAGGCGTCGTTTTTACAGATAACTGACGTTGTTGACAAACTTAATAGACCCGTATCACCCGACTCTTCTCCTTCCTTCCTGTTTCATCACGATAGTTTGCTGTGATCGCCACTCACCTAAAATCGCCCGACGATCACCCGACGACCCCCGCTACTGCTCGCCGCCGCTGCTGGTGGTGCGGCTCTGCTCGCCTCCACCGTCGCCGCTTCCTCTTTCTCGTTCTGCTGCCACCACTACTGCTCGCTGGTCTGCTCTGCTCTTCTCCTGGTGCCACTACTGCTCGCCGCTCTGGTCTTCGCCTACTCACTGCCACTGCTACCGCCGGTCACCACCGCTCTTCTCCATGCTAGCTCCAGGTAGCCATAGCCTCTTTGCTTCCTTCTTCGTAGCTTTCCTTCTCCATAACTCCTTACCAACAGCAAGCACGGCCGTGGCTGTGTTGGCCTACCACGGTCGTGCTGTCCAGCACGGCCGTGGTAGGCCAACACAGCCACGACCATGCTTGTTGTTGGTAAGGATACGAACAAATCTTTATGTAATGCTTTATGTAAATCCTAGGATACGAACAAATCTTTTGCTTGCATATATTTGTGTTTCTAATCCTAATGTTTGACCTAATTCAGTAAATTTTGATGCATGTTGAAATAAGATTTAAACTTGTCCATTCTAGCATCCTAATTTGATTTGATTAAACCCTAACATTGATGAAACTCTAACATCAATTGTGATGAAACCCTAACGGAACATGTCTTTGGCGTCGATTGTTTATGCCCTTTTGTATATAATGTGTTTGTTGGCCTAGAAACCCATCCAAGATTTACTCATTATGAGTAAATCTTGGATAGTCCCCAGTTTGGGACTTTTCTTGAACACCTAATCTCACTTAGGATGTAAGTGTATAATGTGTATTGGGTTTTCGAGAAAATTTCGGCAGCATTTCCCCGTTTGTTCTCTAAGTACATATGTACTTAGAGAACAACGGGGAAATGCTGCCGAAATTTTCTCGAAAACCCAACACACATTATACACTTACTATTGAGATTAGGTGTTCAAGGATGGGATAGGTGGTACACATTTATTATATATCAGAATGACATCACATGTGTTTATTCCTTGAATTTCACTACTACAGAACATGTCTTTGGCGTTGGTTGTTTATGCCCTTTTTGTTGGTATGTATGCCCATAGAGCAAGTCATATGATGATTGTAATGGGATAATTTGTAAATGATTTGAATAATAATAAAGGCAATTTCCAATCTATATGTTTAAATTGTTTCTGAGATGATGGTGTAACATGATAGATGTCTAAAGATTGTTTTACTCAATAACGTATGCTTTTAGGTTAAGGACCTAAACGATGAGATCATACGGATGTTAAGAGTATTCATTCTTGTATAGTCCCTAGTTGGTTGTTATTGTGGAAATAACCATAGACATCAATAACACTAAAGACTAGATTGTGTGTTGGTTGATGACAGAATCTCATTAGTCATGATATGGTGATATCAAACCAAGCACATAGGTACTTGTTAGAGAACAAGGTACCGGACAGACCCACCGTGAGAGTGACACATGGAACCATGACATGGCAGTCACAGTCAGCTCTCACAGTGATGGTGGTGAGTGTGATTCTTAGACCTGAAATCACTGCACTCAACACATGTCGTTGGGTACACTTTGACATCATCAAACGCAGTCCTGAAACATGGGTTGTTATAAAGGTGATGATTGGGTGGCTTTGACTCATGGGGCTTTTGAGGGGTGAGTGATAGATATGGGATTTGTCCCTCCTAAGGGAGTTTGATATCCTTGGCCACTTGATGAGTAGGATTGACAAAGGCATGCGCATGCACGTGTGAATCAATATGTGATATTGATGTCATACACATCTCACTCGGTCTACTCTGAGATCAAGGAAATGAATGAACATTGACAGGATGATTGTTCCATGCCTCGAGTTCATTCTGGATATCAGTGACAAAGGAATTATACATTCACTGTAACACCATTCACAGATTGTAGGATGAAAGTTGTTCTCCAACTTTCTACTTTCACTTGGGTAGCAATGATGTGTGACTAGGCACCGCTCTTTGTTTGTGAAGTCATAAGTGTTATGGACTTTCACTGCCAACGTGAAATGGACCTGCAGGGTCACACACATAGGATTTAACCTGGAAGAGGAGTTTTGTCCACAAAGCAATGTTTAGATTGATTACTAAAGGAGTTTAGTAGTTCAATTAAACACTCAATCAGTTGATGGCTCAATATCGTATGGTTCAAGGTGTTGGACGCATTGATTGGAGTATCGGATTGATTGAAATCGCAATTGACTGATTTTTGCCCAACCTGTGCTCCCAACCGATCGGTTCATGTGATGAACCGGTCGGCTGAGGGTGTTGAACTGGTCGGCTGGAGTGTCCAGGCCGATCGGCTCATGCCCAGGTTGAAATGACCGGTTCAAGGGTTGAACCGATCGGCTCAACTGGTGCAACCGACCAGTTGGGAAAAGTCATGTCGGCAAGAATTTTCCTTTGGTTTCAAATTGCCCAATTCGATTGGGAATAACATTGGTATTCGATACCAATTGGGAAAGAAACAAGGAAAGTCTTTTTGAGCCGGATTAGGACTATGAACCGATCGGTTCAGGGCACCAACCGATCGGTTGGAGTGCCCCAAACGATCGGCTCAGGTCCAACCGATCGGCTCAATGGCCGAACCGATCGGTTCAGTTGTGAACCGATCATTTCAACTTGCGAACCGGTTGCTTTTTGTGGAAAATTCTCGAACCCTTCTACTCCTGCATTAGTCCCGTATTGCCGGGCACAGAGAACCCTGTCCCATGACCCACCTATATATAGGGGTATTGGGGGCTTCTCAAGATACAACTCAGTGCAAGTTGATTGCTCTGCAAAGTTGTCGTTCTCTCTGGTTTTGGTAACCGAGAGAGAGCCCGAGCAAGTGCTTCCCGCAAAGGGAGGTGCAACAAGGGAAGGACAACTGCAGTTGCAATTGACAGCAGGAGAGTGTGTTGGCGACTAGTACGTCAACAGGAGGGTGCGACTCCTTCCACTTCCTTGTGGGACAAGGAGAGTGGAGTTCCGGGTGGTCCGTGTGGACTACTTCATAGGCGGGAGGTCACTGCCGCTCAGGAGGACAACTGTCATCTGACAGTCCGGTAGGAGGAGGAGTCTTCAGTCCCGGTGCGATTAGGAGCTGCACAGACACCGTCCAAGACCGGAGGTGAAGACCGCGCAAGGCGCATGGCATTGTCGCCGAGCAAGCCTCGGGACAAGGTATGATTAACAAACCATCTTTCCTATTATATAGATGTTGACGCGATTCCTTTTGTTGTGGGTTTGGGGAGAAATTTTTTTTTCCGCTGCTTCTCTGCCTCCTCTAAAACCTAACAGTGGTATCAGAGCCACGTCAACCTCTCTATATTTTAGGATTATCGATATGATCGATTTTGGTTTGTCGCCTTTATTTATTGCATGCGATGCGAATAATATCGGCTTTATACATGTCCAATCCACAAATCCCTAATATACATATATGATATGTAATATTAATGCACTCGATACGCGTCGCCCTTAAACGAGTTTTGTGGTGGATGTGTAGCATGATTATGGCCTATAAACCCCTATATCTGTGTATGGTTGTTTGTGTGGTTGCTTGCATCTCGGTCTGCGCACCGATTCCCTTTCTCATATTCCTGATGTAACTCGAAATAATTCGAGAATTCTTTTCCTACCTTTGCTCCCCCCGAATGTAACTCGGGGTTTCACAATTCAATAGTAAATAGGATAGATTTTATTTCCTGTTATGTCAAAGAACGGCGGACAACCTGAAGACGATCGGTTCAAGGAGTGAACCGATCGGTTGGTGATCCAGACGGCCGGTTCAAGGAACGAGATGAGCGGGTGGCGACCTGAGGAGATGCACGATGACCGGTGAACCGATCGGCTGGAGGCGCCAGTTGATCGGCTGGTGGCACCCGAACAAACAACCTGATGGTGAGCCGATCAGTCATGGAGATGAGCTGATCAAACCCAGAAAGGCAGGCACAGATTTCATCTTGTACAGGTTGCATGTGATGTAGACCTAGATGACCGTGATTCCTCTTGGCTCGAGGAATCACAAATAGGATGGCCATAATCATTGCTTTTTATCGTTTATGCATGTTTTGTGTGGGATATAGCATGTATATGATACGTACTATATATTGTGGTGATTGGATATGTATATGTATATAAAAACCAAATCCCTCATTAAATATTAAGTTTTAGATGCCTTCCAAATGCGACACATGTGAAAAGCTTGATCGACCAAGTGTGGGCACGCCCTAGCGTGGTGCACCGTCTATCTCGTGGAAGCGTGAAGGATGAATGTGTGGGTCTGCCCTAGCAGGGTGCACATTCATCGTGTTGGCTTTGGGTCGGACTTAACAAGGTGATCTAGATGGGATCTAGTACCTTGAGGCATGGAGATGATCATGGCAAGGAGTTGCATATGACATCTTTCAAGAGTTGCATATGATGCAATTGGAAAAAGTTGCCTACCTGAGAGATCTGAGTTGTGGGTGACAGCCCTAGCTGGTCCATGACTCAGAGGATTTCAGGATCTTGACCCACTAGAAGATTGTACGCTGCAATCTTCCGAATTGATGGTGAGGGCTATCAATTTGAGTCAAAATAGTGGGAGCGGTAATTAATTAAAGGCCTAATTAACTATCGTCAAATTTTATTCAAATCAAATCAAAAGGTTTTGACAAATGCAAATTTTCTCTTGTAGAATGGCAAAAGAATCATCTTTTAAAATGGGCAAATTAATTGAGAATAAATTCCATAACTGGTTGAGGACTGTGAGAAGTAATCTGCACAATCCAGATATACCAGGAGCCTTAGAATCCACTCTATGTATACTTAATGCGTTGGTGAAGAGGAAAGTAGGTAAGGGAGAGAAGTGTTCTCTCTCCAAACCAATTTCTTCTACATGGAGAGGATGGAAGGAACAATGGAAGAAGAAGTCGGAGATAGAGATCTCCACTTCTGGTGTATACGTGATAGAGATTAACTTTACTACTTCTTCGTCATGGGTACTTGATACCGGATGCGGATCTCACATTTGTTCAAATGTGAAGGATCTTAAGAGAAGTAGGCCTTTAGGGAAAGGCGAGGTTGAACTACGTGTTGCTAATGGGGCAAGAGTTGCCGCCAGTGCCGTAGGAACCTATGAGTTAACTCTACCTAGTGGGCTAATAATAGAGTTGAAGAACTACTATTATGTACCTGCCATAAATAGGAATATCATTTCCGTCTCTTATTTGGACAAAGATGGATTTGAATTTCTTATTAAGAATGGAAAGTGCTCCATTTCTAAAGATGGGATCTTTTATGGCAGTGCCCCTATGTCTTATGGTCTATACTTGATAGACTTGGAGACAAGTGTATACAACGTAAACACCAAAAGGCAAAAACTCAACGACTCAAACAAAACATATCTCTGGCATTGTCGTCTAGGGCACATAAATGAGAAGCGCATTTCTAGACTCCATAAAGATGGTTATCTAGACTCTTTTGATTATGAATCAATAGAGACATGTGAATCTTGTTTGTTGGGCAAGATGACCAAGACTCCCTTTTCAGGTAAAGGTGAGAGAGCTAGTGATCTATTAGGACTCATACATACTGATGTATGTGGGCCTTTTAGAACTAATGCCAGAAATGGGTATCAGTACTTCATTACCTTCACTGATGATTTCACTAGGTATGGCTATGTGTACCTGATGAAGCATAAGTCAGAAACCCTTGAAAGGTTCAAGGATTTCATGAATGAAGTACAGAACCAGCTTGGTAAAAGTATTAAGGCACTTCGGTCCGATCGAGGTGGAGAATACTTGAGCCAGGAGTTTGAGGACCTTCTGCGAGCCCGTGGTATTGTATCACAATGGACTCCGCCTGGAACACCACAGCATAATGGTGTATCTGAAAGAAGGAATCGCACATTGTTAGATATGGTGCGATCAATGATGAGTTTTGCTGATCTTCCAATTTCTTTCTGGGGTCATGCTCTTGAAACCGCCGCGTTTACACTTAACCGTGTGCCATCTAAATCGGTTCAAAAGACACCATATGAGATATGGTATGGGAAGCGTCCCGTTTTGTCTTTTATGAATATTTGGGGCTGTGAGGCTTATGTTAGGAAAATGTTTCCTGATAAGCTTGGACCCAAATCCGATAAATGTTATTTTGTTGGATACCCCAAGGAAACGAGGGGATATTACTTATACCACCCTACTGACAACAAAGTGTTTGTTGCCAGGGATGCTGTATTCCGAGAGAGGGAATTTATTTCCAAAGGAAATAGTGGGAGGAAAGTAGAGCTTGAAGAGGTTCAAGCCCAACAAGAAAACATTGAACCAGTAGATGTACCAGAGGAAAATGTAGATTCACAAGGTGTTGTGGAATCTCAGTCTCCTCAGGTAACACAAGGACCTCGTAGATCTAGTAGGACTCGCCTTGAACCTGAGAGGTTTGGATACCTTGTAACTCAGGAAGGTGGAGAGTTGATCATAGATTATGATCCAACTACCTACGTAGAGGCTATGGAGGGACCGGATTCTGAGAAATGTCTAGAAGCCATGAGATCCGAGATGGAATCCATGTACTCCAACAAAGTATGGACTTTGGTGGAACCACCCGAACGGGTAAAACCCATAGGGTGCAAGTGGGTCTTCAAGAAAAAGACTGACATGGATGGCAATGTGCAAACTTATAAAGGCAGATTGGTTGCGAAGGGTTTTCGACAAATTCAAGGTGTTGACTATGACGAAACCTTTTCTCCAGTTGCCATGATTAAGTCCATCAGGATCATGCTTGCTATTGCAGCCTACTATGACTATGAGATTTGGCAGATGGATGTTAAAACCGCATTCCTTAACGGGAATATTCATGAGGATGTGTACATGACACAGCCTGAAGGTTTTGTAGATCCAAAGAATGCCAATAAAGTCTGTAAACTGTAAAGGTCAATCTATGGATTGAAACAAGCATCTCGGAGTTGGAATCTTCGATTTGATGAAGAAGTCAAAGTGTTTGGCTTTATTCAAAATGAAGATGAATCTTGTGTGTACAAGAAGGTTAGTGGGAGCTCGACCACATTCATCATATTGTATGTGGATGACATACTTTTGATGGGGAATGATGTCTTAGCCTTAGAGAAGGTAAAGACTTGGCTTGGGAAAACTTTCTCAATGAAGGACTTAGGAGAAGCATCCTATATTCTAGGAATTAAGATCTATAGAGATAGATCTAGAAGGCTTCTCGGACTAAGTCAGAGCACATACATTGACAAGGTGCTGAAGCGGTTCAGCATGGAGAACTCAAAGAGAGGCAACATCCCTATGCTACATGGAGTTACCGTCTCTAGAGCTCAATGTCCCCAATCTTGTGAAGAGAGGGAGCATATGAATGAGATCCCATATGCATCAGCCATTGGATCCATCATGTACGCTATGTTGTGCACACGCCCAGATGTCTCGTATGCTCTCAGCATGACGAGCAGGTACCAGTCAGATCCCGGGGATGCTCACTGGACAGCCGTGAAGAACATCCTCAAGTACTTGCGAAGGACTAAGGATCAGTTTCTTGTGTACGGCGGTGAGGAAGAGCTGGTTGTAAAGGGTTACACCGATGCAAGCTTCCAAACCGATAAAGATGATTACATATCACAGTCAGGATTTGTGTTTTGCCTTAATAATGGAGCTATGAGCTGGAAGAGTTCCAAGCAAGAAATAGTTGCCGATTCTACTACAGAGGCCGAGTATATTGCTGCTTCGCATGCAGCAAAGGAGGCTGTGTGGATCAGGAAGTTCATTTCTGAACTTGGTGTAGTTCCCAATAGCTGTGATGCAATTGAGCTTTATTGTGACAATAATGGAGCTATTGCACAAGCTAAGGAGCCCAGATCACATCAGCGGTCCAAGCACATACTGCGGCGCTTCCATCTCATACGAGAGATCGTATAGCGAGGAGATGTGAAGATTTGCAAAGTACCAACTGAAGACAACATAGCTGATCCACTGACTAAGGCCCTTTCTCAGCAGAAGCATGATGGTCATGCTAGGTCACAAGGACTGCGTTTCCTTGGTGACTGGCTCTAAGTGCAAGTGGGAGTTTGTTGGTATGTATGCCCATAGAGCAAGTCATATGATGATTGTAATGGGATACTTTGTAAATGATTTGAATAATAATAAAGGCAATTTCCAATCTATATGTTTAAACTGTTTCTGAGATGATGGTGTAACATGATAGATGTCTAAAGATTGTTTTACTCAATAACGTATGCTTTTAGGTTAAGGACCTAAACGATGAGATCATACGGATGTTAAGAGTATTCATTCTTGTATAGTCCCTAGTCGGTTGTTATTGTGGAAATAACCATAGACATCAATAACACTAAAGACTAGATTGTGTGTTGGTTGATGACAAAATCTCATTATTCATGATATGGTGATATCAAACCAAGCACATAGGTACTTGTTAGAGAACAAGGTACCGGACAGACCCACCGTGAGAGTGACACATGGAACCATGACATGGCAGTCACAGTCAGCTCTCACAGTGATGGTGGTGAGTGTGATTCTTAGACCTGAAATCACTGCACTCAACACATGTCGTTGGGTACACTTTGACATCATCAAACACAGTCCCGAAACATGGGTTGTTATAAAGGTGATGATTGGGTGGCTTTGACTCATGGGGCTTTTGAGGGGTGAGTGATAGATATGGGATTTGTCCCTCCTAAGGGAGTTTGATATCCTTGGCCACTTGATGAGTAGGATTGAGAAAGGCATGCGCATGCACGTGTGAATCAATATGTGATATTGATGTCATACACATCTCACTCGGTCTACTCTGAGATCAAGGAAATGAATGAACATTGACAGGATGACTGTTCCATGCCTCGAGTTCATTCTGGATATCAGTGATAAAGAAATTATACATTCACTGTAACACCATTCACGGATTGTAGGATGAAAGTTGTTCTCCAACTTTCTACTTTCACTTGGGTAGCAATGATGTGTGACTAGGCACCGCTCTTTGTTTGTGAAGTCATAAGTGTTATGGACTTTCACTACCAACGTGAAATGGACCTGCAGGGTCACACACATAGGATTTAACCTGGAAGAGGAGTTTTATCCACAAAGCAATGTTTAAATTGATTACTAAAGGAGTTTAGTAGTTCAATTAAACACTCAATCAGTTGATGGCTCAAAATTCGAATGGTTCAAGGTGTTGGACGCATTGATTGGAGTATCGGATTGATTGAAATCGCAATTGACTGATTTTTACCCAACCTGTGCTCCCAACCGATCGGTTCATGTGATGAACCGGTCGGCTGAGGGTGCTGAACCGGTCGGCTGGAGTGTCCAGGCCGATCGGCTCATGCCCAGGTTGAAACGACCGGTTCAAGGGTTGAACCGATCGGCTCAACTGGTGCAACCGACCAGTTGGGAAAAGTCATGTCGGCAAGAATTTTCCTTTGGTTTCAAATTGCCCAATTCGATTGGGAATAACATTGGTATTCGATACCAATTGGGAACGAAACAAGGAAAGTCTTTTTGAGCCAGATTAGGACTATGAACCGATCGGTTCAGGGCACCAACCGATCGGTTGGAGTGCCCCAAACGATCGACTCAGGTCCAACCGATCGGCTCAATGGCCGAACCGATCGGTTCAGTTGTGAACCGATCATTTCAACTTGCGAACCGGTTGCTTTTTGTGGAAAATTCTCGAACCCTTCTACTCCTGCATTAGTCCCGTATTGCCGGGCACAGAGAACCTTGTCCCATGACCCGCCTATATATATAGGGGTATTGGGGGCTTCTCAAGATACAACTCAGTGCAAGTTGATTGCTCTGCAAAGTTGTCGTTCTCTCTGGTTTTGGTAACCGAGAGAGAGCCCGAGCAAGTGCTTCCCGCAAAGGGAGGTGCAGCAAGGGAAGGACAACTGCAGTTGCAATTGATAGTAGGAGAGTGTGTTGGCGACTAGTACGTCAACAGGAGGGTGCGACTCCTTCCACTTCCTTGTGGGACAAGGAGAGTGGAGTTCCGGGTGGTCCGTGTGGACTACTTCAGAGGCGGGAGGTCACTGCCACTCAGGAAGACAACTGTCATCCGACAGTCCGGTAGGAGGAGGAGTCTTCAGTCTCGGTGCGACCAGGAGCTGCACAGACACCGTCCAAGACCGGAGGTGAAGACCGCGCAAGGCGCGTGGCATTGTCGCCGAGCAAGCCTCGGGACAAGGTATGATTAACAAACCATCTTTCCTATTATATAGATGTTGACGCGATTCCTTTTGTTCTGGGTTTGGGGAGAAATTTTTTTGTTTCCGCTGCTTCTCTGCCTCCTCTAAAACCTAACACTTTTGTATATAATGTGTTTGTTGGCCTAGAAACCCATCCAAGATTTACTCATTAGGAGTAAATCTTGGATAGTCCCCGGTTTGGGACTGTTCTTGAACACCTAATCTCACTTAGTATGTAAGTGTATAATGTGTATTGGGTTTTTGAGAAAATTTCGGCAGCATTTCCCCGTTTGTTCTCTAAGTACATATGTACTTAGAGAACAGCAGGGAAATGCTGCTGAAATTTTCTTGAAAACCCAATACACATTACACTTACTAGTGAGATTAGGTGTTCAAGGATGGGATAGGTGGTACACATTTATTATATATCAGAATGACATTTATTATATATCAGAATGACATCACATTTATTATAATTGATAAAAGATCACAATTTTAGAGGCATGCATGTTTATATTTTTTATTAAAGCTAAATGTTTGCTTTTTTAATATCTATATCATTTTCAGATTTGATGTTTCATTATCTTCTAGTTAATACAAATGCTAAATGTTTGCCTTTTTAATGACATTTTTAGATGGCTGACCATGATGAGCATGATGTCCATGATGAGCATGAAGTCCATGATGAGCATGTTGTCCATGATGAGCATGACGAGGATACCAATTTTTATTGATGGTGATTAGCGGGAGCTGCACGAGCAGAGGAAACAAGGCACGTTCATCCCTCAGGGCACAAGGGATGAATTGACAGTTGCTCTGGGTAACCCAAAGCATCCTGGATGTGTTAGGGTGCATGCGCTGGTGTGGGCATCAAAGTATTCTTTGGGCCATTCCAGCGCAAACCCAGAGCGGGACTTTCACAAGAAGAGGTAACCTATTCTTTTTTTAGAATGTTACTGCAAAAGGGAATTCAATAATAAGAAGCTAATGTTTCTTTTATCCATGTATAGGAGAATAGGAGAGTCGAGGATATAGTTGCTAAGAAGGTTAATGATATAGTTGCTGAGAAAGTCAAGGAAGAAATGGTGCGGTGGCAGGCATCTCAGGCTTCCAATCAGCCTATGGCGACCCACTCTTCTCCTGATGCACAGACTGAGAGTAATCATGTAGACCCACCGCCTAACACGTCTGCTGTAAGTATTGTTTATGATATTGTAGCTAGTCTTTTCAAGATGATATGTATATATGTATAATATTCTTTACGTAAATTTGTAGGCGTTGAAGCCATGCCGCTTAAGAATACAAGACTATGTTGTTGCAGAGGCGCAGGCTTACCCATCCCTTCCTGGGGCAACGTTTCACAGGACTCCAATGCCACAGGGCTACGTTCGTGTGAGCCTGATACGTGTATTACCCGATTGGAGGGATGCTACATTGCCATATTCCCAGCCGAATATTGATACACTTGCTGAGGCAGAAGGCGGGGTGATATTGTAGCCCAAAGCAGATGTCGTCCACACTACTGAAATTGTAAGATAAATTTACATTACTATAGATTGTTAATGTGTATATATGAGGTCAATTGATCTGAAATTATATATACAGGTTAAAAAGAAGACACCTGGAGCACCTAGGCCTCCACCTCCACTTTCTGCATTACCAAGTTGGGTTCCAACTGACCTAAAATACTCGTTAGGTCCTGCTTGTAGGGGAATGGTATGTTGGCTACAGGCACATAATATACATTGCCCTATAATTGTTTCTTTAGAAGCAAATTATGCAGGTCAATCATACGAAAGCTCTTTATTTATATAAGATATTATTGAGCTGTTTATATATGATTGGTTGAACACATCAATGATAGAGACATGGATAAGGTGAGATCTTGTTTATACATCCATATACCTTGTGTAAGATCTGGTTTCTTATATATTAATGCATACATAATACATGTTTTGCAGCTACTTAGTCGAAAATCAATGCAAACAATTTGCATTTGACCATGTGGGATTTTTAATTCCATCATTGATTAGTATATTAGCTAAAGACCCTGATAGTGTTCAACAATACTGTATAGATGCTTTTACAATTTTCGGTCAGCAACAGAAGATGATAATAATAGCTTCGTTCAATGTCAAGTAAGTTTACTTTACTTATAATTTGGACTTAAGAAAATTACATTTTTATTATGGATTTTGAGTTATTAATTTTTAACTTTTTTACCTCTAGCGGTAGGCATTGGGAGTTACTAGTTATTCTCCCCGGGACATTCACTGTTTATTATCTAGATCCTGTGGGGAGTACATTGAATACTAAAATTGGACACGTAATGAGATTGCCATTATTCTGGTGAGAAATATTTGATTTTTATATCTGTTAACATCTGTTATTACATTACTATTTAATTATGCAATTTACTATGTTACATTAACATGTAGGGGTTTAGATGCATTCAAAAAGGCTAGAGGAAAGGTCCCAAGGAAAAAGAACCAGCCAATAATTTGGGAGAACGTAAAAGTAAGTTCCCGACTACAATGTATATATTATTTATTGGAACTGTGCTTAGTTGTATTTTTTAATATTTTGTATGTTTCAATTTATAGTGCACTACATAAGACAACGGCTGGGCATGCACATACTATGTGATGCGATTTATACAGATGATTATCCAATATTCCGCATTGGACATCGATACCATACATGAGGTATTATATATAGTCTCATTAGTTAGTATGAAATATATCAATCTTATTTTTATATTATTACTTATATATATACATCATTCTCTTTGCAGGTGTTTAAAACTGACCACACTATAGGTAAACGCTTAAAATATGTACATGCTCCATATACGATGGAAGTATTAAATGAAATAAGAGAAGAATGGGCAAGAGCCATACAAACAGTGGCGATTGTAAGATATAATTGGGATGCTGATAGCGATGTTGAATGATATTTTATAAATGAATATTTCTGAATGTTTATACATGTATGAATGTTTCTACATGTATTTGAATGTTTCTACATGTATTTGAATGTTTCTACATGTATTTGAATGTTTCTACATGTGTGAATGTGAGAATTGAATTGATGTCTGAATGTATCTACTTGTGTGAAAAATATATTTGTTGATTTTGTAGGTTTGTGGCCTGTTTGTAGGTTGATATCAATGGATGTCATAGGTTCTCATCCTGCTGACCAGCCACAACATGCCTACAAACTGATAAGAAAAAAAAATAAAACATCGGCGTCGGTTATTTATAGAACACCGTCATCAAAGGCTTACAACGTTAGTTATTGGATAAAATCGCCACCTAATATGACAAACAACCCGACCGTGCAGGAAAGCACGGCCATGGCGGAAAAAGCGTCAGTTATTAGTACAAAACTGATGCCTATAGTACTAAACACGACCGTGCAGGGAAGCACGGCCGTGGCGTCTGGGAATATGGCGTCGGGTTTTTAGTTGCAAACTGACACAGAAAGTGTCCTAGATGGCGCCCTTTTTGTGGCGCGAACCCTTTTGGCGTCGGTTATAAAACTGACGCCGAAGAGTTCGACCTTTAGCGGCGCCCACATAGGCGTCGCTTGAGAACCGTCGCTAAAAGGGGTTACACAACTGACGCCAAAGATATGTTATGTAGCAGTGCCTATATAAACAAAGTTATAAGATAAATACACCTCTACTGTCTTTTGAAATGGAGATAGAAAAGAATAATTGAATTTGATACAAATTGTTATCTCATGTCAATGCATGTGCACATTTCATATACACATAAACCATACATTGGTAAATGTGACCCTATCAACTTGGCATGGATGTCTAACTAATACAGCTAAAGACCCTCTCGTGAAGCGTAAAATGTTGAAACCCTTAATTTTTTTTTCTTGATTTACCATCCTACTATACATCTTGGATTGAGTAGTTATTGAAAAAGAAGGGGAGTAACTCCCTTGAGTTGTCTTTAAAGGAAATCACATCAAAGCCATATGTTCATGTTTCATGTGTAGCACTAAACAAATCAAGTGTGATACAATGTTCCTATATCTTTACTACAATTTATCTACACAAATAAAACTAAATATTTACTTAGTATTACAATATCAAACAATATTTATGATTAAGAATATATCTTGCTCTTGTAAAAGACATCTTTTGTTAGAGACATGTAAGTAATAAAGCTGAAGTAAATATAACCACTCATTTAACCTATAAGATATTAATTTGTTTATGATCTATTAAGGTTGATCATAGAAATTAGATCACTCAAATTATATTCAAAAGACATTTCTTAACCACAAAAAAGATATTATATTTAAATAGTAATTCTAAAAAACAAAGAAAAATATAATGTATCATTTATTTAAATGGATATTAACTATGAAGCCACAAATCCAAAATCCACTAATGCGATACATAACTTCAATAAAAATGTTCTTGCGAAAGAAGAATTCAATTTTATTTCTTCATAATGATGTGGTGTGTGATAAAATGAATTGTTATATATCGAAAAACTATATTCAAATTCACTTTGAAAATGTTACAGTTTCCACTTTCAATTTACGATGAACTTGAAAATTGAAAATGCACAATCTCTTCAAGACTTTTGATTATTCTTGCTGGAAGATAAGTTGTCAGAGTATGAAAAGTAAAGATTTTATGTGAATCAAATTCATATTGTTTGAAATGATAAATTATTTTAAAATTTAAATCTAACACAATTGAAATATGATATAATTCTATATCTCATAATATTTAAATAAAAATATGAATCTTTATGATTCATGTTCACTATTTAATGATGACGAGGTAATTAACAAAATTGTGCCAAACATCACTAAGGTTGTTGATCGAAAATGTATTTGGAGTAGTTGTCATGGGTTTGCCTCCAATGTTTGGAGTGATGAACACAAGACATAAGCAGATGTATGTGGCAATGAAGGAAGCCTGAGACTAGAGCAAACTAAATAGAACCCCCATGGAAAAATATTGTGCCAAACATTTTCGAAGCTTAACCCAAGTTTACAACAAATTAGACTATTTTTAGATATATAAAATTTATTTGTATTTGAATTTGATTTAGATTATCAAGAAGTCTACTACATTTTTAGTAATAGTTAATGATAAACTCAAAATAAATGTTACCACAATCATATGAAAATCATTGTTGGCAAAAAAACATATCACTAAATTATTAACAAAATCACACAAATCAATTATTTATTAGATCGAAAAGATACTACCCTTCTATTGGTATCATCAAGAAAAAAATCACCTTTATATAATACTTATCAAATAATGAAATGTGTGTTTTATTTGAAAACTAATTTGACATAATACTTTATAATATAATTTTTTTATTGTGTTTATTTTACTATACATATACCACAATCTATTATTTATTCTATCAACACTTTGAAAACTAAGTAAGAAATAGTTCTTCTATAGACCCAATTTATCTAAGAGATTTAGTTTATTATATATTATATACCATTCCTGATATACATATAAAACCATAATATGAAGGATATTTTACATTACATTACCTGAAAAATTTTCTATATAAGACAAAGCAAATGAATAATTTACATGTGAATCATTCACCCTACCTACAAGAGTACAAACCCAAACTATGGAGTGATGTATATTTTCCTTATAAGTACGCACACAAGAATTTTATTGTTTTAGAGAGATGATAAATAATATGTAATTATATATAAAATATTTAAAGAAAATTCAATAATATCTAAAACAATCAAATAAATATTGTTTTCAAGATATCTAAGAACTTTGTGATATCTCTCATTAATTTTACTACTCAAGTACCTTAACTGATGAACTAAAAGTAAAACAACACCTAAGTTGAGATTTTGACAAAAAGCGGCAAAGTGAAATACAAGATATTATATCATGCTTGCCTTTCTATAATGTTTTTCTTGTGTGCTTATTTCTTTTTGAAGTTGTATGAAAGTTATAATATGAAATAGGTGTAAATTGTAATGATTTTTTTCACCAAGAGACAAAAGTTGTCGCAATTAGATCTCAATATTAAAAATCGAGGAAATTTTTATTTTTTTTATCAATCACTACTACAAAATATGTTGCCTTGATCCTCTATTTAAATATATTAAGAAATAACTTATACACAAGAATAGTATTCTATTAGTTGCATAATGATTAGTATGCATTAATAATTTTTGAATTTGATTGGTTCTTATCGATTAGCAATTACTATAAAAGTTAGTTTGTTAGATACTGGACCTGTCATCGTAAGGTGAAGATTCAATCTAAAAGGTAGTATTTCATATTTATATTAACTATTGTAGTCTATAATTTAATATTTGAACATTATTTTGTGTGATTATTCATTTTGAAAGGATTAAGATTGATGATGGTACTTGATTTGACAACTTTCTTTAGGAAAGAAACACAATAACTTATTGATGTTCTTATTAATGACATGTTACAATAAAAGGCAAAATACATCATACTTAACATGATATTTTATAATATAATACACTCTTCTCTAATTCATTGATCATTTTAAGGATGAAATGTAGATATACTTTGGATTGTAATTGAAGAAAATATGGTCACACACATAAAGGCAACTATTATACTGCAAGTACATAGGTTGCAGAAACATTCACACAGTAAAATATATATTTTTTAGGAGGAGATTTGTGGTCTTCGAGACATATAAGTCCATGAATTTAAGAAAGAACATCTATATCCCTTTAATGGTATAAATAACATGATTGATATTGACATTAAAACATGACAAAGATGAAAAGTAATTTACCGCTTTAATAGAATACACTACATCACACAAGAAACCAATTCTATTTTGAACCAAAATGATAGTTAAGTTTTTCCTGAATGAATGGATACAATAATTCAATGCCACTATAGAGCCAATTAAAAAAAAAAACTAAAAGAGCATCAATTTTTCTTTGATCAATATCATAATTGTCTTATCATAGATTTTTGCCATTATAGAGAATTTTTTTTTCAAATTTTCTCTAATATTCTCTCCAATTATACCTAGGAGCCACGTGAAAAGCACGTGTAGTTACTAGTATATATATATACACACACATATATATATATATATATATATATATATATGTGTGTGTGTGTGTGTGTGTGTGTGTGTATGTGTGTGTGCATGAAATGTAATAGTTTCCAAGGTAAAGTAATCCTCTACATGTGTAAAGTAAGAAACCCCAAAAAAAAACTGAAAGAGAGGGTGGGTAACTACCCACGCGGGTATTGAATATGGGCCCTATGTGTGTGTGTTTATATATATATATATATATATATATATATATATATATAGAGAGAGAGAGAGAGAGAGAGTCAGGCTAGAATACACTCAAGTGTTCAGATCACACCGTACACCCCAATGGTGTTTCCCTGTCTAGACCATGTTTTTCCAAAATCTAATCCATTGATCTTCATGGTTACAATAATAATAGGTCACATATAAAATTTGAACTCATTTAGATGAGTGTAAGTCACTCATCCGAGGACAACAAAATCGACGCACAAAACTACTTTGAAATACATGATTTTTGCCTCCTTTAGATGCATGACCTATAAGTGTCCAAATGAGCTAAAATTTATTATATAGTATGTTCTTATGATAATGAAGAAGATCAACAGTTTATATTTTTCAAAATGTTATTCCATCTTGAAAAATGACTGAGGTGTACGGTGCCTCTGGTACACTCGAGTGTACACTAGCCTGACTCTATATATATATATATATATATATATATATATATATATATATATATATATATATATATATATATATATATATATATATATATATATATATATATATATATATATATATATATATATATATAGAGGCTAATTATTCATTACCCACGCGGGTATTTTAGTTTCGCTACCCAGCGCACGCGAGACTTATCTCCTTGAATCTCCGTCTGCAGGCGGCGCTCCTTTTCGTTGCATGTCCATGCCAATCGATCTGCTCCTCTTGGATAATTAGATTATGCTCATCAGTTATCCCCAAAATTACCACCGTCTCTGTGTGTGGTGGTCTATCTCGACTGTCAGAGGCCAATGCAACAGACGCTTCCATCCAGGCTATTCTGCCGCCAAGCCCTATTACCGTGCATCGCCCCCAACTACTTGGTGACTGCTACGTGTTGTCGACCACCCAATCCCACCATTAGACCACTGCTCACCACCGTAGGCACACACTGGGGCCGCACACCCTCGTGCCTGTATGGTGGAGCCTCATTGGATGATTTCGGGGCCCGCATACCATCGGGAGCTATGGCCAGCTGGACATGGCGAATGACCCGTGATGGTGCTTGGATCCCCATCCAACACTCAAGTCACATCGTCAACCTCAGGGACAGAAACCGTCCGCCCGCAGCGGCTTGGCCCTCGCTGGAGCAAGAAGCTTCCCTAGATCAGGGCTCTGACAGTGTCTTCAAGTGTGTCGCCCAGCCTCGACTTGTTCCCCCAGAGTTGGGGTCGGCTCTATCATGGGCAATGGTGCCCTGGGCCGAAAATGCCCAATCTCGGCCTGACAGCAGTCACCATGGCCACAGGTGGTGTAGGGAGTCCACAACAAGAAGCCCTAGGGTGTGTTTGAGAGTGAAAACATGAGAAAAAGCAATGGAGAGTCGAGGCTAGGTTTAGTGACTTCCAGGTCCACCCGTTTGCCCTTCACGCCCGACCTATCCTAGTGATCATATACTCTGTCACCGCCAAGACCATGTGTGTTGGAGAAGTATGACTTCCTATGGGAGATCCTTTTTGGGTGTCGCCGCCTCACTCATCAGTAGTCTACAAGGTTCCTTTTTCTTAGCCGATCATGGTTTATGATCTCAATTACAAGCGACATATCAAGATTGTAGATTGGATCTAGGCATAATCATGGACATGAAAGGGGTGCTCTTTGTCTGGTTTGACATCAGGAAATTATAGAACGGAAGGCCGCTGCAATCAATTTCGGACATGAATGTACTCTTTTAAAAAAAAAGAGTAAACAGAGTATACCCAGATCCATTTTATGATGCACTGGCCATCACCTGAGGATATGGATATACTCTATTTACATACCACCATCGATGAGGCTTATGCCACATGGATTTTTCTGTATTATAGCTGCCATCACCTGAGGCACTGGCGAGCCCCTAAAGATCGAGGCATGTTCAAATCTATAATGGGTTGTTCTTTTTGTGTAGTTTTGTGAAAGTTATTTTATAACCTTCTATGTACTTCACTTGTGTTTGTAATCTATCTTTATGTTACCTTGTACTCCAGCAGCTGTATGTATACTTTGAATATGTTACAAAGAATATATTCTGATCAGTTGTTATTCTTTTTAAAGAATATGTGTTTTTCTTTGTGTTCAATGGATACTCTTAGTGTTGTCAGATTTACTCTTACAAAGTATAAGAGTAACTAAGTTTGAATCATAGTGTTTATTTTCTAGGCTATCACAATTACTCTTATTGCTATTAGAGTTACTCATAGTGCTCGTTCAGTTACTCGCAGGGTTGTCACAGTTACTCGTAGTGCTTTTTTAGTTACTCGTATTGTTTTCATAGTTACTCTAACTGCTATTTGAGTTACTTGTAGTGCTCGTTCAGTTACTCACATTTTTTTCATAGTTACTCGTAGTGTTTCACAGTTACTCGCAGGCTTTTTTCAGTTAGTCACAAGGTCTTTTAGTTACTCGTAAGGTTTTTCAGTTACTCGCATGGTTTTTTTAGTTACTCGCAGTGTTTGTTCAGTTACTCGTAGGGTTGTGACAGTTACTCACAGTGTTTGTTCAGTTACTCACAGGTTTGTGACAGTTACTCAGAGTGTTTGTTCAGTTACTCAACCATTACTTCCAGTGTTCAGTTACTCGCAGGCTTGTTTCAGTTACTCGTAGGCTTTTTTCAGTTACTCGCATTGTTTTTTCAGTTACTCGCAGGGTTGTGATAGTTACTCGCAGTGTTTTCGCAGTTACTCTAACTGCTATTACAGTTACTCGCATAGTTTTTTTAGTTACTCATATTATTGTCACGGTTACTCGCAGTATTATCACAGTTACTCGCAATGTTTTTTTAGTTACTCGTATTCCTTTTTCAGTTACTCACTGTGTTTTTTCAGTTACTCCAGGGTTGTGACAGTTACTCACAGGGTTTTTTCAATTACTCAAGCATTACTCTCAGTTACTCAAGCATTACTCTCAGTTACTCAAGAATTAATTTCAGCTACTCAAGCATTACTTTTCAGTTACTCAAGCATTCTGTTACTTTCAGTTTAGTTACTCGCATGGTTGTATCAGTTACTCGTAGTGGTTTCAGAGTTACTCTTACATCATTCAAAGTATAAAGGTATTTAAAGCATTCAAGAACATAAGCATTCAAACCATAAATGTTTGAAATGTTCAAAACCTATGAAATTTGACATCTTGTGTTGTCAACAACAATAGAGCAATCCATGTTAGAATCAATCTTTATTTTGCACAAGTTACTTAAGAATTACTATCAGTTACTCAATCATTACTCTCAGTTATTCAAGCATTACTTTCAATTACTCAAGCATTACATTCAGTTACTCAATCATTAGGTTCAGTTACTCAAGCATTAGGTTCAGTTACTCAAGCCTTACTTGCACAAGTTACTCAAGCATTACTTTTATTTACTCAAGCATTAGGTTCAGTTACTCAAGCATTAGGTTTAGTTACTCAAGCATTAGGTTCAGTTACTCAAGCATTAGGCTCAGTTACTCAAGTATTAGGTTCAGTTACTCAAGCATTACTTTCAGTGTCAGATAGTTACTTTTTGTGTCTTAGCGTTAATTTTAGTATTCAATAGTTACTTTTTGTGTCTTGGTGTTACTTTCAGTGTCAAATAAACTCAAGATGGGTATTTTTACTAGATTATACATTTCCATTAGTAAGGCATCAATGAAGTCATAGCCGTGGTATTCACGGCATAAGGGTTCTGCTTCAAACACTTGACATGCATACAATCAATATCATTGCTTACTGGTTAGTTGGAAAGACACCACACGATGCCAACCATTGTATCTGATAATCCCAACCACAAAATTGGCAGTGAAATGGTATTGACTGGCATTTCAACAAACACTTTCCTCGTGGCATCGGGTCTTCCAGTAGCAGTAGTTGTGATCCTCAATGTCTTCTGCTGTGAAGAACATGCCTTTGTTATCAGATTGGAAACACACTGAAGAGCAACAACTTTGTCATCACTTTGCTAACGTGAATACCGGACTAGTAATAAAATCAGCACGAGTTGTACCAGTGGGGGCTTGGAACATCACCATGTGTGTTAAATTAAAGGCCATCACTTTGCATTCTTTTCATCTTCATGTGTTTCGTTGAGAAGGAGTCCCCGTCGTTGCTGCCATCATCGTCAACCGGGGTGGTTTTGGCACTGGTAGAGCACTTTCCATTCTCTCTGGACCGCTACAGCTCCATCCGTATCCTGAGGTCATAGTCCTTCCGAGCCTTCCGGTCAGAAAGCAGCCGCAACACCTCGGAGATGCGCTTGAAGGCCTCCTCACATGCGGAAGTCCAGAAGGACCCCAGCAGGGACTTGTCTGGGTGGAGGAGCAGAGCTAGGGCCCTGTACTGTGCCCGGATGTACGTGTAGTGGGAGAAGGGCTCAACCCACAGGATGCAGTAGTGGTTGGTCGGAGGTGCGCGGAGCACACACAGTGCCGCCAACATCAGAGCGAGGCCTTCAAGACCCGAGCAGAGACGGTGGGCCCTCTTTGTGTGTTTCAGCGCCGACTTCAGGTCTGACAAATGGTAGTTCTCTTACACTAGTGACATCATACGGGCTTCGGCCTCATCCTCCGCTTCCTCTTCCTCGGACTCGTCGCCATCATCAAATGGCAGGACGGCTCACGAACTTCCACCCATTTTTCGATTTTGAGTTAATTATAGATCTGCCACCGCATCTTTGTGACGGGTAGCGAGATTACTGTACCCGCGCGGGCAACAAAGATAATCTCATATATATATATATATATATATATATATATATATATATATATATATATATATATATATATATATATATATATATATATATATATATATATATATATATATATATATATATATATAGATAGAGAGAGAGAGAGAGAGAGAGAGAGGGGGGTAGTGATCTAGTGAGAAACATCCTATGGTGAGAGCATGATAGGCATTTGAATAACTAGAGCTGGAAAAAGCAGACCCAACCTGAGAAACCCGACCTGCGCTACCCGCAACCCAAACTGATTAAACCCGAAGAAAATTTAAACCTGAACCTAGCCCGACCCAACCCGTTGTTGACTCAAAACCCAATACGACCCGAAATTGTCAAACCTAAACCCAACTTGACACCTGACCCAATGATATCGTGTGACCTGAGTTGACCTAAAAAAATCACAACCGACTTGACCCAACTCGATATCAACCTGGCCTGACATTGACCCGACCCGATGTCAACCACCCAACACCAACCCAACCCAATGTCAACCAGATCCAATTCCAACTCGACCCAATATTAACCCGACTTGACGTCAAACCGACCCTACACCGACTGACCCAATGTCAACCCGACGTGAAATCAATCCAACCCAACCGACCCGACCCAATGTCAACCTGACCGAGTACTAGCGAGTAGCAACTAGTGAGAAGCTGAGAAGTCAAGTTTTATTTTCACAATATATTTTGGTATATGTCTTTATTGGTATAATATTTAATAAAAAATAGTTTGCTTGATAATTTGATAGTAAGGAAATAGGAGAAATAAATGGGATAATGAATAGTAAAAAAGAATATAGTAAGTAAAAAAGAATATAGCAAGTAAAAAATATTTTCTATATTTTTTAATTAATGCAACATATTATTCATTACTAATTATCACAAGTCACAATATGATATGAATGAGGTCCAACTGAAAACAACTTGATTATACAAATATACAACCCAAGCAACCCCAACTTGATAATTACTCAATTCAAAATGACTCAATTCAAACTCAACTTAGTACTAGGAAATCTTATAAATTGAAACTACTTGAAGTGATTTGACGTGAACCCAAACCAACCCAATAAATTAATATGAACAAACTTTTACCAAAATTGACCAGATTCGAACACGAGTTGATCTAGATATGAAAAATGAAGTGAAGGGACCAAGCCAATACTAACCGACTTGACATGAAAGAATAAAATAACATCAATTATTTTCAGCCCATAATGACCATGGCCAAACCCAATATGACCCACCTAATCACCAACTCTCCAACCTAAACAGACTAAGACCCAACCCAAAACAACTAGACTTGAACCAAATACACAACCCAAGAAGACTCGATCTGATTATTACCCAACTCAAAAATGACTTGACCTAAAACTAAATTAGCCCAAGGAAAATAGTACACATTGACCCGACCTGATATTAATAGGACTCGAAATGATTTGACTTGAACTCGACCCGATAAAGTAACCTAAAAAATATATACCAAAACTGATCCGACCCGAACCCGAGTTGACTTGAAAATATAAAATGACCTGAAGGGACCCAACCCGATACGGACCCGACCCAACCTAAAAGAATAAAATAACCCAAATTATCTAAGACCCATAATGACCTGACCTAAAATGGCCCGACCCAAACCCGACCCAACCCGCCCAATTGCCATCTCTACGAATAACTAAAAATTTATAGCAGTTTTTGAAAATCCAAATAGAAGGGAACAACATCAACTCATTTAACTTCCCACAAAAAACATTGCAATCAGATATTTTTTACATGTCCATATGTGCAATATACACTTTTTACATCCTATGGTCTGCCTGAAATTCAATATAGAGCGTAGAAACATTTTCTCTTGCTGTGAAGCTATAAAAATTGGATGATGATGAAATGTTGTAGGAAGGAACATATTAAGGTATACTTTAAATCCATATAGTTGGATTATGAAAAGTTAGTCTCTATGGATAGTTATTCAAAATCCTCTGTTGCATACAAACTCCTTATATATTTTGCATAAAAATTGTGAATTTAATGTATAAATATCCATTGGAAAGGAAATTTAATTTTGTAAAGTAAAATCATTTTTTAAGTACTTTGGAACTTTTGACGAGATCAGGATCCTCTCAAAACTCCTATAGATGAAAGATAGAACAAAGATATCTAAAAACGTTAGTGAGCAGTTGTAAAGAAGTGAAACCACTCCTCTACTAGAAAGAAAAGACTTCATCCCTTGAACCAAACACCACAAAAAAAATTCACCAAAGGGATGGAGATCAATTCATTCAACATGTAAGTATCATTACACAAAGAGTAGCAGCGGAAAAGAAATATTATCTAACAATTTACAAATCTTGTTAACATGATACAACACTTCACTACATATAGGTATCTAAAGGAAAACTAAACATAAAAGCCATAGACCAAGCCAAGGATCATCTAACCACCTCTTCAAGCCTCCCAAAGATCAGCTACAAGGTTGATGTTGAAGTTAACTCTCCTCGATCTAACCTGGGGTTGGAAGCATACCCCACAAAAGAGAAGAAGAAAAGAGATACATCAATAAAAAGTTGGTATGTTCATGCAAAAGGAAACTTTGAGCAATTAAAGCATTAAGGACATCAAAATAAAAGTGCTTTCCATACAAGAGATAAGGATTACCCACATGGGCATAAAAGATAAGAAACTTCATAACATAATAAAAGAGGATACTTGCCATGAACAAATAAATAAATTTGTGCAACAAAAGCACATAGAAGGGTAGTAGGGCACACACCCCACAAATATCATCAACCTGCATGCATGTGAGATAAACATAGTCCTAGAACAATATAAACACAAAGGCAGCCAAGGCTTCACATCCTTGAAAACCTGATAGAGAATGACTCACCGTCAAACTCCCAATATATATATATATATAAGTTGAGCCAAGGCTTCACATCCTTGAAACTCGGGTATGGGGAACCACCACCACCATATCATAAACAAAAAGGGCACACACCCAAAAAAAACCAAAGTAATTTACATTATTCTAGTGCTATTGATTCACATTGCATGTAAATATAGAGGCAAGTAAGTAGTTTAGTCAGAAGATGATACAAAGGTTGCCATCACACAATGGAAAATACAAACATATAATATCCACTTCAAAGTGGCACATCACAATAAAAGAGACCAACATGCACCAAGGCACAAGAGAGATATCAAGAAAATATCTAAGTCCATAATAATCAAGATAGTTCACACAAACCATGATATCAAAAGATAAGACATATTGTGTAGGACAATTTGAAAAGAATGATAAAGTAGGTGAATTACTCAATATGGATGAATAGGGGATACAACATACCTCAAATCAGAGTCCAAACTGCAAGGCACTCCTAAATCCAAGTCTAGGTAATCAAAGGCCTATTAAACACATACACATATTTCATGTCAATTTCATCACATTAACCAAACCCCAAAAACCATCTTTTTATATATATGTGAATTAGGTTATGAAAACTAGGTTATTTTATTACGAGTCCAAAACATATTTTATTATATTTTTCTGACTTATAGATAATTAGTTATGATTTTTTACAAGTTAATTCATCCTTAATTAGATCCTTTGAAACCCTATTATTAATCTTTAGATTCAATTATCAAAACATATACCATTAGTTAGATCTTATTTTTCTGATTCCAAGAATATTTTTCCATAATTTTTTGATCATCCGATAATTAGTTATTGATTTTTAAAAAGCGGCCAATCAGATAATTATAAAAATCACATAGGTGAGAAAATCCCCAAAACCAGGCGGGGCCCACATGACTTGGCCCAATGAATGTTGACCAAGTCAGTAGGTCAATGCATGTTTGACTCGATCCAAAGCCAGAAACCAGAGGTGAAATGACTTAAATACCCTTATCGTTAAACAAGACAGAAAAGAAAACAACGAGGGAAAATGGGGGAATCGACCCTGGGGTTTGTTTACCCCGCGAGGACCTCCTCGACAGCTGAGAACAACAAGTCGATCCACAAACTCCAGATCACAAGAGAGTGCGAATCGGGTGAAAATTCCTGCAGGAACTAAGTTCCTTGGACTCCAACGATTTTAGAGAACCCAACCGTGATGAAATCGGTCGACTATAGACTAAGAAAGCTCCCCCGCCACAACCGATGAAACTGAGCAACCTGGGCAGAGAAAAAGGGCCCATGAGAGGCAAAGCAACAGTGGAGAGAGGTACAATGATCAAAGCCGAAGCGAGAGAACAAGGGAAACCATCACGAGAACCTCCATAAATGGAGAATTTGCAAAATGACCAGTATAAGGGGGAAAAGGGCGAAATGCCATTACCTTCTAATTGCGTGAACCGAGGAGCCTCAAAGCTTTCCTATGCTTCCACGATTTGAACAACACCAAGAATGAGCACCTCCGTGCACCAGAACCCACAGCTGAGGTTGCTGCCGTCGAAAACGGCAGATGGAGTAGGGGAAGATGGATGCGGGGCAAATCAGATCAAAAGGGCTATGACGCGTGGTTTTTGAGGGATCAAGGATCATGGGGAAATCCCTATATATAGGAGTGGAGTTCAGATTCAACGAGGAACCTGTGAGAACCAGGAAATAGAGGAGAGTAAGGAAAGTCCTCACTGACCCAGTGACTGGGAGAGAGAGTCCCACACAAAGTGGGGATCTATGAATCTGGAAAGCAACGCTGATTGTGAAAAGGAAATCAAAAATAACCGAGAAGGAGAGGAGAGAAAGATCGGGGTTAGATTCGATTTCCATTCCTGTTGAGTCCCAGTAGGACAAGGATGGGCGAGGAAGACATATAGAGGTCATCCGATCAATGCGGTTTTGAGCGGGGAGAACGAGGACCGTCCGATCGTGTGTGACAGCCCAAGCAAAGGAAAAACCGAGAAATTAAATTGAATAAAACAAAGTGAAATCCAATAATACATGCATATTCTCTTTCTTCATTTATGAGTTCTAGAATTATCTAAATTAAACCAAATTTTGCACATAAGTTAAGTTAAATGTGTAGATTCTGAATATACACTTAGTTTTGCCTTTTCAAAACCTTTAATGGGTTAAATAATTAATATGTCATTTTCTCTTCCTCCTTCAAAAGAGGTGATAATATTCCTTAACATTTGTGAAACTTCACCATTATGTCTTCCTAAGAGACTTGGATATGATTTTATCATTAATTTCTCAAGTCGACATTATTTATTTATTTATTTAATAAATTAGAAGATTCTATACATTTTCTCTCACCTAAACATACTCATTAATTAAACATTATCCAAATCAGTTGCAAATTTTCCCAAAGGCTTATTTTTATGCTTAGATTACAAATTTGGAGTTAGTTTTCCAATTTGAGGGCATTAACTATTTTATTTCACTTTATTGGCCTAATTCCTATTTTCTTTTAATAAAGATGCATTTGTCTTCCAAATTAGATGATACTTGGCCCTTAAGTTACTTTTGAGCCCAGAAAATGAAATTAAGTATCAAATTATCAATGAAGATTTTCGTTTATGATTTTTGGAACAATATATTCCTCATTATCAACTTTTATCCATTAAATTCATATTATCTCCAATTATTGCATTTATCGTCTCCTTTATATATAATTTGAGTTTTCTCTTCTTATTCTTATTCTAAAAAGTACTAGAAAGTTCTAGGACGAAATATCTTATTATTTTTATTACTTAGTGACAATTTATACTTTAGACCCATTAATTAAAACCAAACTGGTGTATATGTGCATACAACCCTATATAAAGAATATATGGGAAATATTTATCCAATTAAGTTCTTTAATTTCTTATTATCATCCAAATGAGTCATTATTAAGCACAAAGTATTTTGTATTCCCTTAATTACATGTATTAGCTTATCCTTGTTTGGCTAAGTCAAAAGGGTAAAACTATTAGGGTAGAATCTATTTCTGGTATGTTACAGCACACCACCCCTTAAAGGAATTTCGTCCTCGAAATCAAAAAATCCATAAGGAAACTTATTCACCACCCCTTAAAAGGGTTCATCTTATTATATCAAACCAAACTTCAGATACCAAAAAGGTTCAACTATACCTCTTCATCCAACTACATATGCAACATGCAAAAGGAAACACAACTTGTAAAGACTAATACAAGGGACTATGGGTTAACTTGCTCTTCAACATCATTAACTTCTTCACCATCCAAGGCAAAAACTCTACCAGCTCTTCTTTCCACAAGTCTTCCTCTGTTATTGTTACCATTATTGTTGCCCTGATTCCGAGGAGGTGCTTGTTGTTGTTGTACTGGAGCTTGACCATTACGATGCTTAGGGCAATCATGCTGGATGTGTCCAGGTTCATTGCAATAGTGACATACCATTGGGGTATTATGACGAGGTTTGTCTTGAGAACACTTACTTGGAGGATGGTAAGCATTGCACTTAGCACACTTGTCCCTTCTCTACTCATCACCTGAGGACTTCCTTTTCTTGTCGAACTCCCTATGTTGAAACCCTGGGTAAGACTCCACAGCCAAAGCTTTATCAACCATCTGTTGAAAGGTCAAAGGTAGTTGTGGGATAAGAGCACACCCCACATTGTAGTTAAGCCCTTGGAGGAAAAGGTCAGCCCAACGTTCCTCACCCAAACCAATTGCATAACGCTCCAACAGTAGAAACCTTCGCACGTAAGCAGAAACAGATAAGGAACCTTCCTTCAAACTATAGAACTCTGCTTCTTTCTTCTTTATGGTAGAAGTGCAGATATACTTACCAAGGAAGAGAGTCAGAAACTCTGTCTAAGACATGGTTGGGATATCTCTAGTCCTTGCAATTCCATTCCACCAAACTCTTGCAGGTCCATCCAAAGCATATGAAGCAAACCTAACCTTTTGGTGTGGAGGACATGCCATACCATCAAAAGTCCTCTGTAAGGCTAACACCCAGTCATATGCTTTGTCGACCATCTCTATCTCACCTTCACCCTTGAAGGAAGGTGGTTGCATCTTCATGAACTCCATGATCGAGAACTCCTTAGTATTTTCAGGTACAGACGGGTCTTTCATCTTCCCCACCATGGAAGACACAAAGAGTTGTCGAAACATGGCCAACTCCTACTCTGGAGTCATAGCTCCTCCCGAACCAGCAGAAGCTGAGGTCCCCTGACCAAACCTAGTGTTTTGAGGTGTCTCATAACTGTACTGGTTGTCAACTGTTGAGTTATCTCTAGCCATTAGGGTTTTGCCTACACAAGGCAAGGCACTAGGTATAAGCAACCTAAGATAAAGGTAAACACCCTAAGGGAGACGAGTTTGAAATAGTTAGATAACCTACTGCTAGTGGCTCTGATACCATGTTGTAAAGAAGTGAAACCACTCCTCTACTAGAAAAAAAAGACTTCATCCCTTGAACCAAACACCACAAAAAAAAATTCACCAAAGGGATGGAGATCAATTCATTCAACATGTAAGTATCATTACACAAAGAGTAGCAGCGGAAAAGAAATATTATCTAACAATATACAAATCTTGTTAACATGATACAACACTTCACTACATATAGGTATCTAAAGGAAAACTAAACATAAAAGCCAAAGACCAAGCCGAGGGTCATCTAACCACCTCTTCAAGCCTCCCAAAGATCAGCTACAAGGTTGATGTTGAAGTTCACTCTCCTCAATCTAACCTGGGGTTGGAAGCATACCCCACAAAAGAGAAGAAGAAAAGAGATACATCAGCAAAAAGTTGGTATGTGCATGATAAAGGAAACTTTGAGCAATTAAAGCATTAAGGACATCAAAATAAAAGTGCTTTCCATACAAGTGATAAGGACTACCCACATGGGCATAAAAGATAAGAAACATCATAACATGATAAAAGAGGATACTTGCCATGAACAAATAAATAAATTTGTGCAAAAAAAGCACATAGAAGGGTACTAGGGCACACACCCCACAAACATCATCAACATGCATGCATGTGAGATAAACATAGTCCTAGAACAATTTAAACACAAAGGCGGCCAAGGCTTCACATCCTTGAAAACTTGATAGAGAATGACTCACCGTCAAACTCCCAATATATATAAAATTTGATCCAAGGCTTCACATCCTTAAAACTCGGGTATGGGGCACCACCACCACCATCCCATAAACAAAAAGGGCACACACCCAAAAAAAACCAAAGTAATTTACATTATTCTAGTGCTACTGATTCACATTGCTTGTAAATATAGAGGCAAGTAAATAGTTTAGTCAGAAGATGATACAAAGGTTGCCATCACACAATGGACAACACAAACATATAATATCCACTTCAAAGTGACACATCATAATAAAAGAGACCAACATGCACCAAGGCACAAGAGAGATATCAAGAAAATATCTAAGTCCATAATAATCAAGATAGTTCACATGAACCATGATATCAAAAGATAAGACATATTCTATAGGCCAATTTCAAAAGAATGATAAATTAGGTAAATTGCTCAATATGGATGAATAGGGGATACAACATACCTCAAATCAGAGTCCAAACTACAAGGCACTCCTAAATCCAAGTCTAGCTCACCAAAGGCCTATTAAACACATATACATATTTCATGTCAATTTGATCACATTAACCAAACCCCAAAAACCATCTTTTTATATATATGTGAATTAGGTTATGAAAACTATTCCATATTTTAGGTTATATTATTATGAGACCAAAACATATTTTATTATATTTTTCTGACTTATAGATAATTAGTTATGATTTTTTACAACTTAATTCATCCTTAATTAGATCCTTTGAAACCCTATTATTAATCTTTAGATTCAGTTATCAAAACATATACCATTAGTTAGATCTTATTTTTCTAATTCCAATGAATATTTTTCCATAATTTTCTGATCATCTGATAATTAGTTATTGATTTTTAAAGAGTGGCCAATCAGATAATTATAAAAATCATGTAGGCAAGAAAATCCCCAAAAGTAGGCCCTACATGACTTGGCCCAATGAACGTCGGCCAAGTCAGTGGGTCAATTCACGTTTGACTCGATCCAAAGCTAGAAACTAGAGGTGAAATGACTTAAATAACCTTATCGTTAAACAAGACAGAAAAGAAAATAACGAGGGCAAAGGGGGGAATCGACCCTGGAGTTTGTTTCCCCCGCGAGGACCTCCTCGACAGCTGAGAACAACAGGTCAATCCACAAACTCCAGATCCCAAGAGAGTGTGAATTGGGTGAAAATTCCTACAGGAACTATGTTCCTTGGACTCCAACAATTTCAGAGAACCGAACCACGATGAAATCGGTCAACTATAGACCAAGAAATCTCCCCCACCACAACTGATGAAACTGAGCAACCTGGGCAGAGCAAAAGGGCCCATGAGAGGCCAAAGCAACAGTAGAGAGAGGTCCGATGATCAAAACTGAAGCGAGAGAACAAGGGAAGCCATTACGAGAAGCTCCATAAATGGAGAATTTGCAAAATGATCAGTACAAGAGGGAAAAGGGCAAAACGCCATTACATTCTAATCACATGAACCGAGGAGCCTCAAAGGTTTCCTATGCTTCCACGATCCGAACAACACCAAGAATGAGCACGTCCGTGCACCAGAACCCACAGCCAAGGTCGCTGCTGCCAAAAAAGGCATATGGAATAGGGGAAGATGGATGCGGGGCAAATTAGATCAAAAGGGATATGATGCGTGGTTTCAGAGGGATCAAGGATCATGGGGAAAGCCCTATATATAGGGGTGGAGTTCAGATTCAATGAGGAACCTGTGAGAACCAGGAAACAGAGGAGGGTAAGGAAATTCCTCGTCGACCCAGTGACTGGGAGAGACAGTCCCACACAAAGTGGGGATCTACGAATCTGGAAAGCAACGTTGATTGTGAAAAGGAAAACAAAAATAACCGAGAAGGAAAGGAGAGAAAGATCGGGGTCAGATTCGGTTTCCATTCCTGTTGAGTCCCAGTAGGACAAGGATGGGTGAGGAAGACATATAGAGGTCATCCGATCAATCCGGTTTTGAGTGGGGAGAACAAGGATCGTCCGATCGCGCGTGACAGCCCAAGCAAAGAAAAAATCGAGAAATTAAATTGAATAAAACAAAGTGAAATCCAATAATACATGCATATTCTCTTTCTTCATTCAGGGGTTCTAGAATTATCCAAATTAGACCAAATTTTGCACATAAGTTAAGTTAAATGTGTAGATTCCGAATATACACTTAGTTTTGCCTTTTCGAAACCTTTAATGGGTTAAATAATTAATATGTTATTTTCTCTTCCTCCTTCAAAAGAGGTGATACTATTCCTTAAAATTTGTGAAACTTCACCCTTAAGTCTTCCTAACATACTTGGATATGATTTTATCATTAATTTCTCAAGTTGACATTATTTTTTTATTTATTTAATAAATTAGAAGATTCTATACATTTTCTCTCACCTAAATATACTCATTAATTAAACATTATCCAAATTAGTTGCAATTTTCCCAAAGGCTTATTTTTATGTTTAGATTACGAATTTGGAGTTAGTTTTCCAATTTGAGGGCATTAACTATTTTATTTCACTTTATTGGCCTAATTCCTATTTTCTTTTAATAAAGATGCATTTGTCTTCCAAATTAGATGATACTTGGCCCTTAAGTTACTTTTGAGCCAAGAAAATGAAATTAAGTATCAAATTATCAGTGTAGATTTCCGTTTATGATTTTTGGAACAATATATTCCTCATTATCAACTTTTATCCATTAAATTCATATTATCTCCAATTATTGCATTTATCATCTCCTTTATATATAATTTGAGTTTTCTCTTCTTTTTCTTATTCTAAAAAGTACTAGAAAGTTCTACGATGAAATATCTTATTATTTTTATTACTTAGTGACAATTTATACTTCAATCTATGATCAAAATAAAAAAACATCTCTTCTATCTTCAATCTATGATCATATTTTTTATTGCATCTTTTACTTTATGTCTAAATAATTACCTTACTGGGCCATGGGGAGTAGCCCCATAGCATGTTCTTTTATCATATTTGACTCCAATTCTTTAGTTAATGAATGTTGTCCAACCATTTTGCCTTGTTATATTGTTAAATATATATACTCCTTTAGGAGGATGGGACATGGATCCTCACAAGAATGAACCCATAATCCCTTAATTATTATTATTATTATCTTTCTATTCTTAGACCTTGCACTTGTTTCCTATTTCGTTTGGTTATATTCTTCTAAGTAACGAGACCACAAATCTCAATAGGAATAAACCCATCAACCTATGAAGAGACCAAGGATTGATATTATGATATTTTTATTTTGTTTATCGTGTTTATTATGTTATGGCGGTGTGACCATCTGACCCATGAGATTGAATGCCAGAATGAAAATAATGTTTTCTTGATGAGAAAATATGATTATTGACTCAATATGTAGTTAATCATAATGTATTCCTTATTGGGTTATGTGACCATGGATCTTAATAACAATGAACCCATAACCTCCTGACGAGATCAAGGATGGAGGATATGATCTCTTTGTCCAATCTATCCTATTTGTTATAACTCGTGCTAAAGTGAGTAGCCATAGGTTTGAACATCAGATTGATCATTCGATAGAATTTTTTGGATGGATGGAGAAGAATGCTTAATCATTGTGATGCCCAAATGCGTCACAAAGTGAGATTACTCAAAACAAAGAGTGAAACTAATACTAATCAACTGGGTTACTAGAACTATTACTCTTCCCCGCAGCCAAACCTAACTGCTCCGGCGATTAGGGTTTCTGCGAGTGGGACACCTTCCTACCTCACGGTATCTCTCTCTTGTAGGTCCAAGGGACAGGACGAGTTTCTTGGTGTCGTCACCGTCATGGCGGAATAGTTAGCAGAGCACTATGCTAGGTTACAGTTGACAACAGAGGAAGAAGAACCAGTAGAGATCCAGGGCACGACGGAAGACGACGAAGCGGGACATCTTCGGTTGGCGCTCGTGGCACGTATACTATCAGATAGAACAAGCAATTTCTGGGCCATGAAAAGGACATTAACACAGGCTTGGGGTCTCACGAATAAGGTGGTGTTCAAGCAGTTGGACGGAGATATCTTTGTGATCCAGTTTTTGGATTGGCGGGATAAACAGAAGGTCTTGGATGGGGCACCCTGGAACTTCGACAACAAGCTCCTCCTCTTCAAGGAAATCGAAGACGACGAGCAGCCAAGCGAGATAGCGATCACGCACAGCCCTTTCTGGGTGCGGATCTATGGTCTGCCGCTAGGTTATCGTTCGAAGAAAGCCATCGGGGAGATAGCAAGCAGGATCGGAGAAGTACTTGATCTAGATATCGACGAGTTGGGATGGGATTCTTCCGCGAGAGTCTGCGCCAGGCTAGACATCACCAAACCCTTGAAGAGGGTGATCTGAATCCAGAACAGACAACAGAAAGTGATGAACCTGGAGTTAAAGTATGAACGACTGGCAAATTTTTGCCATTTCTGCGGCCGGCTCGGCCACGTAGACAAGGACTGCGGCGAGCGAGACGAGAATGATGAACAAGGATGACAATGGGGAGCATGGATGAAGGCATCACTGAGGAAGCCGCGGGTCTCTCTGCACGAGAAAATCCATGGCAACGTAAGGAAGAAGCAGGACATCCTGTTCATCAACAAACCAAAACCGGAGCAAACAAAGAGCACATCGCAGGCAAACAGTGGTAACTCGGCCACAGGAACGGAGGCCAGGAGGGTCAAAGAAGGTGAGGAACAACAGCGGGAGGAGTGCGGCAAGCAACCTTCTCAAATCAACCTTCACAGTGACAGCAGTGACTCCGAATATGACATACGAGACTTCTTCCCTGAAAACGCAGACACCCATGAACATCATCGAAAGGGGGAGGAAAGCCAAGGAAGGAAGGGAGACGGGGGGAGCAGGAAAGGGCCACACATGGCGCAGCATAGAGGGAGCAATCAGTAGACCATCGGGGGATGATAAAGCTTTCAAATAAGGAACTGCTAGATATAAGGGGCGGAGCACAACAATGGCAGAACTATGGGGAAGAAGCATATGACGAGACGGAAGGGAGAGAGCATCACCCAACACAAGCAAAAGAACATAGAGAACAACAAGGGAGCAAATCCACTCTTTCAAGAACGAACAAAGGATCGGTCAGAACACGAGCTCAAAAGGAAAAAGAAAGTAGGAGAAAATCACTGAAGAAAACAAAGGAAGAACTGAAGAAAAAGAAAGATCCGCCATGGGTGTACAAAATGAGTCGCGCCCAAAGGCTGGGGGTGACGGAGTCAGAGGTCGAATGGAACACAATGGCAGGGAAAAGAGGAAGGCATTTTGAGCTGTGTGACATGGAACTGGATGAACATAATCCAGGAGAGGAACGGGATAAAAAGGCACAGAAAGCAGGGGATGCTGATGGGCAGACTGGAACTGTTTCGGTTCAAGTAGGGGAGGTTTGGACGAACCAGCCCCGTGAACAACAATGAAAATCATGAGCTGGAATTGTCAGGGACTGGGCCGCCCTGACACGGTGAATGCCCTCCGGTTGTGGTGCTGGAGGGAGAGCCCAAACATAGTCTTTCTTATGGAGACTATGATTGCTAGTGCTGACTTAGAAATCGTCAAAAGAAAATGTGGCTTTAGCCAGGGAATATGCATTGCAAGCGAAGGAAGAGCAGGCGGCATAGGTTTATGGTGGAAAGTTGTTAATCTCACTGTTGTCTCATTCTCACAACACCACTATAGCTGTGAAGTGACCGCTGAAGACACAAATGAAGCCTGGCGAGCTGTGGGCATTTATGGATGGGCAGACCAACAACAGAAACACAAGACGTGGCATCTGATGAGGGAACTGAAAGCAGGGTCAGAGCTACCTTCAGTGTTTTTTGGGAACTTCAATGAAATCACCTCTAATTCTGAGAAGCAAGGGGGGCCGCCAAAGCCGACGAGATATATCCAAGACTTCAGAGATGTGATTGATGATTGTGATCTGATGGATCTGGGTTACAGTGGTAACATTTTCACGTGGAGGAGGGGTTTGACACCAGAAACCCTTGTCCAAGAAAGACTGGATAGAGCCCTAGCTTGCCCAGGTTGGGTTTCCAGATTCCACATGGCCAGAGTTATTCATATGACGAGATACAAGTCGGATCATGTGCCCATCATTATACATACTGAACAGAGAAGGAAAGACAGAAGAAGAAAAAAAAGTTACTTCTTTTTTGAACCGATGTGGGTGGAGGAAAAGGATTGTGAGCAGGTAGTGAGGAAAGTGTGGGAAGAGCGCCAAACTTCTAGCTTGGAGGAAAAAATGACGATATGTGGTGACAAACTGAAGACCTAGGCAGATGAAAAGTTCGGGAAAATGAAAAGATGAATTAAAGAGCTGGAAGCACAACTAGGTGAGGTCCAATCTCTACCGCCGGACAGAAGAAATCTCGACAGATGCACAATGCTGGCTACGGAACTACAGACGTGGCACAGAAGAGACGAGGCTTTCTGGCATGCGAGAGCCCGGGTAAATGAGATGAGGTCAGGCGACAAGAACATAGCCTATTTTCACCATAAAGCGTCTCAAAGAAGGAAAAGGAACAGGATAGAAGGGCTGAAAAATGCAGAAGGGCGGTGGATGACCGAGGAGAAGGACATAGAGAATACCATCAGTGATTTCTTTCAGAATCTTTTTCAATCTCTCAATCCGTCGGGGTGGGAAGAGGCAACAAAGGGGATCACAGCCAAAGTGGGCGAGCAAGAAAAGGAAACTCTGGAAAAGGAATTCTCATCAGAAGAAATCCGGGCAGCACTTAACAGCATGCATCCTAACAAAGCACCCAGTCCGGATGGTTTGAAGGTGATTTTTTTCCAAAACTTTTGGCATATAGTAGGAGAAGATGTGTCTTCCTACATAAAAGGTTGGTGGAAAACTGACAGAAGCATTGCCGAGCTGAACTCTACACTGGTGGTGTTGATTCCCAAAGTGAAAAAACCCATTGAGATAGGTGAATTCAGACCTATTAGCCTTTGCAATGTTATCTACAAAATAGCAGCCAAAGTAATCGCAAACAGGCTAAGACCTCTTATGGACAAGATCGTATCCGAGCAACAGAGTGCTCTCATACCGGGCAGGCTCATAACTGACAATGCACTCATTGCATATGAGATATTCCATTCTATGAAGGGCAGCAAAGGAAACAGGAAAGGGCAGATTGCGTTGAAATTGGATATGTCCAAGGCTTATGACAGAGTGGAATGGAGTTTTGTGGATTACATTCAGGGAAAGCTAGGATTCGGAGAGAGATGGAGGAGGAAGACTTTAGACTGCATGTCAACTGTAACTCACTCTTTTGCTATAAACGGTGATCGTACCAAGAAGACTCAACTGACCCGAGGACTACGACAGGGAAATCCTCTTTCACCATACCTATTTATTCTATGCGCTGAAGCTTTTTCTACTTCTCTTCTTTTTGCATCACAGCACAACTTTATCCACGGAGCACGGACGAGCCGACAGGGACCGCATATATCTCACCTTTTCTTTGCAGATGACTCCATCCTTTTTGCAAGAGAAACCAAAGAAGAATGCCTGAAAGTAGCTGAAATCATCAGCCAATATGAACGGGCATCCGGACAGAAAATTAATCTATCCAAGATTGAGGTGGCTTTCAGCAAAGGAGTCAGTAGGGAAAGAAAAGAGGAGCTAGTTCGGCTGCTACAAGTCAAGGAGGTGGACAGGCACGGGAAATATCTGGGTCTCCCAACGGCAGTGGGAAGGTCAAAAAAGCAAGTCTTCGCCTATGTCCAAGAACGAATATGGAGGAAACTTCAAGGGTGGAAAGAAAAGCTTTTATCTAAGGCGGGAAAGGAAGTTCTCATTAAGGCAGTCATACAAGCTATCCCCTCATATATTATGAGTATCTTCCAACTCCCATCTTATCTTCTTGATTCCATCAACAACACAATCTCAAGGTTCTGGTAGGGAGCCAAAGGTACAGAGCGGAAGATAGCATGGATCAGTTGGGAGAGCCTGTGCAAGCCAAAGAACCAAGGAGGCATGGGTTTTCACAATATTCACATTTTCAACCAGGCTTTATTAGCAAAGCAAGCATGGCGCCTTTTCCATAGACAAGACACGTTGGTTTACAAAGTTCTCAAAATAAGATATTTTCCAACACAGTCGATCCTTGAAGCAAGACGTGGACACAACCCAAGCTTCACATGGCGCAGCATATGGAACTCAAAATATCTGGTCCTCGAAGGAATGCATTGGAGAGTGGGGGACGGGGCGAATATTAATATATGGTCAGACCGGTGGATACCAAATATGGGAGGTAGCTTGGAGTCCACCCTTGTGATCTCAAGCCCGACTGTCCAAAAAGTCCTGCAACTTATTAACCCGACGACTCGCAAGTGGGACGAAGACAATGTCCTCAACCTATTCACGGCGGAGGTGGCACACAGAATCCTTGTGATACCGTTGGGAGAGGAGGCCCAAGAAGATAATATATACTGGTTACATAGCCGGAGCGGAGATTATACGGTGCGGACAGCCTATTGGATGGCTGCACAGCCAGCGGCGTCCACTGGAGGTCGCACCACCTGCCATGGCAGTAATGTATGACGGGCGATTTGGAAGAGGGGGTTGCTCCCTAAGGCGGCACATTTCCTATGGCGCTGCGCGACGGGGGCTATGGCAACGCTTGGTAGGCTCTACGATCGACACTGCCACGACACTGGAATGTGCAGCATCTGCCAATCGGAGAAGGAAGACATAAATCACATGCTCTTTAGATGCCCACAAGCTTGGGAGCTATGGAGGGAGAGACCAGTGGACATACAAAGACGAAATCGGCAAATTGAACGTATCCGAGTTGACGACGCCATACAAGAGCTACTGAGGACAGGCGGGGAGGAGGAAACTGAAGACCTGCTTGCATCCTTATGGGCAATCTGGACCCACAGAAATGATCTGATCTTTGGAAACAAGGTGCGCCCACACACTATTACACATAGAACCTTGTTGGAATTAATCCGAGGGCACCGCAAGGCCAAAGATAATAGTGGCATACAGGTGAGGCCGCCAGATGCACAGAGATGGTCACCTCCGGCACTGGATGCAGTCAAAGTAAATTGTGATGCAGCAGTTAATATTCAAGGATATGACGGTGCTGGTATGGTCTGGAGGGATAACAAGGGCAAGGTTTTGAAGATAGCCGGTTGCAGAAGACCATCGCTCGAGGAGGCCAGATATGCTGAAGCTTGGGCGGTGAGGGAGGCCGTCAGACAGTCAGTAGATATGAACGTCAACAAGCTGATAGTGGAAACGGACACAGAGGCAATCATAAATCTTATCGCCGGAGCTTCCAAGCAGAAAGACCTTTTAGGCACTTTTCTTAATGACATTGATCGGTCATCCAAACTTTTTCCTAGCATTTCGTTTTCTTTCTGTAGGAGACAAGCCAATGGATTAGCTCATCAGCTAGGCCGTAGGGCAGTCTCAAATAGCGAGTCTTTTATTTACAGTTCTTTTTTTCCATCTTTTGTAATGAACTATGCGGAGTCTGATCTTCTAGATTAATGAAAGTTAAAGGCTTAACCTCAAAAACAAAAACAAAAAAAACTGGGTTACTAGAAAATATAGGAAATTAAAACCGTTTTCACAGAAGCACAAAAGATGGAACTTATCACATCTAAGTCCGCAAAACACCTGTGTTACATATCTCACGCCAAAAGATTATTACATGATATTGTTCACTGGCTCACTGTCCACAACCTGTTACAAGAGGTAACATGTTCACATACATAGATGCCATGTTTGTACAATAATGGCCTATTGCTAAAATTCGTGTCGATATAAAAACTACAAAAAAACACCCCAAGGACCTAAGAATACAAGGAAGACACATAAGACTCTACTACTAAACACTAGCAACATGTCCAACCTTCAACGTCTGCTGCTCCTCTTGTTGCTTAGCCTCAAACGCACGATCTCTACCTCGTCATGCATGACCACTATGTGAAAACCCACGGGGTGAGACCAAATGTCCTAGTAAGAGATATAACTCTCCGCCAATGTCTATTATAAGCATAGATAGAGTAAAGCAGGTAGATAACCTTATTATCAGGTTGAGCAGATTCAACTAAATGATATGCATTAAACTAATAATATAGATTAAGAAAATTAGCAAGTTACCACTGATTAGTGGAACAATTTATACTTTTAGCAGGAATATGAAGAACATGTATAATAGTTGATTTCTCGGACAACATTATAACTCAAGAAATCAGTACAAAGATAAGGCAAGGGGTCATCTGATGTGAATCGTATTTGACATTAAGCAAAATATACTACATAGATGCATTACTTCTCTAATTATGCCCTGAGGATTTGAATCGTACCAGCCAAATCCAACTAACCACTACAAAGTCAAAATCGGTGACATATAAAATCAACGGAAGTGCCAGAATCCATGATCTTTTCCTACACTACTCAGTCAGTTCGAGTCTGCACCGCAGTGACATATAGTCAAACTACAAAGACAAAAATGTATAGTCAAATCTATAGTCTTGTAAAGATAGCAACTCATAGTCAAAGATATGGTCCTATAAAACACCTACCCCACCTTGGTGCTGATCACGTCACTAGAAACCATGGTCCTAGCCAGTCTTGGTATAGGTCACGACGCTAGAAACTAGGGTATGTAACACAATTAGTGAGGTACAACTGTTGTTTTCCTCTATCACATCACATGCTCATCATCGAGACCCAACCGTAGTCATTTTCAAAACACTTGGGGTCAAGATGTCAAAGATATGTAGTCACTTGTACCTAGAAGACTCAACAATATGCACTTTGAGTTTCCCCTGGGAAAACCCATTTCACTATCCAGCAAAGTATTGACGCTGAAGATGGATCTATGGCACTGAGAAGCTACATAATTAGGTTTCACTTGATTAAATAGTATAGTTGAGTATCTTTTAGCATCAATCAAGTTACAACATATAAACCCTAAACAAACTCTACAAAGATAAAAGGATATCACAACTCTAGAAAATATAAAATGTATAAGGTGCAAATTTGTTACACTATCACTTGATACCACTGCCAACTCAAGGCCATCAAAATTATCATACTGTCATGGGATATCAATCCCTCATCACATCAATGGAGGATACAACTCAAACTAGGCCTTAAGCCTCAGCCAGGTCATAAGTCCCATCACACCATTATGATTTCAACATGCCTCATCAAGGCTCACATCCATCACCCTTTATCATATGATTACCACCATAACATTCACAAGCTATGATTTTCATTCAACCTACAAGGTTAGAACCATACAAGTAGGAGTGAGAAAGTATAATCACATGCTATTCATACCTGCAAGATCAACAAATACACATTCCCTAGAATTAAGGTTAAGGATGCACACATTGGCGATTAGGGTTTTGATTTCATTACTTGTCACCAAACCCTAGATATGTCAATTCCCACTTTCTTGGAACACATTAGGGTTTAACATTATTATGATAGGTAGGTGAGCATCATTATGTGTTTAGTATTATGTATTGATCACAAAACACCACTCATACATATGTAGAGATATCTCACATACACCCATGTGTAGTGACCGTCTTGGTCATCTATGGGTAGCGACCGTCTCCATAGGTATCTGTTGCAACCAAAACAGGTCACCACAAAGTGTAGCGACCAGCTACACTTCTCCTCATACATGCCTTAGCAAAAAATAAAACTAACACTCCTAATGTGACTGAAGAAAAACCCAGACAGATGTTGTGACCAAGCCTAAGCCAACAGGCGTTGCAACCAAACAACAATGTGTGTTGCCACCAAACCAAAGAAAAAGATATGTAGATCCCACTACACTTAACCCATCATTCAATGTATTGACCTAAACAAGGATCAAGGAAAACTACCAACCACCTGAATCACATGTGAGTGTTGATCATCAATAGTAAGGGGAAAAGGGCATGGCTGAAATAGGTGTAAGATACCAGGAAAACCAAGTGTCACCATGTCTAAAACTCATAGGTGCATGAACATTGAACTCTAGAAAAATTCTCCAAAATGATCAACCAAGAAACCAACTAGAAGAGAGAAGACCAAGCTTCAACCTCAAGAAACAACAATTCAAAACCTCAAGAAAACATAAGGGCCCAAACATAGCATGGTGATAAAACCAAGGATCATGGTGCATGTGAGAACATCACCTCCACATCACTTAGAAGTTGGGCACATGAAATTAGGGTTTAAGAAAAAGAGTAATCGACAGAATAATACTACAAAGTCATTAACCCTAGATCATGACAAACTTGTCTAGCATATTAAGATCACATTTTAGAGGTTAAAATAGTAACATGCAAGCATAATTATGGTGCAAATAATAGAAGAGGGAAAAGAGTTATATAACCCGCCTTAAAGAGAACTAAGCTCCAAAGACACAATCTCCAAAGAGAGAGAAAGAAGCTGCAATAAAGATCAACTCCTTGTGATTCCCAAATACATGTTATGCAAATACTTAGTAGTTACTGATACATGTTTTTGCTTTCCCCTTTTATGGTTGTTGTTCCTAAACCACCCAGGTATAGGTGATGTAGAAAATGATTATTCAAGAGAACCTTGAGTTGTGGACTTTGTAGGATAGCTTGGTATGGCTAGGTTGCTCTCTAGAATTGGTCTTGGGTAAAATTTCATATCTTTAATATATGTAAACTTCACATTTTAGGTGAGGAACAATGGTATATGGTATATCTTGTTTTAAATAGTTATGATTTTTTCTTGTTGATCATTTTTTTCTATGATACATATCATTTGGAAAATAATTGAAATACCTCCTTTACTTCATGCATTGTAGTATGTTCGGATTTGGATAGTTTCATTACCCAAATTGGTGATGAGTGGATCCCTCTCATGTCCCATTCCTTAAAACACGATATTAGAGCCATTTCAGTAGGCGAGTCTGACTATTTCCAATTATCCTCTATTATTCCTATGCATATGCCTCGATTAGGAAGTTACGTGATGCCATATAGAATAATGATGGAACTTTCATGAATCATGGAATACCAACTAGGGTTTCAATCATTATATAATTTGGTCATACCACTCCCTCAACCACATCCTTGTATGAGATTCAATTATGGTAACCCTAATCACCACTACCCTCTCTACAGTGATGAAAAGTTTCCCACATAAAAGTTTTCTCTTCTAATAATTTGTACCTATATTCTACTTTCAATGGTATTTTAGTATAACTACTATAGGGAGTAGGATATTGTAAACACTCTTAGATATTCTTTACCCAAGTTTCATCCTTAAACCCTCTCCATCTGGTCTTTCATGCATGCCTTAACTACATCAAACTTGAGATCTAATCATGGATAGATAACTAATTTGAACCTAGATTTAAGTTTTAGATTTTTGATTTTATCTTTTGTAAGGTGATACCTAAAATATCTACATCATGATAGGAAAGACATTGCCTCCAACATGTTGATTCTTCTATATAGTTTCCTCAAAATCTCTCAGCCTAGGATATTGAATACTACCTTCCATGAGTTACCATTTTCACATGCATTAGGGGTATATGAATAAAGTTACATGTTTTTAGTGAAGAAGATTAGGAATCCATAAGTATCACCTTAATGATCTAGGTAGGATACCTAGATGTTTCCCCTTAGGACATATTGTTACACAATTACTTAACAAGATCAAGTTATGAGTGCTCATATAGTTTCTTTGGTCTTATAAACCCTAATATCTTCTTAGGATATTCAGGTAACCTAAGGACTCTTGGATGTCATATGTCAAGGTTAAGTATTCTTGATATGGTCGATTACGTTCAAGGTGAAGTGGTAAATGACATGTGAAGTAATTAATCAAGATCTAGTATAATTTGGCTTCATGTCACTTAAACTATATCCCTCTCACCTAATGATATAAGTTACAGATTCTTTTAGTGTACCCTTCTAGAGTATGAGGGGTTTAGGTCCTCTTGGTAGAATGATATGGTGAATAGTGGTTGACTTGGTTCTCACATTGATTTTGGGGACAATTTTTCATCTTCACATTGCTTTTTTATTATTAAACATATTTTTATTGTTATATTATGTGTGCAAAAAGAAAAAGGACATTATCTACGGATAGGTGAACCAAGTCACCATGTATGAAGTTTAAATTGGTAATAGATCCCACTACGAAGAAACCTTTTATAAGTTGGCCAAACCCTAAAACCATAGACCCTAATAGAAGAGTAATGAGCATGGCATGTGGAATTAATATACACCCTAGTTAACTTACCCTTGGTATTCCTGTAGATCGTTAGTGGGGTCATAGACAAACCCTTTAAGGCCTGGAATCATACTCCATAGTAGCTTCAGAGAGCAATTAAACTTTATAAACGTGATAGATAATGCGCTAAGTAACCCTTGAGACAAATATAATTACCTCTGAATTAGAATAATTAAACTTTCTAATCTAAACATGATGATCACTAGCTGGATGAAATTACCCAATAAAGTACTTTACATGTTTTTAAAGCTGATAAAAATAATGAATTTACATGATGGCTAGAAATGGTAAAAACTAAAATCACATGATGAAAAATGAAGTAAATAGCTCCTTTTGATTATTTATGTCACAATGGACAAATTAATAAGTACTAGAAAGTAAATGTGTAACATCATTGATGTTTGGCATATTAATGGTCTAGGTTATGAATGGTTAGATTTTAGGTATGATATCACTTTTAAGGGGTAAGTCTTATAACATACCCAAATCTAGGTACATATCTTAACACTCCAATTTTCTTATGACTTTTTGATTATGTTAGTATGGAATCCTTCTTCTCTTATTTGGATGAAAATAATCCATGAAAATATCATGGTATGTAAAACAACCTTTTAAATAAGGATAATGGTAAATTAATTAATTTAGTCTTCACCTGGGGGTTAATTATACATATTTAGTAAGTAATTAATTTTAATATAAATTGGAAGTCCATCATTTTAAGCCAATCCAGTGAAAGGAAATAGAATAATACTAAATAATGTATCAAATTGATTAAGAGAGGTTTTAAATGAATTAATTAAGTAAATAACCTACAAGTAATGAATGAACTATCAAATATTTTCAAATGTAAAATAAATTTCAACATTGAGGGAAGGCTAATGGGATCTAGCTCTCCGCTCCTCCAAAAAAAGTCCAAATATAATACTTACATTTGTAACAAAACTATATATATATATATATAATTACTTTCAAATATTTAATGATAAAAATAGTTAGTCAAATCATCACAATGCTTTTTAGTTTTTTTTTAGTGAAGGTTTGAATCCTATTTTTGACATTTTTTTAGCTCATCTCAACATGTTTTTATACTAAATTTATATAAATACTTTAATTTCAAATTTCTAGTCAAACATATTCATCATATTAATCAACCAAACTTCATTTACTTGTATATGTTGGTGCTAGTTCAATACATTGTTATAACATTTTTGTCACATATCCTATTGTAGTGATTTTATGGACCCACCACTATGTATAGCTTGACTTGCAACGACCTTGTCTTATCCCTATAAAACACCACAATAAACTATACTAGGATCTTGTTCACAACCTTTAGACAATGACATTGATTCCCAATATCCAAGGAGTCCACCAAAACTGATGAAGAAAGCCATCACTTTTGCCACCATCATGGTTGAGTTTTTAACAAAAATACAACACCAATTCTTAGACGGCATATGTGGAACTTAAGATGGTTCATGTGTCCATGAAGGAGAAGAAAATAACTTTTCAAACTAAGTTCCCATTGGAAATAGCTCTAGACATGTGGATAAGAGACTACAACACCTTTGAGATCCCTCTTATTTTAAGTCTTGATTGAAGGAATGATGGATGGAATTCAAACTGTCACAATGAATTATAAGATTATAGTTCTTTCCTTCCATCTCATCTTAGAAAACTAATGATGTATTAATGAAAAATATGAAGTCTCAACAAAATTATATTGGTTAATGTTATATACATCAGTCTGATGAACTAATTGTTTCTAATAAAATTATGTCAATGTACATGTATATTAGTGTATTAGTAGATCAAAGGTTTTTTTTCTTTGGATTTATCTCTTGCACCTGTTTTGCCATAAAAATAACTAATAAATAATAGGTTAATATATATATGGTGATTATATCATGAGGTGTATGATACATGGAACTCGTGTAACTTGTGAAATGGATTAGTTAAACTATGATGAACATCAAGTTCTTGATGGTATATGTACTACTTTATTTATACTATCATATAGAAATATAGAAAAAATATTGTAGAATTTATATACCTAAAATAACCTTGTAAATTGAATGCTAATGACATTTTGTATAATATATGGGATTTCTTGAGTATAAACCTAGTGCATTGTAGTAATTAAATTTATTAATAATAGAGCCTAGGTTTCTTAAGGTGCCAATATATATCAGTGCATTATTAATAGTTAGATAGAAACACACAATTTCATTTACTAATAATCATATTAAACCTAAACATTCATAGTTTTCCATGTGTAAGAAAACCCCTAGAAAAGGATGCATGATATACTCAGACAATCAGAAGCAAATAGTGAGAAAATAAGGTTAAAATTGGCATACCTTTATCAAAAGGGAAATCTGGAAAGGAATATATTACATTAAAATATCAATTTTATGGATACCTTTATGTTTTAAAATATAAGAGTTAACTTAAAATCACATGTAATATTTCCTACAATATTAAATTCCCCATACAAATTGGACGAACTAAGGACCATCATGAAACTTCTATTGGTAAATATAATTCTTAATAAGACAACATGGAAAGTAGGAATGTTCAATTGAATAACAAATGTATATGTCAAGTGTGAATATCATCGAAGGAATAACCTAAAATGTCAATAAGTAATTATCTATGGGAGTGACATAGAACCTAATAGCTCGTACCTAATTTGTGATATGTATGTGACCATGAGTGAATTTTTTTTACCCTACCTTGAATGTATGCATACATGTAACAATAACTAGACATTCACACACACACACACACACACACACATATATATATATATATATATATGTATATATATGTGCATATATATATATATATATATATACACATATATACATATATACATATATACATAATGGATCATATGTTCACTTTATAAGATTAAAAATCCTAGTATATCATACTTCTATCAGAATTAGGATAAGAACTACATATTTGTCTTCTAGGCACAAAGACACATGTTCACTTTGATGTCACTAACATGCTTAATTGGTTTCTGGGATGAAAATATGATTTTGGTTATCCTTTGTTTTGGACATTACGTATGTGCAACTTTTTCTTAAATTCACGTATTCATAAGACTTTGAAAAAAAAGATTCTATAATGAGGGCATGTCAGTGCTATTACTTTTTCTTCTTATCTAAATTGTAGTTGTATGCCTTATGAGTTGCAATCATTGAAATATAATGAAAGTATTCATGTTATATTGGGTTTATAACCCCTAATGTTGTTCAGATTAATTATGTGTAGTGTTCACTATTGGACATATGCCTTTCTACCCCTATAATGCATGCTATTATTAGAATAAGTTAAGTATTGTAGATTCTTATGCATGATCATATTTTTAAGGACATCATTTTATATCAGGGTGTGCGATTCCACCTTAATGCATACAAGGGCGTGCTATTTCACCTAGTTTGTGTTATTCCACTCATACCCATTTTCTATGGTGTCTTGGTCGTATAATAGATACTTTTAGTCTACTTTACCTAGGTGTAATTGTTTTATTTTGTGGAGTTGTGGTTTGATTAATGACAAGACTCTATATAATCTCTCATTTATTTCATGCATAAATGCCTCAATCCCTCTCTTAATGTTATTGAGCATACCTACTTGTTAATCACCCATCATCTATCAGAACCCGCTCTTTTGGTACTCAGTTACCTTTTCATGCCCAAATTTTTACTATGCACATGCTCAATAGATATTGACACAAATTTCTGTTTCCCCCTTTTCTAGGTGTTTTCTCAAATTACCCATGTATAGATGATGTCTAACATGATTTAGGAGGACCTTGAATTATGGACTTTGAAGGATATATTAGGATGGACAGGTTATCCTCTCTAATTGGTCTTATGAATTGTCTATGTGTTGATCTAAAAAATTTATACCTAAGACATTGTATCCAAGGATTCTACATCAAATACAGTAGATGCTCATTTACATGGCTCTGTATCCAATGTTTACTGTTGGATCATGTGTTTCCCACATATTTAATGGAGGCCTTGTAGTGGAAAGATTAGATATCATCAAACAAGTGTCATGTAATACAAAAATATGTGGAAGATAATGTTTTCATGGAGTTCACTAAAGTGACATGAAAGGTAAAAAAAATATGGATGATATTAGGATATATATGCCTATACTTTAGGGTAAGTTGATAATAATTATGTGCATGTAAACATCCAAAAATAGGTGTTATAGACCATCATACACATACAATTTCATTTATGGTCAAGCAAATCAATAAAAAAATCAACAAAAAACATTTTAGAAATATATTTGTGAATGAAAATATTTCTTGTGTTAAATAGAGAATACAAAACATTGATCAATATGTTTTATAAGAAATAAACATTAATTATGTTTTAACTTTCAAGCTCTTTTCGGTTGTTTATGTGTCATAATTTCTCAAGCTTATTTAAGTTAACACTTTTTTACTTCAAGATATTTTATTTTTTATTATCATATAGAAGTTTGGTAGGTGTGAAATCTGATCTTAGGGGTGTCATATTATGCTATTATATATTGAATAAGGGTTCGATTAGATATGTTTAGTGAATTTATTTTCCTTTTGACACTCTTGTCCTTGAGCAAAGGAAACAACAACTATGGAGAGATGAAGAGTAATTTAAATTACATTATTTTGCTTGTCCAAGAAGATATTTGTTGATTTATTGACAAGGATTCATGAAGTGTGTATGTTAAATTACATGTTTGGAATATTAACATTCATCATGAATGCATCCTTCCATCGATATCTTCTTGGGCTAAAGTAGGTTATATTATATAATATGATATTAGTAGGGCATTATAGATTGTAGGAAGTAAATAAGCAACCAAGAAATTTAATTGAAATCCATTAGGGAAACTTTAGGGAACCATAGAAGTCAATAAGGTAAGTATCATAGGACTAACCACATACCTTTTCTTTCATGTAGAACCCATGCAACATGTACATTAGGCATATATACAAGCATTCATCATAATCAACCAATAGTATTTGCATGTATGTAGACTCTAAGATGTCAATAATCATTTTCAAAACACACTAATCACGGTCTAGTCTAGGGTTTATATTTCCTTGGTAATGAGATATCATTGGGTTTGATTTGAAACCTTGACTCCCGTATTGGTTGATCTAATGACTAAATAACCCTAACATATTACATGTAACCATGATTATTAAACCTACCATGTTAATGTATTATGAATATTTATATTAGATTATGTACATTAAGGTCATAGAAAATTACACCATCCATATTCAAAATCCTAATTACACATATTGAGGATTATTTACTCTTAGAAACACTAATTAATAATTATCACGATCATCATCATCTTGGATTCCCATCATATTCAACAACGTCATTATATTACCACAAGATAAGTAAAATAATTGTTTTAAGCATCATATTCATCAATCATAGGATTCCCATGTATTAATCACCACTTTATCATGTCTTTAGAACTACTTTTGGAACCATGATCATAATAACTTATATTTTATTCACACTCCTCACATCGTTTTGATCAATTTGCATATAGGGTTTTCCCTAATTTGGTCGTCCTATCAATTTCTACAACATTTACCAATTAAAAGTATAACTACCAATAGAATATCATCATGTCAGTGAAACTAACCCTTATTCACTTGTTAGATCAGGACGGGGAAAATACCTTTCTTCCCTTGCATCTTGACACGTGTAAAGGGGTAATATAGTCATTTGACTCTGTTTCATCCCCCTCCTCACGTAGGTCGACCCCACCCGATGAGTCGACTTCCAACACCTCTCTCTCCACCTCTTGTCTTAGGATGTTCGACACAAGGGTTTGGGAGTCTTCGTGAACCTTTGCCTAAGTTGTCGAGCCACAAGGCCAAGTCGAGGTGCTTGGGATGGGGAGAGGTCGAAGATGGAACCTGGTTTGTTTATATGAAGAGGATAGTAGATCCATTCCCCTGCCATGTACTAAAGAGAGGAAGAAGACTCTGGGCACTCTCAGTAGGGTCACATTCCTCCTTGGTCACTCAAGTGCTTCATGTTGTGGCTCAAGACCTCTTCGAGGCCTTCCACAACAACTGTCATGTTTAGGAGAAAAAAGGAGGATGAGGGTGACCTCCATGATTTGGTTGTCGCATGTGCGAGTGAGGGGTGCTCTATCCCATCCTCTCTTCTGGATGAAGTTTAGTGCCTTATATAGGAACACAATGGGTGCATGGGGGATGGATAGTAGGGTTGGGTTTGTCAAGAAGGATACCCCTATTTCGTGAGATTTTCTATCACTTTCTTATACTTCTTAGATAGACTACAAATTAGGAAAGTATTTGTATATTTCTCAAGATAAATCCTTTTCATATACAATCTTAGGAAATCCTTCTTTTTGGTCTTATACTCAATTAGGCAAGATTTTGGATCCAAACTATTACTTCGATCTTCAAACTTTCCTTTTTAGTAATTTTTGAAAATTACATAATTAATTACATTGATCAAAGAGTATCTTAGAATATTATGGATTTTCTTCTATAATCTTAGATTTGGATTATCTATCATCTAAAATTATTTTGGTTATTTATCATGGGCACGTAATACCTCTTTTCTTATTTTGTATCATAGGGACCCATATGTAAACATTGATTATAGAATACTTAAGTAAAATCATACCTATATCCAACCATTACTCCAATTGGTTGCCAAATTTGGTGTCAAAAGGATACCTCTAGATATTCTTTTATCTTTTTTCAGATTAGGGAAACAAAATTTAACTATTAAAAGAAAGTCCCTCTTACTTTCAATTTTCCATAGGCTACTAGGAGTGTCTTTTTGTGATAAAACTTGGAGGGAAAATCATTAATATCTTTTTAAACTTATATATGTATTTTGGTATTTGTTGGGATAACTTTTGCAAGAGAAACTTTCCCTTTATGTATTTCCTTCAAACAATTACCCACTTCATATAGAAAGTCCTTTTATCTCAAATTCTAGAATTTTCTTAGTTTCTTCATCATCTTTACATGCTCCAAAAACTTGATCGAATTATCCTTATTTGATGTCTCGAAATTGTGTTGCAAGACATGGTTAGCTATTTGCTTCCATTACTTATCTAACTTATAATTTATCTTAGAATCTTTTGAACACATCTGTATTATTCCATATTTCAATTATAGAACAAAAACAAAATCCAAAATCATTTATTTGTACACAATTCCTTTTATTTCTTTAACTAGTGTGACAAGGACCTATTTGAAAAGTAAATAGTATCATGGGCTTTACTTGGGCCATGGGTTAAATTCATGCCACAAAGTGGATAGTATTGTTATTCCATCAATTATAATTAGGGAATTTTCTTATCAAATCAAGTCTTATAATTTATAAAATCCAAATTTACCAAATTTGAAGATCTGACATTCACCCCTTCTTAAAAGGAATTTTGCCCCTAAAACTTAATTCAAATTATATTTTTATGAATGATAACTCTTATTAGCTTCAGATCATAGGTTTAAAACCTTTCTTGGATATCTTTAATATATTCTATTTATTTTCTCACAAATTAACATTTGTATTCAAATTCAATTTTAAGGTATATCCACAACCTCATTGATAGCATGATTTTATCACCCAATGATCACTTTATGATTTCAATTCTACTTTATAATTAAATTTTCATTTATGATTTCAATTTCTCTTGGTGACTAACCTTTTCACTAAAATTTCCCAGATATCATTCATAAAGGTGAGGTAACACCTCAAACCCTATATTATGACATTAAATTTCTACTCAGGTTTTCATTTTCACATGTCAATTTTTTTTAAACATAGCATGTGTTTTCCCAATCTCTCACACTCATAACAAGATGAAACAAGCATTTGGCTACAGTCCAAATACAAAGCTCATCCTATTCCAAGAGTAGAGATGGTGCTATCACGCATTCTCTCTTAGTCTAAGTTTTGTTTTAGTCACTCTCAACAATGTCTCCATACCATGAATACTCTTAGTTCCATCATTGTTTTATTATTTCATGCACTCATAGGTGAAAGTGATTTTCTGATCATCCTTGAGTTGATTCACAATCTCCCTTTAAGATTTTACTCCAAATAGCATTACATAACTTCTTGTATTCTTTATATCTACATATATTATCTCATTAGCCTTAGTCATTCCCTTAGATCTCTAGGGGTATAGGTACTTTCCGAGTGATCTCTTCTTGACCCCCAAGGCTTTTATGTTCTTATGGAGTGCCTCTCATATTATCCCTGTGGGCCTCATCAACTCATGAAGGCGGACAATCTCTTGATCCCATGGGCCTTGGATACACATGGATGGCTATCTCCTGATCTCATGGTCTTATGCACTTAGTATATGACCACCTCCTAACCCCATAAGTCTTATGTACCTTTAATCATCCCTACTTGATCTCAAGATTTACTTAGGACTCTACCCTTCCCAAAAGTTCTATTGAGATATCATAACTTTATCTCATAACACAATTTTCTTAAGGTTTTTTTCCGGTAACATTCAAGCATATTCTATCCTTTATAATTCTTCAAACCAGATTTCCTTCATCTCTTATGGTGGACATTATTCACTTTATGTCCCTTCATTGGGCTCATAGCAACCTTTCCTCATGTTCCTCAGAGATGGCATACTTGGTTTCAAAGTATTATACTCAAATATGAGCTTGCATGTTTCATATGTTTAATCTTTCAAGTTCTCGGTGAGATTGAAGGTTACCTCCACTCTAAAACTTATTCATAAACTCACTCCTCTAGAGAAGGTCCTAACCTAGGACAAGATAACACTAACACTTGGTAGTAACAAAGATAACAAAAGCATATTTGAACCGATATTTATAATATCACAAGAGGACATGTCTTTTAGGCATATTTTCCATTATATCATCCTTGCATTTACTACCTAAGAGTTTAAGGCTTTAAAGCGTTATGATTTACTACCAAAGAATTATATCATTATACAATGTGATCTACTACTCCATAGTTGGATCACTATTAAGTACTACCACCAAAGGGTTGAACTGCTTAGATACAAAGGAACTAATATATAATGTTTTATGTGTTCAAGACTATATATATAAATCTAACAAGATGGCATGCAAGAACAATTATTTCATCCATATTGTATTCCAATTCTATTGTACAAACCATTCCATGCAGTAGGCCAAGGAAGAGGTAAAGCATACCTTGAAGAAAACAAATTTAATTACCACATATTCCTCATGTCAACTACAACCAAAATCAATGTTTGTGATGAGTATTATCTCATTTAACTTTCACATATTAGGTTGTAGACTTTCTTAAAGGCTCCTCCTGAGATTATCTAGTTACTTCACATTATCATATTTCATGCATATGGATAGCCAATTATAGATGAGAATTATTAAACAATTTTAAGTCTTTCGTCATGTCATATCCATACATCACATCTCAAGGTGAGAAAAGTTTCATACATCTATTATATTATGTTTGTGATAAACAACCTTACATGAATAGTTTGCCAAACATATATCAAAGAGTCCAATTTAGGTTCCCTAACCCATTACTTGAGGGTGGTGCCATGCCCAATCTCTATGAGCTCACTAAACTCTATGAGTATTTTATGTACTAGCTTTGTCTTCCCTCTTTTGTTTAGGGTCCTAGGTCTACCTTTTTAACATCAATTATCAATTTCACAAGATCTAACCACTAAAGCTCAAACTAAACCAAAACATGATATGCCATTCTCCTTATATATCTCTACTCATAAAATATTCTTACCCAACTCTCTTTCTCATAAACAACCACTACAGTCTTATGTAGGGAACCACCAACAATAGCATGAGGCATCACAACGTACTAACATTTCTTACCTTCTTAGGATTTTCAAACTCTCTCCCTCACCTACATGGTAGGTACTCATATCATATTCACATATATTTAAGCAGCCTCTTTATCTATCTCTAGGGTTTGGTCCTCCAAGGACATCTAGGGTACAACAAGCCTCTAGGAATCATGCATAAAGCAATTCAACGCATTCACACAGGGGTAATCTAGTTTAGGACATATCACAACGAATATTTCTCATATTTTGGTGTTTTGGTTTTGACCTTCTCCCTTTCAGTCTCACTCTCTCTGGAGTTAACCCTATAACTGGTCCTTACACTAGAGGTCCCCGTTTGTAGAAGAGATTGAGGCTCTTTCTACTTTACATCTTAACCCTACTTAGTTTATCTTATCATGAAGAAGCATACATGCTTGCATCATCAAATCTTATGTCAAATCCTCAAAACCAAAGTCAAATTCTCAAACCTGACTGAGTTCTTCATTATCTCAATATACAGAACTTAGATCATATCATTGAAACTTATTCCATCTATTCTATCTACCATGTATTCTAACAAGGCCTTAGGAATCTAATCTAGAACTAATTCCTCTTCTAGCCTGATGTCACCCGATTCACTTAGGTGCATGAATACCTTATACATGTACATGAGTGGAGACACATTTTTATAGTTAGGGTGTGTCGCAGAACTGTTTGTTACCCTCATCCTGCCCCCACTGACTACCGAGTCAGTGGCAGTAGGGTTTGGGCACTCATCCATAGAATGGCACATAGTTTCACACAAGCAACATATATGAAAAAGGCAATAACTACAAGACAACAAGATATAAAGAAGGGATAGAGAAGCATGTACCCATTCTATACTCAAGCATACCCAATTGTGTTTCATTCAAGTCCAGAGTGCAGTAGATCTTTGGAAACTATAAAATCAATAAATAAAACATATTAATTCTAAAGCATTGAGTACGCTATGAAAGGGCAAGTAAACAGTTTAAGCATATAGTAAAAGTTGATTGGCTAGAACATGATAATAAGTAAGAAGCAAAAACAAGGCGAGCAAACTTAAGGACATTGTTTATACAAAGCATATTTAAGTTCATTTATCCATTGTATCAACATAGGCCTATAACCAACTTCCTCAAAGGAAGGGTCCGTAGGGTGCTCAAGATTAGCTACCCTTTTATCAACATGAGGGACCTAAATTCCCAAGTAAATGACCTAACCTTGTTTCATTCATGCCTTGTGTCCTTACCCTAAAAATTCAGGCATGTGTACAAGGTTATATAATATATTTATTAATATTATATTCAAGGTTCATTCAATATATTCAAGAAAAATGAACATACTAATCATAGGTAACAAGTAGTTCAAACAAGTATTTATCTAGCCAGTCATTCATACCAGCATACATACAAACAAGCCAATACCATAGTAGGGTAAAGAGAGTAAGCACACCTTATGAGTGAACAAAAGATTCTTGAGTAAGATCCTAGAGATTATCCAAACCAAGGGTACCTCGCAAGGAAAATATATAGCATGGTATCTTAGTTCACTTGGGTTTGAGTAAATAAGCATCATATGATTCATGTGGATGTTTCCCTAGATCTAGTTTTCACTTAGATCAATCATCATTTCCAAGGTTCCAAACATGTATGTATCGATTCAACATAGTACAAGTATCACCATCAAGTCAAATCATTTACATTAGATTAGATATAGAAGAGAGATCATTTTTTATTTGAAGTTAGGGGAACATGAGATTTGGTTAGTAAGGATTCACTTTAGAACAAGAATTAAGGGTCAATCACTTAAGTACTTATCATCACATTTAGGATATATTCGTGTATAAGGGTGAGTCATTTATGTCATATGAGTTACTCAAGGCAAAGAGATATAAAACATCAATCAAACAAGGCACAAAGCATCCCTTTACCTAATAATTTCAAGATTATAAAGTTAGATGATAAAAATTTAGGAAAAAGCTTAAGGCTTGATCAAAACACAACATCCATGTACATAAAAGATTCAGTATTAGGTCAAGATAATTCATGATATATCAAGACAGGAATTAAAGGTACATTACAATGATTCAAGGTGTAAGACAAGCTCTAATGGACCAAGGTTATTGATATAAAAGATTAGGATTAGTCATAAGTACTTCAAGGAAAGCATAAAACAACATGAGGATTGTCAAAAGAGTGCAAAAGTGTTACTTTTATCAAAAATAGGGGAACTAGGAGTACAAATAGGTATTATAACCAATTTTAATGGATAGACCTGGTTTTCGAGGTAAAAAAATCATATATCGCATGCCCCAAAAGGCCTAAGAGCTAATTTACTATGATTTTCCAAAGGAATTACCTAAATTAGGTCCTTTTGGACCGTTGGATCAACATTTAACAGTGGATTGGAGAGGGCAAGAGAGGCAGTTGTGGATGGCCTTTATAGGTGTTGGGCCTCTAGCCTCGCACTGGTGGTGACCTGGTCTAGTTAGGCTAACTCCAACCACCCACAACTGTTGACCACCAATTGTGGTTGAAGGAGGCTCATGGTAGCTCCAAGCGGTCCCCGAACATCGCCCGAAGCTCCCCACTATTGGGTTCAGATGTGCACACGGACATGGCCCCACCATTGAAGCAGTATGACATAGCTCTAGGAGGGAGATAATTCATCCATGATGGCACCTGCAAAACTACCGACCAAGACTTCCGAAGCCCCCCAATCCTCGGTCTGGACTTAGATGCGGTTGAAGGGGCTTAAGAAGAGAAGCCCTAATTCCCCCATGGCGGGGCTCCAGAAGAGATGGAGGTATAGGAATAGGTGGTTGGGGGCTAGTGTTCGGGAACTTAAGAAAACATGTGAAAGAGTAGGGAAGGTATTTTATAATCTAGGGAAGTGTTGATCTGGGAGAAAATGGCGTGAAAAGGAGGTGCCAAAACATGGAGTAGGCAGAGCTCGGCAACCTTTGCGCTAAGGAGATGTACATAGGTAGTAGAAAGCTTGGTGGCCGTTGGATGGAGTTTGGATCTTAGGCTGAGCGATCTAAGGTTCATATTTGATCGAGAGAATATAAAACACTTGGATTTCTGACATGGCAAAGTGAGGGAGGCCCTCCCCTAATTGAGTCATGCGTGCCCAATCAGGCCCAATTAGGGTCAAAAAATGACTTAAAACTAGGAGAAACACCAAGGTTTAAAAAGGTCATAACTTGGGCTTGGTTGATCTGATTGAGGTGATTGCATCGTTGGAAAGATAATGAATTCTCCACATCATGAAATGCATTTAGTAAAAGGTAGGGTTCATTTAATGGGTTCAAACTTGATTACAAGTTGATTACAGATAAAAAGCATGGCACTTAGTTCAAAACTCAAATTGAAGAAGGCATGTACAAGCACAAATTGATATTTATTTGAAGATAACTTATCAATTGAGGATCGAGTGACTTGAAGTCTTAAGATTAGGGGTGATGGAGGTTATTGAGTACATTAATGTGTCTAATGAATCAAGAGGTACACAAATTGGATGAGATAACATCTAGGTTATCACAGGACGTGCCTACAAGAGGAGACTAATATTTCTAGACACAACCTTACCTCATGGATTAGGGTTTTATATTAGCAGATATCTTTTCCCCACTCTTGGTTTACCCATCTCAAATCGGGACACCATTCGTAAAATTTGTACTAAGGGTTTTCCATATTGTCCTTGTTATGTAACCATTGAATTCCTCTGTTTCACGTGTATATTCAAACCCTTCACATGAATCATTCATGCCTTACTCCACGTACTTTCACACATTGATAAACTAGGATATCCAAACTCATTGTATTTTCTCTTTCCTCTTTCCATTTCTTAGGGTTTATATGGGTAGGGTTATTATTTACCCACACTACACCCATTACCTAGGATTAGGATTTTAAGGTTAGGGTTAGAAACTACACCCTACACCATAGGATTTTTGATATCCCTTGACCCACGTAGGGGTCTTTCTAAACCAACCCTAACTCCATCTAGAGTTTACCCTTGCATGGAAAAACCCATGGAACCATTTTTCTTTACTTCATCATTATTTTTGCATTACATGTATATTAATTGGTGGAGGATGCATTAATCCTACTTCTTCTCAAAACCCTAACTTAAGATGAGGAGGGAAGTATCTTTTTGGGTTTATTAAGCAAGAGGATGAGAAGTTGATGAAATCTTATATGAGAAGACTTAGACGAGACATTACTTCAGGAAAACCGTAGATTCTGGCCAAGCTGGTATCACATTGGCTAAGGGAGTCCTCGAATACCAACTTAATGGTGCGAAGGAAAATATTTCCATCCCCCAAAACCATGATACATTCTAGACACCATTACCATTATGTCATGCATTAATAATTTTCCTTTTATTTCTATAAATTTCTTGAAATTATAAACTATTAAATAATATATGCAAAATTTGGAGTCCTGATATCAAATGTAACAATCTCACTTTTAGCATCCCCAAAGAAGGACCTTAAAGTTGAGAAACGTTACCTAAAATTCCCAAGATCCATATTTTAACAAATATATAATAATAGTGAATAATTTCCATTCATTAAAATATCATTTACATGTTGCTCCTCTAGGGAGTTACATGAAACAAGGAAATCAAAGGTACAACATAAAGTAAATCTAGCTATCAATAATCCTCCAATAGACTTTAAGTATCTTGTCTTTTGGTGTCTTCTTCTCTCGATATCCATCTTTCATATTAATTGCAATTTTACCTAAAAGGTCATTAAACAAAAATGTGGCCAGCATATTTCTACACTGAGTATGTGGGGGAACAAAATATTCACATGTAAGTGTAACAACATAAACAACCATAGAAGCAATTATTATTACATAATTGAACATGCATTTTCTATTATAACTTCTCAACCCTTTTTTGATCAATCTCTATGGTATACCCACTATATTGGGATATCCAAGTGTCATACTCACTCACTGGGATTATTTCTATGATTTATCCACTCGTTGGAAATAATCTCTACTTGTCACTTGTTTGGGGTATTCATAATGTCAACTCACTCACTAGGAGTATTTAATGATGTACCCACTCTCTAGGGGTAATCTCCATAATTTCCATGCATCCATCCTTCCAGAGATAGATTCTTGGAATTGAGCAAGTTATATTCACTTAACATGATATTCATAGGAATTTATAGATTGTAGGAAGTAAATAAACAACCAAGCAGTTTAACTACAATCCATTAGGGAAAGTTCAGGAAACCACGAAAGTCGATAAGGAGATTATTCATAGGCATAACCACATATCTTCTCTTTCATGCAGAAATAATGAGACATGTACTTCAAGCATATATCCAAGCATTCAACATAATAAACCAACAATATATGCATATTTGTATATTCTAAGGTGTCGCTAATAATTTTCAAAACATACTAATCATGGTTTAGTCTAGGGTTTATGTTTTATTAATATTGAGTTATCAATAGGGTTATGCTTCAAAATCCTGACTCACATATTCATTTACTAATGACTAAGGAACCCTAATTCACATTAAGTGTAACCATGATTAACAAATCTATCGCATGATCATATTATGAATCCATATATCAAATTATGTACATTAAGGTCACAACAAATTACATCATTGATGTTTAAAATCCTAATTACACATGTTAATAATTATTCATTCCTAGAAACCCTAATTATTAATTATAATGATCATCATCATTTTGGTTTCCCATTATATTCAACAATGTCATTATATTACTACAAGATAAGTGGATTTCTTGTTTTAAGCACCATATTCATCAATTCTAGGGTTGCCATGTATTAATCACCACTTAATCAAATATTTAGCACTACTTTTGGAACCATGATCATAATTAGCACTCAATTATATTTTATTCGCACTCCTCTCATCTTTCTGATCGATTTGCATATATGATTTCCCTAACTAATTGTCCTATCAATTTCTACAACATTTACAAATTAAAAGCATAATTTCTAATAGAATATCACCACGTCAGCGAAACTAATCTTTATTTCCTAGCAGACTCTTCATTGGGAAAAATACCTTGATGCCCTTGCATCTTGAATGCACGTTTAGGGTAAAAGAGTCATTTGACTTGGTTTCTTCCCCTTCCTCACATAGGACAACCCATGCCCAATGAGTCAACTTACAAAACCACTCTCTCCACCTTCCATCTTTGCACAATTGGTGGAAGGGTATGGGAGTATCTGCACACCTTTGTCGAAGTTGGTAGGCCACAGGGCTGAGCCGAGGTGGTTGGGACAGGGAGAGGTCAAAGATGGAACCTATTTTGCAGATACAAAGAGGATAGTAGGTCTATACTCACGCCATGTACTAAAGAGAGGAATAAGAAGACTTTGGGCACTCTCAAGAGGGTCACATTCCTCCATAGTCACTCAGGAGCTTCATGTTGTGGCTCAAGACCAGCTTCGAGGACTAGTACAAAAACTGTCTCATTTAGGAGAAGAAAGGAGGATGAGGGTGACCTCCAAGGTTTGGGTTGCTACCTGTGTGAGTGAGTGGTGTTTGGTCCCATCTCTCTGTTGGATGAAGTTATTCAGTGCGTTATATAGGCAGACAATGGGTGCACTGGGGAGGGATGGAAGGGTCTGGTCTGTCAAGTAGGAGAACCTTATTTGTGTGTGATTTTCTCTATTCACTTTCTTATACTTTTTAGATGGAACTTTATAATAGGAAAGCATTTATATCTTTCTCATGATAACCCTTTTTCCTATAAATCTTAGGAAAACCTTCCTTTTGGTTTTATACTCAATTAGGCGAGATAGTGGATCCAACAATTACTTCAGATTCTCTAAACTTGCCTTTTTAGTAATTTTTGAATAATTACATAATTAATTACATGAATCAAAGAGTATCTTATAATATTTTGGGTTTTCTTCCATAATCTAAGATTTGTTATATATCATCAAAAATTATCTTGGTTATTTATCATGGGCACGAAATACCCTTTTCCTATTTTATATCACAGGGAGCCATATGTAAACATTGATTGTAGAATACTTAAGTAAAATTGTACCTCACTCTCATCTTTACTCGAATGGGTCCCAATATTAAATCCTTTCTTTATAATCTTGTAATATTGTATTGTGCCATCTAGACACTCTTTTCTCTTTCTTCTAATAAGGGAAAACAACATTTAATTATTCTCCTCCTTCTCAATTTTCCATAGGCTACTAGGAGCTTCCTTTTGCGATGAAACCTGGAGGGAAACTCATTAATATATTTCTAAACTTATATATTTTTGGGGATTTATTGGGATAATTTAGAAGGAAAAACTTCCCTTTATGTATTTCCTTAAAAAATTACCCACATCATATGGAAATTCCTTTTTATCTCAAATTCTAGAATTGTCTTAGTTTCCTAGTCTTCTTTACAAGTTCCAAAATCCAGGCCTAATTATCCTTACTTGATGCCTCAGAGTTGTATTGCAAGACAAGGTTATCTAATTGCTTCCATTAATTATCTAAATTATAAATTATCGTAGAATCTTTTGGAAACTTGTGTATTATTCTATATTTCAATTATCTAACAACTTCCAAAGACAATATCATTTATTTTTGCACATATTCCCTTTACTTTTTAACTTGTGCCACAAGGACCTAATTATAAAGAAAATAGTCATTGGGATTTACTTGGGCCTTGGGTTGAAATCATACCACAAAGTGGATAGTACTATTACTCCATCGATTACAATCAGAGAATTTTCTTATCAAAACAAGTCTTATAATTTATAAATTTCAAATTTACCAAATTTGAGGATATAATAGTGAAACAAAGTCTCACTGAGATATAAAGAATATATGCATTGTTCTTAATATGCATTTTATGGTTTATATAATGAATTAAGAAACTATATGCTTCTACTTCCCGAAATGAAGTATTTGGTACTATAGGGCCATTTTGAAAAGGCTTTTGTCCAAGTGGGGCAAAACACTCTAACAATCTATGCATGCTCTATAAAAAGAAATCGGAAACCCATCCTCACATCTTCTTTAAGTGTGATTTCTCTCTCTATCTATGGAGTAGACCTACATTCAAATATGAATTGGGTGGACTTCCCCATGCTAATTTGGATGAGGCTCTATTGTGGTTGTTTCATCACACAAGATTCAAATATAGTCTGAGAAGCATTATGGGTCTCATCTTTACTTGCCTTGTTTTTTACTTGTGGAGAGAGAGCAACAATAGGACGCATGGTAAAAGGGGCTTTGACTCCCTTAATGTTTTTGACAAGCTTATTAATAGTTTGTTTTTGTTTTCCAAAGGTAACCCATGAATCCTCATAGGGGTGAGTCATGGGGGTTTGGTGATGTGGGGTCTGGCTTAGACCTTTGTATAGTATATGGAGATTTTGTTTTTCCTCATATGCACCTTTTTATGAGAAAGTAGTAATATTTTACCATATAAAAACTATATGCTTCTAAATGTATTTGAGCCAAAGATATGGTAAAAATTAAAGGAAAGGCATATGTACCTTGAACAATAGAACAATAAAGAAAATACAATGTTCAGACTGAAACATAGTAATGAAGGAAATATACATGTCTTGATTTAATATTATTATTAAACCCTGGGTAGTTGGGATATACCTTCCAAACTATGGGCTAGTGATGTTGAAGTCCCCTACTCACCTTTGAGGATCTTAAGAATATCCCTTCTCAATAAGATCTTGCCAAACCTCCAATAGGGGATTATAACATGTAGGATATCATAACCATGAGACCTACATATACCTATGAGTCCTACATATAAATATAAAGAACATAATAGGTAAATGGGTCACATAACCAAGCATATCACATACATAACAACGTCTTTCAATTAACATATCACACATTTCACAATCACGTCGGCAAAATTGTCATACACAACAATATGTATAGCCTTGCCACACTAATATAAATGGTTAATTTCAAGGGGACCACACCTCAAGTAGTTTCTTATTAATATGCATACAACTAATATATTTGAATCCAAGTACATCATCGCAATTCCTATATCTCTACAAGGGTACTCATTTCTCTACCTTGACTTCCAAACACTGGGGTGGTTATATGGTCACTAGGGTACTACATGAATTAAGGTTTCACTAATAAACTAATCCAATTTCATTGATCAATAAATTAAATTTTGTTTCATCCTACTAAGGATTATACAAATACATAATTAGAAACAAAAAAAACCTATTTCATGTGTAGCATGCATATATACGACCAAATATTCAAACATTTTAGTCATGTAAAGGCCACATAGAAAAAGGGGGCTCCAAAGTCACATTCAATTCATTAAATATACATTTATAATAGTAACTAATATTTGTGAAAAATTACCTTCAATAATTTCATTATATGCGTTCAATATTGAAATAGTGTTTAAAATGGGTAGATAGCCCATCTTAAAGAAAATTATATGTACAATTTATGCACATGTTTTTAGTACTATTTTGTAGGCCATTTTAGGAATTGTTTCATGGGTAATTATCTAATATTCACAAATTTAATGCATCTTTTTCCTAAAATTTTATGATAACTTTTGTTCATTGTTTTATGTATTTTAAATGCAATCTATTTGAAATTATATATTTTATAATATCATGATTTATTGTTTTCTTTATTGTAGGTAAATCAACTATAGAATATAGAAGGTTGGCACCACCAACATCATTGTCTATATCACCAAAATAGAGAAAAAGGTACAAATTCATAGAGTCATCTCAGTGGCATCGACATGGGACTAGATATCACTAAGATGTCAAGCTGGTGCCACCAATTGTCAACTTGGTGCCCTAGGAAGAAGGATCAGAAAGTTCAAAGATTCTTACTTAGTAGCATCGAGAAAGTCATTTTGAGTCGAAAAAATGTCATCTCAATGGCACCAACTTCCAAACGAGTGGCAATGCAATTTTCCTAGTGAATCACCAATTCAATGTCATGTTGAGGTGCCTCATAAAGTTTCTTACCAACTACGAACACCCTACCACCCCCAAACCCAAGGTCAAGTTGAGATCTCCAATAAGGCTTGAAGATAATTTTAGAGAAAACTGTCTCAGAAGAACCAATTGGAGCATGCAACTTAATGTTTCCCTTTGGGCATATAGGACCTCTTTTAGTACTCCCATCAGTATGGTTAATTCATGGTATGGCATGTCACTTGCTAATAGAATTAGTACATAGGGCTATTTGGGTGCTTAAGAAGTTAAAATGTGATCTATCTTTTTTAGGTAAACAACACCTATTAGATTTGAATGAATTGCATGGAACTATATTAGATGCCTATGAGAATGCAAGACTATATAAAGCACATACAAAGAAAAGCATTGATAGTCACATTCTACATGGGAAATTCCATATCGTGCAACATGTGTTATTGTTCAATTTGATGATGAAATTTGTTTGGTGGAAATTGAGGTCTACATGAAGTGGTCTACCCCCATGGATCTGTAGAGTTGAGAGATGGCTTGGATATTTGTATTACTAATGTCCTTTGATTGAAGCACTATTGTGGAGGGGAGATAGTTCACCATGAAGAGCTTAAGAAATTGACTCTCATTTGATTTTATGTGACTTGGTTGATCCTACAACTTTAACCAAGAATGTTGGATGGGAGGCAACACAATGTTTAGTTTCATTTCACTAGATTCAAATTTGTATTTTTATCCTTTCCTTTGTTACTAGTTGGGGAGCTATTAAATGATGCTTGATAACTTTCTCACATGTGTAGGCACAAACAAAAGTTGGTACTACTGATTCTTAACTTGACGGCACTAATACCACCTCAGTAAGAGAAGGTTAGTTGGAACACCATTAGTTAGTACCACTTACTCCGTGTTGGTATCACCGACTTAGATCGATGATTTAATGATGCTACAAGTAAATTTAAGGGGCATAGAGTCAATCCATAGTACCATTCATAATGCTACCCGTTAAGTACTAACATAATGAGCAAATTCTTAAGATATTTTGGTACCACTGACCTCCTGGTCATTGGAACCAACACCACTAATTTTATTTAATGAATTTTTGCAGGAAAACTTTGGTGGTGATGACTTCGGAATTGGTACCACTAACTTTCATTTACATTCTTATCATCCCTAGTGTAGTCCCTTATAGTAAAATTGTGGTGGAACCCACAACCTTGTTGGTACCATTGATATGATAGCCTAAATTAACATGATTCTCTAGGTAAATCTCATTTCAGCACCAGTGACATCATTTATTATACTTATTTATTGGTCATTGGAGGATGCACGCTAAAATAATGAGGGCACTAACATGCCATCTAGTATCACTGAGACTGAGATGAAGAGAAATTTGTGGGCTCCAATCCAATTGCAAAAAGACTACAAATCCAATGGAAATTGAATGGCAATCCACAGTTTTTCCAAAATTTGGTACCACTAACTCAAGTTATTACCACTGACATGAATGGATCTATTGATTAATGCATATTCATCCTAGGTTTAGATGCATTATTAGTCTATTTTAGCATTCATATTGCTTAGTTTTCCTCTAGAATAGCTTTGTGTTGATCTACTTAGGTTTTTATGCTTATTTGTAGGAATTTGATACTTTTCTTGACTCCCTTTATAGGTTTTGAATTCTATCATTATGCATCAAGTTTTCCTGGGGGGGGGGTCCCTCTTATAGAAGGTATATTGATACACAAATTTACCTATCGATCGACATGCCAATCAACATCAAAATTGATGAGCAATCAAGAGGTCAACAACCTTGTCAACCTCCCAGCTCGACACACTCGATGATCGATATCCATATCGAGCTCCTTGGTCAATATTTAAGAGGAACAACACTCAGACTCACTGATAATTAAGGTCAACATACAACTCATTGATAACTGAGGTCGAAATCCATGTCGACCCCTCTCCTCAACAACATCATTGGCAAGCAACCAACTAGAAATCAACCATCGATGTACTACCATCGACACTTCTGTCAATGACCACAACTGCCTGACACCCTTGTCGACCCTTAAGGTTAATAGTCTCATGGACTGAAAGTTCAAAAATCCATCGACCGACATACCCATCAACCGAAAGCAAATGGTTGACACTGATGGAAATAGGTCGACAACCTCGACCCTATAAATAGGCCCCTTACGCAGCCATACAACTCATCTTAGAAATTCTGGAGATAGAACACACTGAGAGGATTCTACTGAGATCAGACAAAGGATGAGAACTATCGAGCAATCGGGTTCCATCAACCTAGCTTGGCGAAACCTATCGACCTCAAGAATAGATCGACAAATTTCTTTCATCTGCAACTCTAGGCCTTCGATCTCCCTTCTAGGGCCACCGATCTCTACTACAAGATGTTGTCCATTCCCCTACTTTTGTTATAAGCCAGGATCAGTTCTTGTAAAACAAAGGAAGAAGGATGTCAATCATCACAAACCAACACGAGCCGCTTCTACCACCATCATGACCATGATAGTGTCCTCTTCCTCTTCTTGTGATATTAATCTCACCATGTCGAGGGAGTAGTCTTTTCATAGTGGTGTGGGGACTAGCCCCACTACCCATTTCTTGAAATTTCATTCATGTTCCAATTCTTGTATGAACTCATTTAATTCATAGCTAATCATTTATTACAAGTTTTTTTATATTTATCACCTACTTCACATGATTTAATATAATCTTTTACTGCGAGAACTTCAACATTTAAGATTTGAATACCGATTAGCTGTGGTTGACATCCTGACAAGAACTTCTGACAGAAAGTCTTTGGAATAGTGGATACATGATCCGTAAGTAACAAGTCATCGAGCTTACAAGGATATCTACTCATGAAAGTTTCTGACACCAAAAGGGGAAACTTGCATAACTCCAATTATATCTTCATACAAGTTTGAATTTGAATGATTGTGCATATTCAAGTAGTGGCGGTGAAACCTAGTCTCACACTAGTATTTCTATCCACTAATAAATAGACCCTTAATCTATCTGTTTTTATTCTTACAATCTTATATTAATCAAACCAATCTCAACTCTTGTGATAAATACTAGTTCTTGATAGGTTACTTGGATTAGATAATTCTTAAAAACATTGTCTCCTGGGATTCAATCTTCAACTATATTGAGATAAGATATGTCTGCTTGTGGGTGGCATTATTGCACTTTGGTTTTGGTAAACTCTAGGAATTATATTCCTAGAGAATTTGTAGTGCGATAATAATCCATGTGATCTATGTGTCAAAACTTCATGCAATCACAACTTTTGACACCAAATGTAGATACAAATAGCACATGGATAAGAGTGAATGTTGTTACCACCGATATCCAAGTCGGTGGAACCAACTTTTCACTGAGAAGGTGCCTTCTTCCTATATAAGGAGGTGGATTCTTTTTTATTTTTCACACCTTATGCATATGTGTTTGGAGAAATGTTCAATAAGATTCTCTAAACACTTCTTTGATGAGAAACCACTACACAGAGCTTTAGTTGTTCACTTCCTTCCTCTCAGTGGAGAGCAAGAAACCATGTAAAGAAGGTTCTTAATCTATAGCATCTTCATCCCAACTCATCCCCAAGCTACATTTGGAGCTTGGAAGTGATGACTAAAAGAAACACTACAAAACATGAAATGAAGGCTACCCATTATGCTGACATGGCCTTTATTGAGGAGTTTGACTTCACCGACAACATGTTCAAGGTGTGTGCGTGCCAATGTTTGACAACCATTGGCCCCTTCCTAGGTCGATGGAAAATATAAGTAGAGATCACACTAGAGTACATGGCCTCATCAAAGGCATGCTTCCTTTCACACCACAAGAGGAGCAATAAGTCAAAGGCCAATAGGTCATATTCCAATTCTACAATGCCACCCATGATCTCACATCAGAGGCATTCAATGCCATCTTCAAGTGGGACAACCATGAAATGCATTGTTTCCCATATGATTTAGACCATTCTACATGGCATAAGATAACATGGATGTCAACCCTTTACCAGTTGGCATAATTCCAGCACCACCACATCGAACACCCTTTTTCCTAGTTGTTGCACAGACTACTAACAAAAACCTTTTTGAAAGATCTACATTGGGGAAAGGGAAGATAGGATACAAAGTTGTATGTGCTAATAAGGGAGTATGAAGGTCAACCAAAGTACATTGTTCTTCAAAACTGCATATTAGCAAGATAAAAGTGAAAGGAGGAAACTTCCCATCCACATCAAAAGTCTAATCATGAGGATCTCCAGTTTTCCAACCTCTACCACTCCTGTATCCAACTAGTGAGTCAAAGGGATAATGGAGTTTAGACACCTCTACAATTCCAAGATCTTCACTTAGTGCATGAACTACATTTATGCCATCTTCAAGATGGGTGAGTAAGCTCTTCCATATCATGTATCTGACATCACTGATCTAGAATGCCTATGTTGGCTAGATGATGATGTGAGAGGAACTTATTATGAACAAGAGGATGTTAGTGAGCCAGTTGACAATGACAACAATGAAGAAGTCAAGGAGGTTTCAGTTGCACCAGTGAAGACTTGAAGGAGGCCACACCATGTATCTAACATCACCGATCTAGATTGTCTATGTTGGCCAGATGATTATGTGAGAGGAACTTATGAAGAGCAAGAGGAAGTTGGTGAGCATGTCGTCAACAATGACAATGAGGAATTCATGGAGGTTGTAGTTGCACTTGTACAGACTCAAAGGAGGCCACATCATTTGCTACACTACCACAATGCATCTTCCTTCACCCATACTCAACCTTAGGAGGGACTATAATCCTTTATGGGCATGTTCAACATGCTCAATTATGTCCAAAAGGGCCAGCAACAATAGTAGACAATGAAAAATACGATAGAATTGTATCAAGAGAGGATCTTCCAAAACCATGAGCAAGTTTACACACACTACAAGGTGATCATTTCCAATGAATACATTTTAATAAGAAACTAAGAGAACATCCATTTGGACATGCAACCTATGGATTATAGCCAGAAGCCTCTCTATGACCAGTATTAGAGCTAGTACAACTTTTCCAACTACCCACAACTGACATCGATGTCATCCCATCCACCTCAGTTCATTAGCACACTCTATCCACATTTGTCTCTAGGAACTTTCTTTTTTCCTGATGCCTAAGTATATGGTACACTCAGTCCACCTCTAGGTTTTGCATCTCAATAATGAGGACATTATCAAATTCATGTTTTGGGTGGGGTACAAAATGAGATCTATCATACATATTTGTATCTTGCTTTTTGTTTTAAGTATCCTTATTTTAGTTTCATGCTTGCTTTTCAATTCAGTTTTTCCCTTGTTTCATGTAATCCACATCTATCTAGTGTAAAGAGAATTTAGAATTAAATACTCACATTAATCAATTGAAGTTATAGTCTTTATGTCCTTAAAAATTGAATATGGTTGTTTAAGAGTACATTGCATTAGGAGTTGAGTGGAATATCCAGTCTAAAGACATATGTGGCAAACTTGACACCTCATTCTAACCTTGGCTTTTAAAACAAAGACTGTGGTTGATTCCAATCTAACCAAGCAATAGCCTGGCCTTTTATGTTAATCTAAGAATACATTTTGGATCACCCTACTACATGAGTTTATAGAATAGAGACGTACCATGGTTAAGATGATTGTATCTTCTTGTCACACAATCTCGTCCACCATAATTTCATACCATCACTACAATAGGATGAATACATGATTTAAGTCATTTTTCCTTATTGATTTCTACATGACATGATAGGTATCATACAGTTTTAATTTTTCATATGAACATGAAAAAATAGTTGCATTCATATTTTCATTATTATAAAGTAGCTTGCATAACAAATATTACATAACATTGTGCACAAAGGTTTCAATATATTTTCTCCCACATATTTTCTGAATTAAGAGCATAAAAACATTGTACATTCTTACTCCTTCTCCAAGTTTAGTGAAAAGTTCTAGCTCATATATCATTCACGTACACGCTAATTTAGGTCTCAAAAAAGAAAAAAATAAGGAAAAAAGTACAAATGGAAAAAATTAGTATGGAGAAAAAGGATTTGAAAACATATTAAATCTTTTTAATCGATCAAGAATATAGACTGTGAATTTTTTTCTTATATACACCTCCACATGTACATCTTAAAGATGAGGCATCCACAACATGCACCATTTCCTTAGAAACATTAAGCATTGAGAGACATTAGTTACAATTGCATCCATTAATTTGGTGCATCATTTTTTTTATTGCATAAATAACATGATGTATGTGTGAATCTTATTCCATGTCACCCATTTCATCCACCTATTTCTATGTATGATATGCTACCACAATCTATTTATTTCCCTTCTTTCATGAATATTCAGAGAATGACATGCACTTATATGATATTTTTGAATAGACTAGTGTGGATAGGGAGATTTTGTAATACACTCAGCATATTTTGGACTTTCCATGATATCTCTCTACTTCAACTTATTTTTGTGTTAAGCATACTAATCTTGGACATTTTACTTTTTCATAATTGTTTTCTTGTGTAGAAGTTGCTTTCTCTGTGATTGGAGAGGGACAGTTCGAGTACATTGAGTCAAGGATGGTTTTGATGATATAAGTTCATGTATGTTTCTTTATTTTGACCAATTTAATCAAATTCAAAGAAGTCTTGTGCGAGGACGAGCAATGTTCAACTTTAGAGGGATTTGATGTGCATGTTTTACTACCCTTTTGTGGACTATTTTAGGCATGTTTCTAGGAAGTTCTCTAATATTCACCTGACCTATACATATTTTTCCTACATAGCATGTAATATATGTTTGCAACAATTTTATCTAATTTACTTCTTTTGGTTTGAATTATATATTTTATTATTGCAAGATGTATTATTTTATTTATTACAGACAAATGAAGTACAAATTACAGAAAGTTGGTACCATCGACATGGATAAAAAGGGGAAAATTCAAAGATTCATACCAGAAGTAGCAAGATGGGACTCAATACCACTGAGAAGCCAAGTTAGTGCCATGGACGGTCAACTCTGTGGTTTTGACAAGAAAGATAAAAAATATTGGATAAAATCTCACTTCCATCGACATTCAGTTTAGTGACAATGAGATAGCCCTACCTGAGTCAAGCAAAATTTCATCTCAATGGGATGGACTTCTAAGTCGGTGGCACCAAGATTTTACTGATGGCCATGGTTAACAAAGGAACATTCAATAGTTTATTGGATAAGTTGTGCTTTATCATCTTTGGTCAAAGCCTATGAGGATGACCAAAAAGATAGCATCAACTTGAAACAGAGGGGATTGGGACATGGAGATGTGGAGTAGGGATCATATTAGCACCTCAGAGGAGAAGTTAGACTGCCAAAATGTTGTTCAATTGCAACATTCTTTAGATAGGATCATCCTCACACTTGTCTACATGGATTTTTTGCATTCTTTATGTTTTTCTTCTTCTTGAGTCCTTCTTTTGATCACATTTGAGCATGAGGGGCTAAACTCTCTATTCTTTTGATAATAGCATTGTGAGGTCGATGGTCTAGAGAGAGATCATTTCATTTATACTTTTTTATTAACATTGCAAGGATAGATTTGCAATTAGGTTAAATAATGTGATACACTACTAGATTGGTAGGACAAAGTACAAACATCTATCCCAAAGAATATAATATAATTTAAATTAATTGAAGAGATCAGATGCATACATCACCCAATGGTGTATATCCTAAATATCCAATTAACTTTATCTTCAAATCATTTTCATTATTTCTTATTTAATTTCAATTTTGATTTACTCAACACAATCAATTCTTTATTTTGTTATAGATGATATATTTTAGATACTATTATTCTTTATTTGTCCCAATTCCTTGATATCGTTAAATTCGGTCTCTTTGAGTCCCTTTACTTCTCTTATACACTTGTGTATTACACATACATTTAAGTTTGGTTAACAATTCAAAATGTTCAACAACATAGAATTAATAAGTTTCAATAGTTTTCATTTTAAAATAGACAAAAATAGTAAAAAGGTTGATAATCCTGAAGCTATCTAGGTATTAGCCAAAAAACCCATAAGAATATCATATTTATCTCATCTAATATGTACAAAGTGAAATTTATGGTTTGATGTAGGAGTTGCATATCATTTACTCAAAAAGATGACGAATAACTTGTCTTGCATGAATAACATGATTCCTATCGAACAATAATGCAACCCAACAATAAAATAAAAGATTTTCATAAATGTCAACCTTTTATATCTCAAGCTCCAAATAGACCAAAGAACATGAATAGAATATATTTATAGGAGAAACATACCTATTTTCACAATGGATGATAGAAAACTTCAATCAAGAGAGTAAAAAGAGAGAAAAAGGTAAGAAAGTGTGAGAAGTGATGGATTGTATTACATGGATTTGAGAAAACAATGTTTATATAATGATTATAGACTTAATCCTTTAAAAGAAATCTAGATCATCATTATTCACAAGCTCATCCTCCAAGAACACTATCCTCTAGATAGAGAAGCATGATTTGGTTTCAAAAAAATTTAAATGAACACTAGGGCCAAAGGGATCACATATTCATAGGCTTGGTGGAATTAAAGTTTATATAAAGGTATAAATAATGCATTTTGGGATCTCTCATTGACAAAAAAGGCCAAAACACGGCCTAAAGCACCCACATCATCCTACTAAAACATGTATCACCTCTAGCCCTGCCAAAAGCACCCACTTCTAACTCCAAAAAAAATCACGAGGCATCCAATGGCCCAAAGTGGTCACTTTGGTTTGGCCTCATAGAACAAAGGACCCGCATCGACTTGCTCCTAGAATGCATGACACATATAACTTGGCTTGGTATCTTCACTTTTCCTGGTTCATTTGGACCAAATTATCCTATCTCAGTGTCCTTTAGCACACTGTTAAGAAACTATAGATGCATGCTCAAGGCCTATAAGACACCCATTGTGATGGACTGGATTTTGACTTAATTTCGAGGAGGAAAATTCTTTTAAGGTGTGTAGGATGTGATGGAGTGAACTTTTGAAGTATTTAAATACCTAATGAGATAATTGGATCCATGCATTTGAGTTATTTTGAGAGCTTCAAGTATGTTGATTGAGTATGGATTTTAATAGATCTCGATATCATGATTATGATCCCTAAGGTCATGACTTTTGGAGGTATTTAATTGTCAAGTAGTTTATTTTGGGCACCAAATTTGAATATAATGTATCTTGAGTTGTAGTAAAGCTATGATTAAAATTTCATGAAGATTGGAGGATTCTAGAGGAGTTATTTGGATTTGAAAATGATAAAATACTGTGTACATTTATGTATTTGATTGCCAAAGTTCAGATTTATAGCCTAGGTCCTGGTTTTTTGGATGTGTCATGTGCCCTAGTTTTGGGCTGGGTTTGCGTGGCCAACTGTTGGCCCTAGATGTTTGATCTAGTAGAAGTTGACCTGGAGGAAGAGAAGCCACAAATTGGCCTCGATGAGAGTTGCCAGTGGCCCTTGGATCTGAGATCAAGGGCACTTGAGTTATCTCTAACCTTGCGGTTAGAGCTAGCTGGAGAAGTAGTTGTTATTGCAACCTTACTCGCTACCACTCATCGTGATCATGGGGAAATAGGAGATGTAAATTAGTAGTTTGCTTCGAAGATGTAAAGTATTCTTTTGACCCTTTGCCTCTTCTTCATTAGTAGTTATAGGTAGAACCAAGAAAAAGGAGTCAAAGTATATTACATAATAGAGGAAATAGAGAAGAGGAAAAGAAAGAGGGTGAGTGGAGGAGTCGAACTATGCATATATGATCCCCTCTAGGGTGGGTTCCATGGCGGACGAGCACCACATGGTCTGCGTTGAAGATGGAGCTCGTGAGAGTGTGTGGAGTTCCTCTTATTGAGGGTGGAGACTACCTATTCCTTCCTAGAGGTATGGCGTTTCTATAGGGGGATTCATGTGGAGGTTCAATGGCGTCGGGGGACTATGCCTCTTCTTCCTCACCGCTACGGAAGAAGATGACGGTGAGCTCCCCAATCCTCTAGGAGGAGCCACCAGCGGCGATCCTAAGAGGTGAGCATCTATAGTATTCCTTCAAAGGAGGAGAGTCATGCGGTAGCGCCCCTATCACGTAGATGCATCGGGAGAAACACGAGTGCAAGGTGAAAAGGAAATAGTAGACCATGTTTAGTCTAGGCTAGGAACTCACCAGCCAACATGAGCAAACTGAGCGCAACCTTGACCTGCCAGCTCAATGTGAGCCCAGGAGGGTAGAGCCATGCACATCCTAGGACACGTGGTGGATTTTAATTGGAAAAAAGGTAAAAGTACCATAAATACATATATCTTAGATAAATCATAGTAATTAGCACGGTTGTCAGATAAATGCAAATAAACTATTGAAATTCTCAAAAAATATGTACAACAACATAGACATACAATATCAGTATTTTGATGGTTAAATGTCATACATTTGAAGTAAGATTCTTAATATTCATACCAAGTATAATAAATATCAATTCTAACTAAAAAAATATCAAATTGTACCAGTAACTCTAAAATATGATTTAGAATCCATATAATGCTACATATCATCTGTTATGATATGTAATTATGTGATTTGCTTACTTTGGCTATCTAGAGCTAATAACCTAAAGAAAATGTAGAAAATTCATATATGGGCAATAAATGTTGTAATGTTTAGTAAAAGCTCATATAAATATATGGAATCTCATATTGAATTTTGAGATAATAATTATGCATAGAAATAATATTACATGTTAAATGATCTTAAATAAATAGAAAACCCTAACATGGATTAATGAATGTCACCTATGGTTATTATTTGTACATAATAATGTGAAACACAATTATCAGTTAATGAACTATAATCTAGAATATGACATCAGTAAGATAATTCCAAGACAAGAATACAAGTACAAGCGGGAATATCCTAATGAGTTAAATAAACCATAAAACAGGCATGATTAGGGATGAGATATAAGATGATGAGACTCTAATGCATGGCATATGATCTTGTCTTAATCAGGGGTTGATAAGGATATATCTAATATCAGGAATGAGGTTTAGGTTATATCGTTTCAAGGTACGCTTTACCTCTTACTAGGACTATTATATCATATGGTTGTATTATATGTGTAAAAACACTTGGCATATGATATTAGATGAAATGTTTATTTTTCTATGTTATATTGATTGATTTTCCGTACATATAGTTAATGAAACATAAAACATAATGTATCTATTTCATTGAAAGCACTGATTCTCTTTTGTAGCACAGTACTAGAAAGTGGTCATTCTCTTTGGTAGTAGACCATAGTGTACAATGATCTAACTCTTTGGTAGTAGAACATAAGGCCTTGCATATCAAACTCTTTGGTAGCTGAGATGATGCATTATTCCCTCAGGTGGCAAATGCATATGGATGATATAATGGAATATATGCTTAAAATATGTGCTCTGTTTTGCTAATAAACATCTTTATTCAAGTATACTTTTGTTATATTTGTTCATTACTGCCAATTATAGTTTTATCTTTATTTCCAAGTCATGGTAATGAGAGGTATATAAAAAGACACGTAGGCGTACTCAGTAAAATATTTTAGAATATTGTGCAGATGTGTACCACATGTAATCTCTTATTTAGGTGATGTGGACATATGATCTTAAAAAACTAGGATAGTTGAGAGTTGTGTGGTGAGCTAATGTACGGGTGGACCTACTGTTTAGAAGATCATGTTTAGTGTAGTATGTGCATATGTAAAATTTTGCTATTCAGTATGTAATATCAATTTGTAATAATTCATTTTGTAATTATATGTTGAATGGTGAACATGTGTTGTATGGTTTTGCTCTTGTTCATGTGCATGTGCTACTTTTTATTCCTCTGACTTCCTTGATTTTCTTCTTTTTGGCCTAGTGTGTAGGGCTTGATTAGGATTTTCACTGAGGTGAGGCTTTCAATTTGGACATCAAATAATGGGTCAAGGCGTTGAAAATCCTTGGACGTTACACCCATTAATTGGCCTACTTGCATTGGTTGATCCCATTAACTGATGAAAGCATTTAGGTAAATTTTTAAGTCAAAAAGAAATCATAATCTAAGTTCACCAAAATTTAATGAAACTATTTTCTAATTATCTAGGATCTATGTGTACATTACCACATAAAATGAATATTATTATTTAAATATTTCCAGATATATCCATATAAGATCCAACAAACCATACAATTAATATAAACAAGGTTCCATTAAGAAAAACAAAAGTTTTGGCTCTTATAAGTAAGAATCCATAGGATGCACCTCCTAAACATCTACAATTTTTAGAGAATTCCACTGTCTTTAACCATCAATAGTGTCGAATATATGTTGTGAGCACATCACTCGATTCCACTTCTCACTCTAGACTTAGTTTCTGTAGATCTACAATATTATCCTTCATCTTATATATCTATACAAAGATAAGATGAAATCATGAGAATTTATTCTAAGAGGTATCTCTCATAATTGAATAGAAGAGGAGTAAAATATAACATTCCCATATCATCTATGATAGAAAGATATATCTAATGGTTGACATGTGTGTATGACAAAATGCAGAAAGATTTGCATCATAGGGTAATCTTTCGCTTGCCTAGTTAAAACTCTATTATGTAAAAATATGAAATTTGAGATCTTAGGATCCCAAGCAAGATTTTAATTCCCCTTAAAACCTATTTTTTATAGTTTTTTTTCTATAATATCGAGGATGCAAAATCTCATCTCGAACATGATTCCATGGTGGTATAGTTGTCATATAGTCATTACTAAAAATTACACATGGGTGAACTTGTAAAAGATCAAGTATCCTCAACCCTAATCTTGATAGACACTTATCCTCAAATGGAACTGGTTGAGGGTTTTAGTATGCATAATGGCTAGTGGAGTTATAAGAGTGTGTACATGGATATATCCCCAAAATGACCATCTTTCCTAGAAGAATCATGACTTTCTATTACCTTGTAGCAGATGTTGAGCCAGTTATCGTGGTATGTGAGAATCTACTAAACATGGAGGAAACCACACCAATAGAATTTATATATTAAATACCGATTGTTGTAAGTATGAAGGTTTTAACCTCTCAGCTAATGGGTACCATGATGATTCTAAGTAGAATAATCTCAAATAAAAGTATGCATGACTGATGCAACACATGCAACAAAGTAGAAGCCACCCACATTCTTACAAGGAGGAAACTTTCTCAGGTAAGGCATGAGGAAAGGGATACTTAAAATATCATCAAAGAAACAACCCTAAACACCAGGCCTTTTCCTTCTCGACATATGCTTATGATAATTATGTAGTGTTTTCTCATATTGTGTTCTCCTCATTTTCCCCACAAAAACAAGATCCATCATAGAAACCTATAAGTGTGCAGCTGAGGATATCGAAAGTACTAGTATGTCCAACATGAAGCTATTCATATAAATTCCTACATGGTACTTCCATTTCTACTTAGGGACATTTATAAAATAATAAATATGTAATATCAAGTCTACTATGTATCTCATATAATACATAGAACTATTATCTATAATACTCACTATCATGTATATTGTTATTTATTATTTATATAAATATGTAGTAGAATTATGCTATAATATTATATACCATTGTATACCTACAACGTATGCTATTATATAAATTATATTATTTTGTGATGGTATTATATGCAATTATTATTGTTCTATCCAAATTTGTATTATCTCATTACTAATTAACATTGATATTATCTATATTATTATTTCAATACTATTAAATGTCATTTTATTATAAATAGTATGCTAATATTGTAGCATAGCCTACCATTATGCTCTTGTACTAGCTACTATTATATTATTGCTGCCCATTGTATAGTATGATATTACTAAATGCATATGTAATACTGATGTATTGTTGAATTTATTTTTATTCACCAAATACATAGATTTATGTATATATAAAAGTTTAAAACTATGTAAATTACCTAATATGTATGCATGTAACTATATATTACAATTATAAAAGTTCAAACATCCTCTCTTTAGTAAAGTGTGTGCTTGGTCCTTTAAAAATGACAAGGCCATGTCTCCTGATCTACCAGTTCTAATTTTTTAATCCTTGTGTGAAACTAAATAGTGAGGTTACTTGGAATGTAATTCCATGCTAAATAAAAAAAATTATTGAATATTATTTTAGGTGATTATCATAGGGTCATCTTTGTTGACTTGTCATATACGTTGCATATTCTAATTGTTGAGTGTAGATGGGGGAGTGAAGTAGTTATAACATTATAAAAAATCTCAAAATGTATATAGATTGAGATCATCACTCCTATATCAAGAGAAATACTTGAAAACATAATTTTAAAAGAATATGAAAAGCTAAATGTTAAATGTTTTAGTTTTCATTTTTATCTATTAAACTTAAATGGAGTAGGTACATATCACATAGGTAACAGGGAAATAGCATAGGAAATATAAGCCTTTTTCTTATGAAAATATTATAAAATTACTTTTCTAGACTGTGTTCAAACTTCTCCAACATAAGTTCATTTGTTTGCCACATTTTTCATGTTTTCCTTGAGTCACAATTAATGTGTGGAACAAACACACCATGCATAGATACCTGAAGGAGAATGAATGGACACCATATAGAATTTGGAGGCTATAAATATACAAATTGTTGGATGAAGGGTGACCAAAGGAATAGCTAAGACTAAAATATAGATGTCAATAGACAAAACATATTTTCTCCACTTCATGGGTTATCTTAGTCATTATGTCATGTTTTAGTTGTTTACAACTTCTACCCATAGGTCTCCTCAAATGATGGACACTCTTGACTTATGGAATTAAAAATGGAATTCAATTTATAAGATGAAGATTTAAAGCTTTGATGCTTTGCTTTCTTATCCTAGTGTTTCCTAAATAAGTATCTAGATGTGGTAGGCATATCTTTCTTGAATGAAATGATTTTATTCTTCAACCTAGATGGATCCCAATTTAGTATTTTTAAATTATCATACTTTGTTATCTAAGAAAGATAAACTATAGTATAATATTGTTTAATTATGTATTTATATACTTATCATTGCTCACCAATTGAAAAATATTTCAATCTTTAAAATTTCATACAAAATACTCATCATAACATCATTTAACTAAACGTGCAATGGAGTCTAGGGTGTGGAATTCCCTTTTGTTTTCCTCACTAGTTTTATTTGAAAAAAGGTTGTACTGCCTTAAGGATGATGTTAGTAGAATTTTAGATGTTGCAGCATGTTCGATATTTAAAATTATTTATGGGGATGGCCCATGTAGTCTAAATGGAGGAACATGCATTTGAGGTATGTGCATTGATCAATTTTCTAGTATTGATTCTTTAGGGGTTGTGCACTTCTAAAGATTTAAAATGATGGGATGTTTGGAGTTGTATACTGCTAAAATCGGTATGTGTGGTAGGAGAAATCACTTTTGGTTTTGATAGAATATTCCCACAACGGAGTCATTCCTACAAGTATTTAACATTGAAAATATAATATGTATATGTAGTTTTTGATTACATGTTATACCATTGGTATATGTAAATCTTTTTTAAGTGTGTTATCTATTCCAAAACATTCTTTCACTCCCTTTCAACCTCTTTCTTTTTACTTGAGAAGAACTTAGATTTTTTAGCACCCACGAAAAAGTATTTTAGAAGTGACTAGACCATAGTACTAACTAAGAGGTATAATGCTTCAACTCCTATTGGAAATTATTATAGAAAAAGGATCTCATTTTATCATGTCTCTAAACAAGGAAAACAATGTCTTCCAAAAAACAAACAACAAACAAAAACTCATATCTTCACGTATAAAATCATACATCCCCATCATCGCAAATTATTCATATATTCAGATCTTGATAGAACTGGATCTCAAAAACATCTTAATTTTTTGGCAGTATCACTATTAAAATTTCTATTTCTGTAATACCATTGATCATCCCATCATTTAGCAAAACAAGTACCCACATTTATGCAACTAGCATACAAACTCTCTATGGACTCCAATTTTTCATTGAAAAGAAGGAACTCCAATCATAATCCCCCATCATAGGATGGTAACCCTATTTTATAAATGAGTAATATCATTTGTTGCCTTATGCAAATATCATTTGGCCCATATGCCTACCTTAATGGTTCCATTGTGCACCTACCATTCATCATCCATAACCATTCATGTTTTACCTATCTAATTTTTTTTTCAAAATAGCTAACTTGGCGTCTGATTAAACACAAATAAAGGATAAGATGAAAACTATCAGACTCATCATTCTATTTATTCTTAAAATAAGGAAAAGGGGTATACACATTTAATCATCGAAAAAGTATGAGAAAATCCAAATTTGACACCACATGAGGGAGGATATGAAAAAAGGGAAAACGCAGGCAACGACTAAGTTCAAAGATCTTGTTACGATTGGGGAAGATGGTAGAACCCCATATCAACTGAAATAGACATTTACGTTTCTTTTGTGTTCTAAAAAAATATGGTAGATTTAGGTTTAATTATAGGAAATAAAGCAAATAGATCAGAAAACTAGTTTTTTAGTTTGCACATCCTTGGGGATGGAGATGGGCGTGTCTAGCCCCTCATGCCTGTCATTTCTTTAAAATTCTAAATTTTTTTGGTGTGGGATCCTAATTGCCTCAGGATCTCCCAAGAGAAGATCCCTCCCAAGAAGTTCGAACTAAAGTGTAGGAAAGAAAAGAGAGAATATGGAAAGTACTTCCATATGACCAAGTTTCAATCTATTTTGAGTACTTCAATTGAAAACAACATCAATTTAAGATCAAATATAGATCATATAATCAGCTGTTTAAGAACAATCATAAATGATTGTAAATACATATATATATATATAAGAACATTTATATTCAAATTTATAGATCTAATTAGGTATAATTACTATTATGTAGGCTAAACCTATATGGAAACAAAGGTTGTGCAAGATGAAGGATGCTCTAATGACTCGAATAACATAATATATATTGCAAGATAGTTAGCTATGTGGCATTAGGATAGCTAAAAGGGACAAAAAACTATGGTGTATGTGGGGCGTACATAAAGGATGGAATATGGGTTCAGGGACTTAAGTGAAAGTTTCTAGAACAACAGGAAAAAAATCTGTCTAAATTTTTTGGACTTTTAAAAAAAATGGAGATATTTTGGATAAAATTAGTTGATATTGTGGAATTGATTCATATTTGGAATAGAACTCAATAAAAATGATAATAGATAAAGGAGATAAATTTTGAGGATTATTCTTCCATATTATCCATAAAGATGTGGATTTTTGTGATGATAATGGAAATTGAATATTCGTAGGATTTGAAATTGAATAATTTATTCATGTAATCTAACTGGGAAAATTATGTAACACGGCTTACAAAAAGATGAATTAAAGGGTAAATTTTTCTTAAATCTAGAGAAAATTACTTTTGTATAAAACCCCCAAATTTTCGTAAATGGGTGAATGGGTTAATTAAATGGTGGAAAAGTAGGGGAAATGTGGAATAAATTGAATAAACTCTATTAAGCTGATCTGATCTTGATCATTGAATAAATGACCAGAATGTGGTGTCAGTCGGTCATCTCCCAAAATCTACTTTTTCTTTGACCCTTTACTTCTGTAAAGGAAATGCATGTGTTTGATTTTGAAGACTTATGTGGCTGTGTGTAGTTGTTGTGAATATCCATCTGAAATCCTCACAATTTCTTTAGGTCTTGTAGTATAGTGTGATTTCCTTGTCATCATGAGTAGGAGGCCCTTAGAAAGATGTGCATTTGTATGCCTCCACCAACATTTATGAAATCTAGCTCCAAACATTACCATTCGGAATTCTTAGAATTCAAAGCATTTGTAAAAATTTCAAAGGGGTTACACATGGTTAATGGTGTTTCCCTTTCTAGTAGTGCACTCAAGATTGATGTGATTGTCTCCAAATAGATATTCAATTCAAGTCATCTCATGTCCCCTTACCAAAAATATAGAGGCATCACAGGTCAAAGAACTTCCTAGAAAGAAGCACCACTTTGGTTCCTTTTCATATATATACTTAGGGTGCACTCCTACAACACTATCACTGTTAACCCAGCTCAACAACACAAGCCTTCACTTATTGTTAACGGATACATAGAAAAATAAGCTCTCAAAATTCATGATCAGCTATGGTGATTATAAAAACCAAACTTGAACCAAAGGGGTACATTGGACAATGGTTTCTTGACAATAATCTTTATCTATTTCCTATACTCTCATTAGGAATCATTTCTCAAACTAAATAGTTGGGGTCATAAAATTGATGTTTGTGTTGGGCTCTCACCTTATGGAAGCCCTATTCGTTGAGCATTAGTGCATGATGTGTTTCCAATTATACAAGGCATAATCATTTCATAAATATATAGCAATAGATGTAGGATCCCTAAGCATGCTTGCCTAAAAATGTTTGCCAAAGGTACTATTTATCACTTGTTATATCACACTAACAAACTCCATCATGTACCAACGATTGAGAATGCTAATAGATAGATAGGAAAACATCCTAAACCCTATTCCTTTTCCACGTAACTAAAACGTGTGAGATTTTCTTCAAGTAATGAGAATGATTTGTGCTCATTCTCTGGGTTCAACTAAATCATACCTTCCCTTATGGAACCTATACCAAGGAGACGACTATTGGATAACCTCCCACTCATTAAAAATGTACCCTACGTCTGGTTGGTGTCTAAACTCATCCACTCCAAGACCCCCAATATACATTGTCATCATGTCTATACCCACTTCACTAGGATTCATCAATCCACTCTATCTTTAAATGTCCACAAATCTCCAGCCATCAAGTCGTGAGTATTCTTAAAAATAAATTAGCACCACCAAAGATAGTATAGGGGACCCCAAGATAGATGAAGGAACATGCTTATTAGATAATGCATTTCTTATATAAGAAATTATGCATTTCTACGTTAAAAAGGTTGTATATATCTTCTATAAAAAAAATCATATAATTAAGTCATATGTCAGTGAGGGATAGCACGGTTCACAAATTGTGATGGTCCCCAATGAAGGGATCCGTGTTCCAACAACACAGGCATGTAGTTTTGGATTTACCATCCTCACATGTTTTTGGTTTCTGCCACGGCCCATGAGAGGAGTAAGAAATCTTTCGCTCTTCATTCAATATAAATAAACCATCTTTTCTATATCTATGAACATCCAACCCTCAAGAACAAGACGGAATCACCCCCTATAACATACTCAAGTGGCAAGGATTTACTTAATGATGCCTTCTGAATTCATATGCAACATGAATGTCTCTACTTTGTGTGAATTTTAACTTGCATATGTTGATATGTTTCCCATAAGATACACATAACCTTCAAGTAACCCTTGGAATCAAAGAGAGAACTCTCAAATTGATAAAAGGAAGACCATCCCGTCTATAAATAGTAAGTATATATGATGGTTCGTGTGCTCCGTTTGTGGACCTAGAAATGCGTGATCTTCCACCGCATACTCTATTATCATCAGTTTTCGAAGTCGGTCTTTGTGGAATATATAAAAAAGGACAGAGAAAGAGGAGTTACCTACTTCAATCCCCCGCCCACTAGGAAAAGAACCATTCAATAAATAGGTACATTGACGAAACCATGTATCAGTTGACGAGACTAGAAAAAGAGCACTGACAAGAAGAAAATAGCCAAACATGACCAACACCCTGTCTAGGAATTGTCGCTCCACACAAGCATCTGTCTTCTTATTCTAACCATGCTGTCCTTCCCGCCACTTTTGTAAGGTGATCGAATCCAAATTTACCTCCTTCGCAAACTTTATTCTACAGTAGACATTTCCCCTTTAACATATGTAGTTTCCTCTTTCAACATCATCTTAGGTAGAAAGGTACCCCAAATGATTTATATATAGAACCTTATACATGGTCATAAAAGAGAAGCTTTTAGGGATGACTAGTCATAACTCTTTCGTAATAAACTTGACATCATAAATAGTGGGAACAATGGGACCAGTAAAAACAAAGGCAGATCTTATTAGACCTACCTCTATGAAAAAAGAAACAAACAAAGTCCAAAGACGTCCCATCATGATCATACATCAAGAAAAGTGATAGAAACCCATCATGTTTGATTTCATTCTATTTGGAAGCCATTAGTGCATTTGAACCTAATGTTGGATCCCTACACCACATATCGACCATGCTATAATGTTGAAGTATAGAAGCAAGTTATGAGCAGATTGCAGCATGTAATTGAAATTTATATCATAGCCAATTTATCAACAAGTTAATGCACTTGTATAACAGCCTAGACAAAATATGGGATTTAGATGTTTAATAGTGGTATTGCCCTATGGCTGCACCTGCATGCGTCTATTTTGGTTTTTGTCCTTCCCGAATGCCACTCACGAGACGGTCATGCATGCATCATATATACAATCAGCACATATTCTATCCCAATGCTTCTATAACCCTGCTTCATCTTTCCCTTTCCATTTCCCATGCCATACTCTTGCCCTGCAAAGTGCATCGGTTATCTAGCCAAATAGCCTCGCCTCGAAAGGCCACATATACGAAGGACACGTACGTTAATTCACAAAGGACTTGGTTTACAGACACTCTCGCAGCTATCAGCGACTGTTAATGTCCGAAAAACTAGTTAACAAAACTAGACTTGTCTATGTAGAGAACTGTATAACTATAAGCGAGACTTGTCTATGTAGTACGCTTCAAACGTAGGATGCACCGTTGGCGAACATCAACCATTGCCACACTATATGCTTTTCTGTATGGAAACGCCAAGTAACACCTTCCAGTGCCAGGGATTTATCCATTCTATTCGTCACTTAAGTTTGTCGACACCTCCAGTTTCTGCCCTAATTCTTCGCTCTACACGTTACCGGGGGGCCTCCTGTTACCACATAGGTAATATTTCCATCTTATGATTTCCTTTACTATTTCCATATTGCCAAAACCACAGATTCGGATGGTGAAGTGGGCATCTTTGGAATAAGTTGTCAATGTATGTCGGATCAGTTTTGTCTGTGATGGTTTTAATTTGGAAAGTACAGGGTTGAAACCCGGTGCTTTCATCTAATGTCGCGGAATCATAAAATGCAGGTTAGAATCCTAATATGTTTGTAAAAGGATTTTGATACGTCAACTCAAATTAAAGACAAAGTTGGAATTTTTTTTCTTAATGAAACATAAAGACAAAACAATGAAATTTTCTTTTGTTACTTCCCTTCCGCTTTTTGTCATTATGTAGGTATAAAGACGGAAAAAAGTTTAGCTTTGCGTTAAGTTTAGAGAGCACATAGCCCATCCCTTTATTAAATATGTGGGGTTTCAAACAAAAAATAATTTGGGGTCCTCATTGCTAGTATGCAGCTTTACTAATTGAGTTTTTTTTTACCAAAACTCCCTCGTTCTTCCTGAAATTTATAAATATCTCTTCAATTTAAAAAATCCCACATGACCCCCTTACACTGTCAATAAATCTTGAATAACCCCCTCTGTCACCTTTTCCACCAGCCTTCCGTCGTTACCCCTTTAATTTTTTTTCTAAATTCATTCTTTTAGTTCAATATTAACTATATATGTCAATTTTGTTATATTTTTTAAATATAATATTCTATATCAAAATTGGGCCAAGTGGGTCAGGTGTGGGTCGGGACATATTTGGGTCAGGTTCAAGACTTACTTTTCATAACTCTTGTTCGAGTCAGGTTCATGTATGTGTAAACATGTCCCTTCTCGCTTAGTTTGTTTTGAACATGTTTGGGTTAGGTTAGATCTATAGTCCAATCAGATTGTGCCTAAACCTGGTTGGTCTAGGTTTGTGTAACTTTTATTTTGTTTTCTTCTAAGACTAACAAGTAAATATGTAATGATGTTTGGCGATGTTATGCTGGGTCAGAATGGGTTCTAAGTTGGGTCTACACAAGTTTGAGTTAGTTTAGATCAAACTTTAATCAATCATATTATGGTCTTGACTAAACATATTGGACCCAAATCAGGTATGTTGCTCAATATATTGTTACACTTATTATATTATATTACTAAGATATAATTAATATATTGTAGCATAATCTTTTATTGGTATTTATTATTTATTAATATATGAAATTATACATTTTAAAGCTATTTTTCATTAATATATTAACTTATTGTGCTTCTCAACGGGACAATATGGATAAAAGTCGATTAGCATTGTCAAAGAAATATAGTCTTACAAGTATTATCGACTTAAACTTGTCAAACCCATAACTGCTGTTGTGTTTCTCAATCGAGTATTTGATAAAATAGTATGGGCTTAGACCGATTAAAATGTCAAAGAATTTGACAAGCATTTGATTCAAATTAAAATTGTCAATGTCACAACTGCTCCTCTAAATCTGAGCGCAGTCAATCCACATTTGCATGTCCAAATTGAGATTAGCTTTTAATACAATATTTAAAATTTCATTTCAAATATCAGATATTATTGTATTCAATCTGTTCAGATGCAATGTTGCATATCAATGTACATTTTTACAATTATACGTAAATTTTATAAATATATTTTATATAAGAATAGATATTTATTATATTTAACATTAGGCATGTAAATGTATTTAATTATTCACAGCCGATCCATACATGTTAAAACCAAGTCAAATCCAATCAGGAAATGTTCAATCCATACTTGAACATGTTCGATCCGTACATAAACCGTTGCGGAGAGTTGTAAAGAGTCTGATCCAAACTGAGCCAAACATGCATAGACCGACCCCACCTGACCCAAGAGCTGTAAAAAATGTTATTATGAACATTAGTCATAATTCACTAACATTATAAATAAGGAATATTATGTATTAGCAATATAATAAAACAAATATAACTAATATCCAGTTGCAAGAATGAATTAACAAAATATAAGGGGCAACTGGAGGACGGAAAGCGTCGGAAAGGGCGGTGGAGGGGGTAATTCGAGTTTTCTTAAAATATAAGGGCTTTATTTTGAAATTTGTTATAAAAAATATGCTTCTAGGAATTTCAAAAAGATGCTTCTAGGAATTTTATACAAAAAGAACTCTATCCGTGGAGCATCCGGCTTTACTTGAGAGGAAGAATATGGACAAAAGTCACAAAACTGAATCGCTTCAACTTTCAAGGAATCTTGGTTTTGTTATGTTTGTTGCTGTCGTTGATAATCATGACATGTATCCCATGTTGGTATACAGACTTTATAAAGTATTTTCTGTTTGATACTAAAGATGAGCTTGGGACGGCATGAGTGAAAGAAAGACGCGTCAAGACTCAAGACCTCAAAGGCAACTATCTATCAATGAGTGGGTCAATTATGAGGGAGTTCCTTCAATATAACTTCGAACGGCATTTTCTCTAGTGAATAGCTCTGGACATACGACCCACTTTTAACAAAAACTGGCATGGCAATCTAGGAAGATAAAACCAAAACTTATCGGTTATCATTACCCTGTCTGACTGGGTATAATGAGTTTTGAATTCAACCTAATATGGGATGGAGGGGGAGATAGGGTAGAAAAATTTAGTACAGAGATAATGATGGATCGGATTTAAGAATTTTTATCACATTTAAGCTGGCCGTCCTGCTATATACTCTGGTTTTAAGTTATGTATATATTCGCAGCTCAATCCATACCACTGGGTTTGGACTGCAATAAATAAAATAATGGTCTAGACAACGCGGTCGGTTATGTCATAGATCTTGTTTTTCTTCATTAAAATCATTCAACCAAAATTTATATATTGCAACGCCTCACTGCTACATTTATTACCTTTTCTATCATTGTGCCAACCATGTTAGGTGAAAGGGCTGTAAATGGGTACGGGTAGACCTGCGGACCCGCAAATCCGGACCCTTAAAAAACCTGTCACGGGTCTAATTTTTTATACTTGCATACCCTTGGACCCGTATACCCTTGGACCCGCATATAAGCGGGTCCAATAATGGGTATGCTTGGACCCAGACCCGCTAGACCTGTGTACCCTCTATACATAAGTAACTACCAAAATAATATGTTATATATATCATATTTTACTAGTCTAATTAATATAATTATTGAGATTATATCCTACTCTAAGGTTGAGACTAGTCATATAACTAATAATTAACTATTTTAGTTACAATAACGAATATCATATGTAAACTTAAAATCAAAATGTCTACTAATCTACATTACTTTCTACATAAATTAAATGTTATGATCATGGCTACAAATATGTAAATAATTACTCAAATAATTTTATTGTATAGAATATAGCATTGTCTAATATAACTATTACATGTTAGTATACTATATGATAACAATATCTTGTTGTGTTAAATATATATAACATAGTCATTTCTCTTACATAAACAATATGATATTTTATAGAACCGCTTACCCGCATACCCGCTATTATTACGGGTACAGGTATGGTGCGGGTCCAGGTTTTGTATTATGCGGGTCTAGAACCGGAACCAGACCCGCTAAATTAGATGGGTATGGGTATGGGTATGGGTATGGCCAGACCCGCACCGTACGCGCACAGTTTTCACCGTGAAACTCATATGAAAGACCTCCACGATTCCATGACGCTAACATGATTTCACACAAGTACAAGGGGTCAAGACCTCCAATTAGAATGCCACTATTAACTAACACAACATGGAATTGTGATAAGAAACAATATTCAATAAAATATAAAAGCACTCAATGGGTGGTAGATGGATAACTGTAGTGGTACAAATCAATCAACTCTCAGAGATAATCAATACGAACTCTATTTTATTAAAAGATCAATAGAAGAGTTCGACAAAAGGGGTAGATTCTTCAAGTATGCTGGTACATAAGTCACTAACAAGGAAATCTCCTAACATTTCTTGGAAAGTAAATTATGAAAGAAATTCGGAAACATCTATTATCTAAAACCATCCTTGCATATATCCATGGTGAAGTCAGCTTTGGCTCTTCAAATTTATTGAAGTGTCCCAATATTCTGACAATAGATGCTAGAATGTATGTTGTCCAATAAATAAAGTGATGTACGTCATGTTTTTCCTCCTTCTTAATAGGTTTTAAGCACTGACTTCAATGATGTCCTAGTGGCATGTTGTGATCTTATATGACACTATTGAATCCCTTGGGATCCAAGGTGTCATATATGAATGTCAGAGTCAAGTCCCAATAGTTGGGACTCATGTAATTGAACTTCATCAAGTTTGGTATGTATTCAGACCAAATTTATACACCAACATAGTGAGGGTTATCCATGGTTGTGGTCCAAGTCAACAACAACAAAAGTTCTATTGACAGCTAGATATTCTCCATCACGATCGTGAGCAATCAGCACGGCCATGTCCCGTAAAAAAACATGACGTGATTAATTCTCATGAATCTCACCAGTGCACACCATACATGAGAAGAATCAGAGTTTTCCACCATCATTCACCATAATAATGGGCATCCCCCAATGTCATGGTGAGCTAAACACCTTACACGAACCATGTAAAAATAATTATATACCTACTCCCCCTTTACGATGGAATAATGTTGCACCTGCCACTGGTTATATAACCTTTTTTAGTAGAAACTGACACAAGTCTTGTCACTCATTTCCACCCTTTCTTGCCACTTTCTTGGCCACCCTCTAACTGCATATGGAACCATTATTCCCATACCATATCCACCACTTGCATAAGAAAATGCATTTTTGCTCCTTTTATTTTATTATTGCAACTAAATAAGGTCACATCGGGTAGTGGAGCTTTATTTAATATAATAAGTGATAGTTTTGCAAATTAGTCCCTAAAGGAAAATAAATAAAGCAAAAGATCATTTAATATAAATCCTAGTCATGGAAAGTTCTTTTAATCAAATTATTGACTCATAAATTCATGCAAGAACTTTTGAGTAATTCAAAAGTTGTTTAATCTATATATCCTTTTTACAAGTTTAATTAAGTATAACTTGGAGAGAAACTATTAGGCATGATAAATTCTAAACTAAATCCAATCTTATTTGTAATAAAGGGAGAGTAATAAAGAGTTTCAAATTTTTGAGAAAAAGGACAATTCTATTAGTCAACAGAAAAGTTAGAAGTTTTTGTTTTTTAGTTAAATAGGGAAACCAAAATTAACTAGATTGACCATTTAATGTCCTACAACTTTAGGAGACTTAAGACCGGGACCCCTAATGTGTCACATGGACCTAATATTTTTTATCCAAGATCAACCATCCATAGATTGTCTTCCACCTCTTGATGCATATCAAAAGAACACACTTTGTTCCCTATCCAATCTCTTGATCTCTCTCTCCAATCACCATTACACCCTACAAAAACATCTCCAATCAAATCCCTCTACCCTTCTTATCCCTTTGACCCCTTAATTGTGAAGAGTGGTGGCACATATAACAAATTCCCAATCTCTCTCTCCATGTATAACTAGGGTGTGACAATGAAGAGGGATAGCACTTTCCCCACCTATATCAGGGCATGGGAAGCACCAAGGGCCCTCGCACACTCAAACCCCAATACTAGTTGAGCCTCAAACACCCTCTCTATATCCTTATTCATCTATAGGAACCCCACCTTTGCACTGGTTAAACTCATCGGCACTGGCCATTCAACTTAGCTTGGAGTATCATAAGACCACCACCGAACTTTTCCCAACTTGTGCTAGTGATTCAATTGGGTGTAGCTTGCTACCCAATTATGAGCACTGAGGTTATCTTCTCCTACACCATCTAGGAGTATCATACATCCCCATGCACGATGAGACATCTAATACACTCCTCAAGGTCCAGGGACCTCACTCAATCTTTATTCAACAATAATTTTCCTTCCATTCTTCTTCATTTCCTTTTATATTATGGTGGCTCAGCCACCCCTTATATTGATCCATCCATCCTGGGACTCATGCAATGGCTCTTTGTCCTCTGTAGGGCATGCAAAAATCTGGTTAAAGCCTTGGAAACGAACATTGCAACTTAGGAGGAAAAGTTAAACCTTGGTTTGACCTCCATGGCTGAGAAGCTCGCACTACTTCGGCAGAGAACACTTTTTCAGGGGTGAATGACCACCTTGCCCTCCAACGTGTCCCAGTACAAGGCATAATGCAAGGGGAAATGGGTTCATTCCCCTTTTTCCCTTATCCATCTAGGATTTTAATATGAAAAATATTATAGGTCGATGTTGAAAGCTACTATGTGTCCATGTAGTATTAATTTAGAAAATTAATATGTTTTATCTATGTGTCTTTTTAATAAAAAACATGTGGAATTAATGGACATTGTTTCTAATTTCAACCCTAATTCTATAAGAACTTTTGGTAATACTGTATATGGATAAGTGTAAAAAATCCTAGTTTGAGTAATCATATTGTATGTGATGCGTCCATAAATATAAGTATGAATCGTTAATACTAATGTACTCTTACCTTTAATATAAGCAAGTACAATATGAATAAATAGTTTTAGGGCTTAACATGATGATCAGGGTTTAGGGTTACATGGAAACACATTTTATCAAACCTAACCCTAGATCAGACCAACCCCAAAACTAAAGACTCCTACCTAACCTCAAAAACCCCGAGTAAGGAATTTTGATAAAGGTAGTACTACATTAGTATTGAATCTTGTCTAGAATTGAGTTAGAACTAATTGTACATCATTTCTCCTATAAATAAGGCATGTGAGTTTTATAAGTAATTGTGCTTTGTTTTGAAGATTCTCATATTTGATTAAAGTTTATTATTTATTCAAGTTGCCTCTATTGATCAATTCATATAGTTTATAGATATCTATGTGTATCAGATTTAAATTCTAAATGATATTTGAACCCAATAACAAATTTTGTAAGGGTTTCTTAGTGAGATAATCACTTCCAAAATATAAGGTATGATCACTAGGAGAGTCACTAAAAAACAATTTGATAACATAAAGAAAGTCTATTGCTAGACAATCACTATGGAATCCATTTCTTGAATGAACTCAATAGATTCCATTGTTTGAACAAGAATTCACCCACTATATGAGATGGAAAATTATGGGTTGGGAAATAAATTGAGTTTGAGAATTTCATTGCCTAAAATTACTAGATCTTGTACTACTTTATATGTTTTCAATATTATATACACACATTTTGGATGCACCCACACACGCATTATAGTAGTATGATGGCCATTTTATTTGTCAACATTTTAGATTAGTTGTATATCTAAAGAATGAAGAAAAAGACTAAAAGAGGAACAAACCAAAAGATGAAAATTTGATGATATATGAAGGATTAGATATTTATTTTTAGTCATTTCACTTCAACATTTTTTATTGTTTTTCCCATTTCTAAAAATCATGTAACTCCTTATAAGTGGCATTATCTTCCCTATTTTTCTTAACAATACTTTTGTTTCAAATTCTAAATATTATTGATTATTATTATGAATCATAATTTTAGAGATGTTGGCTAGTGGCCATTGCCTATTCGGTATAACTTTATTTGGGATAATGGGAGGAAGGGTCTTTACAGTTGGTATCAGAGCTAGATTTTTATAAATGGCTTCTAATCATTAAAAATTTTAAAACTCCATCAAAAGGGCATTAATACTATTAATAGCGATGTCTAAAAAGAGATGGTGCCTAGAATTTACTCACGGCCTAGGGCTAGTGAGATTTTTCTCCACACCACGAGTTGATTTACTAGGACTCTCAGGGGAACTATGATACCTACTTGACCTAAGTCTTAGGATTTACCTAAAATAACATACCCTCTAAGCTTTCTCATCTGATACTTTGTCCCTACACCCCATCCTTTCCCTTAAACCCTAAGAACCCAGTACTCACTCCTCTTGTTGATAGGTTTATAGGTAATTAGGATTATGGCATCCTCTACCAACTAATATTAGTTGTTACATCATTTAAATTCTAAAATGTGAAATAAGTTTTCATACAAACATGTTGCTTAGTATAAACAAGAACGTACATATGTATTCCTATACAACATGGACTACATTAGGAGGATTGCAATCTTAGACAAGATCTCACATGTTGATGGGGAAGGTAAGGCCCCTCTCAAGAAAAAAATTTCTATTGCAGAAGAAGGGAGGTTGATGGATCTCAAATGCAACAAGAGAAAGGAACCTGAGGAGAACATTGATGCAGGCCCAAAACCTGATGAAATCCCAAAACATGATGAGATTCCAAACACTAATGGTGGGCCTCTTGAGGATGAACCTGCTAAGATAGTCGATATGGTCTTGTTGGAACAATACAAGGTGTTGGATGATGACATCAGTGCCTTAGCCTTAAGGGACCAAGTCTGGGATGAGAATGGTTCTCCTAACCTTGTCCACTCTCACATATAATATACTAGTCTTGACTTCATCAATTTGAACACTATGAAGTTCTAGGAAGAAGACAAATTTGAAGTAGTAGATGAGGTGGATGCTTGGTTTCTAGATGAGGAGATTACTTTTCACATTCTAGATATTCCAAATAACAAGAAGGGTGATCTTTTCTATCCATCTATTTGATGGTGTCGCTCAGCCTTGGTGGTAAAATAACTTTCAACAAGAGATACAACCCAACACCCTATGTCATGGGAAGCCTCTAATTTCCCCATATCTACTTGGAAGGATAAAGATAAATAATTCCTAAATATTCAGTAGGGAGATATGTCTATCACACATTACATTGGGAAGTTAGACTCTTTAAGTACTTTCCCTATATGCTTGATGATGAACATCGAGCTAAACATTTCATGGACCACATAAATCCTAATCTCCTACCTCATATTATGTCTACAAAACCCTAAAACATCATAGAAGCTCTTGATTTCACCTTGAATATAGAGAAGACCAACACACTCCTTATAAATCAACCATATGGATACCTAGGGTTCACTAAGATTGTCACTACCCCAAATTTGGTGGAAGAAAAATCACATGGGCACAATCATGGAAAGGGAAAATGCAAAGGAAGAAGGAAGCCTTGTAATAAAGCCCACAATAGGGAGAGGACGCCCAGATACAAGGATAGTGAAGGAAGGAAATAAAACAAGTGAATGCTTGACAAATTGGTCTACTTATGGTCCAAAAAAGTGGGGCATTTCCAATCCAATTTCCACTTACTACCCCCATAAAAAGGTGGTTCTATCCCAGCTCAACCCTTGGGTAGCTCAACATATTGTTTCTCACCCTACAACAAACTATTGATGGGACACCATTTTTTTCGTCAAAAATATAGAGGCCCAAGCTAATGCAAACAGGCTTATAGAAGGTACCAACCATTCTAAAAACTATAAAACTTAATTATTATATCTTCAACATTGTGATAATATGGGACTTAATCTTACATGCATAAAATTTTATGCTTGATATAATGTCACACTCGGTCAAAGTTTTATATGGATCTATTTTGACAATATGTTCATTTCTCAAAATCATGCAATTATGGTCGATTGAGATCTCAAGGACTTAGGTTATGTCCTTAACGTCACTACCCATAGTGGATATGCTTTTTCTCTACTAAAAATGCATGTCATACCCACTAGATACTAGGATTTTGAACTCCTTCTAATTTCATTCTACTTGATTTATGTCATAATTGGAATGAATTTTCTATAAAGCTATCATGCCAAAATAGATTGTAGGAGGGTAAAATAAGAGTAGAGAGACCCACCCTTCACCATATGTGGTAGGAAAGATGCATCCACTAGTCTTTATATTTTATTTGTGAAAACTAAAGGGATAATTGCTAAGGGTTATGTAGCATTCCTAGTAGTAGTAACTAATCAAGATTCTAAGGTACACCCCAATGAATAAATATATATAGTTTGGAACTATGCTTAATTGTTTCCAGAGGATTATCCAGGCATACCTCTAGAAACCGAAGTTGATTATTCCATCGAACTAACTCGTGGGACTACCCTATTTCTAGGGCCTCATATAGAGTGGAACTAACTTAGTTTCTTGTGCTAAAAAGACAACTCTAGAAACACTTAGACAAAGGATTCATCTCACTAACAATTAATGGAAGTCATACATGACTAGAAAGTGCCCAAGTCAACCAAAATTTGTATTTTTGTGGGATTTTTAGGTCATTATCAGTAATTCAAGCCAAACTTATCAAAGTTGCAATTCCACATACAGATTTCATTGAAGAATCATAAGTTTTTTTGGTCCAACATCTATGAATTATATTCTAGGATCCTAAGGAAAATCTCACTTATGCTCTAATGTTGACCCTACCCTCAAGTAACAAAAGGATTCTTCATATTCACTAATTCATCAATGATGGGTTTAAGGTCTATCCTAGAATGGGAGAAACATGTGGTATCTTTCACCTCTAGACAACTCAAACCCAATGAGTTGAACTAATAAACTCAAAAGTTAGAGCTTGCAGCAATCGTCTACTCCTTGAAGATTTGGAGAGCCTACTTATACGGAACCACATTCAACATCTTCACTGACCAAAAAAACCTAAAATACATTTTGACCCAAAAAGACAAAAATATATATCATCAATGGTAGATGGAATATCAAAAAGACCATTACTTCACCACAACCTACCACCCTAGTAAATCTAATGTGGTGGTTTACGCTCTCAGGCATAATCAATTTCTTATGGCCAACATCCAAGTCATTCCCAATTTTCTTACCAAATTTCTCACAACTCGGTTGACATCCCCTCCCTTTTGAAGAATAAGGCCCTTCTCTCTAAACCTCAAAGATAATCTTTGTTGGGTTTGATGGAGGTATTAGATACAAGTAACATATGTGGTTCCCTAAAGACTGATCATTGCATGATTGCATCTTACAAGAAGCTCATGGTTCTAAGTATATAGGGAATCCTGACACCACTAAGATGTAAAAATATCTACTAAAATTTTTCTAGTGGTAGAGGATGAGGATAGACATAGCCATTTTTGTGGACTACTATCTCACTTGTCAAATGGTAAAGGTTGAATGCCAACAACCATGTGGTTTGTTTTAATCCATTAAAATGCCTTATTGGAAATGGGCCAAATCGCCATGGATTTTTTGGTAGGTCTGGCAAGGATCAAGAAGGGGTAATATATTGTATGGGTAATGGCAGACCGCTTGACCAATTTGTCATACTTTCTATCCTTAAAAAAGGAGGTATATGACATAAAAAATCAATACATATAAGAAATTGTACACTATCATGGAGTTTAAAGCTCCATCATCTTTGACTGTGATTCTTAGTTCATCACCAACATGTAGAAGCAAGTTTAGGAGATCTAGACACAAGAGTGAAGTTCAATACCAAATATAATCCCCAGACAAATGTGAATCCGAACATATGAGCCAAATTCTAGAATATTTGCTAAGTGCTCATCTTCTAGACTGGGTTGGATTGTGGGAACAATACCTTCTATTAGTTGAGTTTTCTTATAACAATAGTTACCAAGATGGTATCAGAACGCCCCCTTCTAGAGATCTTTGTGGAAGGTCATGATGTTCACCACTTCATTAGGATTAAGTAGGTAAAAGGACCTTGATAAAGTCATAATAACTATGAATATATGTGGATAATGTTGTCTTGATCTTGTAAAGGCTGACGAGATCCTAGATCAGTAAAAAAAATTTGGATGTGAAACATATCGATTTACACTTTCCCATAGGAAACCATGTGCTTTTAAAAATTCCTAACCCTTCATAACACAACTCAAAACTATGGGAAGATGAGTCCTTAGTATGTGGGTTTGTTTGACATCATGGAACAGTTGGAGAGACAGCTTCTCCACTAACCCTACCACCCTAGTAAAGCTTGATGGATAATGTATTTCATGTGTCCAACTAAAAGTATTATGTGAAAGAGCCTACCCATGTATTGAACATCATGGGCTATAGCTCCACAATAGTTTGACTTACCCAGAGGCACCGTGAGGATTACCAATTCAAAGGTGAAACCTTGAGAATAAAAGAATCAAAATGGTTAAGATTTCATGGATACACCTGGATGATAATGAAGGCCCATGGGAGATGATGTTGGACATGGAAAAAGCACATCCAAACCCCTTTTGTAGATGAGTCATACTTTAGGAATAGAGTTTCCATAAGGAGGGAAGGAAGTAAAAACATCAATTTTTGCTCCTAATTTACTGTTCAATTAAATGTGGTCATATTATGTAGTGGAGATTGAATTTAATATAATAAGTGGTATTTTTGCAATTAAGCATCTGAAGGAAAATTCAAAAAAAGTAATCCTTTGGTATGAAAACTAGTTGGTGAAAAATATTTTAGTCAAACTATTGATTCATAAAGCGACACATGAAGTTAATATGAATTTGAATCTTTTAAAAAATGAATTTGAAGTTTCTTTAATCTATATATCATTTTTACATATTTAATTAAGTGTAACTTTGGAAGAAAGTATTGGGATAATGATTTCCTATTAAATGTCATAGGTTTAATGTAATAATGGAAGAGCAATGAAGAGTTTCTCTTAAAAATTTTACAAAAAGGGCACTCCTATTAATCTATAGAAAATTCAAAAGTTTTAGACTTTTATTTAAATAGGGGAACAAAAAATCGATATTATTGACCATTGAATGTCCTAAAACTATAGGGGACCTAAGAGTTGGCCCCTTGATATGTCATGTGGTCTTGATCCATATGATCCTATATCATTTTTTTGTGGATAGTCTTCCACCTCTCCAATAGAACGGAAAGAATGTCCTATGTCTCCTCTTCTGACCTCTCAATCTCTCTCTCTTCAATCAGCATTACACCCAATGAAAACCTTTCTAATCAACTCCCCTTACCCTTTTGATCCATTTGACCCCTTGATTGCTAAGAGTGGTGGTGCACAGAATAAATGTCCAAACTCTCTCTCCCTAACTAAACTAGGGCATGAAAACAAACATGGATAGGACTCTTTGCACACCTTTATAGGGCACGAGAAACACCAAGGGACCTTACACAATCAAACCCCCAGGCTAATTGAACCAAAAACACCTTGTGTCAAACTCTAATATCCTTCTTCGTCTATGTTCACCCCACCTTCAAATCATCTACCCTCACCACCTCATATCAATTAACTTGGCAAGGAACAACATAGGACCAACATGAAGCTTTTCCAGTCTTCGCCATGGTGTGATTAGATGTTGCTTTCTTCCTAACTCTAAGCATAAAGGTTGTATTCTTTGGCATATGTGAGAATCAATTGATGTCCTCATATATGGATGAGACCTACGTTCAAGTCTTTTTTGTTTAAAGGACCTCCTTTAATCTATGACCAACACTAAAGAGAGGTAATTGTGTAACATCCTCATTTTTCAGGAATTTAATTGCAATCTCCCTAATATCACATCCTTTATGGTCACATCTTATAAAAGGGCCATTTTAAATAACCTTGGTTGTTATTTTGTATTGAAAATTTTCTTAGTCAAATACAACATGCTAACAGAGGGAAAATCAAAATTTAAATATCTAATTACTTTTAAATAATTAGTTATGCATTATTAAATCTTTATTGATTATTAATTATATTAATTAACTTGATAACCCAACTTAGAAACCAAGTGTACGAGAATATTGTAGACTATATTGGGACCATATGATCAAATTGCGAAACCAATAGGGCTTTAATTGATAAGGGTAATGAATTTGGGGAATTTATAGCCGAATATTGAACATAAACCAATAATTTTTTAGTTTCTTTTTCTGGACAACTAATCCTAGCCGTTGGATCAGGAATGTGAAGAACTAGCTTAAACCAAGCTACCCAATCTTTGTCTCCTACCTCCACCCATTTAGGAAAGAACAGTGATTTCTTACAATCCCAATAACTGGCGGAGTAATCATTCATTTTGGAAAATGTCTTTTGCATCATCTTTGGGAGACAAATCCACACCATTAGACTCCTTACTCAAACCCTAGAAGAGCCAGTATAAGAAACACCTAATTTCGTTGCTACTCCCTTCTCACCTCCAATTTTCCCAGACCACCACCTAGCCTCTCCCCCGACTCCGTTAGTGTTTCTAAAGCTTCACCGCATTCCACCATGCCCTCATCCTTCATCATTTCCATGTAATCATCTAGAGTCTCTCACCTCTACATCAACTTTGACCTCCATCCTATCCACCTTCGTTCTTCACCCTTGGCTTGGCTCAGACCAATTACCTTTTCCTGCACCATCTACAAGTACCCACCATGTCTAGGCAAACTTTCATCATGACCGCAAGAAAGTGAGGCAGAGAATCAACAAAGCAGCCACTGAGTGGCTATTGTTGGAGTAAAAAAGCATCATGCAGTGGCCAACCTACCTCAAAGAGAGTCTGATGCTTCCCATCTCACTCCCAGGAAGCCTATTGTACCCTCAATTCCACCAAAGGGGAGGTACATCTCTAACCCCCAATTTTGAGTCCCTCAGCTATTTTCTGCTGATTTTGGGTTTCTAGTAATCACTGTGGAATCTGTGTAGGTTTTTTAGCTTTGTTGTGATCTCATGGAGTCATGTGACTCTTCAGTTTGTAGAACTTTGTTCTGTGCTAGTGCCTTCATGCTTTGGTCATCGAAGCAGTGGCTTCTGGTGACTTCCCTGGGCTGCCATGGGCACCTTAGGCAACAAGCCAGAGTTTGTTCTCTTCACCTTGATCTCAAGAAGAGATTTGAGACTTTGGTTTGATCAAATGATCACCATGCATCGTGCAAGGGGTGATCGAATCCATCACTCGGTTCATACCCGCGCAAGAACATTCAATCTGGTATTTTGACCACTTTTCCCCTGTGTCACACTATGGTCTAAAAATGACCTCAAGGTCATATGAGACATTAGGTAAATTCTTATGCAAGATTTTCTTTTTATTTTTTCTTTTTTCCTTTTGTTCAGTTACTATTTAATTTTGATTAAGTCATTGTAAATCATCAACATCAGAAAATTATGAAATTTTAACCAGAGACTCCTAAAAATGTAATATACCTTATGGAACTCTTGGTTACTCTATTTGGTATTTGATAATTAGAGTATTAAATATAAATTCACTATTTTTATACTTGTAAATATACTTAATGGACTAATGCCACTAAAAATGTATCTTGATATTTTTATGTTCCAACCCTATCCAAGGACCATCTCTATGGTCCTAATAGTAATCCAAATCCTAACTTATAATTTGTAATAAAATATCAAAACATGAATATTACATGCATAACCCTAAGAATGTGGAAACTATGTACTAATGATACTTTTGGTACTTATGGACTTAGGTATAAATCAGTAGTATATGAATAAATCTTTTCATTATAAACATATACCATGAATCCTAATATTATTATGATTATCAAAGAAACATCTACCAAGACACACTGGTGACCTAACTTTGTGAACCCTAAAATGATATACATACCTAAATGCATGTAATGGTGAATAAACGGATATTGTGACCCCAAAGATGTTGACCAAAATGGAAAGGATATGTGATCTAATACAGCCTTTGGGTTTTTTGGGAGAAAGTCAGACCATGTATCTTGAGGAGTAGGGAGGATAGGATCTTGACTTACTATAGGTAATTCGGTCATGCCCTAGGAATCTAACTTGTACTTAGACATGTTGTCTAAATTGTTCTGATTTAGAGTATCCTCTTTCATATAGTGCTTCTTGTTTCATACTTTTAGACATACTACAAAGCGTTAAACTTGACATCTAAGATTTTGAATATGAGAAAATGAAGATTGTACTCATGAACTCAGTTCTGAGTCAGTTTAAAATCAAAGAACAAGAGATACAAATTTCAAACATAGATTCAGATTCAAAATAGAATAGAAATATAGAGTAGTCAATTAAGAAGAGATTAAGATTCAAAGATAAGATATTAAGAGTATAATATAGAAATTGACACTAGAACATAGTTATACATTATATGATAAGTCCTCACCAGAGAGTCGCATGATGATTTCATAGGACATTGTTTGTCATAGAGGGCATATAGTGTCAACCAAGGGAGTATTGCACCATAGAGGACACTTCGGTGTCAATAGAGGGCACGTTGTTCAAACAGAGGGTGTGTTGCACCGTAGAGGATACTATGGTGTCACTAGAGGAGGACTTATCATATAATGGTGGCCACAAAGATAAAATAAGTGATTAAAATATGTTTAGTCTCCTTTAGTAAAATATTTCAATTCTTCATTCATATTTTATCCTAGTTATAGATTTCTTCCACTTACTCTAATTCCTAGGTTTTCCTCTTTTGTGCATGGCTGGGGACACGACGTCCATAGAGAAGGAGCAGCTATCTGAAGATTAGTTCTAGTGTATGAAGATTCAGAATACATCTTTCATTCGCGAGACATTACCCTAGATAACCCTTCTAGCATGGAGTTATCTTTTAGTTGTGTTCTTTACTCTCTTTTTTACATTGGTATTGTTACCCCCAAAATCTCAGGCTTTTTATTTCAAAACCTTGTTTATGAACTTTGTTAGTTGGGTTATTTATTTGCTTTAGTATGCTAGATATATGATGTTTGGCCCTACTTTGATTACATATGTGAGTTGGTGCTTCTGCGAATAGTATTTGTGGTTTTTATGAATTGGAAAGTGTTACAATTTTGTATTTGAGCATCCTAATAACCACTAGTGATTGATGTCCTTAGATATATCCTTACGAATGTCCTCTTCCCTACATGTGGGCCTAGGAGAAAGTCTGACAAGGGAAAGGATCACATGGAGGGAGAGGAGAGTTCCTATGGTTTAGGGGTTAATGATGCTGACTCTGGAGGAGTCAACCCCAATAGTCATCTGAACCCTCCTCTTGATGTTCACATTAAGGCCCTGACGGATGTCGTGACTGCTCTGAGACGGGTACAACCACCACCAAAAAAAACAAGAATAGACCATGGTTGACTTTTTGAAGATCAAGTCAGAGACATTCCTTGGAAAGACTGAGGCTAAGGTTCTCACTCAAGCTGAGGAATGGTTGATGGATGTCAAGCCTTGCTTCCATGACTCAAGATGCCTAGAGAACTCAAAGGTTCACTTTTGGACCCATCTATTGAAAAGTGTTGCTTGAGTTTCGTGGGACAACTTCATCAATTCTAGAGGACCCAGTGTTGCACCCTTGACCTGGGGGGAGTTCATCGCCGCATTCCAAAACTGTTGTATCTCTGAGGCGATAGTTGAAAACAAAGAGTTGGACTTCAAGTGCCTCAAGTAGTATGACTCCACCATCAGCCAATATTCAATGAAGTTTTGTATGTTGTAGAAATATGGGACTAAATATGAGGCGCATCTGGATAAGAAATTTATGCACAGTTTGAATCCAAATATATCCTATGCTTTGGTGGGTTGCAATATCAAAACAATGCAGGTTGCATTAGAAGCAACCCTAGAGCTGGAGGACCATCTGGGTAGAAGTGGAAGAATGCAGGACCTTCCAGAAGCAACTACCAACATAACAACTACCATGGTGGGCAAAATAACAGGAAGGACCTGGAGGTGTCCCACCACATAGGGGCCCAATAGGACTCTTGATATAGAAAGGTCTAGGATGACCACAAGTGTAGAGAGGGCCAGCACCACCAGTAAAAGGAGCACATCAACCACAAGCTCCAGTTTGCCCCAAGTATCAAATATCTTAACATGGGGAATGCAAGTATAGACAACATGTATGTTGGTGAGGAAGGTCACATCAAGCTTAATTAATTTTCGAAAGATGTAGAAGAAGTTTGGCATCAACAATCAGAAGCAAGGTTGGAATAATTAGAGGAAGAAACATCATGCAAGGGTCTTTTCCATGACTATTAAGGAGATAGTTGAAGATTAGGTCTTTGATGGTACGGCTTTTATCAAACAATTATTTGTTAGTCTTATTTAAATTAGTTTCAATGCTAGAATTACCATGGGAGGATCTCCACTATGATATCAAAATTAAAACAACCAGTAGATGTGTTAATGTACCTCGGAGGATGATTTATAGGGTTGGGATTACCCTAGAAGGGACAATATTTCCTACAGACCTTATGGTTATGCCCTTAAATGACTTTGATATTATTTTGGGTATGAGTTGGCTTCATGAGAAATGCACACTCTTAGACTGTACGATAAAGTTAGTTACCATATCTCATCCTCACGAGAAGCCCCTAGTTATTAAAGGATGGAAGAAGCATCACAAAGACTTCTTTGTTTTCACAATTTAGGTAGATAAGCCAAATAAGAAAGGGTGTCAGATCTATCTTGTGTCAATTATAACTAAAAATGAGAATCTCTTGTTGATATAAACATAGTATGTGAGTTCCCTGATGTCTTCCCTGAGGCCTTACCTAACCTACCCCTGATCGAGAGCTTAAACTCTCTATTAATATCCTTCCTGACACTACACCCATTTCTAAGGCCCCATATAGGATGGAGCTCGCAGAACTCATTGAACTGAAGAAGCAAATACAAGAGCTTCTAGATCTGGGCTATATATCCATCCTAATGCTTCTCCTTAGGGAGCACTTGTCCCCTTTAACAAAAAGAAGGATGGATTCCTCCATATATGTGTGGATTATTGGATGTTGAACCATATGACAATAAAGATCAAGTACTTGTTTTCGCAAATAGATGACTTGTTCGACCAGTTAAAGACAACCAAGGTATTCTCAAAGATAGATTTGTGTAGTGTATACCATCAACTGAAGATCAAACCATAAAATATAGAGAATAGAACCTTCTAAACCATGTATGGACACTTTGAGTTTTTTTCCATGTCCTTTGGATTCAATAATTCCCCTGCAATCTTCATGGACCCGGTGAATCACATATTTCACCACTATTTGGACTCTTTCATTATTGTCTTCATAGATGATATTCTCATCTATTCTGATAATAACCAGTTGCATGAGGAGCACCTTCACATCACTCTCGAGACACTTCAGAAGCATCAGTTGTATTGGAAGTTGTCTAAATGTGAATTCTAAATTTGAAAGGTTATGTTTTTTAGACATGTGTTTTTTGATGGTCACATTTTTGTCAATCCGGAAAAGGTTAAATCTGTGATGAACTGGGCTACCCCTACTACTACTAATATCTGAAGATTCTTGAGGTTAGCAGGATACTATAGGCATTTCATTCAAGACTTTTCTATTATAGAAAAGCCTCTAACAACACTCACACGAAAAGACATAAAGTTCATTTGGAGTGATAAGTGTGAGTAGAGTTTCCAGACATTGAAGAGGAAACTCATTTCAACACTTATGATTGTACTTCCTTTAGGAAATGATGGCTTTGTCATTTTTAGTGATGATTAGAAGTTGGGTATGGGTTGTGTGCTACAACAGAAGGACAAAGTTATATCTTATGCATCTAAACAACTCAAATCACATAAGGAAAACTACCCTACTCATGATCTGGAAGTGGCAGTTATTGTGTATGCATTGATAATCTAGAGGTATTACTTGTAAGGTATAAAGTTCATGATTTTCTATGATCATAAGTGCCTCAAGTATATTCTAAGATAGAAATATCTGAACATGAGGCAGCGACAATGGATCAAATTCTTAAAAGATTATGACTTCATTCTCTCTTATCATCCTGGCAAGGCCAATGTGGTAGTTGTTTCCTGGAGTAGGAAGAAGGAAGTAGTAATTGCAAGAACAATCATTGATGAATGGAATATGATGTAGGCCTTGGAGGAGTGGAGGCCACAACTCAAAGACATGGAGTTAAAGATGGCACATCTTAGGATTCATTCTGACTGGACTTATGAGATTCTATGAGCATAACAAAGTAGTCTTGACCTTCCTCACATGTTGGAACAATTATAGAAGAATGATGCTAACCTGACAAAGGGTAAGGAAGGTGATACCATGATGAATAATAGGTCATCAATACCTATTTCTGAGCTACAAAAGAAGATTTTGTTAGAAGTGCATGGGACAAAGTACACTATTCATCTAGGTTCTACAACGATGAACCCGGACCAAAATAGAGCCTTCTGGTAGGAGGGCATGAAGAGAGATATAGAAGATTTTGTGCCTAAGTGCCTCACATGTCAGTAGGTGAAAGCTAAATAGCATATACCTAGAGATTTGTTGCAGCCACTAGATATTCCTAAATGGAAATGGTACAAGATAGTCATGGACTTTGTCACTAGTTTGCCAAAGTCTTGGAAGGGATTTGATGATGTTTGGGTAGTTGTGGATCATTTGATGAGAGGCGATCATTTCATGGCTTTTAAGACTACTACTATAGTTTCATATATGGTAGAGATTTTTATCCAGGAGATTGTAAGACTTCATGGAGTTCCTTCCTCCATTGTTTCAAATAGAGATCCAAAGTTCACTTCAAAGTTGTGGAAGCAAGTCCAGGAAGAATTGGGTACCAAGCATGATTTCAGTACTACCTATCATCCTCAGATTGATGGCCAGTCTGAGAGGACCATATAAACTCTTGAGGAAATGCTTAGATCTTGTATCCTAGACTGGGGAGATTCATGGGCAAAGTATCTTCCACTTATTGAGTTCACCTACAATCATAGTTTTCATGCAAGTATAGGCACGACACTATATGAGGCCCTCTATGGGAGGTTGTGCAAGTGACCTTTTCTCTAGCATGAGCTATGTAAGAAAACTTTGATAAGAAGTGAAGAGCTACAACTTTATACAGATTAGGTGGCACTCATTAGACAGAGAATGAATGAAGCTCAATATAGATAAAATAGGTATGTTGATGCGCATAGATCTGATAAAGAGTTCCTTATAGGGGGTCATGTGTTCTTGAAAGTCAAGCCTATAAAGTCTATTTCTAGATCCAAAATGAAAGGAAAACTTAGTCCCAGATATCTTGGCCCCTTTGAGATTCTTGATCGGGTAGACGAGAGTGCCTACAGTCTAGCTTACATCCTTCTTATGAGAAAATTCATAATGTCTTCCATGCTTTAGTGTTAAGGAAGTATGTACAGGATAGAAAAGATCTATCTTATGAAGCAATTGAGATCAGAAAAGATCTATCTTATGAAGAGATTCTATTGAGGATCCTAGATATCCAGACAAAGCAGTTAAAGAAGAAAGACATTGTCCTAGTTAAAGTTTTATGGAAAAATCACAATCTAGAGGAAGCCGCTTGAGAACTTACGGAGGAAATGTTAATGAAATATCTAGATCTATTTAACCCCTGATATTTCAAGGACAAAATTTTCTGAAGAGGGAGAGGATTGTAACATCCTCATTTTACAGGTATTTAATTGCTATTTCCCTAGCATCACATCCTTTATGGTCACATCTTACAAAAGTTTAATTTTAAATAATCTTGTTCATTATTCCGTACTGAAAATTTTCCTAATCAAAGACTACATGCTAATATAGGGAAAACAAAAATTTCAATATTGAAGTAATTTCAAATACTTAGTTATGCATTATCATAGCTCTATATATTATTAATTATATTAATTAATTTGATAACCCAACTTCGAAAACCAACCATAAGAGAATATTTTATACTTTATGTGAAGCGTTTAGAGAAGTTTTGAGAGAAAAAGGACTTTAATTGATAAGGGAAATTAATTTGGGGAATTCATTGTAGAAAATTGAATAAGAAACAATTAATTTTTCAATTTCTTTTCTAGGCGACTTTTCGTAGCCTTTGGATCGAGCACGTGAAGAACTTGATTAAACCCAGCCACCCGATCATCGTCTCCTACCTCTACTAGTTCAGGAAGCAGTAGGCATTTCTTGCAATTGCAATAACTCATAGAGTAATCATTCATTTTGGAAGTCATCTTTTGCATCATCTTTGAGAGACGAATCTGAACCATTAGATCCTTTACTCGAACCCTATAATCACTAGTATAAGAAACTCATAATTCCACTACCGCTCCCTTCTCACCTCCAATTTGCAGATCATTGCCTAGCCTATCTCCCAACTCCCGTAGTGTTTCTGAAGCTTCACTGCACTCCACTAAGCCCTCATCCACCATAAATTTCCCTACAATCAACTATGAGGCTCTCACCCCTACATAAATTTCAACCTCCATCCTATCCATCATTTTTATTTACCCTCGACTTGGCTTCGGCCAATTATCTCCGCCCGCACCATCTACAAGTACCCACGTGGTCAAGGCGAGCTATCATTTCAACCGTAATAAACTGAGGCCTTGGGGCGACAACACCATTTTTTGAGTTGTTGTTTTTAGAGTTGGAAAGCATGTAGCAGTGGCCAACTGACCTTAGATAGAGTCTGAAGCTTCCCATCTCACTCCCAAGAAGCCTATTGTACCCTCAATTCCACCAGAGGAGAGTTACATCTCTGACCCCCAATTTTGAGTATCCCACCTATTTTCCACAGATTTCGGGTTTCCAGTCATCATTGTGGCATCCATGTAGGTTTGTTAGCTTCGTTGTGATCTTGCATAGTCATGTGACTCTTTGGTCTATCAAGATTTGTCTTGTAGTAGTGCTATCATGCTTTGTCTATTGAAGCAGTGGCTTCTGGAAACTCCCATGGGCTCCCTAGGGCACCTCAGGAGACAATCCAGAGCTCATTCACTTCAACTTGATCTCAGGAAGAGATCTAATGCTTCAGTTTGATCAAATGAGCACCAGGCATCGTGCAAGGGATGACTGAATCTGTCACCCAAATCATGTGTGTGCAAGAACATTCAATCTGGTATTTTGACCACTTTTCCCCCATGTCACTCTATTGTCTGAAAATGACCTCAAGGTCATATGACTCATTAACTAAACTCTTATGTGAGATTTCATTTTTATTGGAAAATGTTTTATCTTTTTCCCTATTGGTCAGTGATTGCTAAGTATGGATTAAATCATAGTAAATCATCCCTACATCAAAGAATTATGAAATTTTAAACAAATACTCCTAACAATTTAATCTACCTGATGGGACCCTAGGTTACTCTATTTGGTATCTGATAATTAGAGTATTATAAATAAATTCATTATTTTCATACTTGTAAATATAATTAATGAAATAATGCCACTAAAAATGTATCTTGGTATTTTTATGTTCCAACCCTATCCAATGACCATCTCTATGGTCCTAAGAAAAATCATAATCCTAACTTATAAGTCATAATAAAATATTAAAACATGAATATTACATGTATAACCCTGAGCATGTAGAAACTATGTACTAATGTTATTTTTGGATGGACTTAGGTATAAATCAGTAGTATATGAATAAAATATTTTCATTATAAACCTAGACTATGAATCCAAATATTATTATGATTATCAAAGCAACATCTACTAAGAAATAGTGGTGACCTAACTTTGTACACCCTAATAATGACATACATACCTAAATGCATGTAATGGTGAATGAAGGGATACTATGATCCCAAAGATGTTGACCAAAAAGGAAAGGATATGTAATATGATATAGCCTTTGGGTTTTTTAGGATAAAGGAAGATCCAATATCTTGAGGAGCAGTGAGGATAGGATCTTGACTTTCTGTAGGTAAGTGGTCCATGCCCTAGGAATCTATCTTGTACTTAGACATTTGTCTAAGTTGTTCATATTTGGAGTATCCTCTTTCATACAATGCTTCTTATTTCTTACTTTTAGACATACTACAATGTGTTAAATTTGACATCTAAGATTTTGAATAAGAGTAAATGTAGATTGTATTCATCGACTCAGTTCTAATTTAGTTTAAAATCAAAGAACAAGAGATACAAATTTCAAACATAGATTCAGATTCAAAACAGAATAGAGATACAGAGTAGTCAATAAGAATAGGTTAAGATTCAGATATAAGAGATTAAGAGTAGAATATAGAAATTAACACTAGAACATAATTATATATTATATGATAAGTCCTCACTAGAGGGTCTGGGGATGATTTTATAGGACATTGTGTGTGTCATAGAGGGAATATAGTTCCAACAGAGGGTGTGTTGCACCATAGAGGACACTTCGGTGCCAATAGAGGGCACTTTGTGCCAACACAGTGTGTGTTGCACCATAGAGGAAACTACGATGTCACCAAAGGAGGACTTATCATATAATGGTGGCTACAAAGATAAAATAGTGATTAAAAGATGTTAAGTCTCCTTTAGTAAAATATTTCAGTTCTTCATTCATATTTTATCCTAGTTATAGATTTCTTGCCACTTACTTTAATTCCTAGGTTGTTCTCTTTTTTGCATGGTAGGGGACGCGACGTCTGTAGAGAAGGAACATCTATCTGAATATTAGTTCGAGTGTTTGAATATTCAGAAGACATCATTCACTGGAAGGACACTACCCTAAATGATCCTTTCATCTTCGAGTTATCTTTCTATTGTTTCTTTACTCTTTCTTTACATTGGGACTGTTACCCCCAAACTCTCAGCCTTTTTATGTCAGAACCTTGTTTATGAACTTTGTTAGTTGGGTTATTTAAATGTTTTAGTATGCCAGATATGTGATGTTTAGCCATGCTTTAATTGCATGTGTGGTTTGGTGCATCTGCAAATAGTATTTGTGGTTTTGTGAATGATCAAGTGTTACAAACTCCCTCTTTCTTCTTCTTCCTTCCTTCCCTTTTATTAACGTGCAACTCACTCGCTGAATCTGTTGGTTTAGTGACCTTTGGGTGTTGGCTCGGTAGGGAACAACATAGTCAGACATATTCTTGGAAACAACCATTGCATCCTAGGTTGGAGAGTGAACTCTCAATTTGACCTTTTATGGCCAAGAAGATCACACTTCCTAAAAAAGAAACATTCTTCTTGGGTCAATGACCACCTTCCCCACCAAAACATATTTGTCCAAGGAAAAGTGCAAGGGTGAAGAGGGTAATTTCATTTTTCCCTTATCCAATCGGGTTGTTAATAAGGAAAGAATTGTAGTCTAACATACAAGTCTTCTATTGTCCCATGTCATATTAGTTAAAAAATCAATTTATTTGTACCCCTTTCATAGATTATAGTCAATATATATGTCTTTGTAATCAACAAAATACATAGAATTTAATGGACAAGATTTTAGCACCTCATTTCATCTCTAATTTTGGAAGTACTTTTCGTGCCACTTTATATAGAACATTAAATACAAAGGCATAGTTTGGGTAATGATAATGTATTCCACACATCTATCAATGTAGAGATGAATCATATAGTCAACTAATGATATCCTCAATAATAATTTACTTCTCCACTAATATGAATAAGAAAAATATGAATAAAGGGATTTGGGGTTCAACATGATGATGCGGATTTCTAACCCCAAATTTGGGTATCATAGAAACATACTCTGATTTTAAAACATAACCCTAGATCAAACAAACCTAAGACATAATATCCATGCCTAACATAAAACACACTAGATAAGAACTTTTTTTAGAAAGTTAGTAAAACCTAGTATTAAAAATTGATTTTTAACTTGAATCTTGTATGGACTTGAGTCTTGAAATATTAGAAATCATCTTTGCTCTGAATAAAGTATTTGCATAAATTTTGGGTTACAAATAATAATCATGCTTTATTTTGAAGATTATTGAAGTTTACATAAAGTTTATTCTTATACAAATTGCCATTGTTGATTGAATTCATACATTTATACATGTGTTATGTGTACCACATTTACACTCTAAATGGTATTTGAACCCAATATTGAATCTCAAATGGGTGGTTTAGAGAGATTATCACTCTTAAAAACTAAGGTAAGATCACCAAGAGAATGACTACAAAACCAATTTGATAAGGTTAAGAGTGTCCATTATTGTATAATCACCATGGAATCCATTGTTGGAAAGAAATCCTAAGAGTCCATTGTGTGAATAAGGATTGGTATACTAAATGAGATGGAATAGTTATGGGTTGGGAAAAACACTAAATATGGTAATTACATTACTTGAAATGACTTGATCTTGTATTTCTGTATGTTAATAATATTACATTCATAGATTGTTGATGCACCCACATAGAGAGTATAGTAATATCATGATCAAATTTTGTTTATCGTTGTTTTATGTTAGCTGCATATTGCAATAATGAAGATAAAAACTTCAATATGACTAAATCTCAAGGCATAAAGATAATGATAATTGGAGGATTAGATACTTTATTTTTTGTCATGTCCTTTTAGAATAGTTGGTAGTTTTTCACATTTCTAAAAACCATGTAAATCCTTTGGTGAGACTTATCCTCCCTATTTTTGTCAAAAATATTTTTGTTTGGTGTTATTAATTGTTATGGTTGTTTTTTGTAAGTATGGATCTTAGATTAGTTGCTCATAGCGTACTTTGTCTCTCTACTCCACCTTTATTGGGGATAATAGGAGGAGGTATTCATTACAACTCCCACCTTTATTTCCTCTCCATCCAAGGTGGATAAGGGGAGATCAAGTAAGAAATAGAAGCAACATTCTCCAATATTAGTGTTTTGAGGATTTATTTATCTAATTCTTCTCCTTTGTTGTAGTTATCATATGTAATTAAAATCCATAGTTGGTTTTAGGGGAAATGGATTGATATTCTCATGTATGAAATGATGAACATGATCTATTGTCTTTGTTTGTTTATAGATCATTTAATTGAGCATGATTTATCCTTCCAAGGTATATATGGATGATGAGAATGGGGGGACATAGGGATAAGATCCTAGGAGCCTTGCAAGATATTGGCCCCTCTCTTCACACAAGAATAGGTCAAGTATCATAACCACCTTATATTCACACAAGAATTATTCATCAAACCTTCATATCATCACCAAGAATTCTATAAACATTAGAACAACTTTCCCTATCATATTCCTTTGATATCATTCCATTTTATCCACTATAGAGGGAGTTCTTGTTATTTTAAAAGAGGTTTAGTTTTTTTTTGAAAACTTGTGTTCTCCACAAATTGTAAGTGAACCCCCATCATTCAACCCATAACCACTGTGTTCCACCTCTAATCCACACTTCTAGATACATACACCTTCCATTCCCACAAGAATTATTCATCAAACTTTCATATAATCACCAATAATTCTATAAACATTACAACAACTTTGCCTACCATATTCATTTGATTTCATTCCATTTTATCCACTATTGAGGGAGTTCTTGTGATTTTAAAATAGATTTTTTTTTGGAAACTTGTGTCCTCCACAAATTGCATTTGAACCCCCCAAAAACCCATAACCAATGTGTTCCACCTCTAATCAAAACTTCAAGATTCATACACCTTCCATTCCACATTATATCTACCACCCTACAACCACTTGAGTGGTTTTTTCCACTCACCAAAGTAGATCTACTCCTAGTGGATTATTAGACTGCACCTTTATTCCATAGTCATTCCAATCCAGTTAGCTTCACCTCCATTATCTGCAGGAGGATGAAAGACCCCTACAAAATAAAGAAATAAAAAATGGACGTACAAGGCAAGAAAGGGCTAGGCCGGAAGGAGAACATCAACATCAATTACATAGTGTCCACTCTTCCATCTCATTATATTTCCTACTTAACTTTTATTACTTCTTTAGTTTGTATCATGCATGTGAGTAGATAATTACTTAATTAAGGCCTTAATTACCACTTCATGCAGGAATGATCATATTCAATGCATCATCATGGTTATGAATCATTTTTTTTTTCTTACTTTGGCTTGCTAGTACCTAATTTTTCAAATCCCATGCTTGTGTGTGCTTGTAGTTTTGCATGACAAATATAAGTTGTTTGGTGTAAGGAGGCGGGATCACCCCCTTACTAAAGATTTTGAAGAATAAAACATCCATTACAAACACACTCAAAGATTTGCTAGAATAGGTGCAAAATTCTTAAACTTCAATAAATGGTATTCAAAACAACCAAAGTATATCAGTGGAATGAAAATAATGACTATATTCAATTTTCACAAAAGATTACAAAAGTACATCATAATATCCCATAAGGGTTTACATGTATGATACAACATAAGGATCTAAATAGAGGGAAATCTAAACCATAACAACTTTGACTCCAAGCTTTAACTCCTTAAGCTAGTCCAAAACTTCATGCCTTATCATCCAAGTCCTTCACCTAGGGTTGGAAGCATACCCCAGCAAAAATAGAAAATAGATGACATCAACAAAGGTTGGTATCTGCATACTAAATAGGAAATTGAGAAATATATGGAATAAAGGATATTAAATATAAAAGTCTTCCCATAGAAAGGATAAGGACCACCCAAATGGGTATCAAGAGAAAAGGAATTGAAATCATATGATAACAAAAGAATACTTGCCATTAATAAAACATAAAATTGTGCCATACAAGAACATGTAAAGAATTATGTCACACACCCCATAACATCAACTTGCATGCATGTGAGATAAACATAGCCCTAGAACAATATAAACACAAAGGAAGACAAGTCTCATAAACTTGAAACCTAATAGAGAAAGGAATACAACCAATTTCCCAAATATATAAAGCATGGGACAAGAATCAAACATCTTGCTCTGGGTATGAGGTTCCTTTCCATCCCAAAAGAGAAGGAAATATCACATCTGCTTGGCAGGAAATAACACATCTTCCATAAAAACCAATGCAATTACACTACTCTAGTGCTACTGAATCACATAGCATGTTAAATGTACAGGCAAGTAGAAAGTATAGTCAGGATATATAAACTAGTCACCACATAAGTGACCAACATATACATCCACCTCATAAGTGGGAAAAAGTCATCACATGTCATCTTTTAGAGTTCCATCATGAACAAAGCATAAGATAAGAGTTCAAAAGAATATCCATGATCACATGATCAATATCAAATAAGGTAGTTCACATGAACCATGATTTTCAAAATAAAAGGCATTGTGTATAGGCTAATGTCCATAGGACAAAGAGAATGAATAACCAAAGGTGAATTGCTCAACATAGAAGAATAGGGCATACATCATACATTTAGAGAGAAGAAATAGAAATTGCTCAATATAGAAATAATGTGAGATGCAATCATACCTCAACTTCAGAGTCTAAATAGTCCAAGTCAGTCCTAGATCCAAGCCTAGGCCTCCAAAGAACCTCTAGGGAAGGTGGACAGGTCCAATAAGTAAGGTTCCCAAGCTTATAGAGCCTTGTTTCTCCAACAAAGCTCCTATCTTGAGCAAGAAGCACCTTCTCCACTTTAGAGGTGAAAAATCCTAACAAAAGAACACGGAGATGGGGTGTTTAAGGGCTCTAAGTGGGGTTTCACCATGGAAGACCAGGGTTCCGACTTGGAGGAAGGTGGAAGGAATACTAACAACATGAAAATAGGGAAGGAAAGGAGGATACTTACTAGTTTTGGTCAAAATCACCAAGGAGGAGCTTAAGAAATCCTAAATAGAGAAATTTAGAACCCGAAGCCTTCTTCACCAAGGTAGGAACCTCCTTTTACCTTGGGACATCACCTTCGTGGAAAACCAGAGTAGGAATGATACTATAAACTAGAGGAAATAAAGGAGAGCAAGAGTTTTTGAATTGGGAGTTGGAAAGGGGTAGATATGGCTATATAAAGAAAGAGGTCAAGTATGAGGTGTCTATGAGACTTTCCATGTTTCATGTATAAGGGTGTCCATGTACATGCAAGCCTTTATGGATAAGGAAGAAGTCAAGCATGAGGTGTCAAGTTACTTTCCATGTGTCCAATGCTAAGGGTGCCTATGGACATGCAAAACTTTATGGATAAGGAAGAAGTCAAGCATGAGGTGTCCATAGAACTTTCCATGTGTCCTTAGCCAAGGGATTTCATGGCCATGTAAGATGACAACTCATAGAGGCTTATTGAATATCAAATGTCAGTTTATGGACACTTATAGTCCATCCTAACTGACCTCCAATCAAAGAAATAACCCCATTGGTTGATAGCTTCTAAAGATAAGCTCATTTATAAAGAGAGTAATCCCTAAAATGTCCTTGGAAAGAAACACCTTCAAACCAAGGTGCAACTAGGTTCCATATGGTTCAAAAACTTGATAATGGTAAGGTAATATATAAGGAATATAATGAATGTGACAATTTGCAAATAAAACCTCCCAATTTTGGAAATTACAGAAAAGTCCAGAATGTACCTAAAATTACATAACTTGCACAAACAACATCCAAATTGGACCAAACTTCATCCACAAGTTATCTTTGATGTGTTGAATATGAATTTGCCATTATTTCCATATTTTGAAGTTATATAATCACATTATTCATTACTTATGCCTTTTACTCATTTTCTCTCCCCTAAACTTATCCTAATATTTCAAGGGTGTCCAAATTAGATGAATTTGACATGTAGGCTAATTTTGATATGTAGATTTAGAATTTGAAGTTTGTTTCTAATTTTGAGACTTCTTTTTATGAGATATGTCATATGGACCATTAACGTCCCATTCTCTAAATTATTCATCCAATTAAGTTTCTTATCTTCGTATTACCACCAAAATGAGTTATGTGGGGCATATTTTATGTATCCATTATAAATCTAAGATTAATGTTAGAACATTAGGTTACATTAAGGTGATATATACATGCATTAGATCATTGGGGTTATACTAAACATCTATTTAGGTCTAACCTTCAACCTTGTTTGGCTAAGTCCAAAATGTCAACTTCCAGGTAGGGTCCGAGATCTAGTAAGTTACATTTGGTTTATATATGTCTCAAAATCTTGTTTTAATGTTTGAAATATAATTATTTCTTGTACCAAAAATGATTATAGATAAATCATGGCTCTACCTGATAAATTCATTATTCCTAAGCTTTATGTATGATGTTTCTTGGATAGAGGATATTATCTTACCTTGTACATAGTTCCCACTTTTCATGTTCTTTTATTCTTTAAGGATGGAGTTAAATTTCGTAGTGATGTCAAATCCTTGTTGAACCATGCATGTTATTTTACATTATTGCTTGAGAAAACCCTAATTTTTTTAGCTTTAGTTTCTATAATTGGATCTTATTTGTTCTTAATTAATGTTAATTAAACCAAACCATCACTAAACCTCCACCTAGATTCCCTAGATGCCAACACGAAAGCCATCCTTGTGCATAATTGAGTAGAGAACATGTAATACTTGAACTACTTCCTATGTTTATACTCCTCCCTATGGTTGACCCTAGATCACCACTATTTTAGTTAACATCATGCAATATTTTTTCTACTATTTAGTATGGTCATAAGAATTTAGTTATCCTAGTGTCTTTAGAAGAGTGAGATGAATCACTCATTATTCAATCAAATATATGAAACCATCCTACATGCAGATAGCATAATAATATATGACAAAGGTACCATCATGCTAGTATTAAATAAGTGTGTTTCAAAATACCAAAAGTATAGCAATAGAAATAAATAATCTAGTTATTACTATTTTTCAAGTTTATCGAGGTTTAACAAAACATCACAAAAGAATAAATAATATAGAAACATCAATAAAAGATGGTATATGCATATTAATCAATTAATTTAGTAGTACTAGATGACCATATAAATGAAAATAAGTAAGAGATCAAGGCCCCCCTCTAAAGAGAAAATCAAATAGGACCATGATAAAAGTTATTCAAGAGAAATTAAGATTCCTAGGTATCTAATTAAGACCAATTCAGAGTTTTGACGCAATACATTTCAAAAGAATTGTATGATGACCATATATATCCCTAGATGTACTTTCCATGTTAGAATTTTTGATATATACCACAAAAGCATATCTAATATAAATAGGACACATAACCCATCAACATTATGTAGTAAAATAAACATCATACTAGTGATATACAATGACAACAATTGTCTAGGAACATAATGATAAACCTTATAGAGTATGGTAAAAACTAGACTCCCTACAGCGTAGAAATAAGCATCTAAATACAAATATAACATGTTTGGTATATAAGTTGTCTTAGGGCATACAACCCCCATCCCATAATAAATATATATCCAAAAAAGTTAAGCAACTCTATCTCTACTTCATCAAAATCATGCATAAAGTAGAGGCAAGATAAAGTTTGTTCATAATATGAAACAAATCATAGTTTCCATTATAAAGAAGGATCAAATAGGGTTTTTATCACAAAACTGGATCAATTATATGGTGATTGGCACACAATCTTTCTTTGGGATGATGAATGTTAAGGAATGGATGGATGAGAATATGGTCCTTGGGGAGGAGTTTGTTGTGTTTTCCTCATGAACTATTGGCACACTTGGAATTGTAAAAATAGTCTCATCTTCAAAAACAAAACCTTCCACCCAAATCAATAGGTCAAATACATCAGAAGAGAAGTTTGGGATAAACTGGAAGAAAGAAGAGTCTAAAGTCCTACCACCCAGGACCCAAATGATATGGGATGGACTAGGCCAAGCGCTGGTGAGTTTAAGTTGAACACGGATCTTGCACTGAAGAGCAATAGAGAAGCATGTGTTGTAGTCATCTGACATCCTAGTGGCCACTGGATGGGAGGGGCATCATGCCACCTAATGTCCAGGGATGTTATAGAGGTTAAACGAGTTGGTATCAAACTCATGTTGGATATTGCAAACCTAAACACTAGCATTTAATAATAGTAGAATCAAATAGCAAGGTGGTTGTCAACATCATAGGGAACAAGCCACAAGATAACTTAAGGCGTGTCAAGGACCTGCTACATATTACAAACATGGTAAAACCTGGATGGAAGGTGAGTTTCAGCCACAGAGAAGGCAGTGTTGTTGCTGACCGCTTAAAGAAATCCTAAATCGAAAAACATTGGGGGTATGTATCCATTAGTGCCCCCCTTATGAGATCCATGATCTCTTTACTCATGATTTTTTTGATGGTAGCACACTGATCTAATTAGTGACTAAACTTCTAATTCTATTTTTCTCGTAATGGGAGGGCGGGATGAATAAGACAGCCTCTCGACTTACCTACAAAAATTATATTGTGGTCGACAAGGTGCAGATTAAGAAAATGTTTTGGAATCATAATACATCACATTCTATTATATACTTTTGATATCATTTTAATGAAGTTCCCCCTTTAATATTCATTTTATGCTATTAATAATAATTGCAAAAAAGGTAAGTAATCACTAATATATACTATCTCAGTTTTTCCATTAAGTTGTTTTCCATCACTCTTATCAATTTGATATGTTTGATCTCATTTTAAGATTATTATACCTGTTAGTTGAACTGGGTATATTCATAAGGGTTCTGACCCATTGAGCAACTTATTTACATGTGTTGAGCATTACATGAGACTTATGGTTATATTCAATTTTATCTATTTATACATAGTTCTCCAAGGTGTATGACACTTTATTATTTCATTTATCAACTTTGGAAGAGTAAATTTGTTAATATTATTGAGTCATTGTAATAACTTAAACAGTTCCATTATTGTTCATTCAAGCATTCTAGCCATATCCTACCAATGTTAACCATCTAAGCACCCAACTTCACCCTGATGTATACTACAAAGCATGTGACATATATTATTCACTATAAGATCACTAATATATCTTACAGTCGCAAGTGGATACTTAAGGCCATTAAGGTATGCACTTAACCGAGGTAATTTCCCCTCAACTACACAAAAAGTTGACAACTTATGATTCACGTATTTGTAATGGAGGTAGATTGAGGGTAATAAGACTTTAAATTTATATAGGATACTTCAGATACCCGCAATGATAATATGAGGTTATGTGTAATAAATGGCATTGAAGAGAGGGACAAGGGTCAACAAGTTGTTTAGGATTGAGGCATTATGTTAGCTAAGTCAAACAAAAATGTATATGTTTTGCTTATTAAACAAGTTAATCAAACAAGAACAAGGAACAAAAGTAAAATAAAAATTAGTTAACAAATCAAAACGGAATATAGATCATTTTATTATGTTTTGGTATATGGATAGAACTTGGATTGGGTTTCACCATCCAAGAGTTCTGACCAACATGCAAACACTCATAGATATTGTATATCCTTAGCATAATTATGAGAAAACGTTAGTGTCTATTCCCTACTCTCTTGATATTGAGATAGATCTAGACTATAGGCATGTCTCTCTCTCGAGATGACAAACTAACAATCAAACAGACAAACATATGATCAATAGCTCTAGTGTCCCAACACTTTTGTGCATTCAAACCACTCCTTAACTTGAGATATGAACTAATACTACTTTTTTGAGGCATTAGAAACCAAACATTGCAAGATGGTAGCTAATCATGCAAGTGATTCATTCATGAATAAGAGTAAGGAGTTAAGCATTGACAATGGTATATACATTCAATCGGATATTAACATTTACATGTTGGGATAACCTAAGTGGTTACTCTCAACCCAAGATAAAGGTTTCATCTTCTCATGTTTAAAAGCAACAATATGAATTTATAGATAGAAAAGGTCATGGCCAGAATAGTGATGGAATGGAAGTGGAAAGAGAAAAGAAGAAAGAAATGATATAATGGAATAGTAGTCATAATGGTATTGGACATTGATGAAGACCTCCTCTCTTAGAAGATAGCAGAGATAGAAATAATGAAGATATTTGTGATGCTACTTCCCTTAAAATTAGAAGGAAGGAACCTCCAAGGAATGTGAACCAATGGGCATTAGACTCTCATCCTTCACCAGTCGATGGAATTCACAGGTGGCCACAAAAACTGGAATCACTTTGCATAGAATAAGACTTGCCTTCTAAGAAGTATTCAACTCCCTATTCATAGAGATTAATAGTGTATTAAAGAACCTAAAGGATAGGATCTTTAATTTTTGGTTCAAGCTCAATGTCACATGATTTGTGACACATTCTTAACTAACTACTATGGTACTGACTATTGTAGAAATTCCATGAGTTGAGTGGATGGTACAGAGATGATTGGTAGGTGATATTAGTGCCTTTTTTAGAAAGTGAAGTATATCTTTCCATTGGTAGGCAAGTATACAACCTTATCAAATGAAAATTTTGGTATTACTTCAGTTGAAGAGATTGGCTCTCTAGAAGTTGATGGGTCTGCAAATCTATCAATTGATGGGTCTAGCATTCCATCATAGGATGGGTTCTAGTGTTTCCATCCATAAATGTGACAGTTCTTCTATCGACAGATGTGTACCAACAAAGAATTTGTTCCTCCTACATCAAGATGACTTCCATCAGTTGAGTTGCAGGTGTCAGAAACCCATGGAATGGTCGTGTCCTTCAATATATATGTTTTCCTATAGGAAAGTGAAAGAGTATTGTTAAAAGAAGTAAAAATGATAATATGCAAGTAAATACGACAATATTCACATATTCCTAGGATATTAAGGGAATTTAAGGATAAAATAGGCATATAACATCTAAAAAATTGGATGTTATCCCCAACTTGAGGCCTGGCTTGTAGTCAAGCTCGTAAATAAAATTTAAGTATGAGCTGGAAAAAAAGGGAAAGTTACTTTAAAGGATCTTAGTGTTGTGAGCATGTTTTTATGCCAGCTTTGTGCCAAACTTTCTACCTAAGTGTTTTATTTTCTTATTGTGTACATGGAAACTTTCTCAAAAAATTAGGGTTTCTTGACCTTTTATCGATACTCCCTCACCCTGATTTAGGGTACTTCCTTTGTGATATCCACTCCAATTCTTGCTTCCTCGTTGTACCTTTAATTTCTCATGCAAGACAACTTTAACTCCCAACCTTTACTTTTTTGGGTGATAAAGAGAGTATGTAGGGTAGGTTTAAGCTAGTGTTCTACTTGTTTTTGTCTGGGTCTACCAATGAAAAGTATAGTGTATGGTGCACGGTCCCTATGATTACCATTCGAGAACAAGGGTATGTTTTATTGAGCTTCTAAGTTCTACTACTAGTCACAACATATATGCATTATGGACTGAAGCTATACACCAGTCGGGCAGCACCCTAGGCTCATAACATGGAACAACTCTCCTATTTTTATTCTTAGTTTTGATTTTATTAATTCCCTCCTATATTAAAGGATACTTGGTTTTTAAGGGTTTTGTGGCCTTCCAAGCCACTTTTCTCCTTTCCATGATTTTAGCACTAGATGAGGTAGTTTTTTCTTTACTATGAGATACATGCATTTCCAACCTATATTTGGAAACTTGTATGATTTCTTAAAAGTGTAAAGGAGTAAGGTACCCCTTATTTCCAAGAAGTTTTCCAGGTGAGCAAGAATTTTATTGGAAGTCTATAGTGTCTTGATGTAGAGATGATGTAAAACCATTGTCAACTAGCTTGTTATGCGGATTTATAACCCAAATTTGTAACTTAATAAAATAATGTTCTGAGAGATAGGTTGAAGATAATTAGATTTAGTTTAGGAGTGGGAAAAAATCCAAAAAAATTGGATCAGAATGTCCTAAATCCAAAACTTTATCCTTCACTGAGAACCTTCTAACTAAAATTGAGATAAAGTGAATCATGATCTAACATGTGCAAACTAACAAATTTTCAAAAATTTAAGCATGGTGTAAAAGTATGGAATATGAAAATGTAAAAGCAAGGTGATAGTAAAGATATCACATATGAGGGTGTACCTACCTCACATGTTCACACCCTCCATAACTTATCCTTTGGTATGCAGAATGTCAAAGGAAGATGTTAGATATTAAATAAGAAATTTTTTAATTTTGCTCGTGTTGTTCCTTGAACGCTCATTTAGGTATTAATAATTGGATTCTATAAGTACCCCATAAATGGAAATAGTCATCATCCTAGAATGTTTCCACCCTTTTGGTTATATTTTCCATACTTTGCATCCAAAACAACATGTGGGAGCCAAAATCATGTTTTTGTTTTATCTATGGGGATCTTATGATAGAAGTGTGAATTTCCAAAATTTCTCTCCTCTATCGAGTAACCTCTTCCATATTTTTCGATAAGCTCCATTATGCCCTTTGTGCATTGTTCATTCTATCATTCTATAAAACTATTTGTCTTAGTGTTGTCTGTTGTTCTTTCCATATTGTGCATGGCATCAAATATTTGTATAAAATGGTAATCTTCACCTTTTTGTCGATGGATAGTGGCTTCCAATGGCCATGGTGAAGAATGGGGCGAAATATAAGTTTAAAAATGTGTGACTTGAATTTCTCAATTAGTTACTCTTATCCTTCATATTCCTCTTTTGGATCATGTCCCACAGATTTCATAACTAGTCATGTGAATGTAATCTGGCCACTACCTAAGAGAAGTTGGCAAGTTGTCATAACTTTCTCCTATCATATACCCTCTCAATGTAACAATTTCATGGAGTTCTATCTTCAATATTTGTACCTCTGCTCATTCAAAAATGACTAGTAGATCATCTTCTTCAATCTTTAGCCTCCCCATGATAAGGACTAAGTCCTCCTTTGACAGGACATAGCATGCGTTATAACCTAAGTTGTCAAAAGTTTCTAGGACCATTTTCACAAATGATACATTTTGTGTTGTAGATAACTCTTCTTGAGAGACCTCTTGATTTATTTTTTGTGCATATTCTAGTTTAGGTTCTACACCGGTAGGATCTATTGTTAGTTTGGTTTTTGGTAAAGAATGAGGGTGATGTTCTAGACTTTGTGCTTGCTGATCTTGGTTGGCAGGTTCCTTCTAGAGAGTCTTGAGTACTTATCACTATGGTTTCTTCTCCAGAAGGGGGAACTGATGTATACATTATCCTTAAGATTGCCTTCATCCATGGGTCAGAGAAGAAGCTCCTAATGTGAATAATTTGTGTGACATACTTTACCCGCAATGCATGGAAATTTCCATTGGCAATATCTTCTATGAGGATTATTCTATTCAAAGCCTCTATCATCCTTAGCATGATGAAGGCACTATTCCCAAAATTAATAATTTATATATATATATATGTATATATATATATATATATATATGTATATATATTAGTCCAATTCAAATAGTACAACTTGTCAGTCCCTTCAATTAGATGTTCAAGTCTAACTAAGATCTTTTGTATCTCTCAGGCCTCAATATGTCTGAAAATCATCTTGTTGCATGGAAGTTCTGTAATATTACAGTTACGTGTAATATGTTGTTCATCCAGGTCGACTACTGTCAGCAACTATTGGTCCTTAGCCTTGTAGGGTAAGGTCATGAACTTTGTGCTTCTACTACTTTTAGGTATAGAGATTAGTCTATTGATTGAAAGTGCCTTGGACTTATCTTTTTATAGTACCACACAGACTTAGGTTGCGTTTGGTGCACCGGCAGACGGCCGGCACGACACGGTAATTTGTCTAGATTAGATTAACTATTGTTTGTTATTCCATTTAGGAGATAGATAAGATGTCGCAAGGCAAATTAACCGGAAAATCCTCTATTAAAGTTCCAGACCAAATCCTTGCGGCAGATAAACTGAAGGCTGGTTTATATGTCCACGGTAACTAAACCTGTGTTGTCTGTGCGCCAAACGCAGCCTTAGTGTCGCATTGAATACAAACTCTTCTTTCTCTATGTGCATGAATTCTTCCATAAATGTACTAGAAAGGACCTTGAATAACTTTTTTCTAATGGAGACCTTGGGTTGAAAAGATGTATTATGACCTCCCTTGTCACTATATACCCCTTTTTCTTATAGAAATCATCATTTTTGGGTTTATCATCATTGAGGATGTCATCCATGATGTATATGTCTCTTAGGATCATCCCAGAGGTGGATGTAATGTACATGTCCTTCATTTTCCACGGTAGAGGTGGAGACGCAGCCTGACTTGCTCATGGGTGACTTCATGCTCGGGGAATACCATATTTTTTATTTCTTAGAGGACTCCACAAACAAAAATTTAATGTTTCCCTCCTCCATGTTATGGAGGGGCATTGTGTCCTTCTCAAAGTACCTTAGTGTGATGTGCCCCACTTTGTTCATATCATATTGTGGGTTGGTTGGATGCAAATTCAATGCAAGTTTACTAATATGTGAGAGGCGGTGGTGGGGATTTTTCATAGAAGAGTTCTTCTAGCCCAACCATAACCCCATCTGTTGTCTCCCTTATCTCCCCTTTTTTTGACACAAATGTGTGATTGACTATTGCTTCATTTTCCCATGTAGCTTCCTCTACATGATCGTGTGTTTCTTAATGGTCTTTGGGGGTGACTTTCTCCCTAGAGACCTTCTCAAACTCCTTCTCCCCAACTGTCTTAGATATACTTGTTGACAGATTGGGGGAAGCAATGGAGTTTACTTCATATCATTATCATTGATAGAATCGTTGATGTATTCTACATAATTATCCCCCACCCTTTTTTTGTCATAGAGGATCACTTTGGAAAAATCATTAGGTGGAGGTAATGATGGGTCAACACCTTGTACTTCCAGTGCCATGTTTGCCTTGCAGTTGATGTTGGCATCTTGCTTTGAAGATGGGGATTGTCTTCCCTCCTTGTGGTGGCATTCATAATTTTAGAACGTGGCTCCTCTGGCTGTGCATAGATTGAGGTTGCCTCCTTTTTCCAAGATCCATGAAGGTGGAGTTTTTTTGTAGTAGGATGTTTTTTTTACATAGATCATCATGCTCCTTCCTCTGCTCACTAATTTCCTTATCCATGTCGGACATCATCACCATCATCTAGCATTGATTAGCTGCTAGGATATCCATGTGTTGAGGTAGGTTCACTAGGGCTTGGATTTGTGTTTTCACCTCCTTCACCTATGTGGTTAGTGTTTAGACATTGAAATATAATTCTTTTGTTATCCACAAAAATAAAAACGACTTCACACATGACATTGAACTGACACCCAATCTCCATGAACTACACTATAGTTTGAGCATACTTTCTTGTTGAATTAAGTGAGGATGAGCTTCCATACATCATGGGTGTCTCTATGAAGGGGAACATAGGTCGTATTCTCCATGATGTTGTTGCAGATCACTTGTTGCTTCATTGGTTGATGAAGTGGGTTCATCAATTGGAGGCTCTTTATTAGTCTCCTCTCTCCACCTTGAGATTGTCTTCTTAGTTGTAGACTTATCTGATACTATTTCTGGTTGTGGACCTATCTTAGTGGAACCTTCATTTCTTGTTTTAGGGGATGCAATTTGCAATCGCAAAAAAGGGAAAATTGAGACTTTCCTCCTTCCTATAATATTTCTGGTAGGATGGGTGCAAGTTCCTCTAGTAGAGTGACGAGTGGGTTAATCATAGGTTCCTTTGTTGGATCTTTCCTTAAAGGATGATATGTGGCTGGTTTCTCCCTCCTAGGTGAAACTATTCTTTTCTTTAGGATCCTCACTATTATGATGGGCCTCTAGGAAGGATATGATCGTTGACATGCCATCTCATGTGTGATTTATTCTGCATGAAGCTCATTGAACTGAGGAAATAGAGTGTATCCTGATTTCATTTCTACAATGTCACCCTTTAAAAAGATGAGTTCGTCACAATCGTAGGATCTCATCCTTAGAACTGGTAGCAAATCATCTATCTTTCTAGATTTTTGGAACAACTTGTAATTCTTCCTTGTCTAAACTTTAATTGACACTAAGTACCTCACATTCACAAACATGTCCCTACTTTCCTCTTTGAAGTTGGTAAGTATCTTAGGATACCCAATCATGTGTTCAATGTCGGTTACCACAACCCCCATGTAGATTTATTTGGACCCCTCAGAACCCCTTTCTGTGTCTAACTTGTCAATTAGAAGCCTTCCTATGTTGACTGTATTCCTTTACATTATGCTCCACAAGATTTGGAGGTCAGCTCCAGTCATATTTCCAGTGTCAGATTGGGTGAAGACTGCTGAAGCTACAATCTTGTGGATAACACACATGAGACAAAGTGCATCCAAGAGGCTTTTGGTTTCCCAAGAGTAGGGATTGCTTCTCTTATTAGTCTCTTCTAGGTCTTATGAGTGGTAAAATCTCTCACCTCTCTATCTGATCTCACCTTGTTGAAAAGTTCATCTTATTCCTTTATTTTAATGAATATGGAGAATGAAGTACGTCTTCATTATCTTGATATTCGGTTTTTATGCCCCTCCACATTGTCCAAACTCTTCTTTCATAACAAGTAATTTCTTCACAGTAGACATGAATTCTAGGGTGAGATTTTTGTATGAGCTTTGGTCATTGATGTAGATCAAGTACATATTAGTGACTTCTAACTAGTTCAACACCCTATTGTGTGTCCCCACCTTAGTTAGAGTGCGGATGCAAACAAAAAATCCTTTCTTCTTCTAATTTGTCTATGTTCCTCCTCTTCTAGGTCCATCACAAGGAAAATGAAAACCAAGATTTGCTACATGTACTCCCAATTCTTTTGGTTTTCAGCATCCCTAGGTATAAAATAGTTGTCAGGTTGGACCACGGGTTGATATGAAGTAGCTACAACCCCATATGTATGTGCCCTAGCTTTGCTCCCAATTACTCCTTTATGAGCCTTAGATCTTGTCTTGTCCTCCATCTTTGGTCATCTTATTCCTTCCACCATTGGGGACAGGATTGATTATCTTTGTCTTCATGTGTTGTGTAAACTCCTTTTGTAGGATGTAGTTAGAGGATTCAATCATCACAGAGTCTGTTGAATCCCAAGACTCCTATGGGGTTGGTTTTTGTAGTTGTTCCAAGAAGTCAACATTTTACATGACCTTACTGCTCTTGGGAATTGGATGACCATCCTCTTCTAGGAACTTTGCAACTTCTACTTTTAGGCTCTCCATCTTCTCGATGTGATCTTTTCATAGTTGTTCCTTCAAGGAAATTACCTCCTTCACTCTTTCATCTAGGGTTGTGGTAGTTGGGACTTGGGGAAACATGTGTTTCCTACCACACTAACTAAGTTCTGTGTAGATATGATTATACACGACGCAAAGGGTTGGCGCAAGTTAGTGATGACATGTTTGTTATGAAATGACAACCAATGAGAACTTCATGTAGGTAAACTGATAAAAAAAGGTTTGGGTAGAGGCCTAAAAATGATGGAAAAAGAGTGTTCTTCAAAATGATGCAATTTATCATGTTGCCTCTTCTTATGAGAAAAGATAACAATGGGGATGAACTAGGGTTAGGAAAAAGATTTAAAGTAGGGGTGTTTTGAACATTGATCAACATATGTAAACTAGGGAGAAAGCATCGATAGAAATGGCATGTCAAGAAGATGATGAATGAAATATGCTTTCTGAAGAACTAATGAAAGCTTCTTGTGTTTTGTTTATTAATTCAGGGGAGTGAAACCTGGAGGTGATTGAACCTTATCAAAAATGTGAGAAAGAGGGGTTGGGAAATTTTCAAAAATCAAATGTTTAATTAGTAGGAATGAGAAGTAGATCAAATGTACCTTACTTTTTTAGTCTAGTGCCAGTGGTTATTTGTCTGGTCACTTTAACGAATAGTGTTAATCCCTCATTCTCTATCAATAAAAGTGGCTTTCCCTTTCATTTCTATGATGAATACAATGACCCATTCTTTAGAGATTTTGTTCTTTGATGGAGTAGTTGTGTTTGGTTAAGAGGTTGTGCAGTGAAAACTAAGGTTATAAATAGACCTTCATGTCTACAATGAGGAGGTCGGTTGTGAGCTTTGAAGGTGGAGAGTTTCATTGATGGAGGAGTGTTGACTACCGATGGGTGGAGGTGGATGATGAAGAATCGATGAAGATGGTGTTGGATCCTAGATGGGTGAGCTGAATGCACTTAAATAAAATTCATTAAACCTTCAAGATATATCACAAGATAAGGGTTGTTAAATAGGAAATTCGAGTGCAACTAAAACATGCATAGCAAGGGAGAGAGAGATTGAACATACACCAAGTACCAAGCTATGTAGAGTGGTTCCACACTTCAAACTAAAAGTGAGTCAGTCCACTACCTAGAGAGGTCAACCTCTAGGATTTCTTAACCATTGCACTCTTATAATCATTCATAAGACTTACAATACATGACCAACCAAAGGACTTACCCATCCAATATAAAGAGTCTTCAACCTTACCAAGGACTTACCCACTTTGCAACAAGTCTTCGGCCTTCACCAAGGACTTACTGACTCTTGCACAAGTCTTTAGCCTTATACGGATTACCAACTCTTCTTGGATCTTTAGCCTTTGACTTCACCTTCACTCGGAGAAGCTTCCACCAGGGACTTACCCACTTGAGCAAGGAGTCTTCTACCTTCACCAAGGTATTACCCACTCTTGCTCCAAGTCTTCAGCCTTGATCTTCACCAAGGGACTCCTTCCCTTATTCTTCTTCACCTCTCCTAGCCAAGAGATAGAACCTTCATCTTCATGGTTGAAATGAGAGATAGGGAGGTGGTGGAAGTGAGAGCCTCATAAGATATACATATAAGACTAGCTCTCTTACAGATTTCCTACTCACTCTAAAGAATGTAGAAGTGATTAAGCTTAGAGAGAGAGAGAGGAGGTTGTAGGATGCACTCAACTATAGAATAGGAACATCATATAGAGTTTTGCATTGAATGCTCAACCTTGGAATGAAGCCCTAGGGGTCCTATTAATAGATGGGGATGCCTCTTAGCCTTTGGTAACACTTAAGAATGAAAATTAGTCATTTTGTGGGTTGTAACGGATATATTTTCACTTGTTGCAACTCCAAAATGGCTAGAAACACTTTTCTGTACAGTGCAATCGATTGAGTTTCTATAAAGGTAACTTGACTGATCCCACTAAGAGACAAGACCAATTCAGGACATCGGTCAAGTTTGTTCTGGGGTAGCTCGACCGATTCACTTAAATCAGTTTTGGTCTATAGAGGGATCGATCGAGTTCTGGGAAATGTAAACTCGACTGATCAAAAGTCATTTTCAAGATCCAATCAGGATCGGTCAAGTTTGCAACTCAACCGATAAACAACCTGATGTGAATTTTGGAAAATGGCTTTTGAGTGCTTAAATATTCGATCTAAGTGCTCCTAATTTTTTCTAAGCTTAATTGCAAGTCATACAATCATTACAAATGATTTACAACATGATTCTAATGGATTTACATCAAATTCCAAAAATGTGCACTTATAGACTTTGACTTGTCTTTTCTCCAAGTTGAGATGCACAAGTTAGGGCATTTGGAGTATGTCTATACATAATTTGAAATCACTCAAGCAGAGACATTAGACACAATTACTTGGAATGGTTAAGTCATCATCAAAACAAGGGTTTAGTCAATTTAGACCTTGAGTCAACAGATGGGAAATGGCTCAACCGATGGAAGCTAGAGTTCAAGGTGGATATTACGGTTTGCATAACTCTCTTACTTAGGTAGTCAAGTTTTGTGAGGGGAGTAAGGTTATATTCCCCTTTGTGTGGGGGTCTTAGTGTTTCTAGGTTTCATGGTTTAGTCAGTTGACACTTCAGTGGATGGAGTGGAAGAAGTCATCTTAAGTAAAAAGGCAAGTTTTTTTATAATGATGGAATAATGGCATTGAGTCTTCTGATGTTACCCCTGGCTAGTTACCTATGGAAGGATAGACATCATAAACTGACATTGTCTCTAGACCTTGGTTTATGTTTTGATTAAGACAATTGATGGTCTACCTACGAGAAGTGAAGAGTCTTCTAATGGAGAATAAGAATGTGCCTTCTAACATTATTTTTAACATTTATCCTCCAATAGGATTTCATGTTTTAACAACCGAAAAACATAAAGGATCAAAGGTTGATAGGGATTTTGATTGTTATGCATCCATGAAATTGTTGATTTGACTTAGGATTCTTCCTATGATAAAAGTCCTACACAATAAACTAATGGAAATTATGATGTGCTTTTTACATTAATTTCTGAGTTCTCTCTTTAATACTTGGGCTTCTTATCATCAATTTAACTTGTTATAGATCAATTGAACCGCATGTCAAACATGGAAATCTAAAATTAAGAAGAAATTCAAAAGAAGTAAGAGATATTGGGATGCCTCCCAAGGAATGCTGATTTTGAGTCATTAGCATGACTTTCGTCATTCTTCAATGTCGGATTTGTGGATCATCGATCTATAGATCAGATCTTCTTATGAATTCTTACTCTTCATAATACATATTCACTCTATGCTTATTTTCTAGGAAGGACACTAGTTTTTCACTGTAGAGTTCCATCATGCTCGATGGTTAGATCTTTGTGACAACAAAGAGTCCAGGCAATATTAATCTCAGTTTTCATAGAAATCACAATTTAAAATGGATGAGTTTGTATCCCTCTTTAATATCCTTTATTTTCAATTATGAATTATGTCACACTCTAGTTCTCTCCTTGTACATAAGTGCAAGGTTATAGCCATGTTTTCTCAGCTCTTTGAGTTCTTAGAGCTATAAGAAAACTCTTTTTCCCCTCCATATTTGGGTCCATGTTTAGAAATGTGATAGCCCAGAAAGATTTATGTTTCAGTTCTACTAGCGATTTACATGCCTTTCCATATATCGACCAACCGGGAGTGGTCAATATAGATGTATGGTAATTTCTTATGTACGCCCATAATGCATCATCATGTTTGTTGGACCAATCTATTCTTGACTTGCCAACTATCTTTCTGAGGATTTGTTTGATATGTCGATTAGAAACTTGAAATTTCCTGGATATATTTGGGTGGTACAGGGTAGAAAATCTGTGCCTCACTCCATGTTTCCCTAGGAGTGCCTCAAATTGCCTTTCAATGAAGTGGGATCCACCATCACTTATGATAGTCTAGGGAACCCATAAATCTGAACGATACCTTATTAAAAAACTTCATTATGGATTTAAAATTAAAAGTAGGAGTTGCTACATATTCTACCCACTTGGATACATAATCAATGAAAATGTATTGATTATTCCATGATGAAGGAAAAGGTCCCATATAGTCGATTCCCTACACAATCAAAATTTCCAACTTCAATCCAGTTAGACATTGGCATTTGTATGCCTTGATATGTTTTAGTCCTGTGAAATTCATTACAAGACTTCACAAAAGCTTTAAAACCTTCAATAAGATAGCTGGTAGGATCCCAACTGGAGAACTTTTGTTGCAGTTATATTTTCTCCAAAGTGTCTAACATACAGTGAAGCATGGCTTTCATGCAAGATTATTGGCACAACCTATTCAGGGTCGCACCTCCTGTGCAGGTTGTTAGCTGATTTCCTAAACAAAAATGGGTCATCCCAATAGTAGATCTTAAGATTTGAGAAGAGTTTCTTCTTGTTGCTGTAGATAATGTCATCATGTAGCTGCTAGAAAGTGAAGTAATTGTATATGCATGCAAATCACAACACCATTGGATTAATGGATTTCTCCAACATTAGATATTTGCTTATATAATTATATTTTTTAGGATACAAATGGTCTTCCTCCAGTTGGATACTTGATAGATGATCAGCTACTACATTCTCAGATTCCTTTTTATCGACTATCTCATGATCAAATTCTAGAAATAGAAAAACCCATCTCAAAAGTCTTGCTCCATATATTTATTCATAATAAGATACTTTATGACCCCATTATATATGTATACAATCACCTTAGACCCTATTAGATAAGATATGAACTTTTTAAAGGCATGAAAATGGCTATCATTTCATTGGTAGTGTAATTCACTTATGCTTCATCTAGAGCGTTGCTAGCATAGTACATAACATTATATTTCTTATCCTTTTTATGTCCTAAGTCACTAACTGCGGCATAGTCACTTGTGTTGCACATTAGCCCAAATTGGAGGTTCCTAGATGGGTTCTTGAATTATGGGGCATTTGTAAGAGCATTCTTCAGAATGTTGAATTCCTTGAGGGATTTATCATCAAAATAAAAAAAAAATTGCATCCTTCACAAGTAAACTTGATAATGGTTTAGAAATAATTAATAAGTCTTTGATAAGGTTTATATAGTATCCTACATGACCCTAGAAACTACTCACCCCAATAACTGATTTGGGTGGTGTAAGTTTGGATGTCTCTTCAACTTTACGTACATAGATCAATTTTTATTCCTCTCTTAGAGACTTTGTCTCCCAATACTATTCCTTTTTGTACCATGAAATGGCAATTTCCCAGTTGATTACTAAGTGTTTTTCCTCACATCTCTTCAAAACAATAAAGAGTCATTAAGCATTTGTTGAATGATTTGTCATAAATAGAAACCATCCATAAATACTTCCATGATGTCCTCAATAAAATCAAAATTATGGAAACCATACACCTTTCAAATTTCATAGGTGCATTTTATAAACTAAACAACATTCATAAAAATGTGTGTACCATAGAAGCGGGTAAATGTGGTCTTTTCTTGATCATCCATGTGGATTGGGTGCTAATAGAACTATGAATAACCATCAAGATAGAAGAAATAAGAGTGGTCAGCTAGACGCTCTAACACCTGATCTGAAGAAGGTAAAGGGAAATGGTCTTACTTGGTGTCTAAAATTAGTTATGTATAGGTGATGCACATCCTCCATCTAGATATAGCTTGGGTTGCATTTCATCACAATATCCTATGTTACGATTGTCATACCCCTTTTCTGGGTACAATGTGAACTAGGATTACACACTTGTTGTTGCTTGTGGTGTATATGATTCCATCATCTCATAGATAAAGTTTTTCTTCAAAACTTTTCTCAAATTCTTATTTAACCTTATTTGACCTTGATCAAGTGGTGTCTAGTGAATCTTGTGCATACAATCATCTAGGTTCATTCCTCCTATGTGATGTATAGAGTTTTGATGGCTTTTCTTCTCAGCTTCAATTCAGAGAGGACTTGTTCTTTGTGCTCCTCAAACAAAGTAGAGTTTATGATAATAGGAATCCTCCATTAAGTATCTTGGAATTCATATTTAAATGTCATCCACATAGTTTCTTTAACCCGGACATGTGTCTTTCCGCTTCTTTGTCTTTTAGATTTCCCTTCATAGAGGAATAGTTAATTGTTTTGATCCATGAGTCTTCTTCACTTTCATAGTCACCTTCATTTTCATCAGGATAGTGTAGTAATTCTTCAACTTGAGAATCATCTACATCCAGAATCTATTATGTCAGGGCCTTCATCAAGGGGTTCACTATGGGATTTTTCTCTTAAATGTCCGAGAGAGTTGGTTGTAACTATCAACAAAATACACAAATTTGAATAGGGATGAACCTTTTTATAAAGTCTTGAACCTTGAAATAAATGTGGTTGTTTCAACCCTAATTGTTATTCGAGCCTAGACATCAATCCATGATCTTCCTATGGATAGTAAGTGTAATGACCCCGCCTCCCGGTAACCCCCAATTAAGGGAGACCCGAAGGTCAGAATTGTTATTCAATTAACAAGATCAAAGGTTCGACAAATAATCAATAATAATTATGAAATTCTATTAACTAAATTGGAATTGGGTATAAAATTAAAACTTTACTTACCTTTGAAAAACTTTGGAAATCTATCTATCCCGAGCTTGAATCTACTCTATCTAATCCTCCTTGCACTTTATGTTTTATTTTCACAATGTGTCACTTTACCGTTTGTTCATTTCAGGGTTGCACCTTAAACGCCGAAAAACAAAATGTCGGTCAGTATATCGAAAATATACTGGTATGTGGGGACAACCAAAAGTTTGCACATATGGATAACAATCTAATTATCACAATCAAGTTAATTAACCAGCCAATTTACATTTTCCATGTATGACATTCTCCACCGCTTTTGCCCTAACCCTGGCATACCCACCTTAGGGTTTCCTTTGCTAATGACTTAAGGCCACCTTCTCAATCCCGAGCTTGGTGCCTGGGGTCACCACTCAAGGTGTCCATTGGTCTACCCATCTGGGCCTGACCTTTAGCATCATCCATTAGGGTGGCATGTAGGTGCGAGAATACATACTTCTATTATTAATGTGATAATCATAGTGACTTTATAGTTTGCAAGTATGAACATCCAAACTGATAATTTACATTCAATGTGATTAACCATCGGGAAAATCCTCGGGAAACTAAGGTGGTTATTCATAATTAACCACATACCTGTTAAGCAGACTTGAATGCAGAAATAACTCAATCAATCAGGAAATCAAGCAAGCACACACACAACTTGTTCCTGAAAAAGGCATTCAATTTCTCTATCATTAATCATGTCATCATGATCTATTACTCCTAGTTGTCTTCTAGGGTTATTACTCCTTTTTAGGGTTTTTACCGTAATTAGGGTTTCACTTCCTTTTTATTAATTTTACCTTACTTTTATCAAATATCCATCAAACCCTAATTATCGTCTTATTTTCCATTAAGGTCCTTAAGATCGGGTTTGGACCATGAAAACCCTAATTTTCATATTACTATATTTTTTCTTTTCTTTTTCTCTAATTTAGGGTTTCTAAACATTTTAATCAACATATTGAGTTAAAAACCCTAAACTTGTAATCCTATCATCAAAACAGGTTAAAAACCATCATAATCATCAATCAAGTAAATCATGTTTGAATTAACATTTTTGCAAGATTAAATATATCTTTTGTCAACCATTAGGGTTTCTAACCACAAATTAATCCCCTTTTTATTCAAAATATGCACTTTTGCAAAAAGAGATAGATTTAGGCTTTCAAACCATTTTTAATGCATTCCTCATATTTTTATGATCATTTTTCATGTATTGACTTTTTGCATCTGAGTTTTCCATCACCATATATGATTTTACCAAGATAATTCATTTTTATCGATTTATTAGCTAATTCAGAAAATTTGTGGATCGTTCGATCCATGGTCCGTGGTCCACTGAGGATCTAACGGCCATGGACACACGCCTAAGTTAGCGATTAGATAGCGAAAGACCGAACTTTCCCTTACCCGTTCTGAAGGCGCGACGGGGTAGTTTAGTAGTTCTTCTTCTTCCTCAACCTCGCGCGAGAGAAGCAAGCTCTGGTGGTCAACCTATGAGTTGACTTCGGGCTCCTCTCCTCCTTTGCTCACGTCAGATGCCCAGGAAGCTTCGTCTTCCCTCTTCAAACTTGATGACGCCTCCAATCGCTTGCCAAGGATATGCCAAGGTCGTCCCCTTACTCACCGGACTCCAGCGATGGTCTCCGAGATGATGGAGGTGCAGGTCAAGACGAACAGAGCAATTGAACGCACTGAAGCACTCCTTGCTTCCTTCCGCAGAGCTTGGGCTAGCGTTTAGGTATGATGGTTCCCTCCATAGCCCTCCCCTATATATAGGGTAGAGATCAAGTTCGTGGGAATTGGGGATTTCCCAAAATGGAGGCCAAACCTTGTCGAACCAGGGATCTTCCTCTTCGGTTCCAACTCCTGAGTCTAATGGGACAATTACCCAGTTTGCTCATGCACTGGATTCTCGAGGATTTAGGATGGAAAATCCACCCTGTATCCAACAGAGTCCCAGTCCTAGCGGGACTTAGACGATGACCTTCGGCCGTTGGATTAAGATCCAACAGACCTCCTCGCTTGCGTCCAAAATAAAGGGAAGATATGTTCAATTACTTCAGAATTCATTCCCAAATTGCAAATAACTTGCAAAATCGATTTCTCCCAAACTATAATTCCTTTCTTTCTCAAATTTTAAGGGAATGTACGTCTTGGCATTATCTAACTCTTTATTAAATTTGGGAAACAATTTGTAATGGATGAGAAGGTTTCCTTCTCTCCCAAGTTACTCATCAATTAATCCAAATTAATTTATATTCCTATTCCTTTTGCCATTATCTTATTATTTTGGGTCCCTTGGACCTCAAGGAAACCCAAAGGCATGGATTCCCATATTGGGGAAAATCTATTTGCCTTTATCTTCTTTTGAAAGGCAATTTCTCATTTTTCCCTTTTATTAATCAATTTCTTTTCCTTTTTAATTCTCTTTTTAAGGATTTCTCTTTATCTCTCCTCTACTTTCCTATTGGAATTCCTTTTAACCTTAGGAATCCTTGGGATACGAAAATCCACTAAGGATAACTCAATTATACCTCTTTTCGCATATTTTCCACATTTTATCATTATTTTCAATTTCTTTCTTAACAAGGAAAAACTTAATTGGTCTTTTCTTTTCTTATTGCATTCTCTATGCAACTTTGGACTCCTTGGGACCCAAGGAACCCAAGAGACACGAAATCCATCCTTGGATTACATTCCTTTGCCTTCTAGAGTTTTCTACCTCATTCTTTTCTCAAAAACTCAATTATTCATTTACTAATTGAATTTCCTTGTTATTGGGCCCAATAGCCAATAAAGCCCGCAAAACAATCATCAAGGCTATTGTAAATAAAATCCATTTATTCAAAATATATTATATCATTATTTTTTCCAATATCTTTAATATGAGAAATTACATTTCTCACCAAAGAGCCCAAAAGTTGGGGTTGTAACATCCTTCCCCTCTTATAAGAATTTTGTCCTCAAAATTCCATCAAGCAAACAAATCAGGATAAGTCTTTCCTATGTCCATCAGGGCTCCCATGTGGCTTCACCCTTTCCATGGTGCTTCCCAAGAACCTTCATCATCTCATATTCTTTCATCTGAGTACTTTCTGACCTTGGTATATCATACCCTCATAGGTGATTGAGGACATTTCAGCCTCTCAAAAGCTGAATAGGTTCAGGGCTCACACATGGCTTGGATACCTCACATAGTGCTCTAGTTCAGACCCATGGAAAACATTACACATCATGTTATCCTAAGGGCAAGGATAAACACAACCATCTCCACCAATCCATCTGAATGGACCCATATATCGGGGACTCAGCTTTCTCAGCTGTAGCTTAGAGGGGTCAGATTTTTACATCACATATTCTCCCATAGTGAACTGCATGTCAGTCTGTTGTGCATCAGCTCGTGACTCATGTCACCACTAGGCTCTCTCTCAGCCATTGCATGATCAAAGCGACTTCATTTGCACACATTGTGGTTCTTTTCTGAACTTCGCGAGGCCTCCTTCACCAACATCATCTTAATGAAGTGGTGACTGACACAACCTCTCCATAAGACTTCTTGCATCCCGATAAAGGCTATGGTGGTTAACATCACATCTTAAGAACTGTCTCTATGTATCACCCTAAATGAGCACACATGCTCTCATCAGACCCTCTAGTCTGGATCATGCTGTTCATTAGTATGGGGTGATAAACTATACTATCATCAAGTTCTTCATGTATCTACTTCTACCTCATGGAAGTAAACCTTGGTCATACCCAAGAACTTTTGAACTCGCATCATGATGTGGTTGAACCATCTTTCTCTCTTAAGTAGTTCAACCGAATCTATCCCTTGAGAGTACTCCTTTCTTTCTCATGTCATTTAGGTAAGGTGATCTACCATAACCCATATTACATCTTAATCATTATTTTTCAAGGGGAGACTTACCACAACACCCATAGTGGTGAACTCCCATTCCCTCTCGGGGACTCTTTATCCTCTATGTCAAAGCACTGGGTTACTGGTGTTCGTCCTTCACCCCCGGCTTGCATGGCCACATGCTACATGCAACTTCATATTAAGCATTCAAAATGCTACTATCACTTACTATCTTTGTAGTATCACAGTGTATGGTGATCTTAAAACCATGATCTCCTATATGTCATGATTCCTCAAGATCAATACCTCAGAAACTCTAAACCACTCTCATCAGGGTTTTATTACCTTCCTATCCAAAGAGGTGTATATGAGGTTCTATCACCATCCTTTCACTGGCTAACCAAACAACCAGTAACTTAGCCAAAACTCATCTTCTTTCCAAACTTAGGGTTAGTTGAACAACCTCAACCTCTTATAGCCTCTAGCTAAACTAGGAAGCTATATCACAACCAGAGCATTCTTCACCTCCTTAGGTGTCAGGTAATGTTGAAGACATACACCTCCACATATTCCACTTATCATCTCATCTCAAACTCTAAGTTTGTCTTCATGGTGACTCAACTTTGCATAACTTGCAAATACCACATCGCTCATGATAAAACATCCTCACAAGATGATTTCCTTAATACTCTTAGTGTTTGTAAACCATCCATGTATCATTCACTCCACAAAGGTATGTTATCATTTCTATCCTCATACCTTATAGCAACGTTCCAACTTCCATCATCTTTTATCCTTGGTGTAAGGCATGTGTATTGTCCTATCCCTCACTCCCATAACAAGAAGAAATAAGCATTTGGTTGCAGTCCAAATACATAGTTCTTCCTGTTCCAAGAGTAGAGATGGTACAACCCACCTTGCCAGTACACTTTCAAATCTAAGTTGAAACGTGCCACCTATGTCTCTTCATCACAAACATCATGATATCAAAAATTACTTCCATGGAAAATGGGTCTCAACCCTACTTGGTCTAAACACAATCTTTTGTTGTCTCCTCTAGGTATATAGGGTGCCGGCACTTTTTGGGGTCATCCCTTTTTCCTTATGCATCCAGAGAGTGCCCTACTCATCTGCCCTTTGGGTCCCATGAGTTCATGAAGGTGATCAATCTCCTAGCCCATGGCCCTCAGACAATGATAGTTGTTACCTCCGGACCCTATGGTCATGTGCAACTAGGGAATTAGGCAACTCCTTCTTCCATCGGTCTTATCCCTACCTGACCCTAGGATAGTCTTAGGATTCTATTATAGTACATGTCCAACATATAACCTTACACAATCCTTCATCATCTCTCTCTGCATTCATGACTGAATTTCATCCCTTCTTAGGGGTCATGGCAACCTTCCTACCTTGGTCAGGCCCCATACCAGTTACCTCCATGGTAACATATCCATATGCACTTAGAGATGGTTATCTATGGGTCTACAGGTTCATACTCATACCATGTACTTTTCACTTAGCTTCTTAAGATCCTATGAAACCACTTTAGGTTACCTCAAAACCAACAAAACTGGTATACACCCTACAAAAGGGTCCCTCTCCCAAGATGGGAGGAAACTACACTCTTGACAACAAGGTCACAACCGTCCTTAGGGTTTACATTCACATGAGCATGTCTAACCCAACAGCTACTAAGGCACAAGCAGATCACCTATCAAACCATGCTAGGTCATACTTGTTCTCATCCTCAACATTAGACCAACTTAGTTGTGAGGGGTTCATCAAACATACCTTAACTTAAGGGGTTTCCGTTTCTCTACACATGAAGAGTACCATGCTCAAAATTATAGAGACTCAAATCTCATCATGAGCATCGGGCACACTACTTCCCCTCTTAGGCCTAGGAACCCTAAGTCCACCTTTGGGTATCCAAATGCATGTTCAATCTCTTAACCATGAAACAAGCATGTCCAAGGCATGTCATGTACTTCCATGATCTTTTTATATGAGCAACACCTCTCCTCAAGGACAACCAACTAGGTATAAGGCCTTACTACCTGTTACTAAACCTCTACATGATTTAAGGAACTCTTGTTCTCATCTATACCAGAGGTACAGAGGTATTAACAGACTCATCCTCTCTCTAGGGTTTGGTTCCTCTAAAGGCAATCAAGATATCATCATCCTCCAGGGATCATGCATGAGGAAACCACTATCATCCACTTCGATCACATTATCCTCGACTCCCCACTATTCCTCATGTTTTGGGGTTTTAGGCTTCCAACCTTCTTGCCTGAGGTCTGCTCTCTCTCTCTGGAGCTAATCCTACAACCAACCTCTCTATAAGAGGTCCTTTCTTCATGAAGGATCAAGCTCATAAGCATGCCCCTACCTGAGTGAAGCCTATACTCGAACTTATGTTTACTCCAGATTATCCATAACCCCTTATGCTCATCTCATAAGCCATACAATATGATTCCTTGTCCAGGGTTTCATCCTACTGTCAGCACTACTGACGTACTCTGGGTGCAAGCTACACCCTACTTGCACAAGCCCATAGGGTTCTATAGGTTCTTCTCTAACTTCATCCATGAAGGAGTTATCCTTCGCTCAAACATGCACGACCCTTCCCAGGGTTGGGTTGCCAAAGGTGCTAGGTCATTAACTTCTCATGGCTCATATGGAATCCAAGGCATGTTTATCCAAACACCTGGTCTATTCTCATCATGCCATCTCTCTCTCTAACCTTTACTTAGGGTAAGGGTTAGCATCATCCTCAAAGGATGTGCTAGGTCTCTACTTTTAATGGAGGTCTCTACCTCTAAGACTAACTCTCTCTACTCATCCTCCTGCCACAGAGGCCTATCCTCAGGCCTCTCCTAAGGGCAATGACAACTCGTGTCATACGACCTAAGCATGTATCTATTCCTTTACGCTTACTCTATTAAGCTTATGTCCATGACATCTTATTTACATGCTTTTTATTAGTTTGGTGGAGGATTCCTTAATCCTTATCAACCTTACCCATACCTCAAGAGGGTGAGGAGAAGAGAGAAAACACTAATCCTTAAGGTCCTTAACAGAATTTGAGTTGAGAAGGGATGAACAAGATGAGAGAGTCCTAAAGGTATCTTATTTCGAGTCATATCCTAAGACATCAGCCAGGTAGTCACACAATCCGGGAGTCCTCGTATTTTGACTAGCGGTGCGGAGGAAAATATTGCCAGCCCCCGGACGTGATCCTTTTCTAGACACCTCAGTCTTTCATACAATCCTCTAATAACTCCCTTGGTTCTATGGAATTTGTAAAATTTAATAATTATTAAAGATTAAATGATGAACCTATGCTCTGATACCAATTGTAACGACCCCGCCTCCCGGTAATCCCCAATTAAGGGAGACCCAAAGGTCGGAATCGTTATTCAATTAACAGGATCAAAGGTTCGACAAATAATAAATAATAATTATGAAATTCTACTAACTAAACTGGAATTGGGTATAAAATTAAAACTTTACTTACCTTTGAAAAACTTTGGAAATCTATCTATCCTGAGCTTGAATCTACTCTATCTAATCCTCCTTGCACTTTATGTTTTATTTTCACAATGTGTCACTTTACCGTTTGTTCATTTTAGGGTTGTACCTAAAATGCCGACAAAAAAAATGTCGGTCAGTATATCGAAAATATACTCGTATGTGGGGACAACAAAAAGTTTGCACATATGGATAACAATCTAATTATCACAATCAAGTTAATTAACCAGCCAATTTACATTTTCCATGTATGACATTCTCCACCGCTTTTGCCCTAACCCTAGCATACCCACCTTAGGGTTTCCTTTGCTAATGCCTTAAGGCCACCTTCTCAATCCCGAGCTTAGTGCCTGGGGTCGCCACTCAAGGTGTCCATTGGTCTACCCATCTGGGCCTGACCTTTGGCATCATCCATCAGGGTGGCATGTAGGTGAGAGAATACATACTTCTATTATTAATGTGATAATCATAGTGACTTTATAGTTTGCAAGTATGAACATCCAAACTGATAATTTGCATTCAATGCGGTTAACCATCCGGAAAATCCTCGGGAAACTAAGGCGGTTATTCATAATTAACCACATACCTATTAAGTAGACTTGAATGCAGAAATAACTCAATCAATCAGGAAATCAAGCAAGCACACACACAACTTGTTCCTGAAAAAGGCATTCAATTTCTCTATCATTAATCATGTCATCATGATCTATTACTCCTAGTTGTCTTCTAGGGTTATTACTCCTTTTTAGGGTTTTGACCGGAATTAGGGTTTCACTTCCTTTTTATTACTTTTACCTTAATTTTATCAAATATCCATCAAACCCTAAGTATCTTGTCTTATTTTCCATTAAGGTCCTTAAGATCAGGTTTGGACCACAAAAACCCTAATTTTCATATTACTATATTTTTTTCTTTTCTTTTTCTCTAATTTAGGGTTTCTAAACATTTTAATCAACATATTGAGTTAAAAACCCTAAACTTGTAATCCTATCATCAAAACAGGTTAAAAACCATCTTAATCATCAATCAAGTAAATCATGTTCGAATTAACATTTTTGCAATATTAAATATATCTTTTGTCAACCATTAGGGTTTCTAACCACAAATTAATCCCCTTTTTAATCAAAATATGCACTTTTGCAAAAAGAGATAGATTTAGGCTTTCAAACCATTTTTAATGCATTCCTCATATTTTTTTGATCATTTTTCATGTATTGACTTTTTGCATCCGAGTTTTCTGTCACCAGATATGATTTTACCAAGATAATTCCTTTTTATCAATTTATTAGCTAATTCAGAAAATTTGTGGATCGCTCGATCCATGGTCCGCGGTCCACTAAGGATCCAATGGCCATGGACACGTGCCTAAGTTAGCGATCAGATAGCGAAAGACCGAACTTGCCCTTACCTATTCTGAAGGCACGGCGGGGTAGTTTAATAACTCTCCGGTTCTTCTTCTTCCTCAACCTCCTGCGAGAGAAGCAGCCTCCGGTGGTCAACCTATGAGTTGACTTCGGGCTCCTCTCCTCCTTTGCTCACGTCGGATGCCCAGGAAGCTTCGCCTTCCCTCTTCGAACTCAATGATGCCTCCAATCGCTTGCCAAGGATATGCCAAGGTCGTCCCCTTACTCGCCGGACTCCAGCGATGGTCTCCGACATGATGGAGGTACAGGTCAAGACGAACAGAGCAATTGAACGCACTGAAGCACTCCTTGCTTCCTTCCGTAGAGCTTGGGCTAGCGTTTATGGATGTTGGTTCCCTCCATAGCCCTCCCCTATATATAGGTTTGAGATCAAGTTCGTGGGAATTCGGGGTTTCCCAAAACGGAGTCCAATCCTTGTCGAACCAGGGATCTTCCTCTTCGGTTCCAACTCCTGAGTCTAATGGGACAATTACCTGGTTTGCTCATGCACTGGATTCTCGAGGATTTATGATGGAAAATCCACCCTGTATCCAACAGAGTCCCATTCCTAGAAGGACTTAGACGATGACCTTCGGTCGTTGGATTAAGATCCAACAGACCTCCTCGCTTGCGTCCAAAACAAAGGGAAGATATGTTCAATTAATTCAAAATTAATTCCCAAATTGCAAATAACTTGAAAAATCGATTTCTCCCAAACTATAATTCCTTTCTTTCTCAAATTTTAAGGGAATGTACGTCTTGGCATTATCTAACTCTGTATTAAATTTGGGAAACAATTTGTAATGGATGAGAAGGTTTCCTTCTCTCCCAAGTTACTCATTAATTAATCCAAATTAATTTATATTCCTATTAATTTTGCCATTATCATATTATTTTGGGTCCCTTGGACCTCAAGGAAACCCAAAGGCATGGATTCCCATATTGGGGAAAATCGATTTGCCTTTATCTTCTTTTGAAAGGCAATTTCTCATATTTCCCTTTTATTAATCAATTTCTTTTCCTTTTTAATTCTCTTTTAAGGATTTCTCTTTATCTCTCCTCTACTTTCCTATTGGAATTCCTTTTAACCTTAGGAATCCTTGGGATACGAAAATCCACCAAGGATAACTCAATTATACCTCTTTTCACATATTTTCCACATTTTATCATTATTTTCAATTTCTTTCTTAACAAGGAAAAACTTAATTGGTATTTTCTTTTCTTATTGCATTCTCTATGCAACTTTGGACTCATTGGGACCCAAGAGACACGAAATCCATCCTTGGATTACATTCCTTTTCCTTCTAGAGGTTTCTACCTCATTCTTTTCTCAAAAACTCAATTATTCATTTACTAATTGAATTTCCTTGTTATTGGGCCCAATAGCCAATAAAGCCCACAAAACAATCATCAAGGCTATTGTAAATAAAATCCATTTATTCAAAATAGATTATATCATTATTTGTTCCAATATCTTTAATATGAGAAATTACATTTCTCACCAAAGAGCCCAAAAGTTGGGGTTGTAACAGTAAGGGTCCTCCAAGTATCATCAGAAAGGACGGGTCTCAACTGTGTCTATTAGAAAAATGTCACACGAGATGAAGAACCTTCCAACTCTAATTGAAACATCTTCTCCAGTTCCAAATGCTCTTATGAAATTATTTCCAACTAGCTAGATTTGCATTTTAGTTTTTGTCATGGATGTAAGACAATGCATTTGGGCTAGATTCACTGACATTGGGCTAATTCTTGCAACTAAATTAGTAAGTTATTTTATTTCTTCACTATCTCCCATGTTGAATGGGATAGTACATGCTCATGGATCATTTGTTTGGTTGGCATCTTTGCTTGCACGAAGGCACTTGTCATCTTTGCAAGTTTGACTTTATCTACATTGTCACCTTGTCTCCATTTAGTTTTTAGGCCATTGAAAACTTGTCATAAGTTGACATTTCTTCAATGGAATCTAGAAAGGGGATGTCTCTACATATTCTAAAAATTCATCATATTTCTTCTTCAAATGATCTTTAATTGATATATAGGGAAATGGGATCCTTGAAGAATATGCATCAATGTTGTTTGTAGCCTTGTTAGCATATTCTAATATCTTATCATTATATTATTTCTTTTCCTTGCTTTTATCCTTCAATGTTTCCTTCTAAGGATGGAACCAAGGGTTTTCTCCTATTCAATGTCAATAGTTTCTAATTGAGGGTTAGGAGTAGGATACTCTCTTATAGTTTCAAGGACAGACCCTGACCTCACAATAAACATCATAGATGCTTCATGTCCTCTTGGATTCCATTTTCTATAAAATGGGATTCTTCCACCTCGGTTATTTACAAGATCTGATAAGATAAGAAACTATTGATCGATCATTTTTTTATATTATTGGCGATCACTTATCTATCTAACAAGGCTCCCCATTTTTAGTTTACATCATTCTCAACATGTTGTTTCTATAATTAGTACTTTGATATATCTTGCCATTAATCTCAAGTGGCCTCTTCATAAAGGCAAACATTTTAGCCCTCAAGTGACGTTGAGGTTGTCTTTGGTTTTAGTTCTAGGATTTTTTTCTATTTTTCTAAAAATTTGTGTTGTGAGTGAACCTAGATGGTCCACTATCACTCCCAAAATAGGTGGTTTATGAGGTGGATTGTTGGTTGTATCCAGCATGTGTGAGTTTATGTTGTACTCCCATTCCCATATGAAAATCCCAAAGATTTGGTATGTTTTAATTGACATAGCAGACATTTTCAAAGGATCCATATTGATTGTCTTCTTCTTTGTAGGTGTATATATAATATTCAAAACCATGTCTGCTCTCCCCACATGTAATGCAATTCATAACATTTTCTGCATTATGTTTACCCTTAACGTTCTTTTTCTTCAAGTCTTTGACATTTGTGGTGATTTTATCAAGCTTGGCAGTGAGGGATTTTAAGGCTTTTGAATCAGAAGAAGTTACCAAAATAGAGACATTTCTTGCTCGTCCTCTTTCATAATCCCAACTAGCTTGTAGAGCAGCCATATTGTCTATGATATCCTTAGAGCACTCTGAGTCATGACCCATAAAGTCACTCCCAGCTATTGCATTTATCAATATCCTTTTTCTCTGAGTGAGTCTATTGTAAAAAGTAGTAACTAAATATCATTCATCAACACCATGGTGGGGAAAATATCTTTGATATACTTTGTGCCTCTCTCATGCATCACTCAAATTTTCCATATGCTTCTATCAAATACCGTTGATCTTGTTTCTTCATGTGATCATCTTCTCAACTGCAAAGAACTTAGTAATAAAAGTATCACCAAGAGCCTCCCAGGTCAAAATACATCCATATTTTAGGGTTTGATACCACGCAAGATCTTTATCCCTCAAATAGAAGTTGAAATCCTTGCACTAGATCAACTCCTAAGGGACCCTATTAATATTCAAGGTATCATAGATATTCTTGAATGTGTCAATGTGGTGACAAGGGTTGTTCTTAGGAAAATTCCCTCTGAATGTTCACTTTCAAACTATATCTATAAAGGATGACTTTAGCTCAGAGTTAGAAATTTTAACTCAAGGAAGAACGACATGTTGCCTCACCTCATTAATGTGGGTAGGAGGTAATAAACGAAGCAATGCATGGCCTACTCATGAGTTTTTCCCTATTACTCCTTCAACGGGGGTTAATGATGGAGGTGAGTTGTTCCTATCCCCATTTCCTTAGGAATTCGTAGCTTCTTTCTTGGTGAAGGAAGTAAATCACACTAAGACCTAAAAGAATTATACAAGCCATGGTAACTACCCAGACATGAGAATCAATCTTTTAATATATAGTCCAATCAGATTAATAAGTTGTGAAGTTAAGTCTATCACTAAACTCTGAAATGATGCCAAATATTGATTGCCTACAATTCACGCATCCACAATGAAGGTAGATCAAGAGTAGTTGGGCTTTAAATTTATACATGATACCTCATACGCCCACAATGATAATACATGTCATGTGTAGTAAATGAGCCAAACACATGAACAATGGTGTGACAATCTATTTAGGATCAAGGTCCTAGGTTATCTAAGTCAAACAAAAAGGTAGATTGCACATTCCATATGGAACACGGTAACAAAAAAGGAACAAGGTAAGGAAAAGTAAAATAAAATTGAGATAACAAAGCAAAACAAAATGTAGATTTTTTGGTGTGTTTCAATATATGGATAGACTTGGGTTAGGTTTCACCATATAAGCATTCTCACCAACATGCAAACACTCATACTCATTGTATGCCATTAGCATAGTTATGAGTAATCTCATAAATGTCTATTCCCTCCTTTCTCAAGATTGGGATATATCTAGATTATGGCCATGTCTCTCTCAAGATGACAAATTAACAATCAAACATAAAAACATATGATCAATATATCTAGTATAACACTTTATTGCATTCACACCACTCCTTAACTCTAGATTTGAACTTATACTACTATTCTGAGGCATTAGATATCAAACATCACAAGATGGTAACTAATCATGCAAGTGATTCATTCATGAACAAAAGTAAGAAGATAAAAATTTCCAAGATCATATATATTCAAATGGATATATTACATGTCAGGAAAGCCTTAGTGGATAATCCCAACCCAATCTTAAGGTTTTAGTCACTCATGTTTATAGGAAATAGTACGGATGCACAAATAAGGAAGGTATATAGCCAAAAAGGGGGTAGAATAGGAGTGGATAGAGTAGAGAAAAAATAAGTGATAGAACAAAATATTATCCATAATGATAGTAGACATGAATGAATACCTCCTCTCCTAGTGGATGGTAGAGGTGAAGGTTATGAAGGTGTGTAGGATCCTCCTTCTCTCAACAAAAGGTATAGACCTTCAAGGAGCACAAATCAATGGGTGTTGAACTCTCATCATTCTCCAATCTATGGATTCCATGGGTGGCAATGGAAATTGGAAGTGCTTTGTAATAAATAAGACTTTCCTTCTATGAATGCTTGGGGTACTTATTTATAGGGATCATGGCATGCTCGAGGAACCTAAAGGAGACGATCTTTACTTGTTCTCAAAGGTTTATGGTACATTCATTGGGGCACATGGGTAACTAACTAAGGCAGTGATTACTTCTACAGAGATTCCATCAGTTGAGTGGTTGGTTCATATACCCATCATTGTCTTATGTCATTGTAGGGAAATATGGAATCAGAGATGGCAGTAGAAACAAACATTTATTTATCATATTACCCAAAACAAGCAGATCAAAATGGGAAGGAAGGTGCAAGGCATATACCTGGTCATGGATAAATTCTAATGAAAATCCTTATAGAGTTGTGCTTCTTTCTCTAGCAGCACATAGACAATAGTCAGTGTCAGCCTCTTGGTGTAGCAACTCGGATGGTTGTTGACAATGTCCACCTAGCGTAGTGCCAACAGCCTTCATGCCTCTATATAGCCTACATGGACCACTGGAAACTCCTTGTTGCTCTTCTAGAGATGGTGGGAAGGATTTGTCCCTTCATGTTGTCAACATGCTACTGTCAACTTTTCTCCTTGTGGCTTTCTCTCCATTTTATGAGTAATATGCCTCTAGCTCTCATGTTACCACAACTATGAGATAAGGAGTCTTTTTTTATACAAGAGTGTTGAGAGACTTAGACACCCCTCCTTTATATATGAATGGATGGGCTAGGGTTTCCACAAACCTTGGGGATAGGAAAGGTCATATCTCATGGTTTAACGACTATTGCAAATCACCAGTCAGTTGACTTAACTCCCATTTAGTTGACTGGAGCATCTAGTCAGTCGATAGGCTTGCTTTCTTATTTGCAAACATATTGCATTTTAATGTGATGATTTATGCACATCATTAAGTCAACAACAATCACTTGACTTAGTCCTACTGTTCATCTAGTCATTCAATTGGACTACTCATCTAGTCAACTTGACACTCCAGTCGGTCAACTGGCATTCCCAGTCAATTGAATATACACTTCAATTTTCCAACAGACAGCCAATGTTGTTTAAGTTTATTACCTAAACACTTTAGTAACTAAGTAAAATATTATCCATGAGTAAACTACTATTCTAAGTGCGTCCTTTGTGTGTGACCCTATAGATCTCAAATTATGTTACTATTATCATATAGTTTCTTTGTTTTTGATATCTAGATTGAATACAAGGCTTGAAATTGTCATTCTCTTAACATTCAATCCATGCTCCTTGAACTAAAGAATATTGTATTAGATGTATGTGAGTTAACATATCACATTTTGACTCACATGAAAATGGCCATATGTTTCTTAGAATCGTTTATCAAGTGGCCAAGATATCAACTCCTATAGGAGGGACAAATCTTATCTACATCACTCACATTTGATCCCCATGTGCCAAAAAATACCCAAAAACCACCTTTATGGCAACCCTTACTCAAGATCATGTTGCATGGTGTCAAATTTCATCGAATAACATGTGATGAGTGTAATGAATTGGGTATAATAGCCACAATCACCACTACCACTTTGAGACGCTGATTCTGAATACCATTCAATGGTTTCCACATATCACTCTCAAGGTGGGTATGTCTTGTACACTACTCTCTAACAAGTATCTATGTGTTTGACTTGATACCCGTTGACTTGATACCCGATATCATGACTAATGAGACTCTATCATTGGTCAACACACATTCTTTTCTTATGTATTATTGTCATCTATTTTGCTTACATAGTAATATCCAACAAGGACATAACAAGAATGTATGAACTCTTATTATACATTGTAAGGAAATATGGCATTAGATAGGCAGAGGAAACAAAAAAAATTACTGACATATTTCCCATTAACTAGCAGATCGTGTCAATAACTATGCAATGTGAAGGATGGTTTCATGAAGATAAATCCAGGGCTTGGAGCAAGTCCATCGACAATCATCGTCGCACACTCTATCTTTGATGGTGTATTTACAACTCCTAGTTGCACTGAGACTCGTCTGACTGCTCCTCCACAGACAGCAGACTCGAACAACTACTACAATGGCTCCTCTAATCTCGCTATGGACTGTGAGTTGATGTTGCCCTCCTAGACGAAGCAGAAAGACTCCTGCCTCTAGAGGAGACCACACAGACCAACTAGAACTCATGTCATCCTACTAGAATGGACAAGAAGGAGTTGTCCCTCCATTGGCATACTAGTCTCCAACCTGCTCTCCCACAATAATGATCTTGAGTTGTTTCTCTTCCATGTCTATCCCTCCCTAGTCGGGTAGGACTTGCCTGGGCTCTCTTCGTTACCACAACTAGAGAGGAAAATGTTTGTTAGAGCAACTGATTCTCAATTGTCTATATTGTGCTCTTGGAAGCCCCTTGTACCCCTCTATTTATAGTAGAGGCCATGGTCAGGGTTCCCAATCTGTACGGGAGAGGAAAGGACCGAAAGATCTCAAATTTTCATAATAATTCTGGAAGTTTCACAACCTACGTGTGTTAAAATGGTCGTCTCGCCCAATGAGATGGCCGTCTGGGATGTGAGATGGTCATCTCTCTCAGTGAGACGGTCGTTTTGCACTTTTCCAGTCATATATGAATTGGCAGATACATTTCTAACTTAATGTCACACATTAATTTACTTGCACCCTAAGTAAGTGCAATTGAAACGTGTTCGGGAAAACTCCAGAACCTTCATTGGTCCCAATCGGGCCGTCTCACACAAGAGTGATGCACATTTCACACAACTAGATGGCCTTCTGGTGAGTTTGAGTTGAACCGATCGGTTCAACAGCTTGAATCATTCAGTTCATAGGGAAGAACTAAGCAAGTTCGATTACTGATCTTCCTGACAACCCAAATGGCCATCTCAATACTTGAGACACCTGTATGGCTGCCCAAATGGCCGTCTCACCCAGTGAGATTGTCATTTTGCAGTCCAGTCAGCCAATCTATCGATCTATTGTGTGAACTAAGTAACCAAACACTTTAGCAATCAATCCAATTGTCATTCAAGATTCAACTTCTCTTCTAGATGAGTTCCTTTGTGTGTGACCCTATAGGTCCCATATCACACTAGCAGTGAATGTCCATAACAACTTATGACATCATAAGTAAAGAGTGGTGCCTAGTCACACATCAGTGCTACCCAAGTGAGTGGAAAGTTGGGGAGTAACTTCAACCTACAATTTATGTATGGTGTTATAGTGTTTGTATAGTTTCTTTGTTATTGAAATCCAGATAGAACTAGAGGCATGGAGTAGTCTTCCTCATCATTATTCAATCTTGTTTCTTGAACCATAGTAGATTTCATGAGATATATGTAAGCTCAATATCACATATTGACTCACATGCGTATGGCCATACTTTTCTCAGTCTCACTAATCAAGAGTCCTTGGATATTATACTCATGTAGGAGGGATAAATTCAATCTCTATCACTCATAGTCAGTACCCAAGTGTCAAAGTCACCCAATCATCACTGTTATAACAACCCATGTTTTAGGACTGCATTTGATGATGTTAAAGTGTACCAACAACATGTGATCAGTGCAGCGATTCCAGGTCTAATAACCACAACCACCACCATCACTGTGAGAGTTGACTATGACTTCCATGATGATGGCTTCCATGTGTTAGTCTCACAATGGTTCTGTCTGATACACTATTCTCTAACATGTATCTGTGTGCTTGGTTTGATACAGCCATATCATGACTAATGAGATTTTGTCATCAGCCAACTCACACTCTGATCTTATGTGTCATGTTGTCTATCAACCTTCCCCAATGACAACCAATCAAGGACATAATGAGAATATATATATATAGATATATAGATATATAGACACACACACGCAACGAAAACCAATCAGGGACATAATGAGAATATATATATATATATATATATATATATATATATATATATATATACATATATACATGTATATATATATGTATATATATATGGTCGTTTATTTAATACCCACGCGGATAGCCTAGATTTCGCTACCCGACAGCCAAAATAGTAACTGTTCTGACCAGAGAAGTAATTCTTCTATCAAAAAAAGTAACTATGTTGATAAAAAAGTAACTATACGACTAAAAAAGTAATCACATACAAAATACACAACAAATATATATGTAATCGTGTTTTGAAATCGGATGTTACAAACGTAACTATCTATGCATTAAACCCAACAGTTTACAAGGTAAAGTAACCCTCTACATGTCAAAAGTAACCAACTTGAAAAAAAGTAACCGAAATGGGGGAGGGTAGCTACCCGCACGGGTATTAAAGATGGGCCATATATATATATATATATATATATATATATATATATATATATATATATATATATATATATATATATATATATATATATATATATATATATATATATATATACTCACTCTTAACATCCATATGATCTCATTTCCCCAAGTCTTTAACATGAAGACATACGTCATTGAGTAATATTATTCTTTAGACATTTATAATGTTATTCATTATCTCATAACTAAATATACAAAATAAATTGGAACATTTATTATTAATCAAATCATTTAGATGTTATGCCATTACAATCATCATATGATTGGCTCTCTCTAGAATACATACCAATAGACTCCCACTTGTACTTAGATCCAATCACCCATGGATCTCATCCTAAGTGACCTAACATGACCATCATGCTTCTACTGCGAAAGTGCTTTTATAGCAGGTTTAGCAATGTTTTCTTTAAGTTGGTAATTTGCAATTTTCACATCTCTTTGTTGTATGACTACTTGTATGAGATGGAAGTGTCGTAGTATGCTATCCAAAATTCCTAGCCTAACTAGTAGTTCCATTGTTGTCATTAGTATTTCTACTATGTCAGCAACGGTTGGAACCTCACACAAGTTCACCCATATGAACTTCTTTATCCATACAATTCTTCTATTATGCTTATAACATAGAGATACTCGGCTTCTTTTATAGATTTGAACAATTGTCATTAGCTTAGAACCCTTTCTATCTTATAGTTCTCATTTGATGTCAAACATAGATTGTGATTATTTTGTCAGTTCGGAAGCTTGCATGAGTGTAACTCCTTACATCCAACTCTTCCTTATTACCATAACCAAGGAACCAATCCTTTAAGTGCTTCACAAGCATTTAAGGATGTTCTTTATGGTAGTCTATTAACTCTCACTGGCATCGAACATATACCTTCTTTTCCTTTCTAATACATACAAGATTTCTAGGTGGGTATATATGTCTTTTTATCATGTCCAATATATATGAGATGATCGGATATCCTCTCATCATGTCCAATACATGTGAGATAATTGGATGCCTTCTCATCATGTCCAATGCATATGAGATAATGGTATAAGTACATTACATTACATTCAAGATAGATCCAATTGTGAATGCATATGGCATCTATCCATGTGTTCTTATTCTTGACAAGAACTGGACACTAGGCTCTTGAAAGACTAACTCCATGGAACATATACAAGTTTTCTCTTACTGATTCTTGCATGATGCCCCCTTCACCATCTTGCCAATGTATGTGCTCTTAGTTAGGTCAAGAAGCTTTCAAGATTTATCTCTATAGACCTTGATTCTTCACATAGGATGCTTTGCCTAAACCCTTCTTATAGAAGGTACTTTCCTTGCCAGGTTTTAACATTTACAAGATAAGGACATTATTTTGCATCATTATGTGGAATATAAATATGTTTCCACTAAATCTTTTTTAATCACAAATTCCATCTTCAATTTGACTCTAGTCAAACCCTTTGACTATCTTGTCAAATAGAAGATTCTAGCTCTGAGATGCTTGCTTCAATCCACAGATTGATTTTCATAGCTTATAGACTTTATTTGCATTCTTGGATTTATAAAACCTTTAGACTATTTCACATACACATCCTTATAATTATTCCAATTAATGAATGAGGTTTTAACATCCATATGCAAAATCTCACTAGTCATAATAATCTACAACAACAAGCATGATCCTAATGGATTTAATCATGGTAATTTGTGAAGGACTTCATAATGTTCAACAACTTTAACTAGTTTGAAATTTTTTGCAACCAATCCACCCTTCCATGTCGGTCTCCTTTCAAAGACCAAATGCACCCTATGGGCTTTACCCCTTCAGGTGGATCAACCAAGGTCATAACTTGTTGGTTTATATGGAGTCCATCATTGATCTTATGGCCTCAAGCCATTTCTTAGATTCTGGTTCATTAATAGTTTCTGGGTAGGTTGTTGACTCATATCTATCATCAACTCACTACCTTCTTGACTTATAAGATATAATAATGTTTCAAACTCAAGGTGCACTCCTAGAACTATAAGGTTTTTGTGTTACATAAGGAACTTGGGATTCCACAACAATTTTTGATTCTCCTTGTTCCTATTGTACCTCTTTAGGTTCAATATTTTCTTATTTATCTTGAACATTTTGAGTTCTATTTTTACTCCAACTGATTTCTTTGGAACTAAGTTCCCTTTTAGGAATGCATTCATACAGACTAACAAACACTTTGTTGTTAGATTGGAATAAGAGTAGTCTTTAACAAAATAACATTTATGTGATTTTGTGGACAAATCTTTTAAGAAACAATTTTCTTATGTAAGACTTTAATCCTAATCACTATAAAAGAAACATCGGGACTCCTCCCATGCCATATCTCATATGGTGCCTTTTGAACCATTTTAGACGACACTTTGTTTTAGTGTAAAGCATGTGCCCAAAAGAAATTGTAAGATCATCTAGATTTTATTGATTAATATCACCATGTTTTAGCAGGGTGTGAAACTTTCTTTCTGACACATTAGTATGTTTCAGGTGAAATTCATTGTGATACACTATCACGGTCTCTCTAGAAAGTCCTCAAACTCTTGTTAAAATATTTCAACATTGATCATATCAATGTTTCTCAATAATTTACCAAGTTAAGTACTCCATTCATAATCTTCTTGAACACTTCAAGAGATTCATATTTGTATTTCATTAAATACAATTTTCAATATCTATTGGTCGCATCAATAAATATAATGAGGTATTTGTAATTACCTTTAGCATTCATTCGAAAAGGTCTATATACATTAGTATGTACTAGTCATAATAGAATAGTCAATCTCCCACTACATCTAGTGAAGATGCTTTTTTCACATTGCACAACTTATAAGACATGCATGTCTCTATTAATTCAATAACCAAAAGTCTAGATAACCATCACATAGATTCTAGAAATGAATTTCTCATTTATGCACTCTAGATGACAGTGCTATAGTTATTCAGTTTGTTTGACTTTATCAAGTCATTCAATATATGTGGCATACACATTTGTCTTTACAACTATAGAACATTTCCCTAAAGGATCGTATCTTTCAAAATGAAACATAATGTTCTTTTCATAAAAAAACATATAATGTTTTCATCAATGGGAAATACATAATAGCAAATCACTAATTCTATTATGTTCCCATGAATGACAGTTTCGAACTATTGAGGAAACAACTTTTGCTCTGCATAGTTCTGTCTTACTTCTTCTCAGGTCCTAAACTAGATATTTGTATCTCCATCTTCATGAGATCCTCTATAAGGTGGATAGTTCTTTCCAATGTCCAAACAAGTGACAATGTCAGAACGTCATTTTCTTTATCCTTTATGTTAAAAGGAAATATTCCTTTTACGTTTACCCTTCCCCATATATTGAGAGAAGAAGACTTAGGCTTCAACTTAGCCTCAGAACACTTCTTGGCCATGCTTTTGCCCTAGGACTCACTTTCATTGATCACCATCATGGATTTGTCCTTCTTCATTGTTGCTTTTGCATCAACATGTCAAGCATTTGATAAACTGGCTATATGATTCATGCAATCTTGCATAATGATATTCATGGTCAATTCTTGACCTAAGAGAAATCCCAATCATTCCACATGTCCAATCATATTGATCATATGGGGTTCTACTGGACCTCCCTTTGTCAGTTTGCACTCAACTAGCACTTTGGAGACATTATACCTTCTTTGCTTTACATGATTCTTAAGATGTGTTACCAACTCGAGAATGTCCATGTTTTCATCAGACGGTCATCTAGTGATCGAGCTGAGCTAGTCACTTCAATAGAATGAACTAGTTGGTTCACACCTTAGTTTGAGCAGAACTTAGCCAATTTTAGTTCGAATAAGTATGACACTCCAAACTCCCATCTCAACCCTTGAGACAAATGTTTGGCACTCTAAATGGCTATCTCACTCAATGAGCTGGTCGTATGGTAGTGTAGCTAGCTGATGTGTTGTGTGAATTGAACACTTAAATGCTTTAGTAATCAATTCAGTCATCATTCAAGATTAAACTCCTCTTTTAGGTCGAGACCTAAGTGTGTGAGCCTATAGGTCCCATATTACATTAGCAGTGAATGTCCATAACAACTTATGACATCTCAAGTAATGAGCGGTGCCTAGTCACACATCAATACTACCCAAGTAAATGGAAAGTTGGGGAACAACTTCAACATACAATCTATGCTTGGTGTTATATTATTTATATAATTCATGTGTCTCTAATATCTAGATTGAACTCGAGGCATGGAGTAGTCACCCTCTTCAACATTAAATCTTGTTTCTTGAACCAGAGTAGAGTGTCTGAGATATATTTAAGCTCAATATCACATATTGACTTACATTTGCATGGGCATTCATTTCTCAGACTCGCTAATCAAGATTCCTTGGATATCATACTCCCTTAGGAGGGACAAATCTGATCATTATCATTCACAGTTAGTCCCCATGTCACAGTCACCCAATTATTTCCTTTATAACAATCCTTATTTCAGGATTGCATATGATGATGTCAAAGCATACCGAACGACATGTAATGAGTGTAGTAATTTTAGGTCTAAGAACCACAAACACCACCATCACTATGAGAGCTGACTATGACTACTACAGTAATGCTTTCCATGTGTCACTCTCATGGTGGGTCTGTCTGATACACTGTTCTCTAACATGTATTTGTGTGCTTGGTTTGATATAGCCATATCATGACTAATGAGATTATGTCATCAACCAACTCTTATTCTTATTTTATGTGTCATTGTTGTCTATCAACCTGCCACAATAACAATCGACTAGGGACATAATGAGAATATTTATGTACTCTTAACACCCGTATGAACTCATTTCTACAAGTCACATACTTGAAGACATACATCATTGAGTAATATTATTCTCTACACATTTATAATGTTACATCATTATTTCATAACTAAATTAAATAGAATAATTTGGAAGCATGCCTTTATTTATTAATCAAATAAATTACAAATTATTCCATTACATTCATCATATTATTGTCTCTCTAGTCATACATACCAATAGACTCCTACTTGCACTTAGAGCCAATCACCCATGAATCTTATCCCAAGTGATCTAACATGACCATCATGCTTTTGATGTGAAAGTGCCTTTGTCAAGGGGTCAACAATATTGTTCTCAATTGGTTCTCTACAAATCTTTACATCTCCTTGTTGTATGATCTCTCATATGAGATCAAACCACATTTATATATGCTTTGAGTGTTGATGTGGTCTAGGTTCCTTAGCTTATGCAATAGATCCATTGTTGTCATAGTATAGTTCAATTGCATTTTTGATGCTTGGAACAACCCCAAGTTTAGAGATGAACTTCTTGATCCATACAACCTCCTTTTCTACATTCGATACAACAATATACTCGGCCTCTATTGTAGAATTGACATATGTCTCTTGCTTGGAACTCTTCCAGCTTACAACTCCATTATTTAGGCAAAACACTAATCTTGATTGTGATTTGTAATCATGTTTGTCAGTCTGTAAGCTTGCATCAGTGTAATCTCTTACCACCAACTCTTCCTCTACGTCATAGACCAATAATTGATCCTTAGTCCTTCTCAAGTACTTGAGGATGTTCTTCACAGTTTTCCAATGGGCAACACCTAGATTTGACTGATATTTTCTTGTCATGTTGAAGGCATACGAGACGTCTAGATGGGTAGACAACATTTCATACATGATTGATCCTATTTCTGAGGCATATGGAATAAAACTCATGTGTTCCCTTTCTTCACAAGAACTGGGACTTTGACCCTTAGAGATGGTTACTCCATGTAGCATGGGTATGTTTCCTTTCTTCTAGTTCTCCATGCTAAATCGCTTCAACACTTTGGCAGTGTATGTGCTTTCACTTAGTTCAAGAAGCCTTTTGGATCTATCTCTATAGATCTTTATCCCCAAGATGTAGGATGTTTCTCCCAAGTCTTTCATGGAGAATGTATTTCCAAGCCATGTCTTTACCTTTTTTAAAGTAGGGATTCCATTCCCCATCAATAGTATGTCATCTACATACAATAAGAGGAGTGTCACTATGCTCCCACTAAACTTCTTGTACACACAAGGTTCATCTTCATTTTGAATAAAACCAAACACTTTAACTATTTCATCAAAACAAAGATTCCATCTCCTAGAAGCTTGCTTCAATCCATAGATTTACCTTTGTAGCTTATAGACTTTATTTGCAAACTTTGGATTTATAAAACCCCTAGGTTGTGTCATATACACATCCTCAAGAAGATTCCTATAAATGAATGTCGTTTTAACATCCATCTTCCAAATCTCATAGTCATGATAAGCTATGATAGCAAGCATGATCTTGATGGACTTAAACATGGACACTGGAGAAAAGGTTTCGTCATAGTCAACACCTTGAACTTATCTAAAACCCTTTGCAACCAATCTGACCTAATAGGTTTATACTCTTCCATACATGTTGGTCTTCTTCTTGAAGACCCACTTGCACCCAATGGGTTTTACCCCTTCAAGTGGATCCACCTAGGTCCATACCTTGTTGGTGTACATGGATTCCATTTTAGATCCCGTGTCTTCAAGCCATTTCTCAAATTTTGGTCCCTCTATAGCATCTTGATAGGTTATTGGTTGATCATCTATGACCAATACATAGCCTTCCTGAGTCACAAGATATCCAAATCTTTCAGGCTCAAGGTGTGTCCTATTAGATCTATGAGGTTCCAATGCTACTTGAGGAATTTGAGATTCCACAGCATGTTGTGATTCTCTTGGTTCCTCTTGTTCATTTATCAGTTCTATGTTCTCTTGTTGGTCTCAAACCTCTTTGAGTTCCACTTCCCTCCCATTGATTCCTTTGGAAATGAAACTCATCTCAAGGAATACATCATTCATGGCAACAAACTCTTTGTTGTCAGATTGGGAATAAAATTAATATCTTCTTGTTTCTTTAGGATGTCCAAAAAAATAACATTTATTAGATCTAGGACCACGATTATAAGAAAACATTCTTTTAACATGAGCTTCACATCCCCAAATCCTCATAAAAGACACTTTGGGATGTTTCCCATTCCAAATCTCATAGGTTTTCTTTTGAACTGATTTAGATGGTACCCAATTTAGTGTAAACAGGGTGGTTTCTAGAGCATAACCCCAGAAGGTATTCAGAAGCTCAAGTAAACTCATCATTGAATGCACCAAATCTAGAAATGTGTGATTCCTTCTTTATGACACGCCATTATTGTAACATACCAAAACTTCAACATATTCTCTTTTTGGCCCTTTCCCAATATTTTCCTATCATTTCTATCCTTTTTGGACTTGATGCTTAAATTGTGGAATTTATAGTGATTTTGTAAACGTTTTTTCAATAATTATACCAATGGAAGGGTTTATTCACAAATACCTTAGTGAAATCTTATTTAAGTATCTAAAATGTAAAACTACCGCTTAAGTGGAACAATGGTAAATAAATCCATGTCAGAAGTGTAAGGCCCCAAACCTTACATAATGTATTGAAAAAGCTTAAGTACCATAATTAAGTACTCTAAACCTTAATATGACCTTGTGAGGTGTTTTTAAATCATGAGAAAAGATTAAGTTTCAAGTTTGATCCAATTTGGATGTTGTTTGTGCAAGTTATGCAATTATATGCACATTTTGGACTTTTATGCAATTTACCCAATTTGCATGTTTTTATTCTTCATGCCACCTTCTTAGAGGTCAGAACCATGACCTTACATGGTAAAAATCCACCTATAGCCCTAAAACACCTCATCTCCATGCTCGTTTGCTAGGGTTTGCACCTCTAAAGTGGACAAGGTGATCTTTACTCAAGAAAGGAGCTTGGCTTGGAGCAACTAGACCTTCTAATCTCTATATCCTTGATGTTTGGACCTTCTTATCTTCCTATAGGTAAGTTTTATAACCCCCTTCTCCTATATTTTGTACTACATGCTTGAAATTCATGCTTCTATGTTTAAAATCGATGATCTCCATCTCTATTTACCATGTTCTTCTAGGGTTTTGGTTTCTTGTTGTTTTACCTTCTCTAACAGCTCTAGTTTGGTCACCTATTCAACTCCAAAACTAATCTTGGGTCAAATGGTGTTTTCTCCCTCTCTCTCTCTCTCTCTCTCTCTCTCTCTCTGCTTATCTCGATTGGTTTGATGATGTGGCAATTTCTTATTGGTCAGTTTTAAGAAATTCATAACTATTTATTCCCTTGTCCAAAAATAAAATTAAAATATGTTTTGAACTTAGAAAATGTGCTCTTTATAATAAAAATAGTTCCACGGTTTGGTTTTGAGTTTTGTGGAAAATAGTTTTTAGAAAATGAATTAAAAACCTAAAAACCACCAAAAATAATCTTTAACCTTCATAACTCCAAAATATGCAAAAATATATGTTTTCTTAATCATAAGAACCTAACTAGATCAGTGGTGATGTTTTAGAGTCTAAATCTGAGTTTTGTTAAAAAAAGTCTAAAATTAGGGTTTCTATACATTAATGTGCATTATGTACTCTAATACATGTTGTTATATTGAAAATAGACAAAGTGGAACTTGGACTCCATTAAAGTGGTGAAAGTTAGTAATTGATATCCTGTAAGAGAGGTATGTGCATTCCTTACACCCTAAGTTGGGATGTTTGCAAACCAAACCCTATATTTCCCTAATGAGGCTTTAATGAATCCTATTTCCTCTATTCATGATTCTTTTATTAAATTTCCTCAAAATCAGTAATGATATTGTTTTTCTTGGGTCTTGTATCCCACTACCATGTTTCAAATATATGATGCTTCTACTTGACATAGTTCTCTTTAGCATGTTGATTTTATTAGACTATTTAGATATAGTAGTGGTACTTTTGTACAACCACCCATAGATAGGGCATGTACTAATTCGCCATGGGGAATGTCTTTTTCTCCCCCATAAAAATATGTGTAGGTGACTGGGAATGTATTAATTATCCCCTCACCTATAGGTTGAGGTCCGGTAGGTGCCTCGACCCTACTTAGTTAATGTAGTCAATAATAATCATGCATGCAATTCCTTTACTATTTTCTTGTTATGACAAGCATCTATTTGATTATGCCTCGTACTCTTGTTCTATTCATCTTATGATGAAATCTTAGCCTTTAATTCCATGATATTTCCTTTTCTTTTGTTCTTGTTCACTAATGACACATACCTTGTTTTTCTCTCTCTTACTGGGTGATTTCCCAACCACCCAGGTTTAGATCGAGGTGTTGAACATGACTAAGGAGAACATAGCTGCCAACATGGACCTAGCTCTTGGAGATGTTGCTTGTAGATAGATTTGAAGTAGTTTAGACTTCCCTCTACTTAGATCCTTATGTTGTATCATACATGTAAACCCATATGGGATATTATGATGTACTTTTGTAATATTTTTTGAAAATTGAATATTTTCATTTGTTTAATTCTTCTGCTACACTTTGGTTGTTTTAAATAGCATTTATTGAAATTTGAAAATTTGACACCTTTTCCAGCATACCTTTGAGTGTGTTCAGAATGGATGTATTATTCTTCAAATTTAAATTTTTTAATAGGGAGTGGAACCCACTCCTTACAGAATGGTATTAGAGCCCATGGTAGTCAGAATTTGACTATTTAAATTTTGTCTCCCTACTTAGAATACTTGCCTTACCTTTAAGTGACATGTTTACCCTAGAGTTGATCAATAGATCATGAAGGGTTGATTTAGGATCCTATAGTTTCACATTAGAGTAAGGATGAATAGATCCCTATTCATCCCTAAAATACTTACAACTAAAAGGTGCATAATTAACCATAGTAACTTGAGGTTGTTTAGCTTGGCCTTTAGGCAGCTACTAGGACATGAAGTTGAAAGAAAAGGTATCTAGAAAGGATCAGGGTTCGAGGGCTGGCAAGATTTTCCTCTGCACCACTAGTTGGGTTTACGAGGACTCCCGAATCCATATGATACCGGCATGGCCTGAGCTGATATGAATTGTCCGAAATAGCATGCTTTTAGGCAAATAGTAGCCTTAGACATCTATTTGATTTATCTTTAGGGACCATAATATGTTGAACTAGTCTCCCAGGTGTAGTTACTTGTTTGAGGATGGATACCCAATAGAGTTCCCTTATGATGACCCATAGAACCACATGTTTGGTTAGTTATCCCTAGAACCTAGACTTTTAAGTTTGGTGTTTAGTAAGCAATCAGTGTGCGCAATGAAGTGTGATGGATCTTGTATATGGTCTAGTTAGACTCACCCTTTTACCTCTAGATTAGTTTGTCTTGCTAGGTTAAACCTTTTAAGGGGTGGAGATTAGTTGGTTTGATGATGTTTGGGAATTTAAATTTTGAGGATGAAATCCTTTCCAAGGGGATGGAGTCATGTAACATACTAAAATCTAGCTACTCCGACTTTAGAGACCGTAACTCCCTAATTAGGAAGTTAGTGTGCTTGAATCCTTAGTTTTGACCAAACAAATTATAGTTGTAACCACATGTTTCTTGGTATCCAAAAGAACATATAATGATCATCTAATGAATAGTTCATATGTTTGAATTCTAATGAATATCTAATGCATATAATAAGAGTAACTAACATTTTAATACTAATAGTGGATAAGAATCATGTTGACCATGTCATAAACCAATAAACCCTAATGATATGATGGGAAAGATAATTGTAATCTAACCTTGGACTTAATGCATCCTAAGAAGGTATAGGTGAAGAATAATGATCATTTTAACCTAAAACCTAAGTTATAATCATCTAACCTTAACCTATACATCCTTAATGACATTCATTATACATTAGTGTCACTAGGTTTCATTATTAGATAACATTCTTTAATACACATAAATCATAGATTAATCAGGTCATCAATATGAAATGCATATCACCTTGTTCTCTAATGCACACCTAATTAATCACCTAATGACTTCTTATGTGAATCAAATCATTAATATGTAATATGTCCCACCTTGATCATTAAAATATATATAATGACTTCAATATGGATAAGAAGTAATTGATTCACACAAATGTTCATAATCAATAATAAGAAGTGAACAAATATGAGAGAATGATTAATGATGACATTACTGTGAGCAAGTACGGTAAAGTAACAATGTCTAATATACATATAAGTAATTAATGTGACATTATTTGTATTAATTGTAATAAATTGGATAAAGTGTCCTATTTCATAAAAAATCATTTATACAATTCATAATGGAGTCTAAATCCAAATTATTAAAGATAATGATCAGATATAATAATGCATATTAAAATAATTTAGTATAACTCTAGTTGTGCTAAAATTCATAATGAGATAAATAAGAAATATATTGGGTTTGTGCATAATAATGAAATATAACTCTTTTGGAAACAAAATAAATATGACATGACACAATTAAATGAATAATAATGATAATGTAATATCGTAATGAATATAATTCTAATAAGCCAAAATTTATAAAAAGAAATCATAAAAGTGGAACCTTTAGGTGATCCATGAGAACCTGACCTATGTGGAGTTTCTTGAGAAGATTCTAAACTCCCAAATTAAGCAGTTCAAAAATAAGGAGTTTAAGTTAGTAAAAGTTTTGGTGGAAGTTTAATGGATTTAACCTGGGAGTTTAGTGGTGAGACGTTGCATACTCACCCTTCTCACTTTTCTTTAGATTTTGAGGATGAAATCCTCTTTAAGGGGTGGAGTGTTGTAACATATCAAAACTTTGACATATTCTCTTTTTGGCCCTTTCCCAATATTTTCCTATCATTTCTATCCTTTTTGGCCTTGATGCTTAAATTGTGGAATTTATAGTGTTTTGGTGAACATTTGTTCAATAATTATACCAATGGAAGGCCATAGTTCTCTTTAGCATGTTGATTTTATTAGACTATTTAGCTATAGTAGTGGTACTTTTGTACAACCACCCGTAGATAGGGCATGTACTAATTCGCCCTGGGGAATGTCTTTTTCTCACCCATAAAAATATGTGTAGGTGACTGGTAATGTATTAGTTTTCCCTCACCTATAGGTTGAGGTCCGGTAGGTGCCTCAACCCTACTTAGTTAATGTAGTCAATATTAATCATGCATGCAATTCCTTTAGTATTTTCTTGTTATTGGAAGCATCTATTTGATTATGCCTCATACTCTTATTCTCTTCATCTTATGATGAAATGTTAGCCTTTAATTCCATGTTATTTCTTTTTCTTTTGTTCTTGTTCACTATTGACACATAGCTTGTTATTCTCTCTATTACTGGGTGATTTCCCAACCACCCAGGTTTATATCGAGGTGTTGAACATGACCAAGGAGAACATTGCTTCCAACATGGACCTAGCTCTTGGAGATGTTTCTTGGAGACAGATTTGAAGTAGTTTAGACTTCCCTCTACTTATATCATTATGTTGTATTTTACATGTAAACCCATATGGGATATTATGACGTACTTTTGAAATCTTTTGTGAAAATTGAATATAGTCATTTGTTTGATTCCGCTGCTACACTTTGGTTGTTTTATCATTTTATTGAAATTTGAAAATTTTACACCTTTTCTAGCATACCTTTGAGTGTATTCGGAATGAATGTTTTATTCTTTAAATTTAATTTTTTTATTAGGGAGTGGAACCCACTCCTTACAATTATGTTATGGTGTTCCAGGTGGATTCCACCGGGATACAATCCCATGGGCTTTAAGAAGGTTATCAAACTCTTGGTTTAACTATTCTCCACCTCGATAGGAACAAAGTGCTTTAATACTTATACCAAGTTGGTTTTGTACTTCATTCATAAACTCCTTGAACTTTTTAGGAGTTTCTGCCTTATGTTTCATTAAATAAACATAAACATACCTACTGAAGTCATCAGTGAAGGTAATGAAGTATTGATACCCACCTCTACTAGTTGTTATAAAAGGTCCACACACATCAGTATGTATGAGTCCTAATAGGTCACTAGCCCTCTCATTGTTACCAATGAAAGGGGTTTTAGCCATCTTGCCCAACAAACAAGATTCACATGTCTCCATTGACTCTAGATCAAAAGAGTTTAGATAACCATACTTATGGTGTTTAGATGTGTGTTTCTCATTTATGTGCCCTAGATGACAATGCCAAAGGTATATTTTGTTTGAGTTGTTGAGTTTTAGTCTCTTAATATTTATGTTATAAACATTTGTCTTTAGATCTAACACATAAAGACCATAAGACATTGGGGCACTACCATAAAAGATCCCATATTTTGAAATAGAATATCGACCATTTTTAATATGGAATTCAAATTCATCCTTATCCATAAAAGATAAAAAATTGATGTTTCTATTTATATTAGGTACATAATAGCATTTCTTTAACTCTATTACAAGCCCTATGGGTAGAGATATACTATAGGTTCCAACTGCACTGGCCACAACTCTTGTGCCATTAGTAACTCACATTTCCACCTCTCCTTTTCCCAAAGGCCTACTTCTTTTCAGATTTTTCATATAAGAACATATGTGAGATCCACATTCGGTTTATAGTACCCATGGTGAAGAAGTATATAGGTTTATCTCAATAACATACATACCTAAAGTGGAGATCATTGTCTCCATCTTCTTCTTCCTGAAAACCTTCAAGTACAAAGGATGAGTTCCTCTTGTACTTTTCTTTATCCTTATCTTGAGTGTTGAAGATTTAGATTTGGGTTCGACCTTAGAACTCTTCTTGGACTTGCTTTGAACCTTGGACTTAGCTCTGCTGGTCATCATCACAGGCTTCTCCTTCTTCAATTTTGCTTCAACATGAATCAACATGGCAAGCAAGTTTGACATGTTGTCAACCACATTATTCACATGATGACATGCAATAAAGCAGCTAGATGATTCTGGAATTGACTTTACAATCATATCCATGGCCAACTCTTGGCACAATGTGAATATCAGTTCTTTAAGATTAAACACATGTCCAATCATATTGAGCACATGTTCTTCTAGTAAGGTTCCCTCTATCAGTTTAGACTCATGTAGCACCTTTAAGATACCATCCCTATATTGCTTTGTAAGGCCAAGTGTCACTTTCTTAAGATGTGTTCCCAACTCAAGGACACTCATGTCCTCACACTTCTCATGCAACTAATAGTTCATGTAGATAAGCATAAGGTACTTTATCTCTAAGGTAGCATTGGTATGCTTCCAGTAAGCATCCACTTGTGCCATAGGTGCATCAGGAGAAGGTATTTCTAGCACTGGTTTGTTAAGGACGCAGAGCTTGCACTCTTCATTGAGAACCCTTATCAAAGTCCAAAACCAGTCGTGGAAATTTGTCCCATCAAGTTTGTTCTTCTTAAGGACCGATCGGGATATGGATTTTTTTGTCATTTGATTCTACAAAATAAAATTTGCATTTGTCAAAAACTTTCGATTTGATTTGAAAATTTGATGATATTAATTAGGTCTTTAATTTTTATCGCTCCCACTATTTTATTTCAAATTGATATCTCTCACATATCAATTCAGAATATTGCATCATACAATATTCTAGTGGGCCAAATCCAAGATAGTTCAATTGTGGCCCGATCAATACCGCAAAATAAAGTCAATTACCAAGGTAGGCAACTTTTTTTAATTGCATCGTATGCAATTCTATATAGATGATATGCGTAACTCCTTGCCATACTCATCTGCATGCTTCTGGGTTTAGACACTCTAAGAATCACCAGTTTAAGCCTGAAGCAACAACTAACACAGTAGATATGCACCCTATGAAGGCAGAATCTACATATCTTCCAGCACACTTCCACGCGACAGATGGCACGCCCCGTGAAGACACAACCTACACTTGGTCGATCAATATTTTCATGTGGGTTGTTGTTGGAAAGCATCTAAGACTTAATATAATTTTTATTTGAAGGAGTTTGTATTTTTAAATACATATACTTTACCCAATCATTACATATATAGTATGTATCATATACATGCTATATCCCACAGTGAAAACATGCAATAAACAAAAACGATGGTTATGGCCAGCCTAATGTAATTCCTTCGAGCCACAAGGAATTACCACATCCTAGTTCCACATCACATGTAGAAACTTTTTCTTGATGAAGATATGTGCTTGCCAATCTGGGTTGATCGGTTCATCCCTTGAACCTATCATCTCACCTTCTGGCTGGTCATTTGGCCATTTGGTTCTACCATCCACCATTTCTTGGCTCCTCCAGCCGATCGGTCGGGTCTACCAGCCGGTCAATTCAGCTCATCCTTTTGGTCCTCCTTGATCCTCTAACCAGTTGGATCACCATCAAGATGATTGATTGGCCTCGTTAGAATGTCCTTCTTCTTCGTCATAATAGGAAAGTAAACTATCCTACTTTTACATAATAATAGTGAAACCTTGATTTACATTTGAGGGGAGCAAGAGTAGCAAAGAATTAAGTTTACATTAGAAAGAAAAGATAAAGGATCGGTATGCAGACTGAGATAAAAGGATTAGCCAACCATACAACCATGCATAGACAGTAAGGGTTATTGGCCATAACCATACTAAACATCCACCATCAGAACTTCTTTTAAGGTGATGTGTGTGAATTTTATATATATGTATACATATATATATATATATATATATATATATATATATATATATATATTAGTTTGGGATTATTGTGGTAGTTAATTGGACAAGAAATTATTCACATCACATGCAATAATAGAATGATAAAACCAAAATATGATCATATCAATTATCCCATAATATAGTAAATTGACGTTGGCTCTGATACTACTATAGGAAATATGGCTATAGAATAGGCAGCGGAAACAAAAAAATTACCTACCATAGTCCCCATAAACCAGCAGATTGCGTCAATAACTATAAGATAGGAAGGATGGTTTTGAGGATATACCTAGTCCTATAGCAAGTCTAGCGACATCTCCTTGTTGTTGTATATGCACAATTGTTGACTAGTTTCTCTTGGATGGTGTTTGTGCAGCTCCTGGTCTTCACCACGGACAAAATACTAGACAACTTCTACAACCAACTCCTATGGTCGTACCACAGATTGCAATTTGATGTTACCCTCCTAACAACAACCAAAGGAGTTATGCCTTTAGAGTAGTCCACATGAACCACTTAGAACTCCTATCATCCTACTAGAATAGACAAGAAGGAGTTGTCCCTCCTGTTGGCGTACTAGTCAACAACTTGGTCTCCTACAACAATGATCATCAGTTGTTCTCTCCCGTAGCTATCCCTCCCTAGTCGAATAGGATTTGCTTGGGCTCTCTCGATTACCACAACTAGAGAGGACAATAATTGTTAGAACAACTGATTTTCAATTGTATGTGTTGTGCTCTAGGAATCCCCCAATACCTCTCTATTTATAGGAGGGGTTTGGGTCAGGGTTCCCATCCTATGAGGGAGTGGAAGGGGCCAAAAGATCTTGAATTTTTGCAACCTACAAACACCCAAATGGTCATCTAGTAACCCAAATGGTCATCTGGAAGTTTCCCAATCGCACACAAAATTAGTAATTCCTTTCCCATTACTGCTAAACATTAATTCCTTGCACTAAAAGAATTGTGCAATTGAAATGATTGAATTCAGGAAAGCATCTAGAACCTTCCTCTGGCTCAATTGAGCAATCTCTCCCATGTAAGATGGTTGTCGTGCTCACCCAGACGACCATCTGGTGATTCAATCTGAGTCGGTTGGTTCAACAGAATGAACCAGTCGGCTCACACCTCAATTTGAGAAGAATTTAGCCAAATTCAGTTTGAATCGGTCTGAAACTCCAAATGCCCATCTCAACCCTTAAGGTGACCATTTTTCACTCCTGATGGTTCTCTCACTCAGTGATTCGATTGTCTAGAAGTGTAGCCAGCTTATGTGTTGGGTGAATTGAATACCTAAATGCTTTAGTAATCAATGCAATCATCATTCAAGATTAAACTCCTCTTCTAGGTCAAGACCTATGAGTGTGACCCTATAGGTCCCATATTACGTTGGTAGTGAATGTCCATAACAACTTATGACATCACAAGCAATGAGCGGTTCCAAGGCACACATCAATGCTACCCAAGTAAATGGAAAGTTAGGGAACAACTTCAACCTACAATTTGTGCTTGGTGTCACATTTTTTGTATAATTCCTTTATCTCTGATATCCATATTGAAATTGAGGCATGGACTAGTCACCCTCCTCAACATTCAATATTGTTTCTTCAACCAGAGCAAACTATCTGAGATATATGTAAGCTTAATATCACATATTGACTCACATGTGCATGGCCAAGCATTTCTCAGTCTCACTAATCAAGAAACCTTGGATATCATACTCCCTTAGGAGGGACAAATCCCATCTTTATCACTCACAATCAGTCCCATGTGTCACAATCACCCAATCATCACCTTTATAACAACCCTTATTTCATGATTATGTTTGATGATGTCAAATCATACCGAATGACATGTGATGAGTGAAGTGATTTCAGGTCTAAGAACCACAAACACCACCATCACTATGAGAGTTGACTATGACTACCATGGTAATGGTTTCCATGTGTCAGTCTCGTGGTGGGTCTGTTCGATACACTGTTCTCTAATATGTATCTGTGTGCTTGGTTTAATATAGCCATATCATGACTAATGAGATTCTGTCATCAACGAACTCACACTCCGATATTATGTGTCATTGTTGTCTATCAACCTTTAATAATAACAACTGATCAGGGACATAAAGAGAATATATATGCACTCTTAACATCTATATGATATCATTTCTCCAATCATGTACTTGAAGACACACGTCTTTGAGTACTATTATTCTCTAGACATTTATAATATTACATCATTATCTCATATCTAAATTAAATATAATAAATTAGAAGCTTACCTTTATTTATTAATCAAATTAATTACAAATTATGCATTTACAATCATCACATGATTGGATCTCTGGGCTTACATACCAAAAGGTATTTATAAGATGCATCACATACATTGAGGAGTGATATTATTCAAGTACCATCTTCCTTAATCCTTTAACATTAGGAACCATTGTTTATGCGAACAAATTGTACCATCATCTGCCTCATGGAAGCCATCATTCTTCTCGACGACAAACTCTGATCGGATATTCTGTATCACAATATCGCTGTGTTGTGCATCACGGATCTGCTGTCTCAAGGTAGGTTTAACTTGTAACTATGCCAACAAACCCACCAATAAAGAAACTTCTAGATGTACATTCAGATGACAAAGAGACACTAACATGTCTCATTGATGTCACACCAAAGAATACAATTGTGCATTGTCTGCAGATGATGATGAAGATTACTTTCTTTTCAACTCATCAGCTACCACATTTGCTTTGCCTAGATGGTAGTCTATTGTGCAATTATAATCTTTAATCAAATCCTTCCATCTCCTCTTCCTCATATTCAACTCCTATTTTGAAAATATATACTATAGATTCTTGTGGTCGGTGAAGATCTGAGACTTTTCTCAATAAAGTTAGCATCTTTAGATCTTTAAAGCATGAACCATGGCTAAAAGATATAATCATGTGTTGGGTTATTATCATCGTGTTTCTTAAACTAGAGAGAAGCAAAAGAAATCACATTCTTATCATGCATCAGTACACATCCCAACCCATTCCTCAAAGCATCAAAAAGACAATATAGTCTTTCCCTTGTTCTCATGGCACTATCGCCAGTACACTTGTCAACTTCTCTTTAAATTGCTGGAAAGAAAACTGACACTTGTCGTCCCAAGCAAAAGGAACATCCTTCCTGGTTAACCTGGTTAGGGGTAATGTTATAGAACTGAAGTTATTTATAAACCTCTTGTACTAGCCTATCAAACCTAGGAAACTATAAATCTTTTCCAGTGTCTTAGGCTATTCCCATTTCCGAACATATTCAACCTTCTTAGGGTCTACACAAACACCCTTAGCTGATATAATATGACCTAGAAAAGACACCTTAGACAACCAGAACTTGCACTTGCAAAACTTATCATATAACTGGTGATGCCTCAACAAAGTCAATTCCTAGCGAAGGTGTTACTCATGTTTCTCACTATCCTTGGAGTATATCAGTATGTCGTCTATGAACATGACCACAAATGATCATGATAGGGTCTAAAACCCTATTCATCATATCCATGAAAGTTGTGGGTGCATTGGTTAGCCCAAATAGCATAACCACAAACTCATAGTGACCATACCTAGTCCTAAAAGCTGACTTGGGTATGTCATCTGCCTTGATTCTCATTTGTTGGTAACTTTGAAAACATAATGGCACCTCTCAAATAATAAAAAAGTTCATCAATCCTTGGCAACAGATACTTATTCTTTATCATCACCTTGTTCAACTTTCTGTTATCTATACACAACCCCATTGAACTGTCCTTCTTTTTAACAAACAACATGGGAGCACAACAAGGGGAAGTTCTTGTCTTGATAAAACCCTTCTCTAATAGTTCCTCCAACTATTTTTTTAACTCCTGCATTTTTATTAGTGCCATTTGTACGGTGATTTCTCTATGGGTTGTATTCCAGGAATAGATGGAACTCAAAATCAATCTCTCTAAGAGGGGGAACACCATGAAACTCTTTAGGAAAAACATCCTTGAATTCCCGCACAAATGGTACCTCCTACATACTAGGACCTCTTGCCTTGGTATCCATAACATGTTCTAAGGAAGCCTCGCATCCTTGTCTCATCAACCTTTCTTCTATCATAGCTGACATCAAACACGTGGGAAGAATCTTCTTGTTACCTTGTAAGATCCATGAGACATCACCTTCATAGAACATTGCCACCTTAGTACTATAGTTCACCACCACCTTGTACTTTTCTAAGCTATCCATCCCTAGTATCACATCAAACCCATCCATATCAAATGGCAAAAGATCCACTTGAATGTTGCTTCCTGAGAAAGAAAGAACATAAGAGGAACACACCTCCCGCAACTTGGTGGAACCAATAAAAGGATTCTCTAGTCGAAGACTATTAGATCTATGACAAATAGGCAGATAATAACTATCCATCACCTCTTTGGTGATAAATGTGTGTCATTGGGTCAACTAATACATATACAAAACAAGAAGCATACAAATTAGAATGAAATAACTCCATCGACATGTCATGGCCTGTGGATTGACCACTATTTCTGGATGACTCATGGCATAGAACCTAGATGTCACCTACTTTTGTCCACATTCACTACTATCCTATCTAAAGGAACCTACCTATGATGCATGATTGCATCCTCTTCCACCACCACTACTAAATTGACACTACTACAAACCCTACTGACTTTGCCTTGGTTGTTGGGTCACTTCCTCATCCTCCATTGGGTAAAACGACCTTGTATACCCAGTTTGTCCACACCTAAAGCAAGTCTTGCTCTCATACCATGGCCTAGATGACCCTCTCACTGAAACTGATGATGAGTTGTGAGCTCCTACCGACGGAAAACTGTGGCCTCTGGCCCTACGCGTGGTCTGGGATGGAGTATGGACCTCTACTCGGTAAAAGTCGACCTTTACTATGATTTTTGTGGAGAAAACCTCACCTTCTTAAAGCCTCCAGAAGATTGCCCTTGGAACTAAGCCAGTCTTTTCTTTGTGTTGGATTCACGCTTCCCTATAATAGACCTCTCAATCCACCTTACCAACTCCATAAAAGTCAAAAACCTCTCTCTATTCTCCAAAGTTGATGCCATCGTTGTCAACTCCATACTCAGGCCCTTCTCAAACCTACAGATCCTTTCCTCATCTATCACTACCATATGAGGGCAGAACCTTAGCAGCTCCATAAATTTCAACTCATACTCATTGATGGTCATCACTCCCTGACGAATCTTCTCAAACTAAGAGATCTTTTCATCTAGATATGTCTCCTGGAAGTATCGACTGACAAACTCTTGTCAAAACTCCTCCCATCCTATCACCACTCTTGGCCTTTTCTCCTCTTCTATGGCCCACCAATGGCCTGCACTACCCTTTAACAGGTAAACAGTGTGTTTCACTTTATCTTATTCTGGAATGTTCAAGATAACAAACACATTCTTGAGCTCAGTCAACCACATGTCAACATTTGTTGGGTCTAAAGTACCAGCATACTCGATCACCCTGACACGTCTAAGACATTCAAACGTCTTCCTAAAACCTTGGGATTCCACATTAGGGACTGCTGCCCTAGCATGAGGTGTTGGTGCTCTATCCGCTAGATGTGTAATCATGTCTATCATTTGTCCAAACATGAACTAAAACACAAGACTGGCCATAGTTCTAGGTCAAACTGAGGCATCTCGGGCTTCTATGGCCCCGCTTCTAGCACTCTATCATCATGTGTTGCCTCCTAGCACCTCCTCCTACTGCAACATAGTGTCGCTCAGTATGTTCATGACCTATAGACATATCTAATAAGTGTAAGCTATGATCAGATATATTGGATACATAATAATAGACTCAAACCTAAGTCTTATGTCCCTATAGACTCAGTGAACCTAGAGCTTTGATACCAACTTAAACTATGACGCATCATCACACTAAATGAGATTTCTCAAAAAATAAAACATGATCAACTACTAATTAACCACATATCCAGAAAAGCAGAATAATTAAAATTGATTTCAACATCATAAACTAGTTCTGAAACATTTGCATAAAGGTCCATCTTTTCCATAAAGTCATATACCATAATAGGTATTTACATATGTATCTAGTGGCCTCAAAAACAACCTATATTCAAAAGAGATATTCTACAAGTACATTCCATATATACAATCGCTGGCATATTGCCAAAAACTCGTGTCGATACTAGTTTATCATCTATAAACACTTCCCATACCCGATTTGAGAATACAGGGACGACACTAGGATTATACTACTAACAACTACAACTATCCAACCTTCTGTGTCTATTGATCACCAGGATGCTCCTCTTCTATAGCATGATCTCAACCACATTGCTGACGACCACCTAAAAAGATGTGGTAACCCACAGGTGAGACATATGTCCCAGTGAGAGATATAACACCAATAGATATTGATTACAACTGATTGTTTAATAGTAAATATAATGAGAAGATTGAAATATTTGGTAAGCAATTGAGTAGATTGAACAATTCTAAAATACTAAGCAAATTAAATAGATAAGGTTGGCAACAAATATAATTACTCAAATTTCATAAGATTTCATCAAATAAAAACTGTGTAGTATAAAGATATGGCAAGGTTAATCAAGCAATTTGGAACGTATTCAACCCTAGAAAATATTCTACACTGCTTCTATTACCTCTTTTATTATGCCCTGAGGAATTTGAATCGTACCACCCAAATCTAACTGACCACTACTAAGTCCAAATCAGTGCCATACTAGATCTATGGAAGAGACAAACTCCATGATGTCACCACCAAGTCTCAGTCAGTACGAGAGTCCATGCAGAGACATAGCAGTCAACTACCAACAGTGACATATAGTCAAGCTAAAAACAATTGTACCGCCTTGGTATAGGTCACGACGACAAAGAATAGGTCACACATGCCCATTGTATAAGAGGCATCTTGCCATTGTACAATTGCCTTTCACACATATCACAAATATATGAGGAATGATCGTAACAATCCTCCATAACCTACAATTGTTGACACAAGGAGAAACTCTCGACTTGTGCCCCCGCATGTTAAAAAGTATGTGCTCTAAGTTTCCCATAGGAATTGCTCATTTCACCATCCAGCAAGTTCTAACACTGGAATGGATCTATGGCACATGGAAACTACATGATTAGGGTTTCACTTATTATTTATTGCCGATTGGGTGAATTAAAGTTGCATCATATGAGTGGTCATACAAATACTAATTCATTTCTAGGAAGTGTATACGTATAACAACTATAGAAGATATAAAATGTATGAGATACAAATCTTAACCACAATTACTACATGGTACTATTTCATTGCCATTCATGAGATAATACTAGTCATCATACCACCATAGGATTCAAATCCTTATCATATTGTTCCAGGGTTCGAACCCTTATTATATCAAGAAGAGGATTACACCTCCATTAGGGCTCAATTATGCCCAAGGTCATTAAGACCATCACATCATACCATGTAAGATCATTATTATCTTCCCATGCCTTATAACATGGCTCAACATCCTGTCACCAAACATGTAGCATATGAGTATAATATATCAAGGAACTATGATATTCATGTAGCAGCATATTAAGGTTTCAAAAACAACAAGAGAGTATTTCATTATAATATTAATCATTCAAGAGGTCTGATTACAATCTATCATTGTCACTTAGTTACCTTAGGGTTAGGTGTAACAATCTTTATCACATTAAAGTTACACATCCACTTATTATGGTGATTTATCAAATATATTCATATGAGGGCAAAGGTAAGACTACAATTTAAAGGCATTGATCCATTGAATTAATATTATTAGAACCGACACATTATATTATAGACTTCATTCCAAACCATTGGATGTTGAAGCATCCAATCACAACCATTGGATCAGGTTTAAGATTTCAAAACTATCGGTTGATATGTAGTCCTAACCTTTGGATCATATAAACAAAGAAGCCGTCAGTTTAGGGCTCAAATGAAGCAACTCATGATACCCACTTACACCATAATGTGGTAACCTGAACCACCATCAATTGTAACACATTATGTCACCATCGGCTGATGGAGTCAATACCACCATCATTGAACACCATCAGATGTTGAGCTAAAAATTACCATATGTTCATGGATCTCTAGGGAAATAAACCATTGATCATTGAGCTTCCCAAAAGAGTCTCGAACTGACCTAATGTGTCACCATAGTTTGACACCATTAGTGATGAATGTATATTCATCATGAAATTCAATTATCATTTTTTGGACAAATTCAACTCAACACATTTAATTTCACTCCTTAAATATCAAAACACATCATAATATGCAAAATTACTTAATTCATCCAATTATCATTATTTAACTAAAATTATGTTGATTTGATGTAGGTCTTGATAAAGCTGAACAATCAGCTAGGATCTACCTTCCCTCACCCTTGGTTCTGACCATCCGGTCTCAGGACCGTTTGAGCCCATTCGGTCTCAGGACCGTTTGAGCCCATTCAGTCTCAGGATCGTTTGAGCCCATTCGGTCTCAAGACCGTTTGAGCCCATTCGGTCTCAAGACCGTTTGACCAGCAGATATCGAAAGGAGGCATGACCCAGCCGTGAGGGATCGAGAAGTACATGAATTCAACACCTCGAAGCCGAGTCTTAACCACAGCCATGGTGGTTCAAAACGACTATTGTCTACTGACATCACCATGACCGTGTGGTGAGGCCATGGTCGTGGTAGATCATCCCCAACGCCTAAGCTCTCACTCGCCATGACCGTGATCGCCGAGCCACGACCGTGGCACCTCTCCTGCATCGACCCTCTCTCATCCACCACACCCGTGTGAGGCGGCACGGCCGTGGGGTAGTAGCCTCACCATGACCGTGGCACAACGCCATCAGAGCCCAATTACTCACCCACCACGCCCGTGCAAGGCATCACGGCCGTGGGACAGTAGCATTACCACAACCGTGGTGCCTCGCCACGGCCGTGGCGCATCATCTTCAACCTCAGACCAGCACTCATTTGCAGCCCCAAAGCAAGACCGAATGGAGGTGGTTCGCATGCCAAATGAGGTCGCCCCGAGGCCGTTGCATCTGCAGAATGAAGGTCGAAGATCATTTGATAGATCGGAGGGCTACTAGATCGATTGACCCAGCAGACTGTGTTCTACTCGTTTGTTGTTTGAACCTATCAAAGAAAATCAAACGGTCTGTCCCAGACCGTTTGCCCTTGTGTTACGAGGCCGTTAGGCCCCTTTCGGGTTTCAGATCGTTTGATCAGCAATTGTTAACACCGTTTGAGTTTGGCTGGAGCGTTGATCGAAGCAACGACCATTTGGTATCAAACGGTTTACAAACTGTTTGCCTCTGTCCAAGACCGTTTGCCCAACTTTTCTCAAAACTGTTTGGATTAGCAAGCAATCGAGACTGAATGGAAGACCGGTTGATGCCGAGGTCGTGAAGACCGTTTGACAAGCAAATAGTTTGCAGACCGTTTCATCGGCAAACGATCTGTGAGACCATTTAGTCTCATTCAGTTTCCAAACCATGAGAGCAAAAATACTGAAGACCGCAAGAGCTATTCATTCAGTTTCTAAATCGAAAGGATCCAAAACCGTTTAGTTTCTAATGGTTTACAGATCGTTGGAGCAAAAAAAAATCTGGACTGGAAACACACCAAAACCGTTTGGGGCCAGTCCTGTGCCTATAAATAGGACCCTAAAGGTCCTCATTTGGGCATCGGTTCCGGGACGCCGACAGGCTGCCTGTGCACAGGTCTGATCCAAATCCAGTTCCGTCCACGCCAGTCTCATTCCACCTACTGCCTGTGTTGCAACCAAGGAGGCTGAGGAGAGAGGGAAGACAGAGCGAGGGCGACTGTCCGGTCTGTCTTGGCAACTCCCGTTTGTGTCCAGATCTGCAATGACATGACGTAGAAGGCCGTATCTTCTTCACCGAGCTGCGACTACCTTCTACACTGAGTTCATGGCAGATTTCTCTCTCTTTCTTATTCTTCTTGTTTCTCGCATCATGAGCGAGTAGTACCCTTTCACTGGGGTGCGGGGATTAGCCCTGCTGCCCATGAAAATCATGTTCTTTTGTTAAACTCTCCATGGTAATGTATATAACTTTCCATTTTGTTGTTAATTGGTATGTTTGAAGTTGATTATCTACTTGCTTTCATCTTGTTCTTTCCTATATTGCGAAATCTTCTATATGTGGGACGGAATGGCGGTTTACAAAGTTCGACTCTTTGACGAGAACTTCTGATAAGATTCGTTGAGGTCGTAAGTGTATGATCTGTTAGGAGACGAGACATCTAGCCTACGATGACGCTTCTGTGGTCTAAACATCCCTCAGGGAGGACCACAGCCTTAGTTGGATTTTGTATCATCTTTTTTATCGTCGATGTTAGTTTGTAGATCTTTCACCTGGTTGCTTATCAATTAATGTGATTGACTCCCAAACTAGAAATAGAATGGGATTTCTTCGAGGTCGTAAGTGTATGATCCGTGAGGGGACGAGCCATCTAGCCTTCAGTGACGCTTTTGTGTGCCTAACGCCTGTATAGGGGGCCCACAACCTTTGTTGAATTTTTGCATCTTTGGAGCCGTAAGTGAGTGATATGGTTGGTGACGAGACATCTGATGCCTAAGGTAATGCTTACGCGAACCTAACGCCCATATGGGGGGTTCCGCAACAGCTCTATTTGGATTGTTTTATCTTGCCTAGATTGTTTGCAATTGAATGTGTTTGCGTGCGCAGTGGTGGTGAAACCCGATACCATCCCAGCGATTCCATATCATTGATCTAAATCCAACTTTAATTCAGCTTTTAATTTCTTTCTATTAGTTTAATTAAACTCAAATCAACCTATCATTTTAAATATTAGTCTTAACTCAAACTAGACTAGACTGACAAAGATTCTTAAAAATGTTATCCTTTGGGTTTGATCCTTAACTATACTTCGATGAGACCCGTCTGCTTGCGGGTGGTATTATTGCACTTAAGTTTTGGTAAAAGCTCAGGGATTTCAACCCCGAGTGAGTTTGTTAGTGCGATAAAATCCCACATCAAATTCTGGTGCCGTTGTCGGGGACAACGAAATCAGTTAGTCAAATCTAGTTTGTTTAAGGCTAATCTAGGATTTTGCTTTTTCATTTTGAAAACAATCGATCATCTACTTGAATTTGACTCTACTTTGTGGATCTCATTTTCAAGATCTTTTCTATTTCAGGTACAACCCAAGGCATAGTGTATGCACCGTTCGGACAGCCCCGGACTAACAGCAAGATTTGATCCTGAGATAGATAGAACTTTTCATCGTCAGATCAGAGAAAGTCAAGCAAGGATGGCTCAGGAAGAGGAAGTAGCCCGAAGAGTGGCTCAAGCCATCAATGCACAGAGAGAAAGGCTCATACAAGAAGCCAGAGCCGCATTTCAGCAGGAAATCCTAGCAGCGCAAGCAGCAACACAAGCAGTGGAACTACAAAAGGATCTTAGAGAGTTCTCAATCCTGAAAGTTGCGAATGTGCATCATCCAGTACAACCTCCCCACATCAATGCTGCCAATTTCGAGATACGAGCACATTGGATCACCTTGCTTCAAAACAACCCTTTCTATGGCAAACAAGGAGAGAACAGCCAAGAACATCTTCTAAGATTCATCGATCTATGTTCTATGACAAAGCAAAATGGAGTATCCGACAATGCCATTCGAATCCGTCTCTTCAAGTATTCCCTTGCTGATAGAGCCATAAGTTGGTACAATTCACTGCAAAGTGAAATACCCATCACCACCTGGGAACAACTCCAAAATGTGTTTCTAGAAAAGTTCTACCCTCCGTCTCTTACCTATGAAATTAGAGGGCGAATAACAAATTTCACTCAAGTTCCTAGAGAAACCCTTGTTGAAGCTTGGGATAGTTATAAAGAGCTTCTACGCAAGTGTCCACACCATGGAATTCCCAAGAACCAACTCATTGAGATTTTCTATAGGGGTGTGGATGATGGCATTAAGAGATTCCTCGATTCCTCGTTTGGAGGAAATTTCATGCGTCAAAGTTATGACAGCGCATGGAGAGTCGTCACCCTAGGAGCAGAAAATCAAGCCAATTGGGGTAGATCTGTAGGTAAAGGAGTTTTGAAAGTAGCTATGGCCGAAGCTACTCCCGAGTACAAGTCTATCGTTGAAACCTTGAAACTCTTAGTTGCCAAGCAAGACCATATTGAATCATCTCTTGCTGCTATTGGAAGAGGACGTTCACCCACTCGACAACCGAAACAGGTCAAGTTTGCTTCCCTATTTTGTGAAGCATGTAAGAGCACCGATCATTCCACTTTATCATGCAATGTTCTCTATGATGTTGTTCTGAGCAATCTATGTGGCAAAGGAGACAGTGGTCAGATGGAAAATCTTAATGCTATCAACACCATTCCTGGTCAAAGTTATTACAATACAAATTAGAATAGGAATCATCCCGACTTTCAATATGGAAACCCTTCTAGAGAAGTAAACTCGCATCAATTTGGTTCAAACAATCAACCAAGTGGCCCACCAGGATTCCAGTATAATCAACAACAGAAATTTGCAAATCAAGGAAATTTCAAGGGGAACTTTCAGAATAGGAACTACAATAATTACCAAAATAACTCTCAGTACCAGAATCTTAATCAACAACAAGGACAGCAAGTAGGTCCAGTTTCTCCTGATGACAAGCTATCAGCCATTGAAAAGATGTTGCAAACCCAGCAAACCATGATAGCTAACCAACAAGCTCAGTAGAAGGCTATTGAATCTCAATTAGCTCAACTTGCAGCTAGCATAAAGCCACCTGCTAGAGTCTTTGTTGGCCAACCTGAGAACAATCCTAAGGATCCTGAACAGTTGAAGGCAGTCACCACTAGGTAAGGGAAAGACTATTCGGATCCCCCCAAAAAGACACCTGTGGTTATTACAGATGAGGATGAACCTGTGATTGCCCAAAACTCAACAACACAAGAGACTCAATCAAAAGATGATAAGTCAGAAAAAGGAAATTTTGAGAAGCCTGCTCAAGAAGATGAAGAAATTGAGACTCCAGAACCTGATATCCCTATGTACAAACCTCGTATACCTTTTCCAGCTCGTCTAAGGCAAACAAAGCTCGATACCAGATTCAATAAGTTTAAAGAGGCTATGAAGAAACTTCATGTTGATATACCCTTCTTGGATGTGCTAGATGAGATACCAGCATGGACAAATTACTTAAAGTCACTCCTCACCAGGAAGTATACAACTAAAGAGTATGATACAGTAAAACTGGCGACAACTACATTTGATATCATATTGAGCAAGATGCCCAAGGAATAAAAAGACCTGGGATCCTTTGGAATTTCATGTCACATTGGCGACTCATCATACAAGAAAGGTTTGGCATATCTCGGCGCAAGAATCTCTATTATGCCACTTAGCCTGTGCAAGAGACTAGGGTTCGCAGAATTGCTTCCTACTGGCATGACTATACAGCTTGCAGACAATTCGATAAAACGTCCGTTAGGAATCCTCGAAGATGTCCCAGTCAAGGTAGGCAAGGACACATATGTTCCATGCAACTTTGTCATTATGGACATAAAGGAAGATGCCAGATATCCTCTCATCTTTGGTCATCCATTCCTCGCCACTGCAAGAGCCCTAATTGATGTTCAAGATGGTACCTTACTGCTCAGATTAGGCAAAGAAACTCTCGAATTTAAAGTTTTTGAAAGTATGAGAAGACCAAGTATGTAAGAAGAAGTCTATCTGATTGATTGTGTTGAGAAAATGTCACTTCTGACTCAAGAGCATCATGAATCAGACGATCCTTTAGAAGTTTCTCTAATAAACCCATCAGTTGATGAACCAATTGATGACCTAGTAAAAGATTGCATCGAATCCCTCGACTCTGCTAAAGAAGATGTTGATGCCACTAATGAAGAACTCAAAGCTATGGATACTACAGAAGAAACATGTGAAAAACTAGAGGCTCCTGAAATGAAGCCCCTACCCGAAGGACTGAAGTACGTATTTTTAGATGATCTCAAAGTTTTCCCAGTTATTATAAATTCTGATCTAACAGCTGAACAAGAAGATAAACTCCTGAAGGAATTAAGGGAAAGAAAGAAAGCCATCGATTATAAGATGAGTGACCTCACTGGGGTCAGTCAAGCGTTGTGTATGCACAAGATCCCTATGATGGAAGATCATAAGCCTACTATTGAGCATCAATGGAAATTGAATCCAAACATGAAGGAAGTGGTCCGTCGTGAGGTTATTAAACTGCTCACAGCTGGAATAATCTATCCGATCTCAGATTCGCCATGGGTGAGTCCAGTGCATGTAGTCCCGAAGAAAGATGGAACAACTGTCATATGGAATGAAAACAATGAACTCATCCCCACTCAAACAGTCACAGGGTGGAGGATGTACATAGATTATAGAAAATTAAATAAGGCAACTCGAAAAGATCATTTTCCAATGCCTTTCCTTGATCAAGTCCTAGAAAGGTTGGCTCACCAAGAATATTTCTGTTATCTTGACGGTTACTCTGGATTCTATCAAATACCCATACATCCAGATGACCAAGAGAAAACAACCTTTACCTGCCCATTCGGAACATACGCATTTAAAAGAATGTCATTTGGTCTCTGTAATGCACCTGCAACTTTCCAATGTTGCATGGCTGCCATATTCACTGGTCTTACTTAAATAATTATGGAGGTTTTCATGGATGATTTTTCTATTTATGGAGATTCATTCGATTCATGTCTAAAGCACCTCTCCCTAGTCCTCAAACGTTGTGAAGAAGCACATCTTGTGTTGAATTGGGAAAAGTGCCACTTTATGGTAAAGGAACACATTGTCCTCGGCCATAGGATCAACAATAGAGGAATTGAAGTAGATAAATCCAAGATTGAAGTGATTTCTAAACTGGATATCCCAACAAATGTAAAAGAAGTCTGTGCTTTCTTAGGTCATGCAAGATTTTATAGAAGATTCATAAAGGACTTTTCCAAGATAACGAAGCCAATGATAAATCTATTACTAAAGGATATTGATTTCAATTTCAATGAAGAATGTGTCAAAAGCTTCAACACACTAAAGTAGGCTCTTACAACCACCCCCATCATTAGAGCTCCTTACTGGGACCACCATTTTGAAATTATGTGTGATGCCAGTGACTATGTTGTGGGTGCTATTTTAGGGCAATATATAGATAAGAAACACTATGTGATCTATTATGCATCAAAAACTCTCGATGAAGCTCAGAGGAATTATGCAACTACCGATAAAGAATTTCTAGCAGTCGTGTATGCCTTTGACAAGTTCAGATCCTACCTAATTGGTTCGAAGGTCATTGTCTACACAGACCACGCTGCCATTCGTTACCTTCTGGCAAAGAAAGATGCAAAACCCAGGTTGATTAGATGGATCTTCCTATTACAAGAATTTGATTTAGAGATAAGAGATAAAAAGGGTACAGAGAATGTTGTAGCAGACCACCTCAGCCGCATCCATACTCTGGATACTAAGAAGATTCCAATCAATGATTCCCTATCGGATGATCAACTAATGAAGGTCTCAGAACCTATACCATGGTACTCGGATTTTGTGAACTACCTTGTTGCTGGGGTTATCCATCCCCAATGCACCGGGAATGCACTGAAGAAGTTCATGCATGATGTGAAGCAATATCACTAGGATGAGCCATATCTCTTTAAACTATGTGTTGATGGTCTATATCGACGATGTATCACCGAAGAAGAAGCTCACCTTATTTTGGAACAATGTCACTCAGGACCAGTGGGAGGACATATGAGCTCTAAAAAGACTGCCTTGAAGGTTTTGCAATGTGGATTCTTCTGGCCAACCATATCCAAGGATTCCTACGACTTTGTCCTGTCATGTGACAAATGTCAAAGATCAAGCAATATAACAAAGAGAGATGAGATGCCACTGAATATATGGCAAGAAGTAGAGATATTCGATGTTTGGGGGGTGGACTACATGGGTCCATTCCCACCTTCTCATGTATTTTCATACATCCTAGTGGTGGTGGACTACATCTCAAAATGGGTTGAATCCATACCAACTGTCACTAGTGATTCCAAACTCGTCATCAAATTATTCAAGGATATTATTTTTCCCCGTTTTGGTGTCCCATGCATGTGATATCTGACGGAGGTTCCCATTTTCTCGAAAAAAGCTTTGAAGCATTGCTAATAAAGTATGGTGTTACTCACATGGTAGCCTCACCTTACCATCCCCAGACAAGTGGACAGGTGGAGGTTTCTAATCGTCAACTCAAGAGTATCTTAGAAAAGACAGTAGGCCGCAATCGGAAAGATTGGTCGGTGAAAATCAACGACGCATTATGGGCCTATCGAATTGCTTATAAAACTCCCCTCGGGACTACACCTTTTCGATTAATATATGGAAATTCTTGCCACATGCCAGTCGAATTGGAACACAAGGCATGGTGGGCAATTAAACAATTGAATTTTAACATGAAGAAAGCAGGCCAAGCCAAGATTCTACAACTTCAAGAGTTGGATGAACTCAGGATGACAGCTTACGAGAATGCACGAATCTACAAAAAACACACCAAACTTTGGCATGATGGTCATTTAAAAAGAGAAGACATACAAGTGGGTGACCAAGTTCTTCTATTCAACTCAAGACTAAAGTTATTTCCAGGAAAACTCTGTTCTCACTGGTCTGACCTTACATTGTCAAAAGCATCTCCCCACATGGCACTTTCTCTTTATGGAGTGAAAATTCAGGCGAATTTATGGCAAATGGTCACCATTTGAAGAGATATTTCACCTCGATTGACATAGGCACTGAAACAATGTTGGAACTCACCAATCCAAAGGATCCACCATGAAGCTGAAGGATTCAATCGAGCCATCGATGTAAAACAAAGGTGCTTGTCGGGAGGCAACCCAATCAATAAATTTGTTTTACTTCACTTTTCAAATTAGAATGTTTCTTCAATTTTGTTTTTAACTTCTAGCTAATTTTTCATTAAATAAAATTCACATCGCAAGATGCTATTTTAAGATCTAATTGTTCTTTACCTTTGAGATTTTCAGATAAGAGGATGCGCGCTGATTGGAACGCAACCACATCTGGTGGTCATTCTGGCATGGATTTTCCCCTCCATCTTGGATTTAGGTTTTTCTCAGGACGAGCAAATCTCTAAGTTCAGGGTGGAGGGTGGGTGGTACGTACCTCACTTTCCACCTACACCCATCCTTTTCATACTTAAGTTTTCACTATCACATTCTTGATAAAAAAATTCAAAATTTTCAAAATTCTTTAATGTTTCTCAAAGAAATTGAATAGATACTTGATGAATTTTTGACACTTCCTCGTATCATTAAAAGCCACTAACTAACCTGCTATGCATGTTGAATCATTATATCCTCTTTATTCGAAGTAAATCCTCAAAAGGACCACTTTTTGAAACAAGCCTTTTGATTGAAATCATTCTGTGAAGCTTATGATTCCTAACATCATGATACTTTTGCAAAAATGATAAGTGTCTGTCAAACTGATAGGGATCAAACACATCGTGCTTCCTAACTGATTTGTAGAACAATAGCATGGAATCCCCATTGTATCCTCATCAAGTCATTATTTGAGCGGAGTTTGATAAAGAGAACAACTTGGTGCACTGAATTGTAAATCATGTTGCATTCTGATCTGAACTCTCTTCTACACTTCTTCTATCATCTTAGTACCCCTCCATCCATAAAAAAGAAACAAAAATAACCAAAACAGTGCCAAACCCTAAGTTCGGGGTGGCACACTACTTCCCTCTATATCCGCTTCTTCCATACCCCTAACAAACAAACAGGGGAGTACCACCAAAAATGCAATCTTGAGTCGAATAGAGGAGAGATTTGCAAACAAAAAGATGCCAAAGTGCACACAAAAAGAAATGCAATCTCGAGTTGAATAGAGGAAAGATTCGCACACAAAAAAATGCAATAAATGAAATTGCAAATCATAAAATAAAAATCTCGAGTCGAATAGAGGAGAGATTTATTTCTTCCTTCCATACCACCATTCACTCCATTTTCTACCTAATGGCACAAGGAATGCCTACCCTATCCTGAAAAACACTAGTGTCAGATCAAATGCATACTTTTTGATCTGCGGGTGTCTCTGGATTCTTACAAAACTCTTTGACATGCTTGTTGCCGGAAAAGTGAGGAGGAAGTGATATTGGAAAGTGAACTCAGGAACGAAGATATGGTAAGATGTGTTTAGTAGTCTCAGGAGGTTGAGATACTGAGTCAGATTGAGCATAAAGAAAACATTTGTGATGTGAAGATGAAGCAATCACACGAATTGAAAGTATTCATTTGGCGACTGTTTTAGATTTTGTGTTACTCGAGGACGAGCAACGTTTAAGTTCGGGGTATTTTGATGAATGTATATTCATCATGAAATTCAATTATCAATTTTGGACAAATTCAAATCAACACATTTAATTTCACTCCTTAAATATCAAAACACATCATAATATGCAAAATTACTTAATTGATCCAATTATCATTATTTTCACTGAAATTACGTTGATTAGATGCAGGTCTTGATAAAGCTAAACAATCAGCTAGGATCTACCTTCCCTCACCCTTGGTTCTGACCATCCAGTCTCAGGACTGTTTGAGACCATTCTGTCTCAGAACCGTTTGAGCCCATTCAGTCTCAGGACCGTTTGAGCCCATTCGGTCTCAAGACCATTTGATCCCATTCGGTCTCAAGACCGTTTGACCAGCAGATATCGAAAGGAGGCATGACCCAGCCGTGAGGGATCGAGAAGTACATGAATTCAAGATCTCGAAGCCGAGTCTTAACCACGGCCATGGTGGTTCAAAATGATTGTGGTCCACTGACATCACCAGAACCGTGTGGTGAGGCCACGACCATGGTAGATCATCCCCAACGCCTAAGCTCTCACTTACCATGACCGTGATCACCGAGCCATGACCGTGGAACCCCTCCTGCATTGACCCTCTCTCATCCACCACGCCTGTGCGAGGCGGCACGGCCGTGGGGAAGTAGCCTCACCACGACCGTGGTGTCACGCCACGACTGTGGCACAACGCCATCAGAGCCCAATTACTCACCCACCACGCCCGTGCAAGGCGGCTCGGCCGTGGGACAGAAGCATTACCACGACTGTGGTGCCTCACCACGGCCGTGGCATGTCGTCTTCAACCTCCAACCAGCACTCATTTGCAGCCCCAAAGAAAGACCGAATGGAGGTGGTTCACATGCCAAATGAGGTCACCATGAGGTCATTACATCTATAGAATGAAGGTCGAAGATCGTTTGATAGATCAGAGGGATACTAGATCGATTGACCCAGTAGACTGTCTGCTACTCGTTTGCTGTTCAAACCCATCGAAGAAAAGCAAACGGTCTGTCCCAGACCATTTGCCCTTGTGTCACGAGACCATTTGGACCCTTTTGGGTTTCAGATCATTTGATCAGCAATTGCCAAGACCGTTTGAGTTTGGATGGAGCGTTGACCAAAGAAACAACCGTTTGATATCAAACGGTTTACAAACCTTTTACCTCTGTCCAAGACCGTTTTCCCAACTTTGCTCAAAACTGTTTGGATTAGCAAGCAATCGAGACCAAATGGAAGACCGGTTGATGCCGAGGTCGCGAAGACCATTTGACAAGCAAACAGTTTGCAGACCGTTTCATCGGCAAATGGTCTGTGAGACCATTTAGTCTCATTCGGTTTCCAAACCGTGAGAGAAAAAATACTGAAGACCGCAAGAGCTATTCATTCGGTTTCTAAACAGAAGGGAGCCAAAACCGTTTGGTTTCTAACAATTTACAGACCGTTTTCCCAAGCTGTACAAGACCGTTTGAGCAAAAAAATATCTGGACTGGAAACACACCAAAACCGTTTGGGGCCAATCCTGTACCTATAAATAGAACCCCAAAGGTCCTCATTTGGGCATCAGTTTTGTGACGCCGACAAGCTGTCTGTACATAGGTCCGATCCAAATCCAGTTCCGTCCACGCCAGTCTAATTCCACCTACTGCCCGTGTTGCAACCAAGGAGGCTGAGGAGAGAGGGAATATGGAGTGAGGGCGACTGTCCGGTCTGTCTTGGCAACTCTCGTTCGCATCCAGATCTACTCCAACATGACATAGAAGGTTGTATCTTCTTCACCGAGTTGCGACTACCTTCTGCACTGAGTTCATGGTGGATTTCTTTCTCTTTCTTATTCTTCTTGTTTCTCGCATCATGAGCGAGTAGTACCCTTTCACTAGGGTGTGGGGATTAGCCACATTGTCCATGCAAATCATATTCTTTTGTTAAACTCTCCATGGCAATGTATATAACTTTCTATTTCATTGTTAATTGGTATGTTTGTAGTTGATTATCTACTTGCTTTCATCTTGTTCTTTCCTATATTGTGAAATCTTCTATATGTGGGACGGAATGGCGGTTTACAAAGTTTGACTCTTTGACGAGAACTTCTGATAAGATTCATTGATGCCGTAAGTGTATGATTTGTTAGGGGACAAGACATCTAGCCTACGGTGATGCTTTTGTGGTCTAAACATCCCTCAGGGAGGACCACAGCCTTAGTTGGATTTTGTATCGTCTTTATTTGTCGTCGATGTTAGTTTGTAGAACTTTCACTTGCTTGCTTATCGATTAATGCGGTTGACTCCCAACCTAGAAATAGAATGGGATTTCTTTGAGGTCGTAAGTGTATGATCCGTGAGGGGACGAGCCATCTAGCCTTCGGTGACGCTTTCGTGTGCCTAACACATGTATAGGGGGGCCACAACCTTCATCGAATTTCTGTATCTTCAGAGTCGTAAGTGAGTGATCTGGTTGGTGACGAGACATCTGATGCCTAAGGTGGTGCTTACGTGAACCTAATGCCTATATGGGGGGTTCCGCAGAAGCTCTATTTGGATTGGTTTATCTTTCCTGGATTTTTTGCAATTGAATGTGTTTGCGTGCGCAGTAGTGGTGAAACCCGATACCATCTCAGCGATTCTATATCATTAATCTAAATCCAACTTTAATTCAGCTTTTACTTTCTTGATATTAGTTTAATTAAACTTAAATCAACCTATTGTTTTAAATATTAGCCTTAACTCGAACTAGACTAGACTGACAAAGATTCTTTAAAATGTTGTCCTTTGGGTTCAATCCTTAACTATACTGTGATAAGACCCGTCCGCTTGCGGGTGGTATTATTGCACTTAGGTTTTGGTAAAAGCTCAGGGATTTCAACCCCGAGTGAGTTTGTTAGTGTGATAAAATCCCACATCAATTGGTCATCACCATTGGCACAAAGACATCTCCATCAGTTCTAATATAAAGTCATCCATTGGTTCATGTATAAAGTTGAAAATCAGCCTAAAAACACTAAGTATAAGGCCTAGTTTGATAGGTACTTAGTGTTGGGTTTTAGGGGAGGCAGAGAAGACAGCGGAAACAAAAATTTTCCTCCCCAAACCCAGAACAAGGAAACGCGTCAACATCTATACAATAGGAAAGGATGGTTTATGGAATCATACCTTGTCCCGAGGCTTGCTCATCGACAATACCTCACGCCTTGCGCGGTCTTCACCTCTTGTCTTGGACGGTGTCTGTACAGCTCCTGGTCGCACCGGGACTGACAAGATTGAAGGTTGTCCTCCTAGCGGCAGAAACCTCCCGCCTCTGAAGTAGTCCACACAGACCACCGGGAACTCCAATCTCCTTGTCCCATAAGGAATTGGAAGGAGTCGCACCCTCCTGTCAGCATACTAGTCACCAACACACTCTCCTGCCACTAGTCGCAACTGCAGTTGTCTTTTCCTTGCAGTGCCTCCCTTATCGGGTAGCACTTGCTCGGGCTCTCTCTCGGTTACCAAAACCAGAGAGAATGACAACTTTGTAGAGCAACTGGTTTACACTGAGTTGTACTTTGAGAAGCCCCCAATACCCCTATATATAGGAGGGTCATGGGACAGGGTTCTCCATCCCGGGCAATGCAGGACTAAAAGCAGGAGTAGAAGGGTTCAAGATTTTTCACAAAACAACCAACTCACAACCTGAACCGATCATTTCACAACTGAGCCGGTCGGTTGACACCTCAACCGATCGGTTGGGACACCTCAACCAGTTGGTTCATTTCTGAACCGATCGGTTTGTGGCCCTGATTAGTTCCTGATTGACTATCTATCTTTTGTTTCTAATTGGTATCAAATACCAATCCTTGTTCCAATCAAATTGGGCAAGTGAAACGAAAGGAAAATTCTCACCAATCTGACTTTCCCAACATGCTCAGTTGCAACAGTTGAACCGATTGTTTCAACACTTGAAGCAATCGTTCACCCTATCCATGAGCCGATCGACTCACCACTTGAGCCGATCGGTTCACCAAGCTGAGCCAATCGGTTCATCTCATGAGCCGATCGGTTGGGAGTGTAGATTGTGCAGAATCAGTCAATTGTGGTTTCAATCAATCTAATACTCTAATCAATATGTCCAACACCTTGAACATTATGATTTTGAGCTATCAATCAATTGAGTGTTTAATTGAACTACTAAACTCCTTTAGTAATCAATCTAAACATTGTTTGTGGACAAAACTCCTCTTCCAGGTTAAATCATATGTGTGTGACCCTGCAGGTCCATTTCACGTTGGTAGTGAAAGTCCATAACACTTATGACTTCACAAGCAAAGAGCGGTGCCTAGTCACACATCAGTTCTACCTAAGTGAAAGAGAAAGTTGGAGAAAAACTTTCGATCCTACAATCTGTGAATGGTGTTATAGTGAATGTATAATTCCTTTATCACTGATATCCCAAATGAACTCGAGGCATGGAATAGTCATCCTGTCAACGTTCATTCACTTTCTTGATCTCAGAGTAGATTGGAAGAGATATGTATGACATCAATATCACATACTGATTCACACATGTGTGCGCACACCTATTTCAATCCTACTCATCAAGTGGCCTTGGATATCAAACTCCCTCAGGAGGGACAAATCCCATATCTATCACTCACCCCTCAAAAGCCCCATGTGTCAAAGCCACCCAATCATCACCTTTATAACAACCCATGTTTCAAGACTGCGTTTGGTGATGTCAAAGTGTTCCCAACGACATGTGTTGAGTGTAGTGATTTCAGGTCAAAGAATCACACTCACCACCATCACTGTGAGTACTGACTGTGACTACCATGTCATGGTTCCATGTGTCAAACTCACGATGGGTCTGCCCGGTACACTTGTTCTCTAACAAGTACCTATGTGTTTGGTTTGATATCTCTATATCATGACTAATGAGATTCTGTCATCAACCAACACCACAATCTAGTCTTGTGTATCATTGTTGTCTATCTATCTTCCACAATGACATCCGACTAGGGACATAACAAGAATGTTCAAACTCTTAGCATCCGTATGATCTCATCATTTAGGTCCTTAACCTGAAAGCATACGTCATTGAGTACTGTCATTCTCTAGACACTCAATCTGTTCTATCACTATCTCAAATGACTAAACCAGAAAGAATTGGAAGCTTACCTTTGATGTTTATCAAATCAATCTTGATGTATCCCACAAATCATCCCATGATTGTCTCTCAGGTCATACATACCAACAGACTCCCACTTGCACTGCGAGCCAATCACCCTTGAATCATATTCATAGTGATCTCCAAACATGTCCCACATGTTACTGTGCTCTTGTGCGAACATAGTGAGTTATGGCAACACCTTGCCAAAGTCAGTGTAAATTGCATGTCTCACATCTCTTTGTTGTACATCACACGTATGAGATGGAGTTGCCGTAATATGTGATCCAGTATTCCTTTGCTAACCTTTAGCCACATTGCATGATCAAGGATTCCATACTTGTCATCAATGATCGGAATATCTATAAGTTCATCTCATGAACTTCTAGATCCATATAGTATCCACTGTTGTTCTCTTAAACACGGATACTCGGCATTTCCTTTTAAATGGTTTTATTGGAACACTTCCAATCAACAAACTTTCACTTTTATATATCCTATATATATATTTTGCGATTAATTTTCTGTCCTTTTCGGAAGTTCGCATCAATGTAACTCTTTACATTGAACTCTTCCTTATCTCCATAGAACTAGTACTTCCCAAGTACTTATCAAGTTCTCATGGTATTCCAATAACCCTTACTGGAAGTAGACAGACATCCACTCGTCATGTCCTACATATGAGTTATCAGGATGAGCATATCATATTGTCATGTCCTACATACAATATGATGAATGCATTTTTATTCTTGCCATGCAAGATAATGGGATGATTACATACATGATAGATCCATATCTATTCTTAGTGTTCCCATTCTTCATAAGAATTGGACACTTGGCCTTGGGATACTAACTCCATGTAACATGGAAAAGTTTTCTCCCACTGAATCTGTGTATACTGAACCCTTCAGTACAGATTGCCAATGTATGCTCTCTCTTTTCAGGTCAAGAGGTTTTCGAGAACTATCTCTATAGATCTCTATTCCTATCACATAGGAAACATCTCTATCTTCCTTAAAGATAATTTCCAGTTTTGGATTTCCATTCTGGAAACATTTCCATTTCACATCAACATGTGGAATGTGAACACGCTCCCACTAAATCACAGATCCCTTCTTTATCTTTGACATATCAGTCAAACCCTTTTACTATATTATCAAAGTAAAGATCCAATTCTGAGTTGCTTGTACTCAATCAATCACATTTATTAGTCCATTGTAACTTATAGACTTCATTTGCATTAGTGGATTCATAAACCTTATAGGTTGTGTCACGTACACATCCTTCTTTTATTCCTCATAGGAATGCAGTTTTAGTATCCATACGCCAAATGTCTTAGTCATTAAGTTGCAATCAACAAGCATCATCCTTCTCAAAATGTTATCCATGTGTCTTAACGCTTAAGACTTATTTGCACTAGTGTATTTCCATCCAATGAGTTCTACCATCAAGGTCATACCTTATGGTTCACATGGAAGTCATTTAGGATGTAATGGTCATATACCATAACTCAAAATCCAGTTCCTCATATTCATCTGGATAGTTGACTCATCACATGAACAACTCATCACATAGATAATTCAGGTGTATCTGTTAAGGATATAAGAACTCACAACTCCTTGTGATTCTTAATTTCTTTTATTAGTGTGGGGTATTCTTTTATTAAGAATAATTCATTTATTTGATAATCATTCTCTAACTCCTTAGAGTATGATTCCTTCTTGATTTAGACATCACCATGCCTTAATCATGAGTTCACTATGATACACTATCATAATCACTCATAAGGATCTCAAACATTTGGTCCAAGTATTTCATTCATTGATCTCATCAAGAATTAACACTTTACCATATTTGCACTTCATCTATGATAATCTTGAACACTTCAAGATATTCATATTGGTATTTCTCAAAACACCAATTGAAGTATTAGCATTTGTTCCAATAGGTATGTTAATACATCATATGTATCATACCTAATAGGATAATCATTCTCCCACTACCTTTAGTGAAGATTGATTAATCATGTCCAAGATATTCATGTCTCTTATTAGTTCTCTAACCAAAAGAGTCTAGATTTATCCATCATATGGACACTAGAAATGAATTTCTCATGATTGATGCTAATTTGATTGTTTGAGTTATCTATAACTTTTAGGTATCATTTTATCTTATGCATATCAAATATCACAAGATAAACAAGGCATTGCCACAAAGATCATATCTTTAAAAGATTGAAACATCAACTTTATTGATTGCCATCATTGTCATACAATATGCAAAAATAAAGTGTTTCTATCTATTGGCAAATATGAAATAGAAGTTCATAACTGTATTACATGCCTTTTAGGCTGAAAATAAACTAAAGTAATCCTATCTATGGCGGCAACATTTTCCCCATTTATTGAGTGCTTTACACTTTACATCTTGGTATCATATACCTCAAAAAGTGTTACAAGTTTACTTTCATGACACCTTTAAGTAGAGACAGTTGTCGCCTCCTTCTTCTTTTGTTCTTCCAGATAGAGAGGACAATTCCTTTTCCAATGTCCTGGCATTTGACAATGGTGGCAATTTCCTTTCTTGGTCACGCCTCCATTGTCCTTGAGAGCTGAAGACGTCTTGGGCTCCTGGCTAGCATCAGAACCTTTCTTATCTTTGCCCTTGTCCTTGCGCTTGGACTTGCCTTTCTTGCTCGTGATCACCATCACAGACTTAGGCTTGTCCTTCTTCATCTGTGCCTCGGCTGTCCTCAACATGCCCAACAACTCTGACAGTGGCCTATCAAAGTTGTTCATGTTGTAGTTCATCACAAACTGACTGTAGGATTCTGGCAACGATTGTAGTATCACATCAGTAGCCAACTCTTGGCTCAGTGGAAATCCCAGTCTTTGCAGGTTCTCCACATACCCAATCATCTTGAATGTGTGAGGACCAACTAGATCTCCTTCTGTCATGACGCACTTGAACAGTGCCCTTGAGACATCGTATTTCTCTTGCCGTGCTTGATCTTCATACATGTTCCTGAGATGCTGAATCATCTCAATGACACCCATGTTCTCATGTTGTCTCTGCAACTCGTGGTTCATAGAGAACAACATCAAGCACTTTGCATCAATGGCATCATCAGAATTCTTCTTATAAGCGTCCCTTTCTGCCTTTGGTGCATTAGGAGCAGGTTCCTCTGGAGTTGGAGTATCCAGGACATAGAGCTTTCGCTCTTGAGTGAGAACAATTCTCAATGTCCTATACCAGTTGTGGAAGTTTGTCCCATTTAGCTTGTCCTTTTCAAGGACTAATTGCAAAAAAAAGTGATTGTTGTTTGTCCTCATTTGTACTACAAAAGGAAATATGCAATTTTAGTCCAAAAACTCATTTTTGACTTATTTGATTGATTTGAAAAGTTGATGATATAATTAAGCCTTTAATTAATTATCGCTCCCACTATTTTAGTTCAAATTGATAGCCCTCACCATCAATTCAGAAGATTGCAGCGTACAACCTTCTAGTGGGCAAGATCCTGAAATCCTCTAAGTCATGGACCAGCTAGGGCTGTCACCCACAACATAGATCTCTTAGGTAGGCAACTCTTACCAATTGCATCATATGAAACTCTTGATAAGATGTCATATGCAAATCCTTGCCATGATCATCTCCATGCCTCAAGGTGCTAGATCCTATCTAGGTCACCTTGTTAAGTCTGACCCAAAGCAAACACGATGAATATGCACCCTACTTGGGCAGACCCACACATTCATCCTTCACGCTTCCATGAGATAGACGGTGCACCACGCTTGGGCGTGCCCACACTTGGTCGATCAAGCTTTTCATGTGTGTCACATTTGGAAGGCATCTAAAAATTAATATTTAATGAGGGATTTGGTTTTATATACATATACATATCCAATCACCACAATACATAGTATGTATCATATACATGCTATATCCCACAGAAAACATGCAAAACGATAAAAGCGATGATTATGGCCATCCTAATGTGATTCCTCGAGCCAAGAGGAATCACGGTCTACATCATATGCAACATGTACAAGATGCACTCTGTGCTTTGTCTTCCGAGTAGATCAACTCATCACATGAGCGACTTGTTCGAACTGGTCGGTCGTCTGGGTGCCACCAGCCGATCGGTTGGCTCCTCCAACCGATTGGTTCACCTGGTCGTCGTGCATCTCATCATGGTCGCCACCCTCTTGTCTCACTCCTCAAACTGGTCATCAACCGATCGGCTCACTCCTTGAACCGATCGTCTGGAACGTCAACCGATCGGTTCACGCCTTGAACCGATCGTTTCAGCTGTCGTCAGGATGTCCTTCGTTCTTCGACATAACAGGAAAAAAAATCTATCCTATTTTACATTGTAAAAAGAGAAACCTCGAGTTACATTCGAGGGGAGCAAAGGTAGGAAAGCAATCTCGAATTATTTTGAGTTACATCAGGAATAAGAGAAGGAAGATCGGTGTGCAGACCGAGATGCAAGCAACCACATACAACCATACACATGTAGGGTTCATTGGCCATAACCACGCTATACATCCACCACAAAACTCATTTAAGGGCGACGTGTATCGAGTGCATTCATAATACATATCATATATGCAAATTGGGATTTATGCATTTAGGATTGGACATGCATAAAGCCAATATTATTCGCATCGTATGCAATAAATAAAGGTGACAAACCAAAATCGATCATATCGATATTCCCAAAGTATAGAGCAGTTGACGTCGCTCTGATACCACTGTTGGGTTTTAGGGGAGCCAGAGAAGATAGCAGAAACAAAAATTTTCCTCCCCAAACCCAGAACAAGGAAACGTGTCAACGTCTATATAATAGGAAAGGATGGTTTGTGGAATCATACCTTGTCCCGAGGCTTGCTCGGTGACAATACCTCACGCCTTGCACGGTCTTCACCTCCTGTCTTGGACGGTGTCTGTGCAGCTTCTGGTCGCACCGGGACTGACAAGATTGAAGGTTGTCCTCCTAGCGACAGAAACCTCCCGCCTCTAAAGTAGTCCACACGGACCACCGGGAACTCCAATCTCCTTGTTCCGCAAGGAATTGGAAGGAGTCGCACCCTCCTGTCAGCGTACTAGTCGCCAACACACTCTCATGCCACCAGTCGCAACTGCAGTTGTCTTTCCCTTGCTGTTCCTCCCTTATCGGGTAGCACTTGCTCGGGCTCTCTCTCGGTTACCAAAACCAGAGAGAACGAAAACTTTGCAGAGCAACTGGTTTGCACTGAGTTGTACTTTGAGAAGCCCCCAATACCCCTATATATATAAGAGGGTCATGGGACAGGGTTCTCCATCCCGGGCAATGCGGGACTAAAAGTAGGAGTAGAAGGGTTCGAGATTTTCCACAAAACAACCAACTCGCAACTTGAACCGATCATTTCACAACTGAAACGGTCGGTTGGGGACATGAGCCGGTCGGTTGACACCTCAACCGATCGGTTGGGAAACCTCAACCGGTCGGTTCATTTCTGAACCGGTCGGTTCACGGTCCAGATTAGTTCTTGATATACTATCTATCTTTTGTTTCTAATTGGTATCAAATACCAATCCTTGTTCCAATCAAATTGGGCAAGTGAAACGAAAGGAAAATTCTCACCAATCCGACTTTCCCAACTTGCTCAGTTGCAACAGTTGAACTGATCATTTCAACACTTGAAGCAATCGTTCACCCTGTCCATGAGCCGATCGACTCACCACTTGAGATGATCGGTTCACTAAGCTGATCTGATTGGTTCATCTCATGAGCTGATCGATTGGGAGTGCAGATTGTGCAGAATTAGTCAATTGTGGTTTCAATCAATCTGATACTCTAATCAATATGTCCAACACCTTGAACATTATGATTTTGAGCTATCAATCAATTGAGTGTTTAATTGAACTACTAAACTCCTTTAGTAATCAATCTAAACATTGTTTGTGGAAAACTCCTCTTCCAGGTTAAATCCTATGTGTGTGACCATGCAGGTCCATTTCACGTTGGCAGTGAAAGTCCATAACACTTATGACTTCACAAGAAAAGAGTGGTGCCTAGTCACACATCAGTGCTACCCAAGTGAAAGAGAAAGTTGGAGAACAACTTTCGATCCTACAATCCGTGAATGGTGTTACAGTGAATGTATAATTCCTTTGTCACTGATATCCTGAATGAACTCGAGGCATGGAACAGTCATCCTGTCAATGTTCATTCACTTTCTTGATCTCAGAGTAGATTGGAAGAGATATGTATGACATCAATATCACATACTGATTCACACATGCATGTGCATGCCTATTTCAATCCTACTCATCAAGTGGCCTTGGATATCAAACTCCCTCAGGAGGGACAAATCCCATATCTATCACTCACCCCTTAAAAGCCCCATGTGTCAAAGCTACCCAATCATCACCTTTATAACAACCCATGTTTCAGGACTGTGTTTGATGATGTCAAAGTGTGCCCAACGACATGTGTTGAGTGTAGTGATTTCAGGTCAAAGAATCACACTCGCCACCATCACTGTGAGTACTGACTGTGACTACCATGTCATGGTTCCATGTGTCAAACTCACGGTGGGTCTGTCCGGTACACTTGTTATCTAACAAGTACCTATGTGTTTGGTTTGATATCTCTATATCATGACTAATGAGATTCTATCATCAACCAACACCACAATCTAGTCTTGTGTATCATTGTTGTCTATCTACCTTCCAGAATGACATCCGACTAGGGACATAACAAGAATGTTCAAACTCTTAGCATATGTATGATCTCATCGTTCAGGTCCTTAACCTGAAAGCATACGTCATTGAGTACTATCATTCTCTAGACATTCAATCTGTTCTAGCACTATCTCAAATGATTGAACCAGAAAGAATTGGAAGCTTGCCTTTGATGTTTATCAAATCAATCTTGATGTATCCCACCAATCATCCCATGATTGGCTCTCAGGGCATACATACCAACACTTAGCACCATTTGTTGCCATGTAAACCTGATCTAAGTCTTACTCTACCTCAGGAAGGTCATGAACATAGTTTCAGGTTCATCTAGGTCTGGAAACTAAGCAAGAAACAATATTAAAATTGAAACCTTAAGCATGTATAGCTTCTCTAAGCTTAGGTCATTGTTTTAGAGCAAGAACATGAGTAAGTAAGCTTGTAGTAAGCAATAAAAGTGAAGAGGGTTATAAAACTCTCCTATAGGAAGAAGATCAGAGTCCAAGAAGCAAGAAAATTTGAGCAAAGAAAGTGAAGAACCCTAGCTTTAGGTCTAAAATCGGCCAAGTAAGCTTCTTCTCTAAGAAAGGGAGTGAACCCTAGGTGAAGGGAACAAGAAGATAAGTTCTTTGAGATATAAAGAAATTTTTTCCATGGAACAGAATGGTTCCATCTAGGAAGAAGGTAGGAGGAATAAGAACAATAAAAGAAATGGAGTATAGAAGGAGAAACATACTAGTTTAGGTTAAGATCACCTAAAGGAAGCTTCACAAACCCTAGATGAGGGTAGATTCAAACCATAGATTCTCTCACAAGAAGGTTGGCTATATTCGTATATGTTGGGAACTTTATTATTCCCTAATCATGTGAAAGATGAATCTCTAGAGAGGAGGGAAGAGATAAGAGTCCAAAGGTTTTTTTTTGGGATAAAGTATAGGTATATAAAGCTTATAGATAAAGAAAGAGAGAAACTTGAGGTGTCCAAGTAGCTCTCCACGTATTCATAGCCTAGAGCTTCCATTGAAATACAAGCATCTGTTACACATCTCATGGAGACATTCTTAGACTTTGCTTATTGGCTCTCTAGGCCAACCCTCGACCTCCAAGAAAAGAAACCATCAGTTCTTTGGACCCTAGTCACTTAAGTAGTGAACCATCAGTTGACCATCTCTTTTAAGTGATCCACCGGTCCAAGTGAACCAAAACTAGAAAACCATCAGACTAATGTCATATAGGGATTACCATAAGTTGTACCTTTGGATGTCAACAAAATAGGGGAACCATTGGTTGATGGCTCCTAGAGTACCTCATCCATGAAGGGGTAAAACCCTAAGTCACCATTGAAAGAAACACCTCCAAACCAAGGTTCAACTAAGAACCCCACGGCTCAACAAGCTCAATAATGATAAAAAAACATATAAGGAACATAATTCATGTGACAAAATTTCAAGAAAAACTTTAGATTTGGGTAAATTGCATAAAAGTCCAAAATGTGCATAAAATTGCATAACTTGCACAAACAATGTTCAATTTGGACCAAATTTGAAACTTAAGCTTGTCACATGATACCAAAACGTATTACAAGGTTATATTAAGGTTCAAATCACTCCATTATGGTAATTAAGCATGTTCAATAGTTTAATCAAGGTCAGGGGTCTTACAAGGAGCACCATGTCAAGAAACAGATTCTACCTCCTCCAAGGACTCTACACGACTACTTCATGCCAGTTAACTACACTTCACCAACTGCTACAAGGGTGCATTAAATGTTGGGTCAATCCTTCTCCATCCCACCCACTCTAGTAGGACTCCTTCCTAATATATACGGGCTAGAGAATGAGAATTCTTACAAGCACATATATTCCTTCTTGGAGAGATGCTCAAAGTTTGGAATTACTTCTTTTGTAAATGGTTTGATTCACCTTACTTTAATTTTGTTCTCTCTGAAAGAGAACAAGGAGCAATATTCCCCCAAAGTTAAACTAATTACTTTGGGAGCCATGAAGAATGAGTTTCTAAAGAAGTTTACCCCTTTGCCAAACTCACCTCATTTCAACCAAAAAAAGAATAGGAAGTTCCATGATACTTGAGAATAATTTCAAAAGTTGTTGAGAGATTGCCTTCACCATGAGGTACTTCTATGGAAACTTGTGTAGTTGTTCTACTTCAGACTGTCACAAATCAACCAAACTATGGTGGACTCATCATGTGGAGGTTCTTTCATGTCCAAACTCCCTGAGGAATCATGACCTCTTTTTGAGCATTTGGTAGAAAACTCTAGACATAGATCATCTAGTGTATCTGACACATCTATGAAACATACTAAACAAAATTTATAATTGCCTAATTTAGACACACTCTTGATACTAGATCTACAAGCACATGGATCGAGATGTAGTTGATAATGCCATAAGTTCGGATCAGTCAATAGGGAGAGGTGTGAACACTAAGTCTAGGTTTGTTTTACTAGGTTTGTATTTCGGAGTGTAGGGTTTCTAGGGTTTGATTTGAATTTGAGTTATACTAAGGTGAACAAGCAATTGAAATGATAAAGAATCAAACCTAGTTTGACCATATACAATCAATGATAGCTAACTAAGCAAGGAAGATAAATTACTCTAGAACAAGAAACTAGTTATTGGAAAAAAACACTACACTAACAAGAACAATCCTACTTATAAACTAAGAGGAACAAATAACTAAATAAGTAAAGATAGAGAAACTAGTTACACTAGGATAGAAAGTGCATTAGAAGGTAATAAAATACTAAACTAGCAATCAACTCACAAAACCTAGCACAAGAAACTAAGAACAAGAATGAAATATCTATCAAAAATGAACTAGCATGAGCAAGCAATTCAGAAACAAAGCAAAGAGAATTCGATCACTAGAGAGAACTAGGGTTTATGTAATTGAATATGAGTAGTGGTTCATTTGGTGGTAAAATGAACATCAACCTAGTAAGTTTCATATCATACATCACATTCAATTCAAACCATGTTATCAAACCAAACAACAAAGTGGGATGATGATGAAATCCTACACTACTAGTCGACCATGGGAGGCATAAGGTGTGAATAGGGGAACTAGTCCCTACCACTCCATATCCAACCTTATGAGGTTCAATAACTAGCATATAGGTATACTCCCATAAAAACAACACTAGTATAGGTCCCTGTAAGTGCTTCTCTTAATGTACTTAGTGGCAAAGGGTTGTGCGGAGTGTAGGAGAACAATATTTCACCTCATACTACCTTCCATCCAACCCCAAGTCCTATTATTTGATAAGAACAACTAGTGAATCACTACTAGAAACTTAGTTTCACACCTAGGGATTAGGGATAGACAAATATAAGGATATGGAGTAAGAGAGTTAGCTATATAAGGATCCTCTAGTTGCATTGAGGAGCTTTTCCCCCAATAACCAGAGGTATATCATTCTTCCGTACATAGGTAGTTTCAAGCATAAATCAGTATAGAAAGAGATGAGAAATGAGAAAGAATTCAGGAGATAACATTTCCAAATGAAATTGTAGTGTGTACAACAACATTTCCCCAACATGGTACCAAAATTCAAATTTTATTCCCCTAAAAAGCCCACAAAGAGAGAATATCTACACATGAAAAGGGAAAACAAAAAAGTGGTAAGCAAATCTATGAATCTTGGTGTAGACAACTCCTTTTGTAACAATGGAAAGGACATCCTCCTCACTCCTCCAAGGTGGAATGGCATGGAAAGTGGGAGTGGAATGGCCAAAACTCTAAAATATTTGGGTTTTTAAGATGGGAGATGATGAAAATATAAGTTGACTAGGTATATAGTGTTGGATCAATGGGCTCTAGAAGAAGGGTGGTTGAATAGAGCTAAAAACACTTAAACCAAATTCATTAGACCTTCAAATTACTTCAAGAGATAAGATTGCAAATATGTAATTTGATGTGTCACTAAACATACATAGAAAGGATGAGAGAGATTGAATAAGATCAACAACAAGCTATGTATACTAGTTCCAAACTCCAAACTACGAGAGTGTACATCCACTACCTAGATAGGTCAACCTCTAGGATTTTTAAACATTTAACACTTATATTCCATTATAAGACATACAATATGACCCTCCTTTTGCAGGACAAGGATACCTAGCATTCCTTTTTAAGGATCAAAAGGAGCCAATAAACCTTACAAGGTCTTTCTTATCCTTTGAACAAGAGTCTTAAACCTATACAAGGGCTTACCCACTTTTGCAATGATCTGGACACCTTCAATAAGGAGCTCCCCTCTTGCAACAAGTCTTCCACCTTGAAGGAATTACCTACTATACTCTTGGATCTCCATCCTTCAACTTCACCTTCACCAAGGAGAAGCTTTCACCATTACAACTCGAGACAAGGGATTAGGAAAAGGAAGATCAAGAGTTTCAAAAGGAGTACAATGAAGTAGCTCTCTCACAAATAACCTATATCACTTGAATTGATGATAATATGTAGTAAGTAAGAGAGAAAAAGGGGCTCTTTGTAGACAAATACAATCAACTATAGCTAGGAGCATAAGAAGCAAACTTGGGATGAAGCTGAGGGGTCCCTATTTATTGTTGGGGGTGTCTACTAGCTAGTAGAAGTACTTGGGAACTAATTATAGTCATTTGGGGTGTTGAAATGAATCTTTATTTGAGTTTTGCAACACTCCAATGACTAGAAACACTTTTTCTACACATTATGTACAATGTGGTTGGTTGAGTTTCAATAAGTAAATTCGTTTGATAGCACTATACAACAAAGTAAATTTGAATTTTCGGTGGAGTTTATCCTGGATGAAACTGAAAAACCACTAAAGGGGGGTGAATAGGGTTTTAAAATTATTTCAACAATTATTTAACTCAAACAACCAACCACAAGAATATTGGACAAGGGGACAAGGATTTAGAGTGGTTCCTACCTTAGCAAATACTAAGGGAGTCAGTCCACTACCCGGTTGCTTACCCAACCGGGATTTGGAAAGAATTTAATTTTATTACCTCGCAAGGACTTTACATAAAATTACAATTCTCTCCCTAAACCCTTCAAGCAGCCTTCACCTTGAAGTAATTGCACCAACCTTGAAGCAGCCTTCACCTAGAAGTAATTGCACCAACCTCCATTGAAATAGCCTTCTTGAAGTAGCTTCCCGTTGCAATAGCCTTCTTGAAGTAGCTTGAAGTCCACCTTCTCCTCCGAGAAGAACCTTCTCCAATCCGCAGCCTCCAACCCTATGAGTAGCAAGGAGAATACAAAAGATACAAGGAACAAGAAGGAAAAACAGAAATTACAACTTATCCTTTGAAGCACAAGGCTTGATTTGCCTAGATCAAGCGTATAGATCTCCTAACCAATGTGTGTGGAAATGTAATTGCTGTGGATAGGAGATGCTAGCCTATAGGACACGAATTGGGAGCAATGGGAATGAATAGCCAATGTAGGAATTGCTCTATTGCTCAAAAACAGATTGCCAATGCAAGTGTAAGCTCAAGTATAGAACAAGTGTAGCTTAGGTGAGTTTTAGGTGTCCTAAGGCATGTCCTATTTATAGGAATAGCCTACAAGTGCTTAAGGACGTTCTAGACACTTTCTAGGGGGTTCCTAATGCTTAACTAGCCGTTAGGTACAAGTTAGGCGCATTAGCAACGGCTAGTTAATTAATTCTGCAGTTGTTGTCAGAGTCCATCTCGGTCGAGCAATGGTCGACCGAGACACCTACTCGGTCGAGGACTTGTCGACCGAGAGGCACTCTGTATCAAGTGTTAGTAACGTTTAGCTCCAACTGCCAACTACCTCTAACGGCTACTTGGGTCATTCTCGGTCGAAGAGTTTGTCGACCGAGAGTGTCTCGGTCGAGGAGTTTGTCGACCGAGATTGACCCTGTTTCAATCTTTCAATTAAGTCATTGAGTGTGTGTATGAATGTGCATATGTGACACTATTGAAGGGGATGACTTATCTAAGTGTGGTGTTTAGCTAGGGAAGATCTAACGCTTGATTTACATGAAGTCTAAGTACTTGTACATTATATATTTGTACAAGTTTACAATTGATTACATTTTATGGCATTTACAATCATTCAAGCATATAGATTCCCTAGAGCTTTGTCATCCACCTTATTCCTGCAACACTCAAGTAGCACGTTAGATCAACAAGAACGAAATGTTTGTCATCATCGAAACAAAGGGATTTATCATAATGTCCAATTTATCCAACAATCTCCCCCTTTTTGAAGATGACAAACATTTCCTAAATATGAAATAAGGAAATATAAAGCATGTGAGTTTCATACCTGAGGATCACCTTTTGTATCCATTCTTGTTTTGCAAGTGAGTTCTGGCCATCAAGATGAAACTCATTTATATTTTAGATTTTATATTCTTTCTCCCCCTTTGTCATTTCAAAAAGATAGCCATGTTGAATATTTTATATTTCTTCTCCCCCTTAATTTTATACTATGCTCCCCCTTAAATAGATATTCTATTAGGAACATGGATTTAATATTTTGTCTAATTTAGCCACAATTTATTTCTCAATCATTTACAAAGGATGTTAAGCCTTGAAATGAAATGAGTTCCTTTTAAGTTCATGGCATATGTGTATTGATTTCTCATCCATTTTACAAAGGGATGTTAAGCCCAGAAAATGAAGTGAGATACTTTTATTTTCATAACCAAGATTAAAAATACTAAGGTCATAACAAGCTTCAAATGATGTTTACAAGGTTTGGTAAGCTTCTTAATATTATAATCAAAAATAGTTTTTGTAAGCTCCCCCTTAATCTTATAATTAAGACAATTTAAGGATTCTTAGGTTACAAACATGATTTGATTTTGACCTTTTATTTGAGCTTTATGTTTTGCAAATGAACTCATTTTGATTCAAGATACTAAGATTAAGTGTAGTAAAAAGATATACAAATAAGCATTTTGTCAAGCTTATTTTAGGTCGCACTTGACTACGACCACCGCGCCCCTTGGTCAAATTTTATTTCAACCAAGAGGCAAAAATTGCATATTTTCAAATTAAGCATTCATATGTGAAGTACTTGATTAGATATCAATTTTGAAGCATGAAAACATCCTCTTAAAAATGAAAGCAAGATTAACATCTCAAGTATTTTAAAGATGCCAATTTGAGAAATTTTTATCTTTATGTGTTGCAAGCATTTCTAAGAGACATATCATTATTGAATCATTTTGCTTGCCTATGTATCATCAAGGATCCATGCATACAATTATCATTATCTATTTGTGCTAACACAGCATCATCTTTATAAGCTGAATAGTGAAAGCATATCCATGATGTAATGATAGAACAATGAAAGCATATAATGATAATTTGTAATCACATGATTTCTATACCACCATGGATAGACCAGAAAACACTTTAGGAAAAATCATGTAAATAATGATAAAACAGTAGAAGCATGAATTTCAACACATGGTTTCTATGTAGACATATCAAGGAATATTTAGAATAGACCATGAAAGCAGAAATTTTCCTTGACTTAAATTAACTTGGTTCATATTTTTCATTTTAATCCCAAACCATTTAGAAATAAAGCCAAAATAATCTTATATAAGATATCAGGGATGATTTCCAAAAGTATACAGTCATTAATCACAAATGGATAGCAATTTGATCAATTAGAAAAATAATTCAGCAATTTTACAGCAGACTGAATTTTAGTGACATGCTCGGTCGACAATTACTCGACCAACTGAATTCTCTCGGTCGACAGTTTCTCGACCGACAGGATTTCTGTACTGTTTTCAAAACTATTAATTGATTCAAAATAGAAGAAGATTATGCAAGTTAGGGTTCTATTGTGTTGAGATATGACATTTGTATATCAAGAATCAGTTTAGGTCAAATCTCAACTTAAATTTAAGCTTCTAAGTTTTAGGAACCCAAGCTAGATCATCATTCCTTTTCTTGTATGGGCATGAAAAAGAGTAATGTCCAAGGCGCAAACAATAATGACAACTAATAGAGTCAATCTCATTTCTCTTTCTAGAATTGTTCTTGGGTACATACATGGATTGATTCTCTAGCACTTGTGTTCTCCTCCAACTAGGTTTTTGATAAGATTTTCTTTTAGGCTTATAACCTAGTCCTCTCCTTCCAATTTGACGATAAGAATCATTTAGGATTTTATCAAGAGTATCATTGTTACTCAATCTACTGAGTTCTTGTTGCAACTTAACAATCTCATCCATTCTCTTCTTGATATCCATTTTTGCTTGATCTAGATTATATGATAAAGAATCTCTTTCTTTTACTATAATATCATAATCTAGATGTGTACACAAAATAGGTTGTTTTTGAAAATCATTAACTTGAGTTTGCAAATTTGTCTTTTCTAGAGAAAGAAGATTGCAATTTGCTTCTACAAATTTAAGCTTAATATCAAGATCTTCAATAGTCTTTTTGAGATCTTCATTTGCTTTATTTGACTTCTTTAATTTCTTCTTGCACTCAATATATTTCTCATGAGTATCTTGAAGACTAGCAATTAGATCTTCTTTTGGTAAATCAAAAAGACTTACCTCTTCTTCTTCTTCATTTGTTGTAGCAATAAGACATTCTACTTCTTCTTTTTCATCATCACTATCATCGCTTGAATCATCCCATGCGGCTCTATATGCTCTTTCCTTCTTTTTGTGAAATGATTTCTTCCCTTTCTTGAGTTTTGGACATTCATCTTTCATGTGTCCCCTTTTGCCACATTCAAAGCACCTGGAAGAAGAAACACTAGAACTTTTGTGAGTTTTATAACTTTTATACTTCTTACCATTTACAATGAGAGTTTCTTCTCCACTATCGTCTTCACTTGTGTCATGGATAATCTTGGTTTATGCTTTGAATGCAATGTCCTTCTTTCTTCCTTGTTGTGATTGAAGTTCTCTTCTTTCTTCTTCTTCTAGGTTTGCCTCATGAGCTTCTAAGTTGCCAATGAGTTGCTCCATCCTTAGTCGAGTGAGGTCATTTGCTTCTTTAATGGCAGTCACTTTGGGCTTGTACTTGGGAGGAAGAGTTCTAAGAATCTTTGACACTTGATCTTCCTCACTAATAACTTTACCTAAAGCATTCAAACCATTCACAATAGCAGAGAATTTTGCATACATATCACTAATAGTTTCATTTGGATCCATACGGAACTGTTCAAACTTTTGCTTAAGCAATCCTATTTTAGAATTCTTAACTTGAACAGTTCCTTCATATGTAATGGAGAGTCTATGCCAAATCTCATATGCTGTTTCACAATTAGATATTCTATTGAATTCACCAACAGAGATTGAACAATAAAGTATACTTACAGCTTTTGCATTCATTTGGGCTGATCTTACCGTATTGACATCCCAAGTTGCATACTCCATTTGAGGAAATTCATACGGAGTTGATACCATCCTCCATAAATCCCAACTAATCCCTTGGAAATAAAATTGCATTCTTCTTTTCCAATAGGTGTAGTTAGTTCCATCGAATGTCGGAGGTCTAGCCACAAGTGTCCCTTCAAGGTTGAGGTTGTTGAGCACCCCGTCACCCATTCTTCAAGACTTTGTTTAAGTTCCTTGAAGCCTGCTCTGATACCAATTGAAAAACCACTAGAGGGGGGGTGAATAGGGTTTTAAAATTATTTCAACAATTATTTAACTCAAACAACCAACCACAAGAATATTGGACAAGGGGACAAGGATTTAGAGTGGTTCCTACCTTAGCAAATACTAAGGCAGTCAGTCCACTACCCGGTTGCTTACCCAACCGGGATTTGGAAAGAATTTAATTTTATTACCTCGCAAGGACTTTACATAAAATTACAATTCTCTCCCTAAACCCTTCAAGCAGCCTTTACCTTGAAGTAATTGCACCAACCTTGAAGCAGCCTTCACCTAGAAGTAATTGCACCAACCTCCGTTGCAATAGCCTTCTTGAAGTAGCTTCCCGTTGCAATAGCCTTCTTGAAGTAGCTTGAAGTCCACCTTCTCCTCCGAGAAGAACCTTCTCCAATCCGCAGCCTCCAACCCTAGGAGTAGCAAGGAGAATACAAAAGATACAAGGAACAAGAAGGAAAAACAGAAATTACAACTTATCCTTTGAAGCACAAGGCTTGATTTGCCTAGATCAAGCGTATAGATCTCCTAACCAATGTGTGTGGAAATGTAATTGTTGTGGATAGGAGATGCTAGCCTATAGGACACGAATTGGGAGCAATGGGAATGAATAGCCAATGTAGGAATTGCTCTATTGCTCAAAAACAGATTGCCAATGCAAGTGTAAGCTCAAGTATAGCACAAGTGTAGCTTAGGTGAGTTTTAGGTGTCCTAAGGCATGTCCTATTTGTAGGAATGGCCTACAAGTGCTTAAGGACGTTCTAGACACTTTCTAGGGGGTTCCTAATGCTTAACTAGCCGTTAGGTACAAGTTAGGTGCATTAGCAACGGCTAGTTAATTAATTATGCAGTTGCTGTCAGAGTCCATCTCGGTCGAGCAATGGTCGACCGAGACACCTACTCGGTCGAGGACTTGTCGACCGAGAGGCACTCTGGATCAAGTGTTAGTAACGTTTAGCTCCAACTGCCAACTACCTCTAACGGCTACTTGGGTCATTCTCGGTCGAAGAGTTTGTCGACCGAGAGTGTCTCGGTCGAGGAGTTTGTCGACCGAGATTGACCCTGTTTCAATCTTTCAATTAAGGCATTGAGTGTGTGTATGAATGTGCATATGTGACACTATTGAAGGGGATGACTTATCTAAGTGTGCTGTTTAGCTAGGGAAGATCTAACGCTTGATTTACATGAAGTCTAAGTACTTGTACATTATATATTTGTACAAGTTTACAATTGATTACATTTTATGGCATTTACAATCATTCAAGCATATAGATTCCCTAGAGCTTTGTCATCCACCTTATTCCTACAACACTCAAGTAGCACGTTAGATCAACAAGAATGAAATGTTTGTCATCATCGAAACAAAGGGATTTATCATAATGTCCAATTTATCCAACAGAATCTCGAACGACTCCTTAAATTTGTTTTGCTTGTGCATAGGTGTCAGTCAAGTTTGTCCTGTGGAAACTCAGTTGACCCTGGCATTTACCAAAATCCATCAAGGGTGTCAGTCAAGTTTATCAAAGATGAAACTCAGCCGACAAAACACCGTGTAATGAATTTTAGAAATCGTTATTAGAGTATTGAAACATTCATTTTAAGTGCTCCTAGTTTTTCTCAAATTAGTTACAAATCATACCATTGATACAAATGATTACAAAAAATTTCCTAAGGGTTTTATGGCATTTTCCGTAAAAGGGCATTTACATTGACTATAGCTTGTAATTAGTCAAGCTAGGGCTTGATTGAATTGATCCCTTTCATGTACCTAGTACTTGAAATCAATCTCAAATAGACATATTAGATACATATGAATGGAATATTTAATCCATCATCAAAATATGGACAATGTATAATTGTTAGGTCAGCATTCTACCCCTTCCTGAAGATGACAACCCATTCCTCAACATATTGAAAAGGACTTAGAATTTAAACTTTTACCTTGCCAACTGTAGGGGGGGTACATGAATGAACAATAGAAATTGCTCCCCCTCAATTCGTGCTTAACTTTGCATGTATGGCTAGTTTCTCCAAAAAGCAAAACCATGGAACATATGTTCTATTTGAGTCCAACTCCATAGTCACAAGATATTTCAGGGAATTAACTAGAAAAGGATCAAAATTCAATATGTACTAAGCTCATTTCTCCCCCCTTTGTAATATCAAAAATGGAGGGGTAGAATAGCTAAAATAGGTCTTATCCAAGCTACAAACTACACAAGCAACCAACATTTGCAAGCACCACACATAAGCTAGAGAGAGAACAAATATTCTAGATTTATAATCAAAATATGGAATCACACACCAACAACTCATGAGTTATAGAAAAACTAAGAGTTAAAGGTATAGAGAATAAAATTACAACAAAAGATATGTCCTCTTGAGATGAAAACTATAACACAACAAAGAAACTGACATAATATGAAGATAGTAGTCCTCAGATACAATGTGCAATGTTCAATACATGAAAGCATAAAAAATATAGATGTATGATCACTCTAGAAACCTAGGAATTCAACGTTAAGAGCATCTATATCAACACTCTCATCGTCATCAGGCTGGTAGTCTTCATCATCATCAGAGGGTGCAGTAGTGGTAATAGGTGTAACCTCACCACCATCTCCATCATATTAGAGTCATCATCACCATCTTCATCATCATCCTCATCCTCATCACCATCACCCACAACATCATCCTCAACATCCTCATCTTCCTTCTCCTCATCCTCAGGAGGCCCAAAGGATCGAGTAGCATGCCACTTGCAATGTTGCTCTGCTCAAGGCATACCACATGCATGTAGTACATTTGATTTCTCAAAGTTGGGTGTAGAAACCCCATTAAAATCAACAAGTATGGTGGAGGTAGGGCCAGGAGGAAGAGAAATTAGTTGAGAGTTAGTCGACTGAGCAAAGGAGGGTCCACCATTAGAGGTAGGGGGTACAAGGGAAGTAGTAGGTTGGAAGGGTGGGTGGAACTGACTATATGCATAGGAGGCATAGTCAGCAGTTGGGTAGGGATGGTAGGTGGGATAAGGATGGGTGCAGGACAAGTTCATTGTAGACATTATCCGAACAAGGTCCCGGTGGAGGTGATCCTAGATACATGTTGTAAGCATGTTGGTGCATCATGTATCACATGAGGGTTTCATTAGACACCAAAAAGGAGGCATGGTCAAGTATGGGAGGAGGATGGGTGGAGATCAAAGCACCAAGGGTAAAGGAGGTGGGGTGAAAAAAAATCTTGACTATTGTGTCATTGATGTAAAATCCTTTCCTACTGGCTTTGTAGCCAAGATCCTTTAAAAAGGATTGACCAATGTGATCTTGAAAGACACCAAAAATCAAATTAAGGTAGGGCAGGTGGGAGTCTCCAGTATTATTCTTTGTGTCAAAGCATTTCATGTGATGGAAAATGTATCTTTCCCATTTGACATAGATATTCTAAAGAAGACAATACATAATCACTGTCGAGTTTTCTGCAATATCTGTTTGATTCTTTTTCACATGACTGTTGCAATTAACTAGGAGAGAAACTGAGAGAGTCTTGATATCTAGAGAAAAAGACAGAAAGATGGCTTTATTCCCATATGGGACCTCTGGCTTGTTTAGAGTTTTATGGATATTGGGAAGAGATAACTCAGGTCAAAGCTATTATAGAAGGCTTCAGGGTCAAGGAGGTCAAGATAGGTAGGATAAAAAGATATCCAATTTGATGAGGAACAAGACAAGTAAGTATGCAAAGGATGCTTAGAGATTTAAAACTTGATCCCCACTATCATGGATGAAAAAACCACTTAGGTATTGGTAGGAGGCACTAAAGTGGTGTAGTTCTAGGTAAGATTCACATAGAACTCATGCACTGCTTTCTTGCTCGATAGGTAGTTGTTAAAGGTCAAGCGTTCATAGCAAAGTGCATCAAGGTGTTGGTTTTTTAAAAACATCTTAACCTCTTCCAACAACTCATCTCTAGGGGTTAAAAAGGGCCTAAAGGGGTAAGAGTTCCTAGTAAACAACTCCCTATAACAATGACCACTTGATTGGAGATAAAGGAGGTACCATCATATGATATATGCCTAAGACATGAGGAGGACAAAGGAACTCAAGCTGGACCTATTCTTTTCCACCTATTGGACGCCATGAAGAGGAAACTTGTGGAAGATGGCACCAATCAAGGAAGAAAACACAAGAAGCAGGCCTCCCAATCTAGGGTTCAAGGTTGGGGAAGGTCAAACGGGGTTGGGTAGGGCTAGGAAAAGGGTTTGGGTGACCTAGGGTTCAAGGTCAAATTGAATCGGTGACTAATCGGTCGAGTTATCTCTAGTTGAGAGGGAGAAAATTGACCAACAATGTATATATATATTTCCATGCAATAGTGTTGTCGGTCGAGTTTGAGATTTGGGAACCTTGGTTAACACTACTATGTGTTTAGTCCTTTGGTATGTTGTCGGTCGAGTTTCCTCAAAGCAAACTCATCTGACAAAGAAGAATGTCAAAAAGATTTGAATTTTAATTCTAGGACACTATAGTTCTATACAAATTTATTTTTCTAGACTATCATATATTTTGAACATATTAAAGCATTTTCTACTCATAATTGACTACTATTTTGCAATAAAACAAGTGTTTGAAAAAATAGCCAAAAACAGGCAAAATAAGGCATTAAAACTATGCATATGTAGCACTAACAAGCATAAGATGAGCTATTTATGAGAAATAACATATAGGTAAGAGAACATATAGCTAGAAGGCATACCATTATCATCAAGAGTAATAATAAGCAATTTTGATCTAATGGAAGTAAATTTCTCTCTAGATAGATGTTAGTGAAAATTTTCACAAGTTCGTTTTCCGTGTCCGCATGAGTGATATAGATATCTTTCTTGATAATGTGGTCATGGCGGAAGTGATGGAGTACCTCTATATGTTTGGCTCTACTATGCAATATAGGATTGTAAGAAAGATTGATTACACTAGTATTATCACAAATGATAGGAGAAGCATCATAATCAACATTAAAGTCTTGGAGCATTTTCTTGATCCATAGGACTTGGGCACAACAACTCCCAACTGCAATGTACCCAGGCTCAGTAGTTGAAAGAGCCACTATGCTTTGTTTCTTAGAGAACCAAGAAACCAAGCATGGTCCTAGGAGGAATCAAGTGCCACTTGTACACTTTTTATCAATTAAGAACCCAACATAATCTGCATCACTATAAGCTATAAGATTAAAGTCCCTTGACTTGGGATATCATATTCCAAAATTTTGAGTTTTGGATAGGTATCTTAGAATCCTCTTGACAACTATAATATGGGATTTTCTAGGGCTTGATTGAAATCTAGCACACAAGTTAATAATAAACATGATATCAGGTCTAGAGGTAGTTAAGTATAACTAGCTACCAAGCATACCTCTATAGAGATTCTCATCTACCTTCTCACCTTCTTCAACTCTATCAAGTTTGGTGGTGTTGGACATGGGAGTATCCATTTTCTTTGTGTTCTCTATCCCAAAGTGCTTCAAGAGTTCACTTGTATACTGCCTTTGTTGATGAAGTTACCATCCTTGGTTTGCTTGATTTGGAAGCCAAGGAAGAACGTGAGTCCCCTAATCACACTCATCTCAAATTCACTTTGCATGAGAGAACTAAACTCCTTGCAAAGATCAAGACCAGTTTCACCAAAAAATTATATCATCAACATATATTTGGATAATTAAAAAATTGCTAGAAGTGTGTTCAAGAAATAGTGTAAAATCAACTTTGTCCATGACATAGCTATTGTCTAACAAAAAAAAATTCAATTTCTCATGCCAAGCTCTAAGGGATTGTTTGAGACCATAAAGAGATTTTTGTAACAAATAAACATGGTAAGGAATCTTGTCATGTTCAAAGTCAAAAGGTTGATCCAAATAGACTTCCTCATGTATTCTACCATTCAAAAATACACTTTTAACATTCATTTGATATAGCAAGAAATTTTTATAACTAGAAAAGGCAAGTAGAATTCTAATAGATTCAAGTCTAGCAACAAGAGCATAAGTTTTATCAAAATCAATACCTTCTTGTTGGTTATACCCTTGAGCTAATAACCTTTCTTTGTTACTTACCACTTTTCCACTTTCATCTAGCTTGTTATGATAGACCCAATTGGTGCCAATGATCTTTCTATCATTTGGTCTTGGCACTAAGGTCCACACTTTATTTTTCTTGAACTTCTCTAGCTCTTGTTGCATGGATAGGATTCATTCATCATCTTTAAGAGATTCTTTGACGTTCTTTAGCTCAAGTTGTGAGATGAAGGTGCCTTCGACTTGTTCTTTGTTGAACGCAGCCCACGTCTTCACCCTTTCAAAAGGGTTGCCTATAAAGATCTCTTTAGGATGATCTTTAGCAAACTGGGGAGTTGGATCCTTCTTTTCTTCTTATTTTGATTCTTCATCTACTACCACCTCTTTTCCTATGTCATTGATGATTAGTTCTTTTAATCTAGGAAACACCTCATTTACAACATCATCATTTACAATATATTTGGAAATGGAGGGGTTAGATTCAAAAAATGTAACATTAATAGATTCTTCTACTTTAGACAACTCAATGTTAAATACTCTATATGCTCTACTAGTAGTGCTATAGCCTAGAAAGAAAGCCTTATAATATTTTGCATCAAACTTATCGAGAGAATCTTTGTTATTTAAAACAAAGCAAGGACAACCAAAGACATAAAAGAAATCTATAGAGAACTTTCTACCACGCCATAACTCATAGGGGGTTTCCTTTAAGGAAGGATGAATTAAAACCCAATTTTGCACAAAACATGAGGTGCTAACAACTTTGGCCCAAAACTTCTTAGGAGTATCATACTATAAGAGCATGTTCCTAGCCATTTCTAATAAAGACCTATTTTTCTCTATACAACCCCATTGTGTTGAGGTGTACAAGGGGAGGAAAAGTTGTGTGTATAACTGGATTCCACACAAAACTTATCACACAAATCATTTTCAAATTCTCCCCATGGTCACTACAGATAGAAATGATTTGGCAAGAAGCTTTGTTTTCAACCCGTTTGTAAAATGTAGAGAAACATCGAGAGTATCACTTTTTGAAACTAAGAAGAAGGTCCAAGTAGAGAGAGAGAAATCGTTGACAATTACAAGGCAATACTTTCTACCACAAAATGATTGAGTTCTCATTGGTCCAAATAGATCAATGTGAAGAAGTTCAAGAGCTCTCTTGGTACTAAGGACTCCTTTGGAATTAAAGGAGGATTTGGTTTTCTTTCCTTGTGTACAAGGTTGGCATTCCCCATCCTTCTAAAAGTAGGGAAGTCCTTTGACCAATTTCTTTTTTCTCAACTTCATCAATTGATGCATATTTATGTGACCAAGTCTATGATGCCACAAAATATATAACTTTTATCAATAAAAAGGCATTTACCAAGAACATTCTTCAGAGAATCAAGAATAATAACATAAAGATTTCCATTTCGAGTTCCCTTGTATATGACATTATAGGAGAGGGAATCTAGAAGCAAGCATTCAAGAGAAGTGAATCGAACAACATATCCATTATCACATAATTGACTAACACTAATAAGATTGTTATGTAGGCCATCCACAATAAGAACATTCTTGATTCATAATGAATCACCCACATCACCCTCGCCTATAAGTTTACCTTTCATGTTATCTCCAAAAGCCACCAATCCTCCTTTCTTTTTGTGAAATTGTTGAAATGGCTCATCTCACTTGTTGTGTGCTTGGAGCAACCACTATAAACAAACCATTTTTCTTTTACCTGCACGAAAGGAAGATGTTTGTTCCCAATTCAAACCTTGGGATTTGGAGTTAGCTTGGGGACCCATTTCATCCTTGGGTTGGTCCCCTTCTCTTTGTAAGGACAATAAGTAGAATAATGATCGTCACTCTTACAATGTGCACAAAACCATAGGCTTCCTAGATCCAGATGACTCTCCATGGAAAATTGGAGGTTCCTTTCTACTTTTCTTTCCCTTGCCCTTGCTTTTGGGATCTCCCTCATATCCAAAGACACTTTTTCCATTTTATTTGGTAGTGTGATCTAAGACTATATTGAGGGAATTTTTCCCTTTGAGAAACTTTTGAAAGGAGGCTCTAAGCTTGTTGTTATCATCACTAAGAGTAATAATGGTATAATGAAGGCTAGCTAGATCATCTTGAGTATGAAGCAAGTAGGCCCCTAAATAGAGGGCTTTAGTCAAGTAAGACTTTGTTTCAAGAGTTATACAAGCTACTTCATTATCAGGTAATAGAGTTCTAGAAGCATGATCTTTGACTTTATCAAGCAATATAGCATTTTCACTTCTAAACATAGTAAGCTCATCAAGATAGATTCTATTTTCATCCTTAATGCCATCACATAGATGCCTAATATCATAAAACTTGTCTACCAGCTTGTCATTTTTAGTTATAATAAAAACAAGTTCATAAAGGCAAGTTTTGGTTTTCATATTTAAGACTATTGATGTTCTTATGATACATATCATTTTCTACCTCAAATTCATTGCATTGCAACTCAATTTCAATAAATTGACTTTGGAAGGCATCTATATTATCAAGATGAACTTTTTAATTTTGCTCAAGAAAATCCATTTTAGCATATAAGTCATCAATAATTTTCCCTAACCTTTTCTTCTTAGATTTGATTTAGAATAAGAATAATGGGAATCATTTATCATATCAATGAAAGCTTATTTAGATAGTTCATTTACACTTACCTCACTTACCTCACATAAATCTTCACTAGTTGAGGCCATGAGAGCAAGGTGACATTCTCCTTCATTGGAGATGGAATCACTTGAGGAAGACTCCTCCCATGCGGCATGAGCTGTGACTTTTCTTCTTCTTTCCTTCTTGCTTCCTCTTAGACTTGCTTTCCTTCTTGTAGTCCTCCTTGTTGTATCTACTTTTGTGATAGGACTTATTTGCCTTGGGGAAATCATTATTTTAGTGTCCCTTTTGACCACACTCATACCATGTTGGAGTAGAGGAGGAGGAGGGCTTTCCTTTTAAGTGCTTCCACTTGGAGTAGTTAGCTTCATGATATGTAGGGGCGTCATCTTCACTTGATGAAGGAGTGGGCTAGAAAGTAAGTTGTTGTTAAAGAACAATAGGCTTCACTTGAGATTTGAAGGCATTTTCCTTCATCTTCTTAGATTCCTTATCTTCTATCTTTTCTCCTTCTTCTTGATTGTCAACTCTAGGCTCATATTATTGGGGATTCCTAATGAGTTCTTCTACAAAAATTTCACCAAGGCTTCTTGTTTCTACAATGGAGGTCACTTTGCATTTATACCTCTTGGGAAGAAATCTAAGGATCTTGGAATCGATAGTGCCTTGATCCATAGGTTTTCCCAAAGAAGCAAGTCCAATCACAATGGTATTGAACCTATAATACATCTCTGCCACACTCTCTTTCTTACCCATATTAAAGTTCTCAAGGAGACCTTTGATCATGTAGAGAAGGATGTCCAATTTCCACATGTCATAGCTCATCCCTTGCAAGTCGAATTGCATCCTTTTCTTGCAATAGAGGAAGTTTGTGTAGTCGAAGATTGGAGGTCTCATGGAGAATCCACCCTCCAAGTTGAGAGAACCTAGAAGGTTGTTGCCCATTTTCTCATCTCTGGGAGATCTAGTCGGAGAAGACTGTGGCTCTGATACCACTTGTTGGATCTATGGTCTCTAGAATGGGGGGTTTACTAGAGCTAAAAATACTTAAACCAAATTCACTAGACCTTCAAATTACTTCAAGAGATAAGATTGTATATATAGAATTTTATATGCAACTAAAAATACATAGCAAGTATGAGATATATTGAATAAGATCAAGAACAAACTATGTATAATGGTTCCATACTCCAAACTAGGAGGTTGTACATCCACTACCTAGAAAACTCAACCACTAGGATTTTGCAACCATTGCACACTTATATTCTATTATAAGACATACAATATGACATTCCTTTTGCATGGTAAGTATACCTAGACTTCCTTTTTAAGGATCTAAAGGAGACAATAAACATTACAAGGTCTTATCTATCATTACAGCAAGATTTTTCAACCTCTATTAGGGCTCATCAACTTTATTAATGAGTTGGACACCTTCACCAAGGAGCTCCCCTCTTGCAACAAGTCTTCAACCTCAAAGGAATTACCTACTCTCCTCTTGGATCTTTATCCTTCAACTTCACCTTCACCAAGGAGAATCTCTCACCATCACAACTTGAGAGAAGGGATTGGGAAAGGGAAGAATGAGAGCTTCACCAGGGGTACAATGAAGTATCTCTCTCGCAAATTACCTATCTCACTCGAGTTGATGATAATATGTAGTAAGTAAGAGATAAAAAGGGGCTCTTGGTAGACAAATTCACTCAACTATATATATGAGTAAAATAAGAATACTTGGGATGAATCCCAAGGGTCCCTATTTATAGTTGGGGGAGTCTACTAGCCAGTAGAAGCACTTGGGAACAAAGCCTAGTTGTTTGCGGTGTTGCAACAAATCTATTTTTGAGTTTTGCAACACTCCAACAACTAGAAACACTTTCTCTACACATGTGTGGTTGGTCAAGTTTCAATAACATAAACTCGATCGATTGCACTATGCAAAAAAGAAAATTTGAATTGTCAGTTGATTGTATCCTGCATGAAACTCAAAAGACGCCTTAAATTTGTTTTGTGTGTAGAGGTGTTAATCGTGTTTGTCTTTATGAAACTTGGTCGACCCTGGAATTTCCTAAAATCCATAAAAGGTATCAGTTGATTTTATCAAAGATGAAACTCGACCGACAACACACCCTGTAATGAACTTTAGAAATTGTCATTGGAATGCTTAAAACCCATTTTAAGCATTGTTGATTTTTTCTTAGCTTAATTACAATTCATAGCATCAATACAAATGATTACAAAAATTGTCCTAAGGGTTTTAGGGCATTTTCCACTAAATTGCATTTGCATTGACTTTGGATTGTATCTGGTCAAGGTAGGCCTTGATTGAATTGATCTTTTTCATGAAACTCATACCTAAAATCAATCTCAAATAGACATATTAGATACATATGAATGGAATGGTTAAGTCAACATCAAAATATGAACAATGTATAACTGTTAGGTCAACATATAGGTGGTAGGTGGTGGCCTTTAGTGCTAGGATGTGGTAAACTTTGCTTCTTGACTACCACTAATTTTATATATAAGGGTTAGGGAAGCAAGGGTTATGTGAAGGGTAATTTAGAAATTTTGATGGAAAGAAACATTAAGGTTAGAGGCTAAATGACTATTCTGTCTCCACCACAACTATGGGAAATTGAATCACCACAGACCTAGTAGTGAGAATGACCATGGGAGGTCAACAAATCAGGGATAGTTGGTGGAGGAGGGGATGTCATGGTATCTAGCGTGGTCGTTCTATTACTAGAAAGGGCGCTCTGGGGTAAAAGTGGAACAACCATTATAGTGAGAATGGCCATGGGAAAATTGTATGCTCAAGATAAGACTTGACTTGTATTTTAGATGTTTCTTTGCTTGCTTGGCCATAATTTTTCTGAGGGTAGAATGTTTTCCTGGGGTTCAATTGCTACACTTTGATCCTTAAATTCTTCATCCATGGTTCTCTTTGCTCATCTTTGACTCTTGGACACTTGTAGTAGGTTGGAATTGACTTTTATGTCTCCTTAGACTCCTCCAAGAATTTTGGAGCTCTTGGAATCATCTCTCTCCCCTCCTTCCATTAGTTAATCTCCTTGGTACCTGAAAATCACACAAGTATCCATAAGTGCTTTTATTACAAAATACCAATTATTGGGAAATACTTGCATGATGTAACATATAGATGTGAATAACGAGCAATGACACAAGATGAAAACCCATTTAAGGGCTTCATCACCACCCCAATCTTGAACCACACTTGTCCTTAAGTATGATCCAACTCAATCCCTTTTCAACTTTAAATAAGTAGGGAATAAAAAATGCATTCAAGTAAATATGTATTGACTGGATGGGTTAATAATGAATAAATACATACATTGCACCTCCTTCCTCTTCTCTTTCACAATCCAATTTTAATCATAGCACAAATCATGTAAACTTCCCACATATGAAAACAAATGCACAATTAATCAACATGGTTTTCATATACCTTCAAATTATACATTTGATTATAGCTATGGAAAAAGTGGTTAGAAGTGTTGTTTCACCTTCATACATTCAAATCCATATTTCAATCCACTCTAAGTTACCCACTTGGATATATTATGGGGGTAGAGGGGCTACGGTTGATTTTTCCCTACCCAAGTAGGAGTACAAAAAGAAGAAATGCTTGTGGAGGGAAGTTGGAAACTATTATATAGGAGAACTCATATTTTATTCTCTTTGTTGCTATTACATATGAGCATCATTTATTTTATTTTTGCCTTTTTATCTTTTACTACCCTTGGTATAGCTAGGCATAAGTGGTGGTAAGAGTGAAATGTATTGGATTAAGTGTTGTCCACCCCAACTCTTTGGAGGGTGGCCAATGCTTACTATTTTGGTATGTCATCTTTTCTTGAGGTTGAGGGATATGAAATGCTAAAAGAGAAGTGGATCAAGAGAGGGGTCACAATATGGATAATCATACAAAATCTCCAGCATAGATCTTACTTCAACACCCTTTATAAATTGATGGAAAACCAACATGAATGAGAAAATATAAACCACCACATATTATTATGATATTTGAAAAACCCTAAGCATATGTGTTTTAATTAGATTACAATTAAACCTAACATTTTAAAATATTATTAAAGATGTGGCTCGCATGTATAGAATAAAAATTGAGACCATCTCATAATAAATCATGAGAATATGATATGCATCTGTCAAGATAGTAATTTTCATTCAAATATGTATATATTGGTTTATGAAACCCTATAGGGAAATAAATTTCAAGTTTGGGAAAAATTGACCAAAATGTTCCAAATGACCATATTCACATCAAGATCTATTATAGTAAGAAATAAATAGCATGAAAGCAAATTGTAATTAGCACGTACAACAACATATTGAAATCTACGTGTAATGCAATGTAGTAGATTGCATTAAAAGAAAACAAAAGTTTTGACAAATTACAAAAAAAATGAGAGCTAAACCACATGTCATGCATGTAAGGAAAGTAGAGAAAACCTAGTCTAGATAAAGGTGGTGCAAACACACAATCACAAACAATCATCAAAACAATGTGGGACATATAGAACATGGATTATGAGTGAGAGAAGGGCGTACAACCCTACCACCCAAAGCTTTTGAATCAAATTGTCCTTAGCATGAAACAAAAACCTAGGAATGATATTGAGCTATCAATGTGGTGGAATATTTGATTCTCTTCTAGAGGGTGCTTGTTGTGACACTCCTCCATGTGGTGGTGGATATTGGTAGTTATGTCTTTAGTACTCCCCCAGTGGATGCATGTATGTGTTTGAGTAACCTATAATAGGACCTCAAAAATCTTTCTCCCATTGAAAGTGCTTCTTCATCTACGTGTGATTGAACCAATGCATGTGGTTTTGCTTGATGATGCATATATTATTATTCCATCCACATGTTTTTTGTGTATTTTGAATCATCTTTAATTGTGTCTGGATGGTACATATATCATAGGCATTTATTGTAGGTCGCTACTCCTCACCAATTTCTTACCTTATTCTCACTCTGAGGGCTCTCTCTTCTTGGTGTTGCCATAGTGATGGAACACTTGATTCTCCAACATCGAGGACTTCTAGATGTACAAAGATTTATCTCAGGTGCAACCATTCATATTGCACAATTGCTACTTCTACATATTTCCTTGTCCCGGTAGGTTATATGGCGTGAAAGCCATCATGTGAAAAGGGATATTTTGTACTTGATTTGATTATTAATAAAAGGAAATTCTACTTATTATGTTTATTTCAGAATTGAGATAATGAATAAACCAAATTGTGTAAAAATAATGTTTTGACTCAAACAAATATGGTTTAGGATAAACACTTGATCATGAGATAATATGTATAATAAGAGTATTCACTTTGTTTGTACGTAGTCAGTTATTATTTTGGATATTATAGGACAACAATAATACACAAGACTAGCATGTACAATGAGTGATGGCTATTCCCTTTAGTCTTGATATTGGATATCAACTCAGATACATGAGTTCTTATTAGATTAAAAGTTGTACTAGACAAATCCACCTTGAGATTGACACATGGAAGTCATATAATGGCATGCCAAAGTCATATCTCTATATGACAATGGTAAATATGATCCTTAGACCTGAAGTCACTATAGTAACACGTTGTCGAATGTATCTTGACACTAGGCCAATGTTCTATGAAATATGAGGTGCTACAAAAGTGATGATTGAGTAAACTATGACAGACGGGGCATAGTGTTAGTGATGTATGGAGTGATATTGTCATTAACTTGATAACCAAGGCTATGAAATATATGTCCATACCGATGTGAGTTAATATATGATAATAGTCTACTCTAGTTCAAGGAAAATATATTGAATGTTAAGAGGATGATATTTTGTTCTTCAGTTTCAATTTGGATATATGTGACAAAAGGATTATATAGTCATGGTACCATCAGTCACTTTATAGATTGTTGTTTTTCACCAACTCATTTTATTACTTGGATGGAAATTATGTGTCACTAGGTACCAATCTTTGCTCATTGTTTTTCAATACCACTACTAATATAATTAGGGACCTACCAAGTCACTTACATAAGGATATATAAGGTAATTGAAGTTTGTAACCAAAATATGATTTGAATGGTTTCCAATCATGAATAGGGTGGGTTAACCCTGTGATCAAGAAAATAGAATGTCTAATTGGATGATCATATTGTTTGGGTTAATGGATCAATTGATTATCAATTTACTAATGGAGTTTTTCACTAGACTAACATGATCCACTGATCAGAAAACTTGGTCAGGTGAACACAATGTAACATGAAAAGTTTCAAATTGTAAAGCAATTCAGATCTAGATCTGAACTATCATGATTATCCGATCAGCTTAACCCAATCGGGAAATCAATGTTCCCAGGAGGTCTGTGATTGGTTGATCATGTAACTTGGTTGAGAGATCAGAATCCAGACAGAGTTTTTTTAGCATTGGATTTTTTTGGGATTGCGATCAGGAAAGGGATTGGAATTAGGGTTTTCTAATCCCATATCTCTCCTATATAAAGAAGGCATGTCCCAGAAGGTTGGACACATCATTGATACATCTTTGAGATAACTTGTGAGACAAGGTGGCCGTCAAAATTCTCTCATGGAGAGTGGAAGTCATCCTAAGGACCGCTTCCCAGGATAGGAGAAGAAAGGGAGTTCTAGGATGATTAGCATGTCAACCACTCATGTTCCATTTTGACTCAGTGGCCAAGGGGGTGCACCATGTTCTCCCTCATCCCATGTGGACAAAGTAAAGTTTGACTCACATGTTTGGAGGCTCAAATAATCTGTTCTACAAGAAGATAACCATGCATCATCTTCGTGGTTAATCTCAATTGTATTGATTTATCCATATTCATGGGTGGGCATTTTAGATCTACATATAGAAGGTTGTGTTCTTCACTGACAAAAGGCACATCTAGTTGTTAGACAACTAGTGTGTGCAAAGGTATAACTTTTATCCCTTATTATGTCTTTTACTCATTGACATACTATAGTTATGATGAATCTGATGTCTAGGGTATAAAGGGAAGATTTTTTTTGTTATTCTGCTGCATTAGTAAACCCAACAATGGTATCATAGTCGACGTCGTAAACTTATAATTTTGATTTGAGTTTTGAACCACAAATTATTCATTGGACGAGTTATGTGGAAACTTGTATCCATGATAATCACCTTATATTTTGATACATATATGTATTAAATAAATCCATGTGACACATTGAAAATCATTTTTTGGTGTATATGGATATGGAAATTAGATTGTTATAATGATCTAAAACATGTAATATCAACATTTTGATATTTATCAAACATCACGTAACATGTATGTGGCTTGCATGCCATGCCTCTCTCTATTCATTCTCCATGTAAATCTTAATTATGAAATTAGAATAGGATGATGTGAAAACATCACATGTGGACTACGGTGGAGAGGAGGAGATGATCAGAAGCCCACACCAAAGATGATGATCCTTGGAGGGTTTGCGATTAACATAAGATTATGAATCAACAACAACACAATAACTACACAAATCAGGGACTTCTGGTTGACCAACCAACTTGCATGATCGTGTGACCAGAAATCCTAAAAGGGTTATTTTATGAGTGCATTTGGTTATGGATCTCTTGGTTGTTTTTCTAAAATAGTTTCTAGCTCAAGTCTGATGATGTTTGGGTGTAGGAGTTGGTGTGGCGGATGAGGAATATGAAAGTTGAGTCATGGTGGGGGAATTCTTGATGCATCATTTGGGGATGAGGACTCTTTTAGTGGTAGAAACATCACTCCTCCAGTCTTTTTCAAGTCATCCATGGTAGTAGATGCTAGAAGGCTTAATTCTACTGTAACATGTAGGGTTTGAGAGTAAAGGAGACTTGGATATTGAGGGGGAGGAGTTGGAGGCTGAAGAATCTTAGGAAAATGTTGGGGAAACTTTTGGGGGGATAGATTTTTAATCAAGCCCTCATGGGTGAGAATTGGCTTTGGGTGGCTCCATTGTAATGAAGATGGCTTCTAGCAATCGATAAAGTGTTGGGCAGTTCTTGGGGTTGAGTGGGTTGAGTGCTAAAAATGATCCCCACTTAACCCTTAAGTCTAGGTGAGGCCTGAGTCAAGACGGATGTTCTGGTGACAAAATGGTCATTTTGGTTACCCTATGACATGCTTGGTCTTTGGTCGCTATTCCATACACTGGAAATACCACGAACATTCTCAACAAAATGGCCATTGTTCCAAGCAATGCACTATGATCATTTTGGTGAGTACGATCATTATACCATGCCAAAACCTTGCTCACAAACACATGTTCATTTTTTTGTGTTTGGTTCTCATGATGAACCACTTCTATCGTTTATGTATATCTTCCATTATACATGCATTGTTCAACACCAATGGTTCATTTTCTAATCAAATCTTTGTTTTATGTGGAAAATCATTCATTCGTCACTTGAGGGCACTAACGTTCTCCTCTTATCTCTATTCTCCTACACAATCAAAAATTTAAAAAAAAACTACAAAAGTATGTGTGTGTGTGTTTTTGGAGAAATATAAAACAAAAGGTATGATAAACAATGAGGTCGAGTGAAAAAGATATCAAACTGACATGGGTTTCCTTCGACCGGGCTTGGTGTTATTTGTATCAATCATCCTCTTGAAAATCGTAAGGAATCGCCTTCATATTAGATATCTTTTTCATGTGCATTAAAGTATAAATATTCAATACATGGTAATTATTCAATAAACATCACAACATCAAATCTTTGATGGGCCTTCTCAGACGCAATCTTAAAAATCAACATAAGTGTTGTACCATTGAAAACAAACTCCTTAGAACCTTCCTTCTCTAGAAATTACAATCACTCAAGAAGGGTACACATGATTCACTTGATAGGGTCCTTCCCACCTTGATCTTATCTTCATAGGAAAGAATTTCATTTGATAGTTGTATACCCAAACCCATTAATTAGGTTCAATTGTCTTATTCCTTATCAACTTTTCATGTGAAAATCTCATTCCTTCCTTTTAGTTCTTGGATAGCCCATAGGCTTCATGACTCAACTCTTCAAGTTCCATTAATTGGAGCTTCTTTCAAATAGTAATTGTGACTACATTGATGTTAATGGCTTTCAACAATTAAAGACCTTTATGTTACAATTCTATTAGAAAGTGGCAGCTTTTTTCATAGATGAAATTGAAAGGAGTGGTACAATTTGAGGCTTCAAATGTAGTCATATATAACCAAAAATGTTCATTAAGTTGGAGTGAGTGATCCTTTGTGTATGGTCTCATTGTCTTCTCTAGAATGAGTTTTATCTCTTGACATGCAAGCTCAACTTGCACATATGTTTGAGGATGGTATGGGCTAGCTGCACAGTGGTCCACCCCATGTATCCTCAACAAAATTTTAAAACTTATATGAATGAATCAACTACCACTATCACTTATCACGACTCTAGGAAATCCAATGTGCCTAAAGATACTAAATTTTACAAAATTACAAACCAATTTTCCCTTATATCTATGTCGTCAACCCATTTGGATACATAATCAACAACCACTGAGACATACAAAAATACATAGGAGGGAATGGACCCATGAAGTCAATCCCCCACATATCAATTACATCTACCACTAGAATAGGGGATAGAGAGGCATCATGTATCTCCATGAAAATTTGGCCACTTTTTGTCACTTCTAGCAAGCTTTACAATACTGATGAGAACCTTTCAATAGGGTTGGCCAAAAGAAACCACATTGGAAAACTTTTCTAGCCTTTATTTTCCCTCATAAATGACCCCCACATAAAGCATAGATGGACTATCATGGAACCGTTCTTACCCCAATCCCAATCCTACTGCCTAGATAGTAGTAAGAGGATTGAAGCACCCGTCCCTGAGTGGTCCGATAGGATCTATCACACTGGCATATACAATAAGAAATAATAATTCAAAACTAGATATTTAAAGAAAAACTAACCCAATATGGAGATTTTTGCAATATATCCTTTTCATCTGAGTGTATGAGTGCGGAAGCGATCTTATTCAGTATTCCATTTGTATTGCCTAAAATCAACAAAATCGAGACACAATCATGCAATTGCACAGAACGCTATCAAAATTAAGCAAAACAGTTTATAAGAAAATAAGTATACTTGGAAGGACTTATATTTCAAAAGTATAACAAGCAATTTGCAAGAACTAAAAGTTATTCGATAAGTTTTTCAAACGATTCAATTTTTATTACGAGTTCCAATTTTGTTGTAATTCGAGAAGCATGCTTATATATTTTTATGTGACTTTATCGCCCCAACACAATGGGGAAAGTCATTGGGCTCCTTCTCTCCATATGAGGTAGGAGGCCAACGTACAAGTCTCACCTCTCAATGAGGGTGTTCGCTTGCACCCAATATCAACATTATCAATATCATCATAATTATCAATATACGGGCAGTCATAAGGGGCATGCAATTTATGTTTTCATGTTTTTCAAAATATAGTATAGAAAAATGGAAGACTAATCATAGGGAACAATAGTTCATCCAAGTATATAGTCAAGAGATACATAAATGTATCTTCAATACAATCAAGGAGGAGTTATATAATAGCGTACCTTTCACCGAGGATTTTGAGTACAGATCAACTAGTAATAGGTCGACCCTTCGAGTTAGATCCTAAAACACAATGTTTGGATCAAGGTCAAGATCAAGATATTTGGAAATCATGTTTCAAAGTTTGAGATGAGGGTTACATTTTCCTAGGTCAACCTTAGGGTTAGGTCATCCACTTATGATACATACTATATCAATATGTCTAACATTATTCAAGTGTCAAGAATATTTCAAGTGTGGATGACCTACTTAGGTTTTCTAGGATCATATGTGTAAACCCTAGCTTTATTATCATTATCCTAGTCATCATCAATTCTAGATTATCATCACGGTACTTAATATAATTGGAAGTCAAGATCATATTGATGGGTCAAAACTATATCAAGTGATTTGCAAGATTAGGATCAAGATTACTCACTATAAAGATTATAACGTAGATTGAATCCAGTAAAAAGATATAGATCATGAATGATTCATTTTCAAGAGTAGACTATTCAACTATATTAGATCTAGGCTTCAAGATAATTATCAGAGTACAATTCTAGGGTTTTCAGCATTTAATCATGATTAACCACAAATAGAGTCATTTAGACCAAAGTATAAGAGAAGGATCAAAGTCTAGGGATATCAGTGAAATATATCAAGAATTAGGCTTCAAAATTAATTTTAAACGATTCATTGGAATTTTCTGATCAAAATGGACTATTTACTTGAATTATTTGGAGTCAGGACACATTTTCTATGATTTAAGCAAGATCTGGACATTTTTATCTAATATTCGTCAGAGAGAGAGAAGAAGTACCTTAAATGCGGAAAAACAAGGATTGTCCGATGTTAAAAGAATGGCATGATAAAGCCACATGAGAAAGGTGGCTCACTTTCTCAGACGTTCGGGTCAAGATTGATTTGGCTGGTTCATTCCTCGATTCACTGCTTCAGACGATGGTTTGTTGGTTCCTTGGATCGGTCGGTTCTCTACTGGACCGACTGGTTCATGCCCCCTTTCTCTCTCTCACGTAGGCACTCACGAGATCCAGGGAGTGTGGCAGAGAGGGGCTTGTCGTAAAAGGTGGTTTGGGGGCAGGAGGCATCGAGGAAGGTAGAAAATATGCCACTCAACCTCCTCATGGTCTCGCGAATTGGAAGGAGGTGGAAGGTTGGGGCAAGGAGGCGAGGATCAGGGACTCCCAACTTGAGCTATGCGGAGGTGTTGCTATGGCAGTAGGAGGATACAAGGTGAAATTGGGTCATTCAGGGCCAAGGGAGTGAGCAAGGGCATGGCTCTAAGCAAGATGTGTTTGTTGTGGACCTTGGGGGGTCCTATTATAGTGGTAGGGGCTAGGTTTTAGGGTTACCAATCTTTGTTGGCAGCCATGGCTGCCGAAAAGAGAGGGGAGAGTGAGAGGGGTGTTTTAGAAGTGCAACAAGGTGAGAAACCCAATCAAAGTAGGGTTGGGTGAGTGAGAAATCATGAGGTGAACATTCCTTCTCGATTAGAAATTTGAATCGAGATCTTAGACGCGATATCTCGTTGTTCAGTCTTCATTTACTCCTCCCCGCACTCAGCGGGAGGTAGAAGATGACTTGATGGTCATTGGATCGTGCCTGGAACTGTGAGAAGCATATCCGAGGGCCGAGGAGCGCCCCTATTTCATTCCACGGATCAATGACATGGCAAAGCCATATAAGAAGGCAAATAAAAGGAAAAAAGGGGTTTTCAATACATAAACTTCAAGAAATCATAGTAATTCATAGGAATGTCCAATTGTTCTCAAATTTGGACCACAGCTTAACAAAAATGTGGAGCATATTTAAAAATATTTTTAGAACAAAAAGATGAAGTTTGATGGACCAATTTTCTTCTTTGTAAAAAGTGATCAATTAATCAAATTTAAGGTGTTATAATGTGTATAAAATCCACATTGCTCACCATATTTCAAATTTGAGTACCAATATTGATTATGAAACCAATAAAAAATTATTTGGCGCAATGAGTGAGAATAAGGAGGGTGAAATTGGAATTAGTTCATATAATGATAAATTTCACTTTGTCACATCCTTCCCTCCTTAAAAAGGAATTTTGTCCCCAAAATTCAAAAACATCCTCAAAATTGGGACTATACAAAACCAGATCATATCCTAAAATACTAGAACATTTTCAACTATATAATCAAAATCATGTCCTCAAACTCAAATAGTTCAATAATCATAATTAGGATTCCATGTTTCATATCATAACTAACTTGGTCAACATCGTTTCATCACCGAGCAAATGAGTATCAAGGCCAGTGCATATATTGTCCAAAGTCATCATATGAGTCACAAATATGTAAAGCATCCCATTGATCACAAATTTGGAGAGATCATTTTTTTTGGTCAAACAAATAGGGTTTTTGAATCAAGAGTACAAGGTGACTTTCAATCCCAATATCTTAGGGTCCTAGACTCTACATTGGCCTAGGTAGGGTTATACATCAATGATTTGAGATTTCATATTTCAACATTTCAAGACAACATCATACTTCAATATCATGATTTTCGAGCTCAAAATCAATGGGAGGACCCGCCCTAGTCCTAATGAGAGCTAAACCCTAAGTCGTAAACCAAGAGATTCAAAATATTCATCATTTAAAAATTTTGGGATTATGAGAGTCACTAGTCATATATCTCAATGTCCAAATAGTGTGATCATAGGATTTGTATCATTATTCGGATTTGATAATCATGAGCCACATTATCAATATCAAGAGTCGAAATTTGTGGACATCAAAAGTCATAGGTCCAGAGTTTTGAAGCTAGGGTTTAGATTCCTATTTAGACCATAGGGGAGATCACTCACCTATATTCAATTTCGAGCAACAATATTCAAGAAATGTTCGATCAACATATTAAAATTTCATTATCATTGTATCCAAATTTGATGAATGATCTAGACCTAGGTCTATCTAGTAAGTCAACCACAAGCTATATCAATATTATCATATTTCAAGATTGTCATTAAATCAATACTCAAGATTGAGTATCAATCATGGGTTTAACCTATTAGGCTTAGGTCAACCAATCCAAATAGGGTGAAAGGGAATACCTTTCCATACTCTAAATAATCAATAGGATGAAACTTTAGAGTAGTCGTAATGGGGATGTGACCTAGGTTAGGGGAGTCATGAGTCAACTACCACCCTAATCTGGCACATTACCAACATTAGTCATTATCAATTGAGATTATTCAAATAGGGAGAGTATCCATGATTAAATCATATTCCATAAGGTCATGAGATCAAAATTCAAGACCATAATAGGGCAATAATGTCAAGATTTTACAAAGTCAATGTAATTGTTGCATTCCTTTCCTTTTATGATCAAGGTAGTGATATAATTTGAAAATCAAGGATTTGAATTGGCATTCGAGGAATTAGAGCATAATAGTGCAAAATCTAGGTCCATAATCATCATATTAAAATTGAGATTGCAAAAGGCATCAATAGTCAATAGGGAAATTGCTTTTTGCATCATAGTCTTACATCATGATTTTGTGAGTCCTAGACTTAGTCACTTGATAGCATAGTCATAATGTGTATCAAATAGGATAAGAGTTTGCTTAACTATGTTTGAGGTTTGATCAACAATAGGGCAACATGGAAATTAATAAAATTGAGACCTCATCAGCAATGATGTATAAGTCATTCTTATTTCACCATATCAGAATTTTTTTCATTTACCTCAAACATAGGGAGTATGCAGTCTAATTTCAATTTTATTGGGTTTTTTTTCATGAAGGGTCAAGCATGAGTATTTGTTTTTAATGTTTTCATTGATCAAAATTGAGTTTGAAATTAAGGTTAGATCATGTTATCAACTTTCAAAATTAAGTGATATTCATTTTTCCCATGCATAAGCTACCCATAATCGAGACATCATGTAGTATAAGGTCACAAGAAAGGACCACATGAGGAGATGAGAAGATTGCCTAATCTTCATCTACATGGGTAGCTTAGGGTAGTCCTTAATGAAGAGATGAGATGCTAGAAGACTCTCTAGGGTTTCACAAGAAAACCTTTAGGTCCAGTTCTAGATCAACTGAGGCCAGGTAGAGTAGGGGATCTCAGCAACCGTGAAGATGGATAGGAGAAATTATGCCAGGACCCCGAGCCTAGACACGTAAATTTTCACCATTATGGACTTTAGGGTTTCTTGGGTGTAAGAGACTTGAGAAATTATTTACTTAAAGTATATGGGAGTGTGTAAGCTCTGATAACAACTGTCACAGAACCAATCTTACCCCAATCCCAATCCTACTGTCTAGACAGTGGTAAGAGGATTGAAGTGCCCATCCCTAAGTGGCCCAATAGTGTGACATCCCACCATCACATAGATAACAAACTTCCACGTGAAAATGCATGGAACCACCATAAACCACATATTATCAAAAACATGGGTTAATTAAAACTGATTGCGGAAAGCATCATAAAAATGGAACTATTACAACCAGATCCACTACCTGCAAGGAAATATGTTATATATTCATCAAGGATGTGTCACCTATTTATATACATATCAGACCTAGCCAGGTCAACAACAGGTTACAAGAAACCATATTAAGGTCATACATTGTGAAACCTCATCAAAAACACCTCCAAGGACCTGAGAGTACAGGGAGACTCTAAGACTCTACTATAAAACAACCACAATAGCAGCATATCCAACCTTGCCTTCTACTGATCTTCCTGCTGCTTGGGTGCAATACTACAATCACCACCATGTCTAGCACGATCACCTAAAAAGGTTGAAACCAACGGGGTGAGACACACAGTCCCAGCAAGAAACATAACTCCTCGCCAAACTATAAAACCTCAAAGAAGCTAGAGCAGATATGAAAAATGAAGAATAGGATTATACATAGATAACAGCTTACCATGATACCTAAGAAGCATATAACTAGCTGCAAAGAATACTTAGGGCATGTATATGAAACAATCACACATTATGCAAGGCCTCAAGCAATGTTTCGTGTTTTCCCTAAGCAAATATACTACACAGCTAGATTACCATTTATTATGCCCTGAGGAAATGAGCCATACCTCTCAAATCCAACCTTCGGTTGCGAAACCCAAATATGGTGCCATACAAGGTCAATGGAAGAGCCGGACTCCACGACCTCACCTCCTCATGGTCAGTGCACGATATCCAAAGTAGGACCGCAGTCTCTTTCTTAAGTGACCTCAGTCACATGGTCAGCTCCACAGGCTACCCTTTCCTCTAGCCCACCTTAGTACAGGTCTCGGTGCTAGCATATCTTGAGCCATGGGTCTGTTCACCGTGCTCCTGAGCCATGAACGCGTTCATGGTCTATCACGCTGAGCCATGGGCCTGTTCACCATGCTTTGAGTCTGCAACCAAAGTTGCACTCTAATCCTCCTATTTTCAGCTAGGAGAAACCCCGCATACTCAATAATATGCGCTCCAAGTTAACCTGTAGAAGAACCTATTTCACCATCACCATCTCCTAACGATGATGGATCTATGGCCAGGGCAAACTACATGAAAGGTTCATTAGTAATTAATTAATGCCTTTTAAGTGGATTATTGGGGTCAACCAAGTTATATAATGCAAACCATAAGCAAGAGTAAACAATCATAGATTCCTGCATTTTGTGTCACATTGTTACTACTATTCTCAATGCCATCAACATCATCATGATCCATCTCAAGGATCCAACATCATATGTTGCCATTTGGCCTCTTTCCAATCGTCATGATCCGTCACAAGGATCCAACATCATAGGGATTCCATCCCATCATCAAGCACATGTTACCAACACATAGGCAACACTCATCATGTATCATTGTAGTTCTCATAACACATAGTGTTCCTCATTATCTCAATATCAAGAGAATGTCACCAAGGACATCATTATAGCTCATACCTGAGTACACATCTCAATTGATGAAACATGCATGGTTAGTATGCTCAAGAGTAGATAAACACTTCATCATCGAGATATATTTGTGAAACATTAATTGACCATACATATACATAACATCCATGTGTGAGTATTCCAAATGATATTAGGGTTTCAAGCATAACCCTCATAACAGCATATCGGGTAAGGGTTAACCCTCACCAAAACATACTATGACCCTCACCAAAGGTGCAGAAACCCTCACCAAAGGTACAACGACCCTCACCAAAGGTATCGGTTACAACCAAACCTTAAGCTATCGGCTACAACCAAACCTTAAGGTATCGGCTAAAAGCCAGCTAACCACATCTAGTTGTGTCGGCCTGCACCCATATAGACCAACACCATCTCGTGCGACGCCATGACGGGCAACGCCCAAACCATGTCTCCCAGCCAGAGGGTCAACCTACCATCCAAGGGAAGTAGATGTCCTACCATGCAACACCCTGTCAGGAAACACCATGGCGGGAAACGTGTCTAAGATGGGCAACATTGTGTTGTGACGGGCAGTGCTCAAGAGGTTAGCCCAAGATCTCAAACCATCCCAAGGTTCATATCGGGCAACGCTACCCAGAAGGGTTTCGTACAAAGCAGCAGCAGCACCATGCAACGCCCAAAGCCCAACGGAGCACTTTGTCACCCAACAAGATCACCTATCATCTAAGGGATACAAGCCTCGCAATGCCCAAGCTAACTCATCCTTAAAGTGTCATAACGACCAAGGGATCCACAAGGCATCCACCTACTGTATCGCCAAACCCTAACTCAAGGGAAGGAGAGGGATATCGGGCAACACACCTATAAACCATGTCAGGCCACAAGCTCCAAGGCACAACCGTCCATACCATATCACCCAAGAATACCAAGAGTGTTGGCTCACCTCTCAACAACCAAGTGAGAGGGGTTTTGCACAACCTCAAGCATATCAGGCAACAAGGGTAGAACAACACCCTATCATCCAACCAACTCAACATATCTCCCAAACATCTAGGCCATAGGCTCCCCTTTCAATAACCAAGGAGAGAGAGGGGTTTTACCCAAGCAACTAGAGCATAGGCTCACCTCTCAAGTCCAAGGAGAGAAAAGGGTTTTGCCCAAGAACACACTACACACACCTTTGAACTAAGAAACCCCAAACTCACCTCTCAACTAAAGCGAGAGAGGGGTTTTGCTCAAGAGCCCCTAATCTAAAGGGTAGACTGACACAAAAGGGAAACCAACTCACCACATAACGTCCAACATGATCTAGGGCACATGTAGGGCAGCAACATAACCAACTAAAGCAAGAATCATTACTAGAAAAGATATGTAAGGCCAATCAAGATAACATAGCAAAGTAACATGTAAAGGAGATAGTATAGTTCGGGTTAGGAGTTATGTAACCTGCCTCAAGCACACTCCTCTAAGATCCAAAGCTCCAAGGAACCACCTTCGGCCACCTCAAGAAGAGAAGAGAAACATTATTACTACCATGGCCGAAAGACAAGGAAGAAGATGGTACCAAGGGGGAAGGGAGAGAGATACTCACCAATAGAGAAGAAAGGAGCAAGAACACTAGGGTTTCGGACACCACTAGGGAAGAAGAGAACCACGTATGCAAGATGTATCGGCCACCACTCTTCTCTAAGGGATATTGGCCACCAAGGGAAAGAGAGCAACAAGGGAAGCTAAAGGGACCACTAGCAAGCAAAGAGAGGGGTATATATAAGAGGATAAGGGGGAGAGCAAGGCAATGTGGTGCCCTACCTAGGTACACTTGTCTAGGGGCCATGACACATGCTAATACCCCAAACACCACTTGTCCAAGACTTTTCCACCTTGCTAGCAACAAGCACCAAGTGTCCCTAATGGGTGACACAAACAATGCTAGATGGAGGGGTGTGTGTCGCCCAACATCGAAACCCGACACACCCACCAGCATCCTCTGGTCGATACACCTCCTGGCTGACACACCATGGCCAAACACACCCTTGCCTGACACACTCAAGCAAGGAGGTAGGGCTTCAAGCCCAACAACAAGCCCAAGCTTAAAGAAGCTCAAATGGGGCCCAAAACAACTCAAGCAAGGCACCAAGCCATCCTCTCAACCCTAGAGGATGCAAAGAGATACAAAGAGATCTCTTAAGGTGACAAACTTGCACAGAAACCCTAGAACTTGGGTAAATTGCAAGTTGCACCAAAAAGGCACACATCAAATCACAACAACCCTAATCACACCTCAGGTGATTAGGCAAGCCTCTAAACACCATATTTAGGCAAAGCAAATAGGGTAAGCCCAAAACGAAGGTCAAGGTCCTTACAGATAGGATATATCACACTGACATATACAATAAGAAATAATAACTCAAAATTGGATATTTAAAGAATAACTAACCCAATATGGAGATTTTTCCAATATATCCTTGTCATCAGAGTGTATGAGTGTGGAAGCGATCTTATTTAGTATTCCATTTGTATTGCCTAAAATCAAGAAAATCGAGACACAATCATGCAATTACATGGTACGCTAGCAAAATCAAGTAAAATAGTTTATAAGAAAATAAGTATACTTAGCAGGACTTATATTTCAAAAGTACAATAAGTAATTTGCAAGAACCAAAAGTTATTTGATAAGTTTTTCAAATGATTCGATTTTTATTATGAGTTCCCATTATGCTATAATTCGAGAAGCATGCTTATATATTTTTGTGTGACTTTATCGCCCCAACGTGATGGGGAAAGTCACTGGGCTCCTTCTCTCCATACAAGGTAGGAGGCCAATGTACAAGTCTCACCTCTCAATGAGGGGGTTCGCTTTCACCCAATATCAACATTATCAACATTATAAATATCATCATCATTATCAATATACGGGCAATCATAATGGGCATGCAATTTATGTTTTCATGTTTTTCATAATATAGTAAAGAAAAATGGAAGACTAATCATAGGGAACAGTAGCTCATCCAAGTAAATAGCCAAGTATACAGTCAAGAGATACATAAAAGTATCTTCAATACAATCAAGGAGGAGTTATATAATAGTGTACCTTTCACCGAGGATTTCGAGTACAGATCAACTAGTAATAGGTCGACCCTTTGAGTTAGATCCTAAAACACAATGTTTGGATCAGGGTCAAAATCAAGATATTTGGAGATCATGTTTCAAAGTTTGAGATGAGGGTTACATTTTCCTAGGTCAACCTTAGGGTTAGGTCATCCACTTATGATTCATACTATATCAATATGTCTAACATTATTCAAGTGTCAAGAATATTTCAAATGTGGATGACCTACTTAGGTTTTCTCAGATCATATGTGTAAACCCTAGTTTTATTATCATTATCCAAGTCATCATAAATTTCTAGATTATCATCATCGTACTTAATATAATTGGAAATCAAGATCGGATTGATGGGTCAAAACTACATCAAGTGATTTGCAAGATTCGGATCAAGATTACTCATTATAAAGATTATAACGTAGATTGAATCCAGGAAAAAGATATAGATCACTAATGATTCATTTTCAAGAGTAGACGATTCAACTATATTATATCTAGGCTTCAAGATAATTATTAGAGTATAATTCTAGGGTTTTCAGCATTTAATCATGATTAACCACAGATAGAGTCATTTAGACCAAATTATAAGAGAAAGATCGAAATCTAGGTATATCAGTGAAATATATCAAAAATTGGGATTCAACATTATTTTGAAATGATTGATTGGATTTTTCTGATCAAAATGGACTATTTACTTGAATTATTTGGAGTCAGGACGCATTTTCTATGATTTAAGCAAGATCTGGACATTTTTATCTAATATTCGTCAGAGAGAGAGAAGAAGTACCTTAAATGCGGAAAAACAAGGACCGTCCAATGTTAAAAGAATGACCTGATTGAGCCACATGAGAAAGGAGGCTCACTTGCTCAGAGGTTCAGGTCAAGGTTGATTTGGCTGGTTCGTTCCTTGATTCACTTCTTCAGATGATGGTTCGTTGGTTCCTTGGATCGGTCGGTTCTCTACTGGATCGACTGGTTCATGCCCCCTTTATCTCTCATACAGGCACTCATGAGATCTAGGGAGTGTGGCGGAGAGGGGCTTGCCGAAAAAGGTGGTTTGGGGGCAGGAGGTATCGAGGAAGGTAGAAAATATGCCACTCGACCTCCTCGTGGTCTCGCGAATTGGAAGGAGGTGGAAGCTTGGGGCAAGGAGGCAAGGATCATGGACTCCCAATTTGAGCTGTGCGGCGGTGCCTCTATGGAAGCAGGAGGATACAAGGTGAAATTGGGTCATTCAGGGCTAAGGGAGTGAGCAAGGGCATGTCTCTAAGCAAGATGTGTTTGTTGGGACCTTGGGGGTCCAATTATAGTGGTAGGGGCTAGGTTTTAGGGCTACCGATCTTTGGTGGCAGCCATGGCCACCGAAAAGAGAGGGGAGAGTGAGAGGGGTGTTTTAGTGGTGCAACAAGATGAGAAACCCAGTCAAAGTAGGGTTGGGTGAGTGCGAAATCGTGAGGTGAACATTCCCTCTCGATTAGAAATTTGAATCGAGGTCTTAGGCACGAGATCTCACTGTTCAGTCTTCATATACTCCTCCCCGCAATCAGCGGGAGGTAGAAGATGACTTGATGGTCATTGGATCATGCGTGGATCTGTGAGATGCATATCCAAGGGCCGAGGAGCACCCCTACTTCATTCCACAGATCAATGACATGGACAAAGCCATATAAGAAGGCAAATAAAAGGGAAAAAGGGGGTTTTCAATACATAAACTTCAAGAAATCATAGTAATTCGTAGGAATGTCCAATTGTTCTCAAATTTAGAACACAGCTTCAAAAAAATGTGGAGAATATTTAAAAAGAGTTTGAGAACAAAAAGATGAAGTTTTATTGACCAATTTTCTTCTATGTACAAAGTGATCAATTAATAAAATTTAAGGTGTTATAATGGGTATAAAATCCACATTGCTCACCATATTTCAATTTTGAGTACCAATATTGATTATGAAACCAATAAAAAATGATTTGGCATAATGAGTGAGAATAAGGAGGGTGAAATTGGAATTAGTTCATATAATGATAAATTTCACTTTGTCAAAGGCACATGGAGATTATGTCTTGTTTCTCAACTTCTGATATGACTCTTCATATAATTTTGTCAGTGTAGTACTTGATGAGGTATGGTTCATCCCAAACATAATTCTTTATCATATAAAATCATCTCTTCCTTTCCTCCCTTGACCATGTGCTAGGCATTCTTCAACTAGACAACAAATTATCTATATGCTTGAACCATGGCTTTTGAGTGGATCCAACTAGTATCAGATGTTCATAAGGCAATTTTTCCTTGATTTTATTCAATTCTCACAAGGTGGATCATGTATGGAAGGTGGTTAGCTATAGAATTATCAGTTCCCTTCTTTTAACCCATTTTCAAATAAATTCTCAGAGCAAAATAACTCATCCTATTATCATTGTCCTTGAATCCTTTTTTGACACAAGGTACATAGTTCAACATGGTTGGTGTAGACAACAATTTTGTTTCAAAGAACATATGAGTGAAATTTCTCAAGAGAAAAAACTACGAAAAGAATCTCTTTTAATGTGGTAGTGTAACTTCTTTGAGAATCATCTAAAAATTTTCAAGTGCAATATATTGCATGAGGTTTCCCAATAATACCCTGGCCCAACACAACCCCCACTGTCTTTTCAAATGCATCTATCATGATCACAAATAGACTATAGAAGTTGGGAAGGTGCAAAAATCAGCTTGTACTTTAAGAGAAAAGGTTGGTCTGATTTTTACTCTAACTATCCTGTCCACTATAAGACATATCCCTTATTTATTGGAGAATGCATATTTTTACCTTTATTTTATCAAAGACTTCAATGCATTTGGTATCAAAATTAAATTCAATGTCTACTCAAGAAAATGACACAAAATCTTTGATATCTTATTGAAATCTTTGATAAAAACAACTGTATAAACATGCATGCCCCAATAAAGAACAGACATGTCATATGATGGAGGGGATAGTTAGAGTATAAATGAGATCCACTTTTACTTTGTCAACTTTCTATAACCAAAACATGTAATCCACTTGGAACATTCTCTCATAGGAATCAATTCACCTTCTTCATTGGGTGCCATAGTGATTCCAACCTTCTTGGTCATTACTTGGATGGGACTCACCCATGAACTATTAGAAATAGGACAATTAATCCCTGCATCAAGTAACTTTATGACCTCTTGGGTTACAACTTCTTTGAAGTTTTGATTTAATCTATTTTATATATTCCAACTAGAGAGAGCATCCTCTTCGAAGAAAATCCAATGTACATAAAGGAAGGGATCAACTTCTCTTAGATCAACAATAGACCATACAATGGCCTTAATGATCTTCTTAAGCAAATAAAGGAGAGAATTTTCTTAGTCTGGGGAAACAATGGAACAATGATCACCACAAGGGTTTTACTCAGACCAAGGTAAGCATACATCAAGCCCTCATACAATGTCTTAAATGAACAATGGAAGGATCGTCAATGAATGTATTTAAGGGTAAGAAGGTATATTTTCACTAAAAGCAACTACATAAGCCTCCTTGACTTACTCAATTGGTTCTTTAGGGAATTTAGTGACTGGTTTAAACCCTATGCCTTTAGTGGAAATATCAATCCTTGAGGGTGAACATTCTTCATTACTATCATCAAGATTGTTAAGCAAGTGACAAACCTTGTCAATGGATCCAATAACTATAGCCCTAGAGGATGACTTGAAGATGTTCAATCTAATCTTCATGTGCATGATTGTAACAAAAATTGTACAATGCTCACACAAATAACATCATCTGTATGGATATTTTGACATCCCTAAGATTATGGGGATTTTTCAACAATATTTCTCCATATCATGGATGATAAAATTTCATTGGAAAGATGGAAAATGTGTCATCATAAATTCTCAGTAGGACACCATCTATCCTACCCCTTGTAATCTTCAATAGATCTATCAACCAACTGATGATGACAACTAAATGGTTCTAGCTGACCTAAGCCAAGTTAAATGTGCATATGATAAGGCATTAAGTTCACACTTGACCCCAAGTACAAGAGAGCTATCTCAATGTAGTGTTTTGCAATATATTAGGAAATGATAGAAGCTGTGGGGTCCTTCCTCTTTTTAAGAACCACATGCGATAGAATCAAACTTAATTCTTCAATTATTTTCACTTCTTGGGGCATTCACCCTGCAGATTTCCTCTGATGTGTACACATACTTGAGGAATTCTTGATATGGTAGTGTGTTGATGTGCACTTGGTTAAATGTGTAAATGATGTTTTAGTGTTCTTTTTCTTTCTTTTGAATGGAAATGGTTCGTTCCATGCACTTGGGAGTGGATGTTTTTGCACATTGTTGTGCTCAGGCACACTAAGATCATTTATTTTCATGACAAAATGAGTAACTAGTGGTATTGAACCATTCATTATCACAATATCACTATTTGACATCACGGTATCATCGACCAATAAAGTCAAAATATCAACTGTGTCATCCATCACAATATCACTTCCTACATTCTAGCTTGGCCTCTCATTGTCTTTCCACTTCGTAGAATAATAACTATATCCACATTCTCATGAGAAGAATAAGGTAGAGGAAGATCATAATATTGTTGTTTTGGAGTATGTGGTAATTGGACATGTGGTTAGACTTATACTTTGTGAAAATATGATGGAGGTAGTGGTGAAGAAGTGATCTGGCTTTGATAGTAGAGCTTTTGTACATAGTCATGCCCTACTGAGATGGAAGGATGTGGTTTTTGGTATGGGTGTGGTGGTGGATGAGGATTTTGATAGTTGAATAATGATTGTGGTGAAGGATGTGAACTATGAGCGTGGTGAACTTTGGTTTTGGTGAACACACGTGAACTTTTAGAGAAATGTAAGGATTTTGATGGACATACCAATACATTAGAATTGGTTAGACTTCCCATGGGTTGGGGATGAAGTTTGTGTTCCACGTGGAGGGAAATTTTTTATGATGACTGCCCAATTATTTTCTCAAGTATATTAATTTATGATCTTGAGTAGACATCTTGTTCTTGACCTCATCAAATCCTAGCAGCTTAGAAAGGGCATATTCTTCAAACCTTGAATTGTATCTTTGATCTTTTTGTTCCTAGTTTCTATGAGAGTGAAGGGACTTCACCTCTTCACCGAAGGACTCAATCGATTTGATACAATTACTAGGGGGTACCCCCTTGATGCTTCATAAGATTCATCATTACAATAATAATCTTTATCATTTTTGGTCTTGAATTATTGCTAGCTGAAGTTGTCACACCAACATCACTATCACACTAATAGACAAAACTAGAGGCTTGATGCCTTGAATTTTCTACCAAGTGTTCAATTAAATGTCATGACTCTGAGGTGAGGGTTGAAGATGAAGGGTCCTACACAATAAGAGTCCACTACATCTTGACTCATTATGAAAATATAGAATACAAAGACCACACAAGTTTTCACAAAGGAATTTCATGGTGAGGGCACTCTCTCTACATTTTCTAAAACCTTTCCCAAGAATTATGGAACCTATCCTTATCCATTTGTCATAAATATATTATGGGACGTTGCACTCATGTCAACAATGCAATACAATATAACTTTTCCAAGAAAGAGTTTTTCATATCTTCCCAAATTATCATCTCCATTTTTGAAAAAAAAAATCAAACCTTGATTTTGTGCTTTAAAGAGAAGGGGAACATAGAGAAATGAATGGCATTATCAGTTGTAGCTGAAGTTTAGAAAGTTGTACATCTCTAGAAAAGAATCCACATTATTGTAAGGATTTTCATGATCTAAACTATATAAGAAAAAAAATCATATGCACAAGAGCTAATGGGATATATAAGACTTGTCCTAACATAGCTTCAGTTTTTTCTGCAATAGGGGATATGTCCTCTCTTGGAAGGAAACAATATTTTAGAGGCCTTGGGGGCTCTCCATTATGAGGTGGTGGACTTCCATTGCTTCCATTAGGATAAATATATCTTAGTTCTCTAACATACATTGTCACTTACACATTTTATAATCAAGATGAGTTAACATTTTCAAATGCATTAACAATACAAAGAATAAACAATAAGAATGGCAAGGGCAATAGGACAAATCAATGTAAGAAACTAGTTATGCCAAGCGCTATTCTACCCATAAATAAAGATAAAAAGTTTGGCATGCCTCTGAGTATATTTATAATTGTGCTATTTAGACATAATATTTATAATAGATCTCAAAAGAATGACTCTAATTGTAGTATAGAGAAGACAGTAAGTCAGGGTTGATAGACAGGGAGAGATGGGGGCACTAAAGCTAGGTTTCTATTACTAGCTTCCTATTGAAGATTGTAGGATTTTGAGGGTTTTACTTTGAGTTTGAGTTATACTAAGGTGAACAAGCAATTGAAATGAGAAAGAATCTAACCTAATTTAACCCTAAAAAATTATTCTGTCTGTCTAAGCAAGGAGGAGAAAATATACTGGATGAAGCAACTAAAGATTAGCAATCAACACTACACTAACAAGAACAACCCTACTTAGCAATAAAGGGAAGAACTAACTAGGAAAGAAAGAGAAACTAGTTACACTAGGCTATCAAGTACACTATGAAATCAAGCAAAGGCTAAACTATCAAGTAACTCATAAAACCTAGAACAAAAAGCTAAGAACAAGAACTAATTAACTATCAAAGACTAACTAGAATGACCAAGCAACTAGGAACATAAACAAGGAGAATTGGCTGACACTAGAGAGAACTAGGGTTTTTACAACTAAGAAAAGGTTGTGGGTCATTTGGGGTTAACATGAATATCAACCTAGCTAGGGGCATATCATACAACACATTCAATCAAGCCATATCATCAAACCAAACAACAAAGTGGGGTGATGTGTAATTATCCTACACCACTAGTCGACCATGAGTGGCATAAGGTGTACATGGTGAACTATTTCATATCACTCCCTATCCAACCTTACCAGGTTCAATTAACTAGGGTATATGTATAGTTAATTCAAGACCACACTAGTCAAGGTCCATAGAAGTTATTCTCCTAATGTACTTAGTGGCAAAGGGTGGAGTGGATTGTAGGGCAAAGGTATTTCACGGTGTACTACCCTCCATTCAACTTCTAGACATGCTCTTTTCTAAGTACATTAAGTGACGCAATACTAGACACTTATATCTCACAACTAGGGATAGAAGAATAGAACGATAGGTACAAAAAGAGGTAGTTATATAAGGATCCACTAGTTAGACATAGGAGATTTTCCGCAATTGGACACATATACATCATTCTTCTAGACTTAGTTGATTTCAAGCATCAGTAACCATACCAAGAGATAGTAAATGATATATAAGAAAGAAGATGACATTTATAATAAAAATATAGTTTTTACAACAATAGTTAAATAAGGTATCAAATTTACATTTTTTTCTCCCAAACAGCCCACACGGAAGGCCTAGCTGCTCATGAAAAGAGAAAATACAAACATAGAGAAAAGAAGAGGTAAAGAAGTCACTGAATCTCATTGTTGATGAATCCATATTCTTGTGCAATAGAAACAAGGATCTCCTCCTCCCCCATCCAAGGTGAATCTCATGGAAAGTGGATGTGGAATGCCAAAGCCCTATAAATTAGGGTGTTGGGATTTAAGATGATGAAAATGGAAGTGGAATGAGGTAGGTAGGTGGCTATCTTCAATTCTAGGAGGTGGTAACCTCTTCCTATTATATGTCATTAATGTATAAATAGGGTATAGGGTGGTTACGTTTGAGTGGGTGTAGCTTACGAAATTTGGTGGAAAACAACATTATGTTTTGAGGCAAAACAACCATTCCGCCTCTAGCACGACTGTGAGGAAATGGAATGACCACACTTGTGGTGGTGATAATGTTCATGGGGGCTCAGCATGTCAGACTAGTTGGTGGAGGAGGGTATGTCCTAGGGTATCCAATATGATTTTCCTATCACTAGAATGGTTGTTCAAGGGGCAAAAGTGGAATGATTGTTCTAGTGAGAAAGGTCATGGGAAAATTTGATGCTCAGGATCAAACTTGACTTGGATTTTGAATGTTACTTATCTTTCTTATTCATGCACATTCTAACGGTAAAATGACCATTATAGTGGTTATATGTTACACTTTGACCTTCAAGTTCTTGATCCATGGTGATCTTTGCTCATATTTGACTCTTAGACAATTGGGGGTAGGTTGGAGTTGACTTTGATGGTTCCTTGGACTACTCCATGAATGTTGGAGCTCTAGGAATCATCTCTCTACCCTCCTTCCATAATTAGTATCCAAGGAACATAAAAATCATGCAACTAACATTGATAAGTGCATTCATACAAAATCCCAATTATTGGGAAATACTTGCATCATGAAACATCTAGATGCAAATAATGAGTATTATGACACAATATGAACATTGAATTAAAGGCTTCCTCATTAGACAATAAAGGGGTTCATAGAAACAACAAACCCCCTTGTCACCATGAGTAAGTTAATGGCATGAAATTTTTAAGGAATGGAAAAGTGATTAGAAGCCTAAGGTTCAAGTGATTTGTGAGATTTCGAAGGAGCTTATGATGAAAAATAGAAACAAGAAAGAATTATTTTTGGTATTATTAGGGGTGAGAATTTGGTCAATTTGATCAGTTATAGTTAATTTGGTTCAGTCAAATGGTTGATTTGTAGTTAGAGATTTTAACCATTAACCTAACCCAATTAGTGTCAGTTGATTCAATTATGGTTAATCGGTTAATGGTTAATTCCATCGGTTAATTTGGTTAACCAAATAACACTCTTTGAATAATATTGTATGAAAATGTTCATTAAATTTTGAAGCATTGTTATATGATAGTACCATTGCATATAAATATAGTGCTAGAAATTTCATCAAAACTTAAAATCTATACAAATGTAGATGTTTTTTTTACTTAAAGTAAAACTCTATATGAATATGTATATGTCTAGGATATTTTTTTAATAAATTGTGGCTATTCTATTAATTTAGTTAATTAAATACAAAATAATTTTAAATGACAAATTAACCATTTAACCAATTAACCAAAGTAAATTAACCAAGTTAACCGAATTAACCAAATTGTCAAAATAAAATTAACCATTCGGTTAATCAGTTATTAACCAAATTCTGGTCACCCCTAGATATTATGACTCAGAATGCTAGTGATTTTGAGATACTTGTTGATATCATGATTCAAGACTTTTTTTGTAGCACCTCCTATGTCATTTCTTATTTTGATTATTCCACCATCTACTCCATTTGGGAATGTTATTGTTCCTTTTTCCCTTTTTTGATTCCAATGTACCAACCATTACAAGTGAAAATGTCATGTGTTCTCCCAAAGTAATCTAGTTCCTCTTGTGACCCCTTAGAGTGATCATGTTGACCCTAGAAAGACTAGTGGAAGTGATCCTATGTTCCTTGATGCATTGAATGATCCATCACCACCCAAGAGGAAGAAAAATCAATCAAATGAAACTCTTGAGATGTTTAGAAAATTCAAGGTGAATACCTAATTGCTTTATGCAATAAAGTAAGTCCCACCCTATGAAAAACTACTGAAGGATATGTGTACCTTGAAGATAAAGTCAATAGGAAGGATGCCATTAAAAGTAAATTTATGGAACAAGTGAGATAAATATTGAAACATGTTATCCCATTGAATAAGAAGGACCCTAGAGCCCCTCTTATGCACTACCACAATGGTAGCCACCTTGAGAAGTCCTTGCTTGATTTAGGATCTAGTGAAAGTACCATGCCATATAGTGTCTATCATGAATTGGTATTGACAAGCTAAACCATCCAATAGTACCTAAAAATTCGTTGACCAGTCTATGAAGGTGCCAAGTGCGACAAGGTGGATGATGTCTTGGTCATACTTGACACAGAGACAACATCGATATTTCTGAAGGAATTTTTTGTCTTGATATGGATCCATAGGACAAGATGATTCCCTATCTAGCGAATACCCTTCTTGGATGCTACCTATAGTGACATTTTGCACACACCAACATGATGATAGTCACATTCATGAATATAAGGATGAGCTTCAACATCTTCAAAACCTTTACACCATAAGAAGAAAGGGATAACAATGAGGAAGAAGAAGTCTTTTAGGGCACACATGACCCATCGAATGAAGCGCCTAATGCACATGTTAATGAGATAGATATCTAAATTGGAAAGGAACTGAAAATACTTATAGTTGGTAGATGAGTCTAGGTACAATATAACTGACGAAAGGTGTAAAACTTAGTGCTAGTGGGAGGTAACTGACATTGGTTAGTAAAATGTTTACCCGATACTTTGTAGGTTTGGTTATACTTTTGCTTTTTATATGGAAAGAACACACACACTTATCTTTAATAAATTTTATATTTGTAATTAGTGGATAGAACATGGAGTAAAGACAAGGAGAGTGCCATAAATGTGGCAACAATTTAAAAGAAATTCAAATTGAGTTGAAATTGAAAGTTGTTTGGCAATCGAACTAAAATATGCTTCATAACCCTAGGGAATGATTATTTACATCTAGAACACTAGTGGGGATATTCAAGTGTACTTGTGATATTTAATTTAACTGATAAAGTGGATAGAACTGCCATGGAACCCAGAATGGCTATGGTAACAATGACTCACCATGACCTTAGTACGTCAGAATGACCGTGGCTTGAGAGGCCATTTATTACAAGGATTTTTTTAAGAAAAATGGGCCCCTAGAGTGAGCATCAAGGTTGCAACAAACATGGTTCCTGGACACCACCATGTACATGGTGGATCAAATGGACATGATGGGATAGGGCCCACCACTTAAGTGTTCTATTAGGTGGATGTTCACCATGATCCCCCCTTCCTATTTGCTACATGTCCATTCCACACACAGTAGACTGCCTCCAATGACACTTAAACTCCCCAAGCTCTGATTTTCTTACTCCAAGACCCTAAAAAGCATCTTTAAACCCCTAGAGTACGTTCTTCTACCTCCATCTATCCATTTCCACTAATATTTCACCATTTCCACCACCACTCCACCCTCTACAATAATAAAACCTAGAAATTTTACCCCTCTACCAAATCCATCCAAAACCTCTTTTCCCAAAGTAATAATGAAGAAGCTAACCAATAAGGTCTTTTTTCAAAAAATTCATAAGACCCCACATGGTTCATATCAAAAGTTTCCCCATATCACTACACCTTCTCACACCCCAACTCCTTTCCCCATCCAACTTCATTCCAATTCTACTGGATTATCTATCCAAATAGCCTCCTTCCATTGTTCCTACTATGACAAACAACTGAAGACTGCAATTACTAGGAGAAGGTTCCAATTGATGATGACTTAGAGAATGTAGTTAAATCCATTAAGGTGGGGTCCCAAGTTGACCTAGGAGGGTAAAGAAGGTATTACTCCATCAACATCATGTGTCCTTCCTCATCCCACATGGTTGTTGTGATAAGGCAATTTACATCGGGCCTTCCAACCACCATACTCCACAATAGGAGGAAATAAGATCCACCTCCTCATAATGGACACATGAGTCTTCACCTCCCTTATCAAGGAGGTTATTGAAACCTGAATAAGAGGAGAAGAAAGACATCTATGAGAGAAGAGATCCCATAAGTCTCAATAATCTCAACATCAAGGAATTACAAAGAGGAGGAGGAAGCTAAGATGATGACAATGAAGAGGTGGAAGATGATCCTACTAACATGGTGGCTCAATTGGAGGCTGACTTGGTCAAACATAAAGGAAAATTTTCTAAGGGCATTCATTTGGGTGAGGAGAAAGGAGGGGAGGAATTGTGCAACTAAAGCTGGATGTGGAGTTGTTGTGCTCAGAATGATTGAAAAGAAGAGTAATTTCCACATGATATACATGCATGCCTGCAAGCTAGGGTATACATTTCTATTTTGAAAATTACATTGCAACATGTATATGATAAATTTTATCATGGAAGAACAAGAAATTATGAAGATCTTACAACAAAATCTTCATCAGATTATAATTAGTAAAATTCAAGGGAGAGGAGGCAATCGGGTTTGGGATATTTAATGAAGTACATGTGGTGACTGCTCCTCAACTGACTAGGATCTTTACACCTAGCCCAGTATATGAAGCCAAATTCAATGAGGGGACAACTTAGAAGAATTATGAATGGAATTATGTTGTGTATTAGATTAACATGACTATACAAGATGTTTAACAAACTAAAGAATTTGAAGACTGCGGGCTACACAACCACATGGTTAGGTATCTTCATAAGGTCTTATCCAATTCTATCAGGGGTGCTTATTTCCAAGGGAATTATTTGTGTTGAATGCAATGATGGAGAGGAAATGTGTCAATCTTGGATAGATAATAATTGAGCACATAAAGGCAATCCCCATGAACAATATAACTCCTTTTGTAATGGGATGGATTGTCACCTATATTTACTTGTCCCTAAATATAATATCGATGCCCTCAAAAAGGTAGTTGGATGCAAATATGTTGAGCCGTTCACACGTGATCACTATTCAAAATGATAAAATCTTTTACAACCTAAACCATGAGTACCCTAGAAATAACATGGAGATGCCCTACAACACTAGTTCCCTCTTTGAAGAAGTGGGAACACACGTAATTTTGGAGACATAATAGCACAGTGGGAACTTGACCATCATGGAGAGGGCTTTAGGGCACCACCATTTTACTTGGCTGACAGTGAGTGAGAGACTCATGTGACCAAGTCGTAGTAGTACCAGCAATAGAGTAGCAAATGACATATAAAAGATAACAATATTCAAAGGATGTGCAACAACCTTTAATGAATGCCTACGATAGATCTACCATCCAAGAATAATTGGAGATAATTTAGAATACTCATGATCGCATGTGGTTATATCAAAAACACTTGCACCATCAAATAAACTACATGCATCATTATCATCATGAACAACTATAAAAGAATGCCCAATAGTGGGAGAAAAATTAGAGCAATCTTTGGGGTTATCCCAAAAAACACCTGCCTCCATAGGAAGAGTACTAGTCACACTTTTGTTGGTACCCTCCATCTCAGTGAGGAGAACCATGCCCACCAACACCATAGTGACTATACCCTATAATTCCTAAGTTTTCATTTCATGTTGAAGACAACACGATGTAAAAGGTCAGAGTGGTATGGTAGTATGCCCTTCTGACTTTGATCCCTTGTTCTTAATTTTCCATGAGGATTTTCTTCATGAGATGTTCACTTGACCCATCTTTATCTAGATTGCTAATCATTTTGCATTGCATATCATCACATTGTGTCATGAATTCAATTCCTTGCAATTTTTGCATTTTTTTCTTGAGATTTTGACTTTTTATATGTCATCCACTCAAGTTTCCTTGCATACAATTTTTTATACATTTTTATGTGTGCTTAGTTAGAATTTTCTTCCATATTATTTATTTCTTAGTAGAGTAAATATTGATGTGAATAGAGGCAATTTAGCACCATTTTGCCAAATGTACCCTAGTTTGAAATTGGTTTCCCTTGAACATGTTTTAAATTAATCTATACATATTGAACTCAAATGAAAAGACCTTTCATGATTGTGTTGCCTTAACCATTTAATGATTGGTGATGGATCTCAATCTACGAAGCTATATATGTTTTCAACATATCATTAATAGGAATATGATGTTGCCATCATCATCTTCCTCTAATTTTGTCTCTCAATTTGTGGATTCTACCATACAAAAAGGATTGGTAGCCCAATTTGTAGTCCACACTTCTGTGAATGCATTTATGTAGGTTTTGGCATGCAAAATAAACTATACCCTAAAAAATGAATAGAACAACATCCTTGTGAAAATACTGTTGTTTATCACAATTACTCATTCATCATTTTTTTCCATTACTTATGTTGAATTGTTGAAAAAGTTTGCATGAATGAAACTTATATGGAGACCCACACCATGCGACCCATCTCTTCATCCACCATTATTCTACCACTTACTACCTCTCTATCTCATGAAAGGATGTAAGAAGAGCACCAAAAGAGAAATTCTTGGGTACCCTCCAAATGCTTGGGGGCAATCCTTCTTCCCCTACACTTCTTTATGATCAACTACACAAGTGACAAAAGAAAAAGCAAAATGCAAAAAAAAGAGAGAAAATAAAAGATGATCATATGTAATAACATCTAAATGAAGAAAAGAAAAGATGAGTTATATATGTAATAACACTAAAATCCCTTCCCTCAACCCCCTTCTTCTATATGCATACCCATTTTTCTAAGAAACATCAAACCTAGCCCCCATGTCACCATATTTAGCGAAGTGGATCATGTGGAGTGGATTCAATTACGGTTAATACAAATGAAACATCATTCCTATATATTGTGACAAATTCAAATAGGAAATGGTTCACTGAAAGTGTTGTGACTAGTACATCACTTGCATGAGTACTGGTTCCCTACATGGTAAGTATATTTGCTTTGTGACTTTATTGCATTTAGTTTTTTCTAGGAGAGAGAAGAGGATGGTATCATGTTCTTGAAAATTATATGAGTTTGTTTAATTAATAGTCACATTCTTGAAGTGCATTTGTCATTTCTCAATTGATTAAATTGAAAAGAGAGATTTCATTAAACATACTAGAGGACAAGTGTGTTTTAAGCTTGGAGTGTGGTGATAGAGCCCTTAATTGAGAATCCACCTTCTGTATTTCCTCCATTATTCATATTAATATGTTCATAATTCATGATATTCCCAATAAAAAATGTTTTATGGATAGTGCATTTATGGAAGCTTATTACATGTTTTTTAGGTACTTTGACCACTAATAATGAAAGGGAGAGACAGAGGTTGACCTTAGGGATTCCCTAGTCTTGGAAAACACCAAATTGATTCCAAGAACCTAACCCAAGTGATTAGATATTGAAGTTCATAAAATACATGTATTTATGATTGATGTGTGATTTATTGCACTAGAAAATTTACATATGGAGAATTCTTTAGATATTTACCTAAGCTATGTACAATATTCACTAGCTAAAAGAAGATATGTCTATTGTAGTATAGTATTTCTATCAAACCTAAAGGACTAATTTTTTAATAATTGTTTTATCAACTTAACCATAGAAGAACTAGTATTTATCACAAAAGTTTGTATCTGGTTTAATTATGCGAAGTTGAAGTAATCAATTTTATGAATATGATTCTAGTTATCAATTGATGGCAACACTAGGGTAAATGGGGTTCACCACCACTACCTATTATTCTCTCTCTCATTGCATCAATTTCATGCATGGACATATTACATTGATGATAAAACCATACTTCTGAATTGAGAACAAAACCATACATATATTACTCTAAGATCATCGTCTTGTTACATAGATATTATGTGTTTAGCACCTTGGGAAACACCTATAGAAAATTCTCATAGACGGTAAAACATGAATCTAATGGATATGCTTGGTATTAGGTTTGAATTATCTACAACCAACCCTATATCAACATGCATATATGTTGGTTAAACACAAAAACCATCAAATAACAATAGACTAAAAATGTAATAGAGTTAAATTGAGTTTTAATGCAACTAAATGAGTAAAAATAGGTATTAGGGTTACTCCTGATACCCTAGAGAGGGGACTACTTGCTTCTCATGGTAGTAAAAAGATTAACAATGTATCGATAACAAGATGCAATAGTCACAAAAACAAACATATGTGCATCTATGATGTGTAGATGCTAGTGATGCTAGTCTTCTCATTTAAGAAGGTCTTGTGTGGAGCACAGAAATACTAGAGGTTGACCAAGCTATTAAATGATCAATCGAGCTACTGGAATGATGATCTATTGATGAATGCATATTCATCCCAATTTTAGCTACATTATTTGTCTAATTTAGCATCTAAATATCTTGAATTTCACTAGAATAGATATGCTTCAATATACTTAGGGTTTTATGTAGTTTCTAGGAACTCAATACTTTTCTTGACTCCCTTTTATATGTTTTAAATTCTACCACTCTACTACAAGTTTCCATAGGCAGATCGATCAACAATTTTTGTTACCAAGGCCAAAATCAACCCATCAATTGACATGCAAATCGACCTTCTATTTTCATCAATTATCAGTCCATTGACCAAAATGATCATGGGCCCCATCGACCAACAAAGTTGACATTGAGAATCTCAACATCCATACATCTTGATAAACCATTGACCCACAAGGTTGATGACCCATCGACCCACTTGGCCGACACACATGAGATCGACATTCAAGACCATCGACAGCCAAGGTCGATGACCCATCAAACTCTCTTCCTTGACATCATCATCGATTGTGTAGCTGATAAGAAATTAGGTCATCAACCTACATCTATTGACACTCTCATTGACGACCACAACTGCCATCGATCTTCAAGATCAGAAGTGTCAACCAACACCCATCGACCCTCAAAGTCGATGATCAAAAGCCTAAGAGTCATTACCCATTGGCTAGAAACCGATGACCAACATTGACAGGAAGAACAAGTGGTCGACAACCATGACCCTATAAATAGGCCCCATGCGCAACACGTCAACTCATATCAAATTTTGGAGACAAATTCACTGAAAGGCTAATGCTGAGATCAGAGTTAATTCTAGATCCATCGACCAAGGTATTTAGATCGACCTAGCAAGGCCATCGACCTATAGACGTAGCCATCTCCATCAACCTTCAGCAACTATGGGCCATCGACCTCCCTCTCTGGGTAATCAATCTCTTCTTTGATCTGATGTCCATCCACCTACTTCAACCGCAACTCAAGGTTAGTACCTGTAAGAGAGAGAAGGAAGGAAGTTGTTGTGGCACACCACACCGATCTGCTTCTGCTGCCATCATGACCATGATTGTGTCCCTTTCCGCTACTAGTGATATTAATTTCGCTATGTTGAGGGAGTAGTATTTTCACTGGGGTGTGGGAATTAGCCCCACTACCCATTTCATGTAATTTCATTCATATTCCAATGCCAGTATGAACTCATTTAATTCATTGATAATTGTTTATTTCATGTTTTTTGGATTGATCACCCACTTTATATGATTTATTATACTCTTATTCTATAAGAACTTCAACGTTAAAGCTTTCAATATCTATTAGTTTTTATTGATGCCTTGAAAAGTCTCAGGGGTAGAGGATATAGGATTTGTAAGTAACGAGACATCAAGCTTACAGGGATATCTACTCATGCAAGTTTCTAACTCTGAAAGGGGAAACTTGCATAACTTCAATTCTATCTTCATATATGTTTTTATTTGAATGAATGTATAGCTTTATATGGTGGTGGTGAAATCCAATTCCACCCTAGTGTTTCCATCCAGTGATAACTAGAACTTTAATCTAGCTTTTTTTATTCTTGAAACTTTTTTAACCAACTCAACTCAAACTTTGTTATAAATACTAGTTCTTGATAGGTTACCTTGATTAGATAATTCTTAAACAAGTTGTCCTTTGGGATTCGATCCTCAACTATACTGCAAAGATCCATCTGCTTGCAGGTGTAATTATTGCACATTAGTTTTGGTAAACTCTAGGAATTCCATTCTTAGTGAATTTTTAGTGCAATAATATCTGCGTCATTTATCAAGATCTCTTTCGAGTTTAGTCGATTGAGGTGGTGAAGAGGTGCATGCCTATAAAGATGGAGTGGAGGTCAATTAGTCAATCCTTTATTAGAATGATCAGTCAAGTTGAATCCAAGGTCAATTGATCAATCTCTTTCGAGGTCACTCAGTCGATCCTTGCAACAGATTAATGTAGGGTGGATTTTTGGATGAAGTTCTATAGAATCTTGGTATCTCCACATTTATTCAAGTATAGGAAATGGTCTTCTACATTTTAGAGACGGAGAGTAGCACCAACAACCTCGTAGGAATGCAATGAGGCACTTGTAGTGAATACATTAACATTGAGAAGATGAAGGGCCGTAGTCTTTTCTTGAGCATGAATGTCGATCAGTTCTATTCGATCTCTAGGAGTTTGATCAAGGAGGTTGATTGGGAGGTCGATCAAAAAGGCCAATGGTTGATTGTGGATCTTGATCAACTAGAGATTCAATGGTGATCAATGAGTAGTGTAACTTAACCAATGGATCTTGATCAGAAGAGCTCTATAGTTAGATATCCATCAATGGATATCAATCACAATAGGTCTATCACTAGAGGTTGATACATGAATCTTGATCAATATAGGTCAATCAATGGAGCTCAAATCTCAATTGGAATCTCAATCGAAGAGGTTGATTGTTGAGTATTCAGTCATGGATTTGAGCCAAAATTGTTGATTAGTTTGCCTCCAAGACATGCCCAAAATCAATTTTGGCCCAGGGCACTGCACGTATCTCATAAGAGGCATCCCCCGGGTGGATTCCTACCCGCTGAAGGGAGCAAGAACCCCATGGCCACACTAGTATGGCTAGTATGGAGAGATAAAACTACAAACCTGAAAAAGAAATTAAGAAAAGTATCAAAAACCTTACATGATTGCATAAAATATAAACTTAGATCTAAATGAAGCTATTTATAGGGAAACCATGATACATAAATGGAAAACTAGACTAGCAATGCAACCAAAACTAGGATGAATCTGCATTCATCAATGATTAATTCTAGAGTTCTAGTGATAAGGAAAACCCTTTGAATGACCATGGTATTAAACCATGACCTTTCTACTCAAGATCAAATCATGGGGAATGCAAGGTGAAAGGCACCCCAACAACATTATCATGCTTACTAGAACGGTCAAGGTGAGTGAAGGTCACCACAACCATTTCACTTACCATGTCCTTTTCACTCATCGTGGTTGTTCTATCCAGATAGGGCCATGGTCATTTTGTCCACCACAAGCTCCCTCCTACCTTCTCTCCATGTCTGTGATACTCGTCATGATTGTGGTACCTTCAGATCACCATAGTTGTGGTACCCACCATGGTCGTGCTATCTACACCATTTACTCACCTTTACCTTAATATTTTACACATCCACCACAACAATTCTCATATACCATTTTTTGTACACCCACCATGGTCATTCTATCCAGAACAATCGTTCTATCCACCTAGACCTAGTGTTCCCAACCCCACATTTACCAACTAACCTCACTTATACCTAGATTTCCTAGACCGATATATATACATTAGTGGCAACAAAGGGTAGAGGTTTAGAATTTCCACATCATATTTACTCCCCTTAGATGCTACCCTACTGACTCCCACTTACCAATTGACCTCCCATCACCCAAAACCCTAGTTTTTTAGGGTTTTGATCATTTCCATCCATAATTCCATGCTTCCCACCTTTAGAGGAGTGATATTGTAGCTGGAGGTGAAGAAGGATAAATATTCATAAGATTTAATGGAGTTTTTTTCTTCTTCTCCCCTTTATTTTGTTCATTCATTTACTAGGAGTAGCTAAGACCTTTTTATGGACTATTTGGGGGGGTATGTTGCTATAAAACCATAAGTCATAGAGAAAGAGTGATTTTGGGCTTTTTGAGGGAAAAATCCTAACTTCCCTAAAGGAACCTAAAATGGTATTCTCTCCATCCTATATATCTATTATTTACACTAGCCCTAGGTGTGATATCTAAGACTAAGTATGTATCTCCTCTCTCTCTTGTCAAAAAGGATATCTATAGGTTATATAGGGGATTAGAGGTGGTGGTACACCCTCTTCCTATTACTTATACCATGATGCCTCCAAATTGGTGAGGAAACTCATGTTTAGAATCCTAGATTAGGATTGATACATGCAAAGGATTATCTATCCCCTATCAAATTGAGCTTTAAAAGTTGGATAGGAGGTGACGAGACTAGTTCCCCTATCCACACCCTATACTACCCATGTCCATCTAGTAAGGTACGACTTCTAACCTTCTCTCAATTATTTTCTAGTTTGATGACACTACTATAGGATGCATGCATGATTACAACCTCAATTGCATAGTTAGTTAGAAACATACCCCAAATGTCCCACTACCCCTAATCAATTGTCAAAACCTGAATTAACTATAATTTTAGCTAGTTATCCTTGCTTAGTTACTTAACTATTTTTCATGCAAGTTAGCTCTTAGTGGACAATTAATTCTTGCTCTTAGTTGCATGTGCTAGGTTCTTGTTAGTTAGTTTCAAACTTTAGTTTTTATTGCCTTATTGGTGTGAATTTCTAGTTTCGTGTATCTAATTTCTCTTTCTTCTCATTTCTAGTCTAGTTTAATGTAATTGGCTTCTTTATCATAGTGTGGTATAATATGGTTTTCTATCATTGTTTGTTAGACTAAATTGTTATAATTAAATTAGATTCTAATGTTGCTTTGCCTACTTGCCTGACCCTTAGTGTAATTCAACCAACCAACCATTAAACCCTAATAACTCTAAATGTCCACTCTAGACACTCAAAGAAAGAACATAGCACTAGTGGCTTCTTCACTCCTTTTGGATGCGAACCTGACTTGCCACATTCATATTCTACATATGAGCCCATGCGCTTGTGGATCGTTTATATAGAGTTTTTTTACTAGGGTAATCTATCAGCCTAGGTGTAGTGACCCATCATAAATCATATCCTAGTAAATGTTACGAGCATATTGTGGCTATCTTTAATGAAAGCCACAAAACATGATTACCGATGACCTAATCGATACATTTATGGACAAAACCTAGAACCATGGTGAACTCAGGAAATGATACATATAACATCAAATTTTTTGAATGTTATATTCCTATTTTGTCCTTCATTTTCATTTATGTTCTAGGTTTATGTGATTATTCTTACATTTACTTTCATAATACCATCATTTACTTCTACTAGCAATAACCTTTGTTTTTTTTTACAAAATAACATCAATTTTTAAGGACACAATCATTCCAGTTGATGATACTCAACACTTAATCAATGGAATTTGGCTTGATCCAGTAGGCACATACTCTTTGTTGGTATCCATCCACCGATGGAAGATCCATCTGGCCTATTGATGGAAACACTGGCACCCATATTTCTATAGAACACCAAACCTACCTACCGAAAGAGCACTACCCTCATCAACTGATGGAATGTCATATACATCTTCACCAGGAATCCAAACTTATCTAACAATGGAAAGTTAGACTTAAATTTTTGATGAAGGTACTGACTATTGGTATATATTCCCAGAGAAACAATCATATGATGATTATATTGGGGCATCATGAAATTGATTAGATAATAACAAAGGTAATTCCATCTATTATGTTTGTCTTAGTCATGAGATGATGACACACACATGGTAGATGTCTTTAGAATGATGTTAATTGATTACATATGTCTTAAGGTTGAGGTCCTGAAAAATGAGATCATATGTATGATATGAGTACATACATTCTTATTATGTTCCTAGTCAAATATTACTATGGAAGAAAATAGACAAAAATAATACATAAGAAAAGAATGTGTGTTGACTGGATATAGTGTCTCATTAGTCATGATATTGGATATCAAGTCAAACATAGGTATTCGTTATAGATTAGTGTACCAGATAGATACACCTTGAGAGTGATACATGGAAACCATGAAATGGTAGTCAAAATCAGCTCTCAAAGTGATAATGGTGATTTTGGTTATGAGACATGAAGTCACTACACTCACCACATGTCATTCCATGAACTTTGACACCATACAATGTGACCTTGAATAAGGTCTGTCGTAAAGGTGGTACTTGGATACGTTGTGACATGTGGGGATTGAAGTTGAGTGATTTAGATTGGATGTTTCCCTCTTACAGGAGTTGATATCCTGGCTACTTGATAAGCGAGAATGAGAAATGTATGTCCATACTCATGTGAGTTAATATGTGATATGTGAACTCACATACAGTCTACTCTAGTTCAAGGAACATGCATTGAATGTTAAGGGGATGATGATTCCATGCCTCATGGTCAATCTGATATTAGTGATAAAGAAACTATAGGATCACAACAACACTGATCACACATGTAGGTTGAAGTGGTTCTCCAACTTTATAAATACTTGGGTAGCAATGAAGTGTTTTTGGATACCACAATTACTTGGGTAGAAATGAAGTGTTTCGGGATACCACAATTACTTAGGTAGCAATGAAGTGTTTTTGGATACTGCTAATTGCTTGTGATGTCATAATGTAGTTATAGACATTCACTGCCAACGTAATTTGGGACTTATAGGGTCACACACATAAGATCCACTTAGAATAGGAGTTTACTCATGGATAAGGTTTAACTTGGTTAATTATGTGTTCATATAATCAACTTAAACAACATTGACTTTAAGTTGACCGACTGGAGTGTTCAGTCGACCGATTGGAAATGTCAATCAACTGACGGGAGTGTCAAGTCAAAGTCTAATTGAACGACTAGACAACCAGTAGGATTGTCTCAAGTGATTTTTTCTGACATAATGGCATCCATTAATCATCATATTAAAAGCCAGTATGTTTGCAAATAAGAAAGCCAGCCAATTGTCCAACTGGATGCTCCAATCGACCGATTGGTGATTCACAACAGTTGTCAAACCATGAGATTTTACCTTTCATATCCCTAGGGTTTGTGTAAATACTATCCCATCCACTCCTATATAAAAGTATGGGTGGCCAAGGCTCTCGATACACTTGTATGACAAGACTCCTCATCTCCTAATTGTGGTAACCAGAGAGCCAAAGGCACCTTACCCATAAAACGGAGATATCCACAGGGAGAAAAGTCAACATTAGCATGTTTATTACACAAAGTGACAACTCCTTGTCAGCTCTGGAAGCATGATGAGGAGTTGCATGGAGGTTGTTTCCACTACTCTAAGAGGATGTTGTCAACCAATGTCCCTAGAGCTACACCAGGAGGTTGCCACTGACTATTATCCATGTGTTGCTTGAAAAAGAAGCACAACTATACAAGGATTGTCACTGGACTTACTCTAGGACTAGGTATATGCCTTGCACCTTCCTCCCCGTTACATAGTTGTTGACGAGATCTACTGGTTATGGGGAATATGTTAGATAAAATTTTATTTCCGCTGTCATCTCTAACACCATATTTCCCTACAGTGGTCTAAGAGCCATATCAATTTACTATGTTATAGGGATTTAATTAGTATGATCATTTTTTATTTTATCATTTATTTTGTTGCATGCGATGTGAATATTTAAGTGATTAATGTGCATATCTAATTGAATCCACATACTCTAGGGAATGTCCCATAGATCTTATATATATGATATGATATATATAATCTATACACATAATCTTAAAAACATTTTCATGGTGAATGCATGTGTGGTTATGACCAAAACCCTCGGATTATCTGTGTGGTCATGTAGTTAATTTCCTATCTCTTTTAATTCAGTTTGCATACCGAGCCTTCCTCTTATTTATCCATATTTAGATTAGTTATTTCCTCCTATACTCCCCTGAATGTAACTTGAGGTTTTACTTTTACTATGTAATACAACAAAGGTTTATCTTTAATTTCTATTATGGTGAAAAGAAGGCGTTAAGCATCAAGTGAGTTGATCAACTAGGATTTGAATCTGTCGACCAAAGGACCAAAGAGGCAACATATCATAGGAGCCAACTGATCGACTGGAGGCCTAATAGACCAACTAGAGTAGTCTAGATAGATACTTGAGTCATGTGTCAATCGATTGACTGATGAAAACCAATCTATCAATAGGCGGATGAATCGATCGACTGGAAGAGTCGAATTGGTCGAATGGCCTGTTCCCAACACAAGAGTTTCTAGTATAGTTTGCTACATATGATGTACGACCTTAGGCACTTCTTTGTGACTCCAAAGAACTACATTAGTGTGGTCATAACAATCGCTCATGTATTTGTGATAATGTGTTTCATTTGTGGATATAGTATGTATATGATACATATTATAATTATGTGGTGATTGAATATGTATATGTATTTATAAATAATATCTCTTAATAAATATTACATCTTACATGCTTTCCATAAGATGCACACATAAAAAGCTTAATCGAGTAAGTGTAGGTTACACCAAAGCATGGCGCACTGTCTATCTCGTGGAAGTGTGATGGTACTTTTGTGGGTGTGCCAAAGCACATTGCATATCTATCGTGTTGGCTATTAAATTAAGCTTAACTAGGTGACCTTATTGGGATTAGGTGCCAAGAATCATACAGATGTAATATGACAAGGAGTCATACATACTGTCTATCCAAGAATTGCATGAGATGCAATAGGCAAATGTTACATACCTTGTTAATTGGTTATGGATGTCGACATTCCTAGGTATTATCTTGACTATTTTGGATCTTGGATCACTAGAAGGTTGTACACCAAAATCTTCTGAGTTTACAGTGAAGGATATCAATTTGAATAAAATAGTGGGGTCTATAATTAATTAAAGACCTAATTAATATCGTCAAAATTTTCAAATCAAATCAAAAGTGTTTTGACAAATGCAAATTTTTTATTGTAAAAAAATGGAAAACATCAACACATTTCCATTGCCATCAATCCTTGTGAAGGACAAATTGAAGGGGAATAACTTCCATGACCGATTCAAGATGTTGAGAATCATTCTCACTCAAGAGAGAAAGCTCTATATCATGGAGACACCAAATCCGGATGAACCCACTCCCACACACCTAAGGCTGAAAGCAATGCTTACAAGAAGCATTCTAAACATGCCCAAAATTTTAGATGCCTGATGCTATGCTCAATGAACTATCAGTTGTAGAAACAACATGAAAAGATGGAATTCATCAAGATGGTAACACATGTCAAGAACATGTTTCAGGATCAGGAAAGACAATAGAGATATGATATCTCAAAGGTGTTGTTCAAGTGCAATATGGAAGAGAGAGATCTAGTGGGGCCCCATGTGCTCAAGTTGATTGGGTATGCAGAGAACCTAGAGAGACTAGGATTTCCTTTAGACCAAGAATTGGCCCACGAATGTGATTTTGCAATCATTACCTGAATCATATAATCAATTTTTCATGAACTACAAAACGAACAATTTTGATAAACTGCTAACTAAGTTTTTTGGCATGTTGAGAACTGCCAAAGCACAAATGAAGAAGGATAATCCTGGATGTGTGATGTTGATCAACATAGGAAAGGGAAAGTCCAAGGGAAAAGGCAAGTCCAAGAAGAGTTCTAAATCCAACCACAAATCCAAGTCTTCTGCACTTAAAGTAAACGGAGGAGTGAATAAAGAAGGGAAGTGCCACCACTATCACCATCTTAGACACTAGAAGAGGAATTTCCCACTTTATGTAGAGGAACTTAAGAAGAAGAAGAGGGAGATAGAGATCTCTACATCAGATATATATGTTATTGAGATAAATATGTTTACTTCATCAATTTTGGTATTTGAGATACGATAAGGACCTCAGAGATACAATGTTGTGCATGATCTTAGAAGAACAAAACAAGACAAGGTGAAATTGTGTTGAGAAAGAGTTGTTTCCACTATGATCGAAACTCGTCATTTATCTGATCCCACTATGCATGTAATAGAATTAGTGAATAGATATTATGTACCTACCATTAATAGAAACATCATATATGTATCTTGTTTGGACAAGAGTGGATTCAAATTTCTTATAATGCATGATTTATGTTCTATTTAAAGATAAGATTTTTTATGGAAGTACCCCAATGCCTCAAAGTTTACACTCTTTAATTATGAAGACAAGTATGTATAACATAAATATTGGAAGATTGTATGACTCAAACAAAACATACCTAAGGCATTGTCATATAGGTTACATAAATGAAAAACAAATGTCTAGACTTCATAAATATGGTTATCTAGACTCTTTCGATCTTAAACCAATAGAGGTATGTGAGTCTTGTTTGATGGGAAAGATTATAGAAGCCCTTTCACTAGAAACAATGAGAGAGTGAGTGATCTACTGGGACTCCACAGACTAATGTATGTGGACCTTTTAGAATAAATGCTAGCAATGTTTACTGGTACTTCATCACATTTACTAACGATCTTAGTATATATGGTAATGTGTATTTAATGAAATACAAGTCTTAATCCCTTGAAAAGTTCAAGGAGTTCATGGATGAAGTACATCGCCAAATTGGTAAATTTATAAAAAAATTGATAGCAATAGATGTCGAGAATACTTGAACCAAGAGTTTGTTGACCTTTTGTAAGACCATGGTATTGTATCACAATGGACTCCACCTGAAACACAATGACATATCAGAAAGAAGGAATCATGCCTTGTTGCAATCATCAATAAATCTAGATAATCTTTCCACTTCCTTTTGGGCACATGCTTCACACTAAATTGCATACCATCTAAAAATGGTTCAAAACACACCATATGAGATATGACATGGGAAATGCACCAATATGTCTTTTATAAAGATTTGAGGATGTAAAGCTTATGAGAGAAAATAGTTTCTTGAAAAGCTTGGTCCCAAATTAGATAAATGTTATTTTTTTGGATATCCTAGGATTACCAAAGGATGCTACTTTTATATTCCATCCGACAAAAAATCTTTGTTTCCAGGATGACTATAGTCATGTAAAAGGAATTTATTTCTAAAGGAATCTGTGGGAGAAAAGAAGAACTCAAGAAGTTCAAAACCAACAAGAAAACATTGAGCCTATAGAGGTAAAATAGGAACAAGGAGAATTAAAAATGGTTGTGCAATCACAAGTTCCTTATGTAACACATGAACCTCATAGATCTAGTAGGACACTCCTTGAGTTTGAAAGATTTGGATATATGTGACTCAAGAAGGTGATGAGTTGGTTATAGATGATGAGTCAATAACCTACCTCGAATCTATAGAGGGATCCAAATTTGAGAAATGGCTTGAGGCCATAAGATGGACTCCATGTAACCAATTAGGTATGGACCTTGGTGGATCCATCTAAAGGGGTTAGACCCAAAGGGTACAAGTGGGTCTTCAAGAAGAAGACCAACATGGAAGGTCGATTGGTTGTAAAGGATTTTAAACAAGTTCAAGGTGTTGAACATGGAAATATCTCTTCACTAGTCACCATGGTTAAATATATCAAGACCATGCCTTCCATTACAACTTAGCTACAAAGGTCAATCTATAGATTGAAGCAAGCACGTTAGAATTAGAATCTTCCATTTGATGTGGCAGTCAATGAGTTTTACTTTAGTCAAAATGAAAATGAAATATGTTTTTACAAGAAGGTTAGTAGGAGCATAGTTTTATTCGACATACTGATGGGGAATGACATCCCTATCTTGCAAATGATAAAAACATGGCTAGAAATACATTCTATATGAAGGATTTAGGTGAATCATCCTATGTCTTAGGAATTCAGATCTATAGATAGATCTAGAAAGCTTCTTGGCCTAAACTAGAGTACATACATTGATAGGATGCTGAAGAGGTTCAATATACATGACTCAAAGAGAGGAAATTTTTTCATGCCTCATGGAATTAGTCTCTCTAGAGCCCATTGTCCCAATTCTTGTGAAGAATGGGAACACATGAGTAAGATGCCACATACATATACTATTGGATCTATCATGTATGCAATGTTATATACTCATCCCATTTTCTCATATGTTTTAGATGTGACGAGCAGATATCATTCAGATCCCAACAAAGGTCATTGGACTGCCGCAAAGAACACCTTAAGTACTTGAGAATCACTAAGGATCAATTCATTATTTATGGTGATAAGGAAGAGTTGGGTGTAAAGGGTTACACCGATGCAAGCTTCCAAACTGAAAAAGAAGACCAATGACCACAATCCAAATTTCTGTTTGACCTTGAAACATAATTATAAGTTGGAAAATTTCTAATCAAGAGAAAGTTACTTATTCTAAAATGGAAGTTGAGTATCTTGCTAATTTGAACACAACAAAGGATATTGTATAGATCAATAAGTTCATTTGATGAATTTGGTAGGTTTTAACCATTGATGACATAGTAGAAATACTACGACAACAATGGAGCTATTGGACAAGATAAGGAACTTGAATTCTACAACATTTCCATCTCATATGATAAATCATACAATAAGGAGATGCGAAGATTTGCAAAGAATCGTCTAGAAGCAAATGTTTCTAACCCACTGACAAAGGCACTTACATAGTAGAAGCATGATGATCATGTTAAGATCACTTGGAATAAGACTCATGGGTGATTGTCTCAAAGTGCAAGTGGGATTCTATTGGTATAAATGCCCAGAGAGACAATCACTCGATGATGATATTGGGGCATCATGTAATTGATTTAATAATAATAAAGGTAATTATATCTATAATGTTTGTGTCACTCATGAGATGATGACATAAACATGATAGATGTCTAAGGAATGATTTTACTTTATGACATGTCTTCAGGTTGAGGACCTGAACAATGAGATCATATGTATGTTGGTATGTATGCCTAGAGAGCCAATCATATGATGATTGTAATGGCTTAACATCTAAATGATTTGATTAATAATAAAGGCAAGGTTCCATTTTATTTTGTATTTTAGTTATGAGGTAATGAATAACATTATAAATGTCTGGATAATAATATTACTCAATGACATATGTCTTCATGTTTAAGACTTAGGGAAATGAGATCATACAGATGTTAAGAGTACATATATATCCTCATGATGTCCCTGTTCGGTTGTCATTGTGGAAGGTTAATAGACAAAAATGACACATAAGATAAGAGTGTGAGTTGGTTGATAATAGAATCTCATTAGTCATGATATGGCTATATCAAACCAAGCACATAGATATATGTTTGAGAACAATGTACCAGACAGACCCACCATGAGACTGACACATGGAAGCCATCATCAAGGAAGTCATAGTTAGATCTCACAGTAATGGTGGTGGTTGTGGTTCTTAGATCTGAAACACTACACTCATCACATGTCGTTGGGTACACTTTGACATCATCAAATGTAGTCCTAAAATATGGGTTGTTATAACAATGATGATTGGGTGACTTTGACACATGGGACAGACTGTGAGTGATAGAGATGGGATTTTCCCTACTAAATGAGTATGATATCTAAGGCATCTTTATTAGTGAGACTCAGAAAAGTATGGCCATACGCATGTGAGTCAATATGTGATATTGAACTTACATATATGTCACACCAGTCTACTCTAGTTCAAGAAATAAGATGGAATAATAATGAGTATGACTACTCCATGCTTCTAGTTCAATCTAGATATCAATGACAAAGGAACTATACAAACATTGTAACACCATGCACAGATTATAGGTTAAAGTTGCTCCCCAACTTTCCATTCACTTGGGTAGCACTGATGTGTGACTAGGCACCACTCTTTGCTTGAGATGTCATAAGTTGATATGGACATTCACTGCCAACATGATATGGGACCTATAGGGTCACACATAAAGGAACTCATCTAGAAAAGGAGTTGAATCTTAAATGACAATTGGATTGATTGTTAAAGTGTTTAGGTAAAAAATTCACACAATAGATCAACAAATTGGCTGACTCAACTGCCAAACGACCATCTCACTGGGTGACACAGCCATTTGGGCAGCCAAACGAGTGTCTCAAGTGTTGAGATGTCCGTTTGGGGTGTCAGGAAGATCAGAAATCAAATTGGCTTAGTTCTTCCCTATGAACCGACTACTTCAAGCTATTGAACTGATCGGCATGACTCAAACTCACCAGACAGCCATCTGGGTGAGTGAGACAGGCATCTCTCTTGTATGAGACTGCCCAGTTAGGATGAATGAAGCATCTGGAATTTTCCCAAACATGTTTCAATTGCACTTGGGGTGCAAATAAAATAATGTATAACACTAATTTAGAAGCATATTTGCCAGTTTATATCTGACTGGGAAAATGTAAAATGATCATCTCACTGGGCAAGATGACCGTTTCGACGCACGCAGGTTGAGAAACTTGCAAAATTGTTGTGCAAATTTGAGATCTTCTGGTCCATTCCACTCCTACACAGACTGGGAACCCTGACCTTGGACTCTACTATAAATAGAGGGGTACCAAGGGCTTCTCATAGCACAACACAGACAATTGAGAATTAGTTGCTTTAACAAATGTTGTACTCTCTGGTTGTGGTAACCACGAGAGCCTAGGCAAGTCCTACACGACTAGGGAGGGATAGCCACGGGAGAGAAACAACTGAGGATCATTATTGTGGGAGATTTGGTTGGTGACTAGTATGCCAATGTGATGCAATTTTACCGTGTGTATAACGCAAGTGCACGCATCAATGTAATATAGGCCTTTATGAGTCCCGAGTCAAACTCAGGGACACTGAACTATCGGTAGACTACTACTAACTATTCACAATCAGCTAGACCGGTTAAAAAAGTTTTGAGAGCTGATTAAAAAGAAAAAGAAAATAAAAGAAAGAAAAGCAATCGATTAAATGTTAAGTTTAATCAATTTAGATGGGAATCTTTAGGATTGTGGTTTCACCGCAGGTTCTCGTTGTATGAATTTCTATATAGCTAAACAAATTTATCTCTCAATCTGGGTAGTGGCATGTAGTCAGAATTATTCACTGTCGTGATACAATTCACTAACTAAATCTAGGTCGGTTCCACCTTCGTAGTAACCTATACCCTAAATTAGGTGCATTAAAATCAGCCTATGGGTTTCCACCATTAACAGTACATCACCTTGTTCAAGGAATTTATGAGTTAATGTGAATTTCGTCTCTTTTCAACCGTTAATTCTTTTTTCAAAGCAATTAAAGGCATTAGATTATCATTAGGGTGATCAAGCATAATGATATAATGGAGAAAATGAAATCATACCACGGATTTAAGAGACAAAATATGAATTACTATGATAAAAATGTCATACAATGATTCCCCGGGCTACTCCCGGTCCTAAAGACAAAGGGGATTAGCCCCGCATGTTCATCTCAGAGCAAGACATGGTGGAAGAAAGGGAAAACATGGAGAAAAACGTGGATGAAGTGATGTAAACCCCTGAACGGAGAAGATCCAAGCATTCCACAACGTAGAGTGCGTGATCTACAGCCTTTCGGCGGTGGAAAACGTCTTCTTCGGCTCTCGGAACGGTCGGGGCGTGCTTCTGTGTTCTCCTCTCCAACTCTCCTCGGGATGTGTGCAGTGGCTAATGACGTGATATATGGCTCCTGGCCGCCGTCATTAGGTATAAACACCAAGTTAGGTCGCCGAAATATCACCACCGTTAGATTCGGCCTGATCTGAAACAAACACTAATCTGACGGCGTCGATACCATCGACACGGGTCGATGGTATCGACCCCTCGCGAGATCGGCAAGCCTACCTTCTTTTCTGTCACCCCACCTGATGCAGAATCGATACCATCAATGCGGGGTGATGGTATCGACACCCTTGGGCGTCGATTTTATCACCTTCCTGACACTAAAGCTATAGAACATCGATAGTATCAACCTTTATGTCGATAGTATCGACCGACTGGTCACTGGCAACCTGAAGGTAACTTGCTATCATCGACTTCCCAGTCAATGGTATCGACACTGCTTGTCTCCTTGCAGCTAGCTACCTGTGACTATGTCAATACTATCGATGGAGGTCGATGGTATCGACAGCTGTATATATACATTTTTCCTGAAATTGTAAGACAAAGCCAAATCAGCTGAGATAAAACCCATTATTATAATCGTTTATGATCAAAAATATAAAATATGAGAGATTTGATACTTAAAGAGATTATAGACTAGAGTAAGTGAATTATGTATTATTCACCACCAAAGTGACCAATAAACACATAAAACGCAAGTAAGACAAGTCTATAAATGTGACTCAAAATCCTCGCATCAAACTCCCCTAAGCTTAAACCTTGCTCATCCTCGAGCAACCACATTTTAGAATAGAATTGTGAGAGTCAACTAAAGAACAGATTATCACAACAGACTTTTCCATATGATCCCTGCCAGACATTCACATTCTGTCCCTTACTAACCACAGAATGATAATTACCCTCAAGGCGACAATGATCATCCATAAAAGATATCTACCTAAAAATTGATGAACACTATCACATAAGGTAGTTAACATTATAAAATCCTCCGGTCTAGACTCAGTGCATCTTGTGATCTAGTATCTACGTTGCTCATCCTAACTACCATCTAAATGGAAGCAGCTCTCCTGGTATTAATGAGTGAGGAGATGATCACGGTGGCCTACCAATTCGAGCAACGGGTGGATGGAATAGGTAGATGTGGAAGAAATGGAAGAACAATACAGTTTTAACATGTACAAATATCCAAAATGACCTAAATGATGCAAATGCAAACGAAAATGCCCTAATGCCTACATTTTGGGTGAAATGATGCATGTTCCTAAAATTCCATCTTATGCGAGATAGAATGTCTAAAAACTACATTATGTGCTTATTCTTCCTATTACACGGGTGAAACAAGCTCTTTTCTCCCTCTAAAATCGGCTTTTTTTTCAAGCCCTTTTTCTCTCAAATTGCAAAATGTACAATATTTTTTTTCAAAATTCTCTTTTTTTTCTTTTTTTTCTCTCGGGCTTACTTTCACATAACTGTAATCCTTAAGGCCTTACAACTGTATTTCAGAGAGTATACAACGAGTTACCTGCTTCTCTTATTTTTCAGAAGAAATAAGGCACATATTGTCCTATATGCTCAAAAATATGTTAAAATGCAACTACATGATATCAGTTATGCAACTATGATGCCATGCACTCAGGAATGTGTGCATGCATGATTCATCTACAAATTTTTTCATTTTCCATTTTTTATGCACAGTCTACTAAAATGCAATCCTACCTAAATGCTATGCAATCAAAAGATGAAAAGAGTAATGTGCTTCCAATTCTTATGGTGGAGTCTGAAAACAATGGGGTGGATAGATCACAAGATTAATTGACTGAACCATTGGAAAATATTATATATCCCTCCTTACTGACTTGTGTAATAATTAAGAGGTTTCTCTCTCTTATTTCAAATTAAGGACTCATTATCATTTGGTTAGTTTAGGCTCAAACAACCAATTCCATCCACTTTTCAAGAATCATAGGAATGTACAGTTGTGGTTTCCTATTTTAAAGTTGACAAACCCAATTATTTTCTTAAGTCATGTGCTCAAGGTTGAACAAAACAAGCTTGCAAAATCACTAAAAAAATTTAAATTGACCCCAGATTCCCATGTACAAACACAGAGATGACACATGACATTAGACATCCACAATTACACTAGATAGAGTGTGGATCCTAAAAAAACTAAGAACTAAGAAAAATAAATGATTAAAGACAAAGCAATAAATGATAAAAACTAAGAAAAAATAAAGGATAGAAGTTGTTCCAACTCCCCCCCAAGCTTGAATTCGACTATGGCCTCATAGTCAAAAGCAACCTTAAAAGGTGGAACAGTGATACCGATCATTGGTCAGGTGGTGGTGGTTACTGCGGGGTTGTGGGGTCCCATGAAGGATACTGTCCCTAGAAACTCAGATCATACTGGGGCAGCGGTGGAGGTTGAGGATACCCCCTGAAATAGTTATGGCTCCGGTAGTTATCGTAGAAGGGTTGTTGCTGCATCTCCATCCTATGCAACCTATCATGTATATTTTGTTGGTTGGTGAGGAGGAGGCGCTCATTCTCGTAGATGGCCTGCTGGTTCATGAAAATCTGGTTCGTGGTATCCTGAATACTGGTGAAAGAAGTAGTATGCTACTACTGGGTCTGCTGAATCTCCTGCAGCATTGAGTACATCCCCTGCATCAAATAGGCATCCTCGCCTTGTTGAGAGGGATGAGGTGGTGAAGGCTGTGAAGAGGATGATTCACCCGGGTGGAAGCGGGGACGCTTCTGGGGTGCCACTCATGCCCGAAGAGGAGTGAAAGCCTCCTCTTCCTCTTCATGCTTGTCGCCGTCATCATTGTTGTCATCATTGCCACCGTCTTCGTCAGAGTCGTCGATGGCGATGATAGGCCACCTGAAATGCTGAGCTCCCTCGATGTTGATGACGGGGTCTGGAAGCGCACATTCTTGATATTCGTGATTGACATGGCAATGTGCATAAGCCAAGCCATCACGGAGCATAAGGAGGTTGGAGCGGTGTAGATGATGTAGGTTGACCTTGTTCCTGTTGGAAAGCGGAGCGAGTTGGGAAAAATCCAACCCAAGGTAGATGGCCAATGGTGTGATAAGCCCTCCAAAGTGGATAGGAGCTTTTTGTACACTCCTCTTCACAGCCAACACAGCGTCAAGAAAAATGCACCCCAGTTGCACTCCTCGTGCCTCAGTAGTTTGTACAAAAAGAACAAGTCGGTCTCCTGAAACTTACTAAGAGAAAGATCACCACAAGAAAAGAGCGGCATGTAAAGCATGTGGTGCAGAATCCGCACAAAAGGATGCTCGAAGTTGGCGACAACAGCATTGTGATAGATGACAGACTTGCCTGGAGGCGCGGTCACCAGCTTGGCGAAGATGTCGTCGTAATCTGTCTGGTTATCCGACCTCTGGTACTGGTCTCTCCCATGATTCCAGTTGTAAATGGAATTGAATTGCTTCAGGAAGAGAGTGTAATTGTTGTTGTAGAGCCGGAAAGAAACGCGACCATGTATCCATTCTCAATCAGTGGCGATGAGGTCGTTCGGCATGACGCATATATCCAGTGATGCCATGAACTCCTCCACGAGCTCTTTGTATATCGGTCACTCACCGAAAAATGGTTGTCCATCAGCGTGGAACTCCATTTTGTCGGGCCTCCTGTCTGTGTTCCTTGCTTGCCCCTGCAGGACGTAGGCGAGATTGGCATCGAACCCCAGGTCACGGATCATGGTCTAATCGACGTAGCGGGTTGGATCGATCTTTCTTTTCAGCAACTCCTCATATACCTTCCGGACCTCCGCGGAAGGATGAATAATCCTCAGACGAGGAATCGATCCGGGTGGTGGAGGAACGAAGGTCGGGATCTCCATCGGAACCGCCCTTGAAGAAGAAGCTCATGTCGTATGCACCATCATCTCAGAGAAAAAGGGAATAGGAGATAGAGCTCGTTGAAGGTCAGATAAGATGATCTCTGCTCAGAGCAGGGCTCGGTGAAGAGATCGCGATCCTTGGATGCTCGTGGCAGGCCTCCGGTCGCACAGCAATGATCAATGCACAAGAGGAAGGAAGAAACTCCGAAGGTGTGAAGAGATCGGAGAAATAACCCTCCCTTTTATAACTGAATTTGGCACTGCTGTTGCACCGTCGATACCATCGATGGGGTGTCGATGGTATTGACACCTATAGCACAATCCAGGTCTTCACTGGTATCGACGACTGTCGATAGCCTGATGTGGGGGCCCGGATCAATGACACGTTGATACCATCGACGCGGGTCAATAGTATCGACCCATCCTACGGATCGACCTCCTTGATTTAGCGGTCCTCATTGATTTCTTCTCGTGGATTGGTGATGTGTCATGTCGATACCATCGACGGGGGTCGATGGTATCGACGCTTCAAGGATCAATAACCCTCGTGAGGCACGGGCGTCGCTTTCTGACTGTAGTCGGGTCGATACCATCGACAAGGCCGTCGATGGTATCGACTTCACTGAGACAAAATCATTTGTAAATCTTCAGGGATCTCACGAGTATCGACATCCGTGTCGATACTATCGACCCTGATCTGGCTGTTTCTTCAGCGTCACTGATGGTAGGTCGATACCATCGATGAGGCCGTCGATGGTATCAACTCAGAAAATTTTCTACAGTCGCCTACCTGTACCCATGTCTCTACCATCGATACAATGGTCGATGGTATCGACTCTGCCTCAGACTTGCACACTGAACAAATGATCAAGGTATCATTTTTACACTAAAAACAAAATTAAACCAAACTAACTTGTAAATGTGAAAGAAAATGGACGAAACTACCAATGGTTGGATTGCCTCCCAACAAGCGCCCTTACTTAACGTCTTAGGCTAGACAAAATCAAGCTTATCATGCATCCTTAAGTGTTATGAGTTTGACCTCATGCACTTTCCTCGTGTAATCCTCACCAAAGTACAGCTTCAACCTCTGTCCATTGACCAGAAATGTCGTCTCTCCATCACGCACCATGATGGCACCATGTGGCCGTACCTCCTCCACAATGAAAGGTCCACTCCACTGGGATTTTAATTTCCCGAGATGCAGCTTCAACCTCGAGTTGAACAATATCACACGATCTCCCTTCTTGAAGACACGCATTTGAATGTGTCGGTCGTGAATGAGCTTTGTTCTCTCCTTGTAAATCCTCGATCTTTCATAGGCGTTCATCCGCAGCTCATCTAGCTCATTGAGCTCTAGCATGTGCTTCTTCCCTGCCTCATCATAAGTCAAGTTCAGCTTCCGTAGCGCCCAGTGCGCCTTGTGCTCCAACTCTACCGGCAAATGGCAGGCCCACCCATAAGCCAACCTAAAAGTCATAGTGCCTATAGGTGTCTTAAATGTCGTCCTATATGCCCATAAAGCATTCGGTAGCAAAGTACTCCAGTTCTTTCTTGTCGAAGCCACTGTGCACTCCAAGATTTTCTTAATTTCTCTATTAGACACTTCGACCTACCCTTGTGTTTGCGGGTGGTATGGGGTACCAATATTGTGCTTTACCCCATACTTTATCAACAACGCAACAAACTTTTGATTTTTTAAATGGGTACCTCCATCGCTGATAATCATCCTTGGTACACCAAATATGCAGAAAATGTAATATTTTACAAACCTGCACACTACAGCAGCATCATTAGTCCTTGTGGGTATTGCCTCTATCCACTTTGATACATAATCAACAGCCAATAAAATGTATAAATTAGAGTTTGTTGGCGCCAAGGGTCCCATAAAATCAATACCCCACAAATCAAACACCTCAACTTCTTGAAACACGTTGAGGGGCATCTCCTGTCGCTTTGAAATATTACCTACCCTTTGATAGGAATCGCATCTTCGCACATAATCATAGGTGTCCTGAAAAAGTGTAGGCCAATAAAGGCCTCTCTCAAGCACTTTGGCCGCCATTCTGGAACTTGCATGATGGCCACCAGTTGGTAGAGTATGACAATGACAAAGTACACTGTCATATTCTATCTTTGGTACACACCTACGCAAAACGCCGTCCCTGCATTTCTTCAACAAAATGGGGTCATCCCAAAAATAATATCTCAAAGAATGGAAAAATTTCTTCTTCTCTTGATAAGTCCAATCATCTGGGATTATTTTACAGGCAAGATAATTTACAATATATGAAAACCATGGATCCTTGGATTTTACAGAAAGGATTTTCTCAGCAGGGAATGTCTTGGTAATGGGTATATTAATGTCCTTCTCATCTACCCATTCTAACCTAGACAGGTGATCCGCAACCACATTCTCTATTCCCGCCTTATCTTTAATTTCAATGTCAAATTCTTGTAACAATAAGATCCACCTAATCAATCTAGGTTTGGCATCTTTCTTTTCCATCAAATATTTTATGGTGGCGTGGTCCGTCCATACCACAACTTTTGACCCTACAAGATATTGCCGAAATTTTTCAAATGCAAAAACGACAGCGAGAAGTTCCTTTTCAGTTGTAGTGTAATTAAGTTGTGCTTCATTTAAAGTCTTGGATTCATAAAAAATCACAGCGGGTTTGTTTTCAAAATGTTGCCCAAGAACAGCCCCCACTGCAAAATCTGAAGCATCGCACATTAATTCAAAAGGCTTTGTCCAATCAGGCATTTGCACAACCGGTGCAGAAATTAACTTCTCTTTGAGTACATTAAAAGCATGCAAACACTTTTCATTAAAATCAAACACCGCATCTTTCTCATGCAGTTCAGATAATGGTTTAGCCATTTTTGAGAAATCTTTGATAAAGCGGCGATAAAATCCTGCGTGACCGAGAAAACTCCTTACCCCTTTAACCGAATTTGGTGGGGGTAATTTGGAAATAACCTCAATCTTAACCGGATCTACCTCCAACCCCTTGCTAGACACTTTATGTCCAAGCACAATCCCTTCACTAACCATCATATGGCATTTTTCCCAGTTGAGAACTAAATGTGTGTCTTCACATCATTGTAAAACTTTATCCAAATTATACAAACATTCATCAAAAGACGCACCATAGATGGAAAAATTGTCCATGAAGACCTCTAAACAGCGCTCAACCATATCAGAGAAAATGGCAAGCATGCAACGCTCAAAGGTTGTTGGTGTGTTGCATAAACCAAAGGGCATACGGCGATATGCAAATGTTCCATAAGGACAAGTGAAGGTGGACTTTTCTTGGTCCTTAGGATCAATGGAAATCTGATTATATCCAGAGTAACCGTCTAGAAAACAAAAGTGAGATCCACCTGCTAGTCGCTCTAAAATTTGATCAATGAACGGAAGAGGAAAATGAGCTTTTAACATAGCAGAGTTCAATCTATGGTAATCAATGCACACACGCCACCCGGTTACCAAACGGGTCGTGACCGGCTCATTTAACAAATTGTGAGTGACAGTAATTCCCCCCCTTTTTAGGGACTACCTGTGTGGGGCTGACCCACATCGAATCGGAGATAGTGTAAATGATGCCTGCAGAAAGGAGCTTGATCACCTCCTTCTTGACGACCTCCGTCATGCTTGGATTGAGTCTGCGTTGTGGCTGGATTATAGGTTTGGCTCCTTCCTCGATCCAGATCTTGTGCTGGCAAAGTGTAGGGGAGATCCCCTTGATATATGCGACTGACCACCCGAATGCGCCACGGTGGTTCTTCAGCATGATCATCAATTGATCCTCTTCCTCGACACTCAGATATGCCAATATAATCACTGGTAGTTTTTCACCATCGGCTAGGAATGCATATTTCAAATGAGGCGGTAGTGGCTTCAATTCTAACTTTGGTGGACTGATCAACGATGACTGAAGCGGTGGTGGGAGTTTCCCAAGATCTTCATAATACTTAGCATAATAACACTGCAGCACCTGAAGCATCTTGACACATTCTTGTAACGACTTGCTTCTCATCCAGTCATGCGTTATATTGACGAGGCAATCTTCAAGAGGTAGTTTTGGATATGCATCAAGGACAGAACTTTCTATTGCATCATCTTCAGTAGAAAGAGGGATTTCCTCCTCTTCATCATTTGGAAAACCCACAGCCCTGCAAAGAGAAACAACTTTAGTCTGTTCCATAATGTCTATAGCCAGTGTGCCCTTATCTACATTAGTCATTACATGAGCCATATCTAGAAATGGCTTCCCTAGACACAGAGAAATGTTCTGATCAAAATTTTTCACCATTCGACACTACTCCTTTGCTTTTGATTGTGTTGTGCTTGGGGGCATAACCATCTCAAATCGGTCATCCACGATTCCCAATGTCAAACGGCCTCTTCCCATCTCGAGTATCATATCTGCAGTAGCTTGGAAGGGTCTTCCAAGGAGTAGCTCATTTCCTTGTTCATATTGCATTTCCATTACCATAAAATCTACTGGAAATACAAAGCGGTCAACTTTAACCAAAACATCCTCGCAAATATCGTACGGCTTAACCACATAATTGTCCGCCAACTGAATCGTCATATTGCTATGTCTTGATTCTTTCAGTCCCAGCTTCTTGAAAGTAGAGAGAGGCATCAAATTTATACTTGCCCTAGAATCACACAATGCTTCGCCGAATTTCACTTTAGCGATGTAACATGAAATACTGAAGCAGCCCAGATCTTGTCTTTTGGGTGGCAATGTGCCCATAATGAAGGTTCTCACTTGCTCTTTAAGAACCACGACCTTGGTATCAGGAATCTTCCTCTTCTTTATGATTATGTCTTTTAGAAACTTGCCGTAAGAGGGTATCTGCTCTATTGCTTCTAATAGTGGAATGTTGACAGAAAGCTTCCTAAAGCTATCTAGGAACTACTTGAACTGAGTGTCCACTTTCTTAGCTTTCAAACTGTTTGGATATGGGATTGGGATAGTCTATGCCCTCTGATGTGGTGGCACATATGGTGTCCTCTTCTGCGTCTCCTCCTCAGCAATGGGTTCTGATGTGACATCCTCTACCACATCCTCTACCAGCTTTGTGTTTGGAATTGGAACCTCCTCTATGGCCTCACATGTGTGTTCTGACTGGGGTGTGCTTGGTTCATCGGCCTTGGGGTTTAAAATATTCTTACCACTCCGTAGAAAAATTGCCTTAGCTTGTTGGTTTCCCCCGGGAACATTTGTATTTCCAGGAAACCCTTGTTGCGCTGGCTTTTTCATATTTGCTATCTCAGCTGCCATCTGCGCTAACGATGTCTCTATAGTTCTCATCTGAGCCCCATTACTTTGTAAGGTCTGCCAAAATTGATTCATAAATTCACCTTGTTGCTTAATTTGTTGGCCAAACGTGCTCATGAGTTCTTGATTCTGCTTGATCACTTGATTGAGCAACTCATTGCTCTTGTCCTCCACCGAAGGTTGTGGTTTTGCATCAGGGTTCTACAAGAAGTTGTTTGGGTCCTTCCATGAAAATTTCTTGTCTTTCCTCCAAGAATAGTCATTGTTTTTGTACCCCTGTTGCTGGAGCATAAATTTCACATGTGCTTCATCATCAGATTTTGCGTCTTCTTTTGCAAGTAATTTCTTGGCTACAAGGTCCATCTTCTCATTTAGCTCCTTGATGGCCTTTGACTAACCTACAGCTCGAACTTTCTCTACTGTGTCTCTGTCGCCACATGATTGCTTTTTGGCCATGTTCTTCAAAATCTCCCAACACCTTGTGCCTGTGTTGCTTAAGAAGAACCCCGAACCTGCTGAATTCGGGTTGCTTCGGTCATGCTCAGAAAGAGTGAAATAGAAAATCTTGACTTGTTTCTCCTTGTCAAGCCCATGATGTGGGCACCTCCTCAGCATTATTTGAAAACGTTCCCAAGTCTCAGAATACGTCTCTCCAGCTTTCTGGCTGAAATTTTAGATCTTCTGTACCAGATCGTTAGTCTTCTTGGGCGGAAAGAATCTCTCAAAGAACACCTCGATCATTTGATCCCATGTTTCAACGGTCTCATCATCCAGGTTATGCAGCCATTCACGTGCATTACCTGCAAGAGAGATGGGGAACAGTTTCAGGTAAAGTGTCTCTTGTGGAAACCTATCAATCTTGATCATATCGCAATTTTCCATAAATGTGCTGATGTGTGCAATTGGGTCCTCATTCTTCAACCTGTCAAATGCCTGAGACTTGACCAAGTTTATCACTGCTGAGTCAATATTATATGTGGGAATGTTATTGCCAATTTTTTTATTCGTCCCTTCGATGCTGATGAGGAAGAAGCTTTTATCTTCTCCCATATTGTATGTTCTTCAGCCATAGTTTCTGGTTCAAAATCTGAATCTATATCTTCAGGTTGGTCCTGAATGTTTCTCTCCTCCTCGTCTGGTCCCAATGGTGGAACCTCTGGTGATGGATGTGTGTAGTTTGTGCTACGCGTCCTCACCATGCACTAGTACCTGCAAAAGTAATAATTTAGGTTCAGTACCATGCTAGACGATTGCTAGATATGACGGATAAACAATGAATTTCAAAAAAATGATAATTAAAAAATGTGTGGCCTAGAGTGGCCACCTGCAGCACTCGTAGTGCCGACAATTGTCATGTCCCCGGAAACGGTGCCAAAAACTTGACGCAATTTTACCGTGCGTATAACGCAAGTGCACGTGTCAATGTAATATAGGCCTTTGTGAGGCCCGAGTCGAACTCAGGGACACTAAACTATCGGTAGACTACTACTAACTGTTCGCAATCAGCTAGACCGGTTAAAAAAGTTTTGAGAGTTGATTAAAAAGAAAAAGAAAATAAAAGAAATCAAAGCAATCGATTAAATGTTAAGTTTAATCAATTTAGATGGGAATCTTTAGGATTGCAGTTTTACTGCGGGTTCTCTTTGTATGAATTTCTATATAGCTAAACAAATTCATCTCTCAATCCGAGTAGTGGCCTGTAGTCATAATTGTTCACTGTCGTGATACAATTCACTATCTAAATCTAGGTCGGTTCCACCGTCGTAGTAACCTATACCCTAAATTAGGTGCATTAAAATCAACCTCTGGGTTTCCACCATTAACCGTACATCACCTTGTTCAAGGAATTTATGATTTAATGTGAATTTCGTCTCTTTTCAACTGTTAATTCTTTTTTCAAAGTAATTAAAGGCATTAGATTATCATTAGGGTGATCAAGCATAATGATATAATGGAGAAAATGAAATCATACCACGGATTTAAGAGACAAAATATGAATTACTATGATAAAAATGTCATACAATGATTCCCCGAGCTACTTCCGGTCCTAAAGGCAAAGGGGATTAGCCCCGCATGTTCATCTCAGAGCAAGACATGGTGGAAGAAAGGGAAAACATGGAGAAAAACGTGGATGAAGTGATGTAAACCCTTACACGGAGAAGATCCAAGCGTTCCTTGACGTAGAGTGTGTGATCTACAGCCTTTCGACGGTGGAAAACGTCTTCTTCGGCTCTCGGAATGGTCGGGCGTGCTTTTGGGCTCTGTTCTCCTCTCCAACTCTCCTCGGGATGTGTGCAGCGACTAATGATGTGATAGATGGCTGCTGGCCACCGTCATTAGGTATAAACACCAAGTTACGTCGCCAAAATATTACCATCGTTGGATTCAGCCTGATCTGAAACAAACACTAATCTGACGGCGTCGATACCATCGACACGGGTCGATGGTATCGACCCCTCACGATATCGGCAAGCCTTCCTTCTTTTCTGTCGTCCCGCCTGATGCAGACTCGATACCATTGACGCGGGTCGATGGTATCGACACCCTTGGGTGTCGGTTTTATCACCTTCCCGACACAGAAGCTGTAGAACGTCGATAGTATCGACCTTTGTGTCGATTGTATCGACCGACTGGTCACTGGCAACCTGAAGGTAACTCGCTACCATCGACTTCCCAGTCGATGGTATCGACACTACTTGGCTCCTTGCAGCTATCTACATGTGACTGTGTCGATACTATCGATGGAGGTCGATGGTATCGACAGCTGTATATATATGTTTTTCCTGAAATTGCAACACAAAGCCAAATCAGCTAAGATAAAACCCATTATTATAATCATTTATGATCAAAAAGATAAAATATGAGAGATTTGATACTGAAAGATATTATAGACTAGAGTAAGTGAATTATGTATTATTCACCACCAAAGTGACCAATAAACACATAAAACGCAAGTAAAACAAGTCTATAAATGCGACTCAAAATCCTTGCATCACAAAGGGAGGAACAACTCCTTCTTATCTATTCTATCGGGATGAAAGGAGTTCTATTTGATCCATGTGGACTAATCTAGAGGTAGGAGTCCTTTGGTTGCTTCTAGGAGGGAAACATCAACTCGCAGTTTGTGGCGAGATCAGAGGAGTCATTACAGTAGTTGTCTGAGTCTGTTGTCCATGGAGGAGCAGTCAAACAAGTCCAAGTACAACTACGAGATGCACAAACACAGTCCAAGATAGAGTGTGCATCTACATCGATGAGGATTGTCACTAGACTTGCTCTATGATCAGGTATATCTTCGTGAAACCATCCTTCCCATTTCATATCTATTGATATGATTTGATGGTTAACGGGAAATATATAAGTAAAATTTTTGTTTCCACTGCCTATCTGATGTCATATTTTTTGACAGTGGTATCAGATCCACGTTAATTAATTATGTTTTGGGATAATCGATATGATTGGATTTTAGGTTTTAGTTTATTTATTACATGTGACAAAAATATTTAAACTAGTTGATGTACACATCTATCTAATAACCACATAAAGAACCCAAATGAATATATATATGCAATTTACACATGTCCCCATAAAATCAATTTTGATGGTGGATGTGAAACATGGTTATGGCAAAAAACCCAGATCTATGTTTGCAAGATTGTGGTTATTTATTCTTGTTGTTAATCAGTCTACGTATCGAGCCTCTCTCTCCTTTCCAAATGTAAATTAATGCTTTTTTCTATTTCCCCTTAAATGTAACTCGAGGTTTCCTCCATATACAATGTCATAAGAAATAGGACAATTTTAATTTATATTTCGACGTGAGATGATGATCTGCACAAAAGTAAAATGACCAGCTCATGAGACGACCCAATAGACTGGAGGACCGAGGAGGCCAGACATCAGGAGGATGAATCGATCAACTTGTGGCCCAACCGATTGGTTGGAGGTGTCCATACGCTGCTTGGACCTGAGTACCAAATGACTGATTTAGAAGAGCCCAACCAAGTGACCAAGAGGCAATCCGACCGGTTTAAGAGTTGAACTGATCAACCCAGATTGGTTCAAGTACATATCTTCACCAACAATAGGTTGCATATGATGTGGACCATAGGGGGTAGTAATTCCTTGTGGCTCCAAGGAATTACATTAGTATGGCCATAACCATCGCTTGTATGTTTTATTTATTGCATGTTCTCATTTGTGGTTATAGCATGTATATAATACGTACTATATATGTGGTGACTAAATAAAGCGTATGTATTTATACAAACTTCCTCAAATAAAATGTCAAAGTCTTAATTGCTTTCCAAAAGCGACAGAAATGAAAAGGTTGATCAACCAAATGTAGGTTCCACCTCCATGGGGTGCACCATATATCTTGTGGAAGTGTGACGGTAATAATGTAGGTTTTGCCTCCATGGGATGCATTATTATCGTGTCAGCTTTTGGGTCAGGCTTGACTGGTGATTCTCAGAATGTTTGGGACCATAAGTATGTAGATGATTATGGCAAGGGGTTGCGCATATTATCTATCCAGAATAACATATGATGCAATTGGCATAAGTTGCCTACCTTGATGGTTGACTGTGTTTGCGATGTTGATCAGGCCACAATTGAATTATATTGGATCTTGCCTACTAGAATATTGTACGCTGCAATATTTCTAATTGATATTGAGGGATATCAATTTGAATAAAATAGTGGGGGTGATAATAATTAAAGACCTAATTAATATCATCAAAGTTATCAAATCAAACCAAATAAAAAAATGTTTTGAAAAGGGTTGTAATATTTCATTGTAGAATCAAATGTCAAACACAAAACACATTCAAATTACGATCAGACCTTGAGAAGGACAAAATTGGATAAAGTTCCACAATTGGTTAAGGACTTTGAGAAATGTTCTCATTCATGAGTGAAAGCTCTATGTCGTTGATAGACTAATGCCAGAGGAACTCGCTCCAAATGTGCCCAAGTCTAAATGGATGCTTATTGGAAGCATGCCAACGATTCCATAGACATTTGAATACCTAATTCTATGTTTTATGAACAATGAGTTGCATGAACAAGCGAGACGACCATCTTACATGGGTGAGATTGCTCAGTTGATATGGAGGAAGGTTCTAGATACTTTCCTGAATTCAATCATTTTAATTGCACAATTCTTCTAGTGCAAGAAATTAATATGTAGCATCAACGAGAAACCAATTGCCACTTTCATGTGCAATTTGTAAACTACCAAATGGTTATCTCACAGTATGATACAGCCGTCTCGCATGCTACATGACACCCTGGGTTACTAGACAATCATTTGGGTGTTCGTAGGTTACAAAAATTCAAGATCTTACGGTCCCTTCCACTCCTGCATAGATTGGGAACCCTGACCCTAACCCCTCTTATAAATAGAGGGGTATTGTGGCTTCTGAGAGAAAAATAGAGACAATTGAGAATCAGTTGCTCTGACAATTGGTGTACTCTCTGGTTGTGGTAACCAACATAGGCCAAACAAGTCCTATCTGACTAGGTAGGGATAGCTACGGGAGAGAACAACTAATGATCATTGTTGTGGGATGGCAAGTTGGTGACTAGTATGCCAAGAGGAGGGAAAACTCCTTCCTCTGTGTTCTAGTAGGATGATAGGATTTCTAGGCAATCTGTGTGGACTAATCTAGAGGTAGGAGTCCTTTTGTATGCTTCTAGGAGGGTAACGTCAACTCGCAGTCTATGGTGAAACCACATGAGTTGTTGCAAAAGTTGTCTAGTATTGTCCAAGGTGAAGACCAAGAGTTGCACAGTGTAACATCCCTCCAAGCACATATATATCATTAGAATCAAACCCTATCTTGTCTATAACATCGGTACCTTGGCTTGGAGGAACATCACAAAACATGATATACATAGCAACAAGATAAATGAAACACCATGCATTAATTCAAAATATAGATTCATACATTGTTCTTGAAGGGAAAAAGCATAAATGTAATCTATCTCATCTATGAACTAAAATCTAATACATGAAAGGTAGAGGGAATCTAAGGCATAAATCTTTTATGGAACTTGATATTGGATCTTCTAATGTGTAGATGGCACCCCACCAGCTAAGTCTTAGAAACTTGTACTTTGAAGCACTCACGTCAAATTTCTTTGCTCCTTGAACTAGGAACATCTCATCCCACATCCATGCGAAAATAGAGACATACATCAGTAAGCAGTACTATACACATTATAAGAAAAAGAAAGTATATATAATTGACTTGAGAGAAAAATCTTGATGTGTAATTGATTTAAGCATTCTTGATTACATATATCTTATAACAAGAATAATTGAGTAGTAAATATATGCATCTCTCTATGACTCCCACTTAAGAGCACACGATTGCTAAGATAACCCATAATTGGCATGAATACCAATGATTTGGCTATAAAAGCCCATAATTAACACAAATGCCCATAACGACCCCTTGAGTTCCATGATAGAGAAGCATATATATAAGAACTTATTCAATTCCATTGATCTTAACATTAACATTACCATAAACATGAATTTGATCGTGAACTTTAATCTTTAACATGATGGGATTTCTCCCTCTTATAACTTGAACCAGGAGGACCGTGGAGGACCAGGAGGACAAGCCAGACCGATCGCCTGGTGGACCCAACCGATCAGCTGGAGGAGCCAGCAAACGGTGGACCGATGGAACCAGACGACCGGTGAGATGACCTAACAACTGGCTAAGAGGCCAGCCGGTCAGTTTAAAGGTTGAACTGATCAACCTGGATTGGAAAGCAAGGATCTTCATCAACAACAGGTTTATGAATGTGATGTACATCTAGAATGATGTAATTCCTTATGGCTCCAAGGAATTACATTAGGCTGGAGATAACCATCGCTTTTGTTTATTACATGTTTTAGTTGTGGGATATAGCATGTATATAATATGTACTATATATGTGGTGATTGGATATAGTATATGTATTTATACAAACTCCTCAATTAAAATATTAAGTCTTAGGTGCTTTCTAAAAGTGGCACACATGAAAATCTTGATCGACCAAGCATAGGTTACGCTAAAGCATGGTGTACCATCTATCTTGTGTAAGTGTGATGATAGATATGTAGGTTCTACTAAAGTAGGGTGCATGGTCTATCATTTCGGCCTTTGGGTTAGGCTTAACTGGTGGTTCTTAGAGAGTCTAAGCCCGAAAGCATGCAAATGATTATGGCAAGAAGTTGTGCATATCATCTATTCAAGAACTGCATCTGATGCAATTGGCATGATTGCCTACCTTAAAATTTGACTATGGATGCTGGTGTAGATCGGGTAATAGTTGAATTATTTTGGATCTTATCCCACTAAAATTTTGTACGTTGTAATATTCTGAATTGATATTGAGGGATATCAGTTTGAATAAAATAGTAGGAATGATAATAATTAAAGACCTAATTAATATCATCAAAATTTTCAAATCAAATCAAATCAAAAATGGTTTTTGACAAATGCAAATTTTCTCTTATAGAATCAAATGATGAACAAATTTGAATGGTGATTGGTCCTGAAGAAGGACAAACTTGATGGAAAAAATTTCCACGATTGGTTTTGGAATTTGAGAAGGGTTCTTAATGAACGTCCTTGACAAACTAGTGCTAGAAATACCTGCTCCTGATGCACCTAGGGCACAAGTGGATGCTTACTGGAAGCATGTCAATGATGCCTTAGAGATAAAGTACCTTATGCTTAGATGCATGAAGTATGAGTTGCATGAGCAATGTGAAGACATGAGTGTTCTTGAGATTGTAACACATCTTAAGAAAGTGACACTTGGCCTTACAAAGAAACAAAGGGATGATGTCCTGAAGGTGTTGCTTGAGTCAAACCTAACAGAGGGAACCTCATTAGAAGAACATGTACTCAATATGGTTGGACATGTGTATCATCTTGAAGAATTGAGATTCACCTTGAGCCAAGAGTTGGTCACTGATATGATTCTAAAGACAATTCTAGAATCATATAGATGCTTTATTGCATGTTATCATGTGAATAATACATCTGGATAGATGTCAGATTTTCTTGCCATGTTGATTCATGCTGAAGCAAAACTGAAGAAGGACAATTCTATGATGATGATCAGTGGAGCTGAATCCAAGGATCAAAGCAAGTATGAGAAGAATTCTGAGGTCAAGCCTAAATCAAAATCTTCAACACTCAAGATAAGGAGAAAGAAAAGTGCAAGAGGATCTTATCCTTTTTACTTGAAGGCATTTAGGAAAAAGAATATGGGGATGGTGATCTCCACTTCACGTATATACATTATTGAGAAGAAACTATCTACTCATCATCATGGGTACTAGATACCAGATGTGGATCTCACATATGTTCTCATATGCGGGATTTGAAAGGAAGTAAGCCTTTGATAAAAGGTGAGGTGGAACTGTGAGTTGCTAATGGCGTAAGAGTTGCGGCCAGCGCAGTTGGAACCTATAGTATATCTCTTCCCACAGGTCTTGTAATAGAGTTAAATAACTTCTATTATGTACCTTCTATAAATAGAAACATCATTTCTCTATCTTGTATGGACAAAGATGCATCTGAATTCCATATTAAAAATGGTCGATGTTCTATTTTGAAAGATGGGATCTTTTATGGTAGTGCCCCCATGTCTTATGGTCTTTACTTGTTAGATCTAAAGACAAATATTTTTAACATAAATACCAAAAGGCTAAAACTCAACAAATCAAACAATACATACCTTTGGCATTGTCATCTAGGGCGCATAAATGAGAATTGCATATCTAGACTCCATAAAGATGGTTATCTGGACTCTTTTGATTTTGAATCAATAGAGACATGTGAATCTTTTTTGTTGGGCAAGATGTCTAAGACCCCTTTCACTGGTAACAATGAGAGGGCTAGTGATCTATCAAGACTCATACATACTGATGAGTGTGGATCTTTTAGAACAACCTCTAGAGGTGGGTATCAATACTTCATTACCTTCATTGATGACTTCAATAGGTATGGCTATGTTTAGTTAATGAAATATAAGTCAGAAACTCTTGAAAAGTTGAAGGATTTTATGACTTGGTAAAATTATTAAGGCACTTTGTTCTAATCAAGGTGGAGAATACTTAAATAAGGAGTTTGAGAACCTTCTTAGACCGATGGGATTATATCCCAGTAGACTCCACCTAGAACACCTTAGCACAATGGTGTATTAGAAAGAAGGAATCGCACATTACTGGATACGGTGCAATTGATGATGAGTTTAATTGAGCTTCCAACTACCATCTAGGGGTATGCTCTACAAACTATTGCATTTACACTAAACTGAGTACCATCTAAATAGGTTTAAAAGACACCATATGAGATATGGGCTGGGAAGCATCCCAAAATGTCTTTTATGAGGTTTTGGGGGTGTGAAGCTTATGTCAAGAAAATGTTTCTTGAAAAGCTTGGCTCAAGATCTGATAAATATTATTTTTTTGGATATCCTAGAGAAACCATGGGATACTACTTGTATAATCCATCTGACAACAAAGTGTTTGTTTCCAGACATGTTGTATTCCTTGATATGGATTTTATTTCTAAAGGAATCAGTGGGAGGCAAGTGGAACTTGAAGAGGTTTGAGATCAACAAGAAAACATTGAACTGATAGATGAACAATAGGAACCAAGAGAATCACAAAGTGTAGTGGAATCTCAAATTTCTCAAGTAACACAGGAACCTCATAGATCTAATAGGACATGTCTTGAGCCTGAAATATTTGGATATGTTGTAACCTAGGAAGGCAGTGAATGGGTCATAGATGATGATCCAATATTTTATCAAGATGCAATTGAGGGACCAGAGTATGAGAAATGGCTTGAGTCCATGAGATCTAAGATGGAATCCATGTATACCAACAAGGCATGGACCTTGGTGGATCCACCTAAAGGGATAAAAGCCATAGAGTGCAAGTGGGTCTTCAAGAAGAAGACCGACATGGATGGTGAAGTAAAAACATATAAGGGTACAATGGTTGCAAAGTGTTTCAAACAAGTTCAAGGTGTTGACTATGACAAAACCTTCTCTCCAGTGGCCATGGTAAGTCCATCAGGATCATGCTTACCATTGTAGCTTATCATGACTATGAGATTTTGCATATGGATGTTCAAACCGCATTCCTTAATGGGAATATTCTTGAGGATGTGTACATGACACATCCTGAGGGTTTTATAAATGCAAAGGATTCAAATAAAGTTTGTAAGCTACAAAGATCAATCTATGGATTGAAGCAAGCATCTCAGAGATAGAATATTTATTTTGATGAGACAGTCAAAGGGTTTGGCTTCATTCAAAATGAAGATGAACCTTGTGTGTATAATAAGGTTAGTGGGAGCATAGTAACATTCCTCATATTGTATGTAGATGACATATTATTGATGGGGAATGACATCCCAACTTTATAAAAGGTAAAGACATGGATTAGAAATATGTTCTCAATGAAAGACTTGGGAGAAGCATCCTACATCTTGGGGATAAATATCTATAGAGATAGATTCAAAAGGTTTCTTAGACTAAGTCAGAGCACATACATTGCCAAATTGTTGAAGCAGTTTAGCATGGAGAACTCAAATAGAGGAAACCTGCAAGTGTTGCATGGAGTGACCATCTCTAAGAGTCAATGTCCCAGTTCTTGTGAAGAAAGGGAACACATGAGTTTGATTCCATATGCCTCAGCAATTAGATCAATCATGTACGCAATGTTGTGTACCCATCCAGACATCTCATATGCCTTGAGCATGATGAGCAGTATCAGTCAGATCTAGGTGATTCTCACTGGACAGTCGTTAAGAACATCCTCAAGTACTTGATAAGCACCAAGCATCAGTTCTTGGTCTATGATGGAGAGGAAGTGTACGTGGTAAAGGGTTACATCGATGCAAGCTTCCAAACTAATCAAGATGATTACAAATTGCAATAAGGATTCGTGTTTTGCCTATACAATAGAGTTGTAAGATGGAAGAGTTCCAAGTAAGAGGTCATTGTTGAATAGAGGTTGAGTATATTGCTACATCGATTGTAGTAAAGGAGGCTATATGGATCAAGAAGTTCATCATAGAACTTGGGGTCGTTCCAAGCATCAGTGACGTAGTTGAGCTATATTGTGACAATAATGGAGCTCTTTCACAAGCTAAGGAACCCAGATTGCATCAACGCTTAAAGCAGATACAAAGGCAGTTCCATATCATAGGAGAGATTGTACAACAAGCAGATGTAAAGATTTGCAAAGTACCATTTGAGAACAATGTTGTTGGCCCCTTAAAAAAGGCACTTTCATAGTAGAAGCATGATGGTCATGTTAGATCACTTGGAATACAATTTGTGGGTGATTGGCTCTAAGTGTGAGTGGGAGTCTATTGGTATGTATTCCTACAGATCCAATCATGTAATGATTGTAATGGCATAAATGTAAATTATTTGATTATGAATAAAAGGCAAGTTTCCAATATATTATGTTTAACTCAATTATGATATAATTGTGTAACATTATAAATATCTAGAGAATAATATTACTCAATGATGTATGTATTTAAGTATTAGACTTGGGGAAATGAGATCATACGGATGATAAGACTACATATACATATTCTCATTATGTCCCTAATCAGTTGTTATTGTGGAAGGTTGATAGACAACAATGACACAAGATCAGAGTGTGGGTTGCTTGATGACAGAATCTCTTTAGTCATGATATGGCTATATGAAACCAAGCACACTATACATGCTAGAGAACTATGTATCAGACAGACTCACCGTGAGACTAACACATGGAAATCATCATCATGGAAGTCATAGTCATCTCTCACAGTGATGGTGGTGGTTGTAGTTCCTCGACCTGAAATCACTACACTCATCACATGTCATTGGGTATTCTTTGACATAATCAAACACAATCATGAAACATGGGTTGTTATAAAGGTGATGATTGGGTGACTTTGACACATGGGGATAGACTATGAGTGATAGAAATGGTATTTTTCCCTCCTACAGGAGGGTGATGTCCTAGGCCTCTTGATTAGCAAGACTGAGAAATGTATGGCCACATGTAAGTCAATATGTGATATTGAGCTTACATATATCTTAGACAGTCTGCTCTTGGTTCAAGAAACAAGATTGAATAATGAAGAGGGTGACTACTCCATTCCTCGAATTCAATGTAGACATCAGTGACAAAGGAACTATACAAACATTGCAACACCATACACAGATGGTAGGTTGAAGTTGTTCTCCAACTTTCCATTTACTTGGGTAGAATTGATGTGCAACTAGGCACAGCTCAATGCTTGTGGTGTCATAAGTTGTTATGGACACTCACTACCAATGTAATATGGGACCTATAGGGTCACACACAGAGGTCTTGGCCTAGAAGAGGAGTTTAATCTTGAATAATAATTGAATTGATTGCTAAAGTGTTTAGGTATTCAATTCACGCAACAAGTAGCCTAACTGCACTGCCAAATGCCCATGTAATGGGATGAGATGGTCATCTAGAGTGCCAAACAATCGTCTTAAGGTTGAGATGGGCGTTTGGAGTGTTAGACTAATTTGAGTTAAAATTGTCTATGGATTGAACTGACCGGCCCAGCTCGGCTCACCAGACGACTATGTGGGTGAGCGAGTTGGCCATCTCGCATGGGTGAGATGGCCTAGTTCAGCTGATGGAAGGTTCTAGATATTTCCAAGTTTATTTTGATTGCACATTACTTGTGGTGCAAGGAATTAATAAGTAATATTAATTGGAATCAAATTGTCAATTTTGTGTGCAGTTGGGAAAGCACCAGATGATTGTCTGGATGAAGCTAGATGACCATCTGGCATGCTAGATGACCAGTTCAGTTGTCACCGGCTGTGAAAGTTCTATAATTGTTGTGAAATTTTGAGATCTTCTGATCACTTCCACTTCCGCACATACTGGGAACCCTAGACCAAACCCCGCCTATAAATAAAGGGGTGTTGGGGGATTCCCAGAGTACAACATAGACAATTGAGAATTAGTTTCTCTGAAAAACATTGTCCTCTATGGTTGTGATAACCAAGAGAGCCCAAGCAAGTCCTACCCGACTAGGGAGGGACAACATAGGAGAGAACAGCTGAGAAGGCATACTAAAAGATGTTGGGTTTTAGGAGAGACAGAGAAGGCAGCGGAAACAAAAAAAATCTTCTCCCAAACCCAAAACAAAGGAAACACGTCAACATCTATACAATAGGAAGGATGGTTTGTAGAGGCATACCTTGTCCCGAGGCTTGCTCGGTGACGTTACCTCACGGCTTGTGCGATCTTTACCTCCGGTCTTGGACGGTGTCTGTGCAGCTCCTGGTCTCACCGGGACTGTCAGCTCCTGGTCACACCGGGACTGTTCGGATTGTAGTTGTCCTCCGAGCGGCAGAAGTCTCCCACCTCTGAAGTAGTCCACACAGACCACCTAGAACTCTGATCTCCTTATCCCATAAGGAATCGGAAGGAGTCATACCCTCCTGTCGGCGTACTAGTCACCGACACACTCTCCTACCACCAGTCACTTTCTGTAGTTGTCTTTCCCTTATTGTGCCTACCTTTTCGGGTAGCACTTGCTCGGGCTCTCCCTCGGTTACCAAAACCAGAGAGAATGACAACTTTGCAGAGCAACTGGTGCACTGAGTTGTGTTCCTGATAAGCCCCCACAACCCCTATATATATAGGAGGGTCATGGGACAGGGTTCTCTACCCCGATCAATGCGGGATTAATGCAGGAGTAGAAGGGTTCAAGATTTTCCACAAAACAACCAACTGCTCCAGCTAAACTGATCATTTCAACCCTGAAATGGTCGTTTGGTGACCTCAACCAATCGGTTCACACCTGAACTGATCGTTTGGGACACCTGAGCCGATCGGATCACTTTTTAGATGATCGGTTTGTGGTCCTGGTCCAACTCAAATTGACTTCCATATTTGTTTCTGATTAATCAAATATTAATCCTTGTCCAAATCGAATTTGTATAAGTGAAACAAATTGTATTTGCAAAATAGTCTTCTGACTTTCCAAACGATCTCGGTTGGTCAGTTGAGCTGATCGGTTCAACCCTTGAACCGATTGTCTTAGCCTGTCTTGAGTCGATCGGTTCATCCCATGAGCCGATTGGTTCACCAAGCTGAGCTGATCAGTTCATCATATGAGCCGATCAGTTAGATGTGCAAACTGTGCAAAATCAGTCAATTGTAGTTTCAATCAATCTGATACTCTAATCAATCGGTCCAACACCTTGAACACTATGATATTGAGCTATCAATCGATTGAGTGTTTAATTGAACTACTAAAATCCTTTAGTAATCAATCTAAACATCATTTGTGGATAAACTCCTCTTCCAAGTTAAATCCTATGTGTGTGACCTTGCAGGTCCATTTCACGTTGGCAGTGAAAGTCCATAATACTTATGATTTCACAAGTAAAGAGCGGTGCCTAGTCGCACATCAGTACTACCCAAGTGAAACAGAAAGTTGGAGAACAACTTTCAATCCTACAATCCGTGAATGGTGTTACAACGAATGTATAATTCCTTTATCACTGATATCTTGAATGAACTCAAGGCATGGAACAGTCATCATGTCAATGTTCATTCACTTTCTTGATCTCAGAGTAGATTGGAGGAGATATGTATGACATCAATATCACATACTGATTCACACATGCGTGTGCATGCCTATCTCAATCCTACTCATCAAGTGTCCATGGATATCAAACTCCCTCAGGAGGGACAAATCCCATATCTATCACTCACCCCTCAAAAGCCCCATGTGTCAAAGTCACCCAATCATCACCTTTATAACAACCCATGTTTCAGGACTGTGTTTGATGATGTCAAAGTGTACCCAATGACGTGTTGAGTGTAGTGATTTTAGGTCAAAGAATCACATTCACCACCATCACTGTGAGAACTGACTGTGACTACCATGTCATGGTTCTGTGTGTCAAACTCACGGTGGTTCTATCTGGTGAACTTGTTCTCTAACAAGTACCTATGTGTTTGGTTTGATATCTCCATATCATGACTAATGAGATTCTGTCATCAACCAACACCACAATATAGTCTTTTGTGTCATTGTTGTCTATCTACCTTCCACAATGACATCCGACTAGGGACATAATAAGAATGTACAAACTCTTAGCATCTGTATGATCTCATCGTTCAGGTCATGAACCTGAAAGCATACGTCATTGAGTATTGTCATTCTCTAGACATTCAATATGTTCTATCATTATCTCGTATGACTGAACCAGAAAGAATTGGAAGCTTTCCTTTGATCTTTATCAAATCAATCTTAATGTATCCTACCAATCATCCCATGATTGGCTCTCAGGGCATACATACCAACAGACTCCCACTTGCACTGCAAGCCAATCACCCTTGAATCATATTCATAGTGATCTTCAAACATCTCCCACATGTTATTGTGCTCTAGTGCTAATATAGTGAGTTATGGCAACACCTTGTCAAAGTCGGTATTAATTGCATGTCTCTCATCTCTTCGCTATACGTCACATGTATGAGATGGAGTTGTCGTAATATGCGGTCTAGTATTCCTTTGCTAACCTTTAGCCACATTGCATGACCAAGTATTCCTTACTTGTCATCAATGATGGAATATCTATAAGTTCATCTCATGAACTTCCAGATCCATATAGTATCCATTGTTGTTCTCTAACACACGGATACTCGGCATTTCCTTTTAAACAGCTTTATTGGAATGTTTCCAATTATCAACAAACATTCACTTATATATATATATATATATATATATATATATATATCATATATATATACTGTGATTAATTTTCTATCCCTTTCAGAAGTTCGCATCAGTGTAACTCTTTACAGCGAACCCTTCCTTATTTCCATAGAACTAGTACTTCTTAAGTACTTATCAAGTTCTTATGGTATTCCAGTAACTCTTACTGGAACTAGACAGACATGCACTCGTCATGTCCCACATACGAGTTATCAGGATGAGCATATCATATTGTCATGTCTTACATACAATATGATAAATGCATTTTGTTCTTGCTATGTCCATACAAGTAAGATAATGGGATGATTATATACATGATAGATCCATATCTATTCTTAGTGTTCCCATTCTTCATAAGAATTGGACACTTGGACTTGGGATAACAACTCCATGTAACATGGAAAAGTTTTTCTCCCACTGAATTTGTGCATACTGAACCCTTCAGTATAGATTTCCAATGTATGCTCTCTCTATTCAGATCAAGAGGTCTTCGAGAACTATCTCTATAGATCTCTATTCCTATCATATAGGAAACATCTCTATTTTCCCTAATTTCCACTTTGGATTTCCATTCTAGAACATTTCCATTTCACATAAACTTGTGGAATGTGAATACGCTCCCACTAAATCACAGATCCCTCTCTTTATCTTTGACATATTAGTCAAACCCTTTGACTATATCATCAAAGTAAAGATCCAGTTCTGAGTTTCTTGTACTCAATCAATCACATTGATTAGTCCAGTGTAACTTATAGACTTCATTTGCATTAATGGATTCATAAACCTTATAGGTTGTGTCACATACACATCCTTGTTTTTATTCCTCATAGGAATGCGGTTTTAGTATCCATATGCCAAATCTTTTATTCATTAAGTTGCAATCAACAAGCATCATCCTTCTAAAAATGTTATCCATGTGTCTTAACACTTAAGACTCATTCGCACTTATGGATTTCATCGCAATGGGTGCTACCATCAAGGTCATACCTTATGGTTCACATGGAAGTCATTTAGGATGTAATGGTCAAAAACCATAACTCAAAATATGGTTCCTCATATTTATCTTAGGATAGTTGACTCATCACATGACCAACTCATCTCTTAGATAATTTAGGTGTATCTGTCAAGGATATAAGAACTCACAACTCCTTATGATTCTTAATGTCCTTTATTAGTGTGGGGTATTATTTATTTAAGAAGAATTTAGTTATTTGATAATCATCCTCTAACTCCTTAGAGTATGATTCCTTTTGATTCATACATCACCATGCCTTAATCATGAGTTCACTGTGATACGCTATCATAATCACTCACAAGGTTCTCAAACATTTGCAAGTATTTCATTCATTGATCTCATCAAGAATTAACACTTTACCAAATTCGTACTTCATCTATTATATTTTTGAACACTTCAAGATATTCATGTTGGTATTTCTCTAATCACCATTTGAAGTTTTAGCATTTGCTCCAATAGGTATGTAAATACATCACATGCATTATACTTAATAGGATAATCATTCTCCCACTACCTTAATGAAGATTGATTAATCATGTCTAAGAGATTCATGTCTCTTACTGGTTCTCTTACCAAAAGAGTCTAGATTTATCCATCATATGGAAACTAGAAATGAATTTCTCATGATTTATGCTAATTTGATTGTTTGAGTTATCAATAACTTTCAGGTATCATTTTATCTTATGCATACCAAGTACCACAAGATAAATGAGGTATTTCCATAAAGATCATATCTTTGAAATATAAACTTTATTAATTGCTATCATTGTCATAAAATATGCAAAAATAATGTGTTTCTATCCATTGGCAAATAGCAGTTCATAACTCTATTACATGCCTTCAAGGATGAAAATAAACTAAAGTACTCCTATCTATGGCGGCAACACTTGCCCCATTTATTGAATGCTTTACACTTTACATCTTGGTATCATATACCTCAAAAGTGTTATAAGTTTATTTCATGACACCTTCAGGTGGAGACGTTCATTGCCTCCTTCTTCTTTAGTTCTTCCAGATAGAGTGGACAATTCCTTTTCCAATGTCCTAGTTTTTGACAATGGTGGCAATTGCCTCTCTTGGTCACGCCTCCTTTGGCCTTGAGATCTGAAGACGCCTTGGGCTGCTGGCTAGCATCAGAACCCTTCTTAGCTTTGCCCTTGCCCTTGTGCTTGGACTTGCCTTTCTTGCTATTGATCATCATCGCAGACTTAGGCTTGTCCTTCTTCATCTATGTCTCATTTGTCCTCAACATGCCCAACAACTCTGTCAACGGCTTGTCAAAGTTGTTCATGTTGTAGTTCATCACAAACTGACTGTAGGATTCTGGAAATGATTGCGGTATCATGTCAGTAGCCAACTCTTGGCTCAGGGGAAATCCCAGTCTCGTCAGGTTCTCCACATACCCAATCATCTTGAGCGTGTGAGGACCAACTAGATCTCCTTCTGTCATGACACACTTGAACAGCGCCCTAGAGACATCATATCTCTCTTGTCGTGCTTGATCTTCATACATGTTCTTGAGATGCTGAATCATCTCAATGACACCCATGTTCTCATGTTGTCTCTGCAACTTGTGGTTCATGGAGCACAACATCAAGCACTTCGCATCAATGGCATCATCAGAATGCTTCTCATAAGCATCCCTTTCTGCCTTTGGTGCGGTAGGAGCAGGTTCCTCTGGAACTGGAGTATCCAGGACATAGAGCTTTTGCTCTTGAGTGAGAACAATTCTCAATGTCCTAAACCAGTTGTGGAAATTAGTCTCATTCAGCTTGTCCTTTTCAAGGACCGATCGCAATGAAAAGTGATTGTTGTTTGTTGTCATTTGTACTACAAAAGGAAATATATGCAATTTAGTCCAAAACTCAATTTTGACTTAATTGATTGATTTGAAAAGTTGATGATATAATTAGGACTTTAATTAATTATCGCTCCCACTATTTTTGTTCAAATTGATAGCCCTCACCATCAATTCGTAAGATTGTAGGGTACAATCTTCTAGTGGATCAAGATCCTAAAATCCTCTGAGTCATGGACCAGCTAGGGTTGTCACCCACAACTTAGATCTTCTAGGTAGGCAACTTTTGCCACTTGCATCATATGCAACTCTTGAAAGATGTCATGTGCAACTCCTTGCCATGATCACCTCCATGCCTCAAGGTGCTAGATCCTATCTAGGTCACCTTGTTAAGTCTGACCCAAAGCCAACACGATGAATATGCACCCTGCTAGGGCAGACCCACATATCCATCCTTCATGCTTCCACGAGATAGATGGTGCACCACACTAGAGCGTGCCCAAACTTGGCTGATCAAGCTTTTCACATGTGTCACATTTGGAAGGCATCTAAAACTTTAATATTTAATGAGGTATTTGGTTTTATAGGTTCATATACATATCCAATCACCACAATATATAGTATGTATCATATACATGCTATATCCCACAGAAAACATGTGAAATGATAAAAGCGATGATTATGGCCATCCTAATGTGATTCCTTGAGCCAAGAGGAATCACGGTCATCTAGGTCTACATCACATGCAACCTATACAAGATGAAGTGTTGTAGCCGTCTGAGTTGATCAACTCATCACATGAATGACCTGCTCACCCCGGTCAATCGTCTGGGTGCCACCATCCGATCAGTTGGCTCCTCCAACCGATCAGTTCACCTGGTCATCATGCATCTCTTCATGGCCACCACCCGATCATCTCTCTCCTCAAAACGGTCGTCTAGATCGCCAACCGATCGGTTCACTCCTTAAACCTGTCGTTTCAGTCATCGTCAGGTTGTCCGCCATTCTTTGACATAATAGGAAATAAAAGATCTATCCTATTTTACATTTAAATTGGAAAACCCCGAGTTACATTCAGGGGGAGCAAAGGTAGGAAAGAAATCTCAAGTTATCTTGAGTTACATCAAGAATGAGGTAGGGAATTGGTGCGCAGACCGAGATGCAAGCAACTACATACAACCAAGAACACATGTAGGGTTTATTGGCCATAACCACACTATATATCCACCACAAAATGCGTTTAAGGGCGACGTGTATCAAGTGCATTCATATTACATATCATATATGTATATAGGGATTTGTGGATTTAGGATTGGACATGCATAAAACCAATTTTATTTGCATCATATGCAATAAATAAAGGTGATAAACCAAAATCGATCATATCGATAATCCTAAAGTATAGAGCAGTTGACGTGGCTGTGATACAACTGTTGGGTTTTAGGGGAGACAGAGAAGGTAGCGGAAACAAAAAAATTCTTCTCCCAAACCCAGAACTAAGGAAACGCATCAACGTCTATACAATAGGAAGGATGGTTTGTAGAGGCATACCTTATCCCGAGGCTTGCTCGGAGACGTTACCTCGTTGCTTGTGTGGTCTTTACCTCTAGTCTTGGATAGTGTCTGTGCAGCTCCTGGTCTCACCGGGACTGTCAGCTCCTGGTCACACCAGGACTGTCAGGATTGATAGCTATCCTCCGAGCAGAAGAAGTCTCCTGCCTCTGAAGTAGTCCACACAGACCACCTGGAACTCCGATCTCCTTGTCCCACAAGGAATCGGAATGAGTTGCACCCTCTTGTCGGCGTACTAGTCACCGACACACTCTTCTGCCACCAGTCACTTTCTGCAGTTGTCTTTCCCTTGTTGTGCCTCCCTTATCGGGTAGCACTTGCTCGGGCTCTCTCTCAGTTACCAAAACTAGAGAGAACGAAAACTTTGTAGAGCAACTGGTGCACTGAGTTGTGTTCCTGAGAAGCCCCCACTACCCATATATATAGGAGGGTCATCAGACAGGGTTCTCTACCCTGGGCAATGCGGGATTAATGCAGAAGTAGAAGAGTTTGAGATTTTCCACAAAACAACCAACTGCACCAGCTGAACCGATCGTTTCAACCCTGAAACGGTCATTTGGTGTTTGGGACACCTAAGCCAATCGGTTCACTTCTGAGTCGATCGGTTCGTGGTCCTGGTCCAACTCAAATTGATTTCCATATTTGTTTCCGATTAATCAAATATTAATCCTTGTATAAGTGAAACAAATTGTATTTGCAAAATAGTCTTCTGACTTTCCAAACGATCTCGGTTGGTCAGTTGAGCTGATCAGTTCAACCCTTGAACCGGTCACCTCAGCCTGTCTTGAGCCGATCAGCTCATCCCATGAGCCGATCGGTTCGCCAAGCTGAGCCGATCGGTTCATCATATGAGCTGATCGGTTGGAAGTGCAGACTGTGCAAAATCAGTCAATTGTAGTTTCAATCAATCTAATACTCTATAATCAATCGGTCCAACACCTTGAACACTATGATATTGAGCTATCAATTGATTGAGTGTTTAATTGAACTACTAAACTCCTTTAGTAATCAATCTAAACATCATTTGTAGATAAACTCCTCTTCCAAGTTAAATCCTATGTGTGTGACCCTGTAGGTCCATTTCACGTTGGCAGTGAAAGTCCATAACACTTATGATTTCACAAGCAAAGAGTGGTGCCTAGTCGCACATCAGTACTACCCAAGTGAAACAGAAAGTTGGAGAACAACTTTCAATCCTACAATCCGTGAATGGTATTAGAGCGAATGTATAATTCCTTTGTCACTGATATCCCAAATGAACTCAAGGCATGGAACAATCATCCTATCAACGTTCATTCACTTTCTTGATCTCAGAGTATATTGGAGGAGATATGTATGAAATCAATATCACATACTGATTCACACATGCGTGCGCACACCTATCTCAATCCTACTCATAAAGTGTCTATGGATATCAAACTCCCTCAGGAGGGACAAATCCCATATCTATCACTCACCCCTCAAAAGGCCCATGTGTCAAAGCCACCCAATCATCACCTTTATAACAACCCATATTTCAGGACTGCGTTTGATGATGTCAAAGTGTACCCAACGACATGTGTTGAGTGTAGTGATTTCAGGTCAAAGAATCACATTCACCACCATCACTGTGAGAACTGACTGTGACTACCATGTCATGGTTCCATGTGTCAAACTCACGGTGGGTCTGTCCGGTAAACTTGTTCTCTAACAAGTACCTATGTGTTTGGTTTGATATCTCCATATCATGACTAATGAGATTCTGTCATTAACCAACACCACAATCTAGTCTTGTGTGTCATTGATGTCTATCTACCTTCCACAATGACATCCGACTAGGGACATAATAAGAATGTACAAACTCTTAGCATCCGTATGATCTCATCATTCAGGTCATGAACCTGAAAGCATATGTCATTGAGTACTGTCATTTTCTAGACATTCAATCTGTTCTATCATTATCTCATATGACTGAACAAGAAAGAATTGGAAGCTTGCCTTTGATCTTTATCAAATCAATCTTAATGTATCCTACCAATCATCCCATGATTGGCTCTCAGGGCATACATACTAACAAAAGAGGTGATACAAGCCATGTAGCATATTTTCTAGGGTTGAGTGCATTTCACATTGGTTGATTAACGTTGCCATATCTTTATATTACACATTTTTATATGATGAAATGTTATGAAATTTGAGTAATTATATTTGTTGTCATGCTTATCTATTTAACTTGCTTAGTATGTTAGAATTGTTCAATCTACTCAATTTCTTACCAAATACTTCAATTTGCTCAGTCTATTTACTGTTAAATAATCTATTGTAATCAATATCTATTGGAGAGAGTTATATCTCTCGTTGGTACATGGGTCTCACTCATTGGTCACCACATCTTTTTAGGTGGTATCCAGCAACGTGTTCAAGATCGTGTTGTAGAAGAGGAGCATCCTGGTGATCAACAAACATAGAAGGCCTGATAATTGTAGTTGTTAGTAGTAAAATCCTAGTGTCATCCATGTACTCTCAGGTCCGGGTATGGGAAATGTTTATACATGATAAAATAGTATCGACACACATTTTTGGAAATATGCTAGTGATTGTATATATGGCATCTACTTGTAGAATATCTCATTTATATACAAGTTGTGGCTGAGGCCACTAGATATAGATGTGAACACTTGTTATGGTATATGAGTTTATGGAAAAGATGGACCTTTATGCAAATGATTCTGAACATGTTTATAATGTTGAAATTGATTTTAATTACTCTGCTTTTTTGGTTATGTGGTTAATTAGTAGTTTTATGTTTTGAGTAATCTCATTTAACATGATGAGGTGTCACACTCCTCTTCTTCATTATTAGGTGGTTCTATAGCATTTCCATTCCCTGTTTCTTATTTTTCTATTTGTTGGTGTTGTAATAGTTTCTTCTCCTCATTCTATGTATCTCAGGATCCTCAGAGGTCTCCAATGGTAGATATCACTGACCAAACATGAAATGTCATCTACATGTTACACAACCAATAAAAATAATACAAGTTCTAAAAATACACAATTTTAACAAAGTATAAAGAATAGCAATGGTGAAGGTAACTAGAAAATTTCAAAAAGAAACAACAAGTTAGGTTTGAAACACCACTCCCTAGAAACAGTGCCAGAAAGCTCGATGCATCACCGTAATTGGCATAATAAATTACCCTAGTAAACAAACTATATATAAATTATCTAGAAGTGCATGGGATCGAGATGTAGTATAGGAATGTGGCAAATTGAGGTCAAATCCACAGGAAGTGGAGAAGGGACCAGAGTTATATTGTTTCTTTAGGTTTCTAGAGTGAAGAGTTTTTTTTTTATTTAAAGGTTGTTGGTTGAATTAAACTTAGGGTCATGCAAGAAAGGAAAGAAATATTGGAATCTAACTCAACCATAATAATTAAGTCTAACAAACTAAGCTAGGAGAACAAATAACACTACACAAAGAGAAAAGAAGCCAATTACACTAAACTAGATTAGCAAGGGAAGAAAGGGGAATTAGCTACATTAAACTATAAAGCACACTAACAAGGTAAGCAAGACAAAACTAAGAAATGAACTAAAAAGAATCTAACACAAGAAACTAAGAGAAAGAACTAATTGTAGAGTAAGAGATAACTACCATGAACAAGCAATGTAGTAACTAAAAGAGGATAACTAGCTATCGCCATAGTGAATTAGGGTTTCTCAATTGATAAAGGGGAGTTGACCGTTTGGGGGTATATCACTAATCAATTATGAAATTATGTTTTATAATCATGCACGTGTCCAGTAGTAGTGTCATCAAGCCAAACAAGCATAGGGAGATGAGGTAATGATTCCTACAATATGAGATGGCTATGGATGGCATACAGTGAGTATAGGAGAACTACTCCCTATCAGCTCCTATCCAATCTTACAATGCTCAATTCTCTAGGGGATCGATAATTGTTTTCCTATATAACCTTATCCTAGGTTTCTAAACATGAGTCTTCTCATCTACTTGGTGGTATGGAGTAGTATAAGGAATAGAAGGGTGTTTCACCACATATTATTCCCTATACAACCTTCTAGATATTCTCCTTGATAAGAGAGAGAAATGAAGTTCATACTTAGGCAACTAAATCTCACACCTAGACTAGTGGAATAGGGTTATATAGGGGAAGGAGGGAAAACTAGCTAAGTTTCCTCCAAAGAATTAGGAGTTTTCCACTTAAAAAGCCCAAAACCACCTATTCTCTATGCCTTAGGTGATTCTATAGCTCAAACAACCAAAGAAATGGGTAGGAAGATATAACAAGCATAGGAGTCACTAATAGCAATATATGACATTTTACATGAAAATTCTCCAATTACATGATAACATAGTAACACCCCCCCCCCCCGCAAAAATAGCCCACTAAAAAAATCTTAGTTGCTCATAGTACAAGAATGAATAAAAGAGAAAAAGAAGAGAAAATCTCTATTGTATCTGATGAAGACTTATCCTTATTCACATCCACCAATCCTTTACTCCTCTAAAGGTGGGAAGCATGAAATTTTGGATGGAAATGGTTTAACCAATGGCAAAGGAACAAAGGTGCCAGCAAAGACTATGGCCCCCGTAAATTTTTAGAACTTCGATTAGATATATGCATTTCTCTGACTTCAACTTGTTTCTTGAATTATTGTTGTCCCCCACCGTACAAATTGTTAGTTGCCTTTTGAATCCACACTTGTGTGATACATGACATTCGTCTATGTCAATTTTTTAATATTTCAAATACATGATAGCTTTTGGGAACTCATGCTTCATGTTTAGCTACTCTTCCCACTTTGTAGAATCTAGATTTAAAAAATGCAATCTAAATCCTTTTTAATTTATCTCCATTTACTGTTATATACCAACAGGACATATTTTTCATTTCCTTCTAACATCTATAAAAGTAAATAACAAAAGCATTATGTGCATGTTGAAAGGACCACATCAGAAGTTTTATCTTGTCTCCCACATTTCCATCACCTCCATGTGTTGTGTATGCACCACACAAGGTGGTGTGATGAAAGCTTACCCATAGAGTCTACTTCCCAACATGTGAAATAATTACTTCTTATTTTCTTTAGGGTGTTTGAGAACAATATCATCATGGATATATATATAGGGTGTTCATTCATTGCCCGCGCGGGTAGCATGGATTTTCACTACCCTGCAGCCAAAAAAGTAACTCTCCTAGCTAAGAAAGTAACTCTTCTATAAAAAAAAGTAACTATGGCGTCAAAAAAGTAACTCTGCTGGCCAAAAAAGTAACTCTGTACAAAATATACGGCAGATATATATAAGGACGGGTTTTTTTATTTTGGAGGGGCAAATGATATTATTTTTGGCTCAAACTTTTTGGAGAGCTAGACAAAATAGTCCTCTACAATTTTGAAAAAAAGTGATCGGAAGGGTGGGCGGGTAGCTACCCGCGTGGGCAATAAAGATGGGCCCATATATATATATATATATATATATATATATATATATATATATATATATATATATATATATATATATATATATATATATACATATGGGCTCATCTTTAATACCAGCGTGGGTAGCTACCTGCCCCCTATTTTGGTTACTTTTTTTCAAGTTTCTTACTTTCAACATGTACAGGGTTATTTTACCTTACAAACTGTTATTTTTCATGCATAGATAGTTCCATTTGCAACAACAGATTTCAAAATACAATTGCATATATATTTCATGTGTATTCTATCCGATTTTACTTTTTTATTCATATACTTACTTTGTTATCAATATAGTTACTTTTTTGTCATTTCAGTTACTTTGTTTGCCATATGGTTACATTTGGGACTGACGGGTAGTGAAAATCCATGCTACCCACGTGGGTATTCAATGAACGCCATATATATATATATATATATATATATATATATATATATATATATATATATATATATATATATATATATATATATATATATATATATATATATATATATATATATATATATATATATATATATATATATATATATATATGTGTGTGTGTGTGTGTGTGTGTGTGTGTGTGTGTGTGTGTGTGTGTGTGTGTGTGTGTGTGGCATCCATCTTACAAAAACAGGATTAACTAATGCGGAGGCGAATTGTTAGCAGCGGATTACTGAAAATCACTAAAAATTAAAACCATTCTCAAAGAGATCCATACTCAGGAAAACTCTTTAAACAAAAACCACAGTATTATATTTACATACTGGTCCACATTGTACATTTCATGTACCATCTCCCCTCGAGGAATATATATACATCACTACTTTGCTAAACAGCACAAGTAACAAAAATCTCGAGCATCCAAATCTCAGATCGGTTATAAAAACACTATCTAATGACCCCTAGGACCTGAGAGTACACAGATGATACATAGGACTCTATTGACATATGTACAAAGCCTGATAGCCAGTATTTCCACCTGTAGGATTACTGCTATCCTTGTTGTTGTTGTTGCTGCTCTTCCCCTGCTATAGAGTTTCTTCCCCTCTGTCTGCATCTACCTAAAAACATTGGATCCCATGGGGGTGAGACAATTATACAATTGCCCCAACGAGAGATATAACTCTCCGCCAAAACATTATTATTGCAGTTTAATAGAAATAAACTGAGCAGTGGGATAATATACTTTAATGGCAGATAAATCAATATCTATGCAGATTAGAGCAACAATCCTATTCAAGTATTTCAACTATAACTTGATAAGGCAGCATGTCTTTTATTCAATAAGGAATTAAAGAACATAAGTAACACGTATGTATTACTGACATGCTAAGCAAGATAACATCAACCAGTGGTTCTCATTTTTCAATCTTATGCAAATACACTACACATCTGATTACATTTTTCAGACATACTTAAGCTCTGAGGAGATGAGGTGTATCGTTCATACTCCAACCGACCATTGCAAAATCGAAATCGGTACCATACAAAGTCAGTGGAAGAGCCGGCTTCCATGACTTCCCACATCTCGGTCAGTGTGAGATAACATGCAGGACATCTCGTGTCTCTGCTACATAGCTTGCCAGGGTATAGTGGCATCTTCGCTATAGAGCTACAGCGGCGGCTGCACTCTCTTCGCAATCGAGAGATTTCATATTTACCTCCATCGATCTGGCATTAATAACATCGGGAGATTTATGATACATCCATCCCGGAACATATCATGAAGGATTTATAGGTTTAATGTTTACCTTCCATCAATTCCCCCATTTGGGACGTAAGGATATTTTTGCCCATTGACCCCCGCATATTCAAAATATGTGAACTCCAGGAGATCTCGTAAGAAAACCTGTTTCACCACCACCAACTACTGACGATGATGGATCTATGATCAAAGCACTACATGAATAGCTTTCACTTGATTAATTAAGTACATTATCATATTCTTTTAGCATCAGTCAAGTTTTCAAACATAACTTATTAGGACAAATGCTATAAAGAAACATGTACTATTTTCATCAGTTACTTCTCAGTATTTAAAAGACATTGGGATCTTAGTCCCTTATTTCAAACTCAATGTCATAAACATATGAATCTGGGTATTCAAACCCCTAGCTCATCACTGAGCACTGTTACCACTTTTTCAGGTAATCATCACCTTCAGGTCATCTGACCAAGGTACTCAAGACACTTGCTACACAAGCATCTCATCTGGAACTTAAGGCCCATTAACTCTCTTGTTACCTTTTACTAAGCAACAAGGCATATTATGGCACACAAGTCCCAATAAATAATTTCAATAATTAAAGCATCATAGCTCATACCTGGCTATGTTCCACATCTCAGGATACCTGCATGGTTATCACACATGATAACAGATATATCAATCATATTTCAATTCCATGCTATCCCAGAGTAACACCACTATTCCCTTACCAGGGTTAGGGTTTCCCATTTAATCTAAATCAGGGTTATTCATCCCCTTTGTATAATTAGGACCAATGATTCATCACTTCATTGTCCAAGATTAGGGTTTCACATTTAATCTAAATCAGGGTTATTCATCCCCTTTGTATAATTAGGACCAATGATTCATCACTTCATTGTCCAAGATTAGGGTTTCACACTATATAGTATAATCCAGAATTAGGGTTTACTATTCACATCACATCACCCTATATTAGGGTTTGTATTCCATAACCCACAATTAGGGTTTTACATCAAAGTACCCTGAATTAGGGTTACTCATGTCATTACTCTGAATTCATATCACATTATCCTCCTAGATTAGGGTTTCACTCAGAATTGCCCTAAATTAGGATTTGAGTTCATCAATTAACTTAATTAGGGTTTTATGATCTCTTCCTCAAGGATCATACCCTAATTGTATACCTCACTCAATTTATGAATGTGCTAAGCTTGATTGCTACAAGATTATTTTTCATGTATGAATCTCTCTCTCTCATCCTCTTCTAGGATGTCCAGAAGATTTGATCAATTGAACCTTCAATTACATGAGGTATCCAATTGAATTGACCAATTAAATCTTCAATTACATTAGATATTCAAATGGATTAACCATGTTGAACCTCAAACGGTTTTGGTTACTTCGACCCTAAACGGTCTTGGTCTTTCAAGATTCAAACGGTTTGAAACCGTTTGGGCACATTGCCCTTGAAACCGTTTGGGCACATTGCCCTTGAAACCGTTTGGGCACATTGCCCTTGAAACTGTTTGGGCACATCGCCCTTGAAACCGTTTAAGCAAGAAAGTATTGAAATTGGATGAGCTTGGGTTTCCAAATGGTTTGAGACCGTTTGGTCCAAACCCTCTCAAAACTGGATGGACCAAAAAGGTCTATCAATACTTAACCAATTCAAGGTTTCCAACAATGAACTGCCTATCCATTGATTCCTTGATTCATTCATCAATTGAACCACTAAATCATCTTTCACTTGAACCATCAATTAGGGTTTTGAACCCAATTAAACTAGGGTTTATAATCAAGAAGCCATCAATTAGGGTTTTGAATTCGAGGAACCATCAATGGTTAACATTGTGGAACTAACCCAATTGAAATCAATGAATTACCATCAAATTGTGATATGACCTGACCTAAAATAGTCTTGAGGTCATTTGGATGACCTCCAAACGGTCTTGAGGTTGTTTGGATAACCTCCAAACGGTCTTGAGACCGTTTGCCTCATCATTTCCATAAAATTTGTGAAATCCAATTAGGGTTTAGATCATTGGATTGATCATCAAATTAACTATTGATTGCCCTTCGATTTGATATCTCTAACTCTTCAATTACTCAACCATACTCCACCCTAGACCTCCAAACGGTCTTGAGACCGTTTGGGTTAATCAACCCAAAACATTAAGTCAACCAAATGCAAATCAGCACTTAACCCGATTAGGGTTTCTAATTGGAGGATTGTCCATATATTGATTTAATCAGTTGCATCCATTATATCATAATCCAACATTTGCTAGGGTCCTAACCTCAAACGGTCAACCCATCCAAACAATCAACTCCTCTAAATGGTTTGGGGTCCAAACCTCCAAACAGTTTGCAAATCGTTTGGACCAAAGTCCATGAAACCGTTTGCAATACAAACTTGTTGGAAAGTATACCTAAGATGATGTTATCATCATCAAGCCTTAGTCCATTGAAAACTACTGCCATTATCATGGTAATTGCATCAACTAATCAAAGGAATTGAAAGAAGAGCAATTTGAACATAATTGATTGAGAAATTGAATTCAATAACAATGAATAGGGGTTCAAGTTATATAACCCGCCTCCAATTGAGATTCAAAGCTTGGAGCTTCACGTCAACAATGGTGGAAGGAGCTTTTTCTCACCACAAGGTTCGTTCCTCAAGCTTTTTAGTGAAAAGGAATGGTTAGAATTGAAGATGGGATCGAAATAAGAAGGAATCATGCATTGATTTGTTATTTCCACCATGAAATCAAGATGAACGAAGGTCAAGAAGCTTACCAACAGGGTGGGAGTCGTCCTTCTGCTTTCCCTAGCTTCCTTGGTCGTTTTTGCAAGCAAAGAGAAGAAGTGGATTCGAAAAAGTCCTTGGTTTGAGTTGTAAGGGGTGTTTTATAAGAAAATCAATGAGAGAGAAAATGCCTCATGCAACTCCTTAAATTCTGAAATTGTTGCCACCTCTTCCCCCTTGGTTCCTTGCATGCAAAGACATCTTTATCTCCACTGAACTCCCTTCCATTATCCATGAATTAAGGGAAAATAAATTAAGCACCTTAACCTTTATAATAGTAATTATCCATAAGTGAGTGGATAATTCTTTTTAGTTTCTTATTGTGAGTGGGTTCTCCACTCACGTAGATCTTTCCTTTGCCTTTTCAAGGCACAAGGACGTCCATTCATGTGGATTTCAACCAACACAATTTTGGTTAAAGAGCAATCTATTTAATATAATTATTTTTGCATTATTTCAATTATGCTTAAATCTTGATTATTTTAATATCAAGATTCTCTCTCCTTCAAAGTAGCTCAAATGAGATGCCCCTCTCATTTTCTTGCCTCTACAAGATGTCAAGAATATTAAGGACCGTATTGAAGTGGTAAATTGCATATTAAACCCTGGGTTTTGGGTAAATTGCACATTATACCAAAACTAGGTTTTAATGCACAAACATTGCTTTATGAGCTCTTTCTTGGTACTCAGGCTTTCACTAGCCATTCATCTACATCATCTTCATTATCATGATGCTTCAACACATGAGGAACATATTATCATGTAACATTTGCAATTTAACCCCTTAACTTGGGTAATTTGCACTTTAGTCCAAACAAGTAAAACATTACTTTCAACATTATTCAAAATGGACTAAAATTGAAATATAAGTTCATCTTGAGCCTTAATTACTTTTCAAAAGATATTATTAAGCATATAATTATCTTTCTTAAACAAAACACCTAGGGTTAAAGCATAACACAGGTCAGGGATGTTACTATATATATATATATATATATATATATATATATATATATATATATATATATATATATATATATATATATATATATATAGAGAGAGAGAGAGAGAGAGAGAGAGAGAGAGAGAGAGTCAGGCTAGAATACACTCGAGTGTACAGATTACGCCGTACACCCCAATGGTTTTTGCCTATCTAGACCATGTTTTTCCAAAATCTAATCCATTGATCTTCATGGTTACAATAATAATAGGCCACATCCAAAATTTGAACTCATTTGGATGAGTGTAAGTCACTCATCCAAGGACAACAAAATCAACGCACAAAACTAATTTGAAATACATGATTTTTGCCTCCTTTGGATGCACGACCTATAAGTGTCCAAATGAGCTAAAATTTATTATATAGTATGTTCTTATGATAATAAAGAAGATCAACGGTTTATATTTTTCAAAAATTTACTACATCTTCAAAAATGACTGAGGTGTACGGTGCCTCCGGTACACTCGAGTGTACACTAGCTTGACTATATATATATATATATATATATATATATATATATATATATATATATATATATATATATATATATATATAGTCGGTACATCTTTACACCAATGATACTACATCTTAATAACCATAACAGTTTGATATCCCCTCCAACCAGTAAAATTTGTAAAAGGAGAACTAGATTCATATACAATTAAATCCAAGACCAAAAGAAAAAATGATGTACTCCCCCTTATTGTTTGGAATTATATATTAATAGGGTCTTCACATTTGGATTTTGATACATAGTAACTTTTAAGATATAAATTCATTTTGCCACTCAAGTTTGTGTACAATTTCATTTTCCAATTTCAACATTGATGGAGCTGAGATTTTTTCTCATCGCTAAAAGGTAAACATTTGCTACAGAATCATTTCAGTCACTATTTTTCTAGAATTAGTTAGGTATCTTATCTACCCAACAAAACACATGTGAATCTATATTGTGTTATTTTTGAAGTTTGTTGCATCCATGTGAATATACTTCCAAAAGGTATAAGCATATGTGAAAAATCACTTTCATGTTACATAAGACTCATGTAGTTATTCATCACCTCACATATGTAAAACTCATATTTTAGTGAAGGCAACTAGTTTGCATCTCGGTATTTTGCCACCCCAGAATCAGACTGATGGCTCTGTCCCTTGTAAAAATCCTAGAAAGCTAGGGTTGTTGGTGATGGGAAGTGAGCTGGCATGTGATAGTATGTAGAATGACAACCAAGGGGCAGTAAATGAGTTGTGGTATTGTTAACCATAGAACCTTATCTACCACTAATGTATATATAGTGGTCTAAGAAGTCTAGAATTAAGTGTGTGTATTTTGGTAAAAGTAGTGTTGGACAGCACCAGGATTAGGTGGGTAGCACAGTCGTTCGGGGTAATAGAACGATTATAGTGAGTGTATGGAAAATGTTCATGATATATGATAATGGTTGTGGTGGATGTGAAAAAGTATCAAGGAAAAGGTGAGGAAATAGTTTAGGTAGAAATACTATGGTGGGTATCATAGGCATGGTGGTATGAAGGTAGCATGACCATGGTGAGTACCAAGACCATAGAGAGGAGGTGGGAGGGATCTCGGGGTGGCCATAATGGTCACGGCCTTGGCTGGATGGCATGAATGTGGTGAGTGAAGTGGTTGTAATGGCTTTCACTCACCACAGTCATTCTAGTGAGCACAATTGTGTTGTTGGGTGCCCTTTGTCCTTTCATTTTCTATGATTTTAGCTTAAGTACCATGGCCTTAGTTGAACACCGATCCGTTTTGAAGGTTTTCATGGGCACTTGAATTTTGGAATTGATCATCCTTGGACCTTTTTTCTTAATTTAAATATTTGATCACTTGGGCTAGATTGAAATGATCTTGGCATCACTTTGAGATTTTGCAAGCTTGAGGAAGTCCTAGTATCAACCTCCATCTCTCCCTTCCATTGATTAGTGGTCAAAGTACCTACAAAACATGCAAGAAAATCTCATAATTGCATTTGACATAAAAGACAATTTGATGGAAAATAGCATGCATTATTAACATCCTGATGTGAATAATGGGCAAAAAGACACAAGATGGAGATTCAATTAAGAGCTCCATCAGCTTATTCCTCATTTGGTATTATCTTATGAAACTAAGCATGTTCGCTTCTAAATTATGGAAATAGGATTGCATGGATAAGAATGGTAGGTGTTTATTATGTTATTAGATTGAAATATTTTTTGTCATACATGAGAAACTAAGAATGACACACCAAGCATTTTTACATTTTTCTAGAGGAGGGAGTTACACTGAGGCTTTTTGGGGTATTTTTTTATTGGTAAAATGTTTGTATTCTCTATCTTGCTAATTCTTGGTGTAGTTTTACCTACCGCTTGTTTATACCATATTTAGGATATTATTTACTAAATATTTATTTTTTTCATATACAATACTTTTAGCTTAACAAATAGAAAATAACATATTACTACTATTCCATGATTATTCTGAAACAGATAGTTATCTTTGTCCACAACCATGGAGTGTCTTAATACCCGGTATTGGGTTTTCCATCATTGGAATTCCTTAGATGTGTTATGTAAGCAAATTCTTATTCTAGTATGTGAAAATATATAAAGTGATGCTAGTTTATATTCTCTTATGAACAAATGTTGTGATAGAAAAAAAATGTGTTGCAATGTGGACAATACTTTGTTTCAACATCATTAAAGCAACACCTGTGTTATTATCATGTAAATCTAGATTATAATTGTGGCATGTTTTTCTTCACCTAGTCTCTAGTGTCATCATATTCATTAGGTTTTTTATCACCCAACATCTCCACCCACTAGGTTGGGTTTGTTTTTTTAGGACAAGTAGTAGGGGATGCTCAAATTAAGATAGGTCATGAAACCAAGGCATGGTGACACATGAACAAAACTATCTTAAATGCTCTTATTTTTATTAATCATAAGCTTGGAAGGGTTTTCTAAGATGGTTTCAATTGAATTATTAGTAAGTCAAGCTTTGGGATATTTTATTTAAACTTTTTCACCAAACTCGTTTCATTTAAATGGTTTTTTCATGGTCAAATAGTATGATATGGTGTGATTGATAGATACAAATCTTGATATCGCATTCATTTTGACTACTTTCAACATCCATAGTAATTATTTTCTTATATCTTTGTGATTATTATAGAATATTTGTCCCTTATCTATGGTCAAGAAAGTAGCAATTGTATAATGCATCTCCATTTGTTTTATTCTCTATGTATTAGTGACTCATGTTGTGGCCTATCGTTGTCTCTAATGAACCTCATTTTGTTAGTTAAAGATCAAAACCCATATGATGTATGGGCCAACAGCCCAAGGCTCTAGTAGAAATTTGAGAATGATGTCCGGACTCAAAAATTTACATAGGCATCAAATGTGTGCTTTCTCCTCACTCATGCACATCCCAAGAATACTTTTTGACATGTCATCCATCCTAATACTACTCAGGGTTGAGTGACTTGTCTACAAAGTATATATTGATGTGTACATGCAAAGGATGTGAACCTTTTTTATGTATGTAGTCCAAATATTACTTTTAAGATGACTTTATAACATAAATCTTGAGATGTTACAATCCACTCCCTAAATGTATTTGTGTTCTTGTCATGACTCAACTATATGGCCTCATAAACTCTTCCTTATTTCAATATGACCTGAAATGGACCATGAAAACTAGCTCCCATTCACGTCTATCAGTGCAAGGGTGGGCTCATCTCCCCTAGTGGATATCCATTTCCTCATGCTTGTCCAACATGATGCAAGAGTAGGTGTCACATTCCAATGTCACATGCACCTATTTGATAAAAACTATCTATGATACAAATTGTGACACCGGAGCCCACAAACTAAGACTCTACTAGAGTATTAGGAATGATAGTTGCCCCACAGACCAACCCAGGCATTCAACCGTGAGTTTTTTCCTTACTTACTCACATCTTGGGATGACTTACCAACATGTCACCATGCTAGTACTACTCCATGTTAATCATACATACTACATAGTATTTATTGATTGTCCTACCTAAAAAGTAGGTTCCCTCAGTTGATATGGATAGTCCAATCATACCTTTTAAGACATTTTGCATAAAGCTTCAAATCATGGGATGTTATAACCTTAAACACTATTTAGATTTGTGATGTATTTTTACATTATGATGGATTTCTTGAATAATATTATGGTTGAGATGGCATCCACAACACTTAAATTAAGGTTGAAACCAAATCTTGATCGATTAAAAAAAAACTTCCCTTGACTTTTAGTGTGCCCAAGTAAGTATGACCTATATTTAATGTCATCCATCATGATCATTGTCTCTTTAACACAAGTATGGTCAAGTTCACCTAGAGTGACCATACTTGTGCCTTAGCTTACGCATCAAGAATTAACAAACTTGACAAAATCCAACATTTCATTGAGGTCTTAGTGAACTAACAAAAGGTGTGATCAACCTTGTGGAGGTGGTTTAGAAAAATCCACATTTTAGACCATTGTCATGAATAAGGTGATAACACTAATATCATAATACCACATGCTTTCTAAAAAGGATCACAAACATGCACATCATCCACAAAATAAATATTTCTAACTAGATCAAAAACAACCATGAAATAATGATAATAGATGTGGTGAAAATGATCAATATATTAGATTTTGTAGACTATTCAACCATGACATGCGTCACTTGGCCATGATTGTGCCCAAAATAAAGAATTCTTTTGGTTTCTATTTCACAAGAGTAGTCCTAAGAATTTTTTAATTATTGTGATAATATTGAACCATGGTTGTATTGGTCGTGAATGTAATTATAAACAGGGTGTATATGACACTCCCTATATAATCCATGGGGTTGTATATTAATAAACATAGATTCGAATGGATTCTGACTAATTTATTTATCATTCATGTATTTATTAAAAAAGATATGTTATATTCAAATGTCAAATGAATACTATTGATTTGTATTTGTAAAGAAAGTCAAACAAAAAAACTCATTCATGCCAGTGTAGCTATCACACCCTTATGTCTCAAATCAATGGTTTGGAACATTATATATGATTAGATTTGTACATGCTATATGGATAGATAAAAGTTTTAAAATTATTTCAAATTTCATATCTCCATAAGTTCAATAACAGTATTTATGTTTAGATAGTGAATTTATTGATGTAAAACAAAAAAAACTACAGTTCTATTGAGGCATTGTTGAGATCAATTTGAGGCATTGTTGAGATCAATTCATCCTAGTTTGATTATATGGATTTTATGTGTGTGTGTTGAGTGTGTGGGGAGTATGTGATATGTATATGCTAATGTTGACTATCAGATACATGCATACTTAAGTTTAAGTTTGTTATTTAGTTTAAGTTCAAGCTTTTAATGTAGGATTGAATATCTAGGGTCTGAATAGGTAATCCTAGCTCAAATTTTTGTGTTATGGTATCCAAGGGTACTTAAGAAACTAGCCTAATATTGGTAGTCTAATAACAATAATCTATACTTTAGAAACCCATAAACCCAAGTAAAATGTTACATTTATCTATACTAAAATTTATATTTGTATTAATTTTCTAGATTAAAAACCAGGTAGGTAATTCAATTTTGATGAATCCTGGATAAGTCTAAAGATAATGTATCACGGATATTAAATTTCTAAATTGGTTATTATTGTAAAGTTTGGGTGATAAAGCCATCGGATGGACTCCTAAACCTGAGAAAAATATATCTACTTTTCTTGTTCACATTAATCTCAACGTAGGGTACCAATACACCTGATATCTAAGTATTCAGATCAACTAGGATCACCATCTTCAATCTCAAATTTAGAGTTCAAGAACTAAATTAGTACTTTTTCCCCTAAATTTCTCATGAATCTCTCCCCAGTGGAAATCATATCATTGGGGACTCATTATATATAAATTAGCATGGATTCAAACTTGTAGTCAAGCCACAATAACATAGAATGTGAATTGTTGTTTCAAATATATTGGGTCAGTTTTTCCATATTGATGGTGACGTGAAAGACACTATGGTACCTATTCCATATATAGTCCAATATTGAACAAAATCAATTCTCTTACAAGACAAAAGATTTCCACTACCAAATGAGGGTAACAACTTCAAAGTGATACTAACATGAAAGGAGATAAAGGTTTTTTATTTCACTTTCTCTTAAGAAAGTACTTAGGAGCTACACAAAATGATGCTAAATGAGAGGTAATCAATATGGAGATGAAAACACTTAGCAATTGAAGAAATCATGAGTAAGGAGTGGTGAAGTAGTGTCGTGCTTGTGGACGGCATTCAAAAAGGTCCACCTACATCATATAGAGGGAAATATTACTCAATTGGTAGGTGAAAAAACAAAATTTTAGGTCATAATAGTGTACTTTCCAAGGAACCTCAATATTAATCAACTTTAGAATGAACTTCCCTAGGCAAAAACCAAGTTGGTCAAGAACTTAAAGGTGTCTCTTAAAATGAGTATGTATCATTGTTTTTTATATCTGTAATAGCTCGTGGTTTCACTAGAGTTTCTAAAATATTCATGATCTATTTAAGCTTTTATTTAAATATCTTTCTATTTGATTCAAAGATTGAATTCTATCTTCACTTGATCACATAAAAATCGTTCAATAATAGAAGATTGATGTGTATTTCCCTATCATTAGGAATTGTGCTCAAGGTAAATGATAGAAATGTTATCCTTTTTAACTACAAGTGGGTTAAATAAGGTTATTTTCCTTCATATCCATTCCAACTTCATCTTTCTTTGCATCTTTTTCCTAGATGGTGAAAACTACAATGTGAATCCAAACATTTACATGTATACTAGCCAGACTCGTGCATTCAGTTTTTAACAATAGTTTACTTATCAAACTCATTTAGATCAACTAGTCATTGATGACAATTTTGGTTATGTTGTGCCACAAATAGCATAAATGAAGACCTCCTCATAAACCTATGTGGAATGACTCCCAAGAAAGATAAGGGATGGTTTGGTTTCATGACCTGGCGTGTATTGCGACCCCTATGCCAAAGCTAAAATTAGGATTGTGAGAAAGCACAACAGTAAAGAACAGCCTCCATTGGCAGTCAAGTACTGATGGATTTTAAACTATATTTTAGTTTTCGTACCATATGTATTGTCTCCATGCAAAGATAAATAAAGACTGTCCGAACACTTTTCCTCTCGTGTATTTAGTTATGAGGAAGCACGTTCACTCATGAGTTTAGAAGTATGGGGACCATTCCATTTAACAAGGAACTTATAAAACTACAAAGAGCTCAATTCATCTCCATGCAAGGCAAGTAGAAGCCAAACAAATTCTTATCCTTGCATGATGTAAAAGGTAGGAGAAACAAAAGGCCCCTCTTTGAATAATCTTTCGGGCTTGTTCGGTAGGAAATGGTTTAATTTCATAGAAAATGCAAAGTTGTGCTTTTAGTTTTAGTTTTGCATTATGTTTGATTAGATGTATCACTGCGTACTTGAATGATGTTGAACTCCAACTTTGTAGTTAAGGCTTAAATCAATTCACTGTGCCTAATACAGGCATCAGATGCAATTGCAAAACGCCCTAGCTATCCACATTCGCCACAAAAGATTCTGCGAGACAGCATCCTCTTTGTATAGGGAAACTTTCAATCACTAAAAGACAGTAGAGCTATAGAGCTTACGTTGTATATGCCACAATGAGGAGAGAGATAGATAAGAGAGAAATAATTGCTTGTAACGTTTAATCCGTAGAGAATTTTTTGTCAAAATAAGAAATATGAGATTGATTACAAAAATATTTTTCAACAAGATAAATGTTGACATATTCTGAAGAAAAAAAAATAATATAAGAAGCGTAAAAATAGAAGAGGTAAGTATAAACAAGTACAGTATCCTAAAACAAAGGGTATTGTAACTCAAAACATAAGTACTCTCAGTGTTTTTGGGTACATTTACATGCTTTAGGTACATTATTCCCATTTTTAGTATATTAATATTAGTATTATACCGGTAATGTATCTCAAAATGAGAATAATGTACCCCCAAAGCATTTCTATTGTATTCAAGATAGAGAAGTAAGAAGGATATATAGTACCCAAATTTTGAAATAAATCACTCATGTTTTGAGGGTACAGTACAATTTGATGTATCGTACCATAGAATATTGACATTGTATCCTAAAACATGGGGTATTGTACCCCAAAACACAAGTACTATATTTCTCGCATATTATGTTTTCTCCAAAAATATGTCAAATACTAATCTTGTTGGAAAAGATTTTTTGTCAAATAATCTAAAAAAATATATTTTATCAAAAAAAATATTATGACTAAAAATTATGTGAATAACAACTTTCTCTCTTCTTTTTTCCTACTTTCCTTTACTGACAAGAATTTTCCCTTAAAGGATACAAGTCAGTGTCCAAAATTACATGCACCGTGCAATAAAAATGGAAACTGTTTGAAAAGAATCATTTAGCTTGATGTGCATTACACATAGAGAAAAGTCATCTCACGCCACCGTACCAAAGTTGCCCTTATTTTGCCAAAACACGTTTTTGATACTATAATGACTGTTTTAACCACGACCGAGGCAAACACTACATTTTTCACGCTCGATTTTCATGAAGCTACCACAAGATAAGACAAATTTGATCCTGGAGTACCCTAGACATCGGACAATAAAATATTACATCCATTATATACAAAAGACGGGAACGCCACAATGGTAAAAGTTTCATTCTGGGATACCTTAGACATCAGACTATACATCATTATATCCATTATATACAAAGTACGGTAATGTCATCATGGTAAAAGTTGAACATAACCTGTGATTACTGCCACTGCCAATATTACAAGTGGTGGAAGAATAACAAATGCACCAATTGTGGCGAAGAAAACAGAGTCATTTCTCTGGGATACCTCATTTAAATAGCTTTGTCTCTTGATGTTCCTTTTCTGAGAAATTGTCAACGAGTTCATGCTTGCTTTTAGCTTCTTGCCCAAGGGAAGAGTGAAGTCACCATATCTGTTCTCAACTATTTCAGCGAGTTGCTCACGAATTGTTTTTCTAGGTGGGCTTGTATCAGTCTCATATCCTAATATCCGAATATGTAATCATGGTTACATACATATGCAGAAATTAGTATAGTGTTTTGCAATGACTAATAGATAAAATGAGAAACATTTGGATATTTTCTTATTGATATTAATGGTAACTCTAATTAAAAGGTAAAGATTTGATATATATCAGATTGTATAAGAAGCAAGCTGAAAAGGTAAATTCCTTGAAAGCCCGGATTGTTTGTTTGTCTTATTAACCATTCATATAACCTTCTCTTCGTGGTTGCTACTATCAACTAAAGATGTCTATAAACCAAAATCATCAACTTTTACTAGACTCATTACAGTTTTAAGATAACCGCCATTTACATATGTTAACAAGTAACATGAATGGTAAAAAATAATCCTATACTACAGGAAAGTGTCAATACAGTTCACGTGGCAGAAGACGAGTGCTGAATATACCAACCAGAAGTTTTGCTGGATGCAAGCTGCTCCAAGAGATCCAACTGGGTGCGTGCAGAAGACCCTTGGTACAAGAAACCAAGTGCAGGGTTAGTAACGTACTTGACTAAGTAACATATCAGGCAAATGGAATAAATGTGTATTTATAACCAATTCATTTTTATTGTGTTTCTACTTTCTAGAGATTTTATAATGAAGGATCATCTCACTGACGATAAGCATAGTTATAAATCCCTAAAGATACTAATATTACATCAGCCTTGAAGATCATATGAAAAGAACATAAACACATAAGTGGACCTAGCAACTGGTTTGAACGAGGAAGGGTTTTTTAAAGGTAAAAAAGGAAATTTGAAAGGGAAAAGAAAAAGGACAAGGAGAAGGTTTATTGTATATGACAGGCATAGTTTTTGACGTGTCGGATAAGCAGGAGAAGCTGTTTTGATACGCTACTCTTCCAGTCTTGTCAAACTTGTAGACATATTTGTCCATTTATCAGTTTCCTACTTCGTTTCTATATAGATGACTGTTTCCATGATTCTTAATCATAGGAGAACAAGTTAGAAAGATTTTCCTAGCATATGAAGGAGTAATCTGGACTTAGGTCTAGTTAAAGATCAATTAGATTTTTAGTTAATTAAGGGTCTGACTGGATTGGTGTAACTACAGTTTTCATGGAACTCGTTTTCCCAAAATGAAAATTGAGTTCCTGGAAAACTAGTTCTTGGTGATTGGTTAGAAATTTGTGTTTTTTTGAAAATAGGGCAAAGATTAGGGATTAGGTCAAAGATTGGGGGAGAGCTTATCTAGCTGGAGAGAGTAGTGAGGGCCATCATGGTAGATATGTGGATTTGTTTATTCTCCCCTCCATGAGAAGATGCATCGGTAGCAGGTCTCAGAACGGAGATTAACACATTGAACTTGCAACTCCATCTTCACGCTACCTTGCGGTGGGTTGCTGGGAGGCCTTGGACGGAGAGTTCTACGATCTACACGGTTTTGGATTCTCTCTGCCGTAGTAAGCAGCCAGCTCCAGAAGCGGCAACAAGACCGTCGAGGAAGTGCAGCAGCACTGCTAGCACCTCTTCTCCGGTTGCTTGCCTTGTCGAGTTGCAGCTAGACGAGAGAAAGTAGGGAGTGGGCGAGACACGGCGTCGAAGGGAACTGGTTTTCCGTCTGATTTCCTCCGGAACTCGTTTGTGGAAGTGTATTTATATTACCGGAAGTCCAATGAAAACTAGGGAACTGAAGTTCCAGACTTTCATGGAACCAATCAAATAAAATTTGAAGCGGAACTGGACTTCCAATATTTTCAGAACAAATTACACCAAACCAGTCAGACCCTAAGGAGCAGCAGCTCACTTCATGTCAGCTTGTGAATGAAGTTCACGTCCATGAAAAGAGATGGGGCTTGTACCACCAGCAAAGTTCACGGCCCAGCCAAGATGTTGCCTATGGCCAGGGGCGGGTCTCCTAAAGGGCAAGTGGGGGCCACGGGTCATGAGAACTTGAGAAAGAAAGAAGTATATGATGTGCTAGAGTGAGAATGAGATGAGAGCCCACAAATTTTCAGTATGATTTGTGTCAAATGCAAGCCACAACACAGCTACTCAACTTGTTAATCCTGTGATCAGGGTTGCCGAGAAGCTGACAAAAAGCAAACCACCATTAATTTCATTTATTATCATTTGTTTTAACAAGGTTAAGTAGAAGGAGCCATGAGTCTTGTCGCATTGTGTAAGCATAATTTATGAATATGGAAACAGAGAAAATATGGAATTATGGAAAAAGAAACTATAACATAAAATAACTAGATAATTATAAATGGCGTAATTATAGCAGCAATTTGAATGAGATGCAGAATACAGAGAATAGCAAGGTCATCCAATTTGGTGAGCTTGGCTGACCAAAAAATTGTAAGAAAAATGACTCTTGCATATGCAACTATACGATCTGTAGACATCATAATTTTCATTCTACCCTCCGTAAACAACCAGAACGTCGCATAGCCTCTCCATCTTCTTGTTCGACTAGACGTCTTACTGCATACAAAGCCTAAGATCCTGCAAGAAAACCTGTTTTTACCCATTACCAAATAATCGTATTTTCCTGTAAGACACCCAAAGTATTAACTACACATATGGCATTATTGATTTATTGATTATGGATTTATCACATTTTTATAATTAAATTACCAACTATGGATTGATCAGTTTTTCCAATCAACATAAAATGATTAACTGACTGCAACTTAGTTGATCTTCCCAAAATGCATTGTTGAAGTATTAGTTACAATTTGAAAGGCGGCTGATGAGATTTCGAGCAGTGACTTTAAGATGATTACTTCAAAGGTCAAAAAGAGAGCATTGCGGTACCTTCAATGTAGAGTATCTCGTATTATGTTCTTGAGTTTCATATTTTCCTTTACCTATTTCTAGTTAGCTTTTACAGATTATAACTAAGATAAGGGATAAATTATGTTAGTTTTAAGCTTAATCAAACTTTAACCTTTGTACTTTTGGCACCTCAATATTTGTTGTTAAGATCCACCACTGCATAGGGTTGTATTGAAATCATTTTATCAGCAGTTTCGTGACCATGAAACAGCTCATGGCCACAATTCTAGAAGTTTCCATGAGATTTAATTGTCCAGTTTGCAGAGGGCCACACCATGAAGGGCTTGACAGCAATGAAACATCCACGGCTTGCTATAACCATAATCCAAGTTGCTGACTGTCTCCTGCACATTAACCACAGCTCCACCTAAACAGAATCCTCTACGTGAACCCTCTCGAGGATGACTTGGATAATTTTTCTGGCAAATTTTAGGCACAATTGTGATGGCACAACTCTCAAAGATGGGGTCTAAGACAAAGGGAAGAATAACAAGTGATTCAACCACACAAAGGTCCTTCAAAGATGTGTCTTATTAAAAACCCTGACTCCTTCCGTATGTATCGATATGATTAAATGAACTCAAATTACTTTGTTTTGGTTTGCATCAATCACGGAAGTGTAAAATAATCATTCAAGAACCAGACAAAGTCAATATGTTCTTACTTTAATTTCTCATTATACTTCATGTATCTATGCTTGATCCCAATTCTGACATTCTGAATTACAATTAGCTTTCTTCCTACCCTGATTTACATCATTTTAGGTATTGATTGATAGAATAACATGAGATGTCTTTGTTGGATGTCTAGGATTGAAGAGATAAATTAGATCACGTAAGTAGATCTAGGTATCTCATGGATTTAACAAGTTTCACAAATATAATAGATTTGGCTTGATCAGTTCAAGCATGAAAGTAAAACATTGATTAGTTTGGTATACTATTACTCCATCAAAAGGACGTTAATAGTCATGTTATGATAAGTGCCCTCAAGTAGAGGACAAGATTCATCATTATCATGTTAAGAATCACATCATAGTAATTCCAAAGTCCCAGAGCTTCGTAGTTATTGATGGTAATTCTAAAGTCCCAGAACTTCGTCGTTATTGATAGTAATTCCAAGAGCTTAGATTCATTTAATGTTACGGTAAGTGTAAATAAGTGTTCTTTACATAGTTGTTAAAACACACGCCTAGCCGCACCTAGAAGGCAAGGTGTCCCAGGGAATGTGTCTTACCGTGCGTGCGCCTTGATTTATTTTTGAGGTTTGGATAGTATATTTATGTGTTTAATGTTCTATATGCCTATCCTAATGTTCAAAAATAAGATTGTTGCATATGTTATGTGCCAAACATCATTTTTATTTGGATCTAACACTCTTTATATACATTTTCCTTATTTTGCACCTTCAATTCAGTTTCTTTTCAGCAAATATGCCATGAAGAATAGTGATTATATATATTGCTTAAGATTTGGAGCTATAACATTCGATCTTGATCTACTTTTTGATATTTTTCTTACATTCTTTACATATGATAACAGAAACGATAAAACATATATAAGCTTCGTTATATCACACATTAGTAGACATGTCTACACCAATACATAGCACATTGGTATATACATATATCTAGGAATATATGTATGGTCAAAATACATATACTAGCATTAGATGTTAGATATATTATTAGTTAATAGGCTCATGGGCCTAATTGTTTTGCCCCATTAAGGTTATATGCGCTTTCTTGTAGTTGTACATGCCTCCTGTCCTATATATAAGAGAGGAGTTTGGCGTCTATGAACAAGAAATACAACACAACTCTTATTTTTCACATGGTATTTAAGCAACACGCTGTTGCAAAACCCTAGAGAGGAAAGAGAGAGCATCCGTCTATGGGCGGTCACTGTCTCTTCTTGACTTGGTTGCCAGGATAGTCATCTCCTCCCTTCTTCCTCTTTCATTAAAATTCTCAATGTCGTTGTTTGTCTTCTATGTCGTCACCAACGTTATATGCTTTCCCCAAGTCATGTCAAGTCGTCCCTTCCCTGAGTCATCCCTGACTCCAACACACATCTATTTTTCACATGATGTCAAAGCTCATCAATGCTGCTCTACCCCTAAACCCTCGTGAGAGGCAGCCTCCCCTTGACTCCCACTCGTTGAGGGGCAGTAGGACCCTCTAGCTGGGGAGTCACCGCCTTCCAACGTTACGGCAACCATCTCCGAGGAGCTCTTTTGATTCTACTTCCAAAAGCTACAACACTCTCCCTTGACAATTTTATTCCTCCTACCACCCATCATGTGTGCATTCATTTTCACATGCAGGGGATATTGTTTCTTTTCCACACTAAGACTCATTCACTTCGTAATTGGTGTGGGGGGGGGGGGGGGGGGGGGGGGGTAATAGAGGAGAGTGAGGATAAGGAGGGAGCGAGAAAAAGTATGAAGAGGGAGTATGAAAAAGAAAATATGATGTGTACATTTTAGGTTATACTGATTTTCATGGAGCTTCATATTCTTAAACACATCCATCATTTTGATGCCTTTGTGGTGCTTCATTCCCACTAAACATCGTGTATCCAGTGCATCCATGGTGTATCTCTTTCCCAACGACATTGTGCCTCTTTATTTTCTTGCCACACTATGGACGTAGCTTGGTTTTCTAACTTATTCTAGTTGGCTACCACTTTAATGTGGTGTGTGGTGGTGAAGTATCCGAGTTGGGATAGCGCTTGATACGCTTATTCCAGCCTCCTGTTCTTTTTGTGTTGGAAATTGTAAAGAAAACATGCGTGGCTGAAGCAACAAAATTTATCTACGAATCCCACGAGCAAATCTCACCAAGAACAATATATTGGGAAGGAATGATGTGAGATATACCTTGTCGCCGAGTAGATCCGGCAACGTTGCTCACAAGAAAATACGAAATGAATAGATGTCAATGACGTCCTCTCAACACAATCACAAAAGCATCTACGTCTCTATATTTGTCCAAGCTGAATATGGGAACTCCACGTCGCACTAATCGGTGGGAAAGTAGCAACCTTTCTGTTGGCAACGTGCTAGCACTACACTATCTCTTCTCTCTTGTGGGTAATGACAACAAGGGTTTATGTGTCAAAAGGTGTAGACAAAACTCTTGTCATCATGACCCTTTATGCAGGAGAGACAAGGAAACAGAGTTTCTAATAAACTATGAGAAACGAAAAGACAACGGGCTGCATTTTTGTGGCCTACTCTCAGACACTCAATCGACTGACTGGCCAGTCTAGTCAGTAGGGTTGTCAATGGGTAAGGGTTAACCCGTTTACCCTTTACCCATACCATGTAGGGGAAAGGGAAGGGTAAAGGATTTTCTTACCCTTTACTCGCCTACCCGCTACCTTAGTGGGTAAGGGTAAGGCATTACCTATACCCTCTAACCCGCTACCCGCCAATATTTGTATATAATATATTAAATATATTGTCATTGTGTTGTTTAAAGTCTATTAAATATTCAATATTATGTGGTCATCATTTAATACAGTACATGGTATTCTTATCTGCTTTTTATGTAGCTAACTTGGTCGTGTATACATCACCATTTTGAAGGTGTAAAACCAACGTGCATGAAATTATGATATTTTTTAGTTTATGTACCATTGATAGTTTTTTGTACGGTGTTTTCTGATTCTGTTGGAGCTTATTTGAATGGTTATGATACAAAATTTGAAGTTGTAAGACACGAGTTTATAAGGACAAAAAATATTCTTAATACAAATTTGATGTATTTGTGGTATTACTATCTACTTCATTTGTCTTTAATCTATTTTGTATACATAATATTTTGGATGGTGTAGGACATGTATGTTTGTAAAAATAACTTTTTGTGATGTATTGTCATTTAATATAATTTATTGTAGCAGTTTTTTCTTTTGTGTGTGATTTATATGTTCATAAACCAATATTAGGCACACTCAATGTTTTTGAAAACGTTCAAGCGGTAAGCGTGCGGACAGCACCTTGTAACTGGTTAAGCGGTAAGCGGGGTGTGATTAAGCGGGCGATTTTTGAAAAAATGGGTTTTAGTTTTCTATATAAATTTATACAAAATTACACATTTATGTATATAATACTATACTTTTTGGAACTTTATATATATATATATATATATATATATATATATATATATATATATATATCTAAACACACTATTCAATAATATAAAACACCCAAGTAGTTTATAACACAGCTATAAAACAATGATTGTAGCTATAATATAGTAAACAGTAGACTTGTCATGGATAAAACATCCTACATACATGATACATTAAAAATTTGCATCACATGTTGATATAGCTAAACAGCAAACGATATACTTATCATTGAAACCTTACTAACTTATTTGTATCTTTGCATATCATCAGTTAGTCATACATTACAGCAGTATTTTTAACCAAATAAATTCTAACTTAGATGATACTTATATGTAATTTACTTGTATACATTACAGCAGTACCTATTATCACGACTTACATATAAATTATGCATTCTAAATTAGAAGTATGGCTTATTATAGAACATTTAATGTATATAAGTTAAATATATTATAGGCAATAATACTTGGACAATATATTTTACTTCATGTTAGAGGTTTACAACAGTATTTTACAAAAAAGGGAAAAAAGCGGGCAAAAAAGGGGAAACAGGGGGGCAAAAAGCGGGGAAAAAACGGGTTAAGCGGCCAAAAAAGGGCCTTTTTTGTAAATTTGCTAAGCGGACGCTCAGCAGCAAAATTAAACGGCTGGAGCTCTTGACCGGCCGCTCAGAACGTTTTTCAATACAGTGGGCATACTACTAATTGTATATGTAACAATCATTGCCTTGATAATATATTTCAATACAACACAAACTATGTGCATAATGTAGTAGAAGATTATTTAGAATCATTTTGAATAGTTAATGGTCATTCATGGGCATCTTGATATCTCACTTAAATATATGAATATATTAGGCATCCTATTATTGTTAATATTAGCACACATTTTTAGAAGACATAAATTCCCTGCTTCACCCTTACCCACCCTGTTTACCCTGTGGGTAAGAGGGTAAGGATATTGGTGGAGTGGGGAATTATTCATACCCTTACCCGCCACTCTTGGTGGGTAAGGATAAGGATAAGAGCTTACCCTCCCCACACCCTGCCCATTGACAGTCCTACTAGTCGGACAAGTGGGATGCATCAAATTTCAGTAAAAAGTTAACTGACTTACTGATCCAGTCATGTCGGCTGACTATATTGTCCAGTTGACCGATTGGGTTGATCTTATCCAGTCGACTGATGGGCTTGATCTCAACCCAGTCAACCAACTGGACATTCCAGTTGACCGACTAGTGTGTCCAGTCGGTCAATTAGACTTTCCAATCGGTTGACTAGGCTTTCAGTAAGTCTATCAAAGATTTCATGGATTACCTAATTTTTTTAGAAATCAATTAATCTTGTGTCCATGATTATGCTCCCATTCATTGTGCATCCTATGTGAGTGATCTTATAGGCACTAAATTATATTGGTAATGATGTTCATAATCATATTATAACTTCATAGACAATTATTGGTATCTAGCAAAACTTCATTGCCACCCAAATAATTGGAGAAGTTGGAGAACTTCAACCTAGTTTTGTGACCAGTGTTACAGTGATCGTATAATTCCTTTCCACGTTGGATCTGAGGCAAGGAAAGACATCCTCTTATTGTTTACTCTTTGTTCCTTAATGTAGAGTACATTATTTGAGATACATGAGCTCAATATCATAAATTGACTCACGCGAACATGGCCATGCATTTCATAGTCGCACACATCAAGTGGTCGGGATATCACTTCAGTAGGAGGGAAAATTTTCATTTATATCACTAACAATAATCAACGTGTCACAGTGCACCTACGCACTACATGTGTGGCAACCCTTACTCAAGGTCATGTTGAGTAGCGTTAGAGTACATTGAATAACATGTGATCATTGTGGTGACTTGAGGTCTAAAGACCACAATACACTAAGATACGATTTTGACTATCATTTATCGTTTTGTATATATCATACTCAAGTTGGGTATGTGTGGTGCACTTGTTCGTAACAAGCGTCTATGTGTTTGACTTGATATCCACTATTATGATTAATGAGACGTAATCACCAGTCAACACACATACTAGTCTTAATGTATTATTGTCGTTATAATTTTTACAATAATATCCGCCTAGGGACCAGAATAAGAATGGATACTCTTAGCATATGCATGATCTCATGTTCAGGTCTACAACCTAAAATCACGTCATTGAGTCATACATTCTTAGGTCATTGCTATATTTATTCATTATCTTATATTGAATTACATAATAATTTACATTGTCTTCATTAATAATCAAATCAATTACAAAGTGTGTGGTTATAATCATCGTATGAATGGCTCCTAGGTCATATAACCAACACTTTGGTTTTAGTTTTGTAGAAATCTTGTTGCATCTCGTAAATTAGATAGTTACTTTTCAGAACGTTGTTAATATCAAGCCTACATATATTGCATCTGCAAGATTGATGTTCGTCTAGATTTTATCCTCACTGAGAAAATTTATTCATGTCTTCTCTAAGTTGCATATGTTGTTTGTCAAGTGTTCGGATGGTGCTTCTTGTGATCTACATGGGTTTTCTTAATAGTTCTCTCATTCCTATCAAACCCCAAGATCACGCTCCAGATCTGTGGATCCAACACGACAGTCATCACCTAGTCGCGTTTGTGTTTGTGCCACACTATGAAGCACGAATATGGATACGGGTATGGCTATGGTATGGGGATATGGCAATTTTTTAAAATACAAGATAGGGTGTTGCGTGGATAGGGCGATTTTTTTAATGCTTATATAAAAAAATTGAGAAAAGCAAATTGAGAAAGCGTAGGGTTACACAATGTGTGTACCCAATATATATATATATATATATATATATATATATATAGAGAGAGAGAGAGAGAGAGAGTCAGGCTAGAATACACTCGAGTGTACGGATCGCACGAATACACTCAAGTGTGTTTGTATATCGAGACTATTTTTTGCTAAATGTAAACCGTTGATCTTCACCGTCATACTATAACTAGGCTACATACAAATTTTGATCCCATTTGGATGAGTGTAAGTCACTCATCCAAGGGCAACAAGATCGACGCGCAGAACTAATTTGAAATGCATAATTTTTGCGGTCTTCATAACATGAGCTATACATATCCAAATGTGCTCAAATTTTTCGTATGAGTTGTTCACGAGATGTTTAAGAAGATCAACGGATTAGATTTTCAAAAAAAATATTGCATCATGAAAAACTACTTGAGTGTATTCCGCTCCGGATACACTCGAGTGTATTCTAGCCTGACTCTATATATATATATATATATATATATATATATATAAGTGGAGCAATTACACAAAGGTCCATTTAGAAAAGGAAAATAACAAACATAATATATAAAGACATTATTTAACACTCCCCCTCAAGTTGGAGCATAGATATCAATCATGCCCAACTTGTCCACAAGAGAGCTAAAATGTTTCTTTGCCAGCAGCTTTGTAAAAATATCAGCAACTTGATCCTCTGAGCGGGTAAATGGAGTGCAGATCCGACCAGACAAGATAGTTTTTTTGATAAAATGGCAGTCAACTTCAATGTGCTTTGTGTGCTCATGATACACAGGATTATTAGCAATGAAGATGGCAGCTTTATTGTCACAAAACATTGGAATAGCAGTAGAAGACTCCACACCGAAGTCTTTCAAGAGAGATTGTACCCATAAAAGTTCACAAGCAGTGTGGGCCATAGTCCTGTACTCAGCCTCAGCACTGGATCTAGCAACAACATTTTGCTTTTTTCTCCTCCAAGTAACAAGATTTCCTCCAACATAAGTGCAATAGCCTGAAGTAGATTTTCTATCAATCTTTCTTCCAGCATAATCAGAGTCAGAATAACCTTCAAGAGAACAATGCCCATGTTTTCTATAACAGAGGCCTTTGCCAGGAGATTTCTTAAGGTATCTCAGAATATTACAAAGGGCATCCCAGTGACACTATCTAGGCTTATCAAGATACCTGCTAAGAAGACCAACAGTAGTAGAGATATCCGCTCTAGTAACAGTCAGATAAATCATCTTACCAACCAGTCTCCTTATTTTTTATTGTCCGGAAATATAGGAGATGCTTCATCATCCCAATTCACACTGGAATCCAGAGGAGTATCAGCAGGACGCGTTCCAAGCATCCCAATCTCTTGTAAAAGATCAAGAACATACTTCCTCTGAGATAAGACAAGAGCACTAGCAGTTCTGGACACCTCAATGCCCAAAAAATATCGCAGCTTTCCCAAGTCTTTAGTAGCAAAATGCTTGCACAAGTGTGTTTTAGTAGCCTGAATTTTAGTAACATCGCTGCCAGATAGGATGATATCATCAACATAAACAATCAGAATCACAATACCAGAAGATGACTTTTTAGTAAAGACAGAGTGATCAACATGTGATCTCAGAAATCCAAAGGTAATCAGTATCTTGCTCAATTTGTCAAACCGTTCCCGAGGACTCTGCTTGAGTCCATAAATAGATTTTTTTAGACGGAAAACTTTATGTGACTCCCCCTGAGCAACAAACCCAGGTTGTTGCTCCATATAGACCACTTCTTGAAGATCACCATACAGAAAAGCATTTTTAACATCCAGCTGAATAAGTGGCCAATCCAAGTTGATAGCAACAGAAAGAAGTACTCGAAGTGAATTAAGTCTTGCAACAGGAGAGAAAGTCTCAAAATAATCAATACCGTAGGTTTGAGTGTACCCTTTTGCCACCAGGCGTGCCTTCAGACGTTCCATAGTTCCATCAGGTTGATACTTCACAGAATATACCCATCTGCAGCCAACAGACTTGCAATCAAGAGGTGGATCCACCAACTCCCAAGTTCCTCTATCAGCAAGGGCAGTCATTTCCTTTGTCATGGCATTTGTCCAGGCGGAACTTTGTAAAGCATCAGGGATATTCTTAGGAACAGCAATAGCAAATAGAGCAGCAACAAAATTACTGACATGAATACTCAGATGTGCAGTAGAAACATGATTATCAATATTATGAGAGGTACAAGAACGAGTGCCTTTCCTGAGAGCAATAGGCAAATCTAAGTCAGAAGTTACCTCAGCAGGTGTAGGACCTTCTAGAGGAGGAGATTGGTGTTGCATGGGGGGTCTTGAGCAGTCTGTGACCTGTTCCTGCGTTGATACACAATAAGAGGAGGAGAAGCAATTTCAGCAGGTGAAGTATCAGATATGCAATCACTGATGACTGGTAATGGTATTGTTATTATATCTGAACTCAAGGTATCCCCTTTAGCAGAATAAAAAGGTGTATCCTCAAAGAAGACCACGTCACTACTCGTGAACCATTTTTTAGTAGTAGGACTATAACAAGGATACCCTTTTTGAGTACGTGAATAACCCAAGAAAATGCATTTAAGAGATAATTTGTCATATTTCGGTCCAAGTAAACGCACAAAGCAGGTAGATCCAAATATCCTCGGAGGAACAGAAAAAAGAGGCATATTTGGTTGTAGAACCTGTACTGGAATCTTGTTACCAATCACAGAAGAAGGCATTAGATTAATTAGAAAACAGGCAGTAAGAATGGCTTCTGGCCAAAAATGTCTAGGAACATTAGAGTGTAGCATGATGGTTCTAATAACCTCAAGTAGATGTCTATTTTTCCTCTCTGCAACTCCATTTTTTTTAGGTGTATATGCACACGATTTTGATGAATAGTACCGACAAAACGAAAAAACAGCTCAACTTCTTTCTGAACAAATTTCAAAGCATTATCTGTTCGCAGAATTTCAACAGGCATAGAATATTGGGTTTTAATTTCAGCAAAGAAGAATTTTATTGTAGGCAATACTTGAGACCGATCTTTCACAAGAAACAACCATGTGGCACGAGAAAAATCATCAATAAACAGAATAAAGAATTTATTTCCAGATAAACTTGGAACATGACAAGGACCCCATACATCCGCATGAACAAGATCAAAAATATTTTTACTACTAATCTGAGACCGCTTAGAATAGACAGTTCTAGACTGTTTTCCTAACTGACACGACTCACACTGAAAACTGTGCGTTCCTACACCAGAAATGACATGTTTTATTTTCTCAGATGACGGATGTCCAAGTCTGTAGTCCCACTGCAAAGCTAAAACTGAAGATGATAGTGCTAACGCTAAAGCCAGAGTGCCAGTCTTTTTCAACTCATCCAGATAGTAGAGACCATCAGGTCCTTGTTGGATAAATTGGACATTATGATAAATCCCTTTGTTTCGATGATGACAAACATTTCATTCTTGTTGATCTAACGCGCTACTTGAGTGTTGCAGGAATAAGGTGGATGACAAAGCTCTAGGGAATCTATATGCTTGAATGATTGTAAATGTCATGAAATGTAATCAATTGTAAACTTGTACAAATATATAATGTACAAGTACTTAGACTTCATGTAAATCAAGCGTTAGATCTTCCCTAGCTAAACACCACACTTAGTCATGTCATCCCCTTCAATAGTGTCACATATGCACACTAGTACACACACTTAGTGCCTTAATTGAAAGATTGAAACAGGGTCAATCTCGGTCGACAAACTCCTCGACCGAGACACTCTCGGTCGACAAACTTCTCGACCGAGAAAGACCCAAGTAGCCGTTAGACACAGCTGACAAGGTAGTTGGCAGTTGCAAATGAACGTTGATCCAGAGAGCCTGTCGGTCGACAAAACTTCGACCGAGTAGGTATCTCGGTCGACAATTTGTCGACCGAGATGGAATCTGACAGCAACTGCAGAATAAAGCAACTAGCCGTTACTAATGCACCTAACTTATACCTAACGGCTAGTTAAGCACTTAGAACCCCCTAGAAAGTGTCTAGAACGTCCTTAAGCACTTGTAGGTCATTCCTATAAATAAGACATGCCTTAGGACACCTAAATACACCTAAGCTACACTTGTGCTATACTTGAGCTTGAATACTCATTGGCAATCTGTTTTGAGCAATAGAGCAATTCCAACATTGGCTATTCATTCCCATTGCTCTAATTTCGTGTCCTATAGGCTAGCATCTCCTTTCCACAGCACTTACACTTCTACACTCATTGGTTAGGAGATCAATACGCTTGATATAGGCAAATCAAGCCTTGTGCTTAAAAGGATAAGTTGTAATTTCTGTTTTCCTTCTTGTTCCTTTTATTCTTTGTATTCTCCTTGCTACTCCTAGGGTTGGAGGCTGCAGATTGGAGAAGGTTCTTCTCAGAGGAGAAGGTGGACTTCAAGCTACTTCAAGAAGGCTGTCGCAACGGGAAGCTACTTCAAGAAGGCTATTGCAACGGGAAGCTACTTCAGGAGGAAGGCTGCTTCAAGGTTGGTGCAATTACTTCTAGGTGAAGGCTGCTTCAAGGTTGGTGCGATTACTTCTAGGTGAAGGCTGCTTGAAGGGTTTAGGGAGAGAATTGTAATTTTATGTAAAGTCATTGCGAGGTAATAAAATTAAATTCTTTCCAAATCCCGGTTGGGTAAGCAACCGGGTAGTGGACTGACAACTTTAGTATTTGCTAAAGTTGGAACCACTCTAAATCCTTGTCCCCTTGTCCAATATTCTTGTGGTTGATTGTTTGAGTTAAATAATTGTTAAAATTATTTTAAAAACTCTATTCACCCCCCCTCTAGTGTTTTTTCAATTAGTATCAGAGCAGGCTTCAAGGAACCCTAACAAGGTCTTGAAGAATGGGTGACGGGGTGCTCAACAACCTTAATCTTGAAGGGACATTTGTTGCTAGGCCTCCAGTGTTTGATGGAACAAACTACACATATTGGAAGAGAAGGATGCAGTTCTACTTTCAAGGCATAAGTTGGGACTTATGGAGGATGGTCTCAACCCCATACGAGCTTCCTCAAATGCAATATGCAGAGTGGGATGCAAATACGGTAAAATCGGCTCAAATGAATGCAAAGGCTGTAAGTATTCTTTATTGTTCAATTTCAGTAGGAGAATTTAATAGAATATCAAATTGTGAAACAGCCTATGAAATATGGCATAGATTGTCCATAACCTATGAAGGTACGGTTCAAGTTAAGAATTCTAAGACTAGTATGCTTAAACAGAAGTTTGAACACTTTCGTATGGATCCAAATGAATCCATTAGTGAAATGTTTGCAAAATTCTCTTCTATTGTTAATGGATTGAATGCCTTAGGAAAAACCGTTCTTGAAGAAGACCAGGTATCAAAAGTACTTCGATCACTTCCTCCCAAATACAAGCCCAAGGTGACAGCCATTGAAGAAGCTAATGATCTCACTAAACTGAAAATGGAGCAACTCATTGGCAATCTAGAAGCTCATGAGGCAACTTTAGAAGAGGAAGAAAGAAGAGAACGTGAACGTCAACAAGGCAAAAAGAAGGACATTGCATTCAAAGCATCAACCAAGGACACTCATGACACAAGTGAAGATGATAGTGAAGAAGAAACTCTCATTGTAAATGGTAAGCAATATAAAAGTTTTAAAACTAATAAAACTTCTAGTGTCTCTTCTTCCAGGTGCTTTGAATGTGGCAAAAAGGGACACATGAAAGGTGATTGTCCAAAACTCAAGAAAGGGAAGAAATCATCTCACAAAAAGAAAGAAAGAGCATATAAAGCTGCATGGGATGATTCAAGTGATGATGATGGAAAAGAAGAAGTAGAATGCCTCATTGCTACAACAAATGAAGACGAAGAAGAGGTAAGTCTTTATGATCTACCAAAAGAAGATCTAATTGCTAGTCTTCAAGATACTCATGAGAAATATGTTGAGTGCAAGAAGAAACTTAAGAAATCAAATAAAGTAAATGATGATTTAAATGTTAAACTTCTTGCTCTTGTATCCGAAAATGAAAATCTCAAAAAGGAAAATGAAGATTATGATCTTAAGTTAAAATCGGTAGAAGCTAATTGCAATCTTCTTTCCTTAGAAAAGTTAAACTTGCAAACTCAAGTGAATGATCTTCAGAAACAACCTGTTCTATGTTCACATTTAGATTATGATGAGGTTGTCAAAGAAAGAAACTCTCTAGTATCTGATTTAGATCAAGCAAAGAAAGATATAAACAAGAAGATGAATGATATTGCTAAGTTACAAAGAAATGTAAATGAGTTAAGAGGAAATGACATGCTTGAAAATATTCTGAAAATTTCCTCTAGTTATAATGGAAGAAAAGGATTAGGATATGATCCAAGGAGAAATAAACACAAAAGAGTTAAAGCATCCAAGACTAAGATTATGTTTGTACCTAGGAACACAATTCCTAGAGAGAGAAATGAAGTTGACTCTATTAGTTGTCATTATTGCATGCGTCTTGGACATTATTCATTTTCATGCCCATATAAGAAAAAGAATGATGATTTAGCTTGGATTCCTAAAACTTAGTAGCTTAAAATTAACTAGTTGAGATTTGACCTAAACTGATTCTTGATATACAAATGTCATATCTCAACACAATCGAGCTCTAACTTGCATAATCTTATTTTGCTTGGAATAAATTAACAGTTCTAAAAAATATTCCAGAAACCTTGTCGGTCGAGAATCTGTCGACCGAGTGAACCTCAGTCGAGAAATTGTCGACCGAGCATGACACTGATTTCCAGTCTGCTGTAAAATTGCTGAATTCTTTTTGAAATTGATCAAATTGCTATCTATTTGTGATTAATGACTGTATATATTTTGGAAATCATCCCTGAAAACTTATATGAGATTAATTTGGTGTATTCTCTAAATGATTTAAGTTAAAACTGAAATTATGCTTAGCTTAATAAAAAGGAAATTTCTGTTTTATCATTATTCACATGATGTTTTCATATTGAGTATCACTAAACATGCTTCAAAATTGATATCTAATCAAGTACTTCACATATGAATGCTTAAATTGGAAATCTGCAAATTTTTTTGCCTCTTGGTTGAAATAAAATTTGACCAAGGGGCGCTATGGTCGAAGTCAAGGTCGACCTAAAATAAGCTTTGACAAAATGCTTATTTGGACATCATTTTATTATACTTAATCTTAGTATACTTTTGATAAAGGTCAAAATCAAAATTTAAAATCATCTGTGACCTTAGAAGCTTTAAATTGCTTTAATTGTAAGATTAAGGGGGAGCTCATACAAACAAATTTGATTATTTGCTTAAGAAGCTTACAAAAACATTGTAATCATCATTTGGAGCTTATTAAGACCTTAGTACTTTTACTCTTGGTTATGACGAAATCTATGAATTTCATAAAAATGATATATCTTGTTCTTAAAGGAACTCTCTAAACAAATCAGGGCTTAACATCCCATGCATTTGGTTGGAGACATTTTTATGTACTTTAAGATTAAAGGATTCTCATTTCATTTTTAGGGCTTAACATCCCTTATAAAATGGGTGAGAAATCAATATACATTCATCATAAGCTTAAGGGAATCACATATCATTTCAAAGCTTAACATCCTTTGCAAATGATTGAGAAACAAATGGTGGCTAAATTAGACAAAAATGATATTAAATCCATGTTCCTAATAGAATATCTATTTAAGGGGGAGCATAGTATAAAATTAAGGGGGAGAATAAATATAAAATATTCACCCTGGATATCTTTTTGAAATGTCAAAGGGGGAGAAAGAATATAAAATCAAAAATATAAATGAGTTTCATCTTGATGGCCAAGCACTCACTTGCAAAACAAGAATGGCTACAAAAGGTAATCTTCAGGTATGAAACTCACATGCTTTATATTTCTTTATTTCATATTTAGGAAATGTTTGTCATCTTCAAAAAGGGGGAGATTGTTGGATAAATTGGACATTATGATAAATCCCTTTGTTTCGATGATGACAAACATTTCATTCTTGTTGATCTAACGCGCTACTTGAGTGTTGCAGGAATAAGGTGGATGACAAAGCTCTAGGGAATCTATATGCTTGAATGATTGTAAATGTCATGAAATGTAATCAATTGTAAACTTGTACAAATATATAATGTACAAGTACTTAGACTTCATGTAAATCAAGCGTTAGATCTTCCCTAGCTAAACACCACACTTAGTCATGTCATCCCCTTCAATAGTGTCACATATGCACACTAGTACACACACTTAGTGCCTTAATTGAAAGATTGAAACAGGGTCAATCTCGGTCGACAAACTCCTCGACCGAGACACTCTCGGTCGACAAACTTCTCGACCGAGAAAGACCCAAGTAGCCGTTAGACACAGCTGACAAGGTAGTTGGCAGTTGCAAATGAACGTTGATCCAGAGAGCCTGTCGGTCGACAAAACTTCGACCGAGTAGGTATCTCGGTCGACAATTTGTCGACCGAGATGGAATCTGACAGCAACTGCAGAATAAAGCAACTAGCCGTTACTAATGCACCTAACTTATACCTAACGGCTAGTTAAGCACTTAGAACCCCCTAGAAAGTGTCTAGAACGTCCTTAAGCACTTGTAGGTCATTCCTATAAATAGGGCATGCCTTAGGACACCTAAATACACCTAAGCTACACTTGTGCTATACTTGAGCTTGAATACTCATTGGCAATCTGTTTTGAGTAATAGAGCAATTCCAACATTGGCTATTCATTCCCATTGCTCTAATTTCGTGTCCTATAGGCTAGCATCTCCTTTCCACAGCACTTACACTTCTACACTCATTGGTTAGGAGATCAATACGCTTGATATAGGCAAATCAAGCCTTGTGCTTAAAAGGATAAGTTGTAATTTCTGTTTTCCTTCTTGTTCCTTTTATTCTTTGTATTCTCCTTGCTACTCCTAGGGTTGGAGGCTGCAGATTGGAGAAGGTTCTTCTCAGAGGAGAAGGTGGACTTCAAGCTACTTCAAGAAGGCTGTCGCAACGGGAAGCTACTTCAAGAAGGCTATTGCAACGGGAAGCTACTTCAGGAGGAAGGCTGCTTCAAGGTTGGTGCAATTACTTCTAGGTGAAGGCTGCTTCAAGGTTGGTGCGATTACTTCTAGGTGAAGGCTGCTTGAAGGGTTTAGGGAGAGAATTGTAATTTTATGTAAAGTCCTTGCGAGGTAATAAAATTAAATTCTTTCCAAATCCCGGTTGGGTAAGCAATCGGGTAGTGGACTGACAACTTTAGTATTTGCTAAAGTTGGAACCACTCTAAATCCTTGTCCCCTTGTCCAATATTCTTGTGGTTGATTGTTTGAGTTAAATAATTGTTAAAATTATTTTAAAAACTCTATTCACCCCCCCTCTAGTGTTTTTTCAGTCCTTCATGCCCCCCACCAATCTTCATCCTCGTGCGAAGGTCCTGAAAAATACAAGTACCGGGAACAAAGGTGAGATTGCAGTTCAGGCTACGCACAATTTTGCTAACAGATAATAAGTTGAGAGGAAAACGAGGCACATATAGAGCAGATTTCAACAAATACTGAGCAACACTGTCACCAATCTCAGACACAGCAGTTTTTGAGCCATCAGCAAGCATAACAGAAGATTTAGAAAACCGGTTTAGATAAATTCGAGAAAAGAGACTGATTTCTAGAAATGTGAGAAGCACCCAAATCAATCACCCATCTTGTATTACCAGTACTAGACGAGGGTGCACTTAGAAAGGCAGAATCACAACCAGAGTAGGTTGCAGCATGAGCTCCAGTAGTAGCAGTAGAAGACGACCCAGTGCGCTCCAGTAGTAGGCGTTCCACCTCAGAACGGATGAAATCAGCAGTAGTGGAGTTGGACGAATCAATAGCTTGAGGCTGGGTAGCAACCTCAGAAGCAGCATTGGCTTCAAAAGCAGCATTGGCCCAAGCAGGTTTGCCATATTTCTCCCCACACTTTTCTTCAACATGGTTAGACCGACCACAGAAATTGCAGAAGCGTTGACTAGATGGAGGACGAGAAGCATTGGGAGGGCCAGAAGACGCACCACGTCCAAACGAACCACGCCCCCTCCAAGAGGAGGGTGGTTCTCCTAAAAGCGACCACGGCCGCAGCCACGACCACGGTCTGACATAGCAGCTAGGGCAGTAGTATCACCAATATCAGCAGGTAACTCAGAAGATGAGGCAGGCAGTCGTTGAACACGCTGAAAGGCACTCTGCAACGTAGGCAGTAGATCACTGGCGAGAATCTGATCCACAACTCTAGCATAAGACTCAGGAAGGCCACACAGAAACTGGACTACCTGCAACTCCTGTCTTTGACGTTGCATGGTAGCCAAATCAGTCGATAGAGGGTGGTAGCTCTCCAGTTCACCCCAGAGTCCCTTGAAGGTAGAGAAGTAATCAGCAAGGTCAGGTCCCGAGAACTGTAGACGAGTCAGCTGCTTATTCAAGTCAAACACCTTCTTGGGATTTTTGTTGTGAGAGTAAGTGCTTGCCAGCTGATCCCACATTTCCTTAGCAGTAGGTAGACGGAGTAAGGTAACACTAGTTTTTGTTTTGCTGTTGTTGAGAATCCATGTCATCACAGTCGAATCATCTTTGACCCAGTCATCATAGACCTTGATATCCTTGGAGTCGGTAGTAGCATCAGGAGCAGGAGGTGGATCGCGCGTCAAGTGGGAATGTTTGCCCTAGGATTTAGCATAAATCTCCATGGAACAAACCCAATGCTGGTAGTTGCGCTCATCCAGCTTGACAGTAGTTACCTGACGGCGATGATCGTCATGTGAGGAAGCCATGACAGAGAACCAACACCAAGGCCAGTAGTAGGAGGCAGGTACAAGTAGTAGATGACCGCCTAGGTCCTCGCTCTAGGCGGTAGCAGGCACACGAGAAAAAACTGGGTGGACCAGTTATATACGGACTACGCCTAGGCGCAGCAAGGGACCCGACAGCTCAAAGGCCGACACGGGCAGGCAGTAGACTGAGCCGAAAGAGGCTCACACAGGCAGCTAGGATGATTGACATCTATGCTCCAGCTTGAGGGGGAGTATTAGTATATACACTTTACTGTTGTTTTTACTTAGTGTATTTTGGTTATTTGTCTTTTAGTCACTTGTTTCTTTATCCCATATTGCTTATCTCTAAACGTTGTATTACTCTCTTGTCTTATAAAAGAGAGAGCATTGTATTGGTTTTATTCACTCAATAAGAAGCAATACTTTTCTATTCTAGAAGAGACAATTGTCGCTTCATCTCTAAAGGGGTTGTTGTCACCTCCATGTCTAGGAGGGGTTGTCTTCGCCTCCATCTTGAGAACGAATTGCCTCCCATTCGATATCCAACAATAAGGTCATCGCCATCTCCAAGAGGGACATCATTATCCTCCATCACAAAGGAAGGAGATTGCTTCTGTCTTGTGAAGATAATAGGATTGTATTGTCGAGATAAAGAATACAAGCATAGACCCCCTCCTTATATAGGATAGAATGAGTCGGTAAACACAGAGTTCATCAATGTGGGACAAAGGACAAGACACTAAGAGAGCACAAAATAGATAGATAAGATAAATATTTTAACACTCCCCCTTAAGCTAGAGCATAGATATCATGCATGCCCAGCTTGTCCACCATAGAATGAAAACTTGTCTTTGGTAGTGAAATTTTGTAAAGATGGCAGTGAGCTAATCCTTAGTCTTGATGTATAGAGTAGCTATGCGACTGGATAAAATAGACTCTCTGACAAAGTGATAGTCTACCTCAATATGTTTGGTACGCTCGTGGAATATGGGATAACTTGCAATGAAGGTAGCTGCTTTATTATCCAATACATAGGAATGGGGGCAGAATCACACACTCCAAACTCCTTTAATAGGTCTCAAAATAATCCATTCCATAAGTTTGTGTATATCCCTTAGCAACAAGACGAGCTTTAAGGCATTCAATTGTGCCATCATATTTATACTTCACTAGTAAAGATCCATCAATAACTTACAGGTGAAATGTGAGAAGGAGCGTCCACTAAATCCCAAGTATGTTGTGTATGTAGAGCCTCCATTTCCACTTCCATAGCACAAAGGATGTGTTAGGGCCTCATCCCCAGTTTAGGAGCACAAATAGTTGAAAGAGCAGCAATAAAGTTTGCCCAGCTTGAACCAAAATTAACATCAGAACAAAAATTGCTAATAAGATGTAGAGCACAAGAGTGTACCCCCTATCGTATGCTAATCAGAATATCCAAATCAGAGTATAAATTATTAGTGTTTTCGAAAAAGACGAGGGATTGGTTGAGGGAGGGGGTCATAGATGAAGTTGTAATCTTACGGCGTCTTTGATGAACTTTGAGAGGTACATCAGGAACAACAGATTCTGAAGAGTCTGGCTCAACGAGAACAGGAAGAGGAGTGCCAACAAGTAAATCCGTCGATAGAGTCAAACACATAGACGGAGTATCTTCAAAAAAGACGACGTCCGCACTAACAAACCATTTCTTGGTATTCGGATCATAACATGTGTACCCCTTTTGAGCTTGTGAGTACCCCAAGAAGATGCACTTCGTAGATCTTGGATCAAGTTTGCTTAAACCAGTTTGAAGATTACATACAGAACAAGTACTGCCGAAAAAATTCTAGGTGGGACTGAAAACATGGGAGCTCTGCGGTACAAAACACTATATTAAGACAGACGAGGGCATTTTATTGATCAAAAAATACGGTGGAGACAGCATCAGTCCAAAAAGACTATGAGACATATAGTGAAACATAAGTGTTCTAGAAACTTCAAGGAGATGAGGATTCTTACGTTCGGAAAAACCATTCTGCTGAGGAGTGTAAGAATAGGACATTTGATGAATGGTACCCAGGTTTTTACAAAAACGACTGACAGACTGTTGCAAGAATTTAAGGGCATTGTTTGTCCTAAAAAATTTCATGGGCTTACTAAATTGAGTCTTAATCTCAGCAAAGAATGTAGTAATAGTGTCAAGAATATGTGCCCAGTCTTTAAGTACAAACAACCAAGCAGCCCTAGAGAAGTGATCCATAAAGGCCCTAAAGTAATGAAAGCCAGTTACACTTGTGACTAACACGGTCCCTATACATCAGCATGAACAATATCAAAAATAGATTTTGAAGACAGAATCATTTTTTAGGGAACACACATTGAGTTTGCTTTCCAAATTGGCAATCTTCACATTTAAATAAAGTTTTGTAAACAAAAAGAAATCAAATGCTTGAGCTTATATGTTGATGGTTGTCCCAATCTGTAGTGCCACTGAAGTCCCAAAACAGTCAAAGATAAGAGCAGCATTCTATGGAGCATCAAAATTGTATAAGCCATTTGGTCCTTCATGGCCCGAACCAATTATCATCCTCGTGCGAAGATCTTGAAACCATCAGGGTCAAATGTAATAGAACATTGAAGTTGTTTGAAAGTTTACTAACAGAAAGCAGATTCAAAGTGAGGAACATATAATGCAGATCTAAGCAAGAAGTTATTTGCAGTACGAATATTTCCAACCCCATGAACTGGGGCTTGAGTGCCATCAGCAACAATTATAGGTGGAATATTAGAAGAGAGAGTCATACTAGACCAAAGTTTCGAATTGCCAAGAACTATGAGTAGAAGCACTAGAGTCGATGACCAATTTGTTTTTACCATAGGTAGTCGAGGAAGCTAAAAAGGCAGAAACACCATTCGAGCACAGAGCCGATGTTGGAGTCTGGTTTCAAATTCAGCTTGGACCCAATCCGCAAAAGCAGTGAAGGTTTAGACCGATTTGTCCTCAGTGTAGTCAGTAGAAGCCTGATTCTCCAATGTGTTGGGGTAGCCACGTTGCACCCAACAACAATCCTCATTGTGATTATTGCGTCCACTGAAGCTATAATGAGGAGGTCCAGGAGGAGGGGCGTTGTTAGGTCAGTGGAGGGTTGACCATGTCCCGGTCCAGAAGGAAGTTGGCCACGTCGAGGTCCCGGCGGGTCAAAATGACCACATCCTCTACCACGGTCACGGCCAGAATCTCCAGATCATACTGCAAGGACTGACGCCTCAGTGAAACCAACATGAGAAGAAGAAACAAACGGTAGGCAATGGACTCGTTTTAGGATGTCTCGCAATTTAGGTAGAGGAACATTGGACAGGATCTGACCCACAACTCATGCAAAAGATGTAGGTAGGCCAGCGAGGAACTGTACCATTTACAATTCATTTAGTTGTCTTTGGATTTCTGTGATATCAAAAGTCAGGGAATGGTACACTTCAAATTTATCCCACAAAGCAAAGCAATGATTATAATAATTCTCAACAGATGTATCTATTGAGAAACTGGGAATTGCTTATTGAGTGAATAAAACAATGTACAATACAGTCTCTTACATAATAGAAGAGAATAGAGACTAAAGAAGAGGTGAGCAATATGGGACTAAACTACAGAAGTGAAAAGCACAAGTGAGGCACATGCTATGCACATGACATTCACAAAACATAACATAACACAACATATCTCTATACTCCCCCTCAAGCTGGAGCATAGATGTCGAACATGCCCAGCTTGTAAACTAGAGTCTGAAAACGAGCTTTGGGAAGTATCTTTGTGAAGATGTCCGCAACTTGCTTGTCAGTGCTGAGATATGGAGTGCAAATCCGACCAGAAAGGACTGCTTCTCGAACAAAGTGACAATCGACCTCAATATGTTTCGTCCTCTCATGAAAAGTAGGGTTGCTCGCAATAAAAATGGAGGCCTTATTGTCACAAAACATCGGTATAGGGCTGGAATAGGATATATCAAACTCCTGGAGGAGACTCTGAACCCACAGAAGTTTGCATGCAGTATGAGCCATCGCTCGGTATTCCGCCTCTGCACTAGATCTGGCGACAACAGGCTGCTTTTTGCTTTCCCAGGTGACAAGATTTCCGCCAACAAATGTATAGTATCCTGATGTTGACTTACGATCAGAACGACTTCCTGCATAGTCAGAGTCCGAGAAGCCAGATAGGTTGCAGTGGCCATGCTTCTTATACATCAAGCTTTTCCCTGGAGAACTTTTAAGATATCGCAGAATATGACATATAGCATCTCAATGACATTGTCGGGGTTTATCAAGATATCGGTTGATGAATCCGACAGTAGCAGTAAGGTCAGCTCGTGTGACAGTTAGATAGATAAGCTTTCCTACCAGCCTTCTGAACTGGTGATGATCAGCATAGGGGGGAGAGTTTGCATCATCCCAGTCCATGTTTAGGTCAAGTGGAGTGTTGGCTGGTTTGCAGCCCAGCATGCCAGTTTCCTGCAAGAGATCAAGTACTTATTTTCTCTGAGAGAGACACAGTCCTGTAGATGATCTGGAGACCTCAATGCCTAAGAAATACCTCAGCTTTCTGAGATCTTTAGCGACAAAGTGTTTTTCTAAGTAGGTTTTAGTTTCCTGTATACCCATAGTATCACTGCCAGATAAGATGATATCATCTACATAAACAATGAGAATGACAAGTCCAGCCATTGTTTTGCGGGGACTGAATGATCAGAATGAGAGCGACGAAAGCCAAAGGTGACTAATATCTGACTGAGCTTGTCAAACCAAGCTTGCGGGCTTTGTTTGAGACCATAGATAGCCTTTTTCAGCTTACATACTTTGAAGGCAGACTCCCCCTGAGCAACAAACCCAGGTGGTTGCTCCATGTATACTTCTTCATGTAGATCTCTATAAAGGAATGCATTTTTAACATCTAGCTGAAAGAGAGACCAATCTTTATTAACAGCAACAGAAAACAGAATTCTAACAGAGTTTAATCGTGCAACAGGAGAGAAGGTCTCAAATAATCGACACTGTATGTCTGTGTGTAGCCCTTTGCAACAAGACGGGCTTTCAGGCGTTCAATAGTCTCATCAAGTTGACATTTAATGGTAAAGACCCAGTGACAGCCCATAGTAGGGCAAGAAGAAGGGCCATCCACAAGTTCCCATGTCTTGCGATCGCATAGTACCTGCATTTCCTGGTCCATTGCCTTTTTCCATACAGGAATAGTAAGAGCCTCTGTAGCATTTTTGGGAATGGTGACAGCAGAAATTGCAGAAGTAAAGCAGGCAAAGTTGTTATACAGATTGGCAGAAGTGCAGTAATGACTGATAGGATGTTTAGTACAGGAGTGAACACCTTTCCACAAACTGATAGGAAGGTGCAAGTCAGAAGTTACCTCAGCGTTTGTTTGATCAGCCGCAGACGGAGGAATTAGTTGGGGAGGGGCCATGGAAGGAGTGTTTGTCTTCGGTCGGCGTTTGTACACTTGCAGCGGATGCTCTTCAGGCTTGTTAGAGGAAGACAAGTCTTCAACAATATCTGGTAGAGGTGTCGGTGCCAACATATCATGAGACAAGCTTGCTCCATTATCAGAAAAGTAGGGCATCTGCTCAAAAAAGATCACATCCGCACTGACAAACCACTGTCTAAGTATCGAATCAAAGCAACGATAACCTTTTTGAGTCCTCGAATAACCCAAGAAAATGCATTTAGTGGATCGGGGGTCAAGTTTCGTCATTCTTGGGCGTAAATTTTTAACAAAATAGGTACACCCAAAAATGCGAGGAACAGAGAAAAGAGGTGCATCTAGAAACAAAATGGAGTAAGGTATCCGGTTTTGTAAAACAGAAGAGGGCATGCGATTTATAAGAAAACATGCCGTAGTGACTGCCTCAGGCCAAAAACGGTGAGGAATTTTATAATGGATAAGAAGGGTGCGAGCAACCTCTAATAAGTGGTGATTTTTCCGTTCAGCAACACCGTTTTGCTGTGGAGTATAAGGACAAGTGGTTTGGTGGATGGTGCCATGATCAGTACAAAAAGAAGTAACAGATTTTTGCATAAATTCCAGACCATTATCGGTACGGAAAATTTTAATGGTTTTATTGAATTGGGTTTGTATTTCAGAAAAGAAAATGTGGATATTGTCCAAAACAGTACTTCAATCTTTGAGAAAAAATAGCCCGATAGCATGGGAATAATCATCAATAAATGTCAAAAAATATTTAACACCAGTTTGACTTGGAACAGAGCATGGACCCCAGATGTCCGCATGAACAATATCAAAAATTTCTTTAGAACCAAGTTCTTTTTTAGCAGGAAAGACAGACCTCGTTTGTTTTCCCAAAATACAAGATGCACAAGAGAAATTGTTTTCAGATAATGCACGAAATAAAAGTTTCAATTTAGCAGCAGATGAATGGCCCAGTCGGAAGTGCCACTGAAGTCCTGTGACTGATGTAGACAAGAAAGTTGAAGCTGCAGCCGGTGCATCCAAGTAGTATAGTCCATCTGGTCCTTCATGACCCGAACCAATCCTTGTCTTCGTGCGGAGATCCTTCAAAATACAACCAGAGGATCAAACTTAATAGAGCACTGAAGTTGCTTAACAGTTTTACTGATAGATAATAAATTAACAGGAAATTGAGGTATGTATAAAACAGAGTGAAGATGCAGCTTGCGAGATAGAGGAACAGTGACAACGCCATGAACAGGCGTCGAGCAGCCATTTGCAACCGTGACCGATGGAATAATAGAGGTTTTAGACAGAGCAGAAAATAAATGGATGTCGCCTGTGATATGGACAGACGCACCAGAATCAATGCACCACTTATGGTTACTGTAGAAGGAGACGCAAGCATTGCAGAAGAACCAGTAGCAGATGTCGAAGGCAGTTGAGTCATGTGCTCCTGGAAGAACTTCTCAAATTCAGAGCAAAGCCATTCAGTGGTCAGAGGAGTAGCTGGTGGATCGGATGCAGCATCAATAATAGTTTCTGTAGAGGCCTGGTTTGCCCATGCTGGCTTGTCGTGCTTGATCCAGCACCTATCTTCAGTGTGATGATCACGACCACACTAGTTGCAGTAGCGAGGTCCAGTGGCTTGATCTCGTCTAGGAGCAGCAGTAGAGCTTCGTCTGCCAGAAGGAGGTGGACGTCCTCCACGACCACGTCCACGACCGCGGCCACGTCCAGAATCAACAGCGCGAGCAACTAAAGTAGGATGCTCAATAGCATGAGTAGAGGATACAGATGGTAGCCGTTGAACTCTCTTGAGGACGTCACAAAGAGTAGGCAGAGGGTCACTAGACAGAATTTGATCAACCACGCCCAAAAAAGAAGCAGGTAGAGCAGCCAAGAATTGAACTAGTTGTAGTTCATTGTGCTGTTTCTGAGCCTCTTTGATGTCAGCAGTCAACGGATGGTAGATTTCATACTCATTCCAGAGAGCAGAACATTGCCTGTAGAAATCCTCAATAGAAGCATCTGAAGAGAACTCCTTGGCCAGGTTTTTGAAAATTTCAAAAACCCGTTTAGGATTTTGTTGATGCAAGTAGACATGAGACAGTTGGTCCCACATTGTTTTGGCATCATGAAGGCATAATAGAGACTGACTAATGCGTGGCTCGGTGCTATTGAGAAGCCAGGACATAACACCCGAGTCATCTCTAGACCATTGAGCATATGCTTGTTTGCTCTTTTCATCATCGGTAGCAGCAGGGGCAGCAGGAGGATCAGTGGTAAGATGTGAGTATCGACCTTGAGCCTTAACATAAAGAACAAAGGACGCCGACCACATATGGTAGTTTGAACCATCGAACTTGACGGTAGTAACACACAGAGAGCGAGGAGGCTCAATAGTCGCCATGATGGGCAGAAGCAAGCAGTAGTGAGGTGGCAGCGCAGAAGCAACAGGCAACAGATAAGGAACCCACTATGGGGCAGTGGTAGCTGTAGGAGAGATCTGACGCATCAGATCAGAAGGAACCCGTATCGGGCAGATAGATCGATAAAGAAACCTATGGCGCCATGAGGAAATCAATATCCCAACATGAGGCGCAGGCAGAAAAATAACCGGAGAGTTAGGAGACTCTCAACATGGGATGGCTATGGCTGTCCGGAAGTGTGGACGTGCGAGAAAGAAGGTGCGGGGGAACCGAGAAGAGGAGGGAAGCAAGGAGGAGGGGTGACGGTGGTTGTGGTGGAAGAAGGTGGAGGAGAGGTGAGGGGCGGGCGGCGGCGGTGGATGGGAGAGGTGGAGAGGGGACGGCGGCGGCGGGTGGAGATGGGGGGGTGGGCGAGGGCAGGGGTGGGTGGACAGGGGTGGGCGGCGGCGGGTGGGAGAGGGGTTGAGGTGCAACGGCGGCGGCAGGGTGGGAGGAAGCCTCGGGGCATAGGGGCAGGGTGGGAAAAAGAAAATTGAAGAACCAAACCTGCTCTTGATACTACATAGAGAAACTGGGAATTGCTTATTGAGTGAATAAAACAGTGTACAATATAGTCTCTTATATAACATAAGAGAATAGAGACTAAAGCAGAGGTGAGCAATATGGGACTAAACTACAGAAGTGAAAAGCATAAGTGAGGCACATGCTATGCACATGACACTCATAAAACATAACATAACAACATATCTCTATAGTATCATTAAAGAATTCTTTGTAGCCAGATTTTTAAACATTTCAAACACCTTTTTAGGGATTTGTTGACGTGACTATGCGAGTAGACATGAGATAACCAATCCCACATGTCCTTTGCCATTCTAAGTCTTGAAAGGGATTGAGTTATTTTTGTTTCTGCACTGTTGACCATCCAGGTCATAACCCTTGAGTCATCTTTGACCCACAAGTCATAGGACTGCTTAATTTTTTCATCAGCATTCTCGGCAGGAGTAACCAATGCTCTAGTAATAAGGTGAGAGTATCGGCCTTGGGCCTTGACGTACAACTCAAAAGCAGTAGACCATGTATGGTAGTTAGAACCATCCAATTTTATTATGGTCACATAGAGAGTTCTTAAGTTATCATTTGAGGCACTAATGAAATACTGATCCCGCTTTTTCAAACCACACAAGTTATTGAACATATGTGGTAGAGCAAAAGTTCAGTTCAGAGGGGCGTGAAGCATCATTCCAAATGACAATAGTAGATTTTAAAAACCCAAATCATGAGTAGTAAGAATTTTACCAAAGCAACCAACGTCACATCGTCAATTTAGACCTACATGTGACGAAAGTTGATGGGAGGGAACAAGTCCCTCTCGAAGAATTAAGCAGAACCGAGTTAAAGTTGTATTATGCCAGGAGCAGCCTAGACTTAGGGAATCAACGCAGAGGAAGGAGGATGTGGATGGGAGGTGTGGTTTTTGGTGGATGTGGCGGGGGAAAAGCAACGGTCGATGGTTGTGAGAAGGTGGGGATGGCTGGAGTCAAAGAGCGGTGGGTGATGAAGGGAGGCAGAGAGCGACGGAGGAGGGCTAGAGGCAGAGAGAGGGGTTAGCAGGGGCGACGGCTGGAGGAGATAATGGTAGAGGCAGCAGGTCATAGAGAGCTTGCTGGCGGGGGGGTGAAGGGTTGTTGATGGTGAGGTGATGTAGGGCTTGTTGGCGGCAGGGGAATGAAGGGTTGCTAACAGCAAGGGATGGGGGGTTCGTGTCTTGGCGGCGGGGTGATGTGGCAGTGACAAGTGGGGGCGGCTGGTGGAGAAGGTGAAGACGGCTGCGAATCTAGAGTACGACAACAGTGGATGAGGGAAGAGGGGATGGCGGCTAGGAGGGAAGCATTAGGGTTAGAATCTAAGGAAGGATCAAACCGCTCTGATACCATGTGAAGATAATAGGATTGTATTATTGAGATAAAGAATCCAAGCATAGATCCCCTCCTTACATAGGATAAGAGTCAAGTAACACAAAGTTCACCAATATGGGACAAAAGACAAGACGCTAAAGACAGCACAAAATAAATAAATAAAATATATATATTTACACGTCCCTTATGGTGCTAGCCGACGCGGGCATCATCACAACGTGTTGTCCAAGTACACATCATGTTATTAGGTGAAATGACTTTTGTGTACCCCAAATTGCAAAAATTGTGCAATACATTTCATGTGTCCCTATACGTCATGTAGATCGAGTATAGGTTGTGTGCTCTTATACGCCATGTAGATCAAGTATATGTCTTGTATCCCTGATTGGTCACCTCTTTCTAGAGCATCATAAACACGTTGTGATTATCCGATGCACATCGTGTTAGCCTATACTCAAAATCTTCAAACAAGTCTACCCACATTGTACGTGCCAGACAAATGTCGTGTAAATCTGCATGTGTGTGTTTCTTTGTTACATGCCACGTGCCTTAATTCTAGAGTGTGTAGTTGTCTCTTAATGTATCGTGTTTATTCCTACACGGTGTATTCTATATTCTCTGAGAAGAGCCACACGACATGGCTTCATTTGACACACTATGTGCAGGCTCAAGTCTTTGTTGCAAAGAAAAAGGAGTCAAAAGAGACTCTTCAACAATCTTCCCACCTTGTGTAGAATTATGTCATCACTTCTAAAAAGCTAAATGGCTAAAACTTTAGTTCAATGGAGTCATAAGATCAAAGTCTGGTTCAAAAGCCTAAATGTTGGTAACATTTAATATCAAGACTACTTCCACAAACTCTTTAATGGAGATTGCCTAAATGATTTGGGAGACTTGCATGCCAAAAAAAAAAATACTACCTACATACGACGGGTCACACAACCAAAGGTCAAGAATGCTTTAGAAAGACAAAATAAGAAAGACGTGTAGGATGTATGGTATCCCTATTGATGCATAGAAGTGTATTGGAAATTAAGGAGTTAGGAGGGTCAAATTCTCATAATGGATTATGAGAAGTGGAAAATTTGAGGAAGGGTACCATTCTTCTCATTTACAAAATAAAAGAGAGATTTAGACTTGCACAAATCACAGAGGTAACAAGCTCATGGATCATGTAATGAAGCTTTGGGCAGAGATTACTTAGTGTGCACTGAGATCTATCACACACATATCACATAATAAATTTGGCACTATGCCCTGAAGATCAACACTAGGGACTATACTTTTAATAAAGAGTCTTATAGAAAAATATTGAAAAAAATAAAGAGGCTTTGCATGGTTTTCATTGATGTAGAAAAGGCTTATGACTAAATACTGAGATAAGTACTTTAATGGGTTAGTAAAAGAGAATCCCAATCCAGTATATCGATCTACTGAAAGATATGTATGCTAGTTATACTGCAATTGTCAACTCTAGGAGGGAAGACTTTGAGAGTTCCTATAACATTGAGGTACATGGACAACAGTCTTTGAGTCACATATGTATACATTTTAGTTATGTTCATGATGATATTTGTTAGAGAATAGAAGCCAAACATGTAGTCTTATTTTCCTTTTTTATTGGGTCTATTATGTAAATGTTCACTTCCCATATAATAAAGGCTAACATGCACAGCAAGTTATCGCTTTGGCCCAATACTTTCACATGGTATAAGAGCAAGCCTTAGGGAGATAACCCTAGCCACCGCCTTCACTTCCCTCTCTCTCTGTCTCTCCATGCTCTCTGTCATTGCAGCCTCTTCCTCCCACCGTCGAGCGTCACCGACCTCTCTGTCTCCTCCATCTCTGCTACAACACAGTGGTTGCTTGAAGGAGAGGAGGAGAAACAGTCTTCTCTCTATTTCTCTTCCTCTCCACGTATTTCCCGTACATAATTGAGTGCCCAAGCTTCAAAGGGTTGTTGATGCATCAGATTCGCATAATCTATTGAAACAAGTGATTGTGCTAATTCCCGTCACCCCCAGGTTTTGGGGCTATCTTTCTCCGTGGTGCATCTTCCTGGGACTACCTTTCCCTTTGACGGCATCAATTCCCGTCCAGATCTACAGTAGAATTGTCTGACACGACATGTCATTTGGCTCACACATCGTGTCAACAGAAGCATGTTTCTCACACCTTTGACATCTTACACGGCGTGTTGGTTTTCCAACACAACGTGTTGGCGGAGGTCTGTTTCACACCTACAACATCTTACACAATGTGTTGATTTTCCAACACAGCGTGTCTGCAGAAGTAGGGTTATAAATGGGTAGGGTAGGGTAGGGTAGGGTAGGGTAAAGACTTACCCTTATCCTAATTACATCAACGATGCGGGTAGCGGGTAGGATAGGATAGGGTAAAGACTTACCCTTACCCTTACCCATGACAACTAAACTTCTTCTCACCCACTACTTTTGATGAGGTGACTAAGGAAAGGGACTCCCTCATCACAGGTCGCTTCCTTAACGGTCCCTGTTATTTTGTTGTTTTCCATCTTTTGCTTATTGGCATATTGCTTCCCTCCAAGGACCAAGCATATGCTCATCTATCCCATTTTGAAATTTCAGCTCACATCTCCCACACGAACACCTCCGATGCTCAAACTGCAGTTGTTGTTGTAGCCCGCCCGAAGCCCATGTGGAGGCACCTACGGCTGGAAGGAGATCATGCTCCATGGAGAACCACGTACCGAGCGGATGGTCCAACTACAGAATTCCCTCTGCTATGGTGCTTGGTCAACTATCCCTCGGCTCCACGCCAATACCAGGTATATAAGCAGTTCTTTCAACGGGGAGACCCCCCCTAGCGGTAATGGATAAGGTGAGGACCCACACCCTAAGTGTACCTATTGTGCAAGTTGGGCCACACTAAAGACGTACACCATTCAGAGCATGTATCCAGCCCACTATGGGCATGGACATGGCAGAGGCACTGGAACTTTGCCTAGACCCACCAACCCATGTTGTACAGGGTCCCGCTATGGTGAATTTTGCTCCTGCAACCTGATTTGCTATCACGTATATTTGATGAATGAGGAATATGAACGACTACTTCATGCTTCACTTGGTTTGGTGGTTCTGCAATAGATGTGCACTCATCACAATCTTCTCCCCACACATCAGACTGGAGAATTAGAGATCTACCAAACGCCTCGCCCTCGAGTCGTCTCGTAGTAAGTCCACCAAGGTAACCATGGGGCATCCATGCTCGTCGTCCACTCTAATTGGATCGTGGATTCCAACACGACCATTCGGCACATGACCGATATGCCACATCTTCTCAACCCGTCCAACTTATTCATCCCACATTCCATTGTAACCCTAGCAGGTGGATTTGTCAAACAAGTCATCAAGTGTGGCACAATTCCTCTTTCTTCCACCTTAAAATTATCCTCTGTACATTTTGTCCCTAATTTTCCTTACAATTAATGTATTTGGCTAAATTGATTGATTACCTTCATGATTTTGTAACTTTTCAGGCCTTTGGTTGTCTTGCAAGATTTGTGGAATATCATAATGATTAGGCAGGAAGCGTGCTCTGGTGATCTTTACTACTTCTCCACCCTATGTAGTCTAATCATACATCTCTTATTACAGCAATTTCACTTCAGCTTCGTTTTCGTTTCAGTCATCCATCACTAAAAAGATTAAAAATTTGGGGACATCTGATTCTTGTTCCTTCTCGTAATTGATCATTTTGCAGCTTCCTCCTACTATAATTTTGAAAAAATGTAATAACAAGTGAAATTACTAAAAAAACATTTTAGCTTGGAGGAGCCATAACCCAGAGATCCTAGGATAGGAACCTGTCTTTGATACCATCATCATCATCATGTGGAAAAAATTAATAGTATCAACTTGTTTTTGTTAAACATGGCCAGCCTATTTATAAGTAGAGCCAAGGCGAGTGTCTAGCAATGCAGGATTGAGAAATGCACGAAAAGGAAACTATGCCTATTCTTGGTAGGAGAAAATATGGAAAACTAATCTTAAACCCCTAACTCTTCAATATAACGAAAATATCACTTATTGCGGCGGGTCTAACTGTAGATTTTTAGTTCAAAGAGGTACTAGGCAAACTAATAATAACCTACACCTTTGGATGACTTAATACATTATTGAAAAATTTCTTACATTTATATGCAAGTTATAGGCCATCCTTCATATTATCAGACGTGTAATTGGGTTCGTTCGTTTGTGTTAATTGTTGTCATTAGAGGAGTTCATACTATTGTTGTCTTAGTAGCTCATCAAATATATATATGCAATTATATCTTTTAATTGACGCTTGAATAATATAACTTGGTCAAATGCCGAAAATTCCGTATCCTAATTCTTGCTGGGACTGGGGTTACATAAGGAGCTACATGACCACGTTTTAAGCAGAATAACAGATGATGAGGATTGACTGCATGGTATGATGTATACTTGTAACGAATGTTATTAATGAAGTATGTCCCTGCCCAAGGAAAGCAACTCTGTAGTACCGATAAGCTGACAAATTTTGACCAACCAACCTGCAGTTTGAGTCTCTCGGTCCTCCTCGGCGACGCCCTCCGATCCGGCAGTTGTGGCGGCAGAGGCAGAGTATCTCCCTGTTGAGGAAGAAATACATCTTCGCTTCCCAATGAGAACGCACGGGAACTTCCGAGCCGTGGATGTACTGATCGTCCTAGGCAGTCGCAGACCTGTGGCTGGCGCGGGTGAAGGAACGGCGTTACAGCCCATCAGCTGAGGCGGTGGCGGCAGCGTCCGGTAGAGGCAACGGCGCTCAAATTGGGAACAGGGAGGCGGAGAGGAGTGCCGTTTTCACGGTAAGTGTGGGGACTGTGTACACCAGTTTTAGTGGAGATCCCGTATTCAGAGGTTTCTACGCATGTTTCGACAGTGACGGAAGGTTTTTTTTTGCCTGGCTGAGATCGGCTGGGATGCATGCTTCGCGGCCCACCACTTTTGATTCGCCTCGCTACCACACATTTGTACGATATGTTTGTTTTCATTGAAATGGGGACTATGAATTTTTAGCCTTTGGAAAATGTGTGCTGTCCTATCCCTTTCTAAAATTATTCTTTTTTTGTGGAGTATCTTATAAATGATAGGGATACGATAGAATATTGCTTGTTTAAGTTTCCAACTAGTATACGCACGTGCAATGCACGTGTCTATTTGACTCGTGATAGTTACTATTCACATTAGAAAATAATAAACTAAGACCATAATACAAAATTATCTTAAAAAATCTAATTTGACAATATCAAAGTTTCATTCATTCCAATTTGCATTTAAAAAACCTAGCTACTACACGTCACTTATTGAATATTAAAAAGAAAAGAAATAACATTCACAAGAGTAAAATAAAAAATTTACTAACATGAAAATCAAGTTTGTGAATGACGTGGAGTCATATCTAAGTCAAGAAGCATCATTAATGGATTTTCTTCAGAATTAATTTCGCATATTATCTATGTTATAATAAAAGCATAACATGGTATATACACTTTCTGGATGGCAAACCCTCTTCTTTTGGAATCACGAAGTGATATTCATCATCTTTCTAAGTGATATTCATCATCTTTCTAAGTGATATTCATCATCTTTCTATGTAAGTAAAATTTGAGGTTGTGTCTTACAATGTTATTAAGATAACATTTACTTCAATATCTTTCTTATAGTATATATATGCTTATTTTGGTAAGAACACACATGTAAAGTGTGACATTTTTTAAGCGAAGTTCCAAGTTGATATTGATTAAGAGCTTTTTGTGGGAGTTTTATTTTTACTAGATCTTTCTATATTATAGAAGTTGATATGAGGCATTTAAAATCAATACAATAAGATTTTTGTTAGATAGTGGGGATTTTAAACACCCTTTATAAGGGGAGGGAGACCAACCAATCATGAATGTGATATTATCCAAGTTTATGATCTTCATTTTTGGATATCATAGATTTCATCTTCACACTAAGAAATATCTTCAAATAGTATGTATAATTTGTTGATCAAGTCTTCAACATCCTATCATCATTAGTGTTGGAAAATAAATTAAGTGTAGTACATATTTATTTAAAACTCAGTAAAAACATCAACTTTTCCTTAAATTATTTATAAAAGTATTTTCTTCATGCATTTTTCATATTCAAAATTTAAAATATGTAAATTCAATGATGGATCATGTTAATAAAACTTAATATGAGAGTATCGAAAAACTCAAATTTGATGCATTTTCATATAATATTATAGCGTTCTTTCTTACAAATGGATATATGGTCAATATAAATGACAAATACAAAGTAGTAAAACATGCATATAGAGATTATGCAAACTACTTACTTTTAATATTTTGAGAAGTATCTCATGTATAACGATAAAAAGGAATTTGAATAAAGATTTTTCATATTTCTTCAATATTTCAAGATTTGCAATTAGATATCTTTGATATTTTGTTGTATAAATATAATAAGCATCTAAGATCCTACATTTCACATGAACTCCAATCTGACATGTTGAAAAATGATTATCAACCAATATTCATTTTATTTAATATGCAAACCTACATAAATGGTATTCAAAATTCACAGAAAGTATTTCGAAACAAATAAGTTATTATGTACAAGAATAAGTTTCAAATTTCTAGTTGTATCACAAAACATAATAATTTTCTATGTTGATTTACATGATAAATTCAGGCTACAAAATGTCAATATGAAACATGTATATTTATCCTACAAGTGTATATTATCAAGAAATCATTAGTTTAATGTCAGTTTCTAACTCTTAAGATGCACATGCGAGACTATATATTATATACACTACCAAATAAAATCATAATTATCTGACTCTTAACTAAAATATTTGATGAATGTTATTTATTAAAAAAAATTAATGATACGTTAAAATGAAAAATCTCTTCTACATATTGATTTTTTTTATGAAAATGGAACTTCCACTTTATTTTATATCTAATTACCATGCTTTTTATTGATAAGATAAATCTTGAGTACATGTTACTTACACTTGAACTTCATAGATGGTAGGTTAACAAAACCCTTATAAGGTTTGTATTCGTTGGAGTACTAACTTTTGATACAAAATATATGATTTTGTTTTTGACATCACTTTTTCAGTTATCTCCTTGGGTGCAAGTTTACAAAATATTTTCTTGATATATGAAAGATATATTCAAATGGAATGATCTCTATACATAAACATTAGTATAGGAGTTACTTTTGATGCTCTTTTAATTATTACAAACATGACAGTTAATTTGTGTGTATAACGTGTTCACATTATTACTTTGTCTAACCTTTTAAAAGTTGTACTTAGTTAGAGGTTTAACTTAAACCTTATGAAGCCATGCATAGTATAATTGAATAGTTACACAAACATTGGAAATCTTCAAAATGATAGTGAATCTCTAGATTATAAAAAGAATCAGTTCATGCGTATCTAAAAATATAAATGGTTTTTTTCCTTTAGATAAATTTGTTTTAGGTTTTAAGGGGATATATTATCAAATAAATAGTAAATTAATTTATATTAAACAAAAATGGTTCTTACATACTATATAACCATTTTGGATACATGAAAATTTAAATAAAGCAAATTTGTAGAAACCTTAACCTACATTTTATTATAATCATTTATGTATTTGAAGGTCAATTACCTACAATTATGATATACTATACAAATTATTAACTTTAAATTGGCAACTTTTACTCTTTTGTGATTAAGCCTTTATATTGAACTTCTCTAATTGGTAGGTAAACTTTATTACTTCGGGTTTCCATAAAAAAAACAATCTTTCAAAAATGTTACTTTTGTTAGTATATAACTACATGCATTATCCATCTAACAAAATCTTATGGTTGCCAATATAGTAATGATTATTCTAGAAACTTATGCTCTTGCTTGTGTTATACATGTTGCATCCGATGTTACATTGAGTTAAGATACAAGTTCATGACAAACCATTTCTATCATTGTCGAACACTAAGCATATTTTATTACAGCATAGGGGGAAAAAATTATTTATCCTACCATGCAAATATGGAGTAAGCCATTTGCGATTATGCATCCTAGGAATTTTGGCCAAAACATCTAAAACATAAAAAATAACACCATAAATATGTATCTTTTCAATGATTATAAGGTATTTTTCACTCATATGTTCAACCTAAACTTGCATTTTTAGCAGATTCATTGACAACAACCAGATTAGTGCTTAGAGATATGCAATATGACATGTAATACTCATTTATTAGTATTTGTAACATGTTATATTAACAAAAAGTACCATATAATATAGCGCAAACATCAACCTAAATTATACAAATAAGTTTTAAACCAAAATAGAGTTGAAAACAGTATAATCGTAAGAAAAGGAACAAGCTACCCTACATGTGATTGCTTATTTGCTTGGAGGGCCCAATAAATTAAGGTTCACCGGGGAAAATATTCAAGCAATTTCTATAAAATCAATAGTATCACTTATCAATTGTAGAAGTGTGCTTTTGCTTAGACTTGCATTTTTTGTCATCTATGCTCATGCAACCAAGTGGCGATGAGCCGGTATGCATCCATGCTATCAAATTGAATATCATGCCTTATGTTTCATGTGGGTACATGCATTCACTATTAGATTGTAGTAGTATTATTCTCTTGTGTAAGAATATATTTATTAGAAGAACCACCATCTCTATATCAATCTGACTCATTTTTTACCAGATCCAATATTCGATGTAGTTAAGAGTATTTCACATGCTCATGTGAGCCTTGGGAAAATTCAGTAGATTATGGTCAGTGACCAATTTATAAAAGTCATCATATATGAAACATGTTATATATTCAATAATTAAACTTTGGATAGAACCAAAAAATAACAGTTGCACTTCCCTGTAACAGAAGTTTGTAGTTGTACACTACAATTTCTTCTACCACAATTCTGAGTTCGAGTTACTTGATTACACCAAAGGTAGATAGCAGGAGGGAAAAGTAAATAATTTTAACAAAAAGGTAGTAAAAAACATGTCATCTTCTACCCAGAAAAAATATGAGTGTATAAGAATCCTCATAGCTTACCTCTTCCTCATCATTTTACTATAGATTCAGTTCTTTAGATCCTCTCTGTTTGGCTCTCAGTTTCTACAACAATATTATTTTTGCTTACACGGTTGGCTTTTAAAGTCTATACGGGAGTCTTCATCACCATTAATTCAATTACTGCCCTTGGATGTCTCTTAGAGTTTTCTGCTATAGTTCTTCATTCAATTCTGAGAATTGAAATTGTTTCACACCCCACACCACAAGATGCCCAATGTAGACATTTCCCATTTATCCTCCTTATCTGGGTTGCTATTTTAGTTTTTCACCAATGACCATAGGTGGAAAAGTAAATCTCCACCATAACTATTTCCCTTGAAGCCTTATCTACATCAAACATGTATGGCTTCCTCAAAGATGCACATCTTATAGTTTGAAACTTGGTCGTCTCAAATCTCTATTGCATTGCCTCAAGCACATTCCGTTGTACTGTGTATAACCATTGGGTCATTAATGTAACGACTGCCACCAAACTGACAGCCAAATTGTCACTAATTATGTGGAATAATCATAAGCAGCGGATTAACAAAATCTTTAAAATTTAAAACCATTGTGTAAAGAGATCCATTTCCTAGAAAACTCTTAATGAAAGAACCAAAACTTTATATACATAAGGGTTCACATTGTAGATACACTGTGCCATCTCATCTCGAGGATAACATATAACAGTTGATTTGTCAAAACTAGGGCTGTCAATGGGGAGGGTATGGGGAGGGTAAGGTCTTACCCTTATCCTTACCCACCAAGTCTGGCGAGTTAGGGTATGGGTAATTACCCACTCCACCAATATCCTTACCCTCCCCTTACCCATACCCTCTTACCCATAGGGTAAACAGGAAGGGTAAGGGTGAAGTGGGAAATTTATATCTCGTCTTAAAATTTGTGGTAATATTAACAATAATGGTCTAGCTAGTACATTCATATATTTGAGAAAAATATCAAGATGTTCCATAAGGATTTTAAATATCCAAAATTTTCTAAGTAATATTCTACAAGTGTTGTATTGAATGCATGTACAAATGGTAGTACCCTAACATTGGTGTGTGAAAAAATAAATTATTCCTATTAGATTAAGGCTTCTATGTGAAAATGACATTAAAGGACAATATGTCATAGAGAGTTATTGTTAGAAACATGCATATCTTATACCCTCTAGAATGTTGTTGCATCCAAAAAATAAAGAACAAATAAAAATAGATAACACCACCTCACATATGTATCAAATGATACATTAACTATTAAATCTTGTTATTATATACATGTTTGCCTTACACCACAAATTAATTAATGTACATAGACTATTTATATGCATGTGTCTTGCACCTCCAAAACAGTGTTGTATACACAACCAAGTTAACTACATAAGAAGTAGAAAAGAATACCATGTATTATTTAAAATGATGACCCCATAATATTAAATATTCCATAGATTCAAACAACATATGACCATACATTTAATATAGTAAACATAAATATTGGCAGGTAGCGGGTTAGAGGGTATGAGTAATGGCTTACCCTTACTATTACCCACTAAGGTAGTGGGTTAGAGGGTAGAGGGTAGGTGGCTAAAGGGTAAGAAAATCCTTTACCCTTACCCTTACCCTACAAGGTATGGGTAAAGGGTAAATGGGTTTACCCTTACCCATTGACAGCCCTAGTCAAAACATATATTGAAGCAACATAAAACCTCGAGGCATACAAGACAAAATTTCATATTGTTCATAAAACCATCATGTACTAAATCTGAGGACCTGAGAGTACAAAGACGGCACATAGGACTTCTATCTAAAAGACACGACAGACAGTATACTCATCCTGAGTTGTTAATGTTGTCCCTGTTGTTGTTGTCCTTCCTCTACAAAACGGTCTCTACCTCCTTGTGCACGTTCACCTAAAAATTGTAGATCCCACAGGGTGAGACAATTGTCCCAGTGAGAGATATAACTCTCCTCCAACAATGTTATTATCATAGGTAAACTAGTTTAAAACTGAGTAGAGGTTCTTTTATATTAATAAGTAAGGTTAATCACTATGGATAAGCATATTAGAACATTTTTCATATTTTAAAGAATTGTAATTGTCTATGATAGGGCAGTAATTCATCTATTCACTTTATAAGGAATATGAAGAACATGTGTATCATTTACCCATGATATTATACCAATGTCTCAAGCTTATCCTGTGATACTATTATCATGGTATGACATCATGAATCATTCTCATTTCTATCTATTGACCTCAGCCAATCTGCTAGCCAAGTATTAGATTGCACTAATCATGTGAATATACATCATTATATTCTGTCCAGGTATTGGTTTATACCAATCCTGTGAAATCATATCTAGGTATTGGGCTATGACAATCATGTGAAATTATATCCAGATATTGGGCTATGCCAATCCTGTGAAATTATATCCAGGTATTGGGTTATCTCAATCATGTAAAGTTATATCTAGGTATTGGATTATGCCAATCATGTGAAGTTATATCCAGGTATTGGGTTATCCCAATCCTGTGAAGTTATATACATGTATTGGATTATGTCAATCCTGTGAAGTTATATCCAGGTATTGGGTTATGCCAATCCTGTGAAGTTATATCCAGGTATTGGATTATGCCAATCCTGTGAAGTTATATCCATGTATTGGGTTATGCCAATCTTGTGAAGTTATATCCAGGTATTGGGTTATGCCAATCCTGTGAAGTTATATCCATGTATTGGGTTATCCCAATCCTGTGAAGTTATATCCATGTATTGGTTTATGCTAATCCTGTGAAGTTATATCTGTTGACTCAAGGTCAATTAGGTCAATGTTGACTCACGTCTAAATTGACTAAACCCATGTTTTGATGATGACTAACCATTCCACATATTGGTGTCTAATGTCTCTACTTGAGTGATTTCAGATTAGGTATAGACACACTCCAAATGCCCTAACTTGCGCATCTCATTTTGGAGAAAAGACAAGTCAAAGTCATACAAGTGCATGTTTTTGTAATATGATGTATATCCATTAGAATCATGTTGTAAATCACTTGTAATGATTGTATGACTTGTAATTAAGCTTAGAAAAATATCAGGAACACTTAGATCGAATATTAGAGCACTTTTAATGCAACTTTGAAAATCAATTACAGGCACTTGGTCAGTCCAGTTTCCCACCCTGAAACTCGACCGATCCACCTTGGTTGATTTTCTGAAGATTGCATCGGTCGAGTTGTGCACTCACAGAACTCGACCGATTGGGTAGTAGGCCATTTCCAGTTGAAATGGTCGGTCGAGTTTCCTCAGGACAAACTCGACCGATCCTTTGAACATCGGTTTGCCTCCTACTTGATCGGTTGAGTTACACCCATCAGAACTCGACCGATTGCACTGTACGGAAAAGTGCAGAAAAGTGTTTCTAGCCGTTGTGGAGTTGCAACAAGTGAAAATATATCTGTTGCAAGCCACAAAACGGCTAGTTTTCGTTCACAAGTATTCCCAAAGGCTAAGAGGCATCCCCAACTATAAATAGGACCCCTTGGGCTTCATTCCAAGGTAGAGCATTCATTGCAAACTCTATGTGAGGCTCCTATTCTATAGTTGAGTGCTTCATATAGCCTCCTCTCTCTCTCTAAGCTTAATCACTTGCTACATCCATTAGAGTGAGTAGGAAATCTATAAGAGAGCTAGTTTTATATGTATATCTTGTGAGGCTCTCACTTCCACCACCTCCCCATCTCTCTTTTGCAACCATGAAGATGAAGTTTCTCTCTCTTGTCCAAGAGAGGTGAAGAAGAACAAGGGAAGGAGTCCCTTGGTGAAGATCAAGGCAGAAGACTTGGAGCTAGAGTGGGTAAGCCCTTGGAGAAGGCAAAAGACTCAAGCTCAAGTAGGTAAGACCTTGGTGGAAGCTTCTCCGAGTGAAGGTGAAGTCAAAGGCGGAAGATCCAAGAAGAGTGGGTAATTCCTACAAGACCGAAGACTTGTGCAAGAGTGGGTAAGTCCTTGGAGAAGGCCGAAGACTCTTGCAAAGTGGGTAAGTCCTTGGTAAGGTTGAAGACTCTTTGTATTGGATAGGTAAGTCCTTTGTTGGTCATGTATTGTAAGTCTTATAAGTGAATATAAGAGTGCAATTGTTGGAAGTCCTAGAGGTTGACCTCTCTAGGCAAGTGGACTGACACACCTCTAGTTTGAAGTGTGGAACCACTCTAAATAGCTTGTCTAATTGGTGCATGTTCAATCTCTCTTATCCTTGCTATGCATGATTTAGTTGCACTCAAATTGCCTATTTAGCAACCTTATCTTGTCATATATTTTGAAGGTTTAATGAGTTTTGTGTAAGTGCTTTCAGCTCTATTCACCCCCCCTGTAGAGCATCTAATCACCCATCTAGGATCCAACAAGTGGTATCAGAGAGGGTCTTCTCCAAGCATACTTCAACAAGTAGGAGAAGATGGGTGACTACCTAGAAGGGAGACTCTCGACCAACCTTCCAATCTTTGATGGGAGCAACTTCCTCTATTGGAGAAGAAGACTTCAATTCTACATCCAAGGATCAAGTCTCGAGATGTGGCATATGGTGAACAACCCATACATTCTACCAAAGACAAATATTGAAGAATGGGATGAAGCCACCTTGAATGCTAGAGCCATGCACATCCTTTATGCCTCCATGACCCCCACCGAGTTCAATCGGATTTCCTCTTGTGAGACAGCCTATGAGGTATGAAGAAAGCTTTACATCACTTATGAAGGGACAGATCAAGTGAAGGAAAGCAAAGTCTACATGCTCAAAGGGTTGCTTGAGAACTTCAAGATGGGAAAGGAGGAGAGCATAGCCAACATGTACTCAAGGCTCAACACCATCTTGAATGGTCTTGCTGTTCTAGGACATCCCATGTCTAGTGGAGAGATCAACTCAAAGATCCTTAGAACTCTCCCCAAGAGATGGGAACCCAAGGCGACTTCAATTGAAGAAGCAAGGTCTCTTAAGGATATTCCTATTGAAGAGCTCATTGGAAATCTACAAGCACATGAAGCCACACTTGACAAGAGGGAGGAAGTAGAAAGACAAGAGAAGAAAGAGCTAAAGAGAATGAAGAAGGCTGAAATGAAGGCTCAAATTGAAGCTATCATGGAACAAGTCTCTCCATCCTCTCAAGCTAAAGAAGATGCCATGTACTCTAAGGGTAAACCCTTCAAAGGGAAGTCCTCCTCCATCTGGTGCTTCACATGTGGAAAGAAGGGTCACTACAAGGAAGATTGCCCACAAGGCAAAAAGACCCATCTTCACAAGAAGAAATGGCAATTAAGCTCAAGTGGCTCCTCCAACTCAAGCTCAAGTGAAGATTCATGTGAAGGATCAAGCTCAAGCTCTAGTGATGAAGGAGAATGCCATTTTGCCCTTATAGCGTCAACAAGTGAAGACTCAAGTGAGGTAAATCTAGACTCTTTAAATAAAGAATCTTTAATTGCTATTATTCATGATATTTGTACCTCTTATAAGTCTTCTAAAAAGAAAAAGAAAAAGCTTGCTAAAATTGTTGATAATTTGCATAGAGAACTAGATGATCTTGAATATGCTAATTCTTGCTTGCTTATTAATAAAAATGATTGTCTTAGCCAAGTAGACTCTCTTAAACTTGAAAATGCTAGTTTACTTGATAAGATTAAATTTCTAGAAGATCAACCTCTCATGCCTAGTTCAAATGAAGAGCATACTTTAATTATTGATTCTCTAATGCATGACATTGATGTTCTTAAATCTGAAAACAAGAACAAAGATTTTGTTTTGCATGAATTAGTAATAGAAAATGCCTCCTTGCTTGCTAAAATCAATGGGCATGAATCTTGTTCTAGTTCTACAAATAGAGAGAATGATGTTGCTTCTCTTCATATTGATAGAGATTCTTATTCAACTAAATCTCTTTGCTTAGAAAATGATCTTTTGCATGCTAGAGATAATATTAATCAATTGTCTTCGACTATTGCTTCTCTTAAGCATGATAATGATAGTTTGAGATCTTCTTTGCAAAGATTCTTAGTGGGTAAAAAGAATCTTAATGATATCCTACACTATACTACTAAACAAATTGGTAGACATGGTTTAGGATATGATAATAGTCAAGGGAACAACAAAGATAAAGGACCTCCAATATTCCATGGAGAATCCTCTAGTTCCAAGACTATGGGCACATGCAACTATTGTAATGAATTTGGTCATTATTCTAATTGTTGTCCTTTTAGGAAAGCACCCAAGAGAAATAGGACTTGGGTTGCTAAACTAATCCCTCAGGATCCAAAAGCATGATTGGGGACCATTTCATCTTTCTTCTTGTAGGTACTTGCAAATGGATTGACTTGAGCCATTAAATTGCAAATTGACTTCTCAATCCACATGAAAGAAGAAAGGTGAGATGTGTAGAGGGTGACAACAAGTGGAAAAGCAATGGTAAGCACAAAGGTAATGGTTTTATTGCTTATAACCAATCCTAACTTGTTTTGTCAAGATGGTATGCACTATACATATGGTTTTTGAGTCAAAAGTGGTATTTTGTGTTTCTCTTCACACTATTGCTCAAAAACTATTTCTAATGCTTCTATAGTGCATTACTAACTTGCTTAGACATGTTTGGATATGGTTTGTATTTTTAGCATGCCTTTAAATACGTTTTTATGATATATATATGCCTTTTGACAGCTGCTCTGTCGGTCGAGTTTTCCCTATTGAAACTCAACCGATTGGCACCAATGGGTGTTGCCAGCAGTTGTCATTGGTCGAGTTGTCAATGCAAAGAACTCGACCGATAACACTGTGCACAGAATATACATTTGGCTTATTGAGTGAGAATTTCCCTCTCAACTAGATTTTCTCAACCAATAGCCTTATTCTTTGGCACTCTCATTTGGTACCTTTATATATGCATATTGACATGTTCTAAATTGCCTATCTTGCTTACAACTCTATCACTCTAATTGCTCTAAATTGGTATATCTATATGTTGTAATTACTTGCCTTGAGTTGTTTTGCAGGTTTTGATGATGATCTCTTTGGATCTCTTGGTTGTGTCTAAAAATTGCTTCTGTTGTACTCTAACTTACTACATCTATCTAGGTGTATATCTTGTTTTGATACAACCTTGAGGTTCTTAGGGGTAATCATCTTTTGGTAAGGATGCATATCTTGTGAGTTGTATCCTTTCATGCTTCGAAAATTGCATATCTTTTTGTTTAGATATATCTCTTCATCTAATCATATCTTGCTTTATCTTGTGTATCTTTTGGTATCTCTTGCTATGATCTAGATCCTACTAGTAGTCCTAACTTGTGATATCATCTACTTGTAGTTCATATACATGTAGTTCTAACCCTGTTTACAATTGTCATCTTTGCTCATCTATATGCTATGCTTGTATCTTGTCTCATACATGCTCAAGATTGTTCCTTGAATTGCATATCTACTATCTTGAGTTGCTTGCATAACATTGTGATGCAGGGCACAAAGAGCTACATTATATGTAGAAATTGGAGTATATTTGGATTTTATGCAGCTTTTTGCTCCAGTTTCGGTTTTTGGTGCAAGATTAGTGTTTTTCATGCAGAAACGACCTTCTAAGCAAGACTCGTCGCTTCGCCATGAGCTCTGATGGTTTTTGATCAAATTATGTCATCTTGAGGGTCAATATTGCAATTTATTTATTTTTCTGCAGCACTTTATCTTGCATCTTGGGTTGTTCAAGTATATGATTTAACTTGCTTTTCTTTCTATGCTTGGACAAGCCCCTATCTGTTCTCTTCTACTCTCCTTATATATATTTGTGTAATCTCCTTTCTCTTTAACAAGTGATGTTTCTTATTTTCTTCATAACCCCACTTTTTGAAATGACAAAGGGGGAGAAAGGTATGTCTTTTTTTAAAAGAGGAAGAAGGCATGTCTTACATGAAGTAGAGAAGCATGCCCATATAAAGGGGAGAAGGTAAAGGGGAGAAGACGTATATGTGTAGAACATATATGAGTAGAAGACATAGTATTCTATAAATGTTATGAAAGCTAACCATGCAGGAGAAATAGCATCAATTGAGGGGGAGTATGAAAACTCCATGTGCATCAATTGAGGGGGAGCATATGAACTCCATTCTATTGAAACCCCTAGGTTTCTCCAAAGGTATGAATGTACTTAAATGCTTTCAATACATTTATGGAATGGTTTGTCATCTTCAAAAAGGGGGAGATTGTTGACTCAAGGTCAATTAGGTCAATGTTGACTCACGTCTAAATTGACTAAACCCATATTTTGATGATGACTAACCATTCCACATATTGGTGTCTAATGTCTCTACTTGAGTGATTTCAGATTAGGTATAGACACACTCCAAATGCCCTAACTTGCACATCTCATTTTGGAGAAAAGACAAGTCAAAGTCATACAAGTGCACATTTTTGTAATATGATGTATATCCATTAGAATCATGTTGTAAATCACTTGTAATGATTGTATGACTTGTAATTAAGCTTAGAAAAATATCAGGAACACTTAGATCGAATATTAGAGAACTTTTAATGCAACTTTGAAAATCAATTACAGGCACTTGGTCGGTCCAGTTTCCCACCCTGAAACTCGACCGATCCACCTTGGTTGATTTTCTGAAGATTGCATCGGTCGAGTTGTGCACTCACAGAACTCGACCGATTGGGTAGTAGGCCATTTCCAGTTGACTTGGTCGGTCGAGTTTCCTTAGGACAAACTCGACCGATCCTTTGAACATCGGTTTGCCTCCTACTTGATCGGTCGAGTTACACCCATCAAAACTCGACCGATTGCACTGTACGGAAAAGTGTAGAAAAGTGTTTCTAGCCGTTGTGGAGTTGCAACAAGTGAAAATATATCCGTTGCAAGCCACAAAATGGCTAGTTTTCGTTCACAAGTGTTCCCAAAGGCTAAGAGGCATCCCCAACTATAAATAGGACCCCTTGGGCTTCATTCCAAGGTAGAGCATTCATTGCAAACTCTATGTGAGGCTCCTATTCTATAGTTGAGTGCTTCCTACAGCCTCCTCTCTCTCTCTAAGCTTAATCACTTGCTACATCCATTAGAGTGAGTAGGAAATCTATAAGAGAGCTAGTTGTATATGTATATCTTGTGAGGCTCTCACTTCCACCACCTCCCCATCTCTCTTTTGCAACCATGAAGATGAAGGTTCTCTCTCTTGTCCAAGAGAGGTGAAGAAGAACAAGGGAAGGAGTCCCTTGGTGAAGATCAAGGCAGAAGACTTGGAGCTAGAGTGGGTAAGCCCTTGGAGAAGGCAAAAAACTCAAGCTCAAGTAGGTAAGACCTTGGTGGAAGCTTCTCCGAGTGAAGGTGAAGTCAAAGGCGGAAGATCCAAGAAGAGTGGGTAATTCCTACAAGACCGAAGACTTGTGCAAGAGTGGGTAAGTCCTTGGAGAAGGCCGAAGACTCTTGCAAAGTGGGTAAGTCCTTGGTAAGGTTGAAGACTCTTTGTATTGGATAGGTAAGTCCTTTGTTGGTCATGTATTGTAAGTCTTATAAGTGAATATAAGAGTGCAATTGTTGGAAGTCCTAGAGGTTGACCTCTCTAGGCAAGTGGACTGACACACTTCTAGTTTGAAGTGTGGAACCACTCTAAATAGCTTGTCTAATTGGTGCATGTTCAATCTCTCTTATCCTTGCTATGCATGATTTAGTTGCACTCAAATTGCCTATTTAGAAACCTTATCTTGTCATATATTTTGAAGGTTTAATGAGTTTTGTGTAAGTGCTTTCAGCTCTATTCACCCCCCCTGTAGAGCATCTAATCACCCATCTAGGATCCAACAAGTGGTATCAGAGTGGGTCTTCTCCAAGCATACTTCAACAAGTAGGAGAAGATGGGTGACTACCTAGGAGGGAGACTCTCGAACAACCTTCCAATCTTTGATGGGAGCAACTTCCTCTATTGGAGAAGAAGACTTCAATTCTACATCCAAGGATCAAGTCTCGAGATGTGGCATATGGTGAACAACCCATACATTCTACCAAAGACAAATATTGAAGAATGGGATGAAGCCACCTTGATGAAAGCAACCTTGAATGCTAGAGCCATGCACATCCTTTATGCCTCCATGACCCCCACCGAGTTCAACCGGATTTCCTCTTGTGAGATGGCCTATGAGGTATGGAGAAAGCTTTGCATCACTTATGAAGGGACAGATCAAGTGAAGGAAAGCAAAGTCTACATGCTCAAAGGGTTGCTTGAGAACTTCAAGATGGGAAAGGAGGAGAGCATAGCCAACATGTACTCAAGGCTCAACACCATCTTGAATGGTCTTGCTGTTCTAGGACATCCCATGTCTAGTGGAGAGATCAACTCAAAGATCCTTAGAACTATCCCCAAGAGATGGGAACCCAAGGTGACTTCAATTGAAGAAGCAAGGTCTCTTAAGGATATTCCTATTGAAGAGCTCATTGGAAATCTACAAGCACATGAAGCCACACTTGACAAGAGGGAGGAAGTAGAAAGACAAGAGAAGAAAGAGCTAAAGAGAATGAAGAAGGCTGAAATGAAGGCTCAAATTGAAGCTATCATGGAACAAGTCTCTCCATCCTCTCAAGCTAAAGAAGATGCCATGTACTCTAAGGGTAAACCCTTCAAAGGAAAGTCCTCCTCCATCCGGTGCTTCACATGTGGAAAGAAGGGTCACTACAAGGAAGATTGCCCACAAGGCAAAAAGACCCATCTTCACAAGAAGAAATGGCAATCAAGCTCAAGTGGCTCCTCCAACTCAAGCTCAAGTGAAGATTCATGTGAAGGATCAAGCTCAAGCTCTAGTGATGAAGGAGAATGCCATTTTGCCCTTATAGCGTCAACAAGTGAAGACTCAAGTGAGGTAAATCTAGACTCTTTAAATAAAGAATCTTTAATTGCTATTATTCATGATATTTGTACCTCTTATAAGTCTTCTAAAAAGAAAAAGCTTGCTAAAATTGTTGATAATTTGCATATAGAACTAGATGATCTTGAATATGCTAATTCTTGCTTGCTTATTGATAAAAATGATTGTCTTAGCCAAGTAGACTCTCTTAAACTTGAAAATACTAGTTTACTTGATAAGATTAAATTTCTAGAAGCTCAACCTCTCATGCCTAGTTCAAATGAAGAGCATACTTTAATTATTGATTCTCTAATGCATGACATTGATGTTCTTAAATCTGAAAACAAGAACAAAGATTTTGTTTTGCATGAATTAGAAATAGAAAATGCCTCCTTGCTTGCTAAAATCAATGGGCATGAATCTTGTTCTAGTTCTACAAATAGAGAGAATGATGTTGCTGCTCTTCATATTGATAGAGATTCTTATTCAACTAAATCTCTTTGCTTAGAAAATGATCTTTTACATGCTAGAGATAATATTAATCAATTGTCTTCGACTATTGCTTCTCTTAAGCATGATAATGACAGTTTGAGATCTTCTTTGCAAAGATTCTTAGTGGGTAAAAAGAATCTTAATGATATCCTACACTATACTACTAAACAAATTGGTAGACATGGTTTAGGATATGATAATAGTCAAGGGAACAACAAAGATAAAGGACCTCCAATATTCCATGGAGAATCCTCTAGTTCCAAGACTATGGGCACATGCAACTATTGCAATGAATTTGGTCATTATTCTAATTGTTGTCCTTTTAGGAAAGCACCCAAGAGAAATAGGACTTGGGTTGCTAAACTAATCCCTCAGGACCCAAAAGAATGATTGGGGACCATTTCATCTTTCTTCTTGTAGGTACTTGCAAATGGATTGACTTGAGCCATTAAATTGCAAATTGACTTCTCAGTCCACATGAAAGAAGAAAGGTGAGATGTGTAGAGGGTGACAACAAGTGGAAAAGCAATGGTAAGCACAAAGGTAATGGTTTTATTGCTTATAACCAATCCTAACTTGTTTTGTCAAGATGGTATGCACTATACATATGGTTTTTGAGTCAAAAGTGGTATTTTGTGTTTCTCTTCACACTATTGCTCAAAAACTATTTCTAATGCTTCTATAGTGCATTACTAACTTGCTTAGACATGTTTGGATATGGTTTGTATTTTTAGCATGCCTTTAAATACATTTTTATGATATATATATGCCTTTTGACAGCTGCTCTGTCGGTCAAGTTTGCCCTATTGAAACTCGACTGATTGGCACCAATGGGTGTTGCCAGCAGTTGTCATCGGTCGAGTTGTCAATGCAAAGAACTCGACCGATAACACTGTGCACAGAATATACATTTGGCTTATTGAGTGAGAATTTCCCTCTCAACTAGATTTTCTCAACCAATAGCTTTATTCTTTGGCACTCTCATTTGGTACCTTTATATATGCATATTGCGATGTTCTAAATTTCCTATCTTGCTTACAACTCTATCATTCTAATTGCTCTAAATTGGTATATCTATATGTTGCAATTACTTGCCTTGAGTTGTTTTGCAGGTTTTGATGATGATCTCTTTGGATCTCTTGGTTGTGTCTAAAAATTTCTTCTATTGTACTCTAACTTACTACATCTATCTAGGTGTAAATCTTGTTTTGATACAACCTTGAGGTTCTTAGGGGTAATCATCTTTTGGTAAGGATGCATATCTTGTGAGTTATATCCTTTCATGCTTATAAAATTGCATATCTTTTTGTTTGGATATATCTCTTCATCTAATCATATCTTGCTTTATCTTGTGTATCTTTTGGTATCTCTTGCTATGATCTAGATCCTACTAGTAGTCTTAACTTATGATATCATCTACTTGTAGTTCATATACATGTAGTTCTAACCCTGTTTACAATTGTCATCTTTGCTCATCTATATGCTATGCTTGTATCTTGTCTCATACATGCTCAAGATTGTTCCTTGAATTGCATATCTACTATCTTGAGTTGCTTGCATAACATTGTGATGCAGGGCACAAAGAGCAACATTATATGTAGAAATTGGAGTATTTTTGGATTTTATGCAGCTTTTTGCTCCAGTTTCGGTTTTTGGTGCAAGATTAGTGTTTTTCATGTAGAAACAACCTTCTAAGCAAGACTCGTCGCTTCGCCATGAGCTCTGATGGTTTTTGATCAAATTCCATCATCTTGAGGGTCAATATTGCAATTTATTTATTTTTCTGCAGCACTTTATCTTGCATCTTGGGTTGTTCAAGTATATGATTTAACTTGCTTTTCTTTCTATGCTTGGACAAGCCCCTATCTGTGCTCTTCTACTCTCCTTATATATATTTGTGTAATCTCCTTTCTCTTTAACAAGTGATGTTTCTTATTTTCTTCATAACCCCACTTTTTGAAATGACAAAGGGGGAGAAAGGTATGTCTTTTTTTAAAAGAGGAAGAAGGCATGTCTTACATGAAGTAGAGAAGCATGCCCATATAAAGGGGAGAAGGTAAAGGGGAGAAGACATATATGGGTAGAACATATATGAGTAGAAGACATAGTATTCTATAAATGTTATGAAAGCTAACCATGCAGGAGAAATAACATCAATTGAGGGGGAGTATGAAAACTCCATGCACATCAATTGAGGGGGAGCATATGAACTCCATTCTATTGAAACCCCTAGGTTTCTCCAAAGGTATGAATTTACTTAAATGCTTTCAATACATTTATGGAATGGTTTGTCATCTTCAAAAAGGGGGAGATTGTTGACTCAAGGTCAATTAGGTCAATGTTGACTCACGTCTAAATTGACTAAACCCATGTTTTGATGATGACTAACCATTCCACAAATTGGTGTCTAATGTCTCTACTTGAGTGATTTCAGATTAGGTATAGACACACTCCAAATGCCCTAACTTGCGCATCTCATTTTGGAGAAAAGACAAGTCAAAGTCATACAAGTGCACGTTTTTGTAATATGATGTATATCCATTAGAATCATGTTGTAAATTACTTGTAATGATTGTATGACTTGTAATTAAGCTTAGAAAAATATCAGGAACACTTAGATCGAATATTAGAGCACTTTTAATGCAACTTTGAAAATCAATTACAGGCACTTGGTCGGTCCAGTTTCCCACCCTGAAACTCGACCGATCCACCTTGGTTGATTTTCTGAAGATTGCAACGGTCGAGTTGTGCACTCACAGAACTCGACCGATTGGGTAGTAGGCCATTTCCAGTTGAAATGGTCAGTCGAGTTTCCTCAGGACAAACTCGACCGATCCTTTGAACATCGGTTTGCCTCCTACTTGATCGGTCGAGTTACACCCATCAGAACTCGACCGATTGCACTGTACGGAAAAGTGCAGAAAAAGTGTTTCTAGCCGTTGTGGAGTTGCAACAAGTGAAAATATATCCGTTGCAAGCCACAAAACGGCTAGTTTTCGTTCACAAGTGTTCCCAAAGGCTAAGAGGCATCCCCAACTATAAATAGGACCCCTTGGGCTTCATTCTAAGGTAGAGCATTCATTGCAAACTCTATGTGAGGCTCCTATTCTATAGTTGAGTGCTTCCTACAGCCTCCTCTCTCTCTCTAAGCTTAATCACTTGCTACATCCATTAGAGTGAGTAGGAAATCTGTAAGAGAGCTAGTTTTATATGTATATCTTGTGAGGCTCTCACTTCCACCACCTCCCCATCTCTCTTTTGCAACCATGAAGATGAAGGTTCTCTCTCTTGTCCAAGAGAGGTGAAGAAGAACAAGGGAAGGAGTCCCTTGGTGAAGATCAAGGCAGAAGACTTGGAGCTAGAGTGGGTAAGCCCTTGGAGAAGGCAAAAGACTCAAGCTCAAGTAGGTAAGACCTTGGTGGAAGCTTCTCCGAGTGAAGGTGAAGTCAAAGGCAGAAGATCCAAGAAGAGTGGGTAATTCCTACAAGACCGAAGACTTGTGCAAGAGTAGGTAAGTCCTTGGAGAAGGCCGAAGACTCTTGCAAAGTGGGTAAGTCCTTGGTAAGGTTGAAGACTCTTTGTATTGGATAGGTAAGTCCTTTGTTGGTCATGTATTGTAAGTCTTATAAGTGAATATAAGAGTGCAATTATTGGAAGTCCTAGAGGTTGACCTCTCTAGGCAAGTGGACTGACACACTTCTAGTTTGAAGTGTGGAACCACTCTAAATAGCTTGTCTAATTGGTGCATGTTCAATCTCTCTTATCCTTGCTATGCATGATTTAGTTGCACTCAAATTGCCTATTTAGCAACCTTATCTTGTCATATATTTTGAAGGTTTAATGAGTTTTGTGTAAGTGCTTTCAGCTCTATTCACCCCTCTTCTAGAGCATCTAATCACCCATCTAGGATCCAACAATATCCATGTATTGGATTATACCAATCTTGTGAAGTTATATCCAGGTATTAGATTATGCCAATCATGTGAAGTTATATCCAAGCATTGGATGACACCAATCCTGTGAAGTTATATCCAGGTATTGGGTTATGTCAATCCTGTAAAGTTATATACAGGTATTGGATGATACCAATCCTGTAAAACTATATCCAGGTATTGGATGATACCAATCATGTGAAATTATATCCAAATATTGGATGATAGATATCATGGACATATTGCTAAGGATTCCATAGTAGTGGAATACCTTTATGTTTCCCTTTAATTTTCATTATGGGATATCAATCCCTTAAAATCATCATTGAATTCCACATCACCTTTACTAGGCATTATACCCATTCACATCCTTTATGTGATACAAGTATTCCTCATATCTCATTTAAGCATATTCAAAACACTATAGCCATTATTTTACTATAATCATAAAGCATGTATGACTAAGATTTTGTTATTATTTTAACCATTTATTATTATTATTATTATTATGTTACTGGGTTTCCATTTCCCTAGTTCATTTTGAACATTGTTGTGGCAACACATCCCGTTATCACATAGACAGCGAGGTGTTACGCGAAAATGTGCAGAAAACACCATAAACCACAAATTACCAAAAACACGGGTTAATTAAAACCGATTTTGAAAAGCGGATAAACTAAGAAACTATTACATTTAGGTCCTCATCCTGCAAGGAAACATGTTATATAAACATTTACAAGTCTTGATACGTGTCCACATCTTAGGAGATCAGCTGTCTAGTCATCATATGAGTTCATCACCAATTTATATATATACATAACGGCCCACATCCGGCCAGCTGCAGAACATACAAAGCATCAACAGCTATACATCGTGAAACAACGTCAAAACGTCTCCAAGGACCTGAGAGTATAGGGATGACTCTAAGACTCTACTATAAAACAACCAAAACAGCAGCATGTCCATCGCTTGCCTTCTACTGCTCTTCTTGCTGCTCAGCCGCAACCCCGCGACCACCACCACGTCTAGCTCGAACACCTAAAAAGGGTGCAAACCAGTGGGGTGAGACACACAGTCCCAGCGAGAAACATAACTCCCCACCGAAACCATAAAACCTCAGAAAGATTAAGGCAATAGCAGCAGATAACTGATAAAAGGTACAACTAGAGCAGTCTATATAGCAAGGCTATTCATACCATCAAGCTTACCAAGCTGTACAGAAGGCATATACCCAAGTACTTCTTTATGGAACATGATTAACAAGATAAGATTTATAAGATCTTACCACATAACATAAGGAACATATAAGTAACTACAAGTATAACAAGATCAACTACACAAACAAGGCCTCAATCATGTTCTGTATTTTGCCTTAAGCAATAAATACCATCCGGATGGATTACGTATTATTATACCCTGAGGAAGTGAGCTGTACCGCTCAAATCCAACCTTCGGTTGCGAAACCCAAGCCAGTGCCATACAAGGTCAATGGAAGAGCCGGAATCCACGACCTCCCACCTCGTGGTCAGTGCACGAGTGCAACACAAGAAAGACCACAGTCTCATGCTTAAGTGGCCTCAGCCACAGGGTCGGGCTACCCTCTGCCTAACCCGCCTTGGTACAGGTATCAGCGCTAGTGAAATTGAGCCACGGGCCTGTTCACCGTGCTCTTGAGCCATGAACGCATTCATGCTCTCATATCACACATCCTGAGCCATGGGCCTGTTCACCATGCTCTTATCGTATTTGAGCTACAGGTCTGAATCCACACTGCGGAGTCTACAACCGAAGTTGCACTCTTACCTCCTCATTTCCGGCTAGGAGAAACCACACATATTCAATAATATGTGCTTCCATGTTAACCCGCAGGAGAACCTGTTTCACCATCACCAGCTACTGACGATGATGGATCTATGTCCAGGGCAAACTACATGATATATTATGTTGTGATTAGTTAGTATGTTTTAAGTGGGTTGTTGGGGCAACCAAGTTGTAACACATGCAAAACATAAAGTTACATTATTGTTACCACCATCACAATATCCTGGGATCTTCATCCCTCATCACAGGAAACTATTGCCTCTTAAGGCATTCTCATTGCTGGGGAATAACCATCCCAAATCATCATCAGAGGATAACACCTCAACTTAGGCACTTTAGCCAAACTCAGGTCCTCAGACCAAAACACATCATGCATGTGATCTCATCATCCAGAGTAACCATCAACGCAGTGTTACTCAAACATATATACCTCATAGCCCTTTACCTGGCTATGCATCCACATGAAACACCTGCATGGTTAGTATACACAATCATAGAGATAACCATCATATATTAACAAAATGATCGTATTGTCAATATAGGGCAACATTGACGATTGCATGCTTTATCATTCATGCCTCAACCTGTGACCATAGACATGGGTCACATCATCAGGTGAAGCAACTCATATATTTCCAAACTTATCATTCAAGATGGTCATAAACACATGTAATATTATGTCATTAGAGTTCAGATATGTCATATTTACATAGCTGTGTTCTACTAGTTCAACCACCTTACTATTACTAAACGTGCCAAGGGTTTACAACCCATAAACCAAAACTTCTTAAACGACAAAGATGTGATCATATGATAAAGAACTATTGTATAGGTTTTCCTAAAGGAACAAGACCCTCACTAAAAGCGCCCACTACCCTCGCAAGAAGTGTGACGGGTAGGGTACCCTTACTAGAGGTAGTATCGGGCAGGGTACTCTCCCATATCACCCAACACTCTAGCCTCATAACAGCCAAGCACCAGCAAGGATAATAGGCTACCACCTCAGGATGTATCATGCAACCAACTGCTATCGCACAACAAAGGCATCACGGCCACCAGCATAACGTGCAGCTCAGATAAAGAGACATATCGTGCAACGGTGCGTTGTGCACTAGGTGTGTATCGTGCACAGGATGCTAGGAGTTGCAACGGGCGACAACCACTCTGGAGGCTAAAGCCTTGGCGCCCGGGCAACCCTACATCGCCCAACGTAACACAGGTGTCGTGCAATGTCCAAGGCAGCTCCTAGGTGTATCGGGCACGAAGATAACCCTATAAGGATGTATCGAGCAGGGCACTCCACATAACCTGACGCCCGACACACAAGGGTAACGACCAACTTACCACTCATCTACGCACAATGGCCAAGGGTACAACTTCAAACGACACCAAAGAAAGCATATCGTCCAACTGGTCTCATGCTATCGGCCAACACACAAGGCTAGGGCCAAGGGGTGACGCCCACCACGGAATTAGCTAAAAAAGCTTCCACAACATCAAGGTATAACAACACCAGACCACCTCCTACGTTAAGTGTGTCGGGCAGGGAACTCAACATAGTGTGACGCCCGACACAACAAGGAAAGAACCAGATGTATAACATCTGACACAACCACATCATGTCAACCAAGTCTCTAGGCCAAAGAGGGTTATCGGGCAACATCAACCCCAAGACCATATCGGGTAAGATGCAACCCAACAAGGTCGTCCTCAACCTCAAGCACAAGGGGCACCAAACCCTAAAGGATCATGAAGATGGCTCATCTCTCAACAACCAAGAGAGAGGGCTCTTGCACACTTCTTATCACCAATCGGGAAACACAAAGATCCACCCTAACAAAGGTCCACAACCACCACAAAGCTCACCTCTCGAATCTTTAGTGAGAAAAGGGTGTTGCTCAAGCAACTAGAACACAAGCTCACCTCTCAACTTAAATGAGAGATGAGTATTACCCATGATACTAGAGTTCAAGGTCACTTCTCTAGACCAAGGAGGGAGAGGGGTGTTGCTCAACAAGAAACCCTAGAACATGGTTCGGCCAACAAGGTGCAACTACGCAAGAACTCAACTAACAACATACATAACCGATTATGATCACAAGAAACATACAAGAATATAGAAGAGGTAGTATAGTTAGGGTTAGGAGTTATGTAACCGGCCTTAAGCAAGCTCCAAAGCTCCAAGCACCAAGCTTCCAAGCTCTACCAAAAGAAGAAGAGCAAGGCACTCTAGGGTTCGGCCACCACTAAAGGAAGAAGGAGACTCCAAGATAAGGATCAGCCACCAAGCTTGCAAAGGAAGAGGGTGTCGTGCACCAAGGGAGAGGGGAAACAAAGGAACTAAAGGGATCCTTAGCAAGAGAAAGGGAGCACATATATAGGAGAGGATGGAGGAGAAACCAAGGTAAGACAAGGCAAGGTGTCGCCTACCTAGGGACACTTGTCCATGAGCAAAGCCACCACTCTAACATGACCTTAACACATGTTCAAGGCCATTTCCACATGCTAGCATCAATCGCCAAGTGTCCACTAGTGGTGACACAAACAAGGTCAAAGGGGGTCAAAGGGTTCCATGGGCGACACACCTCTACACCATGCCCGAAACACACCCTTGGGCGACACACCTAGGCTGACACAAGCATGGCCAACACACCTAGGCCAACACAAGGCACTCTGTCCGACACAAGGTTCAACAAGGCAAAAGCAAGGCACAACAAGGCCCAACAAGGCTCATCCAAGCCCAAAGGAACTCAAGCAACGAGCCCAACCCTTCCTCTCAACACTAGAGGAAGAAAGGAGAGGGAGGAACACCTCACAAGGTGACAAACTTGCCCACAAACCGTAGACTTGGGTTAATTGCAAGTAGCACCTCCAGCTCTCAACAAAGCACCAACAAACCCTAATCACCACTAAAGGTGATTAACAACCAACTAAGCATCAGGGTTAAGCAAAGCAAACAGGATAAGCCCTAAACGGAGGTCAGTGTCCTTACAAGCTATAACCCTCTACAAAGGGATTTCGTCCTCGAAATCCGAAGAGAAAAGCGAGGGATACTTCCTCCTCATCTCTTCCTCAAGCTCCCATGTGGCCTCCTCAATGCCACGATGATGCCAAAGAACCTTAACCAGGACCAGGTCCTTCTTCTTCATCTTCTTAACTCTTCTGTCAAGGATCATCACAGGACCTTCCTCGTAGGTCACATCTTCATCAAGCTCAACTTCGACTGGTTGTATCACTGTTCCTGTATTCGGATGACTTTTCTTCAGCATACTGACATGGAACACTGGGTGTAACCTGTGCAACTCTGGCGACAGCTCTAACTCGTAAGATACCTTGCCCATACGTGCTATGACCGGGTATGGCCCCATATATCTGGGTGCTAGCTTACCCTTATGGCCAAATCTTAGCACACCTTTCCATGGCGAGACTTTAAGATACACTTTTTCTCCTACCTGGAACTCCAAAGGTCATCGACGATTGTCTGCATGGGACTTCTACCTGTCCTGTGCCACTTTCAACTGTTGTTGGATCACCTTGATCTTTTCTGTTGCATGTTGTACTAACTCAGGACCCAAAAGCTGATATTCACCTGACTCATACCAACATAAAGGAGATCTGCACTTCCTGCCATATAAGGCCTCATAAGGAGCCATGTCAATGCTCCTCTGATAACTATTGTTATAGGCAAACTCTATCAAACTGAGATGTACGTCCCAACTGCCTAGGAACTACAAAACACAAGCTCAAAGGAGATCCTCCAAAGTCTGAATAGTCCTCTCAGATTGTCCATCTGTCTGTGGGTGGAAAGCGGTGTTGAATCTCAACTGCGTTCCCAACGCTTTGTGCAACTGTTCCCAGAAATGACTCGTGAACTAAGGACCTATGTCGGATATTATCATTGCTGGAACACCATGCAAATGTACTATCTCATCTACATATACCCGAGCGATTTTCTTGGCTATATACATTGTCTTTATAGGTATGAAATGGGCAGACTTCGTCAATCTGTCCACTATTACCCAAATGGAATCATGATTCCTAGTTGTCCTGGGCAGACCAACTATGAAATCCATGGTTATATGATCCCATTTCCACTGTGGTATCGACATGGGTTGTAACATACCTACCAGGTTCTGATGTTCAGCCTTGACTTGCTGACATACCGCACATCTAGCCACAAACTCGGCTACATCTTTTTTTTCAAACCGGGCCACCAATACAAGTCCTTCAGATTATGATACATCTTGGTGACTCCTGGATGCACAACATACATCGATGTGTGTTCTTCCTCGAGTACTAGATTCCTCAGATTATCAGCATCGGGGACCACCATCCTATCATGATAGCAAACTAGTCCATCCTCGAACTCATAGAACCCATCACGCCCTTTGCTGTCAAACTCTGACCTAATCATCTGCACTGTATCGTCTGTTTGTTGCACATCTTTGATCTGCCGTCTCATCGTAGGCCTGACTTTCATATGTGCCAAAAGTCCAGCTAACAAGGAAACTTCCATCTACACATTCATCTGCCGCAAGGAAACAAACATATCTCATCTATGGCATACCAAGGAACTCAACTGTGCCTTCTTTGAAGGAAAAGAAGAAGACTTTTGGCTAAGCGCATCAGCTACTACATTCGCCTTACCAGGATGATACTTGATGGTGCAGTCATAATCAATGATTAGCTCCATCCATCGGTGCTGTCGCATGTTTAGCTCATTCTACGAAAAGATGTACTTCAGGTTCTTATGATCTGTGAAGATCTGACATACTTCCCCGTAAAGATAGTGTCTCCAAATCTTTAACGCATGAACCACCACTGCCAACTCCAAATCATGAGTCGGATAGTTCTCCTCGTGTTTCTTAAGCTGTCGTGAAGCAAAAGAAACCACATGATCTTCCTGCATCATCACACAACCTAAAACTTTCTTGGAAGCATCACAGAAAACAACATAGCCCTTTCCAGGCTCTGGTAGGACTAGTACCGGAGCACTAGTCAACTTTTCCTTCAAACTTTGGAAAGCTTGTTGACAACGGTCATTCCAGACAAAAGGTGCATCCTTTCTAGTCAACTTTGTCATTGGCAACGCGATCACACTGAAGTCCTTGATAAACCTCCGGTAGTATCCTGCTAATCCCAGGAAACTACGAACTTCCGTCGGCGTCTTTGGTTGCTCCCAATTTGCTACTGACTCCACCTTCCTGGGGTCCACTTTGACTCCTTCTGCAGATATCACATGATCCAAGAAAGTTACTTCTTCCAACCAGAAGTCACACTTACTGAACTTGTGATGGAGCTAGGACTTACACCAAAAGATTTTCAGTCTTCCAATGGGAGTCCCAGAATTCTATCACCAAAAACCCTAGAGAGGATTGATGTCTTCCCTAGGTTTACCTAGAACTGGTGCTTAGATAACAACTCCAACCCCATAAGAGTATGGAAGCCTTATCATAGTACAGATTTAGGATCGAACCCAAAAGACAACGGTCTTGTTGCAAGCAACAAGATGGAAAACGTACAACACTTCACTTAGTTATTTTACTGATTGGCACTTATATCAAAAGGTTGGATTTTGATTGGTTTTTAGACTAAAGCATGAAAAGTAAATAAAGCAAGTAAAACTAAGATTTAACAAATGATGATGAATCACTGGGGTTAAGCAGGTATTCACCACCACTACACATGCATTGTATATGTACTAAGCAAGCAAGACTTATAAGCTAGATGCATGGATGTTCCACAAGACCGATGCCTTATAAGACAAGAGCGATGCATTGCATCCAAGGATGTTCCACAAGACCGATGCCTCGTAAGACAAGAGCGATGCATTGCATCCTTTGATGTTCCACAAGACCGATGCCTTATAAGATAAGAGCAATGCATCACATCCTTCAAGGGTTAAGTAGCTCTCATTCGGTACATTTCTACGTGTCAATGAAGATATGTAGTCTTCCAAAGAGAGAATCTTACTCAACCTCATGAAACGTGCATCTAAAACTAACAAGCGAGCGATAATTACCAAATCGAATAGTATCTTTGTAGGCCTAGTCTCCTATTCGGATAACCTAGCTACGAGAAGTGCGGGAATGTTGCAACGCCAGCCATTCTCGATCAAATGGTCACATGCTTTACATCATTCCCCTCGCAAAGCATGTTCCTCAACTTATCAAGGTTACTTCCATACAGATGGAAGTGCAACGGATGATAGTGAGTTTACTCCACTCTTTGAGATATACTCCTAGACACCGAAACGGATGCGTGGTGGATACACACACCAGAAACCAACACTAAATCGGTATTCGAGTCTCGAGAGCGGTCGTAGACAAACCACAACAAAAGACAATAGATGCATACAAGAACGTAGCCATCATTCAAGCATGTATGGAACGATTTAGTATTAAAACGAAAGGATAACATCTTTTTAGTACAAAGTACACGACATGGGCAGCGGGGCTAGTCCCCGCGCCCCAGTGGATGGAACTACTCGCTCCTCATAGAGGGAGCAACAAAGGAGGAGGCAAGAAGAGATAGAAAGAACATCATCTCCACTGAGGAGAGAAGGTTGAACCCTTGGTGGAGAGAGCAACGATCTTCACCCTTCGTGGCTTGCTTGACGACGGATCTTCTCCTCTCACCTTCTTTGTTGATGAGAGAGAAGGTAGCTTTGTAATGGAACGTGAGTCTCAGACCGGCAGCCTCGGGCGGTGGATGGAGTTGTTCTGGTACTAGAGAGGCAGCCTCTGGACGTCTGGACTCCTCTCAGGGATGGCCCTTGAGGTCTTATTTATAGGCCTTGAGTGAGGTCAAACGGTCTGGAGACCGTTTGGGTTCAAGACCGTTTGGCGTCAAACGGTCTTGAGACCGTTTGGCGTCAAACGGTCTTGAGATCGTTTGGCGTCAAACGGTCTTGAGACCGTTTGGCATCAAACGGTCTTGAGATCGTTTGGCGTCAAACGGTCTTGGGACCGTTTGAACTCCATGCGGTCTTGGGACCGTTTGAACTCCATGCGGTCTTGGGACCGTTTGAACTCCATGCGGTCTTGGGACCATTTGGCTTCATGCGGTCTCGGGACCGATTGAACTCCATGCGGTCTTGGGACCGTTTGGCTTCATGCGGTCTCGGGACCGTTTGGCTTCATGCGGTCTCGGGACCGTTTGAACTCCATGCGGTCTTGGGACCATTTGGCTTCATGCGGTCTCGGGACCGTTTGAACTCCATGCGGTCTTGGGACCGTTTGGCTTCATGCGGTCTCGGGACCGTTTGAACTCCATGCGGTCTTGGGACCGTTTGGCTTCATGCGGTCTCGGGACCGTTTGAACTCCATGCGGTCTTGGGACCGTTTGGCTTCACTCGGCCTTGAGGTTGGTTTATTCTTTTATGATTTTTTTGTGCTTTTTCTGCAAGTGTAAAAGGAAAAAGTTAGTTTGATGATGTATTTACAAAAAGGGGTAAAATTAGGTTTATGTACCGTATAAACGTAAAAAGAGTATGGAAAACTAAAGAAAAAGACTAAGATAAACTACTAAAATAGGAGGTTATCACCCCCCCTAACTTAGAGTCTAGCTTGTCCTCAAGTTAGATAGAGCTGAGACATGAAATGGCGAGGCGATCTTAATTAGGGTCTCCATACTCTTGCTTCAATTCTTGACCTGAGTTCCCCAGGGGTCATATCGAGGCTTATTGCATGCCTTGATTCTTTTGGATTTCGAGAGTTGCTTGGATCTCAGGGTTTTTCCGTATCTCAAAATTTGCCTTGGGACCACATTTATTTTGTGCATGCCGTTGACTCTAATCAACTTTATACCTCTCTGGAAACCTACTGGAAGCTAGAGAGGGTATGGGGGTTGGCTAAAGGCTTTGAAGTGTAGCTCCCCTTCGAGTGGGGGAGGGGCTGTCTATGCTTTTTAGGATCTCACTACCGGGCACGACACATCTGCCTTTATGAGGGCAGCTGAATGTACCGGCCGGGCAAGTCCTTTATGAGCCTTTTCATATACTTGGAACTTTTAGGGTTTCACTACCGGACGCGACACATCTGCCTTTGTGAGAGCAGCGGAATGTGCCGGCCGGGTGAGCCCTTTATCAATTCTTCATATAGGTCCTTATGCGTGGCACAACTCTCATGATTTTATTCGTCTCTCTGGCTTTTATTCAAAAACTCACAGGCTTGGGTTTTGGAATGAGGATTTATTTTGGGCGGCCAAGACTCTTTTATTTTGAAGAGAGGAAAGCTGTTCTTAAAGTTTTTCAGCATGCACTTATTTGGTTTGTGGTCCACTTGCAGAACTTTTTGATTCGGAAGTTGCCTAATTTCCCTCTCATCCTCGAGATCTCGGCTTATTTCTGCCCTGATTTTGACCTGTGGAGAGTTAGATAAAGAATTGAAGCAAAAATACGGGATCCATAGTAGGTGGAAATTGATAAATCGCCATTTGATGTCTGAGTTCTATTTACTTGCAGAGACTAACATGATTCTAGGGTTAGTTGGGGTGACTATTTTTGAAAAAGAATTGTGAAAAGAATTAAGACTTAAAGAATTGTAAAAAAAAAATTAAGAATGAAGAAATGTATGGAAAAAGGAAGTATAGAAGTTGATACCTAGCCCTTGTCTAATGTATCCCCCCCTAACTTATCACACACTCTGTCCCCAGAGTGGCAAAGTGATAGGTTGAGAAATCATTAGAACAAGGGCTGCAGGTTAAGGTAGATTTTCGTTTGCCCCTGGAGAACGGAGTAGTGTAGATGCGAACTGCCCACGTAAGGCGTGGTAGTCCACGTCAGTCATTTCCTCCACTGGTCTTTGGAGAATGATTATGGTGTACATCCAGTAGAGGACGTGGAAGCCGCAGTCGTTGGATTGTCGTATTTGCTGGGGGCATTTGTGGCAGAAGGTGGGGCGATTGAAGTATTCCTTGCTGTATGCCTTAGTGTGCTGACTCAGAAGCTCTATTAATTTCGCAGCGCACTCTTTTGCCGTTTCTTCTGTTGGCGTCTTGGGCGTTACGACGTAGTGTCGTTGTCGGGCGTTGAACTGGCTGTCGGAACTGTTGTATATTGTAGTTGTTCCGTCTTGGAGGTTAGTTTCCAGAAGAATCCAGTGCTCTTGATGCAGGATTGGTAACATGATGAACTTCGGCGTTGTATGTTGGAGATATGCGATCAACGCTTCCGTTGTGCCGAAGTTTTTGAGTTTGAGTAGATCATCCTTCATGTAAGGGGACGCCATGTATGTATCTGGATTATGTTGGCCAATCTGAGACTGGTAAGCTGTCATGAGACTGACAGAAAGGTGCCCCTTATCTTGCAAAGTCTCTCGCAGTGAATCGGCCATCACGATAATGTCTTGAGACATGAATACTATGCCATCTTTTTCTGCAGAGAGATTCGCCATGATGATGCGCATTTCAAGGTCGGTGAGACCTTTGCAAGAATCGCGATCAAAATCAGGAAAAGTTGGTTTAGTGGTGTAAGCAGGATCGTTCTTGCTGGTATCTTCTTCTGGCGACTTGTGTTGTTCAGACTCTTTCAGAATTTGGCGGAAGGGTCGCCGTTGTCGACGTTGTACAGCTGAATAGAGATACCTTGGAACATCATCTGGTGACATAGTCGGATCGTTGAAATATCTTCTGTCACAGATGAGCTCCATGGCATAGCGTCCTCGTAACGAATGGAAGTCTTCAGCTGCCAAATCGGTGAAAGGAATTTCTTGGTTCAGCGCTTGGATATGTCGGATGGTGTAGAAAGCGCTGTCCCCAGATCCCGTGGTGGCTTGAACTGGAGGGTTAATGATTCTGAACCAGGGTTGGCTCCAGTCTTGACGAAGAGAAGGGCGTACAACCCAGATTACTTTAAGCAGCCGGAAGGGTATACACCGGGCTTCACCTGCTGCGTCTCCGACGAAGTTTATTATGCCGGCTGGTAGCTCGGCGCTATTGAAGTTGTAAACTTTAGCGTCCCTTGCTTCGGTATCCACTATCATAAACAGCCAGTGGTCCGAGACTTGGAAAGGCATTGTGATATAGCGTGCCCGACGCGCTAAACCGGCACGCAGCCGCTCAATCGACCTCGCGCGCAAGCTTTTGTGTAAAAGGCCAAAAGACAATGCGGGTGAAGCGTTGAAGGCTGGTTGTATCCGCTGTTTACTTCTATAGATTTCTATACAGTTGGCGAGGAGGACCCGGAAGATTGGCATTGGCATCGTAGACCGGGGTCGGAGGATGCAACGAAAATTTTCACGTGTCAACGTACGCCTGGTTTTTGTATTAGTGTAAACTATGTCGTCCCCCGCTTTGGCATCGTCTACTATAGTGTTCAGGATGAAGATGTCCTGAGCATCTAAAGTAGAGATGGCTGTCATATCAAGATCGTGCATTTTTTGTGGGAGAGGAGGTGGCGGGGGGAGGTCTTGTGGTGGAGGGGAGGCGTGCTGTTCGATGGCCTCTTCATGACCTTTGAGGTTGTCGTCTAGATCGGAGGCAGAGTCAAGATCTGCGTCAGTATCTAGACTCACTCGGTCTGCCTCGTCTAGGTAAGGGGGAGAAGGTGTTGAGGAGGGGAGAGAAGCTTTTGGCGAGGTAGCGCTGGCTCCTAGTATGCATTGTTGGAGCTCAGTGAAGGCCGCATCCTTGGCAGCTTCCCCCATTGACCCCATAGCGGAGTAATCAAAGAATTGGTCCCCGTAAGAAATGTTTACGTTGTCATGCTGTGGGGACTTGGGGTGGTAGTCACTTTCCTGGTGACCCTTATCAGACCCTTTATGGGACGGTCCTGCTGCGTTCCCTGGATCTTCACCGTCATCGTGCTTGTCTCCTGAAGATGTGTCTTTATTGGAGTCAGCAGATGAATCGGATTCGTCTTATTCTTCATCATCATCGTCGTTGTCATCCGCAGCTTCGTCGGTTGTCTTCTTTTTAGTCGACTTTTTGCACCGCCGGTGAGTGGCTTGTAGCTCATCGAAAGCCACTTGCAGATGCTCGTGTTTCTCGAGCAGTGCGTCGTGGGCTTCTTTGAGATCTGTGTATCTGCCCTCGGTGGAGAGGAGGCGTGCTGTCAGATCTGTGACTTGGGCACGTAGTTGTTGTGTTTCATTGATATTAGCTTCCTCTTGATGATGATGGAGCTGCGTGATTGTTTCGTCGATGGTAGCCAGGCGCGTGCTTAGCTCTTCTTGATTCTGCTCAAGCTTGCGGAGATTCCCTTGCAGAGGGTGAGTCTGGTTAGAGATCTCATCGACTTTTCTTGTCGTAGCTTCTTGCTGGCGCGTTGCCCCAAGGATCAGGTCTGGCAGGTTGTTGGTGTGGCTGTTGATATGCTCAACTTGCTTAGCCACTTCATCCTGTCGTTGCTGGATGCCTTGTAGGACGACAGGAAGAGCTCGGTGTTGGTTGTCGATCCTGGTTACCTGTTTAGATAAGTCTTGTACACAAGAAAAAATAGAATGTAATAGGTTAGAAGGATCGGTGAGGAGATTTCGGATAGCGTCGAATTGACGGCCGAATTCCTCACCGATGTTAGTAAGGGGCCCCCAGAGGCGGAAGGGTGATGTGGCTGGGGCCTATGTGGGATGGTGGTAGTGTCTTGCGGAAGAGACATTGATGATGGCCCGAACTGCGTAGTGACTGTTGATGAAGTCACCAGCGGTGTCGGGGTGGTGGCGGATGTGAAGAGTGGTGGTATTTGTGGCGAAAAAGGTGGCACTGATGATGAAGGTGTGGGAACTGTGGATGTGAATGGAAAGGTGGTGAAGTCGGGCATGGAGGTGGAGAAAGGGAAGCCCGATGTTAGGGTGGGTGAAAAGGTGGATGTGAATGCTGGCGTGGATGTGGGGAGGAAAGTAGTGGTGGGGGCAGCGGAGAGCTGCTCATTTAGACTCTGGATGAAAGAGTCAAATGAGGAAGTTGTTAAGATTTCATCGTCGAACCGCTCGTCCTCCGGGTTTGGGCGGGACGTTTGTGTCCCCGACAGCTGTTGGGCCCGCAACAACCTCCTAGAAGGTCGTTTGACAGGGATTTTTGTAGATCGAGCTGTCGGGGCTGTGATGCTCGTTTCAGTTGGGCCCGCAGTTTGTTTCTTTGCAGCGGGTGTGACCGAAGCTAGTAGATGAGTAAGCTCCTCGTCAGAAAAGAGGAGCTGTGTCATATCATAGTGTGCTAGCTCCGGTAACGGAAGGAGGGTTCTTGATGACTTAACCATCGGGCAGAATACATAGTGTAACTTTCCATCCTTTTCTTTGATTATAAACGAATTTTTCAAAGATTGTTCGTTTGTAAGGATGTCGCCCTTTATTTGCGTGCATTGGGGTAATAGCCTGTCCATCTTAAAAAATTTAATTATGGATGTGACATGGCCCCCCAAACAGATCTCTTTCCCTATGAAGGCGGCGGATAATTTCTGGACCATCAACCGTCCGATGTTGACTGGCCTTCCGTTGAGGATAGACCAGAGGACAAAGAGGTCTGATATTGTAACGTTTCCTCCTTCCGTTCTTGGAAAAAGTGCGCCAGCTAGGATTTTGTGCAGAGTGCGCACAAATCCGGAGTGTATGTTGGACGCTTTGCATGTTTTGGCGTCGTATGTGGGAATCCCAGTTAAGCTTTTCCAGAATGTGTGGCGGTTGAATTCTGGATGATCAGTTCCCACTGATTTGGCCTTTTTTAGCTGCTCTAGGTCGTCAATGAATATTGAATTTAGCATATTCTCTGTTAAGACGACGTTGCTACCGAAGATTTGGGTGACAATCCTTCTATCACCCCCATCCCGTGACCTATCTGCAATGTTGACGGGCTCCTTTGTCAGGAAGGAGAAAAATTCCGCTGTGGGCTCGATGTAGGACAATTCAGGTATTAAGCACAACCTGGTGAGGTTGGCTTTTTGTAGCGCTTTGAAGATGCGCTCGTGAATTCCCATTTTAGCTAGTATGCTGGAGCAAACATACTTAGTTGGTTTAAGGGTTTTATCGGTGGTGATGGAGGTTTGGATGGATAGGTGCTCTGGTGGTGGTATTGGGGCAGTGATGGGAATGAAGGTGGTAGGGATGGTAGCTGCAGGGGTGATGGTGGTAGCAGCGAAGGTGGATGGTTTGGCGAGGGGTTGGTCCATGGCAGATAGAGGGTGGACCTGTTTTCTTGCCCTCTTGGGGGCTGCCCAGATGCAGCCTTTGCAGCTTTGCGTTTTCCCTCTGTCTCTTGGGCAGAGGAGTCTTCATCGGGATTCGGTATGTAGTCCGATCCTTCATCATCGTCAGAAGAGATGTGCTCGATGTCCTCTTCAGGGGCCTCACCCAAGCATTTGGTGAGGCGGGTTATCTCACACAGGACGTCGATGATCTTGGTCTTGGGAGGGACGGCGCTGGTGGTGTTGTAAGTGTCCCTGATTTGTATGAGCCTGTCTCGCTCTTCCATCATCTGCTCCCTTGTCAGAGCAGGGGCAGTTCCTGAGCCGGAAGTTTTGTTTGCTAGTGACGCCATTTCTGAAAAAGAATAAGAGTTTCATAATTAGAGAAGATTTGAAACAATGTAAATTTGATTTGTAGTTATATATTTTATATTTTGTGAAAGCAAAAGGGAAACGAAAACCAAACGGTTTCAAGACCGTTTGGTTCCAAACGGTTTCAGGACCGTTTGGTTCCAAACGGTTTCGGGACCGTTTGGTTCCAAACGGTTTCAAGACCGTTTGGTTCCAAACGGTTTGAGGACCGTTTGGTCCCAAACGGTTTGAGGACCGTTTGGTCACAAACGGTTTCAGGACCGTTTGGTTCCAAACGGTTTCAGGACCGTTTGGTCCCAAACGGTTTCAAGACCGTTTGGTCCCAAACGGTTTCAAGACCGTTTGGTCCCAAACGGTTTCGAGACCGTTTGGAAAGTGAAGAGTCGCAGGTCGCCGGCGCGGGATAAGGTGGAACGGCGCGAAGGTGAAGAACGCGCCGACGCCTTCGAAAACGATGAGAAGAACGACGACGGCGATGAAAACGGTGGGAGAGTCGGTGAAATATTTTGACAGCGACGGCGATGGCGGAGCAAGAGACGTCGTGCGATGGTAAAGGGAACGGCACTGGCGCCATGATGGTGGCGACAGAACGGCGCGTCAACGAAGGCGACGGGTCGGTTGATGAAACCATTCGATAACGACGGCGATGGCAGCTTAAGTAGCGGCTGGCGATGGAATGAGCAGCGTAAGCAGCGACTAGCGATGGAATGAGCAGCGTGGAGTCGCCGGATTACCTTGCGGAAGGTGGACGGAAGGGTGACTTTGCGCGGATGCAACAGGAGCAAGAAGGGAAGTTCTTCGCACGAAAACTCTAGAGAATTCGAAGATTCGAAGAGAGAAAGACGGAGGGGTAGGGTTGATATTTATAGTGATTGGTTGGTGACCTTTTGTATTCCAAACGGTTTGAAGACCGCTTGGTCCCAAGCGGTCTCAAGACCGTTTTGGTCCCAAATGGTTTCAGGACCGTTTGGTCTCAAACGGTTTCAAGACCATTTGGTCCCAAACGATTTGAGGACCGTTTGGTCCCAAACGGTTTCAGGACCGTTTGGTCCCAAACGGTTTGAGGACCGTTTGGTTCCAAACGGTTTGAAGACCGTTTGGAGTCCAAACGGTTTCAAGACCGTTTGGAGTCCAAACGGTTTCAAGACCGTTTGGCTCCAAACGATTTGGAGACCGTTTGGAGGGGCACAAAGGGTTTGTATATTTTTATGTTTGTTTTTGAGTATGTATATTATTTTTTTGTATTTTGGTTTATGAATTTTTATGTTGTTTGTTTTATGTATTGTTTTTGTAGTTTTGATTATGTAGATTTTTTTTGTATTTTTAGATTAATGATGAAAGAACTTAAAGAAAGCAAAACAAATTCAAAAGAAAAATAAAAGACTAGAAATTAGAGAAGGTGATACTGAGGTCTTGGGTTGCCTCCCAAGAAGTGCCTTGGTTTTATGTCGCTGGCTCAACGAAGTTAAAACATTATTATGCTGCTGTCATAGTATTTGATTGCTCATGTCTATTTGGCCCATGTTTAGGGTTCGATTCAGGCTGCCTAGCGAAAGTGCTTGTTGGGGGTTTCAATTGTGCAGCAATCTGGGCAAGCTGTGCTTCAACTGCCTTCTGTTGAGCTTGTTGGTTGGCCAGCATGGTTTGCTGAGACTGAAGCATTTGTTTTATCAAAGATAGCTCATCTTCCGGTTGTGCAGTGACGTTTTTCTGAGGGTTTTGTTGTTGAGACTGTTGAATATGCAATTACGGGTGAAGCAGGGGATGAGTGTACTGATAGTAGGCTGATTGATTTCTAGGGTAGTTAGCCCTAGGGAAATTGTTCCTTGGGTTCCCTTGATTTTGGTTAAAATTGTTTGGAAATCCAGGAGGCAGCCTACTGTCAAGTCCCCCTTGTGTCTGATGTTGCAGATTCGCAGTTCCAGAGGGATTCCCATACTGGAATCCAGGATGGTTCCTTGGTTGACTGGGATTATAATAAACTTGTCCGGGAATAGTATGGATGGAGTTGACTTGCTCTGGAATCTGATCTTCAGCCTGATTAGTGATGGCCTCATAGGGTTGTGGTGGTGGATGCAGATCCATCATCACATTATAGAGCATTCCGCAGGAAAGAGTCGGATGATCCGAAGCATGACAAGCTTCACAGGATCCTGTGACGGCTTTGACTTGATGAACCAGCGGGGTTTTCTTCTTATCAATTTCCCCTAGAGTTGTTTCAAGGGTTTGCTGTTTATGAGCGATTATCTTCAAAGCATCGGCTATTGACTTTAGTTCCATAGATTCTTCAGCTTTAAAGACTTTTAAGACGCCTTTTCCGGCTGACCGCCCCCAATTGGATTGGTTTTCGGCTCCTAAGGTAACGATCTTCCAGGCATCTTCATAGTTTTTCCTAATAAAATTTCCTCCAGATGAGGAATCTAGGAACTGTTTAATGTCATCGCTTACCCCCCGATAAAAAGTTTCAATCAATTGATTCTGTGAAATTCCATGATGAGGGCATTTGCGTAGAAGTTCCTTGAATCTTTCCCATGCCTCAGCGAGGGTTTCTCCAGGTAGCTGGGAGAAATGGTTGATCTTCCCTCTGATTTCATAGGTCAGCGAGGGTGGAAAGAACTTCTCCAAGAATTTTTCCTCTAGAGGGGCCCAAGTGGTTATGATGGGTTCTCTGTCCAATGAGTTGTACCAACTCAAGGCCCTTCCAGATAAGGTGAAATGAAACAGGTGGAGCATTATTGCATCGAAAGCAATACCAGCTTGCGGGACCATGCGGCATAATGCCTTAAACCGTTTCAAATGGTCCATGCAATCGTCTCCTGAACCTCCTGAGAAGGAAATTCCTTGCATAATCTGGATCCACTGGGTCCGAATCTCAAAGTTTGGGATGTTGATGATCGGAGGCCGGACCGGGTGGTTGTCTTCGTAATTCTTCGAGACAGCATAGTCCCTCAGTTGCTTGTTTCGTAATTCGAGCTGAGCAGCCTCGGTCTCTGCTCTTATGCAGGCTTTCTCTTCTGCTCGTATCTCCGCTTGTATTTGGGCACGGGTGTCTGCAATGAGTTGTGCCCGTTGTGCGGCGATAGCAGCATTGACTCTCTCCATCACCAAAGCGGCTTGATGCTGTTCGTCAGCCATTTGACTAGCGCGTTGGCGATTGAGACGGATTCTGCGGTGGAAACTTCTCTCTACCTCGGAGTCGAACTCCGGATCAGGGGAGAATCCTCGATTATGCGGTGATTGCATATACGGGTTCTACCTGAGTAAAGAAAAGAGAACACCTTTAGATAATAGAGACAATATGAAAGCTTCAAGAAGATGATGAGTTATGGTTCAAAAAGAAAGTGTAAAAATCCTAACCAACTAGAAAAATATACTAAGTGAAATACTAACGTTCCGTTGTCCCCGGAAACGGTGCCATTTTTTGATGGAGCTAGGACTTACACCAAAAGATTTTTAGTCTTCCAATGGGAGTCCCAGAATTCTATCACCAAAAACCCTAGAGAGGATTGATGTCTTCCCTAGGTTTACCTAGAACTGGTGCTTAGATAACAACTCCAACCCCATAAGAGTATGGAAGCCTTATCATAGTACAGATTTAGGATCGAACCCAAAAGACAACGGTCTTGTTGCAAGCAACAAGATGGAAAACGTACAACACTTCACTTAGTTATTTTACTGATTGGCACTTATATCAAAAGGTTGGATTTTGATTGGTTTTTAGACTAAAGCATGAAAAGTAAATAAAGCAAGTAAAACTAAGATTTAACAAATGATGATGAATCACTGGGGTTAAGCAGGTATTCACCACAGCTACACATGCATTGTATATGTACTAAGCAAGCAAGACTTATAAGCTAGATGCATGGATGTTCCACAAGACCGATGCCTTATAAGACAAGAGCGATGCATTGCATCCAAGGATGTTCCACAAGACCGATGCCTCGTAAGACAAGAGCGATGCATTGCATCCTTCGATGTTCCACAAGACCGATGCCTTATAAGACAAGAGCAATGCATCGCATCCTTCAAGGGTTAAGTAGCTCTCATTCGGTACATTTCTACATGTCAATGAAGATATGTAGTCTTCCAAAGAGAGAATCTTACTCAACCTCATGAAACGTGCATCTAAAACTAACAAGCGAGCGATAATTACCAAATCGAATAGTATCTTTGTAGGCCTAGTCTCCTATTTGGATAACCTAGCTACGAGAAGTGCGGGAATGTTGCAACGCCAGCCATTCCCGATCAAATGGTCACATGCTTTACATCATTCCCCCTCGCAAAGCGTGTTCCTCGACTTATCAAGGTTACTTCCATACAGATGGAAGTGCAACAGATGATAGTGAGTTTACTCCACTCTTTGAGATACACTCCTAGACACCGAAACGGATGCGTGGTGGATACACACACCAGAAACCAACACTAAATCGGTATTCGAGTCTCGAGAGCGGTCGTAGACAAACCACAACAAAAGACAATAGATGCATACAAGAACGTGGCCATCATTCAAGCATGTATGGAACGATTTAGTATTAAAACGAAAGGATAACATCTTTTTAGTACAAAGTACAAGACATGGGCAGCGGGGCTAGTCCCCGCGCCCCAGTGGATGGAACTACTCACTCCTCATAGAGGGAGCAACAAAGGAGGAGGCAAGAAGAGATAGAAAGAACATCATCTCCATTGAGGAGAGAAGGTTGAACCCTTGGTGGAGAGAGAAACGATCTTCACCCTTCGTGGCTTGCTTGACGACGGATCTTCTCCTCTCACCTTCTTTGTTGATGAGAGAGAAGGTAGCTTTGTAATGGAACGTGAGTCTCAGACCGGAAGCCTCGGGCGGTGGATGGAGTTGTTCTGGTACTAGAGAGGCAGCCTCTGGACGTCTGGACTCCTCTCAGGGATGGCCCTTGAGGTCTTATTTATAGGCCTTGAGTGAGGTCAAACGGTCTGGAGACCGTTTGGGTTCAAACGGTCTTGAGATCATTTGGCGTCAAACGGTCTTGAGACCGTTTGGCGTCAAACGGTCTTGAGATCGTTTGGCATCAAACGGTCTTGGGACCGTTTGAACTCAATGCGGTCTTGGGACCGTTTGAACTCCATGCGGTCTTGGGACCGTTTGAACTCCATGCGGTCTTGGGACCGTTTGGCTTCATGCGGTCTCGGGACCGATTGAACTCCATGCGGTCTTGGGACCGTTTGGCTTCATGCGGTCTCGGGACCGTTTGGCTTCATGCGGTCTCGGGACCGTTTGAACTCCATGCGGTCTTGGGACCGTTTGGCTTCATGCGGTCTCGGGACCGTTTGAACTCCATGCGGTCTTGGGACCGTTTGGCTTCATGCGGTCTCGGGACCGTTTGAACTCCATGCGGTCTTGGGACCGTTTGGCTTCATGCGGTCTCGGGACCGTTTGAACTCCATGCGGTCTTGGGACCGTTTGGCTTCACTCGGCCTTGAGGTTGGTTTATTCTTTTATGATTTTTTTGTGCTTTTTCTGCAAGTGTAAAAGGAAAAAGTTAGTTTGATGATGTATTTACAAAAAGGGGTAAAATTAGGTTTATGTACCGTATAAACGTAAAAAGAGTCTGGAAAACTAAAGAAAAAGACTAAGATAAACTACTAAAATAGGAGGTTATCAACTTGGCATACAACTGATGTTGGCGAAGAAGAGTCAACGCTAGTCGAAGATGTCGCTCATGCTCTTTCCTATCCCGACTATAGATCAGGATGTCATCTATAAAGACTACAACAAAGTGATCTAGGAACGCACGAAACACCCTGTTCATCAAATCCATGAAAGCAACAGGCGCACTGGTTAGCCCAAACGGCATAACCACAAACTCGAAGTGACCATACCTAGTCCTAAAAGCTGACTTTGGTATGTCATCCACCTTAATCCTCAACTGATGATATCCGGATCGCAGATCAAACTTTGAAAACACTGTAGCACCACGCAACTGATTGAACAGATCATCTATCCTCGGCAACGGGTACTTGTTCTTGATCATGACCTTGTTCAACTGCTGGTAATCTATACACAGCCGCATCGACCTATCCTTCTTCTTAACGAACAACACTGGAGCACCCCAAGGCGATGTACTTGGTCGAATGAAACCTTTCTCCAACAACTCTTGTAACCGCTTCTTAAGCTCTGCCATCTCTACTAGAGCCATCCTATACGGTGTCTGTGCAACTGGCTGCGTTCTTAGAACCAAATTGATCTCAAAATCAATCTCTCGGGGTGGAGGAACATCAGGGAACTCATCAGGAAACACATCCACAAACTCTCAGACAACTGCCACCTCCTCAAGGCTAGGACCTTTTGCCTTGGTATCCACAACGTGAGCTAAGAACGCCGTACATCCTTGTTGTAGCAACTTTTCTGCCACCATAGCTGATACTAGACACGTAGGAAGAATCTTCCTATCCCCTTGGAAGATCCACTTCTTACCGCCATCATCAAACACAGCCTGCTTGGAACCACAGTCCAAAACAACCTTATACTTCTCTAAGGTATCCATCCCAAGGATCACATCGAAACCATTCATATCAAGTGGTATAAGATCCACTTGTATCATGTGTCCCAAAAAAGATAAAACACAAGATGGAAACTCCTTTCAAAGCATCGAGGAACCATCAAGAGGGGTTTCTAACAACAATCTATCTTTCTTACAGCTAACAGGTAAACGACAGTTTTCAAGCATACTATAGGTGATAAAAGAGTGTGTAGCACCCGGGTCAACCAGAACAGATATAAAGTAAAAAGAAGACAAATCAGAATGAAATAACTCCATCTGACCTGCCACCACTCGTGGGTTGACTATCGCCTTCGGCTGACTCATAGCATAGAATCGATTCGTTGCTTGCTGTCCACGTCCTCTGCTTCCTTGAGCAGACGATCCCGCTTGCGACGCTTGACCGTGTCCTCGCCCTCTGCTACTACTGGGCTGCTGTCTATATGATCCTTGTTGATTCTGCCTCAGCTGTTGCGTCACTTCAATATCTCTACTCGGGCAGTTTGACCTCCAATGCCCGATCTGACCACACAAATGGCATGACTGATCTCGCTGTTGTGGCCTGGACGGCCCTGTTACTGCCTCAGAAGCTGTACTATGTGCCTTTGATGGTGAAGAAACATATCCTCTTCCCTTACTCAGAGACCATTGCGATGGTACACTGGAACCTCTCATCATGGAAGGTGCTGAAAACCTTGGCTTCTTGAATCCACCAAACCTATGTCCCTGGAACTGAGCAGGCCTCTTATTAGACATGGATTCTCTTTTATCCCTAATTGACTGTTCGATCCTCCGGACAGATTCCACAAACATAGCAAACCGCTCTCAGTTCTCTAACGCAGAAACAGGTGTTGTCAGCTCAGCACTCAGGCCTTTCTCAAAACGTCTGATTCGCTCTTCATCTGTCGCCGCCATGTGAGGACAAAACCTCAACAGGTCCATGAACTTGGCTTCATACTCGGTGATGTTCATCGCTCCTTGGTGCAAGTGCTCAAACTGGCTGATCTTCTCGTCCAGATATGTCTTCGGAAAGTATCTGCTGATGAACTCGTGCCGGAAAACCTCCCAACCGATCACCTCACTGGGTCGCTTCTCCTCCTCAATGGTCCACCAGTGACCAACACTACCTTTCAGAAGGTAGACATCGTGCTTGACTTTGTCTGCTTCGGGGATGTCGAGGATCCGGAAAGCCTTCTCAAGACTTGTCAGCCACAGATCTGCATCCGCTGGATTAGCCGTTCCAGCATAATCCGAAGCTCTGACTCGGCGAAGCCGCTCAAAGGTCTTCCCAATACTCGATGTTTCACCATGGGGAGCCTGTGCTCTGGGCGGAGGCACTGGAAATCTCTCTACCATGAGATTCATCGTAGCCACCATCTGCTCCATAAGCTGTTGATAGGTAGGGTTTTCGAGAATGGCTGGGTCAGGTTGGGGGACCTCAGGCACCTGATCTTCATGTGCCTGCCCTATAGCTCCATCAACTGATGCAACATTGCTGTTCTCGGCAGCATGTTCTTCATGGTTTCCAGACATCTTGGATTTTTCTTCCACTGAGGGAAGAAGATGATTGTAAGAAAATCTGGAAGACTCACAAGAACAGACACAACCTAGTCCTAAGTCCCTGTAGACTCAGTGAACCTAGAGCAATGATACCAAACTTGTGGCAACACATCCCACTATCACACAGACAGCGAGGTGTTACGCAAAAACATGCGGAAAACACCATAAACCACAAATTACCAAAAACACGGGTTAATTAAAACCAATTTTGAAAAGCATATAAACTAAGAAACTATTACATTTAGGTCCTCATCCTGCAAGGAAACATGTTATATAAACATTTACAAGTCTTGATACATGTCCACAGCTTAGGAGATCAGATGTCTAGTCATCATATGAGTTCATCACTTATTTATATATATACATAACAGCCCACATCCGGCCAGCTGTAGGACATACAAAGCATCAACATCTATACATCATGAAACAACGTCAAAACATCTCCAAGGACCTGAGAGTACAGGGATGACTCTAAGACTCTACTACAAAACAACCAAAACAGCAGCATGTCCATCGCTTGCCTTCTACTACTCTTCTTTCTGCTCGGCCGCAACCCCGCGTCCACCACCACATCTAGCTCGAACACCTAAAAAGGGTGCAAACCAGCAGGGTGAGACACACAGTCCCAGCGAGAAACATAACTCCCCACCGAAACCATAAAACCTCAAAAAGATTAAGGCAATAGCCGCAGATCACTGATAAAAAGTACAACTAGAGTAGTCTATATAGCAAGGCTATTCATACCATCAAGCTTACCAAGCTGTACGGAAGGCAGATATGCAAGTAATTCTTTATGGAACATGATTAACAAGATAAGATTTATAATATCTTACCACATAACATATGGAACGTATAAGTAACTGCAAGTATAACAAGATCAACTACACAAACAAGGCCTCAATCAATGTTCCATATTTTGCCTTAAGCAATAAATACCATTCGGATGGATTATGTATTATTATGCCCTGAGGAAGTTAGCCGTACCGCTCAAATCCAACCTTCAGTTGCGAAACCCAAGCTGGTGCCATACAAGGTCAATGGAAGAGTCGGACTCCACGACCTCCCACCTCGTGGTCAGTGTACGAGTGCAACACAAGCAGGACCGTAGTCTCATGCTTAAGTGGCCTCAGCCACACGGTCAGTCTACCCTCTACCTAGGCCACCTTGGTACAGGTATCAGCGCTAGTGAAATTGAGCCACGGGCCTGTTCATCGTGCTCTTGAGCCATGAACGCATTCATGCTCTCATATCACACATCCTGAGCCATGGGCCAGTTCACCATACTCTTATCGTATTTGAGCTACGGGCCTGAATCCACACTCTGGAGTCTACAACCGAAGTTTCACTCTTACCTCCTCATTTCCGGATAGGAGAAACCACACATATTCAATAATATGCGCTTCCAGGTTAACCCGCAGGAGAACCTGTTTCACCATCACCAGCTACTGACGATGATGGATCTATGGCCAGGGCAAACTACATGATATATTCTGATGTGATTAGTTAGTATGTTTTAAGTGGGTTGCTGGGGCAACCAAGTTGTAACACATGCAAAACATAAAGTTACATTATTGTTACCACCATCACAATATCCTGGGATCTTCATCCCTCGTCACAGGAAACCACTGCCTATTAAGGCATTCTCATTGCTGGGGAATAACCATCCCAGATCATCATCAGAGGATAACACCTCAACTTAGGCACTTTAGCCAAACTCAGGTCCTCAGACCAAAACACATCATGCATGTGATCTCATCATCCAGAGTAACCATCAACGCAGTGTTACTCAAACATATATACCTCATAGCACTTTACCTGGCTATGCATCCGCATGAAACACCTGCATGGTTAGTATACACAATCATAGAGATAACCATCATATATTAACAGAATGATCGTATTGTTAATATAGGGCAACATTGATGATTGCATGCTTTATCATTCATGCCTCAACCTGTGACCATAGACATGGGTCACATCATCATGTGAAGCAACTCATATATTTCCAAACTTATCATTCAAGATGGTCATAAACACATGTAATATTATGTCATTAGAGTTCAGATATGTCATGTTTACATAGGTGCGTTCTACTAGGTCAACCACCTTACTATTACTAAACGTGCCAAGGGTTTACAACCCATAAACCAAAACTTCTTAAACGACAAAGATGTGATCGTATGATAAAGAACTATTGTATAGGTTTTCCAGAAGGAACAAGACCCTCACTAAAAGCGCCCACTACCCTCACAAGAAGTGTGAAGGGTAGGGTACCCTTACTAGAGGTAGTATCAGGCAGGGTACTCTCCCATATGGCCCAACACTTTAGCCTCATAACAGCCAAGCACCAGCAAGGATAACGGGCTACCACCTCAGGATGTATCGTGCAACCAACTGCTATCGGACAACGAAGGCATCACGACCACCAGCATAACGTGTAGCTCAGACAAAGAGACATATCGTGCAACAGTGCGTTGTGCACTAGGTGTGTATCGTGCACCGGATGCTAGGAGTTGCAACGGGCGACAACCACTCTGGCGGCTAAATCCATGGCCCCCGGGAAACCCTGCATCGCCCAACGCAACACAGGTGTCATGCAACGTCCAAGGCAGCTCCTAGGTGTATCGGGCACCAAGATAACCCTATAATGATGTATCGAGCAGGGCACTCCACATAACCTGACGCCCGACACACAAGGGTAATGACCAACTTACCACTCATCTAGGCGCAATGGCCAAGGGTACAACTTCAAACGGCAGCAAAGAAATCATATCGTCCAACTGGTCTCATGCTATCGGCCAACACACAAGGCTAGGGCCAAGGGGTGATGCCCACCACGGAACTAGCTAACAAAGCTTCCACAACATCAAGGTATAACAACACCAGGCCACCTCCTAGGTTAAGTGTGTCGGGCAGGGAACTCAACATAGTGCGACGCCCGACACAACAAGGCAAGAACCAGATGTGTAACGCCCGACACAACCACATCATGTCAACCAAGTCTCTAGGCCAAAGAGGGTTATCGGGCAACATCAACCCCAAGACCATATCGGGTAAGATGCAACCCAACAAGGTCATCCTCAACCTCAAGCACAAGGGGCACCAAACCCTAAAGGATCAAGAAGATGGCTCACCTCTCAACAACCAAGAGAGAGGGGTCTTGCACACTTCTTATCACCAATTGGGCAACACAAAGATCCACCCTAACAAAGGTCCACAACCACCACAAAGCTCACCTCTTGAATCTTTGGTGAGAAAAGGGTGTTTCTCAAGCAACTAGAACACAAGCTCACCTCTCAACTTAAACGAGAGAGGAGTATTGCCCATGATACTAGAGTTCAAGCTCACTTCTCTGGACCAAGGAGGGAGAGGGGTGTTGCTCAACAAGAAACCCTAGAACATGGTTCGGCCAACAAGGTGCAACTAAGTAAGAACTCAACTAACAACATACGTAACCGATTATGATCACAAGAAACATACAAAAATATAGAAGAGGTAGTATAGTTAGGGTTAGGAGTTATGTAACCCGCCTTAAGCAAGCTCCAAAGCTCCAAGCACCAAGTTTCCAAGCTCCACCACAAGAAGAATAGCAAGACACTCTAGGGTTCGGCCACCACTAGAGGAAGAAGGAGACTCTAAGATAAGGATAGGCCACCAAGATTGCAAAGGAAGAGGGTGTCGTGCACCAAGGGAGAGGGGAAACAAAGGAACTAAAGGGATCCTTAGCAAGAGAAAGGGAACACATATATAGGAGAGGATGGAGGAGAAACCAAGGTAAGACAAGGCAAGGTGTCGCCTACCTAGGGACACTTGTCCATGAGCAAAGCCACCACTCTAACATGCCCTAAACACATGTTCAAGGCCATTGCCACATGCAAGCATCAAGCGCCAAGTGTCCACTAGTGGTGACACAAACGAGGTCAAAGGGGGTCAAAGGGTTCCATGGGCGACACACCTCTACACCATGCCCGACACACACCCTTGGGTGACACACCTAGGCCGACACACCTAGGCTGACACAAGGCACTCTGCCCAACACAAGGTTCAACAAGGCAAAGGCAAGGCACAACAAGGCCCAACAAGGCTCATCCAAGCCGAAAGGAACTCAAGCAACAAGCCCAACCCTTCCTCTCAACACCAGAGGAAGCAAGGAGAGGGAGGAACACCTCACAAGGTGAAAAACTTGCCCACAAACCCTAGACTTGGGTTAATTGCAAGTAGCACCTCCAGCTCTCAACAAAGCACCAACAAACCCTAATCACCACTAAAGGTGATTAGCAACCAACTAAGCATCAGGGTTAAGCAAAGCAAACAGGATAAGCCCTAAACAGAGGTCAGGGTCCTTACAATTGCCATCTTACATCAATATCTAGATCATGAGACTTTTATAAACATCTTGTCACCTCTTACTAGGCAACATCCATCTCTAGGTCATAAGACCTGTATAAACATCATACTTGTTGTACAAGTATTTCACATGACTTACAAGACTCATATAATCTATATTATATGAAACATCATAGTTCATACTTAGATATGATCATTATCTCATGATATCAACATGGTTTCAATATCACATACCTATCACCACCATTCAATACAAGATAGATACAACCTTCCCATAATTAGGGTTAGGGTTTCCCTTTATTAACAGATTAGGGTTTCCAGTATGTTCTTCAAGAATCAAAACCCTAATCCATACTCCACATATATTAGGAGTATCAATGTATACTCATTACATGAGTATAATACAACTATAAATTTCTCTTTCATCCTCACTAGGATGTTGATTACATCATACTCCATTAGGTTGGCTCAATCCTTCTCTCAAGGTACATTGGCCCATACTTATCAAAATGCATTAAACTCTTTATGTCTTAATGTATCATTGGTCATAACTCACTACATGTGTCACTCAATCAAGCGTATTAGATTGAGGTGCTTCCTCCATATCAGGTATAGAGGTGTATCCTCATCACCATATCGTGCATTCATATTGGGTTACTCAACCTTTAGGGTTTGCATATCAAGTTTGACCCTTATACTCATGTCCCTTCAAAACCTTCATGGTATCGTCCTACCCTTCATCATGTGATGAGTAATAGGCTAGACAACTGATTAGTCACAACTAGCTCAAGTTTCAAAATAGATAGGGGTGTAGGGTTCTGATGCATATCGGGTTTCACTTTCCCATGTTGGGTTTCAACACCATGTCGGTTTAGGGTATCTTCTTGATACCATATCGTGTATAAGGTGGGTGCTTGACCCCATATCATGCACAAGATGTATGTATGTGTCACTCATATTGTTCATGAGGTATAAACTCATCACTATATCGTGCTAGTGGTGTATTCATATCACCATATCGGGTTAATCCTCATCTAGGGTTTGTCATATTGGGTTTGAGTATATACTTGACTCCATGTCGTGCATGAGATGTATACTTGACCTCATATAATGCACATGGTGTATGCTTGACATCATATCATGCATAAGGTGTATACTTCATCATCATATCATGTATAAGGTGTATGTATCCCCATTGTATCATTTTAGTGATGTGTTCACTTCACCATATCAGTTTAGAGGTGCTTCAACCCAATATCAGGTTGAACCATGATGATGTCATCATCATCAACCTCTAGACTCTTATTCTTACTATTATAGTTCATGGACAACAGTCCTAGGTCACTAATAGAACTCACGGATTCATCAATTATGCAAGAAAATTCGAATTGAAAGTAAATCATCAACTATGGCAAGATTGATGGTAAATAATAACATAATTGAGTTCAAGTTATATAACCTGCCTCAAGAGCAACTTCAAAGCTCAAAGCTCCAAGCTCCAAATCTTCACGTTCCCAAGGTTGAAGATGAGCTTATCAAAGGTCCAAGACTTGAGCTCCTCAGCACTATACACGATACCTCACCACTTGTGGCCGATATCCCTCACTTGTGGCCGATATCCTTCACTTGGCCGATATCACTTTGCTATGGGCGATATCACTTTGTTGTGGCCGATACCAAGGCTCTATGCACGATACTCCTTCACCTATGCACGATACCAAGACTCTATGCACGATATCTAAGAGCAAGGGGGTGTTAAGATTTGAAAATTTCCACTAATAGGTGAAAGGAGTGGTATATATACTTGAGGTTCATGAAAAAGTGTGTATATGAGGTGTCATCATTTTAAGCTACTAGGTGCCACATGTCCATGCATGGTTGACATGTGTACTTGCATGCACTTATATTTATCTTGACATTAAGAACACTTGAGGATAATCTAGATATGATATTTTGGCCATCACTTATCTTTTGGATAAGATATCTCAACTCAATCACCACTTTATTCACAACCCGGTACAACTTTTCCAAGGAAGTTGAAAACCGATACACTTCACCTCCTTGAGGTGATTAGCTTGTCATGGAAAAATCCAAGAGTTCACAAACTGATATGAGACTCCCTCTATGGCTCCTTGGCCGATAGGCACTCTCATATGAACTCTACAACCCAATACAAGCTCAAATTAGGGTTTCATATTCAACTCTTTCTTGGTCTTTCTATCACCAAGAATACTATCACTCATACATGATTCAAACATGGTGTCTCCTCATTTATCTCTCCTCTAAAAGATACTATGATGGAGTGGGACACTCTAGAGGTGGTAATTTGCATATCAACCTTGTATTCTGGGTAAATTACAATTTGTACCAAAATTGATACACAAGGCACTAACATTATTCAAACAAGTTCAAATTTAGAATTTAGGCTTTCCACAAGCCACCACCTTGCATAATTATCTATCTTATGATGCTAAAATACATGAGGTATGTTTAACATGTGACATATTGCAATATAACTCCTCATCTTGGGTAAATTGCATTTTGGTCCAAAATAAGAGAACATTGCTCAAACATTATTCAAACAGGACCAAACTTGAAACATAAGTTTTTCACCTGATAAAAAAATACTTTAAAGGATTATATTAAAGTTCTAAGAAACTTATTTAGGCTAAACAAATAGGGTTAGCCCTAAACCCAGGTCAGAGATGTTACAATTAATGTATAGTTTTCTTTATTTGATCGTATACATAGGGATCAAATCTTGTTAGCATGTATGGCTTATTCAAAGGCTTAGTTGTTTCAATGGTAATAAAGAGATGAATGTTTGGCACTCTCTTGTCGTAGTGGCTAGAATACGTGGAGTATATAACTACCACAATCATCATCCATAGTTGCAGCAGTTGGATTGGGACTGAAAGAATAAAACCACAAGTGAGTCATATGCATATTTCGTGGCTGAATTAGGACAAAATTAATTCAAAAATCATGGCTTGCAATGGCCATAAAAGAATAAATAGTGCATATCCCTTATGTAAGTGTCTTCACCACAGTTTAATGGCAACAGATGGAACAAACGTAAGTTGCCAGAAAACATTGGTGCCACATGTGATACCACTATGTCTCCGAGATGTGGTCGTCGATGTTAGAAGAGGATTTAGCAAAGCATAGCAGCTGAAGTACATCGTGGTAACCTGTATGACAAATGTTCTTAATAGTTAATCACTATTGTTAATAGATCATTGTATGGTGGGAGAAAACACGGCGTCCTTGGTGTGTACTCATCACTGAAGGATGGGGATGTATAGTCGCGTTGTTGTATCGAGCTGGAAGGTAATCAACCCTAACTCCTCCGATACATAGTGCCACATATGGTTTCATATAAAGATTCCTTAGAGTAAAAGAACGTCGATGATTGGAAGAGATGGTACAGACCACAACCATCCATGGCCTCAGTGCAGAACATAGTGTCCCAACAATTAAAACATAGTGACCGACTCGATGTGTGATCAGTGATCACAGAAACACAGGGTGTTCTCGAGTGGATGTCGGCAGGGTACGTGTTTCACGCTATTCGCTCGAGATACGTCTTAGGAGCGTACATGAAGTACAGAAAACATTGTCAAACACTATCGTCCTCTTGTCCCACGACTTCTACCTTTTCTATGCATTATCAAATAAATTCACGAAGATGTAAAAGGCGATAGTCACGTAGCCTCCGATACAGAGTCCAAACAGTTATGAAAATCTATTGGATGGAGATGCATTGTGTGCAGAGTCCAAAACAATCACGGAAATTTGAAGGTCGGAGACGAGTAATGGCTCTTAGTAGAGTATATAATAGTAGATAATAAATAGATTCAGCCTTTTATGAATTAGAGTAGTACTCACTCTTCCTCAAGTTAAGGGCATGTCTTATTAGAAGTAAAAGAAACACGCACAATGAAATTTAAAACACGGGAACAAAATTAATGGATTGAAAAAGCAGTAAAATTGTTTAGTTTCTTGTGGATTGAATTCATTTAGTTAGTTTGTATCTGATCTGTAGGCTGTTGTTTCCGGATGTGGTCCATATAATGTATCTGAAGCTCTGCAGGATTACACTCATACATAGGGCATGTTTGCTTTTTATTGATGAATTTGTTTTCCATTTATAGTTTATTTCTGCAAAATCAGATTACATAGCAGGTCTAGTGTTGGTCATTACCAGAGGTAAAAAAAAAATGACATTAGAGATAACCTAAAATGTAATATATGGGAAGGCACTCCCTAGACAAGCCTCTTGAGGATAAAAATAATTCGTTACAAATAGATGATATTTGGTGATAATACTCCAGAGACTTAGTTAGTTTCTTTTCAAGACATGTTTTATTCTTCGAGGATTGGCTCCATAGTATATGATCTGTGACAAACTTCTAATTCCTTGATTTGCAATATGTGTTGCCTTGACTTCTCTAATGATAGCACCAATGTCCGCATTAGTTGTAAGAAGAGATTGTGTTATTATATAAATCAATCAAGTCTTATTTGATTAGATTGATAGTTTTGTGTTATGTGGTTTCGTTCTCTCCAAATTCATTAATATATTGAAATGGCAAGGATGTTGGATCTAGTATAATTTTTTATTATAGGTTTTGTCTTGGTGTTGATGGTGTTTATTTCAATATTGTGTGTGTATCTGGGGTTGTTCAGATAGTTGTTCCATGTTTGTTTCATGAACGATAATTTGAAGGAGATATGCTTTGTGTCTTCTTGTGTAGTGTGGCATAGTTGAAATAAAGTTGGTCCATGGAAACATATTTTGTTCTAATTTTTGCTAGTGAGCAGTTTGTTGTATTCTACAAGACATATGAAGGTGATCTATTTGGTAGGCATTTGATTTTTCATATATTATTGCATTTAGTTGATGCCAAGGTGACTGAAATGGTAATAAATAGTTTTAGATGTGTATTTACCCCCCCCCACTTCCAGCGAATTTGATTTTGATGTGTTCAATATTTGTGTTATAGAAGGAATCATGGGATAAAGAGAGGCATTCTCTCCCCCTCTCCCATGCTTGTGGCAGAGGTCGAATGCCTGGGAGGGTGGTAAACCAAGGCGACGACTGGGATTCAAACCCAAGTCCCTTTGTTAGGAGATGTTGTGCTTGACCACTTGATTCACTCCTTGTTGGCTTGAAGGAATCATATATGAATCTTTCAAAGTAATTTTTCTAGATGGAGTTGAGTTGGGTCAGTGCATGATCTATAGTGATATGGGATCATATCTGAGGTATGTCTATGTTGAGATTTATATTAATATGCAACATCCATAAAGCCAAGGGTTAAATCAGAAGTTGGTATTATGGAATATGTGAGGAGGTACAATAACACTATTTTAATGATGCATATTGTGTCAATTATATATCTCCAAACAGGTGATGTACCTTTCTTCTATATGGTTTGCCATGGGATCTTTTTTATAGTGTTTGTTGATGACATGTGTTTTCTAAAGAGGTGATGTACCTTTCTTCTTTATGGTTTGCCATGGGAACTTTTTTGTATTATTTGTTTATGACATTTTTTCTATATTTTATTTTTGGCAGTGCATAAATTGGTTGTGATTTTATGAATGAGGTAGCGGTGGGTGTGTAGTTTTATGTTGATTATACCCAACCCCCTCGTTTCTTAGTTATACATATTTTGTTTCAACTAACTAGGTGTGTTTTCTTTGAGTTTATTGTGTCTCTCCAAAGAAATTCCTTGTGAAGTGAGTCTGTTTGTTGGATGACCTTTGATTGGATTGATATATAACTATGATAGTAAGTGACCTGAGGTGTTAGAGTATCATTTGAGAGAGTGACGGGACTTGTAAGACTAAGTATATGTATTTTCCATTGCGTGAGTGTGTGTTTCATGGACTTGATGATCAGATTATAACATGAAGAGGACAAGGGAAGAAAGAAAAGTGTAGACCCAAATATGTGAAAGGGAATTTCTCTTCCTTACCATGTAATATGTGTGAATCTTTCCATGTTTGTTTGGGATTTGTGTGTTCTAATAATAACAAACTTTAGGAAGTTTATTTTTAGACCGAATATGTAAGGACCCTAACCCAGGTTTTAGGGTAACCCTATTTTATGGCTTAATATTGTTCTTAGAATTGTGCTCTAATCTTTTGAGATGTGTTTAAGACTTGTGGAGAGGTTAAGTCTCTATTTTGAGCTTGTTTGGATGAGTTTGTGCTTTCTGTGCTAGTTTTAGTGCAAATTGCAATTTACCCAATATAGGGGGTGGATGTGAAATTTGCCACCTCTAGAGTGTTATTTATATCTCTAGGCTTCATGAGGGAGAGTGTGGTGATTTGGGTGCCTTGTTTGTCTCTTGGTTGAGTAGTATCATCCTTAGTGGAGATTAGGGTTTTCTAGGGTTTGTGTGCCTTAGCCTTGTGACCTTGTTATTTTGCCTTGACCTAGGTCACGACCTAGAGCCTGTTGTGGGGTGTCGTGCTTGCAGAACTTCCTCCTTGGTGTGGTGGTCGCAACCAAGGTTGTCTTGGGTTGAGGTAGAGGTTGGAGAGGTGTGTTTTGACCTAAGCCTCATGGGGTGGTCTTGGTGTTGCAACCATGGATGGTGCATCCTAGGATGGTCGCGACCGCGACCATGGGAGATGCATGATGGTCAAGACACTACCTAGAGTGTATCACCATGTCTTTCATGTCATGCTTAAGTGGTTGCATGTGGTTGCAAGTTGGTCCTTTTAGTGGACAAGTGTTTCTTTGGAGCTCTATCTTGTTGACACCTCATCCTTTATCTTACCTCCCTCCTCCTTTGCTATATGAACCCTCTTCTCTCCATACAAGTGATTCTTTTCAGTCATATTTTTCCTCCCTTCTCTTGTGCTCGTCCTTGGATATTGGTGGAGCAAGAAGGTGTGTTCTTGGTGCCTTGGAGGTTGCTCATCCCTTGCATGTGGTGCTTGTGGTGATACTTGGCCATCTTTAGCTCTGGTGAGTGTTTTATATTGTTTCTTGGGTGTTCCTTCAGACCTTCTACCCTATCTTCTTCCTTCTTCTCAGACTTAGGCCATGTTTTGACAAGGTGATGCTCTAGTGAGAGAGAGAGTTCCTTCTCTCTTTTCTCCTTTCTTTCCTTGGTTCGGTTTTGGGATTTTCCTCTCTCTTCTTGAGCTATCCTTTGACCTTGGTGTTTCTCCCTTCTTGAGGTGATCGTGTGGTCGAGTGTGGAGCTTTTGGTGGAGTTTTTCCAACCCTTGGATCATGTGCTTGGATCTCTTGATCTTGGAGCTTGGATCTTTGGTGGAGATCTTCTTAAGGCGGGTTATATAACACTAAACCTACTCTATGATTGCACTTTCTTTATGCATTTTATTATTGTCTTCACTCTCTAGATTGCTCCCTCATCATGCTTGTACTTAGTAGTAATCTCTAGAGTTTGTTTTTCGGAGATACCTTTCTTGGTTTGGAAGTAATTCAAAGCCCTAATCTTTCTTATGCCCGTTTTGATGGAGGTTGTTCCATGGAGTTCCCTTCTTCATGGTTGTCCCTTGATCTAGCCTTCATGTTTGGTGTTTATGCACCTAGAGGTGGGGGAAAAGTTAGTCTCAGTTTTAGTTATCTTATACATGGTTTAACTTCCTCTGGATATGCTTTTCTCTTAGAACTTTGCCTTAGGGTTTGTGAAGATTGGTTTGCTTGAGGCTTCCTTTCATGGCAACATGGTTCTTTCTCAATTAAGTTCTATTTTGGTGACCTAGATGTTCACCCTTGATGTGGTCGAGACATAGGTGGTTTGGTTTTCGACACACACAAACATGGGTGTCGATCGTGACTTGGCCCATGGTGGTTGGACGCGACCAAGTTGGCTTGGGGGTCGAGTGATCTCTTCCTTGTGGTGAAGTTGGCCTAGTGATGATGGGTTAGAAACCTAAATGATTAGCAGCCTAGTGACCCTTAGTTCCTTTCCTTGACATAGTTGGGAAAACCTTGGTGCATTGGGTTGTGACCCAAGAGGCCTTGAGGTCATGACATGGTGGTGGTTGATGTGCTGCGGTCGCAACACATAGTTGGTGGTCAAGATGAATACCTAACCCCAACCCAAATGTTGCATGCGCAACATGAAGGAGATGGGTCATGACTTGGTGATGGCATTGAGGTTCAAGGTACCCATGGTGCATGTCGTGGTCGCAACATACTATGGAGGATGGTCGCGGCCCATGTTCCTTAGTGGTTAACATGTGGTGATGATTGGTGGTTATGAAGCACGTATGAACACATAATGATTAATTATGTATGTTCTTGTATAATGTTGTTTAGGGTGTTTTCTAATCTATTATAATGATGTTACCTATTGCTAATACACTCCAAGATGATGGAGGGTGGTGATTGTGAGATGGTTGGTTGACTCTAACCTTGTAAACCCTAATCGACTAAAGAAGGAACCCTAAACCCTAAAAGTGAACAAGTTTTGCTTATTTTCCTTATCGCGGATGATTATGATGCTATGTGATTATTTTCTTGATTATGATCTTCCAACCATGTAGGTGGTATGAATTTGATGACCATAGCTAGTGTGTACTGTGTTGGCTATGATGTGAGACAGGTTGAATATGCCCTTGTGAGGCATGCTGATTATACATGTGATTATACAATGTGGTTATTGGGTCCTATGACCTAGCAGTGGTGGTTGCTTATTGTGAGATAATGTTTTCCCTTGATAGAATGAGGGATTGGTATCCCATGACATGTGACTTGATAATGATGATGTGAATGGAAATAATGCAGGCATCATGTGGGGATAGTGTGACGAGTCTTACCATACACAAGTGGTGTTATGCCCTTTCTTTTGAAGAGCTTGTTCTGATTTTATATATTGTAACTTGTTTTATGCTAAAAGACACTTAATTGACTTAACTAATCAAGTGGAACCTAATCATGTAGTTTTTCCCTGTGCCATAGATCCATTCAGTGTCAGTACTTGCTTAATGGTGAAATGAGTTTTTCTCAGAGCACATATTTTTGAATGTGTAGGGTGCAAGTCGAGTATTCCCTTCATCCTTAATTTTAGGTTGTGTGAGATGGCCATGCGTGAGCCGATCTTGTAGTGATATGGATTGCCATACGTGAGCTACTCCTTCTAGTTAGAATGGTCATGCATGAGCCTGTTCTTCTAGCATTGTTACCTATACCAAGGCGGGCTAGGTGTTGATATATGTGGATGACCATGTGTGAGCTAATCCTTCTATTGACTATATGTCATAGGTTGCAGTTTGACTAATGATGTCACTATAGGTTCACTTGTACTGACCGAGGGGGTGAGGATTTGGATTCTGGTTCTTCCACTAAACCTTGTGGCACTGATTTTGATTTAGCAGTGGTCAGTTGGATTGGGTGGTGCGACTCAAATCCTTGGGGCATAATAAAATAGTAATCAGCCGTGTAGTATACTTAAATAGGATCAAATATGGAAATATTGGATGAGGCCTTGCTTGCTTTTATACAGTATAGTTGGTAGTGAATATACATGTTCTTCATATTCCTTTTATGATGATAATATTTTTCATAATCTAATTGCAATTACTTATTATGTTAAGTGATGATTACCTATTTATCATGGTTGTATCTTTACTATTGTCCTTTATTCATCTTACATGTGCTAATAATAGTGTTGGTGGAGAATTATATCTCCTACTGAGATTTGGAATCTCACCCATGGGTTTCTACATCTTTAAGGTGGACGTGCACGACTTGGTGGTGATCATGCAGTTGAGGAGGAGGAGCAGCAAGATCAGTAGATGGTAAGGTTGAATGTGTCATTGTTGGTCTTCTAGTGTTGGAGTCCTAGACTCATTCTTGTACACTCAGGTCTTTGGGATGGTTTAGGTGTGTTTTGTAGATGTGTTTCGATATGTGTTTTGGCCTGTGTGTTCTTTTCATGTATGGATACAGTGGATATGTATATACATATGTTTGAAATAGGTTTCCTTGTAACATGTTGATGGTATACATGGTAAGTACCTTGTGGCATGAAAGGACTCATATGTAAAAGTTTTTGTTGTTTGGATGTTGATAAAAATTAGTTTTAATTTCTAGTGTTTTTGATAATCCACTTGTTTAGTGTTAATTTTGTTGTTTGATTTTGAGTAATCTCACTTTGTGTGACAAGGGGTGTTAAAGAATAGATGTGAAGAGATGCCAAGTATACTAATAACATTAAAAATACTATTCTCATTGAGTTTAACAAAAACAATGGCATCATCTACATATTGCACAATTTGCTCGGCTTTTTTATAAGGGCCCTCAATCATATGTTTTTCAGTGGCAAGTGTGTTCATATTAATAACAATTTACATCACCAAAATGAAGATGTAGGGGGAGAGAGTATCCCCCTATCTGAGACTGTTTGTAAGACCCCTGACCTAGCCTTCTATTAATCTTGTTTGTTTGGCATGATATGATGTTTAGAACCTTAATCTAATCTCTTGAGATGCCTTAATAACATGTGACAAGCTTATGTTTTCAGTTGGGTCTTGTTTGGTTGATGTTTGAGCTATGTATGCTTGTTTTAGACCAAGTTACAATTTACATAGGTTGGAGGTTTATCTTGCAATTTGTCACATGTAGGTTGTGTCTTTTGTGCCTTGCATCGTGAGATTGAGAATGATTCATAGGGGCACCTTGTTGGACCTTGGTTGATGATGTGGCATCCTGTGGTGATGCTAGGGTTTGCTTGATGATGATGTCGACCTTGTGAGTGTTGACCCTTGTAGCGACATGTATTTGTACCATGGGAGTGTTGCGACCGCAACACCTTCCTTGGTTGATGTTTGTTGTAACCATGATATCTTAGTATTAATTTTATCATTATGGTTCTTAGTGTTGTGGAGTGTAGCAACCTTGCTTTGTTTGTCTATGTGTAGTGAGTCGCTACTTGATGATCCTAGGGTTGTTGCGACTGTAAGAGGGTGTGTAGTGGACCTAGTGGTCACTATACCACCTTAGTTTTATCACCCTTCAATTCATGCATATCTTGAGTGGTTGCATGGTTTATCTTTTGAGGAACAAGTGTCCTAGTGGCTCTCTTATGTCTTGACACCTCACATTAATACCTCCCACCTTCCCCATGTGTATATAATCTCTCTCCTTCGCATACAAGCAATCCATTTAGCTTATTTTGCTTCCTCTTTCTTGCTTGAGCTGACCTTGGAGCTTGGTAGATCTAGAGAAGGTTGATCTTGGAGTTTTGGTGGCCGATCATCCTTGCAAGTGGTGATCTTGAGTTTGATCATCATCTTTGTGGTGATCCTTGGTGATTCTCTTCTTGGTAAGTGGCTCTATCACCATGATCTCGTTTCTTTTGCACCCTACCTTCCTTCTTCCTCTCTTGGTCATGAGACTACAGCTCGACCATGGTGGCTATCTTGAGGATCTTCTCTTCACAAAGGTCAGATACTATGGTTTGACCATGGTAGTACCTATGTGAGATGAAGTTTACTCCTTTCTCCTTTCTTCCCACTTTGTTCTTGTTCGGCCTAGGGTTTGAGTTTCTTCACCTTGAGCTTTCCTTTGTCATGGGTATGTGTTCTTCTTCTTGAGGTGACCTTGTGACCAAGCTTGTTCCAAGTTGGGGATTCGTCTTCTCTCTTAGAGCTCGTGGATTTAGAGCTTGACCTTCTTCTTAAGGCGGGTTCTATAACTTTCCCCACTTCTATTATTACACTATATTCTTGCTTGCATGTTGTTGCCTGAATCTCTAAAACATGAATTAAAGATGCTAAATGATGTGATTATGATATAGGGTTATGATCTTGAAGTACTCTTACATCAATTACTCTTTCTCCTAAACCCTAATTTCATGCACCCAATTCTTAAGTGATGGTTTGTTGATGATTCTTACATGCAAAATAATCTTTGGTTCTATCACCATGCTATGTTTGAGTTATCATGAGATTTTGGAGTTTGTATCTCAAGATTATATGAGTTGGATGCTTGGTTTTCCTCTTGTCATCATGGTTTTGCCCATATGCATCTTAGTGACATTTGTTAGAGTTTTTGATGTTTCTCTTTGTACAAAGTTTTTCCCTCTTGATGATGTTTCATCTTCTTGTTATTTAACATCAATTTTGATCGAAGTTTGGTTTTATTTTGGAGTAGCTTGATCTTGAGGTTGCTACACTCACCTTGGAGCTATGTTTTCAAGTTGGTCACTACATGATGTTGGTGTGTTGTGGGCACAACATGCCCTAACCCTAGTATGTGGTTGCTATACATGTTTATGCCTAGTTTGATTGCTACAAGTATTTCTACCATGAGGGGTTTTGTTGCAATGGTATCTACACCTTTATGTTTTGTTTTATATGGTCTCTACACCTTTGGTATGGTCTCTACACCTTTATGTTTTGTTTTGTTTGGTTTGGTCGCAACAAGTGTTGACCCTTTGGTTGGTCGCAATGGGTGGTTCTCTTGTGGTCGATATACTTATCCCTTGTTGTGGTCGTAAGGGTGAGCCAACCCTAATCATGTTGGTCGCTACACTTGTGATGTGTTGATCGCTACAATGTGTTAACATAGTGGGTTGCTACACATGAGTATGTATGTGATGGTTGATACATTGTGATGTTTGGAATGAATGATTAATTGATCATAACCATGATGACTAATCCCATTTTACTCCAAGATTGTAGGAGATGACTTTATAAGGTTAATGTTGAAGTATTGAAATGGAAATCCTAAATGATTATATGAGAAACCCTAACCCTAATTTCTAGTGCATGGTGTTCTTGTTGAACTTGCTTGAATAAATGGAATGTGTTGATGTTTTCTATCTCCTACTTGTGTAATCCTAACTTTGTAGGTGGAATGAGTATCATAGATAGTGAGCTATGGTGTGTTTGACCTGACACAAGGCAATGATTGTGAGCCTTTATAGGCCATGGTGAGATAGTGATGATGTAAATGAACTATGTGATTTGGGTCTTATGACCTGGTAGAGGCTTCATGCCTAATGTGAGGTGATATCCTCCAGCGATGAGATGAGGGATTGATATACCCTATTGATTTTATAATGATGATGGCCTTGTATGGCAGTGAAGTCAAGTGATAATGTGACAAGTTTATACTTCATATGTTTTATATCTTCTGGAGTTGTAGCATAACCTTATCTTTGTAGAGTTTGTTTAGAGTTTGTACATTATAACTTGATTGATGCTAAAAGACACCCAATTGGCTTAAATAATCTAGTGAAACCCTAATCATGTAGTTGCCTAGTGCCATAGATCCATCTTCAGTTTCAGTATTTGCTGGATGGTGAAAAGGATTCTCCCTTAGTGGAAGCTTGGAGTTGTATACTGTTGAGTATATGGATTTCATAGGATTCGATGTGGACATACCTTTATAGGAGAATGGTCGGGGTTGTATATCAGTGATGTGATTCAATATACATATATGATATAATTTGAAGATGGATGCGATCATAACTCACTAAGAGTGTGGTTGTGGTCATAGATCTATTTTCACTAGTGTTGTGCCTATATACCAAGGCAAACTAGGTTGTTTTGCAGTAAGACTTTATATGTCACTGTAGTGGACTTGGACTGACTGAGGATGTAGGAGATCATAGGAGTCTATATCCTCCTAGATCGTGTATGGGACTGATTTTGACTTTGTAGTGGTCAGTTGGAGCATGAGTGTTATACCTCATCTCCTCATGGTATAATAAAATACGTAATAAAGTCATGTTGTGTATTTCTTAGGGTTAAACACGACTCACACTTGATGACCATTTACCTTAACTCTTGTACTAATTAGTTGATTATTTATGTGGTAAGAGAAATTAATTATTATACATGCTCTTCATACTCCTTCTAAAAGTATAAGATGTTCTACTGCTCAGTTGTAGATGCCTAGATTGCTTAAATAGCGTTAATTGCTTTAGTCATATCATTTAGTTGAATCTACTCAATCTGGTAATAATGTTATCTTCCTGCTTTAGCTTATCTGTGCTTATAATAGACATTGGAAGAGAGTTATATCTCTCGCTGGGATGTTGGTCTCACCCTATGGATTTCCACATCTTTTAGGTGGTCGTGCACAACAAGGTAGATATCGTGTGATTGAGGCTGAGCTGCAAGAGGATCAATAATTGTTAAAGGTTGGATACGCTGCTAGTGTTTTGCAGTAGAATCCCATGTGTTGTCCATGTACTCTCAGGTCCTTGATGTATTTTGTAGATGTTGTATAATCTACAAGTTTTTGCAGTAGGCCATGGTTGTAAAGATATGGCTTGTATATGTATGAACATGTTATCATATGTAACAGGTTTGTGGCATGATGGCCACTGAACAGTGATGTGTACATCTTTGTGGCATGATATGTGGTACAGGTTGTGATGTTTGTGGACTGAGATGTAATATGTTTCCACTTTTGAGGTTATATAAGATCAGTTTTAATTTACCCTTTTCATTATAATCATGGATGTTTAGTATTAGTTCCACATTTTGTTTTGAGTAATCTCGTCTTGGTGTGACAATGGGCGTCACAGTTTGGTTTGTATCAAGTTTTAGGTTCACTAAGTCTGTAGGGACATAGGACTAGGGTTTGTGTATGTTCTAGTGTTATTTGACATATTTAATGGTAACTTCTACTTATGTAAAAAAAGATATGTCTGGAGAACACAGAGAACATGCTGAGAGCAATGTTGCTGTACCGGGAGGTGGTGTCAGGAGGCAGGTCAGAGATGATGGAGTGCTTGAGGAGCCTCAGTTCGACCCAACAACTGTGGCCAATCCCGCTTTTTAGTACATGTTTGGGCATTTCATGGCCACGATGACGCATATGGTGGATAGGATACATGTACCCCAAGCTAGAATGGTAGTCCCCAATGCATAATCCCATGATTCTGGGAAGACCTTTGAGAGGTTGAGGTGTGTGGGGATTGCATTATGAAGGTATGGTGGATTTGGTGGATGCTGACATGTGGTTTACCGAGTTGGAGAAGGCCTTCAAGATCCTTGATATCCCTAAGGAGGATAAGGTGAAGCACATAGTGTACCTGTTGAAAGGGAGTGCAGACCATTGGTGGGTCATTAAGGAGATAAAAGGCCTGGTGTGGTTATTAGTTGGGAAGGCTTTCTGTGAGAGTTTATGAGCTGATACTTCTCTAAGACCTATCTGGATGAGAAGATCATGCAATTTGAAAAGATCTGATAGGGATCTATGAAAATCAATGAGTATGAAGCCAAGTTCATGGAGCTTCTGAGGTTTTGTCTGGATATGGCTGCTACAGATAAGGAGAGGATCTGACATTTTGAGAAGGGTTTGAGGTCTGAGTTGATGACACTGGTGTCATATTTAGAGAATGGAGAGAAGTTTGCCACATATGTGGAGTCAGTCAAGAAGAATGAATGGTCAGTTTTGGAGAAGTGAGAGATGAATGCTAAGAAGAGACCTACACATTACCAAGGATAATAGTCTGGAGGCTTCAAGAAGCCTAGGTTTTCAACACCTTAATCACAGCAGAGATCGGCAGTTCAGTCTCAGTGGTCGTCGAGCAAGGGCAGAGGTCATACCTTTCTATTAGCAGGAGCTCACAGTTTGGCATTAGTGTCAGTGACGGGGCCATCTAGGCCACAGTATGAGACTAGCACTTTCCATAAGTGTGGGCAAGTAGGACATATGAGGTGGGCATGTCATGTGAAAGATGAAGAGGTGACACAATAGTCAAGATAAAGTTAGCAAGGGTTGCAACAACAATAGTTTAGCAGTGGTGGAGGCTGAGGATGTGGTCAGGCATTGTAGGATGGTTCATCTAGACAAGTCAGCAGAGGACAGGGGAAACAATAGGCAACAACTCGATTATATGTTGTGAGTTAGTCAGAAGGAGTAGTCAACCCAAGGGTCATGATAGGTCAGATGGAGTTATTTCATTTTGATTTGTCTTCTTCCTCCTTTATATCTATTATGGTTGACCCAGTTGCGACACACTCTTTTATCACTAGAGAAGTGATTTCTAGTTGTTCTTTACTTATTAGTCATAGACGTGATAGTCTTCATTTAGAAACTCCTTTGGTTGGTTCTGCCGAGTTGGGGGAGGTGTGTCCCTCCTACGTTCTTTCTTTCTCAAGACACAACATTCAAGTAGATCTCATACCCCTTGACATGCACAGATTTGATGTGATCCTTAGAATGGATACCTTGGAGAAATATTAAGTAATCTTGGACTATAGTGCCAAGGTGGAGACATTTTGTGATGATGATGTTTTGTGGATCTTTCAAAGAGATAGGAAGATTCTCCCAACGTGCCTGGTATCAGCTATGATAGCGGAGAGGCTGATGAGACAGGGGTGTGAAGCATTTTTTGGTACATGTGATAGATCCTAAGGTAAGGAGTCCTAGTATTGAAGAAGGGCCAATTGTTTGTGAGTTTGAAGATGTATTTCCCGATGAGTTCCCTAGTGTTCCCCCACCCTGAGAGATTGATTTTGAGATCAATCTAGTTCATGGTACACAACTGATAGCACATACACCATGTAGGATGGCACCAACTGAGATGCAGGAGCTGAAGAAGCAGTTGTAGGAGTTGCTTGAGAAAGGCTTTATCAGACCGAGTACGTCCCCTTGGGGTGCTCCAGTGTTGTTTGTTAAGAAGAAGGGTGGATCCATGATGTTTTGCATCGACTACTGACAATTGAACAAAGTGACGATCAAGAACAAGTATCCTTTGTTGCAGATAGATGATCCATTTGATCAGTTAAGGGGTGTTGCAATATTTTCAAAGATAGATCTAAGGTCAAGATATCATCAATTGTAGATTAAGGCAAATGACATACCCAAGTCAGCTTTTAGGACTCAGTATGGTCACTATGAGTTTGTGGCTATGCCATTTAGGCTAACCAATGCACTGATAGCATTCATGGACCTAATGAACATAGTGTTCAAACCTTTTCTTGACCAGTTGGTGGTTGTGTTCATCAACGACATCTTGATCTACTCTTATGATAGACAACAACATGAGTAGCATCTACGACAAGCATTGACCTTATGGAGACAGTACAATTTATACGCTAAGTTAAAAATGTGTGAGTATTGGCTAAAGGATGTGTCTTTCCTTGGGTACGTCATATCTGGTGAAGGTGTATGTGTGGATCCCAAGAAGGTTCAGTCTGTGTTATAATGGGAGCAACCAAAGGCACCAAAAGAGGTTTGTAGTTTCCTTTATTTGACATGATATTATAGGAGGTTCATCAAGAACTTCAGCGCAGTGGCATTACCCCTAACAAAGTTCATAGGGAAAGGTGTGTTGTTTGTCTAAGACGACAAGTGCCAACGTTATTTTTGGCTTTTGAAGGAGAAGATGGCCATTGCACCAATGTTGGTTATTTTAGAGCAAGGAAAAGGATATATAGTCTTGTGTGATGCATCGACGAATGGTTTGGGATGCCTGTTGATGCAAGATAAGAATGCAATTTCTTTCACTTTGTGACAGCTCAAGAAACATGAGGAGAGATACCCAACACATGATTTGGATCTTGTGGTGGTGGTCCATGCTTTGAATATATGGAGGCACTACCTTTATGGTGAGAAGTGTCAGATTTTCACTGACCACATGAACCTCAAGTACATCTTTTTTGTAGCAGGAGCTGAATATGTGACAGAGACGTTGGGTGGAGTTGATTAAAGACTATGATTGCACCATAGACTACCATCCAGGGAAGGCGAATGTGGTGGAATATGCTTTAAGAAGGAAGTATTCTTTGACATCATTTGTGGATAAGACACAATTATGTTCTTTAGTGTTCCATAAGAGAGGCATCTTGGTCTCCTTGAGTCAGATAATGTGAAGTTGAAAGTGTCCTTGTTAGTAGGAATGTTGGACCAGTTATAGGTGAAGCCTACATTGAGATAGTATATTACAGAAACACAACATGATGATACTGTGATTCAGTAGATCTGAGCAGAGTTTGGTAGTGAGAAGCATGATGGCTTCCAAGAGTCAGAGGATGGGATATTATGTTACCATGGTAGAGTAGTGGTACCTGATGTGGAATATCTAAGGAAGTTGGTTCTTGAAGAGGCTCACTCTTTGATGTATGCTATGCATCCAGGTAGCACCAAAATTGTACTAGAACTTAAAGGACCTATATTGGTGGCCTGGATTGAAACATGATGTAGCTGAATTTGTGGCTAAGTGTGTAGTGTTTCATTAGGTTAAGGCAGAACATTAGAAACCTATAGGGACATTACAACCGTTTCTTATACCGTAGTAGAAATGGGATCATATCACTATGGACTTTGTGGTTGGACTTCCTAGGATAGAAAAAGGCCATGATTCCAGATGGATGATCATTGACATGTTGACTAACTCCACACATTTCCTTCGTGTGAAGACAACATATACAATTGATAAGTTGGCTCAGGTTTATGTTGATGAGATAGTCTGTTTGCATGGTATCCTAGTTACCATTGTGTAATATAGAGGTCCTCAGTTTACGAGTCACTTTTGGGAGCATCTGTACACAGCCATGGGTACACATTTGAGGTTCAGTACAACGTTCCACCCATAGTTAGATGGACAATCTGAGAGGACATTATAGAGTTTGGAAGATTTGTTGAGAGATTATGTATTGTAGTTTTTGGGTAGTTTGGGATATACATCTCAGTTTGATAGAGTTTGCATACAATAAAAGCTATCAGAGGAGTATCGACATGGCACCGTACGATGCTTTGTACGGTAAACGTTGCAAATCTATGTTGTGTTGGTATGAGACCAGTGAATATCAACTTTTGGGTCAGGAGCTTGTACAACAGACCACAAAGAAGATTAATACGATACAACAACAGTTGAAAGCAGCTCAGGATAGACATAAGTATTATGTCAATAACTATTGTAGGCCTTTGGAGTTCCAAGTAGGAGATAGGGTGTACCTAAAGGTCTCTCCTTAGAAATGGGTGCTGAGGTTTGGGAAGAAGGGTAAGTGGCTCCCAGGTATATGGGACCTTACCCTATGGTAGCACTTATTGGGAAGGTGGCTTCTAAGTTGGAGTTTCCATCTGAGTTGCACAGGTTGCATCCATTGTTCCATGTATCAATGTTGAGGAAGTGTCACCCCGACACTAAGTTGGTTTTACAACCTGTGGAGGTTGAGCTATATGAGGACATGTCATATGTGGAGGGTCCTGTGTTGATCCTGGATAGGAGGATAAAGAATTTAAAGAAGAAAGATATCATCTTGTTAAGGTTTTGTGGCATTACCATGGCATGGAGGAAGCCATAAGGGAGCTTGAGGAAGAGATGTTAGGAAGTACCCTATCTCTTTTCGTGTAGGATTTCTGGGGTGAAATCCTTGTTAGGGGTTCATTGTTGTAAGACCCTTGACCTAGATTTCTAGCTAATCTTATTTGTTTGGCCTAATATGATGTTTAGAACCTTAATCTAATCTCTTGAGATGCCTTAATAACATGTCACAAGCTTATGTTTTCAGGTGGGTCTTGTTTGGTTGATGCTTGAGCTATGTATGCTTAATTTGGACCAAGTTGCAATTTACCCAGGCTAAGGGTTTATCTTGCAATTTTTCACATGTAGGTTGTGTGTTTTGTGCCTTATCATCATGAGATAGAGATAGAGAATGATGCATAGGGGTGCCTTGTTGGACCTTGGTTGATGATGTGGCATCCTGTGGTGATGCTAGGGTTTTCTAGGGTTTGCTTGATGATGGTGCCGACCTTGTGAGTGTTGACCCTTGTAGTGACTTGTGTTTGTACCATGGGAATGTTTCAACTACAACACCTTCCTTGGTTGATTTTTGTTGCGATCATGATACCTTAGTCTTGGTTTTTGTTCGCTAGGGTTCTTAGTGTTGTGGAGTGTAGCGACCTTGCCTTGTTTGGCTATGTGTAGTGGTCACTACATGGTGATCCTAGGGTTGTTGTGACTGCAAGAGGGTGTGTAGTGGACCTAGAGGTTGCTACACCATCTTGGTTTTATCAACCTTCGATGCATGCCTGTCTTGAGTGGTTGCATGGTTGATCTTTTGAGGGACAAGTGTCCTAGTGGTGGTCTTATATCATGACACCTCATATCCTTACCTCCCTCCTACTCCATGTGTATATAAGCTCTATCCTTCACGTGTAAGCAATCCTTTTAGATCTCTTTCCTTCCTCTTTCTTTCTTGAGCCAACCTTGGAGCTTGGTAGAGCTAGAGAAGGCTAATCTTGGAGTTTTGGTGGCCGATCATCCTTGCATGTGGTGATCATGAGCTTGATCATCTTCTTTGTGGTGATACTTGGTGATTCTCTTCTTGGTAAGTGGCTCTATCACCATGATCTTGTTTCTTTTTCACCCTAACTTCTTTATTCCTCTCTTGGCTGTGAGACTATGGCTCAACCAAAGGTGGCTATCTTGAGGATCTTCTCTTCACAAAGGTCGGAGACTATGGTTTGGACCATGGTAGTACTTAACTGAGATGAAGCTTGCTCCTTTCTCCTTTCTTTCTTCTTTCTTGTTCAGCTTAGGGTTCGAGTTTCTTCACCTTGTGACCAAGGACTTGATCCAAGTTTCTTCTTCTCTCTTGGATCTCATGGCTTTGGAGCTTGATATTCTTCTTAAGGCGGGTTGTATAACTTTCCCCTCTTCTATTATTACACTATATTCTTGCTTGTATGTTGCTTTCCTAATCTCTAAAACATGAATTAAAGATGCTAGATTATGTGATTATGATCTAGGGTTTATGATCTTGAAGTACTCTTGCATCAATTATTCTTTCTCCTAAACCCTAATTTCATGCACCTGATTCTTAAGTGATGGTTTTTTTATGATCCTTACATGAAAAATAATATTTGGTTTTATCACCATGCTAGGTCTGGTTATCATGAGATTTTGGAGGTTTGGATCTTAAGATTATATTAGTTGGACTCTTGGTTTTCCTCTTGTTATCATGGTTTTACCCATGTGCACCTTGGTGACATTTGTTAGGGGTTTTAATGTTTCTCTTTGCATGGAGTTTTTTCCTCTTTATGATGTTATGTTTTCATGATACTTAACATCTATTTTGATCAAAGTGTGGTTCTGTTTTGCAGTAGCTTGACCTTGAGGTCGCTACACTCACCTTGGAGCTATGTTTTCAAGTTGGTCACTACATGTTATTGGTGTGTTGTGGGCACAATATGCCCTAACCCTAGTAGGCGGCTGTTATACATGTTTATGCCTGGTTTGATCACCACAAGTGTTGCTACCACGAGGGGTTTTATTTCAGTCACAATACATGCTTTGGTATGGTCGCTACACCTTTATGTTTTGTTTGGTTTTGTTACAACAAGTGTTAACCCTTTGGTTGGTCGCAACATGTGGTTCTCTTACGGTCTCTACACTTATCCCTTGTTGCAGTCTCAAGGGTGAGCCAACCCTATCGCTACAATGTGTTAACATAATGGGTCGCTACACATGAGTATGTATGTGATTGGTGATACATTGTGCTGTTTGAAATGAATGATTAATTGATTATAACCATGATGACTAATCCCAATGTACTCCAAGAATGTGGGGGATGACTTTCTAAGGTTAATGTTAAAGGATTGAAATGGAAACCCTACACGTTTATATGAGAAACCCTAACCCTAATTTCTAATGCATGGGGTTCTTGTGGATCTTGCTTGAATAAATGGCATGAGTTGATGTTTTCTATCTCCTACTTTTGTAATCCTAACTTTGCAGGTGGAATGAGTATCACAGATAGTGATTGCTATGGTGTGTTTGACCTAAAATAGGGCAATGATTGTGAGCCTTTATGAGGCTTGATGAGATAGTGATGATGTGTAGGGTCTATGTGATTTGGGTCTTATGACCCGACAAAGTCTTCGTGCCTTATGTGAGGTGATATCATCCAGTGATGAGATGAGGAATTGATATCCCCTAATGATGTGATAATTGTGATGGCCTTTTATGGTAGTGAAGTCAAGTGATGAAGTGAAAAGTTTATACTTCATATGTTTTATATCTTATGGAATTATAACATAACCATATCTTTGTAGAGTTTGTTTAGGGTTTGTACATTGTAACTTGATCAATGCTAAAAACATCCAATTGGCTTAACTAATCTAGTGAAACCCTAATCATTTAGTTTCTTGGTGCCATAGATCCATCTTCAGTGTCAGTACTTGCTGGATGGTGAAATGGGTTCTCCCTTACGAATTTGTTAGTGGTGTGATTCAATATACATATATGATATAATTTGAGGATGGTTGGGGTCATACCTTGGTAGGAGTGTGGTTGCAGTCGTAGCTCAGTTTTTGCTAGTGTTGTGCCTACATACCAAGGTAGACTAGGTTGTTTTGCAGTTGGACTTTATATGTCATTGCGGCAAACTCGGACTGACTGAGGGTGTGGGAGATCATAGGAGTCTGGCTCCTCTTAGATCCTGTATGGCAATTTTTTCGACTTAGCAGTGGTCAATTAGAGCATGAGCGGTGTACCTCATCTTCTTAGGGCATAATACAGTTTTGTAGTGTATTTCTTAGGGTTGAATACAACTTACATTGGATGACCCTTTGCCTTAACTCTTGTACTAATTAGTTGATTACTTATGTGGTAAGAGAAATTGACTATTATACATGTTCTTCATATTTCTTATAAAAGTATAATATGTTCTATTGCTTAGTTGTAGATGCTTGGATTGTGTAGATAGTGTTAATTGCTTTAGTCATGTCATTTAACTAAATCTACTCAAACAAATAATAATGTTATCTTCCTGCTTTAGCTTATCTATGCTTATAATAGACATTGGTGGAGAGTTATATCTCTCACTAGGATGTTGGTCTCACCCCGTGGGTTTCCACATCTTTTAGGTGGTCGTGCATGATGAGGTAGAGATCATGTGGTTGAGGCTGAGCAACAAGATGAGCACAAGTTGTTAAAAGTTGGATATGCTGCTAGTGTTTTGCAGTAGAGTCCTATGTGTCGTCCATGTGCTCTCATGCCCTTGGGGGTGTTTCGTAGAGGTTGTATAATAAATACAATTTTTGGCAGTAGGCCATGGTTGTACACATATGGCTTGTATATGTATGAATAGGTTATCATATGTAACAAGTTTGTGGCATGATGACCACTAAAAGGTGATGTGTACATATTTGTTGCATGATATGTGGTACATGTTATGATGTTTGTGGACTCAGCTGTAATATATTTCCTCTTTTGTGGTTATATTAGATCAATTTTAATTCACCATGTTTTATGGTAATCCTGGATATTTAGTATTAGTTTTGTGTTTTTTTAGTAGTCTCATGTTGGTGTGATGATAGGCATCACACTATTTATGTTGTAAAAGTAGACAAAGACACTACCATAATGATGATGGAAAAATGGCATGAGCCGGTTCATGATTTGATCCATCAATTTCATCTAGAAGAAAAATTATACCCTTATAGACATGGTAGGAGAAAGTTGCAATTAATGTTGTTGAATGCTTTCTCAAAATCAAGCTTGATGGTGAAGTGGGAGATTTTGTTATGGTGGTTGTTAGAAGTAAAAATCATATAATATCATATGCTATATGGGTTAGAGTATGTAGTCATGTATATAGTCTACTCATGTCTAGAAGTCTCTAGAGTCATGTCCACCTTCTCCTATATAAAGGATAGGGCTCTCTTGTATCTATTATATTGCCTAACACACTATCATTATATCATCCATATCATTTCCATTATAAATGTTATCAGAGCATCAATTCTAACCCGATAGAGAGAGATAGTAGTGTCTTCCTCCCATTGTAGCCTCCATGTCCATGCTGACTGTCCCCATGGCCTACTCATCACCCTCTCTAAAAATCCATCTATGTCACCCTCTTTGACGGTCAGTCATCATCATCCTCTTTGTAGGTCCATATTTTTCACCCTCTCTCTCTATATATAATATAATATATATATATATGGTTGTTTCTGTCTCCATAATCATCTACCTCTCTGGTGTGCCCCCGCCAATGGTATTACACACTACTCAATTAGAGTTTGAATAGATGCAACCCCGCAGACCAAAACACACGGTGGATTAAAATTTCAAAATTTATAATGGACCTAAACTCAATACACTCACACAAACTAAAACACTACACCCACAAGTGCACGGGGTCCTGTCATAGTATAGGTAAGGTGGCAATTATAGGGTCGATCCACAAGGAGAAAAGGGGGCACTAGAGCTAGGTTAGTTTTTGGGCTAGGTTCCTACTATGGAGTCTAGGGTTAAGGGTTTGAAGGTTAATTTGATTGATTACACTAAGTTGAACAAGAAGGCAAGTAAAGGAAAGCAAGCAAGAACAAAACCTAAGAAAACCCTAGATAGTTAATTCTACCAAGCAAGAAAAGACAAGGCAAGGTAAGAAAAGAAAATTCTACACTAAGGTAAGCAAGGAAAGGTCTACACTACACTAAGCTAGCAAATGGGGCAAAATAGTAATTAAATACCTAAATTGGCAAGAGTAAAGCAAGAATAAGACAAGAAGCTAACTAAGCAAGTAAAGAACTAACTAAGCTAATACTAGCTAAGCAAGAAGACAATTATTGGTTTAAAGCAATTAAAGGGAGATGTGGGCTATTTAGGGGATGCACTTATTAATTAGGTTGGGGGTGACATGTGAGCATATTGATTTCATTTGGATAATCAAACCAAACAACAAGCTAGAGTCTAATGAATTATCCTAAACTATTAACTGGCCATGGGTATGCTAGGTTGTGTATAGGGGAACTAGTCCCTAACACTCCCTACTACCCTTGCGAGGGAGGCTCAATTGGGTTAGGGTTTATGTTTAATTCAATTAGAGTCCAAACAAGTTTAGTGTTATGACCCACTCTGTAATTAACCGGTAAATACTAAGTTTAGCATATAATTCAGTTAATGATGTTGAATGGAGAACTCACTTATGTTAATGATGTTTGAACTAATAACAAAGTATTTTTTTAGCTTGTTTCCTAGCCCTAAGTTTGTGGAGAATTCAGTGCTTAAACCGTTGTAAGAAAAATCATTCGAAACCGACTTTCGAGTCAAAAGATATGGACATTTGAGTGTTTTTGGACCTAGTTGTAAATGTCGGAAATGTTTGGGCGAAATTGCATTTCGGCCCCCTTGCCTTTTCTTTCCCTTATCCCTTCTCTTCTTCGTTCTTTTCTTCCGTAAACCGCCTAAGCGGCTGAAACGAGCGACAGACTCGATCTTTCTTTCCCTTCCTTCTTCGCGTGAGAGAGAGAGAGAGAGCGGAGAGGGGAAGGGCGATTGGAGCCCTGGTTTTGCTCCGGCCAGCAGTTGCGGCCCTCCTTCTTCTCCCCTCCTTCCATCTTCTCCGCTGGATTGATCCAGCTAGTAGCAGGAGCTACGTAGCAGCAGGAGTTGCGTTAGCTCAGAGGTGGCCAGGAGAATAGGGCGCGAAGAGCATCCCTAGCTCGTCCTTCTTTCTCCCTCCAACCAGTTCTTGGTGGTGTGCACCAGTTGCAGGTGATTTGCAACGCAAATCAGTAGTTTTGCCCGTCGATTCGACTGAAATCGACACCAGCAGGTTCGTTTTAGTTTTCAGTATGTACGCGATTCGGCCAAGTTGTATTTGATTCGGCCGAGTTTCCTTAATAGGCAATCGAACAGCAAACTGATCGGCCGAGTTGTATGTGATTCGGCCGAGTTTCTTTTACAGGAAATCAAACAGCAAGTTGATCGGTCGAGTTTCAAGTGGATCGGCCGAGTTGTGAAGCAATCGGCCGAGTTTCTGACCAATCAGCCGAGTTTCAGAGCTGTGAGTGGCAGTTCATTCAGAAATCATTATTTAACTCAATTTAAGTGCTTAATTGCTTTAGTATCAGTTGGTATAACTTCTAAACAGTTTAGCACATACAATAGTTTATTATAGATTCAATGGAACTTGAGATACGTAATATGATTGATGAAAAAGATGAAATTTCCTGTTTTACAGTTGCAATGCATATGCTGAATAAAGATGGTTGTTTAGCAATGAATTTGAATAAGTGGCATTGAGTCATGTTAAAAGATGACAGATGATATATATATAAGTTTTTAAGAGATGTTCAGAATGTGAAATAAGTATGAAATGTGTTTTTCCTGTTTAATTGTTTATATGTTAATCAGTTAATAGACTTAGGTGCCCTAACACCGTAGAACCCCTTTGAGAGGTCTGCACCAGGGGGGTGAAACTCGTGTTGCAACAATAACTGTGCGGAGTCACAGGCACGAGGATAGAGAGAGGCAGTGTTCAACAACAACGCGTGCGATGTCACAGTGGCACTGGAGTAAATAGGGGTTATTCAACATTAATCCGTGCTTGTGTCACGGTGGTAACCCGGTAAGACTCTCCGCCTGTGTGCTCAGGTTTGAGGAGGAGTCTAGAGTTCACTCTTTTGAGAGTGTAGTGAAGCCTTGTGAGCCTGAGGCCTTATGAGCCTGAGAGTCCTGCAGCAGACCAGGGCTGGCAGTCAGACTTAGCATTTCCCGGGTGTGTCACTAAGTCTTGTACGGTGGGATCGTAGTTCGCTACGGATCTTTATATGCAGAGTACACTGCATATGATTAGGGCATAATAAAAATATAAATATGAACCACATAGGATCGCAGTAAATTTAATATGTTAAGAGATTTGAACTTCTATGCCAATTCTCTATAATTGTTTAATTGTTTAAGACATCCGATGTTGCATAGAAATGAGATTGTTATCTGTAAATCTGTTATGCCATTAGAACTGCCCTGTTTAATACTGCACTTATGCTTTATTTCAATTTTATATAATTGATGAGTTATTTAGTGATAGCTAAATGAAATGCTATTCACTGAGCGAGTAGGCTCATCCCTCTACTCAAACATTTTCAGGTCAGCATCAGCAACAGGAATCGGAAGGATCGTTTCATCCTAACGCTTAGTCTTTAGAAGGTTGTAGTTAGTCTAGTTAGAGGTCTCTTAGTCATTTCCCCTCGATCCTTGGAACATGGTGTGGGTGAGAGAGAATGTGTATAAAGATGTAAATTAATTGATATGCTTTACCTTATGTCGAATAATGTAATATGTTGTAGACTTTGTTTATATTTCTAGTCAGTTTAATAGAAATGCTTCTGTAGTTTGTTTAGTTTTAGTTTACAGCATAAATCTGGTTAACTTTTTAATGTCTTTAAAACATATAAAAATGTGATGAGTGGTTGGCTTGTGTGTAAATCCCATCCGTCGCGCCCTAATCTCGTGGTTTGTGGTTAGTATGAGATCGGGGTGTGACATTTTGGTATCAGAGCCTAGGTTGAGTACATAGTTACTCAGAACAGATCAGGGGATGATAAGAGACCAATAGGATTAAGGTTTAGGAGTGTTTATTCTATCTGTAATTTTCTAACAGGAAGTGTTTTGTTATACTATTGCAGATGGCAGGAAGAGGACGTGGTCACGAGAACCAAGTAAAGAGTCGTTAAGAATCATTAGGGTCAAAAGATAAAGTTATAAGTGAGGCAAATAAGAAGTGATGTGATTTTAGCTCTGGGAGGTCTGAGTGTTTAGATACCCTGGCCAGGTGTCTAAATACTTAGATTGACCAGTATCAAGCTACTCTGTCTATTCTTCTCTGGATGCCCTGGCCAGGTATGCAGAGGAAGGATAGGCTAGAGAGAAACCCTAGAAATCTTAGGGTTATGAGATAAGAAATTGATGTATGAGTAAGAGATTAAATATAGGATGTGATATAACTCTTACTTTATATTGCTTATTTGATTGAAGATCACTAGAAATGCTTTTATATGCATGAATTTAGATTTTCAGCTTGCACAATAAATATGATTCTTTTATATTGTTGTGTCATAAAGTGATTTATTTAGTGTTCGTATTCTTTGTATTAAAAGAGATCAAAAGTTATGTTTAAATGAGTTTGCCCTTGGTGGATGTTCTTTCCACATGTTTGAGATTAATAGGAGTTGGTTAATCCTGAGTAGCTCTTGGCTTCAGGACTGCAGGTTCGGCCTGGTCCGGCAGGCAGGATGTGTTACTGGGATCTAATGACTCTTATTAAGAATATAATGAAAGTAGATTCTGGATAATTTAGACCTGCAACATAGTAAGAATGTACATACGTTAAGATGTTGAGATATAAGGGAAAGATTAGAGCAGCTAAGAAGTAGCTGGAATCGATATCGAGGCCCAATGTTGAAGCCTCATATGAGAAATCATTAATTGGAAATTAAAGAACACGATATAAGGTTCAGATTAAAATTAATGATTTGTATTATATGAACTCTAAATATGAGAATATGGTAAAGATATGAGAATAGTATGTAAGGGCTAAGATAGTAATAATTCACCCTGGAATGGATCATGTAATAAAATGAAATATTTTATTGTACTTCTTACATAGAAATAAAGAGCCTTTGGAAGAGCAACATGATATACATGAAGAAATGTGTAAATTAGAAAATGAATCATATATGGTGCATAACTACCATGGTAGAGACGTTTAAGTAAGTAAAATGATGACACACAATATGATGATGAAACCCTAGCAGGGTAAATTGAGAATGTAACTTATTTGGATGTTCAAGTAAGAGGAAGGAAATTCCAGTGATAAGATAAGGAATACTTGAGTAAACTTATGAGATCCTAACAGTGAGGGTGTCGGTCGAGTTATGAGTAGGACAACTCGACCGAATCTGCTGCAGACTGCAATATAGCAGTGCACTGTTTGATTTTTAATTATTTATTGGTAATTATAAATGATCTCAAATTTTTACTGGAGGTCTGAAACTTCATTAGGTATAACATATACAATTTCCAGAATTTTTGGAGCTTCTGTTAGCTATTTAGTAAGCAAATTACAGAAACTATTGTGAAAACTGAATTTTCAGCCAATATAATTAAAGTTGAGTGTTGGGTTAATATGCAATTGACCCAAGCAGCTCAAATTGACCTATATGATCGACCACACACACACACAATAATGCTATGTTACTGATAAGGACCAAATCCTAGAATAATTAGAGTTGAAGTAGTTCAAGGGATGTCGTTAGTGATTTGACCTTGAATACTAGCATCTCTATAAAACAAAATCATGAGTTTTGCATTATGAAAAGTAAACTAGTACTGATAGTAATCCAGGGTTTAAAGGTAGTTAATCTGAAAGGTAGATAAACAATATGAAAAAGACTCAGAGAAAGGAGTAATATAAATTTGAAATGTAACAAATGTGATTGAAACAAAAGGAGAATTGCTCGTCACATGAACTGGAATTAGTTGTTGTAGTTCATGCTCATAAGACATGACGTTACTATCCTTATGGTGAGGTGTGCCAGGTGTTTATAGATCATAAGAGCTTGAAATATATACCTTTACCCATAAGGATCTGAATCTTAGATAGCAGAGACGATTAGAATTGATTAAGGATTATGATATAATGATAGACCATCATCCTGGAAAAGTGAATGTGGTAGCAGATGCCCTCAGCAGGAAGTTAGGTTCAACAACTGATGCATACTCTATGGCATGCTTCAAGAGAGACCTGCTAGTAGAAGTGTGAAAGTTGAACCTAGACATAGGGGTGACAAAACAGAGTGGTTTGATTGCACAGATGCAAGTCAAACCTATTTTTTTAGATTAGATCAAGGAACCTTAGCAGAGTGACAGTGGGTTGCAACAGATCGTGCATGACGTAATAGGGGGAAAAGACCAGAGTTCAGGTTTTTAGATGATGGTGTGTTATATTAGCATGATATGTTGTGTACCTCGAGACAGTGATTTGAAAGAACAAAATTCTTGAGGAGGCACATGCATCGATGTATACTATGCATCCAGGTAACACTAAGATGTACAGGAATCTCAAGGAATTATACCGGTGGTCACAGCTACCTTGTAATCTTTTTCTATGCCTAATTGGAAATGGGAACATATCACAATGAATTTTTGTGGTAGGGTTACACAGGACACCTAGAGGTTATGACACGATATGAATGATTGTGGATAGACTAATTTAGTCTGCTCGCTTTCTTCATATTAAGTCAACCTTTGATATCTCGAAACTTGACTAAGATATATATGGATGAAATAGTTAGGTTACCTGGTAATCCAGTTTCAATCATATCATATTGAGATCTTAAGTTCACATCTAGGTTGTGGAAACAGTTGCATCGTGCTTCGGGCACAAAGTTAAGATTCAGTACAACCTTTTCACCCGCAGACGGATGGTCAGTCTGAGAGAACCATTCAGACTTTTGAGGACATGCTGAGAGCATGTGTTTTGCTTTTTAGTGGAAGTTGGGAAGAACATTTAAGCCTTATAGAGTTTGCATGAAGCTTGGTTTGGCCTTGTATGAAGCTATGTATGGTAGAAAATGTAGATTGGACTAGTGAATTTACATAGTTCATCGAAACCCAAATTGTTTAGTGTGAATGTTGAGATTAGAAATACACAACTGATAATAATATGGTTTGGGTATGAACCTAGACAATATAGATTTGGTAAATCATCAGGTGCATGATTTCAAGAAAATACGATAGCATCAAAATATGCAAATAAACCTAGTTGCATGCTTCCTGTTATGTTAATGTGTGTGACTTAACATTTACATGAATTGGTACATTTCTCTGAGATATTACTAGAAATTCTCAAGTATTATTAATTATTTGTGTTATGATACGTAAGCAACTCTTAATTGAGTTATGTGATGCACAAACCAGGATTTGGGTTAATGTGCACGTTCTTTGAGAAATTTCAGATAATTGATAAATATTACAGATGATTTCTTATATGTGAAGTAAATTATTCTTATTGGTGTAATAAGATGTTTATAGAATTATTCAATTGCATGAATTCAGTATATATGTGCCAAAAATTGATAGGAGTTTGGGATATTTATGAATTTTAAATCTGCCTGCATGCATGATATAAGGATTACTCAGTAATTACAATGATTTTGAATAAACTGCTCTGCCAGTTCTAGAATGATACCGTATTGTGATTTGAACTGCAATCAAATAGATGAGATAACTGAAACCCTAAGGACAGGGTGTTGCCATGTGACAAGTGAATGAGGTAACTGAAACCCTAAGGATAGGGTGTACAATGAATTAAGTATTTTGATATCAAAATTCTCAGTATGAGATGTGATGATGTTTAACAGCTCAATTGCATGATTTTTTTTAGTATAAAGTGCCAAATTGACATGCATTCTGTTTATTTACGAATTTTAGTTTGTCTGTATGTAAAGTATGATAATTTCTCAGTAAGTACCATAAATTGAGTTACTGTTATAACAGTTCTAGAAAGACAATGTATTGTGGTTTGATCTGGAATCAGATCAGATGTGTCCTATGTTGAGGGACCAATATAGATAGTTGATCAGAGGATCAAGAAAACTCAAGAATCATGAGATACCATTAGTGAAAGTTCTGTGGAGGAATCATAATCTAGAGGAAGCTACGTGGGAGCTTGATTCAGAGATGCGCAACAAGTTTCCTTTTCTCTTTTAGGAATTTCGGGACGAAATTCTTATAAGGGAGGGAGATTGTTATGACCCACTCTGTAATTAACCGGTAAATACTAAGTTTAGCATATAATTCAGTTAATGATGTTGAATGGAGAACTCACTTATGTTAATGATGTTTGAACTAATAACAAAGTATTTTTTTAGCTTGTTTCCTAGCCCTAAGTTTGTGGAGAATTCAGTGCTTAAACCGTTGTAAGAAAAATCATTCGAAACCGAATTTCGAGTCAAAAGATATGGACATTTGAGTGTTTTTGGACCTAGTTGTAAATGTCGGAAATGTTTGGGCGAAATTGCATTTTGGCCCCCTTGCCTTTTCTTTCCCTTATCCCTTCTCTTCTTCATTCTTTTCTTCCGTAAACCGCCTAAGCGGCTGAAACGAGCGACAGACTCGATCTTTCTTTCCCTTCCTTCTTCGCGTGAGAGAGAGAGAGAGCGGAGAGGGGAAGGGCGATTGGAGCCCTGGTTTTGCTCCGGCCAGCAGCTGCGGCCCTCCTTCTTCTCCCCTCCTTCCATCTTCTCCGCTGGATTGATCCGGCTAGTAGCAGGAGCTACGTAGCAGCAGGAGTTGCGTTAGCTCAGAGGTGGCCAGGAGAATAGGGCACGAAGAGCAGCCCTAGCTCGTCCTTCTTTCTCCCTCCAACCAGTTCTTGGTGGTGTGCACCAGTTGCATGTGATTTGCAACGCAAATCGGTAGTTTTTCCCGTCGATTCGAGTGAAATCGACACCAGCAGGTTCATTTTAGTTTTCAGTCTGTACGCGATTCGGCCGAGTTGTATTTGATTCGGCCGAGTTTCCTTAATAGGCAATCGAACAACAAACTGATCGGCCGAGTTGTATGTGATTCGGCCGAGTTTCTTTTACAGGAAATCAAACAGCAAGTTGATCGGTCGAGTTTCAAGTGGATCGGCCGAGTTGTGAAGCAATCGGCCGAGTTTCTGACCAATCGGCCGAGTTTCTGAGCTGTGAGTGGCAGTTCATTCAGAAATCATTATTTAACTCAATTTAAGTGCTTAATTGCTTTAGTATCAGTTGGTATAACTTCTAAACAGTTTAGCACATACAATAGTTTATTATAGATTCAATGGAACTTGAGATACGTAATATGATTGATGAAAAAGATGGAATTTCCTATTTTACAGTTGCAATGCATATGCTGAATAAAGATGGTTGTTTAGCAATGAATTTGAATAAGTGGCATTGAGTCATGTTAAAAGATGACAGATGATATATATATGAGTTTTTAAGAGATGTTCAGAATGTGAAATAAGTATGAAATGTGTTTTTCCTATTTAATTGTTTATATGTTAATAAGTTAATAGACTTAGGTGCCCTAACACCGTAGAACCCCTTTGAGAGGTCTGCACCAGGGGGGTGAAACTCGTGTTGCAACAATAACTGTGCGGAGTCACAGGCACGAGGATAGAGAGAGGCAGTGTTCAACAACAACGCGTGCGATGTCACGGTGGTACTGGAGTAAATAGGGGTTATTCAACATTAATCCGTGCTTGTGTCACGGTGGTAACCCGGTAAGACTCTCTGCCTGTGTGCTCAGGTTTGAGGAGGAGTCTAGAGTTCACTCTTTTGAGAGTGTAGTGAGGCCTTGTGAGCCTGAGAGTCCTGCAGCAGACCAGGGCTGGCAGTCAGACTTAGCATTTCCCGGGTGTGTCGCTAAGTCTTGTACGGTGGGATCGTAGTTCGCTACGGATCTTTATATGCAGAGTACACTGCATATGATTAGGGCATAATAAAAATATAAATATGAACCACATAGGATCGCAATAAATTTAATATGTTAAGAGATTTGAACTTCTATGACAATTCTCTATAATTGTTTAATTGTTTAAGACATCTGATGTTGCGTAGAAATGAGATTGTTATCTGTAAATCTGTTATGTCATTAGAACTGCCCTGTTTAATACTACACTTATGCTTTATTTCAATTTTATATAATTGATGAGTTATTTAGTGATAGCTAAATGAAATGCTATTCACTGAGCGAGTAGGCTCATCCCTCTACTCAAACATTTTCAGGTCAGCATCAGCAACAGGAATCAGAAGGATCGTTTCATCCTAAAGCTTAGTTTTTAGAAGGTTGTAGTTAGTCTAGTTAGAGGTCTCTTAGTCCTTTCCCCTCGATCCTTGGAACATGGTGTGGGTGAGAGAGAATGTGTATAAAGATGTAAATTAATTGATATGCTTTACCTTATGTCGAATAATGTAATATGCTGTAGACTTTGTTTATATTTCTAGTCAGTTTAATAGAAATGCTTCTGCAATTTGTTTAGTTTTAGTTTACAACATAAATCTGGTTAACTTTTTAATGTCTTTAAAACGTATAAAAATGTGATGAGTGGTTGGCTTGTGTGTAAATCCCATCCGTCGTGCCCTAATCTCGTGGTTTGTGGTTAGTATGAGATCGGGGCGTGACATTTAGGTTTCTAGATTAGATGATCTTAGGATGATTAGGGACTAAGGTTAGTAATGGGAGTGGAAGTGAGGTTTTAGGCCTCCCATCACCCACATTCTAACCTTGAGAAAGCTTCTACTAAGCACACCAAATTCATCTAAACTAGCTATTTAGATCTCTTAACTAGGATTAGGAGAATTGATTAGAATGTAGGAAGATGGGTGGCTAGCTAGGGATCCAAGAATTTGACCTAGGAGCAAAACCCAAAATTCACATGTATAAGCAATTTCCCTAAATTCCTAGGTGATTTCAAGCACAAACCAACAAGAAATTCATGTAGAGTGAGATAGAAATAGAACATAATCATTAGAAAATGAAATTACAGTGTTTACATATCATTTTCCCCCCAACATGGTATCAAAGTAACATTTTTTATTCCAAACGGCCCACCCAAGGGGCCTAACTACTCATAGCAATGCAAAATGCAAAAAGAAGGGAGAAAGAGATAGAAGAAGCCATGGATATCGGCATAGTTGAGTGAATCCTCCTCTCTAGATGATGCAAGGTCGACCTTCTCCTTCTTCTTGGATGGACTGGTGTGGAATGATAATGGGAAGTCGATGGAAGGCTTGGAAATGAGGGTTTTGGTGGTGGAAATGGAGAAATGGAGTGTAATGGAGGTGGAAATGGAGTGGAATGGGTAAGGGGCAAAATGGAGAGCTCAAGGAAGTGGTAGAAGGTAGCTAACCTCATGTTGGAGCCACCATCTAGGTATATATAGGTGTGGGGGAAGCACTAGGTCAAGTACGTGTATTATGGGAAAAACAGTGCAAAAGTAGCTAGGTTTTTGTAGGTAGCACGGCCGTGGTGGTCACCATGGCTATGGTGGGGAGGAGTGAGAATGGTCATGGTAGATGGGAATGACCGTGGTGAGAAATGGTGAAAAAATCATAGGGAATTGGTGAATTTTTTACTGAAGGTGGCATGGCCGTGGTGGCTCGAAATGTACAAGCTGTTCTCTACTCCATAGTTGTTCTGCCTCTACTGCTACACAGTTGTGCAAGGGGACACAATTGTTCTGGGTCAGTGAACCACGACCATTCTCTATGGCATGGCCGTGGTGACTCTATCTTTTCTTGAGGATGACTATGTTGATTTGCAAGTGTCCTAGCACGACTGTTCGGTGGTACCACGACCGTATTGGCCTCTAGATTAGCACTTGGACTTGATTCTTTGGGTTTTCTTGGACATCTTTGGTTCAATGTATCTTTAGCCAATAGGGGTAGGTTGACGGAGCATCATACTTCACTTTAGGTCTCTCCAAGGGTAGAGAAACCCTAGAATCACTCCTTCTCTCTCTTCCATCAAGTGTGGTCCAAATGCCTGAAAAATATGCAAATAATGTTCATAAGTGCATTTTATACAAATATGCATATTGAGGGAAATAACATGTAATTTAATAGGTATAGATGTGATTGAAATGCAATATGACACAAGATGAAGCCCTAAAATAGGGATGAATAACCACCCCAAACTTAAAACATACTTGTCCTCAAGTATGCTCCAACTCAATCTCTATGCAAATTTTTCACAATCAAGAAATGACAAATGCAATGCAAAGGATGATTATTGTTGAATGGTATCAAAAATTACTAAGTGCATGCATTCGACCTCTCTCCTCTCCTGCTTTCACAAACCAATCATGAAAAGAGCACAAAGCATATGGACTTCAAATATAGTGCATGAAACACACAAGTTATCCATATTTCTTTCATGTAGTTCCTGGTAGACCGTTTCATGATGGTATTAATCAAGGATGACTAGGAGTGTTGTTTCACCTTCATGCATTTAACCTTATGTTTCAAATCACACCAAATGACCATATTTCATTCATGTAGTTCTTGATAGACCGTTTCATGATGGTATTAATCAAGGATGACTAGGAGTGTTGTTTCACCTTCATGCATTCAACCTTATGTTTCAAATCACACCAAATGACCCACGTGGCTACGAAAAGGGCAAAATGAGATAGGTTTGATGTTTCCTAGCTCAATGGGTATGAAAATGGAAGAAAGGATTATGGTAAGCTTTTGGAGTGCTTTTATACACTCATCTTTTCTTTATTTAGATGCTCTTAAACAAGAACATCTTTTTATTTTCCTTTTCCTTTTTCTTTTCTTTTTCTTTTTCTTTGCCCTTGGAGTAGATAGGGCACATGGTGATGAGAGTGAAGCGGTGAGATGTATATGTGGCCACCCCAAACTTTTGGAAGTGGCCACGAATGATGTGTGCACTTTGTCATCCTTTCATGAGATAGAGGGGTAAGAATATGGTGAGTGAAGAGTAGGGTCAAAGAGGGGTCACTGGCATGATTCTCAACATAAGGTCTCCTGCATGAAAATTAATCCAACACTTCATCCAACAATTTCACACCACATGAATGAACAACCTGAAATTGATACTTTTATCAAGTGATTTCATAGGCACTAAGCGCTCATAGCTTGCTCAAGTCACAATTCAACCAATTCATTCACAAACACAGGAGAGGTGGTGCGCATGTAAAAAGTCAAGAATTGATACCATTTAGCAATAAACAATGATAATTCACTTGCATTTGTCAAAGGCCATCATTTTTAGTCCAAAAAGTAGAGATTGGGTCGAAACACACATTAAGGCAAGAAGTCTCAAATTTGGGCAAAATTGGCCAAAACGGTTCCAAGTTGCCTTCAATCACATCTAAGCATGTATTATTGAACTTAAAGCTGTAAACAAGAAAATCCTAGCTAAAACATGCAAAAATTACCAAAATTCTACATGATATGCAATATATGGCAAAAATAGCAAAATTTTTTAAAATTACACAAAAATAACAAGAAAGTGAACTACATGACATGCATGTATGCAAAGCAAGTAAATTCTATACTAAAACAAATAAAAGCAAACAACAAAAGTAAATGGTAGGTGAAATGCAAAATAAGAGTGAAAATGAGATAGGGCATATTGCCCTACCACCCCAGACTTTTAAATCATGTTGTCCTCAGCATGACACTAAAGTCTAGGAATGATAGGGTAGATGATCACTATGGTGGCGGTGGTCCTCCCTATGGTGGATAGTGCTTGTAGTAGGATCCCCAGTAGTCTGACTGTCTAGGTAGGTAGTTGTCTTGATATGCTGACAGTGAACTCCACCAATCTTCCCCCCATTGGGGGTTCCTCTGGGACTGAGCATACTGGAACTGATACAAGTGGTTGACCTAATAATGAATTTGTTGATGGTCTAACCACAAAGCATCCTAGGTGTGTTGGAAACCCTCATGTTCTTGCAAAATACCCTCTTAGATGCCTAAAATGTGATCCCGAGTGCTCTAGATGCCCTCCAGTTGTGCATGAATGGTGGACATGTCATATGCGTTCACTGTGGGTTGTTGTTGTTGCTATGATGTCTCTACCTCACAATGCCTCACCCTATGGTTCTCTCGCTCCTCAGCTGTCCTCCTTCTCTCGGCAGCTACCTGTGACTCTCCAAGCCCCTTAGGTAGATCTTTGGGCTGCTGCCATGTATCTCTAGGATGATCCTCTTCCCATCTCCTCAAGATGTCCAAAAAATTCAGAGATGGGCCACATCCCTCTAGTAGAGGTGTGGCATGGTAGGATAGCTCAAGTGAAACCCCAGCATAAGGAGGGTTGACCTGGTAGAAATTCTTTTGATCAACCAATGATATCATCGATGAGTGAGTCAAGTAATGAAGTCAACTAGCTTTCCTCCTTCTACCTTTGTGTAGCCCAGATACATCATATCCTAGGGCCAAAGCAATGGAAGTAACAATCCCTCCCATGATAAATGGATTCTTGCTCTTAGATGGGATTGTCTTCATATGATTAATGATAAGTGACCCCAGATTTACACTTTTCCCCTGCACCATCCATCCCAACACAAAAAGGTCTTTTCTTATGCAACTGCCTTGATTTTCATATCGTGCGAAGATGGTGTTGTCAAGACGTTCTGAATGTACCTTAGGATAGGATTATGAATCAGGCTAGTCTTTGATTTACCTGCTATAAAATTGCTTTGCCCTGTGAGTTTCTTCCACATTGCAACATAGTTTGCATTGGTTTTCTATTAGTGCTTCCTTCATCAAGTGACGATGCTACCTCGGGAGTCGAAGTAAAGATATCATTCAGGAAGGATGAAGTAATAAGGTAGGTGCTACTCCCTAAGGTGGCATTGATGGCGTCCTGCGAGACCTTCTATAATGTAACGACCCTGCCTCCCAGTAACCCCCACTTAAGGGAGACTAAAAGGTCAGAGACGTTACCCCAATATTTCAGGATCAGTGGTTCGACATTTAAGCAATAATAATGATCAAATTCTACTATTACTATTCAAAAAAACTGGAATAAAAATAAAACTTTTTGCATACCTTATAAAAATTTCAGATTTCTAGACTTCTATCCACAGATGGAGTTTATCTATCTAATCCTCCTGAATTGATTATTTGTGTCTTTACAATGTTTCAATTTACTATTTGTCCTTTTCAGTGATCGTACCTAAAACACCGACAAAAAAAATGTCAGACAGTATATTTCTATACCGGTATGTGGGAACAATCAAAATTTCCACAAATAGTTTCTAACAACCTAATTATCACAAATAAGTTATTAACAATCCAAATTTTGTTTTCAATGTGACATTCTCAACTGCTTTTGCTCTAAACCTTGGATTACCCTTTCTTAGGATTTTTTCCTTGCAAGGGATATAAGGCCACCTTCTTCATCCTGAGCTTGGTGCCTGGGGTCACCTCTCGGTGCCCAATGGTCTTCCCTCTGGGGCTTGACCGAATAGACCTTCCCTTCGGGGCTTGGTCATGCATCATACATCAAGGTGGCATGTAGGTTCGAGAATGCACATATATACTTAATTGTGATATCATAGTGACTTTATAGGATTGCATAAATAAATACTCAATAGTTTAGGTTGCATCCAATCAATCAAACGTTCGAGAAAACTTTGTGAAACTAGATCAATTATTCATAAATAAACACATACCTGTTCATTTGAATCAAGATAGTATTCCAAGCAAGTATGAAATCCAAGAAAGCAAGCAATTCACACAACAAGGATCCTAAAATAACCATACAATTTCCTTCACTACTCATGTTATCAAGATCTATTCAATCTAACTTGCTTCCTAGGGTTTCTACTTTCTTTTAGGGTTTCACTTGCTATTAGGGTTTCATTATCACTTTTGTCACTACATACCCAAAATAAGTAAAACTACTCATAAACCCTAATTATCTTGTCCTATCTCTCCTAACAGGCTTAGGATCAACAATTATCAACATATTTTCAAATATTTCGAATTAAACATATCAATCTCATCCTTTACCCTAAATTAGAGTTTCTACATGCATTAACATGTATTCTTGGTTTAAAACCCTAAAACATGCAATTTCTCATCTAGATTAGATTTTAATCTTTCATTATCATCCAACATGTTATTAGTACTCAAATTAACCCATTAAACATCATAGATTCAATCTTTAATCACAATTAGGGTTTCTAACCTAAGTTTAATGCACTTTTCATCAACTTTATATACTTTTGCAATTAGGAAAGAAATCAGGTTCTAAAACTATTTTTTATCATATTGTTCACAATTTTCTAATCATTTTTTTATATAAAGTTCACTTTAATCCGACCAACCTAGCATTAGTTATGATTTTTGCAATGAAAAGTGTTTTCTTGAATTTTCTGGCAGAGAGGAGTTATTTACCGGGAAATTAAGAAATCACAAAAAGCTTGGCCACTCGATCATTGGTCTGCTAGACCATGCGGGATCAGACGATCCACGTCGTGTGCCTCCACTAACTCGTTTGCGCCCACTGACCAAACGCCAAACCGTTAGATCTTCTCGCAAGTCCACGGTAGACCTCAATCAGATGGCTACTGCTATTCATCTCTCTTCTTCCTCAGTTCTTGGCCTGCAATGGCTCTGCGGCAGTTCCCTCGCCAAAGTGCAACCAATTGAGAGAAGGATAGGGAGCTAGAGGTCACGAAATAGCAAGTTGGGTTCGTGAGGTTGTGAGGAGTCGAGAGGGGGTCCATCTAAGGTTTCCCCAAACCCGCCGCTTCCCAATCCTTTGGGTGAATTGGGTGTTTCCTCTAGATCCTTCAAAACCACCCAAAACCCAGGCTTGATGCACACAGAATCCCCTCCCAAAGACCCTCGTGGTCTTGGATTCCAGTTTGGTGTCGTGAGAGGCGAGAATATTGGATTTGAAATCCCGACTTTCCCCTCTCCCTTTCCTTTTGTGAATCAGGGTTGATGATGCACATCCACCATTAGATCTATAGTCCTCTGGACCACACGGGGATCTGATGGCTGTCATCGCCCCCGATTTTCCCTTTTTCCTTTAAAATGAGAAAATCATGTAATATTTAATTCAATTCATTGGAAACTTGTAAAATCCATAACTCTCTCCTCGTTTATCCTTTTTCATTCAAATTTTAAAGGAAACTATAGATTGGCATTATCTACTTTTCTATCAAATTTGAAACCCAAATTCCAAAGGAAAAGGGTATTTCCTTCATAAGAAAGTTATCTTTTAATAAAGCCAATTTAGTTATCTTTTAATAAAGCCAATTTAGTTGGTATTTTGTCTTTCCTTTCTTATTATTTTGGCAACTTGTGCTCCTTGGTACCCAAGAAATCCCAAAGATACGAATTTCACCTTTGGAGGCTACCTCCTATCCTTCTAGAGGCCTCTACCTCTATAAGGATCCTGACCTCCATTTTGGGCTTATCCTATTTGCTTTGCTTAACCCTGGTGTTTAGTTGCTTGCTAATCACCTTTGAGGGTGATTAGGGTTTGTTGGTGCTTTGTTGAGAGATGGAGGTGCTACTTGCAATTAACCTAAGCCTAGGGTTGTTGAGCTAGTTTGTCACCTTCAGAGATGTTCCTCTCTCTCCTTGCTTCCTCTAGTGTTGAGTGGAAGGGTTGGGCTCGTTTCTTAAGTTGCTTTGGGCTTGGATGAGCTTGTTGGGCCTTGAGATGCCTTGCCTGAACCTTGCTCTTGCTTTGCTTGACCTTGTGTCGGCCTAGGTGTGTCGGCCATGGTTGTGTCGACCTAGGTGTGTCGCCCAGGGAGTGATGTCGAGCATGGGATGGGGAGTGTCATCCATGGACCTCTCTTTGACCCTTTGACCTCATTTGTGTCACTACTAGTGGACATTTGGTGCTTGATGCTTGCATGTGGCAATGGCCTTAGACATGTGTTTAAGGCAAGTTAGAGGGGTGGAATTGCCATTGGACAAGTGTCCCTAGGTGGGCGACACCTTGCCTTGTCTTACCTTGGTTTCTCCTCCATCCTCTCCTATATATGTACCTCCTTTCTCTTGCTAAGGATCCCTTTAGTTCCTTAGTTTCCCTCTCCCTTGGTTGCACGACACCTCTTCCTTTGCAAGCTTGGTGGCCGATCCTTCTCCTTGGAGTCTTCTTCTTCCTCTAGTGGTGGCCGAACCCTAGAGTGCCTTGTTCTCCTTCTTGTGGTGGAGCTTGGAGCTAGGAGATTGGAGCTTGCTTAAGGTGGGTTACATAACTCCTAACCCTAATCATATTACCTCCTTCTATGTTCTTGTATGTTTTCTTATGATCATAATCGGCCATGTATGTTGCTAGATGTGTTTCTTGCTTAGTTACACCTAGTTGGCCGAACCATGCTTTAGATTTACTTTTAAGAAACACTCCTTTCTCTCCTTGGTCTAGAGAAGTGAGCTTGAGCTTTAGTAATATGAGCAATACCCCTCTCTCGTTTAAGTTGAGAGGTGAGCTTGTGTTCTAATTGCTTGAGCAACACCCTCCTCTCACCATGGATTCGAAAGGTGAGCTTTTTGGTAGATGTAGACCTATGTTGAGGTTGATCTTTGGGGTTGCCCGAGTTGTGATAGAGATTGTGCAAGACCCCTCTCTCTTGGTTGTTGAGAGGTGATCCGACCTTCTTGATCAATCTAGGGTTTGGTACCCTTGTGCTTGAGGTTGTTGATGATCTTGTTGGGCTGCATCTTGCACGATATGGCCTTGGGATGGTGCTGCCCGATACCCCTCTTGAGCTTGAGTTTGGGGTCGTTATGATGAGGTTGTGTTGGGCAATACACCTTGACCTTTGCCTTGTGTATTAGCCGATAGGATGAACTAGCTTGGTTGGACGATAGGCTTCCTTTTATGCCCGTTTGAGTTGTACCTTTGGGCGTTATACCTTGTTGAGTACCCTGCTCGATACACCTAGCTTGGGTAGTGGCTTGGTGCCCGATATACCTTGAAGTTGTGGAGCTGTGTGTTATCTTTGTGTTGGGCGTCATTGGTTGGTGGTGATGCCCGACATCCATGGATGCACGATACCTATAGTTGCACGACATGCCTTGAGATGGTAACCCTAACCCTGGTTGCACGACACATAGGTGCATGATACACAGGGATGCCCGACATCCATGGATGCATGATACCTATAGTTGCACAACATGCTTTGAGATGGTAGCCGACACCCTTGCTGTGATGGGCCGATATGCTGCCCAATACTGCTTCTAGTGAGGGTGCCCTACCTGTCACACTTCTTGTGAGGGTAGTGGGCACTTCTAGTGAGGGTCATGTTCCACCCGGAAGCTCATCTGTTGGTTCCTTATCATGCGATCACTTTCTTGTTGTTAAGAGTTATAGTTTATTGTTCGTGAACTGTTGACATGTTTGATAATAGTAAGGTAGTTGATATGGTAGAATGAACCTATGTAAGCATGACATATCTGAAACTCTAAAGACATGATATTACATGTGTTTATGGTCATCTTAAATCATGTATATATATAATGATGAGTAAATGATAAGCTTGGAAGGATATGAGCTGCTTCACATGATGATGTGACCTATGTCTATGGTCACAGGTTGAGACATGAATGATAAAGCATATAATCATCAATGTTTCCCTATGTTTGATAATATGATCCTTCTGTTAATCCATGATGATTGTGTATACTAACCATATAGGTGTTTCATACATATGCATAGCCAGGTAAAGGGCTATGAGGTATATATGTTTGAATAATACTGCTTTGATGGTCACTTTTGATGATGAGATAACATGCATCACCTGTATGATGTGTTTTGGTCTAAGGACCTGAGTTGGGCTAAAGTGTCTAAGTTGAGGTGTTATCCTCTGATAATGATCTGGGATTGTTATCCCAAGTGATGAGGATGCCTTATGAGGCAGTGGATTGAAATCCCGAAATCACATGATGGTGGTAACAATAATGTAGCTTTATGTTATGCATGTGTTACAACCTGGTTGCCTCAACAATCCACTTAAAACATACTAACTAATCATAGTGAAACATATCATGTAGTTTTCCCTGGCCATAGATCCATCATCGTCAGTAGCTAGTGATGGTGAAATGGGTTCTCCTACAGGTTAACCCGGAGCGCATATTATTGAATATGCGAGGTTTCTCCTAGCCTAAAATAGAGAGGATTCGAGTGCAGCTGTGGTTGCAGACTCGGGATAGATGGAGCATGGTGAACAGACCCATGGCTCAGTGTGATAGAGCATGAATGCGTTCATGGCTCAGGGAGCACGGTGAACTAGCCCGTGGCTCAGATATACTAGCGCCGAGACCTGTACCAAGGTGGGCTAGAGAAAGGGTAGCCTACGGGAGTTGACCGTGTGGCTGAGGCCACTTAAGCATGAGACTGCGGTCCTGCTTTGGTTCTCATGCACTGACTACGAGGTGGGAGGTCATGGAGTCCGGCTCTTCCATTGACCTTGTATGGCACTGACTCTGGGTTTCGCAGTCGTCGGTTGGATTTGAGTGGTGCGACTCACTTCCTCAGGGCATAATAACACATAATCCAACTGAATAGTATTTATTGCTTAAGGCAAAACACGGAACATTGGTTGAGGCCTTGCTTGTGTAGTTGATCTTATTATACATTGTAGTTACTTATACGTTCCTTATGTTATGTGGTAAGATATTATAAATCTTATCTTGTCAATCATGTTCCATAAAGAAATACTTGGTTATATGCCTTCCATACACCATGGTAAGCTTAATGGTAATAACAACCTTGCTCTATAGACTGCTCTTACCGTACTATCTGTTATCTGCTATTGCTACTTCAACCTTTTTGAGGTTTTATGATTCTGGCGGGGAGTTATGTTTCTCGCTGGGACTGTGTGTCTCACCCCGTTGGTTTACAACCTTTTTAGGTGTTCGCGCTAGACGTGGTGGTGTCCGTGGGGTTGCGGCCGAGTAGCAAGACGAGCAGTAGAAGGCAAGAGATGGATATGTTGTTGTTTTGGTTGTTTTGTAGTAGAGTATTAAAGTCATCCCTATACTCTCAGGTCCTTGGAGGTGTTTTGACATTGTTTTATGATGAAGCTTTGTATATTCCGCCGTTGGTCGGATGTGGCCCGTTATGTAAATAAACAGGTGATGAACTCATGTGATGACAAGACAGCTGATCTGATAAGCTGTGAACACATATCAAGACTGGTAAATGTTTACTTAACCTATTTTCTTGCAGGATGAGGATCTAAATGTAATAGTTTATTGGTTATCAGCTTTCCAAAATCGGTTTTAATTAACCCGTGTTTTTGGTAATAAGTGGTTTATGGTGTTTTCCGCACGTTTTCGTGTGGCACCTCGTTGTCGGTATGATAGCGGGATGTGTCGCCACAACCTCTTTCTTTTCTCCTTTTCTTAATTATTCTTTTATCTACTAAATTCCTTTTTCCTTTTATTTCTTTTTCTTGTTATTGGGTCCAATAGACAATAAATCCCACGAAATCACACAAGAAAGACTATTTGTTAATGAAATCCATACATTCAAGTCAAATAAAACAATTACATGTTCATATGTATTTAAAAGGAGAAATTGCATTTCAATTCTGTATTTGAAAATTTGAGGCTATAACATCCTCCCCTCCTTATAAGAATTTTACCCTCAAAATTCAACAATCAAACAAACAAGTTAGGATATGTTTTTTCCATGTCTGTCTTTAGCTCCCATGTGGCCTCATCCTCTCCATGGTGCTTCCAAAGAACCTTTACCATCTCTATATTCTTACATCTGAGTTCTTTCACCTTGGTATCTAGAAATCCACAAAGGTGACTCAGGATAGATCAGCTTCCCTTGAAGCTCAATAGGCTCAATGCTCAGCACATGGCTTGGATCTTGCACATATCGCTTCAGATTGGACACGTGAAACACATCATGCATCATACTATACTGAGGGGGTAACACAAAATGGTATGCAACTTCACCAATTCATTCTAACACCTCAAATGGACCCACGTATTGGGGACTCAACTTTCCTCTATTCTTGGCTATAGCTCAGAGTGGTCGGATTTTCAAGAATACATGCTCTCCCACAATGAACTGCACATCAGTCTGCTTCACATCAACATACGACTTATGTCAATCCTAGGCTCTCTTCAGCCTTTTCTTGATCAAAGCGACTTTATCTGCATACACTTGGAGCTCATCTGACCTCAACAATGTTGTGACAAAGTGGATTTTAGCAAAATAATGAGATAATTACTCTTTTGACCTCATTATATTCTCTCATGGTCTCAAATTATTTTTCTTGTCTTCATAATCATTATTGAGACTCAAATCCAAGATATGGTGACCAATGTAGCTTTTATACACATTATAACACTTCAAATTGGATTCATGCATCACTTTGTCCAAAAGATCAAATTGGTCAATCACATTTTGTCTTTTGATTCTCAAACATTTTCTAGATATTCTACACATTATTTTGAAGCTTTGATCCAAATTTGAGGTCATTTGGAAATTCCTACGATTTTCTATGAATTTTGGAAGTTTTGTGCTCAAAATCCCTTTATTATTACCTTTTTCTTTGGCTATTCCATGTCAGCAATCCGGGTGAAGGGTCGGGGGTGAGCCACGACCCTTGGATCTAGCAGTTGTGGATCCAGGCTTGATCTAACAGCCACAGACCCATCTTCTACCTCCCGCTGATTGCGGGGAGGAGACGGTAGAACCGAACTGGTCAAACAACCAATTAAGGTCGAGTTTTGAAAATCAAAGCGAATAAAACACCTCGGCTCGTATTTTCGCGCTCAATCATACCCATTTTGACTACGTTTTGTCCTCTGTTGTGCTGCCAAAAGGCATCCCTTACTCTCCCGTCTCACTCCGACGGCCATGGCCGCCAACCCAGCTCTCTTAACCCTAGCCTAGTGCTATATAAACACCCCCAAAGGCCCGCATCAGGCAATCCTTTGCCTTAGCCATGTGAACGTGCCCCAAGCAGCTACAAAGAGCCCCCGAATCCCTCCTCAATCTCCTGCTGTTTGAGCGCCACCGCCGCACAGCCCAGATCGGGCGTCCGTGCTCCTCACCTCCTCCTCCCTTTCTTTGGCTTCCTTTGAGTCCGCGAGGTGCTGGCGGACTGAGACAGCATGCTCGCAGCCTCCCTCACCCACTTTTGCTCTTGGAGCGGGTCCACGCCGGTGAGCCTCCCTCCGCCTGGTTCCCACACTTGTGAGGGACTGCTGCGCGAGGAAGAAAGGTCCCAGACCGGCTGGTCCAGGAAGGGTAGCCCCGGTCCAATACTTAGTTGAACCAGGGTTTAAACCAAGAAATAGAGCATTGCACCAACCGAACCAGCTTTTGAACCAGCCCACTAAGTGAACAAGCTGTGTGCCTATGTGGCACAATCTGGACCACTCGTCCTGAATCGAACAACCCTCATTTTTTTTCCGATTTAAGGTATTTTGCTCCTCTCTATTCAGAAAATTATTAAAATGCTGAGATCTCGATTTAATCATAGAAAATGCATCCAAACTCCAAAAATGATGAATAAGTAGTCCTTTTTTATCAGAAAAATCTACAGAACCCATAAAAAATATTTGTGAAACCTGATTCCAAACGATGCTCACTGATATAATTAAATCTATATCTATTACTTATTTAGATTATTAAATGGCTCAATAGTGATGTTAATTCTTGGAAAACCTAATATCTGACTCTAATGATTATCTTGAAGTACAAATCTAGATCCAAACTAGTTGACTATTGAAAATGAATCATTAGTGATCTAGATCTAATTACTTGATTCAATCTTGATTATCATCTTTATGAATAATGAGTAATCTTGACATGGATCTCAAATCTTACAAAACCCTTGATATATTTGACCCATAAACCTGATCTGGAATTCCAATGATGCTAAGTATCATGATGATGATCTAGGAACTTGATGATGACTTGAATAATGATGATAATATGTAGGGTTGACATATATTCCTAAAATACTTAGGTAGATCATCCATCCTTGAATATGCTTGACACTTGAGTAAATATTGAAATCTTGATATAATGTTGACTATATATGAATGATCTACCTTAGGGATGAATAGGATTGGAAAACCCTAATTTGGTGTACTTGAAATTGGTCTATAATATGATCTTGACCCTCGATCCATATCTTGATTGATCTAGGAACCACTTGAGACCCTGATCGTCTACTCTAGTTGATTAATACTCGAAATCCTCGGTGAAAGGTACGCTATTATATGAATCCTCCTTGATTGTATTGTAGATACTTTTATGTATCTCTTGATTGTATACTTGGCTATTTACTTGGATGAGCTATTGTTCCCTATGATTAGTCTTCTGTTTTTCTATACTATATTTTGAAAAACATGAAAATATAAATTGCATGCCCATTATGACTGCCTGTATATTGATAATGATGATGATATTGATAATGTTGATAATGTGGATATTGAGTACAACAACCCCCTCATTTGGAAGTGGGACTTGTACATTGGCTTCCTATGTTCCTATGGTGAAAAGGGGCCTAGTGACCTTCCCCATCGCGTTGGGGTAATAGAGTCATACAAAATATATAAGCATGCTTCTTGAATTACAACATAATGGGAATTCGTAATAAAAGTTGATTTGCTTGAAAAACTTGTCGAATAAATGTTGGTTTTGCAAATTGCATATTATTCTTTGAAATATAAGTCCTGCCAAGTATACTCATTTTCTTATAAACTGTTTTGCTTGATTTTGATAGCGTACCGTGCAATTGCATGATTGTGTCTCGATTTTATTGATTTTAGGCAATACAAATGGAATATTGAATAAGATCACTTCCGCACTCTACATACTCTGATGATAAAGAAAAATCAGTTATATCTCCATATTGGGTTAGTTTGTTCTTTAATTATCCAGTTTTTGAGTTATTTATTTCTTATTGTATATGCCAGTGTGATTGATCTTATGGGGCCACTCAGGGACGGGCGCTTCAATCCTTTTTCTACTGTCTAGGCAGTAGGATTGGGATTGGGGTAAGAACAGTTCCGTGACAGTTGGTATCAGAGCTTACACACTCTCATATACTTTAAGTAAATAATTTCTCAAGTCTCTTACACCCAAGAAACCCTAAAGTCCATAATGGTGAAAATTGAGGTGTCTAGGCTCGGGGTCCTGACATAATTTCTCCTATCCGTCTTCACGGTAGCTGAGATCCCCCGCTCTACCTGGCCTTAATTGATCCAAAATTGGACCTAATGGTTCTCTTGTGAAACCCTAGAGAGTCTTCTAGCATCTCATCTCTTCTTTAAGGACAATCCTAAGCCACCCATGTAGATGAAGATTAGGTAGTCTTCTTATCTCATCATGTGGTCCTTCTCATGACCTTTTGCCACATGATGTCTCGATTATGGGTAGCTTATGAATGAAAAAAAAAACGAATATTGCTAAATCTTGAAATTTAATACCATGATCTGACCTAAATTTGAAAACTCAATTTTGATCAAATACTCATGTATGATCCCTAATATCACGAACACTCAATTTTGACTATGTTTGAGGTGATGAAATGGTGAAATAAGGATGACTTATACCTTATACCTTATTTTTGATAAGGTCCCTATTTTGATTAATGTCCATGTTACCCTATTATTGATTAGACCTCATACATAGATAAGAAAACTTGTACCCTATTTGATACATATCATGACTAAGCCATCAAGTGACTAAGTCTAAGACTCACAAAACCATGATGTAAGACTATGATGCAAAAGCAGTTTTCCTATTGACTATTGTTGCCTTTTGCAATTTCAATTTTGATATTACACTCTAATTCCTCGAATGTCAAATTCAAATCCTCGATTTTCAAATTTGTCACTACCTTGATATTGAAAGAAAGAATTGCAAATCTTGACATTATTAACCTATTATCTTGAATTTTGATCTTATGACCTGGATATATATGATCTAATCATGGATACTCTCCCTATTTGAATAAGCTCAATTGATAATGACTAATGTTGTTAATGTGCCAGATTAGGGTGGTAGTTGACTCATGACTCCCCTAACCTAGGTCACATCCCCATCACGACTACCTCTAAGTTTTCATCCTATTGATTATTTAGAGTTTGGAAAGGTATCTCCTTTCACCTGATTTTAGATTGGTTGACCTAAGCCTAATAGGTTAAAACCATGGTTGATACTCGATCTGAATACTGATTTGATAATGACCTGGACATATGGTAATATTGATTATAGCTTGAGGTTGACTTCCTACTTAGACCTAGGTCTAGATCATTCATCAAACTTGGATACAATGATAATGAAATTTTGATATGTTGATCGAATACTGCTTGAGTATTATTACTAGAAATTGAATATAGATGAGTGATCTCCCTTAAGGTCTAAATAGGAATATCAACCCTAGCTTTGAAATATATATACATATGATCAAATTTCGGACCTATAACTTTTGATGCTTAAAATCTTGACTCTGGATATTGATTAATGGACTTGTGACTCATGATTATCAGATATCAATAATGATACAAATCCTATGTTCACATTATTTGGATCTACAAATCATACTAGATATATGACTAATAACTTCAAAATCCCAAATGTTGAAATTTTCAAAATGATGACTATATTGACTCTCTCGATTTATGATTTAGGGTTTAGCTCTCATTAGGACTAGGGTGGGACCTTCCCATTGATTTTGAGCTCGAAATAGTAGTATCGAAAATATGATGTTGTCTTGAAATATTGAGATATGAAATCTCAAATCATGGATGTATAACCCCACCTAGGCCAATGTAGAGTTTAGGACCCTGAGATATTGGGATTGAAAGTCACCTTGTACACTTGATTCAAGGACTCTATTTGTTTGACCTAAAATGTGACCTCTCCAAATTTGTGATCAATAGGATGCTTTCCATATTCGTTACTCATATGATGACTTTGGACAATATATGCATTGACCTTGATACTCAATTGCTCGATGATGAAATGATGTTAGTACCAAGTTGGTTATGATATGGAACATGGAATTTCAATTATGATGATTGTATTACTTGAAATTTGAGGATATGATTTTGATTTTATACTTAGGATACCCCAGTATTTGAGGAAATGACTTAGGTTGAATAATACCAATATTTGAGAATATTTTTTTTTGAATTTTGGGGACAAAATTCCTTTTTAAGGAGGGAAGAATGTGACAAAGTGGATTTTAGCAAAATAATGAGATAATTACTCTTTTGACCTCATTATATTCTCTCATGGTCTGAAATTATTTTTCTTGTCTTCATAATCATTATTGAGACTCAAATCCAAGATATGGTGACGAATGTAGTTTTTATACACATTATAACACTTCAAATTGGATTCATGCATCACTTTGTCCAAAAGATCAAATTGGTCAATCACATTTTGTCTTTTGATTCTCAAACATTTTCTAGATATTCTACACATTATTTTGAAGCTTTGATCCAAATTTGAGGTCATTTGGAAATTCCTACGATTTTCTATGAATTTTGGAAGTTTTGTGCTCAAAATCCCTTTATTATTACCTTTTTCTTTGGCTATTCCATGTCAGCAATCCGGGTGAAGGGTCGGGGGTGAGCCACGGCCCTTGGATCTAGCAGTCGCGGATCCAGGCTTGATCTAACAGCCACAGACCCATCTTCTACCTCCCGCTGATTGCGGGGAGGAGACGGTAGAACCGAACTGGTCAAACAACCAATTAAGGTCGAGTTTTGAAAATCAAAGCGAATAAAACACCTCGGCTCGTATTTTTGCGCTCAATCATACCCATTTTGACTATGTTTTGTCCTCTGTTGTGCCTCCAAAAGGCATCCCTTACTCTCCCGTCTCACTCCAACAGCCATGGCCGCCAACCCAGCTCTCTTAACCCTAGCCTAGTGCTATATAAACACCCCCAAAGGCCCGCATCAGGCAATCCTTTGCCTTAGCCATGTGAACGTGCCCCGAGAAGCTACAAAGAGCCCCCGAATCCCTCCTCAATCTCCTGCTATTTGAGCGCCACCGCCGCACAGCCCAGATCGGGCATCCGTGCTCCTCACCTCCTCCTCCCTTTCTTTGGCTTCCTTTGAGTCCGCGAGGTGCTGGCGGACTGAGACAGCATGCTCGCGGCCTCCCTCACCAACTTTTGCTCTTGGAGCGGGTCCACACCGGTGAGCCTCCCTCCGCCTGGTTCCCACACTTGTGAGGGACTGCTGCGCGAGGAAGAAAGGTCCCAGACCGGCTGGTCCAGGAAGGGTAGCCCCGGTCCAATACTTAGTTGAACCAGGGTTTAAACCAAGAAATAGAGCATTGCACCAACCGAACCAGCTTTTGAACCAGCCCACTAAGTGAACAAGCTGTGTGCCTATGTGGCACAATCTGGACCACTCGTCTTGAATCGAACAACCCTCATTGTTTTTTCCGATTTAAGGTATTTTGCTCCTCTCTATTCAGAAAATTATTAAAATGCTGAGATCTCGATTTAATCATAGAAAATGCATCCGAACTCCAAAAATGATGAATAAGTGTCCTTTTTTTATCAGAAAAATCTACTGAACCCATTAAAAATATTTGTGAAACCTGATTCCAAACGATGCTCACTGATATAATTAAATCTATATCTATTACTTATTTAGATTATTAAATGGCTCAATAGTGATGTTAATTCTTGGAAAACCTAATATCTGACTCTAATGATTATCTTGAAGTACAAATCTAGATCCAAACTAGTTGACTGTTGAAAATGAATCATTAGTGATCTAGATCTAATTACTTGATTCAATCTTGATTATCATCTTTATGAATAATGAGTAATCTTGACATGGATCTCAAATCTTACAAAACCCTTGATATATTTGACCCATAAACTTGATCTGGAATTCCAATGATGCTAAGTATCATGATGATGATCTAGGAACTTGATGATGACTTGAATAATGATGATAATATGTAGGGTTGACATATATTCCTAAAATACTTAGGTAGATCATCCATCCTTGAATATGCTTGACACTTGAGTAAATATTAAAATCTTGATATAATGTTGATTATATATGAATGATCTACCTTAGGGATGAATAGAATTGGAAAACCCTAATTTGGTGTACTTGAAATTGGTCTATAATATGATCTTGACCCTCGATCCATATCTTGATTGATCTAGGAACCACTTGAGACCCTGATCTTCTACTCTAGTTGATTAATACTCGAAATCCTCGGTGAAAGGTACGCTATTATATGAATCCTCCTTGATTGTATTGTAGATACTTTTATGTATCTCTTGATTGTATACTTGGCTATTTACTTGGATGAGCTATTGTTCCCTATGATTAGTCTTCTATTTTTCTATACTATATTTTGAAAAACATGAAAATATAAATTGCATGCCCATTATGACTGCCCGTATATTGATAATGATGATGATATTGATAATGTTGATAATGTGGATATTGAGTACAACAACCCCCTCATTTGGAAGTGGGACTTGTACATTGGCTTCCTATGTTCCTATGGTGAAAAGGGGCCTAGTGACCTTCCCCATCGCGTTGGGGTAATAGAGTCATACAAAATATATAAGCATGCTTCTTGAATTACAACATAATGGGAATTCGTAATAAAAGTTGATTTGCTTGAAAAACTTGTCGAATAAATGTTGGTTTTGCAAATTGCATATTATTCTTTGAAATATAAGTCCTGCCAAGTATACTCATTTTCTTATAAACTGTTTTGCTTGATTTTGATAGCGTATCGTGCAATTGCATGATGGTGTATCGATTTTATTGATTTTAGGAAATACAAATGGAATATTGAATAAGATCGCTTCCACACTCTACATACTTTGATGATAAAGACAAATCAGTTATATCTCCATATTGGGTTAGTTTGTTCTTTAATTATCTAGTTTTTGAGTTATTTATTTCTTATTGTATATGCCAGTGTGATTGATCTTATGGGGCCACTCAGGGACGGGCGCTTCAATCCTTTTTCTATTGTCTAGGCAGTAGGATTGGGATTGGGGTAAGAACAGTTCCGTGACAAATGTCCTCTCACCGACATCATCCCTGTGAAGCGGTGACCGACATAATCTCCCATAAAGAGCTTCACACAGAGGCATCCTGATACTGGCTTGGTGGTTGTTGTTGTAGGCAAACTCGACCAAAGGTAAGTACTGCTCCCATGGTCCACCCCAATCGAGCACGCAAGCTCTCAATAGATCCTCTAAGGTCTGGATCGTCCTCTCTGACTGACCATCCGTATGAGGGTGATAAGCGGTACTAAACTTTAACCTTGTACCAAGTTCTTCTTGTACCTGCTTCCACAACTTGGAAGTGAACTTTGGGTCTCTATCAGAGATGATGGAACCAGGTACGCCATGAAAACGTAATATCTCCCTGATATATAGCTCAGCTAGGTCTGACACTTCAGTAGTGGTCTTCAGGGCAAGGAAGTGTGCTAATGACATGCCAAAACCATGCGTAGAAACGCAAGTGCACGCATTGAGTAATACAGGCCTATGTGAGGCCCGAGTCGAACTCAAGGAGACATAGTCTCAGTGACGACTACTAACTACAGTAAGATCGGCTAAGTCAATTAAAAGGTTGAATTTGAGTTTGAACAAAATAAAAAAAATTAAAAATGGTCGATTTGAATGGAATGAATTCCTTAGGGTTACCAGTTTTACCACAGGGTCTCGTCGTATATTATTTCTACCGAATTAATATAAATTCCTACTCCTAACCTGGATAGAAAGCCTGTAGTCAGAATTGCTTGCTTCCGCAATGCAATTCACTACCTAAATCTAAGCCAATTCCACGTATGTGGTAATTTATTCTTAGTCTAGGTGCATTATTGAAAACTCTAGGTTCTTCCCACTAACCGTACGCCACCTATTCCAAGGAACACGTAGGAAAGTGTATAAGTTATGGTTTTCTAACCTTTAATCACCCTTTTGGAGTAACTATCGGTATATAATCCTATCGATGGTGATCAAACAAAGATAAGTCATTCAAATCCAAACTTATATATCCAGGAATAAAGAGAAATTTATACTAAATCATGTAGAAAGTTAATACAATGATTCCCCAGGCTACTCTCGGGTCCTAAGGAAGGGAGGGGTTTAGCCCCACATGGTTCTCAGTTGCAAATACATAGAAGGAGAGAAGAAAAACATGAGAAACATGAAGGAAGTTCCTATAACCCCTGGAAAGAAGGTGCTCTGGTTGATCCTCCTCGAGAAATGCACGCTCTACAGTCTTCCGGCAGCAAAATCGTCCGTCAGAGGGGCTCGAATCTCCTGTTTTACATCCTTCAGCTCCGTGCTTCTCTCCCTCTCCTCTTTGGCCGTCTTGCGGTGCAACGTGATGTCCTTCTTGGGTCTGGCCATCCTTCTTTTAGTCTTAGGTCAACTTACAATACCACACAATGTGGGCTGTTGGATCGGGATGACCACTTTAGATTGCTGAAATCCGGCAGGATCGGTGGCACCGACGACATCAAAATCTGATCATGCTCTGGAAAAGTCAGTGCCATTGACTTGGAAGTCAGTGGCACCGAGTTGATGTGAATATTTCCTCTGCCTCTCTGATGCTCTCTCAGTGGCATCGACTGTTGCAGTCGGTGTCATCGATTCTTTTGGTCGACTAAGGCCTTGTCCCTGACGTCATCTCGGTGGCACCGACCTGGATGTTCGGTGGCACCGACTCCTTGATTACTTGGGAGCTCTTGAAAATGCACAACGACCATGTATAAGGCTGAGAAATGTATAAAATAATATAATTACGATGAAATAGGCACAGTTTGATGCAACCAGATTATACAAGCCAATTATGAAGATTTATTCAAATATGATCAACTAATTGACTTACAAATGCACAAAACAAATGTAAAATAGGCTTGTAAAAGTGACTCAAAACTCGTACATCAAACTCCCCTAAGTTGAATTTTTTCTCGTCCTCGAGCAACAACACCTTTGGGTCTGATTGAGATAAGTCAGCTAAAGGACATAATGCATAAGGTACATCTAAAAAGTCTCCACCATTCGGTCCTCCTTCAGGCCTTTACTGACCACTGAACACTAACTGCCATATAGGTGACCAAAAATATATATCCAAGATATCCACCCCCAATCAATGAGACACTATCGGTTAAAGCAGTTAATATGATAGACTCGTTCGGTTCATACTTGATGCATCGTGTGATCTCCTATCTACGTTGATCTTTTCTCTACCTACCATCTACAGGGAAGAAGTTCTCATGATAAAATAATGAATGAGGAGAAAATCATCTAAGTGGCCTACCAATAAGAGCAACGGGTGGTTGAAATAGGTGGCTGCAGAAGAATCATGAGCACATAAAATCATTCATGCAATCAAAATTATGATGGAACTATGATGATGCAAATTTATAGAATGCTCCTAATGCCTAATCATTGGAGTAGAATGATGCATGCACTACCATTTCATCTCAAAGTAAGACGAAATATCTAAGACTGTGCCATGTACTAACTCTTCTTTATGATTAGGTAGAATTGTGCCCTTGTTCCCCATTTTTTGACATTGAACTTCCAGAATTTTTTTTTCATTTAAGATTCCTTCTAATCATGATAAACTTTCTTTGGGCTTCTACTTGCACTGCACGTTGAATGTACGTCAATGCTTTTCTTCTTCTTTTTTCAAAGAATGGGCACAATCACTACTTTTTATAGTAGAGAAGAAGCTAAACATGATCTTTATGCAAGATGCTATGTAATGCATATGCAACTACAAAAACAAGATTTTATGCAACTACAAAACATGCACCTGGATATTGTTGTACATGTATGTTTCTTTTTGTTTTTCATATTTTTTTATGCACACAAAAGCACACAACTATATGCAAGATATACTATGTCCTGTAAATGCAATCAAGATAAAGAATGACAATATGTGCTCAATCCTCTTATGGTGGAGTGTGAATCAAAAGTATGCGGTGGGTGAGATCACACAACTAAGAGACAAAACCTTCAGGAAAAAAAATCATATGTCCCTCTCTAATGACTTGTGTACAAGGTAATCAAGGGGTTTCTTTCTTAAATTTTAATTTAAGGCCGCGTTAGTGTTTGATCAGTTTAGGCTCAACAATCCTTATCAATCACTTTCTTAGACAAATTAGATGATCATTTATGCTCTAATGTATTGAAACTGACTTACTCAAGCACTTTCTCAGTTATGTGACTCGATTACTCACAAGATAAGCTCACAAAATTTTTTTTGCACCCATCCTAGAGATTGATATTTTCAATTGAAACCATGCATTTACTTCTCCACATATTACACTAGATAGATTGTGGATCCTACATAATAGAAAAACTAATAAGAAAAATAACTAATTTTCTCAAAATAAATCAAACAAGAAAAAACTAAAATAAAAGAAAATAAAAACTAAGATAGAAGTTGTTCTAGCACCCCCAAGCTAGAATATGACTATGGCCTCATAGTCAAAATTCCAACTTAAGGAGTGGAATAGTGATACCTGACTAAAAAGGTGGTGGTGGCGGCTGAGTGGGGTCTTGGGGAGGAAACATCCCCTGAAAGGTCGGGTCAGATGAAGGCATATCTGATGGCATCAGGTATCCTCCAAAATATCCCCGGCTCCAGTTATGGTCGAAGAACGACTGTTGATAGTTTTCCATCCATTGCATACACGAATGCATGTTCTCTTGGTTGGCCAAGAGAAGGCATTCATTTTCATAAATCGCCTGCTGGTTGGTGTATAGTCGACCTTGCACATGTTGAATACCAGCCAGAGATTGGGTTTGTTGATGTTGATGTGTCTAGATGTCCTACATCATAGAATACATACCCGCCATAGAATAAGCATCCTCTCCTTCTTGAGAGGGTGGTGGGGCAGAAGATGATGAGGCAGCGTAATGTCGAGGATGCTTCTGTGGAGCCACTCTATGTGTCATAGGAATAGTGGGCTCCACTTCCTCCACATCATCGCTTGATTCTTCTTCCTCCTCAACTTTGACTTCGTGTTGTCCAACATTTTCATCATCCATAGTCGGCCATCTATAGTGATCAACATGTCTGATGTTGAAGATATGATCAGGAAGTCTACGTTCGTAGAAAGTATCATCGACTGAACATATGGCGTAGATTGTGTTATTTTCCACAGTGATGAGGCTCGCCTGCTTGAAATGAAGGCGATCGATGTGAAGCCTGAAATTAAGAGGCTTTAGAGTAGAAAGATCCAAGCCTAGGTGAAGAGCAATGGGGGTGATAAGTCCCCCAAAGAGTATAGGCGTGCCCCTCCTAATGTTGTGCCTCACCACAATTATATGTTGGAGGAAGAATGCTCCCCAGTTTATCAACCTTCCCTCCAAAAGTTGATACATAAAATACAAGTCCAGCACTTGTACCTTTGCTTGCCCTTGGGTTAACTTGGCAAAAAGCGTGTTGGTGAGCATACGATTAAGCACTCAAACAAAGGGATGCTCTAGGTTCGTCAAGGAACTATGGTGGAATTTCAACTTTTAACCCTCCAGCATTGTCACAAGGTCCTTCCAGATGGTGTCAAAGTCAATGTTCTCGGGCTGATGGCAAGGCACATGCAGCCATCCATAGATGTCGCTGAAGGCGAGAGAGTACGGGAGTAGTTGGTGTTGTAAAGGTGGAAATCCACCTTTCCTTCTCTCCATTTGCTGCTTGACGGGCGTGATTGATCGGGAGTGACTAATATCTCAAGGGACGTCATGAACTCGATCACGATTTCCTTGTATGATGGCCATCCACCAAAGATGGGATTCACAGACCTCCCATCAAACTCATGTCGCTCGAGGACGGCCGCCATGTTGTCGGTGAAGCCCATGTCCTCCAACAACTATCGGTCATCGTATCTTGTTAGAGCGAACTGCCTCTTGGCAAGCTCCTCATAGACCTTCCTCACCTTCGTCGTAGGGTGGATGAGGTGGGGTCATGGCATAAGAGCGCCAGGGGGTCATCCTCATCTCGCCATGATGATGAAGTGATCGGGGAAAAAGATTGAGATAAGAAGAGCTTGATGAATCCTCTAGATGCTCGGAGTAGTTGCTCGTGCTCGTGGGAGTAGTGGTTTTGTCGAGTTGTGAGAGAAAATGAAACCACAACCTCCCTTATATAGGATTGGCACCACCCTGCTGTAATGATGTCGGTGGCACCGACTTCTGGCAGTGGATCCGGGCCTTCAGTGTATCAACAGCTGTCGGTGCCCAATCTGAACTTGCCGAATTGCTGAGGAGTCAGTGGCACTGACTTGAGGCCGGTGGCACCGACTTTTGGGCGGGATTCAAATATGCCAATCGTCCACTTGGGCGCATCTGGGCCAATCGACACTATGATCAATTTTTTCTCTCTCGGTGCAATGACGCACCCACAGACCCTGGGACCTTAGCCGAGTTGGTGCCACCGACATGGGTGTCGGTGGTACTGACAACTTATCAGTTAGTCGAGCCCACTTTCCTGCACTTTTTTCAGAAGTGTCGGTGGCACTGACATGAGTGTCGGTGGCACCAACTTGTGTCAGCCAAATTGCCCATCTCTCTGACCCTATATCGGTGCCATCAACTTGGAAGTCGGTAGCACCGACTCAGCCACAGTCTGCATACTCAACAAATGAGTCAGGGTATCAATTTTACATACATAAAATTTAAGAAAAACGAAGTACTACTAAAACAACTTAATGGAAATGGATGAAATGAACATCCTAATGGCTGGGTTGCCTCCCAAAAATTGCCCTTGTTTAACATCCTAGGCTAGACAAATCCATTGTTAAGATTAATTAGGGGCAATAAGTTTCACTTCATGCTCATTTCTAATGAAATCTTCCCCAAAATAATGCTTCAGCCTTTGGCCATTGACCAAGAAGGATCTCTCTCCCTATTTGATTATAACCACTCCATGTGGAAACACTTCTTCTATAATGAATGGTCTACTCCATCTAGACCTCAATTTTCCAGGGTGTAATTTCAACCTTGAGTTAAAAAGCAATACACTCTCTCCCGGTAAAAAGACTCTCCTTGCTATATGTTGGTCATGAATTTGCTTAGTTCTTTCCTTATACAATCTTGAATTCTCATAGGCATTCATCCTAATTTCATCAATCTCATTCAAATCTAACATCCTTGTCCTACCTGGTTCATCGAGATCAAAGTTGAGCCTTCTTAACGCCCAATGAGACTTATGTTCTAATTCCACAGGAAAATGGAACGCCTGGCCATAGACTAACCTAAAAGGTGTAGTTCCTATTGGTGTTTTGTAAGCAGTCCTATAGGCCCATAGAGCATCTACTAACAATTCAGTCCAATTCTTCCTACTAGACGACACCGTCTTCTCAAGGATCTTTTTAATATCACGATTGGAAATCTTGACTTGTCATTGAGTTTGTGGGTGATAGGGTGTACCCACACATTGTGTCACTCCATACTTGTTCAAAAGTGCCCCAAATTTCCGGTTGGTGAAATGAGTTCCCCCATCACTTATAATCATCCTTGGCACTCCAAATCTGCAGAAAATGTGATCCTTAACAAATTTGCATACTACATTTGCATCATTAGTGTGGGTTGGAATTGCTTCCACTCATTTTGACACGTAATCTACAACCAATAAGATGTAAAGGTCAGAGTTAGAGGACACAAAGGGTCCCATGAAATCAATACCCCATAAATCAAAAACCTCTACTTCTTAAAACACATTCAAGGGCATCTCCTGCCGCTTTGATATGTTACCTGACCACTGACATGCGTCGCACCTACACACAAAATCATATGCATCTTTGAATAGGGTCAGCCAATATAACCCACTCTCTAACACCTTTGTGGCTGTCCTAGAACTAGCATGGTGTCCACCTGTAGGCAGTCTGTGGCAATGTTTTAACACACTCTCATACTCACCTTCAGGTACACATCTTCTCAAAATTTCATCCCTGCACTATTTCAACAAAATAGGATCATCCCAAAAATAATAGCGCAAAGAATGAAAGAATAACTTCTTTTCTTGATATCCCCAATCAGCAAGCAATTCCTTACAAGCTAAATAATTCACAATGTTAGCAAACCAAGGATCTTTTTTCTTAAGGGTGAACAACTGCTCATCTGGGAAAGTCTCTAGAATGGGTATATTCATATCCTTCTCATCTACCCTCTCCAATTAAGATAGGTGGTCAGCCACCACATTCTCTATCCCTACTTTATCCTTGACCTCAATGTCAAACCCCTGTAATAAAAGGATCCATCTAGTCAATCTTGGTTTAGCATCCTTCTTCTGTAGCAAGTACTTAATATCCGCATGGTCAGTCCACACCACCACTTTTGCCCCCACAATATATTGTCTAAATTTTTCAAAAACAAATACAACAGCTAGTAACTCTTTTTCAGCTGTGGTGTAATTACGTTGTGCATCATTAAGTGTTTTAGATGCATAATATATGACCGTAAGAACTTTGTCTAGGCATTTCCCCAACACCGCCCCCACAACATAGTCTGATGCATCGCACATCATCTCAAATGGTTGTCTCCAATCTGGAGCCTGCACAACCAGTGCGGATATGAGTTTTTCTTTCAAAATCTCAAAATCTTCTAAATACCTCTCATCAAAGTTGAATTCAACATCCTTTTCCAAAATCTCAGATAATGGTTTAGCAATCTTCGAAAAATCCTTTATAAATCGGCAATAAAACCCGATGTGGCCTAGAAAGCTCCTAACTTCCTTCATCGACGTTGGTGGAGGAAGATTTGAAATCACTTCTATTTTAACCACATCCACCTCCAATCCTTTGCTAGAAACCTTATGGCCTAACACTATGCCCTCACTAACCATCATGTGACATTTTTCCCAATTAAGCACTAAGTGTGTGTCTTCACACCTCTGCAAAACTTTGTCCAAAATTTTCAAAAAATCCTCAAAAGACGTCCCATAAACGATGAAATCATCCGTGAAAAACTTGAGACATCTTTCCACCATATCTGAGAAAATTTCCAACATACACCTCTGAAAAGTAGCGGGTGCATTGCTCAACCCGAAAGGCATGCGACAGTATGCAAATGTGCCATAAGGGAAGGTGAAGGTAGACTTCTCCTGATCCTTAGGCTCGATTGAAATCTGGTTATAGCCCAAATATCCATCAAGAAAACAAAAGTGAGAGCGACCGACGAGTCGCTCCAAAATCTGATCAATGAACGACAGTAGAAAATGGTCCTTAAGTGTGGCAGTGTTCAATCTATGATAATCAATGCAAACTCACCACCCTATCTCTAATCTAGTGGTTATTTGTTCATTAGATGAATTTGTGGTGACAATAATTCCCCTCTTCTTTGGCACTACCTGTGTCGGACTAACCCACATGGAATTAGAAATAACATAAATTATACCTGCCGACAGTATCTTGATTACCTCCTTCTTTACCACCTCCGTCATTATTGGATTTAAGTGACACTGAGGTTGAATGACCGACTTCACTCCTTCTTCTAGCTGAATCTTGTATTGGCACAAGGTGGAAGAAATCCCCTTGATATCAGCCACAGACCACCCAAATGCACCTCGGTGGTTCTTTAGCACAATGATCAATTGTTCTTCTTCTGAGTTACTCAGTGATGCATATATGATTACCGGTAGCTTCTCCTCAGCAGCTAGAAAAACATACTTTAGATGAGGTGGCAACGGCTTGAGCTCTAACTCAGGTGGGCTTAAGAGTGAAGAAACCAATGGAGGTGGCAGTGGTCCCAAGTCCTCAAAATGCCTTGTGTAATGACATGGCAAAGCCTTCAGTAGTCTTGCACATTCTTTGAGGGACCGATCTCGAATACAATCATCCATGTGGTTCATTAGACAAGCCTCTAGCATGAGCTATGGATGTATTTGTAGTAGGGAGTCCTTTCCATCCATGTCCATAGTAGATAGACCTGATTCCTCATCGTCTTCATCTGGGTACCCTACTGCCTTAGCAAGAGAGACCACCTTAGTGTTCTCCATGATGTCCACAGTGAGTGTACCCTTGTCCACCTTTGTCATAACATGTGCCATGTCCAAAAACGGTTTTCCCAATAACAATGAGATATTTCTATCCATGTGCTTCATCATATTGCATTGCTCCTGAGCATTAGATGGCTTGGAATTATCCGACATGGTTATCTCGAACATGTCATCTTTAATTCCCATAGTCAAGTGGCCTCTTCCCATCTCCAAGATCATATCAGTTGTTGCTTGGAAGGGTCTTCCTAAAATAAGCTTGTTGCCCTGTTCAACTTGCATCTCCATCACTACAAAATCTATAGGAAAAACAAACTGGCCCACCTTGACAAGCACATCCTCACAAATGTCGTACGGTGTCACCACTGAGTTGTCTTCCAATTGGATCGTCATGTATTCTTCCTAGATGTTTTGATACCAAGCTTCTTAAAAGTAGATAAGGGCATAAAGTTGATACTTGCCCCTGAATCATAGAGTGCCTCACTGAATTTTGTCTTCCCGGTGTAGCACATGATGTTGAAGCAACTGGGATCCTATCTCTTTGCTGGTAGTGTACCTAAGATGAAGGAACTGACTTGCTCTCTCAGTACAACTACTTCAGCATCTGGGATCTTCCTCTTCTTGTTAATGATATCCTTCAGAAACTTACCGTATGAGGGTATTTGTTCAATTGCCTCAATCAACAGTATATTCACAGAAATCTTCCTAAAGTTATCTAGAAACTTCTTGAATTGTTGATCCGTCTTTGTTGCCTTCAAGCTATACGGATATGGAACTGGTACCATCTGTGTCTTCTAATGTGGTGGCACATATGACATCCTCTTTTCCACCTAAGATTCTTCATTTTGCTCTTCCCCTGTGTTGCCTACCTCTGGTTCTGCTTGAGCCTGCTCTGTCACTGAGTCATCATTGCCGATGGGCTTTCTCACCTCAGTCTCCACCGTCTATGGAGTCATCATCTTCTTCCCACTTCTCAGTAGTATGGCCTTCACCTGCTGGTTTCCTATTGGAGTATCAGTGTTTCCTGGAAAACCTTACTGTGTAGGCTTTTTCAAAGATGCCACATCTGCTGCTAACTGAGACAAAGTTGTCTCAAAGCTCCTCATCTACCCCCCTTGGTTCTGGAGATCACGTTGGAAGTTATTTATCAATTTCTCATTTTGCTTCACTATGTGGTTGAGAATTTCATTGGTGGTCTCCTCTGCTGCAGGTTGCTATTGTTGATTGTTCCTGTGTTAGTTTTGTTGGTCGGGGTCCTGTAGGAAGTTGTTTGGATCTTTCTATGAGAATTTGGGATCCTTTCTCCATGTGTAGTCATTGTTCCTGTAGCCTTGCTGCCGCACGTACTTCACTTGGCCTTCTTCATCCGATGAATTATTATCCTTCTCTAGAAGCTTCTTTGCTATCAAGTCAAGCTTTTCATTCAAAGATGTGATAACTTTAGATTCCCCTATGCTCTTGACCTTCTCTAGATTGTCTCTTTCATTGCCCCATGCCTGATTCTTCGCCATATTTTTCAAAATGTCCTGACATGTTGAGGGTGGGTTGTTAAGAAAGAACCCCAATCCTGTACTATCCAAAGTGGTATGTTCACTTTTGCAGAGTCCAAATTAGAACATCTTCACTTGATTCTCCAAATCTATTTCATGGTGCGGGACCTTCCTGAGCATTATCTGAAAGTGATCCTACGGCTTGGAATATGATTCAGATGCATGTTGCTTAAAATTTTGGATGTTTTTAATCAGCACATTGGTCTTCTCTGGAGGAAAATATCTTTCAAAGAATGCTTCTACCATTTTATCTCATGTCTTGATCGACTATTTCGGCATGTTGTGTAGCCATTTCTTTGCCTTATCAACCAGTGATGAAGGAAACAACTTCAGATAGATGGTAGTTTGAGGAAACCTGTCTACTTTCACCATATCTCTGATCTCCACAAAATTGCTAATATGGGCCACTGGGTCTTCATGAGCCTTCCCATAGAATTCTTGTGACTTGACGAGTGCAATCAAACCTGGATCAATCTTATATTGAGCTACATTTAGATCCTACTTTTTGATAGGCCCTATCTGTGCAGCTGAAGAGGATGCCTTTATCCTCTCCCAGATAGTCCTTTTTGCTCTTGGATTTCCGTCCCCCATTGCTTGTTGCCTGGGTGACAATGGTATGCCTTCTAGTAAAGTTTTTTTAATTGGAGCTTCGACAGTGACTGGAACCTCAGGTGTAGCTTCTCCGTAATTTTTGGTCCTTATTGTCACCATATACTAGTACCTGAAAAGTTGAAAATAGTTAGTCAAGGTACTTATCAAAGAAAATTTGAGATATGAATATGTGGTAACTATTTTTTCTTTTAGATTAAAATTAAATTGCACAAAAAATTAAAAAGTGGCCTAGAGTGGCTGACCACAACACTCGTAGTGTTGAAACGTCGTCGTCTCCCCGAAAACAGCAACAAAAACTTGACACGCCAAAATTGTGTGTAGAAACGCAAGAGCACACATCAAGTAATACAGGCCTATGTGAGGCTTGAGTTGAACTCAGGGAGACGTAGTCTCAGTGACTACTACTAACTACGGTACGATCAACTAAGCCGATTAAAAGGTTGAATTTGAGTTTGAAAAAAATAAAAGAAAATAAAAAATTGTTGATTTGAATGGAATGAATCCCTTAGGGTTACCAATTTCACCATGGGGTCTAGTCGTATACTATTTCTACCAAATTAATATAAATTCCTACTCCTAACCTGGATAGAAAGCCTGTAGTCAGAATTGCTTGCTTTCGCAATGCAATTCACTACCTAAATCTAAGACAATTCCATGTTTTTGGTAATTTATTCTTAGTCTAGGTGCATTATTGAAAACTATAGGTTCTTCCCACTAACCGTACATCACCTATTCCAAGGAACGTGTAGGAAAGTGTACAAGTTATGGTTTTCTAACCTTTAATCCCCCTTTCGAAGTAACTATCGGTCTGTAATGCTATCGATTATGATCAAGCAATGATAAGTCATTCAAATCCAAACTTATATATCCAGGAACAAAGAGAAATTTATACTAAATCATGTAGAAAGTTAATACAACGATTCCCCAGGCTACTCTCGGGTCCCAAGGAAAGGAGGGGTTTAGCCCCGCATGGTTCTCAGTTGCAAATACATAGTAGGAGAAAAGAAAAACATAGGAAACATGAAGGAAGTTTGTGTAACCCCTGGAAAGAAGGTACTCCAGTTGATCCTCCTCGAGAAACACACGCTCTGCAGTCTTCTAACAGTAGTTTTGTCTGTCAGAGGTGCTCGAATATCCCAGTTTATGTCCTTCGGCTCCCTGATTCTCTCCCTCTCCTCTCTGGCCATCATGCGATGCAACGTGATGTCCTTCTTGGGTCTGTCCATACTTCTTTTAGTCTTAGGTCAACTTACGGTACCACACAATGTGGACCGTTGGATTGAAATGACCACTTTAGATTGCTAAAATCTGGCAGGGTCGGTGGCACCGACCTAGATGTCGGTGGCACTGACAACATTGAAATCTGATTGTGCTCTGGAAAAGTTAGTGCCATCGACTTGGAAGTCAGTGGCACCGAGCTGATGTGAATATTTCCTCTGCCTCTCTGATGCTCTCTCGGTCGCATCGACTGTTGCAGTCAGTGCCATTGACTCTTTTGGTGGACTAAGGCCCTGTCCCTGATGTCATCTCGGTGGCACCGACCTGGATGGTCGGTGGCACTGACTCCTTGATTACTTGGGAGCTCCTAAAAATGCACAACGACCATGTATAAGGCTGAGAAATGTATAAAATAATATAATTACAATGAAATAGGCATAGTTTGATGCAACCAGATTATACAAGCCAATTATGAAGATTTATGCAAATACGATCAACTAATAGACTTACAAATGAACAAAACAAATGTAAAATAGGCTTGTAAAAGTGACTCAAAACCCATACATCAGCTGACTTGGTAAGGCGATCTACCACAACCCATATCACATCATGACCTCTCTTGGTCCGGGGTAGACCTACCATGAAATCCATGGTGATCTGCTCTCATTTCCACTCTGGAATCTCTATCGACTATAAAAGTCTGCCGGATCATTGGTGTTCAGCCTTCACCATCTGGCACGTAAGACAGCTGGCCACATATTCCGCAATGTCTCTCTTCATTCCTGGCCACCAGAAATACCTCTACAGATCCTTAAACATCTTTGTAGTGCTCAAGTGTACCATATACTTAGAACCATGAGCCTCTTGTAAAATACGTTCCTTCAACGGTGAATCTTCAGGAACCCATATACAGTTCGTGAATCTGATCCCTCCATCTACTCCCACTGAGAGAAAGGTATGTGGCTTCTTCTCCATTCTGTTGAGTTCTGAACTGGTCAATTGTCCTGTCACTATCTTGCTCAACAACTCTGACTGAATCTAAATATTGACCAATCAAACTCGGTCCTCTAATGGCTACAGAGTCCACTCTATGAGCTCTTCTAAGATCTTCCACTGACTGGACAAAACAACTACACACCTGAGCTATTTCTGACTTAATGCATCAGCTATGACATTCGCCTTACCGGGATGATAGGCGATAGTGAAGTCATAATTCTTCATGTACTCCATCAATCGTCACTGTCATAGGTTCAGATCTCTCTGTGTCAGAAGGTACTTCAGGCTCTTATGGTTGGTGAGGATCTTGAAGGTAGCATCGTACAGGTAATGCCTCCATATCTTCAATGCATGGATGATTGCAGCAAGATCTAAGTCATGTGTTGGGTAGTTCACCTCATTGGGCTTGAGTTGTCGGGAGGCATATGAAACTACATGTCGATTTTGTTCCAACACACAACCAAGTCCCATCTTTGAAGCGTCGGTGATATCACAAAACCCTCATTGCTGGAAGGTAGGGTCAAAACTGGAGCGGTGGTCAACTTCTCCTTTAGCTCCTGAAAACAAGCCTCACATATATCAGACCACATGAACTTCACATCCTTCCAAGTCAATATGGTAAGCTATAAGGCAGTCTTCGAGAAATCCTTGATGAAGCACCGATAGTATCCGACCAACCCCAAGAAGTTGAGAATCTCAGAGGGGTTCTTTGGTGCAGGCCAGTCTCGAACTGCCGACACTTTAGTTGGATCTACAATGATTGTTCCTCCTAAGATGATGTGTATGAGAAACATGACTCAGTCTATCCAAAACTCACATTTCGATATCTTTCCATAGAACTTCTGCTTTCTCAGGATATCAAGGACTCTACACAGATGGTCATGGTGTTGAGCTAGGTCATCGGAGTACACTAAAATGTCATCTATGAACACAATCACAAAAGAGTCAAGGAAGGGTTGGAACACACTATTCATAAGGTTCATAAAGACACTGGGTGCATTGGACAACCCAAACGACATGACCACGAACTCATAATGGCCATATCAGGTTCAGAAATCCGTCTTAGGTATATCCTCACTTCTTACTCTCTTCTGATGGTATCCTAACCTCAAATCGATCTTGGAAAAAGCTCGAGCCAATTTGAGATGATCAAAAAGGTCATCTATCCTGGGTAAGGGGTACTTGTTCTTAATGGTCGCTTGGTTGATCATCTGGTAATCAATACACATTTGGAGTGATCCATCCTTCTTCTTTACAAAAAGGACTGGTGCTCCCCATGGTGATGTACTAGGTCAGATAAAACCTTTATCTAGCAACTCCTACAACTGAGTTTTCAACTCAAGCAACTCAGCTGGGGCCATTCTATAGGGTTCCTTAGATATAGGGCGAGTCCTGAGAGCTAACTCAATGGAGAAATCTACCTCCCTCTTAGGGGGAATCCCTGGTAGATCATATGGAAACACGTCCGCATACTCCCAAACAACCTCTATATCCTCTGAGGGTCATACCTTGGCCTTAGTCTTGGTGACTATGGCTAGGTGTGTTTGACATTCTATGGATATCATCTGCTTAGCCTTCAAAGCCAACACATAAAGGCTGGTAGTCGCATCTCTCCTTCCTCGAATGGTAAAGTGTGGATGACCAAGTTTCCTAATGAGGATCTTCTTCTCTCTACAGTCAATCTGTGATCTATAGGTGTAAATCCAATCCATACTAAAGATTACATCAAAGTCATTCATATCGAGGAGGATGAAGTCAGTGGGAAGCTCGTGACTCAGGTACTTAACTGGCAAGACTGGGGTTTTTAACAGATATGTATATATTCGGCCACTCGGGGTTGTGACGTCCAAAACATAGCCTAAATCCTTGATGTACAAACAAAGCATAGTTGCCAGATTTCTTGAAATAAAAGTATTAGTAGAACCAGAATCAAAAAGAGCTTTTAAATTTTGTCCCATGACTTCAAGCATGCCTACATAGGTTCATACTGTATCAGATTGCTATTACATGATCAAACTAAATTGAAAGGATAACTCTATGAGTTATTACCCTCGATCAACCTATTAGCATTCACATGTGATTCCTCATTATCGATGGAAAACACTCTGGCTTGCCTTCTCTCTCCAATAGGTAGACCTCCAGATGGTACTCCTCCTCCTATTGGGGGTGTTACTGCCACTGGACCTCTCGGATCAGGCAGAGGACAGTTGGTGATGAAGTATCCCTCCTACTAGCAATGGTAGCACACCCTCTTCTCAAAGCAGCACTTCCCAAGATGTGTCCGTCCCTAGGTATGCCACTTCTGAAAGCGACTCTCACCACGTGGCTTTCCTTTATGTCCATGCTTGCCCATATTGTGTTTACACCCTTGTCCTTTCTTGTGGTCATTATTCTGTCCTTGAGTTCCTTCAGTGAAACCCAGATATCCTTTGGGTGGGTTCTGAGCAGGCATCGCAATCCTCTCCATGTCTAAGGTGGTGTTGTAGGCTTCAAAGAAAGTTTCTAGTTTACTTTCCATCACATGTGGTTTGATTTCGGGGTGAGGATGCTCCACAAAATGGTCCACTCACCTTTCCTCATCCATCATGTGTCCAAAATGCTCAAGGATGCGAAACTTACGGCCAAAGTCCACAACAGATAGGTTACCCTAGGTCATATTAGTGAACTCTCTTTCCTTCTCCTTCTTATCTGAGGTGGGGATGAATCTGGCGGTAAAGATAGTTCTGAAGTTGGTCCACACCATCGGCTCCTCACTTAGATCTCGTCCCACGATGTGGTTTTCCCACCAGATCTTGGCTGCTCCTTCCAAAAGATGAGCAACAAAAAGAACCTTCTTGTTTGGATGTACCTCCAGCATGCGGAAACCATTCTCGACTGCTAGAAACCAAGCATCTGCTTTGTTGACCACTTCGGTCTTATCCTCTCCCCATAATCTCTCAATGTTCATCTTGACAAAGTCCAGAATGGTGACTCCGAGTCAGGGACGAACGGAAAGTGACTCACCATTTTCATCTCTGGCTATATCCCTGAGGGCCAGGGCACTAATGGCCTCAGTTAGCCTCTTCTGTTGTTCCATTCATAGAGCATCGAGGGTGTGAACCACCATTTCTAGTCCTGAACCACTGGTCTGCTTCTCCTCAAACTTGACCTCATCCTCGGACAAGTGTTCCTCTTCCTGGTCCATCTCGAGGTTATTGAAGGGAACTGGATTGGGATTGGGGCCTTCTTCTGAGGCTCCCTTGGGTCTCTTTCTATTCTTTGAGGACCCATCCCCCTAGCCTCTCTTCCTCTTGTGGGGAGGCCAACCACCCCTAGATGGGTTCTCGGTGGCCTCGGGGATAGCTACGATCTTCAAACGAGCCATCTACATAAGCATACAATCAAACTTTAGTTTACATTTAAACTAATTATACTTATGCCGATGACATATTGTTTACATATCTTTTATTAATTTGATGGAGGATTCCTTAATCCTTATCATACTTACCCTTACCTCAAGAGGGTAGGGAAGAGAGAGAAAAAACCCTAAATCCTAGAATCCTTGATTGAACTAGGGTTGAGAAGGGATGAAATAGATAAAAGAGTCTTAAAGGTATCTTATTTCAAGTCAGAACCTCAGACATTGGCCAGGCAGTCACACTGCATCTGGGAGTCCTCATAACTGACTAGCGGGGTAGACGAAAATATTGCCAGCCCCCGGACCATGATCCTTTTCTAGACACCTCCGTCTTTTAGAAAATACTCTAATAACTCCCTTGGTTCTATAGAGTTTGTAAAATTTAATAATTACTAAGGATTAAATGAGAGACCACGGCTCTGATACCAAATATAACGACCCCACCTCTCGATAACCCCCACTTAAGGGAGACCAGAAGGTCAGAGACATTATCCCAATATTTCAGGATTAATGGTTTGACATTTAAGCAATAATAATTATCAAATTCTACTATTACTAAACTGAAAAGCTGGAATAAAAATAATTTTTTTGCATACCTTATAATTTTTTTGGATTTCTAGACTTCTATCCATAGATGGAGTCTATCTATCTAATCCTCTTCACAATGTTTCAATTTACTGTTTGTCCTTTTCAATGATCGTACCTAAAACACCGACAAACAAAATGTCGGTCAGTATATTTCTATACCAATATGTGGGAACAATCAAAATTTCCACAAATAGTTTCTAACAACCTAATTATCACAAATAAGTTATTAACAATCCAAATTACATTTTCAATGTGACATTCTTAACTGCTTTTTCCCTAAACCCTAGATTACCCTCTCTTAGGGTTTTGTCCTTGCAAGGGACATAAGGCCACCTTCTCCATCCTAAGCTTGGTGCCTGGGGTCACCTCTCAGTGCCCAATGGTCTTCCCTCTGGGGCTTGACCGAATAGACATTCCCTCTGGGGCTTGGTCATGCATCATACATTAGGGTGGCATGTATGTTCGAGAATGCACATATATACTTAATTGTGATATTCATAATGACTTTATAGGATTGCATAAATAAACACTCAACAATTTAGGTTGCATCCAATTGATCAAACATTCGATAAAACTTTATGAAACTAGATCGATTATTCATAAATAACCACATACATGTTCAGTCAAATCAAGATAGTAATATTCCAAGCAAGTATGAAATCCAGGCAAGCAAGCAATTCACGCAACAAGGATCCTAAAATAACCATACAATTTCCTTCAATACTCATGTTATCAAGATCTATTCAATCTAACTTGCTTCTAGGGTTTCAACTTTCTTTTAGGGTTTCACTTGCTATTAGGGTTTCATTATCACTTTTGTCACTACAAACCCTAAATAAGTAAAACTACTCATAAACCCTAATTATCTTGTCCTAAATCTCCTAACAGGGTTAGGATCAACAATTATCAGCATATTTCCAAATATTTTGAATTAAACATATCAATCTCATCCTTTACCCTATATTAGGGTTTCTACATGCATTAACATGGATTTTTGGTTTAAAACCCAAAATCATGCAATTTCTCATCAAGATCAGATTTGAATATTTCATTATCATCCAATAAGTTATTAGCACTCAAATTAACTCATTAAACATCATAGATTCAATCTTTAATCACAATTAGGGTTTCTAACCTAAGTTTAATGCACTTTTCATCAACTTAATATACTTTTGCAATTAGGAATGAAATTAGGTTCTAAAACTTTTACTATCAGATTACTCACATTTTTTGATCATTTTTCATATAGAGTTCACTTTAATCTGACCTTCCTAGCATTAGTTATGATTTTTGCATTGAAAAGTGTTTTCTTGAATTTTCTGGCAGAGAGGAGTTATTTACCGGGAAATTGAGAAATCGCCAAAAAGCTTGGCCACTTGATCAGTGGTCTGCTGGACCACACGAGGTCTGACGATCTGCATCACACACCTCCACTAACTCGTTTTCACCCGCTGACCAAACACCAAACCATTGGATCTTCTAGCGAGTCCACGATAGACCTCAATCAGATGGCTACTGCTATTCGTCTCTCTTCTTCCTCAGTTCTCAGCCCACGGTGGCTCCGCGATAGTGCCCTCGCTCGAGTGAGACCAATTGAGATAGGGACAGGGAGCTAGAGGTCACGAAATAGTTGATTGGGTTTGTGAGGTTGTGAGGAGTCAAGAGGGGGTCCTATTTATGGGATTGGTGGTCCTTCTAGGGTTTCCCCAAACCCACCGCCACCCAATCCTTCAGGTGAAGTGGGTGTTTCCTCTAGATCCTTCAAAACCACCCAAAACCCAGGCTTGATGCACATGAAATCCCCTCCCAAAGACCCTTGTGGTCTTGGATTCCAGTTTGGTGTCATGAGAGGCTAGAATATTGGATCTGAAATCCCGACTTTCCCCTCTCCCTTTTCTTCTGTGAATTGGGGTTGATGATGCACAACTACTGTTAGATCCATGGTCCTCTAGACCACATGGGGATCCGATGGCTGTCATCGCCCCCAGTTTTCCCTTTTTCCTTTAAAATGAGAAAAGCATGTAATATTTAATTCGATTCATTTGAAATTTGTAAAATCCATTACTCTCTCCTCATTTATCCTTTTTCATTCAAATTTTATAGGAAACTCTAGATTCACATTATATACTCGTGTATTAAATTTGAAACCCAAATTCCAAAGGAAAAGGGTATTTACTTCATAAGCAAGTTTTCTTTTAATAAACAAGCGATGTAAACAAGCGGAAGAAGACGACCTTCACGCGGTCCTTCTTTGCAACTATGCGAAGAGAGTGTGGGCATGCGACGGAGATGAGATGAACGGAGTCACCGACTTGGTGGCAAACACTTCGGACCTGCTGCATGTCTTGACAAGCTATGGAAAGGAGGAGGTGGTTGAGAGAGTCACAACTATGTTGTGGATTGCATGGACAGCGAGGAACAAGTTCCTGTTTGAGGAGAAGCCGATCTATGAACTGACTCTGGTGGCAAGCTTCGTCAACCTGGTCCAAGACTATCAGAAATATCAGACAAACCAGACAAGCTCGTCAGGGACAAGGCCCTCGACGCTGAAGAACATCACGTAGACACCACCGGGAGAAGGAATACTCAAACTCAACGTGGATGCAAGCTGGAAGTACGGGACATTAGCATATGGAGGAGCCATTATACGTGATGGATAAGGGGTGACCAAGGTGACAATACAACAGTAGATAGGCCACACTACATCAGCTCTCATGGAGGAAGAAATGACAATGAGCCACACACTAAAGGAAGCACGAAGATTGGGTTTCACAAGTCTGACGGTGGAAACAGATAGCATGAACCTGGTAAGAGTTATTAAGGTGGGCAGCTATGGTAGAGGGTACGAGGACTTCATAATCAAGCAGATTGTGAAAGCTACCTTAGAACTGAATTCCATGAACCTACAACATGTATACTGAGAGGCAAACAAGGCTAGTCACCTACTAGCCGCTAAGGCTCGTCTGTTAGACATCTTTCTTTCTCTATTAGACAATTTCGATAATGAAGTCATTGTATTAGCACAACAAGATTTGACTTAATAAAATGACTTCGGTCCCACTTAAAAAAAATCTTTTAATAAAGCCAATTTAATTGGTATTTCCTCTTTCCTTTCTTATTATTTTGGCAACTTGAGCTCCTTGGTACCCAAGAAATCCCAAAGATACAAATGTCACCTTTGTAGGCTACCTCCTAGCCTTCTAGAGGCCTCTACCTCTTTCTTTTCTCCTTTTATTAATTATTCTTTTATCTACTGAATTCCTTTCTCCTTTTACTTCTTTTTCTTGTTATTGGGCCCAATAGCCAATAAAGCCCATGAAATCACACAAGCAAGGCTATTTGTTAATGAAATCCATACATTCAAGTCAAATCAAACAATTACATGTTCATATGTATTTAAAAGGAGAAATTACATTTCAATTTTGTATTTGAAAATTTGAGGTTATAACGTATAATGTGGCAAAGAATTGTTGTGTAATCTCCACATAGGTCTCCTGCACAGTAGTCACAGCTGAACTAGCCCAATGAGCTCCACAACATCCAAAAAAAATCGAAGATGCCCAAAGTCTTCATCGTCTCTTAGCACGCGTAGGGAGTAGCAATCACTCGGTGTGTTAAGCACTTTGGATGCTAGGGCTTCTTCCCTTTCTTACTCTGACTGTCAGGTTTTGCCTCATGACGCACTTCAGGTGCATCCTATGGTTGTGCATCTCGCATTGCCTCATCTGTATCATGTACCAGTAATCGCCGTCGTGCTCTCCGCTTCTGTTGTGGCTACGGTGTCGTAGACGTCAAAGGGCGTGCGGCTAAAAATGATGGATGAGCTTCCGAAACCGATGGATGGGCTTTTGGGATCGATGGTTGGGATGCTACCCTACCTCTGCTAGGTAGTCTGGATGACTCCTCTATCATAGGATCCATCACCGCAACCACATGGGGTGATTCCCCTTGTGATTCGGAGGCTGTCTAAGGTGCTGGGAGGGAAAGAGGAGCCATCAGAGCTGAAGATGATGTGTTCTTGGGTCAGCATCCATAGGAAATGACCTCCTTGGTCTTAGACACAACTTTCTTGGCCATTTGCTTCATTGTGGATCGAAATTGGTGGAGAAAATGAGGTTTTAAGCTTTCTCCAAAGAACAAGGTTGTTGGGGCGGATTGAAGAGAAATGGGGTGTTTTGTTGATGGAAATGAATGAAATTTGGATATTAAGGTAGTGGAAATGGTGGGAAATTGATTGGAGATGGATTGGGGGTGATTTGGTAGAGATTTGAGGGTGGTACGGTGGCTGGGGATTGCTGCACGGTCATTGTTCATGAATAACGATTGTGGCGTTCACAGAGAAATGTTTAGAAGTGATTTTGGGATTTTGCAAATTGGTTGACTTAACTGCTGAGTCAGGATGCACACGGCCGTGGTGGCCCACACATCTGTTCTGAGTAGGTGGCCACACGATCATGATGCCTTGCATGGCCATGGTGGCTCTGATATTCAATTCTTGATTTCTTTGATTTCACTTGATTCCCCTATTGATTTGAAAGTACCACCACGGTCGTTCCATGTCACCACGACCGTGGTGAGTACTGTGGCTATTGATTTTAACTTGAATCTCATCAAAACATTAAATATTTGGTCCAAAATGATTTTTCATGGATCACTTGTCAAAATATCATCTAATTTTCCTCATTTCACCATATCTTCACCCTAAACAAAAACTATTAAAAACAAGTGTGTGTGTGTGTGTGCGTTCTTGGAAAATGTAAAATCAAAGCAAAAGTATCAAAAATGGATGGTTGGGTGAAAAATCCCCAAAAATAGGTGGGTTGCCTCCCAAAAGCACTAACTTTCTTGCCTTCAGCTAGGCTTCTTAGAGATTCTTCAATTTTTCATCCATTTGGCATCCTCATGTGCCCATTCTTGCAATAAATACATCTCTCATTTGCATTCAACCTATGTTCCTCATCCCTTCGATCACCAAAGCTGTCATCAATTCCTTCATCTTGACCTTCTTTTCTCGAATGATCAATAGGACTCTTGAAGTGACTATATCCAATATCCTCATCTCAAACTCACCAGTTTGAGGACTTGTATATGTTTATCTTTATCTTCATGTCCATGAAAGAGATTGGCATTATGTCACTGTGAACATGTATCTCGGCATCAACTATGGACAAGAATGGTCTCCCCAAGATGATGGGGATCTTCGTATCATCTGGCTCCATGTCAAGAACAATGAAATCAGATGGGAACACGACTCCTCTTTCCTTGTCAATCATCACCAAGACATCATCCACTCGTCCTATAGGCACTTTGATGGAGTGATCTGCCAATTAGAGAGTGCAATGTGTCAGTTTCAACTTGCCTAGACCCAGCTCAACATAGACAATATATGGCATCAAATTCACACTAGATCCCAAATCAAGTAGGGATTGGCCTATGTGATGTCCCCCAATGTAGCTAGGTATGATTGGGGCTCTTGGGTATTTCCTCTTCATGGGGAGTGAGTGCTGGAGAATGGCGCTCCCTTGTTTAGTCAACTTCACTTTCTTTCAAATTCTCCCCGTTAACCTTCTCTTCACAATACATAGGTTCTTCAGAAACTTGGCATATGATGGAATTTGCTTGATAGCATCCAACAATGGAATGTTGACCTTCACTTGGTGTAACACCTCAAGAATGTCAACATTGTGCTTTTGTCTCTGCCTTAATTCCAGTGGCTCATCTAATGCTTCAATGAATGATGGCTCACTTGCTTTGGCCTTGCTTGCATCAACATGAGGTGGAACACTAGGGATGTGGGATTTGAAAATGGAGTATGAGGTGGAGCACATGGTATCCCAAAATTAGCAGGACATATCACTGAATCATCTTTGGCAATCTTAACCACAACATCACCTCTTGGTTGCCTTTGCTTTGCTTTATCAACCTTTATTTGACATGTGGGCTGATCAAGAGATTCACACTCCTTAGAAATGTCACAGAACTTCCTTGCTCATGGTGAATAGGGGGAACTAGTTGTGGCTATGGAGGAGGTGGAGGTGACACTTGGGGTTGAAATTGAGGTGGAGGGGATAATTGAGGTTGGAAGGTGAATAGTTGGGAAAATCATGGTGATGGAGGGGGAGATGGTGTGTAAGGCTTGGGATCACCTTGGAAATGATAAATGAACTGCACTTGCATGGGAGGTGGACTATAGAAAACTTGAGAGGAAGGCTTTGGTCCACTTACTTCATTGAAGCTCAAGATGGGTTTTGAAGACAATTTTTCTTCTTGGAGAGAAATTATGGAAGATAGTTGTTCTATTCTCTCTTCTAGCCTTACAACATCCTTTTTAACATCATCAAGTATTTTCAATCTAGAGAGAACCTCTTCCTCAAACCTTGAGCTATATTTTGGAATTTGTGGCTCTTGGTAGCTATAGGAGTGAGGTGTCTTCTTTTCTTCACCATAGAACTTAATAGAATTGTCTGGGTGGCAAGGAACATTTGTCACCTGGTTCTTCATGAAGCTCACCATGTCACCAAGTCTCTTCATCACTTGTGGGCTTGAATCATTATGAGTAGGCGGTGTCATACCAAAGGCATACCCCCCGTCATTCATCATGCTAGAAGCTTGAATTCTTGATCCTTCATCCAACTGCTCAAACAAAGGCCATATCTCCTCAGGTGGCCTAGCCATGAAATCCCCCCACACACAAGAAGAATCCATTGTATCTTGGTCCTTTAGAGATTAATTGGAGTAGAAAGATTGAACTAGTTGCCACAAAGGGATCTCATGGTGCGGGCACTCTCTTTAAATCTTCTTAAATCTCTCCCATGCATTGTGGAACTGCTCATTGCCCATTTGACTAAAACTTGTCACGGCACGCAGCATTTGTGTTAACCTTTCTATAGAGTAGAATTGCCTTAAGAAGGCATTCTTCATCACTTCCCACCTCATGATGTCCCTTCTAGAATCATACCAATCTTTGGCTCTATCTTTGAGGGAGAATGAGACCAAGGTCAACCGGATTGTGTCATCACTAGTCGTCGACATCCTAAAGGTGGAGCATACTTCAAGAAAAGAGTCCAAGTGCTTGTAGGGGTTCTCACTCTCGGAGCCGTAGAAGATGGGTGGGAGCCCAAGAAGACCTAGAGGAATGGAGAATTTCTCCCCTGGCATTTGATCAACCATGCTAGCAATTGGCAATTTATAGTTGCTAGGCATGAAGTAGTCATGAAGTGGCTTGTGGGGTGCATTTTGGCCTTCCATCTTGTCTTCCCCAGAATGGTTTATCACATGCACAAAGAACAACCAAACAAAAGAGGGCAAGTTAGCAAACCAGTATGCACAAAGAATGCAAAGAATAAAGAATAAATAATAACAATGATGAGAGTAGTAGAAAAACTCAATGAAAAACTATCTAGCTAGGTTGAGCACCTTTCTCCCTGACAACGATGCCAAAAAGCTTACTGCACCCCCGCCAATGGTATTACACACTAATCAATTGGAGTTCAAATAGATGCAACCCCACAGATAGAAACACATGGTGGATTGAACTTTTAAAATTAATAATGGACTTAAAATCAAAACACTCGCACAAACTAAAACACTACACCTGCAAGCGCACAAGGTCGTGTCATAGTATAGGTAAGGTGGCGAGTATATGGTCGATCCACAGGGAGAAAAGGGGATACTAGGGCTGGGTTAGTTTTTGGGCTAGGTTCCTACAGCGGAGTCTAGGGTTAAAGGTTTGAACGCTGATTTGATTGATTACACTAAGTTGAACAAGAAGGCAAGTAAAGGAAAGCTAGCAAGAATAAAACCTAAGTTAACCCTAGACAGTTAATTCTACTAAGCAGTAAAAGACAAGGCAAGTTAAGAAAAGAACATTCTACACTAAGGCAAGAAAGGAGAGGTCTACACTACACTAAACTAGCAAATGGGGCAAAAGAGCAATTAAAGACCTAAACTAGTAAGACCAAAGCAAGAACAAGGCAAGAAGCTAACTAAGCAAGTAAAGAGCTAACTAAGCTAACACTAGCTAAGAAAGAAGACAATTAGGGTTTTAAAGCAATTAAAGGGATGTGTGGGATGTTTAGGGGATGCACTTATCAATTAGGTTGGGGGTGACATGTGAACATAATGATTTCATTTAGATTATCAAACTAAACAACAAGCTAGATTCTAATGAATTATCCTAAACTATTAATTGGTCATGGGTATGCTAGGTTGTGTATAGGGGAACTAGTCCCTAACACTCTCTACTATGCTTGTGAGGCTCTATTGGGTTAGGGTTTTGGTGTAATTCAATTAGAGTATAAAAAAGTTTAAGTTTCTAGATTAGATTATCTTAGGATGATTAGGCATTGAGGTTAGTAATGGGAGTGGAAGTGAGGTTTTAGGCCACCCATCATCCACATTCTAACCTTGAGAAAGCTCCATGCTAAGCACACTAAATTCATCTAAACTAGATACTTATATCTCTCAACTAGGGTTAGGAGAATTGATTAGAATGTAGGAAGATGGGTGGCTATCTAGGGATCCAAGAATTGGACCTAGGAGAAAAACCCAAAATTCACATGTATAAGCAATTTCCCTAAATTCCTAGGTGATTTCAAGCACAAACCAACAAGCAATTTGTAAAGAAGTGAAACTACTTCCTTACTAAAAATTTGAACAATAAAACCTCCAGTCCAAACACACTCAGAAGGTATGATGGAGTGGGTGTAAAATTTTCAAATCTTTATATAATGGTAATCAAAAGACCAATGAATAGCAGCAGAAGAAAATATTTGACTATTCAATTATAAAACAAAGGGTTACAACTTACATCACAAGGATCCATGTAGAGGAAATCTAAACCACCTCAAGATTGTCTCCAAGCTTCACAAACTAAGTCCAGGTCACCATGCCATGCATCCAAGTCCTCCACCTAGGGTTGGAAGCATACCCCAGCAAAAGAGAAACAAAAGGAAACATCAGCAAAGGCTGGTATGTGCATACTAAAAAGCAAATTGAGCAATATCAGGATATAAAGGACATCAAATGTAAAGGCTTCCCATGCAAGAGATAAGTACCACCCAAACGGGTATCAAAAGAAAAGTAACATGTCAAAAGGGATACTTGCCATAAAACAACATAAAAAGGATTGTGCCATAAATAAATCCACTACCATGGTGGTAAAAAAAGCACAAGTAGGGCACACACCCCACAACCAATATCATGCATGCATGTGAGATAAACATAGCCCTAGAACAATATAAACACAATTGGAGGACAAGGCTTCACATCCTTGCAAACCTGATAGAGAATGACTCACCGCCAAACTCCCAAATATATAAAATGGGTCAAGACACACATCTTGCCCTGGGTACGAGGTTCCTTGCCGTCCCAAAAAGAGTAGGAAATATCACATCTGCTATAAACAAAACCAATGCACTTACACTACTCTAGTGCTACTAATCACATAGCATGTTTAATGTAGAGGCAAGTAGAAAGTATAATCAGAATTATCAAGGTTGCCATCACACAATGGACAACACAAATATATAAACATCCACATCATAGTGGGACATTTCAACAAGTAAGAATCCACATCACAGTGGCCATATAATATCAAAATTCCAAATTGCACCAAGGAAACAAGATAAGATTCCAAGAGAATATCTATGATCACAAGATCAATAACAAATAAAAGGTAGTTCACATGAAGCATGATTTCAAAAGAACAAGACAATGTATAGGCTATTGTCCATAGGACCAAAAGTAAGACAAAAATAGGATAATTGCTCAAGAAGAATAATCGGAGATGCAAACATAGCTCAACTTCAGAGCCAAACGTCCAAAGTCACATCTAGGTCCAAGCCTAGGCATCCAAAGAACCTATTAAGCATATATGTGGAATTAGGGTTAGGTTTCCATTAATTATTCAAAACCCTAAAAATGCCTTTTTATTGATGTGTGAGTTAGGTTATAAAAACTATGCCATATTTAAGGTTATATTTTCCTGAACTCAAAACATATTTTATTATATTTTTCTGACTTATATATTATTAGTTATGAATTTTAGAAGTTATTATCTTATTTAATTAGATCCATTATACCATCCTTTTAAAACACCAGATTCAGGGGACAAAAACAATACCATTAGAAAGCTTGCATTTTTCTGAATCCAACGAATATTTATTTGTTATTTTTGGCCCGATAGGTAATTAGTTATCAATTTTATAAAATTGACCAATCAGAATCCAGGGAAAAACCAACTCAGCGGCTGAGAAACAACGAGAGAGAGATGGGCCCGGCCAGTGACATGTACCAATGGCAAGTAGCCAACTCGCATAGTCAACTATGCACAGACTCGCCCCAAACATCAGAAAGCACGGGCGAAAAGTTGAAATAGCCCTCAGGCGAGAAAAGAAGGAAAACAGAGGCGATGAGGGTAGCACAGGGAAAACACGATGGGGGAACTTCACCTCTTGTCATGGCGCCATTGCTGCTCGAAGCAGCAGACAGCCCCGACCAAAATTGGGGGAAGTTCAAAACATGGCCGAACTAAAAAATACCCGATGTCGAATGACCGGAATCACCACGACGATGCCGACGGCATGTAAATTAGATGAAGAAAGTGACCAATACCCGAGGAATCAAACTACTGCTCAGAACCTACGGAGAAGACAGCCAGAAGGGGGCAAAAGCATACCTCCAGCAAAAACCAAAATCGGCGTTATAAGAAGCTTCTCGGGAACACCTAGGAGTAAGCTGCACTGACCCTGAAGTCTACGGCAGCCCCAAACGATGGGTCGTCATCCTTGCAACTGGAGAAGGTAGATGGTAAAGGGTGACAACACTCGGGAGAGAAAGAAGACAAGGAAGCAAGGATGTCTGACTCCCTGGTCCCTCGCGAACGCTTCTGTAGCCTTAGCTTTATAGGCAAGGGCCGGAAGCAGAGGGAGTTCTAAGGGAGATGGGAAACAGGGAAGTCAGAGAGGCCTTCTGATCGAGCGAGCATTCGGGAAGAGGAAATTTTCCAAAACCAGGGTCCTCCAGAAGCGGAAAGACATGAGGATGGTGGAAAGAAAGTCGGACGGGGCCGAAAAGGAAAGAGAGGTGAGGAAAACGCGAAGGGAAAACCGGTTTACTGTTCCACTTGAATCCGTCTCCTACCCAAGGTAGGATACAACACGCCGATCGTCAGATCAAAACTAATGGCTAGGATCAGGGTGTGATAGAGGTGTCAGCTTGCGTGACAGGGAAAAGAAATCGGACACTATAGCAAAAACGAATTAGATTAAAGTAAATATTGACATATTATTTCCTTTTTCTCTTTCTTCTCTTGAAGGTGCAAACAAATCCCAAATTGGATGGAATTTTGCACATAGGCTAAATAAAGCATGTAGATTCTGATTATGAAATTAGATTTGCATTATGAGAACTTTTAATTCATTTATTATCCAAAACTTAATTTCTCTTTCTTCATATGTTAATGACATTAGGATTATCCAAATTAGGTGAAACTTCATCCTTAAGTAATATTTGATGTGCTGAATACGAATTTGCCATCAATTTTACATATTGGACTTGTTTGAGTATTTATTTAATATTTTGAAGGTTCTACACACTTTCTCTCTCCTGATTTTACCCTTTAAGCAAACTTTCTCCAAATTGGATAAAAATTTACCCAAAGGCTATATTTATTATGTAGATTACGAATATAAGATTATTTTCCTCTTTTGGAGTCTATTATTATATTTATTTATTAATTACACTTTTAGGCAATTTCTCTCTCTTAACTTACCATATTATTTCAAGGTTGTCCAAATTAAATGAAAATTGACATGTAGACTTATTTTAATGTTTAGATTACGAATTTGAAGTCTATTCTTTATTTTGAAGCATTCTTACATGGGTTTAGTCATCTGGCCCATTAGAGGCCCATTAACTCATTATGCATCCAATTAAGTTATTTATCATCTTATTATCACCAAATGAATTATTTGACATATTAGATTACATTATTCATGCATTAGCTTATTAGGATCACTCTAACCTTAACCTTGTTTGGTCAAACCCAAAAGGTCACAGTTCTAGGGTAGGGTCCAAGATCTGGTATGTTACACGATTCATGTAGAGTGAGATAGAAATAGAACATAATCATTATCAAATGAAATTACAATGTTTACATATCATTTTCCCCCAACATGGTATCAAAGTAACATTTTTTATCCCAAACAGGCCACCCAATGGGCCTAGCTACTCATAGCAATGTAAAATACAAAAAGAAGGGAGAAAGAGATAGAAGAAGCCATGAAGCTCAGTGTAGACGAGTGAATCCTCCTCTCCATCTGCTGCAAGGTCGACCTCCTCCTTGTTCTTGGATCGAATGGTGTGGAATGATGGTGGGAAGTGGATGAAAGGCTTGGAAATGAGGGTTTAGGTGGTGGAGTGGAATAGAGGTGGAAATGGAGTGGAATGGGTAAGGGGCAAAATGGAGAGCTCAAGGAAGTGGTAGAAGGTAGCTAACCTCATACTGGAGCCACCACCTAGGTATATATAGGTGTGGGGGAAGCACTAGGTCAAGTAGGGGTAGTATGGGAAAAACAATGCAAAAGTATCTAGGTTTTTGTAGGTAGCACAGTCGTGGTGGTCACCACAGCCATGGTGGGGACTAGGGGTGAGAAAGATCATGGTGGATGGGAATGACTGTGGTGAGAAATGGTAAAAGGATCACAGGGAATTGGTTAATTTTAACTGAGGGTGGCACGGCTATGGTGGTCACTACGACCGTGGTGGGGCTAGGGTAGCACAGCTATGGAGGTCACCATGGATGTGGTGGCTCAAAATGTACAGGTCATTCCCTTCTCTACAACCGTTTTGCCTCTGCTACTACATGGCTTTGCAAGGGCGCACGACCATTCTGGGTCAGTGCACCATGACCATTCTGTGTGGCACGACCGTGGTGACTCTAGCTTTGCTTGAGGATGACTCTGTTGATTTGCAAGTGTCCTAGAATGACCGTGGTGGTACCAGAATCGTGCTGGCCTTTGGATCAGCACTTGGATTTGATTCTTTGGGTTTACTTGGACATATTTGCTTCAATGGATCTTTGGACACTAAGGGTAGGTTGAGGGAGCATCAGAATTCACTTAAGGTCTCTCCAAGGGTAGAGAAACCCTAGGATCAGTCTTTTTCTCTCTCTTCCATCAAGCGTGGTCCAAATTCCTGAAAAACATGCAAATAATGTCCATAAGTGCATTTTATGCAAATATACATATTGAGGGAAATAACATGTAATCTAGCAAGTATAAATGTGATTAAAATGAAATACAACACAAGATGAAGCCCTAAAATAGGGCTGAATCACTCTCCATCATATATATAGGGCTTATATTTAATGCCCGCGTTGGTAGCCCCCTCGCTCCAAAATTAGTTTTTTTCTGAAGTTTTTTACTTTACAAATGTACATGGTTACTTTACCTTCCAAACTATTACTTTGCATGTAGGAGTACTTACATTGGTAATAGTTGTACGAAATGTAAAATTAAATATTTATTCTAGAAATTTTATAATGTATTCTATCTGATTTTACTTTTTTAGTTGAATAGTTACTTTTTGGTCAACATACTTTATTGTATAGAGAGTTACTTTTCTGACCAAATAGTTACTTTTCAGGCAGCATGGGTAGTGAATTCCAGGTTATCGGTGCGGGCAATGAATGAATGTCCATATATATACATATATATATGTGTGTGTATGTATATGTATATATATGTATGTATATGTATGTATATGTATATGTATATGCATATGTATATGCATATATATATGTCCACTTTTGTGTTTGTAATCATCTACCACTCCATCATTTCTAGGTCTAAAAAGTATCTTCATCATCGTCTAACATCCCCCATGTATCTGTCTTTCCCTTGTTGTCTTCCTCAATTTCTTCTTCCATGGCTTCATTCTTTGTCTTACCCAAGTATGAAGTCAATATGCAACTGTGCAGTCGTCACCCTTCTTGCATCATGTCACTAGTCAAGGTGTAGTCTCACTAACAAGTGCAGTTCTCTCCAACATCAACAACCCTGGGGTGATCTTATCCATGGTGGATATCATCTCCATCATGTCACATTTGTCTCTAGTCCATCATGCATAAATCCAAATATCTTTTGATTTTTCATCTCCAGGGTCTGCCTATACCTTAAAGTTCGCCCATAGAGATATGTGGAAGTCCTATGACAGTTTTACATTGGTCTTTCTAAGGTCTATGGGCCAAAACTACCACGGAGATAGGTTACATGGCGTGTAAGTCACCTACACAGCGTACAACTTCATTTGTAGTAGAGTTCCTTGTCAACATGTCATGTTAGTGTCTAACATGCCATGTCACCACAAACATGCTTCAGTCAACATGTAGTGTTAGTGTCCAACACAATGTGTCACCATAAATATGCTCCAACAACACATTGTGTCAACATCCAATACAATTTGTCACATTAGGGTTTTCAATTCAAATGGCAGTGGCATGTCACCGAGTCAACATAGTGCATCACCTCTAGGGTTTCCAATCTTCTAGTGGTATTTACTAGATCAGTTCTCCATTCATCTTCACGTCATATCTCTCTATCCACATGGTGTGCAAAAGGTCTGAACCACCCCTGAAAGTATTCACATAGTGTGTCATCCATCCCACACATGGTGTCTAGTCTATAAAATATCAATCATTATCAAATCTTTGGCAGGATCTATTGTTTGACCTAGTCCATACCATAGGCTTTTCCCCCACACATCCTAGACATTATGGGGTCACATAAAGATCCATTTATTTTCTTCTCCATATCTTGTAGTTAGGTCACACACGACATTAAATATGGTTAACGGTTCTTCTACTATGGCTCTCTCTCCATGTTAACCTCTCTGAAGCACGAATATGAAGTCTTGTACTCACATGTGTGATGCACTTGACCCTCAAGCACAAGATCAACCTCTATCATGTTCTTTCAAGTGAAAAGTCAAACTTTATCAAATGTGAGGTCAAGTTCCCTTAAGCTCGTTGAGCATTCCAATACACAACTTCTCAAGTTGTATCAAGACAATTTGTATCTAGTAGTTTCTTCCATGTCCACTCCATTTCCCCTACTTCTATTGAAGTCTTGTGAAAGGGGAGTATCTCTTTTTCTTTGTCCACCCAACCACTTTCTTAGTCTCTTTGTGGTTGGTATGTTGAGGAGATATAGCGCATATGAGAACTGGAGAATGAGGAGAAGAGTTGAGGTCTAAAGTTTAGAGCTCAAAAGAGGAAAGAAGAAGAAGGGCATTGCCTACATATGGATTTTTTGTACTTGACATGTATTCCAAATCTCACTATCCAGTTCAAGGCCAATGTACATCCTCATCATTTAGCATCTAAGTTTCTAAGCATTGATCCATCATTCAGAATTTAGCTTCTTGTATCATTGTCAACTAAAGAAGATGATTCCTTAGGTCAATTGGATGGCATCAATGTAGTATATCAAGAAATTATGTTTCTTCACTGGCCATGTCTTTGCCATTCTAATCTAGCAAAACTTTAGTCTACTAGTGTGAAGCACATTGGATTATTTATCCATTTGGTTGTGTATTGGTATGAAACACCTATCTTTTATAGAATATCATTTAGTCTCCTTTGTCAGCAATATTTCCTACTTATCTATCTATGCCTTATCAAGCACGTTGGCCATCTACTACATCCTAGTCTTCTTGTGGCATAGATCCTATCAAGGATACCACATGATGGTCTTCTTTTGGAAACTACTTCAGTGGCAGTAACAACTAAGTTGGTGACTTAGGTGATCTTTGCATTTACCTTCAATATTCTCTAGGATACAAGGTCAAACCTAGTCAAACCTCTAGATGTCCCAAAAATTTGGTTTTTATCAATCTCTCTCAAAGATCTAGAGTTTATCAATCTCAAAGGAAGCTTCAAAGTCAAAAATGCTAGTCTGGGGGAGAGCAATGTCATGCTCAATCATGGAGAGAGAACATGTCGTGCTATCATATCTTATTTTTTGTCTGTGTCTATTTGTGTCTATAATCCAAGTTGGGCATGTGATTCTCCCATGCTTTATCTTGAGGGGGAATGTTAGAAGTAAAAGTCATATAATATCAAATGATCCATTGGCTGGAGTCTAAAGGCCCATATATAGTCTAGACAAATCTAGAAGTCTCTAGAGCCATGCCCACCTTCTCCTATACAAAGTAGAGGGGTTCTCTTGTATCCATCATATTGTCTTACATGTTATGAATATATCCTCCATATGATTAACCTCCTATAGTGATTTTTGTGCATCATCTCATGTATAATCATATAAGCATCATGTACTCATTTCTTTGTGTATATCATTTTTTGTAGTCCTATGAGCTTGGGGAGTTTTAGTATAATATCATTGCTAAAGGTTTTTGTAATAATTTTATAAGATGCATTGATCAGATTTGATTAGTATGCAATGGTTGATGATTGATACCCCCATCTGACTCTTTACTATTCATCCATACCCCTCTCTATGAAATAGAGGTGTACCACCAAAAATAAATAAATGGTCCCAAAGTGTACAACATGCAAAGATTGTACTTTGATCAAGACAAAACAAAAACAAAAATGTAATCACAAGTCAAATAGAGGTGAGATTTGCAACTTACCTCCATACTCCCTTCTCTACGTTTTCCACCTAGGGAAATAATGGATGCCTCATCCACTTCCTCATGTTAGTTGATGTGACAAGTCAATAGAATCCTTTCTTTGGTCACTCTATTGCTGATGTTACCTACACACTATGCACGTCCATCAACCACTTCTTCATGTCGCCCTATGTGCAACATTGACTGATACTAGACATGACCTATTATGTGATGTCACTCCAGACTCTTGACGCATTTATAATGCAATTAGAATTTTGTAACTCTAGGTCCACACATATAATATGGACCCAACCTCCTCGAGGGGGTTGTTTTGTTTAGAGTTCTAGGCTCAAAAGCATTGCTACTCCAAGCTTGAGATCACTCCATCTCTCTTGATCCATCTCATATACCATATATACCAAATCTTGGCCTCAAGAGAGGCAAGCTGATGAAGGTTCTCCATTACCTTCGCTAGCCACCAAGGCTTTCTAGGACTCATCCTCAGAAGAGGCAATTTAATAAACCTCCACCACCTCCAGTGTCACTCCATTATCACATTTTCACATGGTCAGACTCAAGCTAAGGAGGAAGAGCAAGAAAGAAGAAGGTGTACTAGTACATGCATCATATGTATTCCTTACTTCCTTTGTGATGATCATCTCTTTGTTTCCCTTGTTAATTCTGATCTTTCCATGAAGAGATAACAGTCCCATTTGTAGATGTATAAGGTATATCTTGCTACCCATTTTTGTTCTTTGAATAGCATATAATTCACTACGAACCTTGTTCCATTATGAATCAATCATTTTATTCTTGCAAGCTTGTTTAATAAACTTGAATCAATCATTTTATGCTTGTAATCTTGTTTTCTCAGTAATGTTGTATGCCCATCAAATCTTTGTGTGATTTTAGGTGTGAGAGATTTCTTGTGAAACCAATGGTTGGATGTCAAAGGATTGGTTGGGGAAAAGAGGAGTTCCCATCATGCCTATAAGAGAAAATAAGGAAAACCATATAAAGCTTCAAAAAGTGGGTGGATAAGATGGAAGGAAATCCATAGATTGGGTAAGGCATAAAGCTACATGTGCATATGGTGTTAGGCACCCAACGACTCCCTTATAGTATTATAAATATCAACATGGTCAATTATGTTTGTTTTGTTTTTCTAGAAAAGAGGCTTATATGTGCAAGACAATACAATTTTTTTAGAAAACTACCTACAAAACAAAGGTTAGATATAAGTGATCATCAACCATGAGTACTCATATCTTCACATCACTAGAGGGTCACTCAGGGGGGAGGGAGAGGGAGGGTGTAAGAGTAACACAATAATAGCATGCAAAAGAGAGGTTATAGATAAAAAAGGTGTTATATGTGACCATCAACCCTAGGAGATCATATCCTCATACCATTAAGAGTTTCAGAAGGTGGGAGAGGTATCTACATGTTTTTTGGACCTAAACTAACTTGCATAGCATCAATAGAGGTAGATATGGACATCTCTTACCTTTTCTCTCTTGAATTTATAAGTAGGAAAGGATATATCTAGGTGTTTTTCTCAAAAGGAGTGGTGTAAGCCTTTTTTTTATAGCTCTCCCTTGGTTTCAGTCATTTTTTTCTCTTTAAAAAAATCCTAGTCTCAATTCATTATGGCCAAAATGGCGGGTTGGAGGTATGAGCCTTTTAGACAAAACTAGGCCATGTAAATGGTGGTTGAGGCACTATATTTATAGTAGATGGGGGAATATATAGGGTTAGGGATCAAAAGGACAGACTCAAAGGCGGATGGGGAGCCAATAGAGAACACAAAATGGTTACCCTCCCTCTAGAGTCTTCCAGATGAGTATATAATGTGGTACAACTAACTCAGTCAATGTGTTTATTGTGAGAGGATTACTAAATAGCCACCCTCCTTATGGAGTCTCTTGGATGCATTTGAACACATATTGGTTGAATTGATCAAAGTGGAGTGTGTGGGGACATGGGGCACATCACTATTTTTCTCCCATAAGGGTTTTTGTGCATGGAGACGGAGTGCCTGGTGGGCCTAGAATGGGTGGCAATGGCAAGGAGTATACCAACCTGGTTTCAGCCTATGTGGGCACATTGGTAGGTTGAACTACATGGACTTAAACTAAAAAATCATGTCCAAGGTGTCGAGGACTAGATTAAAGAAATATCTCTAGTTGGGGCCTCGACAAAAACATCTAAGAAAGGTATATGTAGCAAATCATCCATCACTTGGATGCCCATTCTAGTTGATAGCTTTACCACTCATGGCCTGAATTGTACATATGACTTCTAATCACGAGAAACATAGAGGCGTCTTGCACTAACTCATCAAGTGACTTTCAATATTGTGTTTTTTTTAATAATATATTGATATTTGATCATGGATATAGTTAGAATTATCATGGTCGGTCGAATATGTTGAATATCACATCAAATAACCACTTTCATCATTGACATCCCTCAAGACACTGCTCTCATATCTAAGATGTTTGTATTGATTTCTCTCACTCTAGGTTCACTTTTATCACCTTATGGACATATTTAGGTGACTATAGTTACAACCATAATTAAATATTGAATATGTTCTGATTTCAAAGTTTGTTCACATATCTATGTTGGGTTCTTCCATCATTCAAATTGAGAGTTGTCATAACATTAATTTGGAGAGTGAACCAAGAGGACTAGAAAATGGAGTGGAAATAGTTTATCCCTCTCAAATGAGTTATGAGTCATTGATAGTAAACCCACTCATGATAAAGGCTAAAGTCTTGAGACTGGTATACACTCATCTATGTTCATGGATATCATGAGATATAAGGTGATGTCTATACTCATTGAAGGATAAATTTTGGTCTAGGAACACATAAGCCACTTACACTGGGAAGACATTGATAAACACACACATCTAGAAAATGCCCAAGTAATCATTCTTGCCTTTTGTAAGGTTTTGGTGATTTTATGAAACTGTTTATTCAAGCAAGGATCAAAGTTAGTTGCTTATAAAATAAGACATTCAATTGAGTTAGTCATGTTTACAAGGCTTAACCAAGATGTGGATCAAAGCCAAGTGGCTAAGTCTTGGAAATTCAAGGTGTATCTTGTCTTTGTAGTTCCAAAAGAACACGAAATGACTTTGAAAAGGGTCTTAAGATGCCACATTTTGGGGGTTTGGGCTTGCAAATCCGACTGAGTGTCTAGGTCATGTGTGGATCACTAACCAAGTCACATACATGTCCAAGGGGCCTAATCAAGGTGGGGCACACATCCGGTATGTGCCCCCTCCCTCATTTATATTAAAGGGTTTAGGGGAGGAATGAGGCTCTACTAAATGGTCAAAGACTATGTGCATGAAATGCACACCCCTTCTTGAATGTCTTTATAAGCACCACGTTGGGATACTATTTGCATCACATCTCGAAGGGTGCATCCAATGCTTTTTCCATAAAGAATGTGCAAAAAAGGAGAAAATGATCTTTTATTGGGATTCTTGGAATGTGTGCCCACATGATCTTATATTTCCCTTTCTTTCCCAGAGTTACTGAAATAGCATTTATTCTCATGTACAGATTGTTAAGTGGCATTCGTAGAGGTGTTCAATATGTGATTGAAGTTAGATGTCTCTGTCATTTTCCATTTTTATGTAGAAAAAGAAAATATCTGAAATAGGTGGATATATAAAGGCTTCATGGATGACCTCCATTTGTAGTGGTTTTTCATCCTCACTTACATCTTGGTTGATGCCTAACTACACAGAGCATTGGTGGAGTTTTAGGACCCACATATATATAGTCTTGGTTTTGGTCAAACCTACCAGACACCAACATTAAAAGAGATGGTGTGTATCACAAAACTATCATTGCATTATAGGTGCCCATCCTAGTGTGTCAGCAACTCTCTGGTGATCCTAGTGTCCATGAAACTCCTAGTTGCATCTTATAGCAGGGATATTGAGTGTGAAGAATAATGTCATCGCTTCATTCTTAATCAAGTATGGTGTAACAGTGCTAGTGTGGAAGTTATGGAACTTTTTCAAGTCAGAGACATGTCTTTCAGGCAGTCATGACTTATGTGGTCATTTGTTGGCATTTTTACAACATTTTTAAATAGAAATTATCTTATCACCTTGGGAAGCATACAAGTTCTCTTCAGGACTGACTGCATCAATTCCTTGGTCTTTTTAGAGCTATAATATTGCATAGAAAATATTAAGCATGGTGGGATCATAGAGGGTGGATATGTCCTCCCATTGCAAATCTTGATGGAAATTATTCTATGTTACATTGGGCTTGCACTACCCCTCATGAGGGATGCAAGTGTAGTATGTCTGTATTGTAAATCTTATTATCTTATTAATGTTGAAATTCCTAGAGCTCAAGGTTGGATGGTGTAGTGGATGGTGGCTTTGATTGTCCATGATGTCTATTGGCACTGGGTGGTAGAAGGAAAACACATGGTATCTCATTCATTATTGATGAAGGGGTGTCACAACCTTATCGTGCTCTCTGGGCGAAAGCATTGTGTAGCCTATTACCATTATTATTCCTTAAATAGTTTGAGAGGTGTCAAGTGGATTACACTAGATAGGATGATGTTCGTGCGAGATGTCAAAAGGATTTCCTCACCAATCAAGTTGTTTCTCTTCACAATATTCAATGTTGATGGAATCACTGGGATGCTAACTATGAAGGCATATCCACATGGATATGGTACTATAGAGGAGTACGAGCTACATCATCTGAGGTGGATATGTCTGAACGTCACCTAATGATGAGGGAAAACTACAAGGAGGAGTTGATACTTAGGTTTATTCATGTTTTAAGGATTTTGTTTTAATTTGTTATCTTTTTGTATTTCATTTTTTTGGAATTTTAAAGATAAAAATTATTTGAAATAGCCTGTTATCTTATTTTCTTGATGCATTACCTAGTTCATTACATTTTTTTACTGTAGCATATTATCATGTAGGGGATCAAAACTCCTAACAATAGTTAATAGCCTTTTTTTCAAGCAAATAAAACCATGAAAATATGGGATGGTGATGTGGTTGAGCATATTGAGCATAAGAGGATGGGTTTCGCCTGATTTAATCCACTAGTCCTACAAAAAATATTTTTGATACATAGTGTGGGTAGTGATTCTTTTATTTGTAAACAATTTCCCCATAGGTTTGGACCATTCAATGGTCTCTTTTCATGGGACACTTAATGACAAGTACTTTTTGTAGTGTTTGTAGTAGTCTAATCATTAACATTTGACATTGGTACTCTTAACCTTAGGATGGGATTGATCAACATTGGTCATTGACCACCTATAGAATTAATTATTGTTTTTATAACTTCTGGGGATGTTTTGTCACAAGCATATACCTTGTGGGTAGTGGTTCTCAAAGCCTGAGGAAGGGGACAAGGTTATGGTATAGATAATGAATAGGGATAGCCCATATCTGAACCTCATGTGGTTGGAATTCTGGGGATTATTTATGCATTGCCCCTATCAATACTTGTGTGAAGGACATTGGTTGTAGCACCCCATCTTTATTCTAGAACTGTTGGGTGGTCAATGAGGTGGAAGGATGACCTTTCTAAAATGGAAGATAGATATACAATATAGAGCTCCTTCTTGGGAGTCTCTAAAGCTGATTAAGTTCATCATCACCCTTTTTAAAGGGTAGAAAATGGATTGTATTTACATTTTTTCCAGCTAGGATAGCTATGTAATCATTTTAAATTACATGGATTAGGAGTAAATTGATTAAGTGGGTGACTTTGAATTGATTTCTATTGGCAAAATGATGAGGATGAGAACTCCAGTCATGGTATGTGTTGTCTTAGACTTAAATTTCTAGTTGGTTAACCCTTGTTGTATATGGTTACCCATGATTGTCATTGTCTTAGTCAATTTAGGGTTTACAACATCAATTTAAAATGCAGTCATGTGAAACTACCATGTCTTCAACAATAGTACTCTTGATGGGTTAGCATTGATCATCAGAAGATGGATGTCTTCGTCAATATCTTGTAATCACATGGCACCATCACTATAGACTTTGTGGACAATGTATGACACTTACTATTTTGAATTGAACTTACCTTAAGTGTCTGAGTTGAGATACATGCATAGAATAAGGTCATTTTTTAGAAGCATCAAGGATGTACCTTTTCTGGTGAAGGATCGGGCCATTTGTGCATATAGCATTATGTGCGGTATAAGGTGTGGATCCTTTATTACTGAATTGTATTAAGGGTGTGTACACATTCTTGAACCCAATCCACATCAAGGATGTCTACCTCTTCAAGTATACACTAGGAGAAAACCTTGACCTTGATCTATATAACGATGTTAGTCCTATAGACAAGAGAGTAGGGTGTTGTTCCGATTGACGTGCAAATAAATATTTTGTATTCCGATAGGGCCAAATGCAACTTTTTGTGCCAATTTTGTTTGGATAGGGTAGTTTTCTTAAGTATATTTATCATATTATTGCTGATTTCTTTGACAACTTCATATATCTAGGATTGATAAGGATACGTCCCTCTGGTGTTTTATGCCAAAAGAATCTAGATACTCTTGTACTAATTTCAGGATTAAATAGGCACCATTTCCAAAGAAGACTCTGTTGTTAAGACCATATCGAGTGAAGAAGTAGTTGTGGGGAATCTGATGACTTGTGAAGTTGATGTGACGAATAATAAGATTGATTCTACCCATTTGGTGAAGTGATCAATGGCATCCAAGATAAAGTAATGGCCATTAGAGGCATTTTGGTGGATCTTCTAGATATTGTCAATTTCCCATACTATGAATGTCGATGGCATGTCCATGATGTATATATGGTCTAAAGGAAAGTTCAACATATGGATGAGATCAGTATGCAGTTGGAAAATTCAGCATTTGTAGATGTATAATTTGCAATATGACTCCATGTACCCTTGTAGCAACTAAGGAGTGGGATACATTTGGTGATGGGAGGGTCACCTGCATGGATTATACAAATGCCTAATGGATTTCTTTCATGATGTTCTTGGCTTTAGTCTCTTTGAGGTAGTATAGGAGTGTTTGATTTACATAACATCAATACAGTCTACCAGCTCCCAATACATAGTTGACCAATAGGTGTCTAATTGTTTGTTGATCACATCTGTATATACCTTTAGTGAACGAGTGCCATTAGAGGAATTAATTGTCATATATCACAATTCTTCATTTTCCTGTACGGGATGCTTCAATTTGCATACAATTTCCAATTGAGATAGCATCTTGAATTCAATGGTGAAGTTGTTTATATCTTGAAAATTGAGTCACAAGGCTAAAGTTCCTATTGTTTTAGTGTACATATTCCCATCTCTCTTGTACTGAGTAATATCATTAGAATCCTCAACTAGTTTTGGGAGGAACTTTTGGTATGGAATAAGATGTTCTTCTTTTATGTTCACTCATAGTTGATTTGTTACACTATGAGAACATAGTCATTGATGACGTTAAGCGTTTGTGTGCACATCCTCTTACCTACTCATAGGCCTAATTTTCAAGCCTTGTACTTTGTGACATTATTGACGACGTCATTGTAGTTGTCATATGTAGGGATGTATTCTCCTACTATTTGATGAGTTCTTATTAGACCCCTAACCTAGTATAAACCCTAATGAGACTTAATTTACCTAATTTGATACGTATATTCTTAATCAAACTCGTTATTATTCTTTGATATCAACTAATTAAGCTATGTTTCAAGTTTGGTCCAGTTTGGACACTGTTTGTGCAAGTTATGTGATTTTTTACATGTCTTGGAATTTTTTGCAATTTACCCATATATGATTTTATATTGCAATTTGTAAAATTCTTGTTGTTCCTCACATGTTTTCATATATTGGAGTTATTTTTACCATGGGGTGCCATGGGGCGCCTATATGCACCTTGGTTTTATGTGTGACATCTACCTAAGGTTGAACTTAGGATTTCCTCTCATAGATGGGCTACCTTGTGTAATAGATTCAGTGAGTTTTCTTATAAGTTGGGTTGGTGTCTGACCTAGGAATCGAGTTTTTGTGGGCCTCTTGACTTCCACTAACAATGGACTACTGGGTTTCATGGAAAAAATTCTCTTGACTATGGACACTTGGCAAGTTTGACTAAGACACCTTGCCTCTCCATTCTCTCTCCCATTACTCCCATCCTTGCATGACAACAAATTCTTTTCTCACCCATCTCACCCATACTTCTTTCTTCCTACATGGAGCTTGTCCCCCCTGCTTGGTGGAGAAGAATGAGCCCAAGGTAGATGAAGCTTGGTTGAACTACTTCCATGCGCACTTGAGCTCAGATCTACCCTCTCTTCAAGCTTGTGGAGCTTCCCTAGCTTGTTCTTGACATAAGCAAGTAAGATCTTCTCTCTTTCCTTCATTTTCTCTGCTATCCTATCTTCCCATCCCTTCTTAATGGTTGTATGCATGGTTTTTGTGATAGAGTTTGTGCTAGAACTCTTGAAGAACACCTTTCTTCTTACTTCCTTGACCTAGGGTTGCTTGTTCTTGGATAAAAGTTAGCTTGGACGAATGGGGAGCTCAAAGTTAGGATTTTGTTCTCTCTTTCTTCAAGCCACCTTGTTGTTTTGAGCCTCATCTTCATCCTTGAGGCGAGTTATATATCTCTCTTCATGTTTATTGCTTACTTTTAACTTGCCATGAACAATCTTGCTCTAAGCAATAGTAATGAGTAGAAATTTTCAATCCTTAGTTAAGTTGTGCATCTAATGATGATCTTGAGTAGTTAATATTATTGTTTCTCTCCTTAATCTTGTGTACATTATCTGTTTTGGAAGATGAGTTTTAGACCTTGCTTGGCCATAAATTGATGGTGTTTTGTGGTGAGAATCAATGGCTTTCCTTGATATGTTTTGAACTGATTTCTACCTTTCCTCATGATCCGATGGTTAGTTCCTTGTATCTAATGATGGTTGCGATTTGTTACTGCTTTTATGACCTTGTTAGAAGCCAAGAAACTGATGGTTATATTACTCTCACCTTTGGATGGTTGATGCTTTTCATAATAATAGCAAATAATGGTTCTTGAGTGTTGAAACAATGGGCTTTTCTTGGTGCTTTGAACTGATTTATCTCTTGTTGTGTGACCCAATGGTTTGGGTTTTTTTAGAAATGTTGGTGGTACCTTATTTACTATTTTATGAGTTTAGTGAGCTCAAGAAATGATGGGTATCTTGCCTTCTTCACTGAATGATTGATGGTTATCTTAACCCTAACAAACTATGGTTCTTCCCTAAGGATTTGAGTTTATTTCCCCTCCTTGTGTTGCAACCCGATGATATGGTTTTTGTGTTGTTTTTTCTGACCTACTTGTGCCAACCAATGGTTCACACCTTGTTTCTGTTTTGATGACTTGATGCACTCAATAATTGATGGTCATTTTTTTCCTATCTTCTTTTCAAACGATCGTTCCTTAAACCCTATCCAAATGATGGTTTTTCCCTCTAATGAATGGATAGTTTTACTCGATGTTTGAAGTTTGTTCTTTCATCTGGTGATGAAATTCAATGGCCTCACTAGGTTCATGATCGATGGTTGTCTAATTGCTAATGTACTAATTTCTCTAAGTTTTAGATCGACAATACTCTTTAGTGACACAACCGATGGACATCCTAAAAGGTTGTGGACTTTTTTCTCTAAGTATTAGAATGACGGTTCACTTAGTTGCTCAATCGATGGTTTTTCCTAAATGAATGCCCCTAGGTTTTACATGTTTTGCATCCGTTGTTTTTACCTATCTAACATTCTAAGGCCTTGTGTAAGGATTTATACTTGGAAGTTTTGGGTTTGATGCCCTAATTTGATGGTTATGTTTTATGCAATCGTGATTCAATGGTGGTGATTCATATACATGATGTGATGGTTTTAATTACCTTGAACCCTATGGTCTGATGTGTGGTCTATGATTTGATGGTCTATGCTTAGTGCACTTGATCTGATGGTGGTGATTATACACAAAATTCAAAGGTCATGTTTTCCTTCAAGGTGATAGTTTTATGTATGATTTGATGGCTTGTGCGTGTTGCACCTAACTCAACGATTCGGATTTGATGATTTAGAGTCAATTGTTTTAAGCCCATGAGTTTGTAGTCTTACCTTTCCCTCAAATAAATATAAACCTAAGGTTGTTGTAAAGTGCTAATTTGTAATGTTAAGTTCAACTTGTGTTGTTAATTCTAACCCTAATACAAATAGATCATGGTGGTTAATTATACCTAGTTTCCTTGCATATTGTTAAAATAAAGGAATGTTTTAATGCTAAGATAATATTCCTATGTTATCCTTTGAACATCTTTTATTTCTTTATAGCAATATTATGCTAAACATATATCACAAATATGATGATGGTTTGTTGAGTCTTTTGGAAGGCATGGGAAGATAATGATGTTCTTGTAGGAGATAATGTGATGGTCTTAATGACCTTTGGGCATGGTTGAACCATAATAGAGGTGTGATTTCCTTCATAACATAATAAGGATTTATATCTTGTGCTAGTGTGATGACAAGTAGATTCACATGAATGGCAATGAAATAGTACCCTATGATGTTGAAACAAGGATTAATCCTCATATGTTTTATATCTTCTAAAGTTGTTATATATTAATGCTTTCTAGAAATGGATTAGGTTTTATTTGTCCACTTGTTTGATGCATTCTTAATTTACCCAATTAACATAACTAATCAACTGAAACCCTAATCATATAGTACCCTATGCGGTAGAACCATTCAGTGTTAGGACTTTCTGGATAGGGAAATGAGTATTCCTAAGGGAAACTCAGAGTGCATACATAACCGTTGAGTATGTCGGGTGCATGCACTGTGTGTCCTTATCATCCTAATACCAAGATTGTTGATAACAGTTGTGGTCATGTCTAAGATATTTGTATATGTGATAAGGTTGATGATGGTTCAAGTTGTACCTCTGGTTTTTGGTGTTGTGACCTATATACCAAGGGTGGACCAAGTGATGCAGCTTGACTGATATGTCTCTATGAGTAGTTTCACTGATATGCCACTGCATTTGACTCATAATGACCGAGGGGTGAGATCTTACAATACTGATACTCCTACATCTTGTACGGAACTAATTGCTACCAAGCAGTGGTCAGTTGGGATTTGAGTGGTATACCTCAAATTTCCCAGGGCTTAATAAAAGACATAATCTAGCCGTGTAGTATATCTATTAGGGTTATACACATCATTTCACATTGTATGATAACCCTTGTTTTTTTCTTTTCACATATAGATGATGTATAGTGCAATAAGAGAAGCATCCATGCTTATGTTGTTAGATATACTGCTACTGTTGGTTATGTTTATGATGAAAGTTATCTGATGTAGTTCACTATGCTTATATAGATAGCCATGCCTATGTAGTTAGCTATGCTTATACTACTAATCATGCTTATGTTAGTAGTTTTGCTTATGTTGTTAACCATACTTAAGATGTAGATATGCTTAATCTGTTAGAAATGATATTCTGCTAGACATGCTCACGTTGTTAGTTGTGCTCACCCTATTGGATATGCCTATGCTGTTAGATATGGTATACTATTAGACATGCTTATGCTATTAGTTTGTGATGACGGTAGACATGCTATATTATTAGACATGCTCCTACTATTCAAATATGCTCATAATGTTATCGATATTTATGATGCTAATTAGGCTCATGATGATGGTTATACTCATAGTTATATCTACACTTGGTAATTGAGATTAATGCTAGATTCTAATACTCTAATTAGATTTGCTCTTAATAAAGCCCTTATAATTGATAATTTTGTTATGTTTTTTTATCTATCTATTTATTTAATCAGTTTGATCTACTTAACCTTTTTAATTACATAAGCTATTATAATTAATAAGTGTTGTTGAGAGTTATATCTCTTGCTGAGACATGGGTCTCACCCATGGGTCACCACAATTTTTTTAGGTGATCGTCATTAGCAGTAACAGACCTGTGGTAGTGAGGAAGAGCTGATGTGATGGATCATAAAAGGAAAGTTGATTATATGTCTAGCGTGTCCTAGAACCATCAATGTACTCTTAGGTTCGGGGGGGTTGTATATGTTGTTTTATCGACTCAAGCTTTTATAGAATTCTTATGTTGTACATGTGCATGATATCACATGCTTATATATTGTGGCTAAGGTCACGAAGCCTTTGTAAGAGACTTTTGATAAGATTTGTGAAATAATCTGAGATGTTGGGCTTTTATGCAAATTTTGTTGAGTAAGTTTGTAAAAAAATAATTGATTTTAATTAACCCACTTTTTAGATACATTTTTTATAAGTGGTTGATCGTGTTTGAGTTTTGAATAATCTCTCTTTGTGTGATGGGCTATCACAATTCTACTCCTTTGACATTCCTATGTTGGTTCAAGTCACTATAAAAGAACTTAGTCCATGTATGGTTAGGACTAGGCATAGTAGCTTTCATGGTGTTGTTCATAGTGATGTCACCATTGGGGAATATAAATCTCAATCTACTAAAGGAGAGTTGGGATTTTCTTCAATTGCTCTGTTAGTACCCAAGCTTTGACCTCCTTCATGGGTATGTACATTATGTCAAATTTAGAGAGCAGGACCTACATTTTTGTATCGTCCTTTAGGGTTGGATGGTCACATATGTAGCATAATGGATCATGAAGTGATATTAGGAGCACTTATTAATACACTAGGCATTGTCATAAATTCTTGGTATTTAAAATAAAGTGAGGTAGTGTTTCTTGATCAGAGTGTATCTACCTTTTGTTTTTATGAACTTCTTGGACATATAGTAGATGACATGATCATCTTTACTAATTTTTTACATTAAGGATCCTCTAGTTGAATTTTTTGTGATTGAGATCCTTAAGATCGGTGGATGACCTTGTAACGGTGGTCTGAGCAGAAGTGGATTTTATAAGAATTGTTGAACTTTTAAAGCACACCTTGGCAATGATCACTCCAACTGCCATTGGAATTTTTGTGCAACAACATGATGATAGGTTTGCAAGCTAGCATCAACTTTGTGATGGATTGGAGTCTTCTGAACTGGACTCTAATTTCTTTATTTGTATAGGGAGTGGGAAACTCGATGGTTGGTTGAGCATTCCTTAGTCGACCTTGATACCTCATTGGAAAACTATGTAGCCTAGTAGGTTTCTAGATGTGAACCCAAAGGTTATTGTACACTATGTTGGATTCAGTCAGAGGCAGAAAGATTGATCTTTGGGACAACTTTTCAAAATACTCCACTTGGTCTTATACTTTATTTGACTTGGAAATCATGTTGTCTACGTATACTTTGATTTCACTATGTATGAGGCCACAGGAAAGAGGCATGATGGCTTGTTGATAAGTTGAACTTGCTTTCCTGAGTCTGAATGACATAACATCATAACATAAACGTAATGACCCATTTTCAGATTAACCATATAATTAGGGTTTAATTGGATGATTGTATGCTTAATTAGATTGATCATTGCTTAAGATTAATTAGTGATAGTAGTCTAATTATGATTCTTAAAACATAATGAGAAACTCTAAATATTCTTTTATTTCAAATAATTAGGGTTTGAGAATTGAAAATCCTAATCTGCCAAAATTAGGGTTTTTATAGCATATGAATATGAAATTTGATAAGTATAGTGGTACACTAAATGGTTTTTAATATTTTATATAAAAGTATAATAAATGAAATTTGTATATAATTTGTATCACTCAAATTTAAGAATTCTTGAAAAAATATCAGAAAATTTGAAGAATTTTCTGACCAGTTTATCGGTCGAGTTTCCCCAGGACAAACTCAGCTCACCATACATTCATTATGTAATATAGACATTTGGTGTTTGAAATTTATCTTTTTATTGGTAAATCCAATTGATCTAAAATTTTAACTTTAGTTTGTAAGCTCCATTCTAGACGTCCTTTTAAATTTTCATAATTTTTGGATGATGTTTTAATTCTACAGAGTGTGGTGTCGGCTGAGTTTCTTATTAGTAACAACTTGACCGACCATGATGTAGACTGCAGTATAGTAGTGTAGTATTTGACTTTTATTTATTTATTATAACTATTCATGATCTAAAATTTATACTGGAAATCTGAAATTTTGTCTCAAACAACATGTTAAATTTTCATAATTTTTGAAGGAGGATTGGACTATTAAGTAAACGATCTTCAGTAACATTTGTATGATAGATCATTTTGTTGAAATAAAAGGAAGTGCAAAATTGGGTCAATTTGCAATTGACCGAAGCACCTTAATTGATCTATATGAACAACCTAGCACCCAAGGTGCACTCGCATTTTATGATTCATTCTAGGGGACCGAAATCCTAGAGAGAGAGGGAGAGTTAGTGTTTGAGAGAAGAAAATGGTGGAATTGATGATCTAGGGTTTCACCATTTGAGAAACGATGAAATCAAGTAAGTTTAGCTTCTTTGCACAATTTTTCATGATGAATCTTCTCTCACATGTAAAGATTACGTCCCTCCTCTTATTTGATTTGAAATCATATCAAATCCCCCTCTTTTCTCACTCTTTCTCTCCTAATCTCCATTTCTAGGGTTTATAGGTTGAGAGGAGGAGAATATGGATTCAATAGCTAAAACCTTAGTTTATTTCTAGAAATCTAGAGTTTGACCTACGTTTTTAAGGTGCTTGTCACCATATGTGAGTGTTTCTCTCCCTATTAAGCTCTATAATCATGTTGAAATACCAATTATATCCGTCTAAAACAATCAAGATCATTGCTAGTACTTGTATGCAATTGTATAACCAATTAGGATGATTGCAGGGAAATAAATGCTACTTATATAGATCCTTTTACATTTATTAATATTTGTACAGTTCCTGACCTATAGATTTAAGTTCTATGAATAATATCGTGTACATATAATTATGTTGTTTCGTACGAATGTTGCTTAGAACCAACTATTGAACGATATGCTCAGAAAATGAGTTGACATGTATGGATATATGTTCAATTGTATTAGAATGAATTACACAAGTGTATTGTTAAGTATTACTGAAATTGAATATGATATATACACAAGGATCGATACGTGGTGGAAATTTTCCATGTTTAGGGTTTTTGTTGAGGGATTGAATCAAATAAGATAATGAATCAATGTAACTTATGATTGATGAATGAAATATGTGGAAATGGGAACTAGGGTTTCCATGTGTGTGTGAATAACCCTAATGAACTCCTATGCACCATGATGGGATTACTGAATGATATGATTCTTATGATATGTTGAATTAAGAATGACTTATTGAAAGCCCTAGCAGTTTAGTATTAAGATGAGTATGAGTGATAAAGCTAGAACTTGTATATAATATTGTAAATGTGATGAAATGTTGAATTATAGGTATAGATACTTCAATTGAAGATGATGAGTCATACTAATATGATCTAATCCTAATGTATCTATTTTAGAATGATTTATGAAATATTGAGTAAACCCTCACATGAATATGGGTCCTTTTATACAAGCTATATAATAATGAATTGGGAAGAATGATCGGAGAATATGATGTAAGAAGATGTAACCTAATCTATTCTTTTAAGGTATGATGAGTAGTATCATAAGAGACATATATTTGTTAATTATACAAATTATTTTTGAAGTCAATGACATGGTACACCCAATGAATTTCAAGAAAGGAGATGGATAAGAATAATCAAATGGTGATGACAAGCTAAAAATGAAACTAATGAAACATGTAAAATGGAGTATATAGTATATATAATTCGATACTTGAGTGTTGACCTAAATTGAATAAAATATACTAAAAATAATTTTATGAAGGAAATGAGAGAGAGAGACTTTATGAGTCAAGTAAATTTAGAATGATTTATTTCTAGAGTAATGATAATGAAATGAAATAAGTTAAAACTAATGAATATGAAATGAAGGGAAAATGATGAAAAAATCAGTAGAAGGATCTAAGAATCTAACCTTAACCTAAAATGATGAGCTATGTGATGTTAATGAAAACTGATCTAAAATATGGGATTTAGGAATCCATATAAATATAGTTAAATTTGATTACAAGATAAGGCTCAAGGATATGAATTAGTTTATTAGAATGTTCTCTTAGATTGTAATTGTATGTTAGGATACTTGTATTCTCAGGGTGGCCCTTTTTGATAGACTTCAAATGAGATCACTTATGCATTGAATAGTATCCCTATCTGAAGAGTGCTAAATAGTAAGAGGGAAGAATTAAATGTTTTATGCATGTTTACACTTGAGATTCATTCATATCTATAGAAATTGAATGGAATAAGTATTTGTTGCATCTTAAGCCTATTTTGAGCATGATGAATGACATGAGATGTCTATATGCTTATATTGTTAGTTTTAATATCCAAATAATACTTAATGATAATTATGATATGAAATGAATCATCATCATCAACATCATCATCTAAGCCTCAGTCCCAACTATGTTGGGGTCAGCTACATGGATCTTTCCTTTCCATTCAGCTCTAAATGGGCCATATTCTAGTTGAGATGTAGAGATTCAAAATCTCTTTTATAAGCTCATCCCATGTCAATTTAGGACTTCCTCTTCTTCTATTTATTGTGCTTGACTCAATATCATTGCTTCGTATAGGCGCATTAGTCAGTCTGCATTGCACATGTCCATATCATCTGAGTCTGCCCTTGCACAACTTGTCCTCAATGCTCGCCACCCCCACTTTATTCCTGATACAGTCATTTATCAAGCAATCTTTTCTTGTATTTCCACACATCCATCTCAACATACACAGTTCAACCGTGTTCATATTGTTGAGACCTTATTTCTTCAACGCCCAACATTCACTCCCATAGAGAATGGTTGGTCGCATAGTTGTTCTATAAAACTTACTTTTTAACTTGAGAGGGATCTTTCGATTACATAATTCTCCAATATCACTCCTCCATTTCAACCATCTTGCAGCAATCCTATGACAAATGTCATTTTGTACATGCCCGTCTATTTAAATTATATAACCCAAGTAACAAAATTTATCACATTTTGGTATATCTACTATGTCCAAGTTGGCTTCATCATTCTCACTGTGAGATTGGCTAAAATTGCAATGCATGCACTCGGTTTTGCTCCTGATAATCATCAATCCACTTGATTCCAATGCCTCTCTCCAACATTCAACTTTATCATTTAATCCATCTTTAGATTCGATAATCAAAATAATATCATCAGCAAATAACATACACCAAGGAATATCATCCTGAACATTCTTACTTAACTCATCCATGACAAGTACAAATAGATATGGGCTGAGTGTCGATCCTTGGTGTACCCCAACTGTGATAGGAAAAGTCGGTGTCTCTTCTCCAAGAGTCTTTACACTTGCATTAGAGCTATTATACATGTCTTTGATGAAGTCATTGTATTGGATTGACACACCCTTTTTCTTCAAAACCATCCACGACACTTCTCTGGGTACTCGATCATAAGCCTTTACTAAATCAATAAACACCATATGAAGATCTCTTTTACTTTCTCTATACTTCTCCATAGGCCTCCTTATTAGAAAAATAGCATCTGTTGTTGATCTTCTAGGTAGGAAATGAATGTATAAGAAACATTTTGAGATAGAATTTACATTCTTTAATTACTTTTCAGAGACTCTGATGAGGGTAAATGCTAGACAATGGGATTATGTCTCGGGCTTAAAGCCCAATGATGATGATAAAACCTTGATGGGGGTAAATGTTGGACAATGAGATTATGTCTTGGGCATAAAGCCCACTGGTGATGATTGCTATGAGATGATGTGGAAATGTAGAAATTTATATGTGTTGCAAATTACAAATTGTGGTACTTCTTGTTTTAATCATCGTCTTTTTTATAAGCCTAATATGTTTCATGTTATTCTAGTTATGTGAGAATACACACATCTGATATGTGATGTTTAGACTTCTTTTAAGACAATTAAAAGAGATTACTAACAAGTTAAACAATGACAAATTTAGTTACGTGCCTTGAACACCATGAGTTTCCCTCGAGGTCCATAATGGGGAAACAAAATAGGTCTCCTTATAATAATCAATGAATTATGAGAAGGAATTCTAGAGTGTGGATTGAGACTTAAAGGTTAGACCACTAAGATTTAAGAGTGGGTCATCTGGAGTGGCTCTGGCCCTAAATCCTTGTTGTGAAAGTCTATGTCCATGAGGAATAGACTCTAATGAAATGAAATATGTCAAATATGAAAACATGAGATATCTTGTGATATGTGATATATTGTTTTGCTGGTTTCTAGCCCATGTACTCGAGATGAGGACGTGGGCCTCTTTAGGTAACCCTAAGGTGGACAAGATCTGTTGTTGATATCTTAGGGTGGTCAACTAAACCCTAAGATAGTGGCGGTGAGTCATTGTCACAAGAATGGGGCATGGTTACTTTTACTTGGTGAGGTACAAGACAAGTAGTTTCAGGGAAAATGAATAAAAGATGATGAGCTATGTAGAATATGATTTGAATGTTTGTGACATTCCCTGTACTACTAGCTAATGATTTACCATTGTTGATTATGTTTCTATTGTGGAAAATAATCATTATGTTATAGAGATTATTTTCTTCATATTCTAATCTGTCTAGTTTGCAATATGATCTTAAATATTGACAAGTAGTTAATGTTGGGATTCATATCCACTATGAGTATGATTTGGATTGCTTGTCATTTGATAGTACTATTTAGTAAACATGTATTATGTGGAATTTAGCTTTAGAACTATAGGATGTGTTCCTAGCTCGGTCGGTGGAGTGCCACAAAGATGATGCTATGGTTATATATTGATTTCATATGTTTAGACCTTGACTTTTTATTCATACTAAAGCATTGTCATTCTGAACTAAGAAGTATCTACTAATTTTTTCATAGACATGCTCTAAAAGATGTTTTAAAGTTATATTTGGCTTAACTAATTATTGTATCTATTTGATTAGATTACCTTTTTAAACTAGATTTGAATTACGATAGAACTATCTGTTATACCTTTCAATGTCTACAACTTTCTTTTGAGTTTGTTATACTTAATTTGATGTTAAATTATCTACATAGCTTGAGTGGGAGGTACCCACTCACTGGGGCTCTATACGAGTCTCATAAGGTTTTTTCAAATGTTTTTAGGTATAATGTTATCCAACTAAGAGGACGTGACAAAGAATATATAAATAGAATAATCTAGTTAGATTAGATTGTCCTTGTACACTTTCTTTCTTAGGATGGGTAGTATATTGAGTTTGTTCTTTCATGTACATCCTAGTTGGTTGACTGACCTCATTAGTGGCCAACTAAGCTAGTCAACTTGGGTAAAGGTTAACTAAGCACCCAAATTGAATAGTTAATAAAATGAACCACTCAAGGATCAACTATTCTTATCTATACATTATATTATGTATTTGAAGTTCTTTAATAATCCATATGTACTTTTACTAGGTTATTCTCAAATTAGGGTTTCTAGGTCATCAGTTTATACTTGAATTCAACGTGTATGTTAGCACTATAGTTAATCCAACCAAGATAGAATTCAAATCAGAAATATTATTCTAACATTATTATATTTCTAAAACTAACATTCTAAATTTGATACATTATTCCATTTACATGAACCATTCATTTTCATATCTTTAAATCGTTAATCTAGAAAGCATGATGCATATTATTAGAAAACATTGAAAATGTAAGATTAGGTTTTCATAAACTAAGATTAACAAGTAAACTCTAACTTGGTTGTAATAAGAGATGATTGGTGAAGGAACCAAGGTGAATGGTGCATAGTAGAGGGAGAAATCTATAGTTGATGAAAAAGGGTGTTACTATGGTTGTGTCTCATAAAAATAAGTCGTGGGGTAGTAGAAAATGTACAGGATCAAAATGTTGACATTCATTGGGGGACTACAGTTAGATGGATAATGAAAAACAAAAAATTGGAGAGATATGGAACGGAAGTGGTGTTTCAAAAACTAAGAAAATTACAATCCTCCATTGAATGACAAGATCCAACAACCAATATAAAATATAGTGTTGATTCAACCAAAAATAAAATAGTTAAATAGCACTTTCCTTTCCAGTTTCATTTAAGTCGACAAGCAAGTTCCTATGAGTATGACTCATGGAGAACATATGAATATTAAATTTGGAATGACCTATGCAATTTCTTTTCATTTTTGGTGAACTAAAACCTACAAGATACAAAATATAGTCTAATGTTAATTGCTTCATTGTAATTAATTAGAGATAAATCTTCTACACATTTCACACAAATGTGTTACTAATGTTGTTGTGGACAACTATTATATTTGTCATTCTAGGTCATAAAGTATAGGGAAAAGATCTATTAATTGGAATATTAACTCTTAGTAAAACGATATCCAAATTTGCTATGTCTGAATCTTTAGTTGATTATTGAACATGGAAGTTCTACAAAAATATTAGATTCTGGTATTAGCAACCAATGACTATATGAAGTATTTGTTTTGAATAATAACTTTTCATTAATCAATTTCCCCTTGAGTGTTTGAATAACAAAACTAAACCACTTATCAGTAAATTGACAAGAAGTCGGGTCAAACTTAAGGACTTTTATATGGTTTCTATTTCAATTTTACTAAGCTATATAAACAGTATGGTAAAACTCTTTTGTAATAGTCATCACCTTTTCATTTGACCATTTATATGATTGGTACAAAATATTTATGAAAATGCCATCACAGAAGCACATACAACTAATTGGGTTGCTAGTCCAATCTTTATGGCAAAGCCTATAGATCTAAAAATAAAATTATAGGACATTGAAGACGGTAGAATAAGGTTCATATTGGTGATGTGTTGAACACACCACAAAAGAGAGGTTGCATCATAAGCAAGTACTCTAAGGTATCAAAAGAAAAAGGCAAAAAATGATGGTGATTTTCCATACAAGTTTCACTTGCTTTTCTACCTTTTATGGAGTGACATCACTAAATGTCTAGCCTACTTAAAAGTTACTTGAAAGAACACATGATAGATGAGAGGATCCAGTTAGGTCAAAACATGTGTATTTTTCATCTAACCAATCAAATAAAAATATGTTAGCAGGACGCTCGAGAAGAATATTTCTCAAAATAAGAAAATTCAAGGTGTTACATACATTTACATAACATTATCTACTCTATAAGATAATCAAGACATATTACCTAAGAATTTATGTCCCATGTCTTACCAATCATAGTAAAAATCCCTTTAGTGTACTATTCCTCCTCTTTGGGTGCATGGGAAGATTGGTCATAGAGGACCCAGGCCACTCAGACTTCTACCTTCCTCCTCAACATGTTCAACAACTTCTTCTACAAACATCATTTATCCTAGAGATCAGACCATTGTTTAAAATATTCAACAAGGAGACACAAGTAACTCATTATAATTCAACATAACCTTCATGTCATGTTTTAATATACTCTTATAGATCATATACAATGCCTTCTTTTATGTAAATCGGTGAAAAATGATTTTGAATTCTTGATCTCCCTGTCAGGTGGTTGTAGGGTGCCACTAGGGCTGCCCCTATATCCTTTCTAGGAGGCTATCCCTATCAGTGTAAGGACTAGTTACATGACCCCTTTGTGGGTGTGTACTAGCATGAGAATGAGAGAGAATGGGGAACACAACTAGGATGACAAATCTTGATTCTAGGTGGCCAGATCTTGGTGGTCGTGGATCCCTTCTAGCTACTAGAGTCGGCCTCTAGTTTCCCACGACCCCATCCCCTAGATGTTGACACTCGTCATGTACTACCTATTTTCTACTAGATTCATCTCTACCTTGGTGTCCTGCTTATTCAAAGACATGATTTTCCAGAGTCAATTGACCCTTGGATATATTTTAACCTGGCTCATGGTGAATTTCACCTTCATTGGCATCTTCCCTAGTCCTACAACAATGATTCTATGTCTAAGTCCACTAATATGCTCTTTTTAATTCTCGCCTATGTTGGATCTGGTGGACTAACCCCCTCTCCACTAGGGTTTCATGGTTGGTGTGTGTTGCTTTTTCTTTTCCATGATGTAAGGAGATCATTATGACCTTCACTGTGAAGACAATGCAAAGCCTTTATCTTTAGAGTTCCTCAAAACCTTTTTGTCCTTTTTGATGTCTTTGTTCTTATTGTGGCAAGCCTTTGGGGATTAATTGTTTTTCAAATCATATACGTGTGTCTCACTTATCCTCGCCTGTAAGAGTTAGCTGACATTCACAAAGCATTGAATTATTCTGATGTTTGCAAGACCTTAACTATTGTTTTGCGTGCTTCTAAACAATGGGTGTGTGGCACTTGTTCTCAAACGCCCTAACTGTTCTCAGAACCCCGACTCAAATTTTTACTATGCCAAGTCAAAGGTAAAAGATGGCCAGTTTGCAGTTGCTATTCATGTTCTTTCTTCTAGTGGTGTTTCACCGATTAATTCTACATCTCGACTAGATCTTGAGTCTAAGCATCCTCAACTCCTTCCTCCATTGGTGCCTCTAGTATTAGAGATGAATTCTTCTTCATTCGTTGCTTCGAGTAGTATGGTTGACTATGTTATCTTGTACTTTCCTAAAGGCATGACTAGTGCACATGATGACTTTCGTGCACAACAACTCCTAGATGCCATGTGAGGTGTGTCCGCTACAATTAAGGACATGTTTGTAGATGTTGTATCTATTGTTGTAAATCACTGGTTGGTTGGACGTTGCCCTATATATTTGGATCCTCATGTTTCTAGAGCTCCCTTGACACCTTTTCTCAAGCCTGGCAATGGCATTCATCCTATTGATGTTGGAACCATTTGGTGTCATCTTGTTTCTAAGATTGCGGTTAAGGGAGTTACTTTAGAAATTGTCTCTTATCTTCAGGATCACAAGTCTGGTGTCAGTGTTTTTAGGGATGTTGAAGCTCTTTTGCATGTTATGACACACCTCGTTCATGATAAGGGACATGTTCATACACACTGGCTCTTGTGGACTTCTCCAACTCCTTTGATTTCATTGATAGGTCAAGAATTTTTCATAAAGTTTGTCTTCATTTCCCGACAATTGCATGTTGGGTTGAATTTTTTTATTCTTTTCCTGCTCATATTTACTTGGATTAGTATTAAGTCTATTTTCCCCTTCGTTGGAGTCCAACAAGGTGACCTACTTGGTCCACTTATTTTCTCCTTGACTCTTCACCACTTGATTGTACAACTAAAGGATTCATGTCACCTTGACTTGTTATCTTTCTACCTTGATGAAAACACTCTCATTGGTGAACTATTAAAGTGTCAAAGGCCTTGTCCCTCTTATAAGATTTATGTCTAGGGTTTGAATTTCATATCAATATAAGCAACAAAAAAATATTTTTTCCTTTTAACAACCATATACGGGATCCAGGTTATGGCTTATTTCCTTGTAACATTTCTCGACCTCTACGGGGTGTGAAGCTTCTTGGTGGTCTAGTTTCTAACAATCCTAATTTTACATTGGATTTATTGATGAAGCAAGTGGACAAATCTCTAGTTATGATGGATCTCCTTACCTCACTTAATGATTCAAACAATGAACTTCTCCTCCTTAGATCATGTGTTGGGACGCAAAAGCTAATTTTTTTCTCTTTGAACAACACCACCTGAATTTGTTTGTTTAGCCTTATAAGACTTTGATTGTGGACTCCATCATTGCCTTTCATACATTTTTGTTGGTGAAGGTCAAGGGTTTGGTGATCTACAATGGTTTCTTGCCACCCTTCCTATGCATCTTGGAGGGTTGGATATTACAACTGTCTAGGATGTGGGAAGATATGTCGATGTTGCTTCTTGGGTTCACACCATAAAGCTTCAAGACCACATCCTTCATGACTCTAGTTCTATTCATGTTGGTCACACTTTTGACACTACTTTTGCTTCCATCTGTGAGATTCTACCATCCTTCTATTTATCCAAGTTGTCATGTACTACTTCTGCCTCCCCCAAGATAGTCTCTTTTGGCAAATGCCTACTACAACATGGTCTTCCAGCACTTCAACATATTAGAGTTCTCTCAACGACAAGGGGCTATTTTGTCTTCCCTACAGGTTGACCATGCACAACACTTTCTTCTTGCTATTCCTATTGAAGTTCTTAGATTATCTATGATACCGGTTGAGTACCGAACCATTCTACGTTATCAGTTGATGATTCCTCTATATTCTAGAAATGAGTGTTTCCCCCTTTGTCATTCTGTCGATCTTAATTCCTTTAGTGACCAAGCAATGCATTGTCACATACGCCCAACATGTAAGTTTTGTCATGATGTCATTCCAGATGCCCTATTTGCAATTATTTTTTGTGATGGTATAAAGGCCTTGAAAGAAGCTCCAATCGCCTTTCTAAGAATACGTAGTGATGACCTCCATGCCCACAGACCTGTTGGCAAATTGTTGTGTGATTGGACTAATTGAAAGCACACTTGTAGTGATCTTATTGGTGTCTCTTCATTCACTAGGAATTTATTGAATAACTTCAAGGTAGGCCAGACAGCTTGTGATTCGGCTACACATATAGTTCATAAGCATGGAGCTACATGTGGAGAAAACCATCATCATTTCCTCCACTTTTCCTTTGATATCCTTAGTGTGCTTACTTATGACTTTATTTCCCTTTTAAGATGCATAAAACATATGGTAAATAGGAAAGTGATGATGCCATCATCTACTTCTTCTAATTTTATCTTTGAATCATTTGGTTTTGCCATAAAAAAGGATTGGTAGCCTGATTTGTAGCTCGACCTCTATGAAGGCATTTATTTAGGGACTTGTGTATTCTCATCGGTCACTTCATGTTCTTGTCCAAATTGCTATTTTCTCTATTTTTCTAAATATAACTCAATTTGGTGTCTGTCCAGTTGGTTCACCCTCTAGGTCCTCAATAAACTTGGTTACGTCATCAATTGTGTTCCTTTTCCAATTTGGGTCCAACATCCTCTTCCTACCAAGCATAATACTCTAGATACTCCCCAAAAAGTTGAATTGCTATTATTTGCAATGTCGCAACTTCATTTGGTTAAATAATAATAATGTAGTACTAATTTGCACTCCAAATCAAATCAGAGGGGTCCTCCAAGCCATAATATGTCTAAGTCAGTTAGATAAAAAAAACCATGGACAACCATCCCACTTGTTATACACTCTTCAATTTATTAGAGACATTGGCTTGAGTTTCTCTATATGTTTCTCCATGATCTTCCTCCAATCAATAATTTTTCTCCACTTGCCTAATCAATTGTCTCTGGAACTAGCAAATGATATCAGGAAGATCCTCACAACCGACCTTTCTTTCTCCAAATATCAACCAAGCATCCTTATATAGTTCTCTTAGCTTCCATGGAACTTGTCAAAGTGATGGAATCCTCCAACTTGATGTTTCCTTTAACGAATGGTGTGTGGTCAACAACTATAAGTGTGAGGGTTGTTATACTATTCAATTGTTAAAACCAATCATGTTTACCTCCTAACAATTTGTTGTGATGGTATTTTAACCTTTTGGATTATTTGGAGAGAATAAGATGAGATTGAGGAGATATAAGGAAGAAGATAAGAGGGAAATGAGTCTAAGTCATGATGGGCCAAAACATATGTTTGTTTGAATAAAGTCTAGCCTCTTAGATGGAAAGAGAAAAAGGTCATGGTATGGTCAATATAGTTGACCTCTTAATAAGTTATTATGATGGTGTTTTTGCCTCTCCACTTACTTAGAGGGATGGGATGAGAAGCGGGGATCTACCAGGAAGAAGATGAGAGGGAAATAAACTTGGGTCATGATAGGGCCATACAAATACTTGTGTAAATTAGGTCTAGCACATTTAAATGGAAGGGGTGACGTTCATAGGGTCACACTCCAGCTTGTCAAATTAGACCTAGCCCTTGTGCTTGAGTTGAAGCTTCGCTCTCCATTTGACAATGAACTTGGGTTTTAGAGGATAGTTTGGGTTAGTTGGGTTAATGAAATATTCCTTGTCCATACTAGGATAAGTCTCCATTTGACAACAAAGTTAATTTCCATCCTATTCCAATCAAAATATTTGTGTCACAACAAAGTAAAAATAAAGAGGCCAATTTGGATTGAACTTTTTAATCCTTAAAAAGGAAGTACTTGTCAAACTAAGTTGAATGCATTTTATTATTAAAATTCAGTTATGCATTTGCGTGACAAATTAAGTTAAAAGGTAGGACATAACAAACTAAGTTGATTTCCTATAGAGATAATGGGCACCAGGTGTATGTTGGAGTACTTGTGATGGATATAGGAACATGAACGTAAGAATAAAGAGGAACTTTTTAATCTTGAAAAAGTCAAGACTTGACAAACTTTGATGAATGCATTTTATTCCAAAAATTAAGTTATGCATCTGCGTGACAAACTATGTTAAAAGGCATGACTTGACAAACTAAGTTGATGTCCCTTAGAGACATTGGCCCACCAGGTGTACCCTGGAGTACTTGTGATGGATGTGGGTACATGAAACTATTTGTTGGAGGCTTATGATAGAGATAAGTAATTTACAATATAGTTTTGCATAGTTGAGCAATTAAGCACTGACAGTTAATGAAAAGTGCTAGGCTACTATGTCAATAGTAAAAAAAATCATCAAATTTAGATTCAAATGTTATAAGACTATTTCATGCTTTGAAAGAATAATCACATAGGATTTATAATGACAATTGAGCCTCACAATACAATATTAACTAGGATTGCATGATGCCAAAGCATTCCAATTTAATTATGTGCCTTCGAGATCAATGCATCTGCTATTGAGAAGATTTTAACATCATCCTTAATCCCAAAAGAATTAGCATTTGTGATAGAAAAGAACTACCCTAGATCATACACATTCAGAGTTCCATGGGCATGAAATCATGTAGAAGGTAAAGCCTATCACAACTAGGCTGTATTTGTCACAAAAAATTGGTAGAGAGCCATCATCATTGTTCTTTTCTTGCATAAAAGGGAACACACTCAAATTTAAAACATAATAGATAGTATTTCCAGAGCTAGAAATTAGACGCACAAAATTTCATCAAGAAGAAAAAAGAGAATCCCAAATGATTGTGGGGGACACGAAAAAATTGACAATCATGTGCATATTTTGGATTGTCTTTTAATGTCATGATTGCAAAAAAAAATTAGTATGGCCTATTTTAAAGTTACTTGAATGAACACCTGATAGAGGAGAGACTCCGGTGAGGTCAAAACATGTGTATTTTTCATCAATCAAATAAAAAAATGTCTATATGATGTTGAAGAAGAGTAATTCTCAAAATAAGAAAATTCAAGATGTTACATACATGCACATAACATTGTCTATGCTAAAAGGTAATCAAGAAAAATTACCTAAGAACTTACGTCCCAGATCATATTGATCGTAGTAATTTTTTTCTTTCTTTTGTGTACTATTCCTCCTCTTTGGGTGTATGGGAAGATTGATCATCTAGGACAATCCACTCAGACTTCTACCTTTGTCAATTTATACTTTTGCTTCTCAACATGTTGAACAAATTCTTCTACAAACATCACTTATCCTAGCAACCAAAGCATCATTGAACATATTCACCACAGAGATGCAACCCATTATGATACAACACGACCTTCATGTCATGTTTAAATCCACTCTTATGGGTCATATACAATGACTTCTTGTATGTAAATGAGCAAATTTTTTTCTCAATTATTTCTATTATCTCTATTTTTCTAAATATAAGTCAATTTGGTCTAGTTAGTTCACCCTCAAGGTCTTCCATAAACTTGGTTACATCATCAATTGAAGTTCCTTTTCCAATTTGTCCAATATCCTCTTCCTACTAAGCATACTACTCTACATACTCCCCAAAAAGATGAATTGCTATTATTTGCAATGTCACAACTTCATTTGGTTAAATAATAATAATGTATACTACTTTGCACTCCAAATCAAATTAGAGGGGTCCTCCAAGCCATAATATGTCTAAATCAGTTAGACAAAAAAACCATGGACATCCATCCCACTTGTTATACACTCTTCAATTTATTAGAGACATTGGCTTGAGTTTGTGTATATGTTTCTCCATGATCTTCCTCCAATCAATAATTTTTCTCCACTCGCCGAATCAATTGCCTATAGATCTAATAAATGGTATCAGTATGATCCTCACAACTGACCTTTCTTTCTCCAAATATCAACCAAACATCCTTATATAGTTCTCTTAGCTTCCGTGGAACTTGTCAAAGTGATGGAATCCTCCAACTTGATGTTTACTTTAACAAATGGTGTGTGGTCAACAACTATAAGTGTGAGGGTTGTTATAATATTCAATTGTTAAAACCAATCATGTTTACCTCCTAACAAGTTGTTATGATGGTATTTTAACCTTTTGGATTATTTGGAGAGTATGAAATGAGAGTGAGGAGATATAAGGAAGAAGATAAGAGGGAAATGAGTCTAAGTCGTGATGGGACCATACATATGCTTTTTTTATTAAAGTGTATCCTCTTAGATGGAAAGATAAAAAGGACATGGTATGTTTAATATAGTTGACCTTTTAATAAGTTGTTCTGATGGTGTTTTTGCCTCCCAACTTACTTAGAGGGATGGGATGAGAAGCAGGAATCTATCAGGAAGAAGATGAGAGTAAATAAACCTGGGTCATGATAGGGCCAAACAAGTACTTGTGTAAACTAGGTCTAGCACATTTAAGGGAAAGGGACGACGTTCATAGGGTCACACTCCATTTTGTCAAATTAGACCTAGCTCTTGTGCTTGAGTTGAAGCTTAGCTCTCCATTTGACAATGAACTTGGGTTTTAGATGCTAGTTTGGGTTACTTAGGTCGATGAGACATTCCTTGTCCATACTAGTATAAGTCTCCATTTGATAACAAAATTAAGTTCAATCTTATTTCAATCAAAATATTTGTGTCGCAACAACATAAAAACAAGGAGGCCAATTTGGATTGAACTTTGTAATCCTTAAAAAGGAAGTACTTGTCAAACTAAGTTGAATGCCATGGGATCTGATGCCATGCTGTAAAAGAGTTAAATCACCCCTTTACTAAAAATTTGAAAAATCAAACCTCCATTCCCAACATACTCAAAAGGTATGTTGAAACGGGTGTAAAATTTTCAAATCTTTATTTATATGGTATACAAAAGACCAACAAGTAATGCAGCGGAATATAAATTCATGACTGTATTAAATTTTATAAAAGTGTACATCATCATTCTCCCATATAGGGTTTACAACAAAAATGGATCTAGATAGAGGGAAGTCTAAACTACACCAACTTTGTCTCCAAGAAAAATCTCTAAGAGCTAGGTCCATTCCAAAAGCTAAGTCTTCCTTGAAATTGTTCAACTCCTTGATCTAACCCTGGGTGGTTGGGAAAGCACCCAACAAAAGGAAAAGAAAACAAGGTATGTGTCAGAGATGATGAACAAGAAACAAGATAAAAACAAAAATGCAACTTAAGGTTATAGATTCATCATAAGATGAGAGGGCCAAGAGAATGAGGCATAAACAAAAGATTCTTACCAAAGCCAATAATAATGAACTTGCATGAATGATTAATATTAGACTAAATTAACTAAGTAGGGTTGAGGCACCTACCGGACCTCAACTTATAAATGAGGGGAGAGTAATCACATTCCCAATCACCTATAGAATATTTATATTGGGGATAAATAACACATTCCCCAGGGGGGAGAGTAAACACATTACCCAGGGCAAAATAACACATGCCCTCAAAATAACACATGCCCTAAACTATGGGTGGTTGTACATAAGTACCACTACTATAGCTAATAATCAAATAAACAATCATGCTTAAGAAAAAGTAAAGTGTCAAGATAAATCATCATATAATTGCAACATGGCAGTGGGGTTCCAAGACCTAAGAAATAATATATCAAATCTTATTTTGAGGCAATTAGACAAGAGAAATTATAATAAAGGAAATAAGGTTCAATTAATGCCTCATTAAGGAAAATAATGTTTGGATTACAAATTTCCCAACTTAGGGTGTAAGAATGCACATAACTCTAATATTGAATTTAATTATCAACTTTCACCGCTTTTAAATGATCCAAGATCCATTTTTCCTATTTTCAATTTATAATCATGTGTTAGGGTTCATTATGTACATTAATGTAAAGAAAACCCTACTTTTGGAATTTTTGCACAAAACTCTGATTTAGACTCTGAAATCATCACCATTGATTTAGTTAGGTTCTCCTGATTAAGAAAACATATAATTTTATATATTTTGGAGCTATGAAGATTAAAGTGTATTTTTGGTGATTTTTATATGTTAAAATCATTTTTAGAAAACCCTCACAAGAAAACTTAGAACCAAGTCTCAAAAATATTTTTATTGTAAAGATCACATCTTTCTGAGTTTAGAACATATTTATTTTTTATTTTTGGACAAGGGAATTAAAAGTTATGAATTTTATAAAGGCGACCAATCAGAAGAAGACACGTCACCCAAACAAGCAAGAGAGGCAGAGAGAGAGAGGGCCCATCCGCTGACTTGGCCCAATAAGGGGTGGCCAAGTCACACAGTCAAAGGATGAGTTTTACTCACACTAAGACAAAGAAAGAATGGTGAAAAGACTATTTTACCCCTAGCGGAAAAATCAAAACTAAAAGAAAACGAAGGGCGAGAATGAAAAACACCCGCTGCATCATCTCCCTCGCTCAGCCACGCCATGGTCGTGAGTAGAGAGCAATAGCTCATGGTCAACTTTGGGCGAATCTAAAAATCACGACCAAACGAAGAACTGAGGGTACCGAAAGAAAACTCACACCAAACCGAACTCAACCATACCTATAATTTGGTCGAAGGTGGTGAGGAGATGATGCATAGCCCACCATAAGTATAGGTCCAAAACAAGACAACCGACAACATAATACGCGATCGATGAAGAAATTGATGGAAGAGGAGGACTAAGAGGATGGCGACGGAGTTATACATACTTATATTTATAGGTGGGGTTTAGGTTTAAACCTCCAGGGATAGTTGGCCTCGAGGAGCTTGGGGAAGGTTTTGGGCATTTCTCAGATTCTCTATGAAATAGCTCGAGTAGGGCACCAAACTGTGCAGAATCTCATAAGGAAAACGTAGGAGGAAAAATAGTGTGATTTGGTCAAGAAACGAGGGAGAAATCTTGATTTTATCGAATCGCAAACAACCAACCTGCTTTCTTTTTTGTCGTAGGTTGAAGATGACCATGAGCCGTTGGATCACAGATCCAACGGTTCTGCTCGTGTACGACCATTATATGAATGTGACATTTAAATGTAAATCCCATTCTGAATTGAATAAAATTCTATTTCCTTTTTCTCTCTCTTCATTTGAGAGTGTAAACGAACTCCAAAATTAATGAAATTTTGCATCTAAGCTAATTTGTGTATGTAGAATCCAAATATATGATTAGATTTACCTTTTTCAGACTTTTGATTTATTAATTAAGCAATTCTTATTTTCTCTTTCCTGAAGCATTAATGACTCTAAGATTCTCCAAAAATAATGAAACTTCACCCATAAGTCATATTAAGTATGTTGGACACAATTTGCCAATATTTCTATTTGTTGAAGTTGTTTGTTATTTTAAATAATAAGTTGAAGGTTTTACACACGTTCGCTCTCCTAAATACACCTTCTCATCAAATATTTTCCAAATTGAGCCAAAATTGATCCAAAGATATATTTTAACATGTAGAATACGAATTTGGCATTATTTTTTTGAAAACTTTTATAATTTTATTTAATACATTTAAATTTTATCACTTATTTATCCTTTTAATTAGAGGCATCTAGAAACTTTCTAAAGATATAAAACTTGGCCTATAAAATACTAAATGTGAGGAACATGATTTTGACATTAATTAATTTTTGTCAACATATATTTAATATTTTTGGTCTTTAAATCATTTTCTCTAGCCTGAATAATATAAAATATTTAACATTGACCAAATTAAATGCAAATTCACACATAGACTCATTTTGACATGTAGATTACGAATTTGAGGTTTATTTCCACTTTTGAAGTCATTTAATAATTTATATAATGATTTGGAGAAAAAAAACTCATATTTTTCCCATTTCAATTAATGCAAAGATAATTATTATTTCTTCAAAATTGTGAAACTTGTCATCCAAGAAAACTTTAACTCAAAGGAAACAAATCTGAAGTTATCTTTAACCAATTAGTCTTCCTTTTATGAATTTTATCCCATTATCCAATATTACCACTATTGCTCATATTAAATAATCACATTAACATGTTTAAAGAATTATTATTCATTCCTTTTTCTCTTCCTTGCTGCATAAGGCTAAGGAATGATCTAGAACGAATTATTTTATCATTATCTCATATATGTGGTAAATTTTTATATTAGACCCTTATTAACAATATTTATTGAAGTATTTGTGCATAAACCCAAATATTGGCATAAATGGTGATCAAAATCACCCCAAACCACTAATAATTTCACAAATTGAATATCAAGGCCAAAAAGGATAGAAATGAAATGAAAAGCTTAGAAAGAGGGTAAAAAAGATAATATATCCAGGTTTCAATATGTTACAACACTCCACCTCTTAAAGAGGTTTTCGTCCCCGAAATCTCAAGCAAAGAGCGAAGGGTGAGTGTGCAACTAACTTTAGGTTGCTCCTCCAACCATGTAACTTTCACTAGGAACTCCTCATAGGTCAGATTATCAAGGATCACCCAGGGTTTCACTATTAAGATTTCTTTTATGAGATTTAACACCATTAATATTTTTGGGTCATTAACATTATATTCATTAGGATATTACATTATCATTATTATTATTCTAGTTTTGTCCTATCATATTCACTTGTTGCCAAAATATTTATATTTCATTATTATGCAAGAAACATTATATATTTCTTATTTATCTCATTAGGAATTTTACACACAATTAGGGTTTACTGAATTATCTCAATATCCATTATTAAATGTAACAATTATCTTTAATAATTTGGATTTAATCTCCATTATCACCATATTGAATTACATTAGATTGTTTTGCATGAAATAAGACATTTTATCCAATTTGTTATTAAGTCTACTATTAATCCAAATTATGTTGCATTACTTACTTTTATCTATATTAAACATCTATATATTATCACATTGTCATATTACCTTTCTTACTCACATTAATGTCATCATTAATCACTTTCTCATATTTATTCACTTCTACTTAATGATTATGCACTTTGATGTGAATCTACTTACTCATTAACCATATATGAGTCATTATATGTATTTTAGTGAACAAGGTAAAACATATTACATATTAATGAATTGTTTCACATATCAAGTTATGATTAGGTGATTAATTAGGTGTTTATAAGAGAACAAGGTGATATGTATTTCATATTGATGTCTTTATTAATATATGATCATGTGATTATATATTATTTAAGTATATTATCTGATTATGACACCTAATGTCACTAATGTATCATGAAAGGCATTACACATGTATATATTTATGTTAGATAATTACAACTTAGGATTCAGGTTAATATGACCATTATATTTTACTTGTACCTTCTTAGCATGCATTAAGTCCAAGATTAGGTTACATTTATCTTCCTCATCATAACATTAGGGTTTATTGGTTCATGACATGACCAACACCATGCATCTACAATTAGTATTGATATGTGAATTATTCATATTATGTGCATTATATTTTAATTAGGGTTCAAACACATGAACTATTCATTAGATGATCTTTATGTGTTCATTAGTATATAAACAAGCATGCTAGGTTATAGATATAACTTTTTTGGTAAAAACTAAGGATACAAGCACACTAACCTATTAGTCATGGGGTTAGGGTTTCTATAGCCAAAGGAGATAGATTTCAGTATGTTGCATGACTCCATATGTTGGGACCCACTCTTTTGATCGAAATAAATGCCAACCATTAGAGATAAACCCTAAACCTGAGCCCAAATTATGAAATAAAACAATCAATTCTCGACAAAGGCAATTAAACGATATACGAAATCCACTCAAGCTAGGTACATTCATCATCATCAAATTAAGTATAATAAACTTAATAGAAACATGCAAATATTGAAAAGTCTAACAGATAGTTCCATCATGAGTCAAATCTAGCTTACAATGGTAATCTAATCCAATAGATACAATAATCACTTAAACCAATTTTAACTTTGAAATAACTTTTTAGAGAATGTCTATGAACAAATTAATAGATACTTCTTAGTCAAATTAAGAACCCTATTGCATGAGAAATAAGTCAACTTCTAAGCATTTTGAATCAATACATAACAATAACATTAACTTTGAGACACTCCACCAGCCAGAACAGGAACACATCCTGCAATCTTGAAGCTGAAGTACACATAATACATATCTACCAAACAATACTATCAAATAGCAAGAAATCCAACTCATATTCAGAATGGATATAAATCCCAACATTTATAACTTGTCAGCATGACATATCATAATATGAAATAGAAAATGTCCATATCAACATGATTACTTTCCACAACATGAAGATTAATCAACAATGACAAATCATCAACTAGCAGTACAAGGAATGTAATAATAATTCAAATCATGTTCTACATGACTTATCATCTTATATTCATTTGCCCTGAAACTACTTGGCTTGTACCTCACCAAGTAGAAGTCGCCACACTTGATTCTTATGTCAACGACTCATCGTCACTATCTTAGGGTTTAACCAGCCACCCTAAGATATCAACAACAGACCTTGGCCACCTCAGGGTTGCCTAAAGAGGATCATGTCCTCATCTCGGGTATACGAGATAGGAACTAGCAAAATAGTATATCACATATCACAGTATTTCACATATTTTCACATTTCACATATTTCATTTCATCAGAGTCTATTCCATATGGACATAGACTTTCACATCAAGGATTTAGAGCCAGAGCCACTCCATATGACTCACTCCTAAATCCTGGTGGTCTAACCTGTAAGGTCTCGATCCACACTCCGAAAATCCTTCTCATAATTCATCGATTACTATAAGGAGATCCGTTTTGTTTCCCCAATGTGGTCCTCGGGGGAAACTCACGGTGTTTAGGGAACCTAACTATATGTTCCATCATTTCACTTATTATTAATCTCTTTTACTCATCTTAAAAGAATTCAAAACATCATATATCATACCTGTGTATTCTCATGTAATTAGAATAACATGAAACATATCAAGTTTATCAATAAGGACAATGATCAAAGCAAGAAGCACAATAAATCTTTATATTGCAACACATATGATTATTTCTATCTTCTACTTCATCTCATAGCAATCACCAATAGTGGGCCTTCAGCCTGAGACATAGTCTTATTGTCCATCATTTACCCCATCAGGGTTTTATCATCAGCAGTGGGCTTTCAACCCTAGACATAATCTCATTATGCAACATTTACCCTTATCAGGGTTTCTCAATGTAAGGAGTGCATATTAAATTAAATTTCAACATAAATCTTATCAATTCATAGTATATCACAATTCTGAACAAATATTAGCAGAGGCATTAGAACTAGCAACTGTAAAGGCATATAGATATCATGTATCATTCCTCATACTCATAATAAATTTATCATACAACATATGCTTGTTCCATCCAATCTGAATGGATGCCAATAAATTTCATGCATATACATGCATAACAGACTTAGTTCTCTTCTTTTATTTCACATTCTTCATACGGGGTTACTAATTAACACATGTTGACCTTTGAATTCCGTCAAAATAGTTCATTCTCATAGTACAAGTATTCTATCAAACAATCACAATACAAGAACACATTCTTATAAATCAATTCAAATGCTTGAACCTCATCTTTTAATTGAATTAAACTACAATTATGTACATTCCTTAATCCCTCATCTCATATTGTTATTCATTAGCACCATCTAGCTCAGAATTTTAGGGTTAGAGTTTGTTTCTTAAATTCATCTACTAATTCTCATCTCTTTCCTTTAATTCATATTCATTAATCTCGACTTCTCTCATGTCATGTTCATTAAATTACTGGAACTAATCGTTTTTAACTCACCTAATATACAATACTAGTCTTTTCATTGATATCCATCAAAGTATAGTTTTAGTATGTTTCATTCAATTTCTCTTAAGCCACATGTAATTAAAATAAAGGATTAAAGACTTCATCATAATAACTTCATTAGTTTCATCTTTAACTTGCCATCACCATCACCATCAATACATTTTTTCTTCATATCATTTCTCATATTTAGATAAGTGTACCATGTCATTGACTTCTAAGATCATTCCCATAATCAACAATGATCATTCTTTATTACACTAAAACAAATGCATTAGACTTAGGTAATATTAGTAAGACTCATCATATTCAATTGTAGTATTAATATTTTCAACTTCAGCATTTGATCACATTTACAACATCATATACAAGTTCTAGATTTATCACTCATAATCATCTTAATAATAAACTTTTAGGGTTTTCAAGAAGTCGTTCCTTAGTTCAACATATCATAAGAATCATATCATTCAGTAATCCAATCATGACTCAAGGGTTCATTAGGGTTATTCACAAACATGGAAACCCTAGTTTCCATTTTCACACATTTTATTCATCAATCATAAGTATACATTAATTAATTGACTCATTTGATTCACTTCCTCAACAAAAATCCTAATCAGGATATGTGGTCATTCAATTCCATTAACATTCAACAATACACTTGTATAATACAATCTAGTACAATTCAAATATGATTTTATACATGTCAATTCAATTCCAAGCATATCGTCCATTAGGCTAATTTTTAGGCAAACTTCACATGAAATAGCATAGTCATCTACCCATAAGAATACCCATGGATCCTCAATAAATATATTAGGAACTAATCAAGTTCCAATCAATGAGAAATAATCAAAATCAAAAGAATTGGATCCCCCAATATCTTTCCCAAATCAAATCCAATCACATACATATACAAACAAGGTTTCTGATTGTTTTATCCGGATAAAGTTAGGCTTTAAACATGAATACAAAGCTTAGGAGGGAGAAAAACACTCACCTCATGTGCCAAGCACCTTAAAAACATAGGTCAACCTTTGAAGTTTTGGAAACCCAATCAAAATCTAGTAAATGAATCCAATTCTTTCTCCTCTAAACTAGGAAACCCTAGAAATGGGGATTAGAAGATAAAGAGTGAGAAAAGGGGGAGATTTGATGTGATTTCAAATCAAAGCAGAGAAGGGACAAAATCTTGACATGTGAGAGAAGATTCACCATGAAATTATATGCAAATAAGCTAAACTTACTTGATTTCATCATATCATGGATAGAGAAACCCTAGGTCAACATATCCACCACTTTCTCTTCTCAAAACCCTAGCTCTCCTATCTCTCAAGAATTTCATTTCTTTGGCAGTAATGACAAGTTATGAGATCTCCTTGTGTGTTAGTTAGTCATATAGATGAATTGATGTGTTTAGAACAATTGCAAACAAGCCCTTCATTATATTTTTATTTCGCTCAGACTGGTTGGTCGGCTGAGTTATAAACTCGACCTACACCACACTTTTTAGAATTTAAAAACCATCAAATTTTTTTGAAACTTTAATACAATGTATGAAATTGAGTTTTTAAGGAATAGTATAATTTTTTGATCATTTGGAGTTACAAATAAATAATTAAAAATCAAATACTACACTGCTATATTGCAATCTGCAGCATGGTCAGTCGAGTTTGTCCTTCACAGAACTCAACCAACACCCCTCTCTATAGAGATAAAACATCATCCAAAAATTACTCCAATTTAATAGTATATCTATAATGAAGTTTATCAACTATAGTTAAAATTTGAGATCAATTGGATATACCAATAACAAGATAAAATTAAATTACCACATTGCTATATCAATCTAAAAATATGGTTGGTCGAGTTTGAAACTCGACCAACAAACATGTAAGAACATTCTTCAAAAATTATGTAGTCAGTCAGGTCAAGGGGAAGAGAGAAGGAACTTCCAACAAGAACTCAAAATGTCACACAAGATAAGCACACCTTAGCCTGCTGGCTGGGCGAATTGAATTCCTCTTTCAAGGCAAAGGAAGCATCGGATAAAGGTTCTGTTCACTCGCTTTTCATTATCGTATTAACTCTATAACATAGGACTTATACAAACAAGCAATGGGGAGCATACGAAAGCTTCATTCCACTATGTTGAGATTTGAGGTGCAGGTGGTGATGATTACCTCGGGGCGTGGGGCATTTGAGATATCCAAAACATATACAAATTTTAATTAAATCAGAGTTACATATAAAATACTAAAAATCATTTAGTGAGACACTATACTTATCAAATTCTATATTCATATGTCATCAAAACCCTAATTTGGGCCGATTAGGGTTTCCAAATCTTAACCCTAATTATGTATATCAAAATATGATTAAACCTTCTCATTATATTTAAAACATCAAAACTTAACTACCATCACTAATCAAGCTTTAAACAATGATCAACTTAGTTAAGCATACAATCATTCAAGTAAACCCTAATTAGATGACATTTGAAAATGGGTCATAAAACCATTTCCTTAAAAAGGATTTTTTCATCAAAATATAACTACCTAACATCAACAATAAACTACTCTCCACCCCTTAACAGGTTCAACTATCCATCCAAACTAATCTATAGGTAAAAGGGTAAGTCTAACTAAACCATGTATAAGATCCATCATGATTCCACTGCGTACTTTGATATTTTACTAAACACCCAACTTCAAAGTCTAGGTTCTAGGGTTAGGCTGACCAGATATATGGTCCTAAGGGATAGAAGGGAACTATATAAAGTACCCATCCTCAAAACAAGTCACAACACCTAAATGACTAGGTCAACATATTAGGGTTCCAAAGATATTTAACATAGATGTTTAAGGTCACTATTGCCTAAAAGCATACTATTTCAGAAAATCCATATCAGCTCAGGCTAGGTCGGTATCATATGGATCTGGGAGTCCTCATAAACCAAACTAGTAGTGCAGAGGAAAATATTTCCAACCCCCAAAACATGATCCTTTCTAGACACCTTTGCTTCAAATTCATGCCCTAATAATAGCCTAAAGGCAAACCTACACAACATCAAGTTACCATGGTTAATTATGCATATTTTAGTTATAAATATTTTAAGTTTATACATAATGATGCTAATGTGGAACTATAGGATCCTATATCAACCTTTCATCATCTATAGATCAACTCTAGGGCAAACATGTCACCTAAAGGGGAACTATGTAAGACATAGATTTTAATTAGAGAGACAAAATTGAAATAGTCAGATTCTGACTACCATGGACTCTGATACTATGTTGTAAAAGAGTGAAATCACCCCTTTACTAAAATTTTGAAAAATCAAACCTCCATTCCCAACATACTCAAAAGGTATATTGAAACGGGTGTAAAATTAACGCAGTGGAATATAAATTCATGACTATATTCAATTTTATAAAAGTGTACGTCATCATTCTCCCATATAGGGATTACAACAATAAACGGATCTAGATAGAGGAAAGTCTAAACTACACCAACTTTGTCTTCAAGAAAAATCTCTAAGATCTAGGTCCATGCCAAAAGCTAAGTCTTCCTTGAACTTGTTCAACTCCTTGATCTAACCCTGGGTGGTTGGGAAAGCACCCAATAAAAGGGAAAGAAAACAAGGTATGTGTCAGAGATGATGAACAAGTAACACGATAAAAACAATAATGCAACTTAAGGTTATAGATTAATCATAAGATGAGAGGGCCAAGAGAATGAGGTGTAAACAAAAGATTCTTACCAAAACCAATAATAATGAACTTACATGAATGATTAATATTAGACTAAATTAACTAAGTAGGGTTGAGGCACCTACCAGACCTCAACTTATAGATGAGGGGAGAGCAATCACATTCCCAGTCACCTGTAGAATATTTATATTGGGGATAAATAACACATTCCCTAGGGGGAGAGTAAACACATTCCCCAGGGCAAAATAACACATGCCCTAAACTATGGGTGGTTGTACATAAGTACAACTAATATAACTAATAGTCAAATAAACCATCATGCTCAAGAAAAAGTAAAGTGGCAAGATAAATCATCATATAATTGCAACATGGAAGTGGGGTTCCAAGACCCAAGATATAATATATCAAATCTGATTTTGAGGCAATTAGAACAAGAGAAACTATAATAAAGGAAATAAGGTTCAATTAATGCCTCATTAAGGAAAATAAGGTTTGGATTAAAAATTTCCCAACAAATGGTGTAAGAATGCACATACCTCTAATATTGAATTTAATTATCAACTTTCACCACTTTTAGATGATCCAAGATCCATTTTTCCTATTTTCAATGTATAATCATATGTTAAGGTTCATTGTATATGTTAATGTAAATAAAACCCTACTTTTGTACTTTTCAGACATAACTCCGATTTAGACTCTAAAATCATCACCATTGATTTAGTAAGTGCTCCTTATTAAGAAAACTCTACTTTTGTATATTTTGGAGTTGTGAAGATTAAAGTGTATTTTTGGTGATTTTTATATGTTAAATCATTTTTAGAAAACACCTCATGATAAAACTTATAACCAAGTCTCGAAAATATTTTTATTTGAAAGATCACATTTTTTCTGAGTTCAGAACATATTTCCTTTTTACTTTTGGACAAGGGAATTAAAGTTGTGAATTTTATAAAGGCAGCCAATCAGAAGAAGACATGTCACCCAAACAAGCAAGAGAGGTAGAGAGAGAGATAGAGAGGGCCAACCCACTAACTTGGCCTAATAAGGGGCGGCCAAGTCACGTTGTCAAAGGCCAAGTTTGACTCGCACTAAGACAAAGAAATAACGATGAAAAGACTATTTTTCCCCTAGCGGAAAAATCAAAACCAAAAGAAAACAAAGGGCAAGAACGAAAAACCACCCACTACATCATCTCCCTCGCTCACCTACGCCATGACTGCGAGTAGAGAGCAGCAACTCGTGGTCAACTTTGGGTAAATCCAAGAATCATGACCAAACGAAGAACTGAGTGTACCAAAAGAAAGCCTAGATTGAACTCAACCATACCTATAATTCGGTCAAAGGCGGTGAGGAGATGATGCATAGCCCGTCGTAAGGCCAGGTCTGAAATAGGACAACCGGCGACACAATACGCGATCGATGAAGAAACTGATGGAAGAGGAGGACTAAGAGAATGGTGACGGAGTTATACATACTTATATTTATATGTGGGGATTAGGTTTAAACCTCCAGGTATAGTTGGCCTCGAGGAGCTTCGAGAAGGTTTTAGGTGTTTCTTAGATTTTCCACAAAATGGCACGGGTAGGGTACCAAGATGTGCGGAATCTCATAAGAAAGGCGTAGGAGGAAAATCATGTGATTTGGTCAAGAAATGAGGGGAAAAACTTGATTTTACCGAATTGAAAACAACCGACCTACTTTTCTTTTTGGTCATGGGTTGAAGATGGTCGCGAGCCGTTGGATCGTAGATCCAACAGTCCTGCTTGTGTGTGACCATTATATGCGTGTGGCATTTAAATGTAAATCCCATTCTGAATTGAATAAAGTTCTATTTCTTTTTTCTCTCTCCTCATTTGAGAGTATAAACGAGCTCTAAAGTTAATGAAATTTTGCATCTAGGCTAATTTGAGTATGTAGAATCTAAATATATAATTAGATTTATCTTTTGAAGACTTTTGATTTATTACTTAAGCAAATATTATTTTCTCTTTCCTGATGCATTAATGACTATAGGATTCTCCAAAAATAATAAAACTTCACCCATAAGTCATATTAAGTATTACAAATTTGCCATTATTTCCATTTGTTGAAGTTGTTTGTTATTTTAAATAATGAGTTGAAGGTTTTACACACGTTCTCTCTCCTAATTTCACCTTCTCATCGAATGTTTTCCAAATTGAGTCAAAATTCATTCAAAGATTTATTTTAACATGTAGAACACGAATTTGGCATTATTTTATTTTTTGAAAACTTTTATTATTTTATTGTATACATATAAATTTATCACTTATTTTATCCTTTTAATTTATTAGAGGCATCTAGAAACTTTCTAAAAATATAAAACTTGGCATATAAGCAATACTAATTGTTAGGAACACAATTTTGGCATTAATTAATTTTTTCAATATGTATTTAATATTTTTGGTCTTTAAATCATTTTCTCTCTCCCGAATAATAAAATATTTAACATTGACCAAATTATATGCAAATTCATACATAGACTCATTTTGACATGTATATTACAAGTTTGAGGTTTATTTCCACTTTTGAAATCGTTTAATAATTTATTTAATAATTTGGAGAAAAACTCATATTTTCCAATTCCAATTAATGCAAGGATGATTATTAATTTTCCAAAATTGTGAAACTTGTCATTCAAGAAAACTTTAACCCAAGGAAAACGAATTTAAAGTTATCTTTAACCAATTAGTCTTCCTTTTATGAATTTTATCCCATTATCTAATATTACCACTATTTCTCATATTAAATAATCACATAAACATGTTTAAAGCATTATTATTCATTCCTTTTTCTCTTTCTTGCACCATAAGGCTAAGGAATGATCTAGAATGAGTTATTTTATCATTATTTCATATATATGGTAAATTTGCATATTAGACCCTTATGAAAAATACTTAATGAGGTATTTGTGCATAAACCCAAATGTTGGCATAAATGGTGATCAAAAATTACCCCAAACCACTAATAATTACACAAATTGATAGAAATGAAATGAAAATCTTAGAAAGAGGGTCAAAAAGATAATATATCTAGGTTTCAGTATGCTACACCCACAATACAAGATTAACTAGGATTGTGTGTTGCCAAAGCATTCCAATTTATACCAATCTGGCTTATATAGTATATGGTTGGTTAACCACAAATCCACTTATTTTCTCTTTTAAAGTCTTACTAGTATGGGTGAACATATAGCAATGAAATGTCCATATGAAAACTGATGCATTTAGGGTTGCACATACTCACTAGTAGAAATCGAACTAAGATAAATGACAAAAATTTAGGTGTTGTTGGAATCTCTGGATCATTATATGTTATAAAACTATATTAATACTACCATGCTCTCTTGTCTTACTCCCTTCATGCCATTAATAAGATCTGACTACTTCATCACAAATTGTGCCATATAGTTTGTCCCAATAGCTCCCTCATGGTGAAAACCCCATGATGGATTCTATGGTGTTCATATCATACAAACTCTACTTGATTCTTTAGTTTCACCAATCATTCAAATACTTTACTTTAGTTTAACTTAAATATGTATCTAACTCATTTGATTTCTGAGGTGACCCGACACCAAATCAGACCGTCATAGTGTAATTAATTGCAGATATAAACATAAGCATCGGATTACTGAAAATCACTAAAAATTAAAACCATTTACAAAGAGATCCAAACACAGGAAAACTCTTTTATCAAGAACCAGTGTATTTTATTTACATCCTGGTTCATAAGTACATATCTTGTACCGTCCCTTCTCGAGAATTACAAGCAACAACTTCTCTGTTAAACTATACATAGGCAGCATAAGAACCTCGAGGCATCAAGCCAAAACCTCAGATCGATTCATTAAAAGTATTAACTACTAACTCCGAGGACCTGAGAGTACATAGATGATACATAGGACTTTCTATACAAAACATGATAGCCAGTGCCTCCACCTGGAATATCATTGTTGTTCCTGCTGTTGCTCTTCCCCTGCTATAGGGTTTTTGCCTCCTCTTCCGCATCTACCTAAAAAGTAGGATCCCATGGGGGTGAGACAATTGAAATTGTCTCAGTGAGAGATATAACTCTCCGCCAGAAACATTATTATTACAGTTTAATAGGATAAAACTGAGTAGAGGAATCATATATATTCAACAGTAGATAAATCAATGATTAAACAGATTAGAACAATATTCTTATTCAAAGCATTTTAGTTATAACTTGATAAAGCAGCATGTCACTTATCCATTAAGGAATTGAAGAACATGTATAACATTTATCCATCTAGGACATGCTATGAAAGGTAACATCAACCAATGATTCTCGTATTTTAATCTTAAGCAAATACGCTACACGGTTGATTACATTTTACAATCATACTTAAGCCCTGAGGAGATGAGGTATACTGCTCATACTCCAACCGACCATTGCGAAATCGAAATCGGTACCATACATAGGTTAAGGAAGAGTCGGATTTCCATAACCTCCCTTATCTCAGTCAGTACGAGATCTCATCCAGGACATCTTATGTCTCTACTAAATAGCTTTCCAGGGTATACTGGGAACTTCACTATAGAGTTATAACCCATAGCATATACTCTCTTCAGGATATGGCCCTTAGCCAATGCCTGGTATTATGGAGTTATGACCCATAGCCATACTCTTATTGCGATATGGTCCATAACCATTCATGTGCATAGGATATGGCCCACAGTCATTCCTGTGAGGCGTAAGGATATATTCGCCCATTACCCCCACATATTCAAAAATATGTATTCCAGGAATTCCCATAGGAAAACATGTTTCTCCATCACCAATTATTGACGATGATGGATCTATGGTCATGGCTCTACATGATAATAATTCACTTGATTAATTAAGTGTATTACATATTCTTTTTAGCATCAGACAAGTTTCCAAACATCAACTATTATGACAAAAGCTACAAAGAATGTATAATACTTCTATCAAGTACTTTTCAAAACTTTACAAAACATTGGGATCTCAATCCCTTATCTCATCATGGACATTCTCATCACTTAACATCTCATCATCATGATTATGAAATATGGGTATTCAAACCCTCCGTTCATCAAAGAACACTTGTTACCACTTATCAGGTAACTAATACCTTCAGGTCATCTGACCAAGGTAAACATGATACTTGCTACACAAGCATCTCACATGGCTCTCAAAGCCCATTTAATCTCTTGTTACCTCTTACTAGGCAAAAAAAGCATATAATGCCTCACGAGGCCCATAAAACATTTAAATAATTAACACATCATAGCTCATACCTGTCTATGCTCATCATCTCATGATTATTACACATGATAACAATTATATCAATTACATATCAACACTATGCAAGGTAAAGGTAGCATCACTATTCCCTCATTAGGGTTAAGGATTTCCAATACATGTCAATTAGGGATACTCACCCCATTACCCAAAATTAGGGTTATGGTTTATCATCATATTGCCCAAGATTAGGGTTTCATGCATTATAACCCAAAATTAGGGTTTCACATACCTTCACCCTATATTAGGGTTAGGGATTCATATAGAATTACATAGCATCACCCTGGATTAGGGTTTCACATGGCATCAGAAGCATCACCCTAGATTAGGGTTTCTCACATCATTATCTTGATTTTAAGGTTCCTTATAACCTTCCCCAAATTAGGGTTTTTCATTATACTACCCTGATTTGGGATTTCTCATATCACTCACCCTAGATTAGGGTTACACCTAGCATTGTCCTGAATTAGGGTTAGGGCTCATCAACCTTCTCGATTAAGGTTTCATGATCTCGTTATCAAGGATCATACCCTAGTTACATATTTTATTCATATAGAGAGTGTTGAGGCTTAACCACTACATGATTATTATACATGTACGAATTCCTCTCTCTCTCATTCTCTCTAGGATGTTGATTACTTCAAGCTTGATTAGATTAGGTCAACCCTTTGTTCAAGTACATACATCTATGGTTATCATAGTATATTGAGTTACTTCTTTCATAAGCATCAAAGGTTAACCACTCAAAAGGTACTAATCACTTAAGTACCTTAAAGGTACAACCATTGTAATTATCATCATTGACAATCATAGGGTTAATTGATCTTTCATAGCTTTGAGATTATTAGGTCTCCAAACGGTTTTGATACTTTTGAACCTTCAAACGATTTTGACCTCCTTGACCTTCAAACAGTTTTGAAACTATTTGCCCACCTTAGGGTTGAAATCATTTAACCTCCAAAAGGTTTTGAAACCATTTTGGCATCCAGGGTTGAAACTGTTTGCTCTAAAACAGTTTTGAAACTGTTTGGTGCTTTCAACCCTTGAAACTGTTTGATCAAATTAACCTTGAGACCGAATGAACAACCCATCATTGAAACCGATTGGATAAATCAACCTTGAAACCGATTGGACCTCCAAACGGTTTGAGACCGTTTGCCCTCCAAACAGTCTGAAGACCGTTTGCCCTCCAAATAGTCTAAAGACCGTTTGATCCCAAACAGTCTTAAGACCGTTTGATCCCAAACAGTCTTAAGACCATTTGGACTCAAACGGTCTCAAGACCGTTTGGACTCAAACGGTCTCAAGACCGTTTGTTCCAAACCACCTTGAAACTGAATGGATTAATTAGGGTTTCTTATTCAATCAATTTAGGGTTTCCACTCATTGAACCATCCAACATTAAGGCCATTGAAAGTAGATCAACTTGTAACCCTTGGATCTCCATCCATCCATGACTCCTCTTGACCTCAAACGGTCTTGAGTCCATTTGACCTTAAAAGGTCTTGAGACCATTTGCCCTCAAACAGACTTGAGACCGTTTGAGCCATTCAACATAGAAACCGACTCAATCAATTTAGGGTTTCAACCAATCAATCTGATTAGGTTTTATAATCAATGGATCATCCATTCTTGAAACCATTATAATTAAATAAATTGTAACCATTGGATCTTCATCCAATTGCATCAGAAATTGACCCCAAACAGTCTTGAGACCATTTGGTCTCAATCGGTCTTGAGGCCGTTTGACCTCAAACGGTCTTGAGACCGTTTGGTCACCAAACGGTCTTGAGACCGATTGGTCACCAAAATTTGAAACTATTTGCTCATGATTTTTATTGAGGTGTGTGCTAAGATGACATCATCATCTTCAAGCTTCAAACCTTTGAAAATTTCTGTGATCTTTGTGGTGATTTCAATAATTAATCAAAAGGAAATTTGGGAAAGAAGAAAGATTCAACATGTGATGAAGAAATGAAATCAATAATAACATTTAAGGGTTCAAGTTATATAAACCGCCTTCAAATTTGAATCCAAGCTTCAAGATTCACGTCCTCAATGGTGATGAAGATTTCTCAACTTTCCAAGGTCCGTTCTCAAGTCTTTGAGTGAAAAGATTGGCTAAAGTTGAAGATTGAATGGAGAAAAGAAAAAAACAAACATTGAATTTCGATTTCCACCATGAAATCAAGGTTGAAGATGATTAAGAAGCTCACCTACAGGTTGGGGTAAGTCCTCTTATTTCTCCTAATCTCCCTTGTGCATGGCCAAAGCAAGGAAAGAAAGAAGAGTCAAAAAAGCCTTTCATGTGGGTGAAAAATGGAGTGTATATAAGGGAATTTCAAGAGAGAGAAAGTGTTATAAAAATCCTTAAATTCCCAAAATTGGTGCCACTTATCCCCCTCACTTCCTTGCATACGAATCCATCATCCTATCCTTCAAATCCTCTTCTTTATCCATGAATTAAAGAAAACAAATTAAGCACCTTAATCAATATAATAATAATATCAAAAAATGAGTGGATATTACTTTTTCTTTAACTAATGTGAGTGGGCTCTCCACTCACTTTAGATATTTCGATGCCATTTCAAGGCACAAGGACTTACACACTTATACAAATTCAACCATCACACTTTTGGTTGAAGGGCACTTCCATTAATATATTTATTTTTGCATTAAATTGAATTAAGGTTTCAATTATGCTTAAATCTTGATTATTTTAATATCAAGATTCTCTCTCCCCCAAAGGGATTCAAATGAAATGCCCCTATGATTTTATTGTCTCTAATTGATACCAAGAAACATTAGGGACTCTCTAGAAGTGGTATTTTGCATATTGAACCCTAGGTTTTGGGTAAATTGCACATTACACCAAAACTAGGTTTTAATGCACAAACATTGCTTAATAAGCTCTTTCTTGGTGCTCAGGCTTGTGGTAGCCTTACCTCTGCATCATTTTCATTCTTATGATGCTTCAACACTTGAGGAACATTTTTACCATGTAACATTTTCAAGTTAACCCCTCAACTTGGGTAATTTGCACTTTAGTCCAAAACGGGCAAAACATTGTTTTCAACATTATTCAAAAAGGACTAAAATTGAAATATAAGCTCCTCTTGAGCCTTAATTACTTTTCAAAAGATAATAGAAAGCATATAATAATCTTTCTTAAACAAAACATCTAGGGTTAAAGCATAACCCAGGTCAGGGATGTTACAAATTATCCACCCCTAACAGGGATTTCGTCCCCGAAATAATCAAGAGAAAAGATAAGGGTACTTCCTCCTCATCTCTTCCTCTAGCTCCCACGTAGCTTCTTCAATGTCACGGTGATGCCGTAGAACTTTCACAAGACATATGTCTTTCTTTTTCAACTTTTTAATTCTTTTGTCAAGGATCATCACAGGTCCTTCAACATATGACATATCATCATTTAATTCTACCTCCATAGGTTGCAAAACTAACTCTGTGACAGGATGACACTTTCTCAGCATGGATATATGGAACACTGGATGCAACTTATGTAGCTCAGGCGGCAACTCCAGCTTATAGGCTACCTTTCCAACCCGTTCAATGATTGGATAAGGCCGAATAAATCTAGGAGTTAACTTTCCCTTCTTTCCAAATCTAAGGACACCTTTCCAAGGTGAGACCTTGAGATATACTCTGTCTCCAACTTGGAATTCTAAAGATATTTGCTGTTTGTCGGCGTACGACTTCTGTCTATCCTGTACAGTCTTTAATTGTTGTTGTATTACTTTAATCTTCTCAGTTGTCTGTTGCACTAGCTCAGGACCCAAAAGTTGATATTCTCCTATTTCATACCAACATAAAGGAGACCTACAACGTCTACCATATAATGCTTCATATGGTGCCATATCAATACTGTGCTGATAGTTGTTATTGTAAGAAAATTCTATCAAGCTCAGGTGTAGATCCCAACTTCCTACTAACTGAAGGACACATGCCCTAAGCAAATCCTCCAAGGTTTGTATGGTCCTCTCAGATTGTCCATCTGTCTATGGGTGAAAGGAAGTACTAAACCTTAACTGCGTACCCAAATCTTTATGTAGTCATTCCCAAAAATGACTCGTGAATTGGGGGCCTCTATCAGAAACAATAGTAGCTGGAACTCCGTGCAACCGCACTATCTCATCTTTATATATTTGTGCAAGCTTCTCAGCAGTGTAGGTTGTTTTGACAGGAAGGAAATGTGTTGTCTTAGTCAACCTATCAACTATTACCCATATGGAATCATGACCTTTGGTTGTTCTAAGCAAACCAACCACAAAGTCCATGGTCACATGATCCCATTTCCACTGTGGTATAGGTAAATGTTGCATTGTTCCTGTGGGCTTTTGATGCTCAACTTTAACCCACTGACACACCGGACACCGCATAACAAACTCAGCTACATCCTTCTTCAATCCTGGCCACCAATACATATCCTTCAAGTTATGATACATTTTGGTGCTCCCCGGATGCATTGCATACATCGAAGAATGAGCTTCCTCCAAGACTAACTTTCTTAAGTCATTGGCATAAGGTACTACCATCCTACCATGGTAACAGACTACCTGATCCTCTGACTCATGAAAGCCATCCCATTTCTCACTACCATACTCTGACCTGATCTGCTGAACCACAGTATCAACTTGCTTTGCTTCTTTAATCTGCTGTCTCAGAGTAGGTTTCACTTGCATCTCAACTAACAGCCCGACTAACAATGATACCTTAAGCTGTACATTGTTTTGCCTCAAGGAGATAAGCATATCTCTTTTAGAGAACACTAAGGAGTTCAACTGTGCTTTATCTAAGGCTGGTGATGATGATTTCCTACTTAGTGCATCAGCCACTACATTAGCCTTCCCGGGATGATAATCAATTGTACAATCATAGTCCTTGATTAACTCCATCCAGCGGCGTTGTCTCATGTTCAACTCATGTTGTGAGAAGATATATTTTAGATTCTTATGGTCTGTGAAAATCTAGAATGTTTCTCCATAGAGATAATGTCTCCAGATCTTCAAAGCATGAACCACAACAGCTAACTCTAGATAATGTATCAAATAATTCTCCTCGTGTTTCTTAAGTTGTCGAGAGGCAAAAGAAATCACTTAATTATCCTGCATCTACACACATCCTAGACCATTCTTAGATGCATCATAGAAAACTATGTACCCCTTCCCTTGTTTAGGTAACACCAGCACAGGTGCACTTGTTAACGTTTCTTTCAATAGCTGGAAAGAATGTTGACATTTGTCATTCCAGACAAAAGGAACATCCTTCCTAGTTAACTTGGTTAGGGGTAAAGCTATAGAACTGAAGTTCTTAATGAACCTCCTGTAATAGCCTTCCAGTCCTAAGAAACTGTGTATAATTGTCGGTGTCTTTAGCTGTTCCCATTGCAGGGCAGATTCTACCTTCTTAGGATCAACACGGATACCTGAGGCAGATATTACGTGTCCTAGAAAAGAAACTTCTGGTAACCAGAACCCACATTTGCTAAACTTAGCATACATCTTATGTTCTCTTAGCAAAGTTAAAGCGTGATGTAGGTGTTGCTCATGTTGTTGAGCATCTCTACTGTATATCAAGATATCATCTATGAAAACTACTATGAACTGATCAAGAAAAGGCCGGAAGATTCTATTCATGAGTTCCATGAATGCAGCTAGTGCATTAGTTAGTCCAAACGAAATAACTATGAACTCATAGTGACCATACCTAGTCCTAAAGGTAGACTTAGGTATGTCACTCTCTTTGATATGCAAGTGATGATATCCTGACCTCAGATCTATCTTAGAGAAGATAGTTGCATCACGCAACTGATCAAATAGGTCATCGATCCTTGGCAGAGGATACTTGTTCTTTATGGTTACTTTATTTAACTGTCTATAGTCGATGCATAATCGCATAGACCCGTCTTTCTTCTTAACAAAGAGAACCGGAGCACCCCATGGTGAAGTACTCGATCGGATAAAACCTTTCTCAAACAACTCCTGCAGTTGTTTCTTGAGCTCTGCCAACTCAGCAAGTGCCATTCTATACGGTGTTTGTGCTATTGGTTGTGTGCCCTTGATGCAGGTGGTGGCATCCTATCCTCCATATGTGTCATGGTTGCCATGAACTTCCCAAACAAATCATGGAAAGTTGGGTTTTCTAGTGCATCTTGGTTAAGCTGGGGATGTTCAGGTACTGGTTCCTCCCTATCCTGACCCCTTGCACCTCTTCCTGGTGCAGCAATGTTGCTCTCAACAGCATGCTCTTCATGTGATCCAGACATCTTTAAGTTCTTCTTCTCTTCCTGGATGAGCAGAAGACACTATCAGATAACTAGAAGACACTAGAACATACTCAAAAACCTTAATCCTATGTCTATGTAGACTCAGCGAACCTAGAGCTCTAATACCACTAAACTGAGGTGACCAGACACCAAATCAGACCGTCATAGTGTAATTAATTGTAGAATTAAAAATAAGCAGCAGATTACTGAAAAATCACTAAAAATTAAAACCATTTAAAAAGATATCCAAACACAGGAAAACTCTTTATCAAGAACCAATGTATTTTATTTACATCCTAGTTCATAAGTACATATCATGTACCGTCCCTTCTTGAGGATTACAAGTAACAACAACTCTATTAAACTATACATAGGCAGCATAAGAACCTTGAGGCATCAAGCCAAAACCTCAGGTCGATTCATTAAAAGTACTAACTACTAACTCCGAGGACCTGAGAGTACAGAGATGACACATAGGACTCTCTATACAAAACATGACAGCCAGTGCCTCCACCTGGAATATCACTGTTGTCCCTGCTGCTGCTGCTCTTCCCCTACTATAGGGTTTCTGCCTCCTCTTCTGTGTCTACCTAAAATGTTGGATCCCACGGGGGTGAGACAATTGAAATTGTCCCAGTGAGAGATATAACTCTCCACCAGAAACATTATTATTATAGTTTAATATGATAAAACTGAGCAGAGGAATCATATATATTCAACAGCAGATAAATCAATGATTAAACAGATTAGAACAATATTCTTATTCAAAGCATTTCAGCTATAACTTGATAAAGCAGCATGTCACTTATCCAATAAGGAATTGAAGAACATGTATAACATTTATCCATCTAGGACATGCTATGCAAGGTAACATCAACCAATGATTCTCGTATTTTAATCTTAAGCAAATACTCTACACGGCTGATAACATTTTACAATCATACTTAAGCCCTGAGGAGATGAGGTATACCGCTCATACTCCAACCGACTATTGTGAAATCAAAATCGGTACCATACATAGGTTAAGGAAGAGCCAGATTTCCATAACCTCCCTTATCTTGGTCAGTACGAGATCTCATGCAGGACATCTTGTATCTCTACTCAATAGCTTTCTAGGGTATACTGGTAACTTCGCTATAGAGTTCTAGCCGTAGCATATACTCTCTTCGGGATATGGCCCTTAGCCAATGCCAGGTATTGTGGAGTTATGGCCCATAGACATACTCTTATTGGGATATATATGGTCCATAACCATTCTTGTGCATAGGATATGTCCCACAGTCATTCCTGTGAGGCATAAGGATATATTCGCCCATTACCCCCACATATTCAAAAATATGCATTCTAGGAATTCCCATAGAAAAACATATTTCTCCATCACCAATTACTGACGATGATGGATCTATGGTCATGGCTCTACATGATAATATTTCACTTGATTAATTAAGTGTATTACATATACTTTTTAGCATCAGATAAGTTTCCAAACATCAACTATTATGACAAAAGCTACAAAGAATGTGTAATACTTCTATCAAGTACTTTTCAAAACTTTACAAAACATTGGGATCTCAATCCCTTATCTCATCATGGACATTATCATCACTTAACATCTCATCATCATGATTATGAAATATGGGTATTCAAACCCTCCGTTCATCAAAGAACACTTGTTACCACTTATCAGGTAACTAATACCTTCAGGTCATCTGACCAAGGTAAACATGATACTTACTACACAAGAATCTCACATGGCTCTCAAAGCCCATTTAATCTCATGTTACCTCTTACTAGACAACAAAGCATATAATGTCTCACAAGGCCCATAAAACATTTAAATAATTAACACATCATAGCTCATACCTGGCTATGCTCATCATCTCATGATTACCTGCATGATTATTACAAATGATAACAATTATATCAATTACATATCAACACTAGGCAAGGTAAATGTAGCATCACTATTCCCTCATTAGGGTTAGGGATTTCCAATTCATGTCAATTAGGGATACTCATCCCATTACCCAAAATTAGGGTTATGGTTTATCATCATATTGCCCAAGATTAGGGTTTCATGCATTATAACCCAAAATTAGGGTTTCACATACCTTCACCCTATATTAGGGTTAGGGATTCATATAGAATTACATAGCATCACCCTAGATTAGGGTTTCACATAGCATCAGAAGCATCACCCTAGATTAGGGTTTCTCACATCATTATCTTGATTTAAGGTTCCTTATAACATTTCCCCAAATTAGGGTGTTTCATTATACTACCCTGATTTGGGATTTCTCATATCACTCACCTTATATTAGGGTTACACCTAGCATTGTCCTGAATTAGGGTTAGGGCTCATCAACCTTCTCGATTAGGGTTTCATGATCTCTTTATCAAGGATCATACCCTAATTACATATTTTATTCATATAGAGAGTGTTGAGGCTTAACCACTACATGATTATTATACATGTACGAATTCCTATCTCTCTCATTCTCTCTAGGATTTTGATTACTTCAAGCTTGATTAGATTAGGTCAACCCTTCATTCAAGTACATACATCTATGGTTATCATAGTATCTTGAGTTACTTCTTTCATAAGCATCAAAGGTTAACCACTCAAAAGGTACTAATCACTTAAGTACCTTAAAGATACAACCATTGTAATTATCATCATTGGAAATCATATGGTTAATTGATCTTTCATAGCTTTGAGATTATTAGGTCTCCAAATGGTTTTGATACTTTTGAACATTCAAACGGTTTTGAACTCCTTGACCTTCAAACGATTTTGAAACTGTTTGCCCACCTTAGGGTTGAAATCGTTTAACCTCCAAACGGTTTTGAAACCATTTGAGCATCTAGGGTTGAGACCGTTTTCTCTTAAACGGTTTTGAAACTGTTTGGTTCTTTCAACCCTTGAAACTGTTTGATCAAATTAACCTTGAGACCGAATGAACAACCCATCATTGAAACTGATTGGATAAATCAACCTTGAAACCGATTGGACCTCCAAACGGTTTGAGACCGTTTGCTCTCCAAATAGTCTGAAGATCATTTGATCCCAAATGGTCTCAAGACCGTTTGGACTCAAACGGTCTCAAGACCATTTGGTCCAAACCACCTTGAAACTGAATGGATTAATTTGGGTTTCTTATTCAATCGATTTAGGGTTTCCACTCATTAAACCATCCAACATTAAGGCCATTGAAAGTAGATCAACTTGTAACCCTTGGATCTCCATCCATCCATGACTCCTCTTGACCGCAAACGGTCTTGAGTCCGTTTTACCTTAAATGGTCTTGAGACCGTTTGCCCTCAAATGGTCTTGAGACCGTTTGAGCCATTCAACATAGAAACTGACTCAATCAATTTAGGGTTTCAAACAATCAATCCGATTAGGGTTTGTAATCAATGGATCATCCATTCTTGAAACCATTATAATTAAATCAATTGGAACCATTGGATCTTCATCCAACTACATTAGCAATTGACCCTAAACAGTATTGAGACTGTTTGGTCTCAATCGGTCTTGAGACTGTTTGGTCACCAAACGGTCTTGAGATCGATTGGTCACCAAAATGTGAAACCGTGCTCATGATTTTTATTTAGGTGTGTGCTAAGATGACATCATCATCTTCAAGCTTCAAACCTTCGAAATTTTCTGTGATCTTTGTGGTGATTTCAACAATTAATCAAAAGGAAATTTAGGAAAGAAGAAAGATTCAACATGTGATGAAGAAATGAAATCAATAATAACATTTAAGGGTTCAAGTTATATAACCCATCTTCAAAGTTGAATCCAAGCTTCAAGATTCACGTCCTCAATGATGAATGAAGCTTTCTCAACTGTCCAAGGTCCGTTCTCAAGTCTTTGAGTGAAAATATTGGCTAAAGTTGAAGATTGAATGGAGAAAAGAAGAAAATAACCATTGAATTTCGATTTCCACCATGAAATCAAGGTTTAATATGATTAAGAAGCTCACCTACAGGTTGGGGTACGTCCTTCTATTTCTCCTAAGCTCCCTTGTTCATGGCCAAAGCAAGGAAAGAAAGAAGAGTCGAAAAAGCCTTTCATGTGGGTGAAAAATGGAGTGTATATAAGGGAATTTCAAGAGAGCGAAAGTGTTATAAAAATCCTTAAATTCTCAAAATTGGTGCCACTTATCCCCCTCACTTCCTTGAATACTAATCCATCATCCTCTCATTCAAAATCCTCTTCTTTATCCATAAATTAAAGAAAACAAATTAAGCACCTTAATCAATATAATAATAATATCCAAAAATGAGTGGATATTACTTTTTCTTTAACTAATGTGAGTGGGCTCTCCACTCAATTTAGATATTTCGGTTCCATTGCAAGGCACAAGGACTTACACACTTATACAAATTCAACCATCACACTTTTGGTTTAAGGGCACTTCCATTAATATATTTATTTTTGCATTAAATTGAATTAGGGTTTCAATTATGCTTAAATCTTGATTATTTTAATATCAAGATTCTCTCTCCCCCAAAGGGATTCAAATGAGACTCCCATATGATTTTATTGTCTCTAATTGATACCAAGAAACATTATGAACTCTCTAGAATTGGTATTTTTCATATTGAACCCTAGGTTTTGGGTAAATTGCACATTACACCAAAACTAGGTTTTAATGCACAAACATTGCTTAATAAGCTCTTTCTTGGTGCTCATGCTTGTGGTAGCCATACCTATGCATCATTTTCATTCTTATGATGCTTCAACACTTGAGGAACATTCTACCATGTAACATTTGCAAGTTAACCCCTCAACTTGTGTAATTTGCACTTTAGTCCAAAACAGGCAAAACATTGTTTTCAACATTATTCAAAAAGGACTAAAATTGAAATATAAGCTCCTCTTGAGCCTTAATTACTTTTCAAAAGATAAGAGAAAGCATATAATTATCTTTCTTAAACAAAACATCTAGGGTTAAAGCATAACCCAGGTCAGGGATGTTACAATTTCATTCTGATTATTGTCTATAAAAGGAGATGTTAAGGTTCGATATTATAAATCAATTGAAATAAATTAACTTGAAATTAATAAGCTTACTTTAATTAACTTTATTTATCAACTTAGATTAATGGCAAATAAACAAGTATTCTAATCACTCTTATGGTAGTAAATCATGTCACTATACAATTATTCCAAATTGGAGTATGTTGGTATCTTTGTATTTAAGTCACTTGTATTATCATACCTTTCTCATACAGTCATTATCAAACTAAATATAATGGAAATCTATCACAAATAACCATTTTATGCATCCATACATAGAGAAATCTCAATTTGGCATTTAAGATCCAATGTTGTATAACATGGTAAGAAAACGACAAACTCAGTTCTTTGCCTGGTATTTGATTGATGTAAAATCATGCTTAGGTTGAGAAAATCCACTCACCTTAGGTGGATTTCTACTATTGGATACAAATTTAGTATAATTGAACCCTAATTTGAGGTAAAAGATCCAAATCCACCTCCACAAACTATTACTATGTTTCTCCCATTGTAGGTTACACAAACATGATCAACGAAGAGATGGGGGACTATAAAAAGGTTCAAAATCATGTTCTACTAACTTTGTACTTGGATTAGGTTGAGAAGAAGAAGAAATGATTCTACTATGCAAACTAATTGTTTAAATAACTAGACAACCATATCTAAGCATATTCTTACATTTTTCTCTATTTCTCCTCAAATTTTCCTTTGAATCGATAAACACTGGGGTTTGGGTTTGGTATATATGATAAAGCAAAGATAAATTTCCATTTATGTGCTTAGGTACTACAAACATTTTCAAATATTATATTTTTGTGGTTGACTGGAAATAGCTGGCCCATTGGTTGACCAACTGACACACCAGTCCATCAACTAATAATGTCTAGCGGGTTGGATAATAGCAACACCCTATCACTATTCCCCCTCCAATGATTGAGCATCATAGTCGGTCGACTATTGATTAGTAGCTGACTAATCTGCGTCACTAAGATTGGCCCGACCTTGATAATGTGACTCACTATTCTCATTTGATATTTGTTAGTTAGCACAACTATTTTTTCATTGGTAGACTAGGGGAAACTAGAATTACAACATTCTCTACTAACTCCCAAAATTGACCCTATCTTGGAAGCAACCAGGTGGCACCCCTGCTATAGGTTAGTCAGTTCACTAACCTCATCAGCAGCCAACTAAGCTAGTTAGCATGGTTAAAGCTTAACCAAGCACCCAAATTGAATAGTTAATCTAATGAAACCCCACTCGAGGTTCAACTAAACATTTACTTAAGCATTATATTATGTATTTGAAGTTCTTTACTAATCCATATGGACTTTGACTAGCTTACTTTAAAATTAGGTTTTCTAGGTCATCATTTTATAGTCGAATTCGACATGTGTGTCAAGACTGAGTTAGTTCAACAAATATAGGATTCAAATCATATATTTTATTCTATCATTATTAGATTTCTAGAACTAACATTCTAAATTTGATACAATATTCCATTTACATGATTCATCCATTTTCACATATTTAAATCATTTATGAAGCAAGAATAATAGAAATCAACAGATAACATTGAAAAATGTAAGATTTGGTTTGGGTAACCTTAAAATTTAAAAAACTAAATTAGAAATTGGTTGTAACTAGAAATGATTGGTGAAGGATTCAAGGTGAAGGGTGCATGGTAGAGGGAGACATCTTGAGTTTATAACAAGGGTGTTATTGTTGTTGTGTCTCATTCAAATACGTCGTGGGTGGTAGACAACCTACATGATCAGAAAGTTGAGATTCATCGAGGGAAAATGACTAGATGGCTAAGGAAAAGCAAAATGGAAGAGATAAGGGAAGGAAGCATTGTTTCTAAAACCAAGAAAATTTCCATACTCTGTTGAATCATTAGATCCAAATACCTCTATGAATTATAGTGTAAATATATCCAAAATAAAGTAGTTAACTAGGGTTTGTAGGGGTTTCCTTTCCACTATTAGTTTGGGCAACAAGTCAACTCCTATGAGTATCAATTCTTGACTACCAATGAAATTTGGAATGTTATCATGTAGCTGGTTTTCATTTTTAAGGAACCAAAACCTACAAGATAGAAAATATTATATAACGCTAATTGCTTCATTAATATTTACTCAATGAATCTTGTATGCAATTCATTTAAATGTGTTATTATTGTTGTTGTGGCGAACTATTATATTTGTGATTCTAGGTATTAAAGGATATGGAAAGTATCTATTAGTTGGATTTTTAGCTCTTGGTAAAGCGATATCTAAAACTTCTAAGTTTGGATCTTCCCTTTATTTTTGGACATGGAAGCTTTACAAAAATATTAAATTCTAGTATTAGAAACCAACAACTATTTCAAGGATATGTTTTGGATGATAATTTGTATTAATTGATTTACCCTTAAGTGTTATACTACCAAAACTAAATCACTTATTAGTATGTTCTAAGTCTTTACATCGATAAGAAGTTAGGTCAAACTTAAATTATATGGTTTCTGTTTCAAAATCTATTAGTCTATAAAAATAATATGGGAAAATTCTTTCTTGAATTGAGAGAAGAATAATTCCCAAAATAAGAAAATATGTGGTGTTACATACATGCACAACACCATTCTATACACTAGAAGATAATCAATGAGTATTACCTAAGCACTTATGTCCCAAATCTTACCTATCACATTAAAAATTCACTTTAGTGTATTTTTTCTCCTCTTTGGGTGGATGGGAAGATTGATCGTCGTGGATCCAAGCCACTCATACTCATTCCTTTGTTAATTTAGGCTCTTGCTTCTCAACATGTTCAAAAACTTCTTCTACATACATCACTTATCCTAGCCATCAAGACATTGTTGAGCATATTCACCAAGGATAAACAACTCATTATCTTGAACTTGGCCTTCTCGGTATGTTTTAGTTCACTCTTATAGGTCAGACACAATGCCTTCTTGCATGTAAATTAGCATAAAAATGAACTTTTCTCAACAATTTGTACATATTTCTCTATTTTTCTAAATATAACTCAATTTTGGTGTCTGTTCAATTTTTTCACCCTCTAGGTCCTCCATAAACTTGGTTACCTCATCAATTGAAGTTCCTTTTCCAATTTGGGTTCAACATCCTATTCCTACCGATCATACCATTTTGCACTCCAAATCAAATCAAAGGGGTCCTTCAATCCATAATTTATCAATGTTTGAGATAATTAGATAAAAGAACCATTGATATCCATCCCACTTTTTCTACATTGTTCAATTTCTTAGAGTCGTGGCTTGAGCTTCTCTATGTATTTCTCCATGATATTCCTCCAATCAATAATTTTCTCCACTTGCTGCATCAATTGTCTATAAAATTAGCAAACAATATCAGGAGGACCCTCACAACTGACCTTTCTTTCTCCAAATATCAATCAAGCTTCCTTACGTAGTTATCTCAGCTCCCATGGAGTTTTTCAAATTGATGGAATCCTCCAAGATGATGTTTCCTTTAATGATTTGGGTGTTGTCAACAACTGTAATTGTGAGGGATGTTCTACAAGTTGACTTCCTAACAAGTTATTGTGATGGTATTTTTACCTTTTGGATTATTTGGAGAGAATTATATGAGAAGTGAGGAGCCATAAGGAAGAAGATGAGAGGGAAATGAGTATAGGTCATGATAGGACCATACATATGCTTGTTTGAATCAATTCTAGATGCTTGAAGGAAAAGAGACGAAGGTAATGGTAGGGTCAATGGAGTTGACCTAATAAGTTGTTGCCATGGTGTTTCTACCTCTCAACTTACTTAGATGGCTGAGATGAGAAGGTAGGAGGTATGGAGAAGAAGACCATAGGGACAAAAAGTTTGGAAAGTGATAGGGCCATACACATACTTGTTTGAATAAGTTCTAGCACATTTAAGGGAAAGGAATGATGGTCATAGGGTCTATAATGAACCATTCCCCAACAACCCTCAATTAAGGAAGGCCAAGAAATTAGAGCCATTATCTCAAAGACAAGATCAAATTATTTTTAAATAATAATAAATAATTAATAAATTCTACTAAACTAACTAAATTTGATACAAGATAAAAAAATCTTTTCCTGAAAGTTACATAAGATAGGATTCCAAGATTTTACCCAAAACACGTACCAACTAAATATATCCTCCAAGTATTAGTTTGTCGATTCACATTCATTGTCTTTTTTATTGGTTATCCAGTTTCCATCTTGAAGCGGGTTGTCTAAAAAATGATGAAAAATAAAACGTCAGTTAGTATAACAGGTTATACTAGTATGTGGAGGAAATAAAACTTCACAAGTAATTATAACTACATAGTTCAATAATTATTGTTTAACAACAACAAGGTTAACGTTTTGGTTTTGGAAACTTCTCATCTCATAATGGTGTGATCTCATCACTATTACCCTCACTTGGGTCTTACCCCTGTAGTGGGCGTACTTATCTTCCCATCCGGGATTGATAATATCCTAGCCTTCTCATCCGATCTTGACCACATGTATCTACCTTCCCATCTGGGCTTGGCATTCTTGTAGCAACCTTCCCATCTAGGATTGGTTTACTTTCCATTGTCAGCATGAACAAGTTACCTTTCATATAATGTGATAATCATAGTCACTATAAAGTTTGCAAGGAAGTAAAGTTCATCCAACAATCATAAATTTTTGAACTATGTGGAGAAACCTGAGAAAACTTTGAGAAACTAGATCGGGTACTCATAGGCATAACCACATACCTATCTTAGGAGTATTTTCAGTCCAAATAAGAACAAGTAGAATTAACCACACAATCAACCAAGAAAGTCAACCTAAAATTCAAGGTATATATACATGTGTCACTACATGATTCTAAAACCTATCAAAGGACTGACTTGATTCTCAAGTTAGGTTTTTATGTCCACTTTCTTATTTAATTATCCATAATACTCCATTAGTCCATTTATTTCTCTTTTTCACTTTCTTAATCCACAAACCCTACTTTTAGGTTCCATATACAAGATTGTGCTAAAAAAGTCCCCATCTTTATCATTTTTAAGTAAAATTAGGGTTAGCGAGATGGAAAGATGAATATTTGACACTTTTATGTTTATTGGGGTTACAAACCATAATTCTATCATTAAAGGTACTTCCATGCACAAGGAAACCCTAATTATTTAAATATTGGATTATAATGTTCATATGAGTTCAACATATTCCTTTTATTCATAACAGATCAAACTTTGATTAAAAACATTACCAAAGTTTATTATATTCATCAACATTCACAAATTAGGGGTTTGATCCATTAAAAGCATTAAAGACATCATCTTTAAACATCTTTCGAATTGGAACCAGATATAAGCCAAAATCATATTTTTATTGTGTAGCTTGCATTTTTCTGTTCAAGATACATATATTATTTGCTACTTTTGGATAATCCTATGATTTACTAGTATTATTGCAAGATAAACCTTTTTAGACCAATAAGGGCCTGCCACCTAGGCAGAGAGCCTCGGGCCTCGCTCTGCCAACTTGGCTGGACTTGGCCTATAGGCTCTTGCCACATCAGCAGCCCGTTCACGGCTAACTTTTGATTAAACGAGAAAGAAGGGGGGAAAGACAAGAATAGCCCTAACATGCTAGAAGGGTGAGTCTGGCAAAAGTGACCTTTAACCAGGGGTCATCTTCCTCCTTGGTTTGCCGCAAGCTCAGCTCATCAGGTCAACGAGGAAGTTGATCATGTGCCTTGGTGTCCCTGATCATCGAGTGAGGGTTCCCCCACCTTCGCCTCGTCCAGCCAAAGTCGATGAGGGCTTCAATTGCCCTGGAGCTTATCTGTGCAGGTCGAGCGACACAGAGGTTTTGCATGGAATTGAGAGGAGCAAAGAGAGGACAGAACTATGTGGCATCTCGAGAGCGAATTGGTGTCCTCATAGAGAGCCTAGGATCCCTATATATACCATCTGATGTCAGTAGGGCCAACTCGTAGAGGAGGAATTGGGAGAAAACTCTAGAAGCCTTAAAACTAGGTAAAATTAGGCATGGCTGGGTACGGCTTGCTCTCTCAAATTTTATGGGTAGATTTCCTATTCTGTTCATCCCTTGAATCGCAAGGAAAATCGATCCCAAGAGTTTCCTATTCAGGACCCCCCTTCCTTTCCTGGCCGAGCTAGGGGATGATCAATTAGCTGTCGAATGCTAGATATGACGACTCAAAATGCGCGTCACATTTCTATTAGGAATACAATACGTGACATTAATGATATGTCTTTGTATTCTTCACACTTTAAGGATTTTTAGGAAATTCATATCTCCTAATCCATTAAGGCTTTTTAATCCCAAACTTCAAGGGAAAGTTCTTGATGGCTTAATCTTCCCATGGACACAATTTGAGACCAAAACTCGAAAATAATAACTCTTTTTCTTCATATTCAAGTCATACACTAAAAAGGCATATATAATGCATGAAAACTCATATTCTCTTTCTTTCTTTTCCATTATCTTTATTTCAACCCTTCTAGATATTAGGAGGCAAGTGGTACTAAAAACACCCTATTGTGGCCACTTATGCCACCTTCTAGAGAATTCCATATTTTTATTTATTTTCTTTTTTCCTCTTCCCCTATTATGGGTTTTTCTTTTGTCATTTATCCTTTTACACTTCCATTGGCTTTTTAAAATAGGGAGAATCATGAAATTTATTACTCAAGACAGTTTTGCAAAGAAACCCAAGTTGTAAAACAATGCACAAAAATTGTCAAACAAACCCCTTTTTATTAAAACAATTGCATAATAGTACAACCAAAATTGAGGTTATAACATCCTTCCCCACTTATAAGAGTTTTGTCCTCAAAATTCAGCTAATTATGCAAATAATTCAGGATATGATTTTTCCATGTCCGTCTTCAGCTCCCATGTGACTTCATCCTCTTCATGGTGCTTCTAGAGAACCTTTACCATCTCTATATGTTTGTTTCTGAGTTCTTTCACCTTAGTATCTAGTACTCTCACATGTGACTCAGGATATGTCAGGCTCCCCTGGAGCTCAATAGGTTCAATGCTCAACACATGGCTTGAATCTTTCACATATCGCTTCAAATTGGATACATGGAACACGTCATGCATCATGCTATACTGTGGGGGTAGGGCTACACGGTATGTGGATTCACCAATCCTTTCTAGAACTTCAAATAGACCTACGTACCGGGGACTCAACTTTCCTCTATTCTTAGCTATAGATCAGAGGGGTCAGATCTTCAGAAACACATGTTCACCCTCAGTGAAATGTAAATTAGTCTACTTTGCATCTGCATACGACTTCCGTCGATCTTGGGCTCTCTTTAGTCTCTGCATGATCAAAGAAAATTTATTAGCATAAATCTGAAGTTCCTCTGACCTCAACAAGGTCCTCTCACCAACCTCATCCCAGTAAAGTAGTAATCGACATGACCTCCCATATAACGCTTTGTACAGAGGCATCCCAATACTGTCTTGGTAGCTATTATCATATGAAAACTCAGCAAAAGGCAAGTACTGCTCCCATGATCCACCCCAATTGAGAACACATGTTCTCAATAAGTCTTCTAAGGTCTAGATCGTTCTCTCTGACTGCCCATCAGTCTGGGGGTGGTAGGCGCTCTGAATTTCAGCCTTATCCCAAGTTCTTCATGTACCTACTTCCATAACTTTGAGGTGAACTTGGGGCCACGATCAGAAATAATTGAGCTCGAAATACCATACAGATGGACTATCTCCTGGATATACATCTCAACTATGTTTAGCACATTGGCGGTAATCTTTAGGGTAAGGAAGTGTGCTAACTTGGTTAAGCGGTCCACCACAACCCATATAGCATCATGACCTTTCTTGGTCTTGGGAAGACCCACCACAAAGCCCATGGTGATCTGGTCCCATTTCCACTCAGGAATCTCAATCAATTGCAGCAATCCTACGGGTCGATGGTGTTCAGCCTTCACCATTTGGCACATGAGACAACTGACCACATATGTCGCTATGTCACTCTTCATTCTAGGACACCAGAAATAGCGCTGCAAGTCCTTAAACATCTTGGTAATGCCAGGGCGTATGGCATACTTAGTCATGGGCTTCTTATAGGATATGAGTCTTCAAAAGTGACTCCTCAGGAACCGAAATACCATTCTTGTATCAGATCCCTCCATCCACACCCAAGGAAAGATATGTCTGAGGTTCTCCAGCAAACCTTTCATCTTTTCAAGCTATGGGCTCGCCAGATGGGCAACTACTAACTCATTTAGAAAGTGAGGTTTTATCTGAATGTTAGCCAAACGAGTTCAGTCCTCTTACGGTTGTGGGGCCCATCTGAAATACTCCTCTAGTTCCCTCCATTGGGTAGTTAAGATAACTGCACATCCAAGTTATTTCTGACTAAGGGCATCTGCCACTACGTTGGCCTTTCCTGGGGTGGTATGCAATGGTGAAATCGTAGTCCTTCATATATTCCATCCATCATCTCTACCTTAGGTTGAGGTCCCTCTGAGTCAGGAGATATTTCAAGATTTTGTGATCAGTGAGGATTTCAAAGGTAGCACCATACAAGTAGTGTTGGCAGATTTTTAGGGCATGTGTGATAGCAACCAACTCTAGGTCATGTGTCGAATAGATCACTTCATTTGGCTTGAGTTGTCAGGATGCATAAGTGAAAAAAAAACTTGTTCTATTCTAGAACACATCCAAGCCCCATCTTGGATGCATCAGTAAGGATCATGAAACCTTAATTGCCATACGGTAGAGTCAACACAGGTACCATGGTCAATTTCTCCTTCAACTCTTGGAAGCGGGCTTCACACAACTCATACCATACAAACTTTTCATCCTTACGGGTGAGCTTGGTAAGGGGCAGGGCAGTCTCAAAGAAGTCTTGGATGAACTGCCAGTAATATCCAACCAATCCCAGGAAACTGCAAATTTCAGAAGGATTCTTCAGAGTTGGCCAATCACGTACAACAAACACCATGTAAGGATCTACTGAGATCGTCCCTCCTGAGATGATGTGTCTATGAAACATGACGCGATCGATCCAAAACTCATATTTTGAGAACTTCCTGTAAAACTTATACTTCCTCAACATTTTAAGGAATCTAACCAGGTGTTCTCAATGTTGGTCTAGGTCATCCGAGTAGATTATGATGTCGTCCATGAACACTATAACGAACGATTCAAGGAAGGGTTGGAACACAATGTTCATGAGGTTCATAAAAACGCTTGGGGCATTGGATAATACACACGGCATGACTACGAACTCATAATGGCCATAATGGGTACGAAAGGCAATTTTCAATATGTCTTCGTCCTTAACTCATAACTGGTGGTACTCAGAACTTAGGTCAATCTTGGAAAATACTCGAGCTGACTTAAGCTGGTCAAACATGTCGTCAATTCTGGGTAGAGGATACTTGTTTTTTATGGTAGCGTGGTTGATCATGTGATAGTCAATGCACATGCAGAGTGATCCATCCTTCTTCTTGACGAAGAGGACTGGAGCTCCCCAGGGTGAGGTAATAGGCCTAATTTAGCCTTTGTATATAAATTCCTACAGTTGCTTCTTCAGCTCTAATAGCTTAGTAAGGGTCATCCTATAAGGTGCCCTGGAGATAGGGTTTGTTCTTGGAGCTAACTGTATGGTGAAATCCACCTCTCTCTCTATAGGAAGGCCATGCAAATCATCTGGGAACACATCCGCATAGTCCTGAACTACCTCTATCTCTCCTAAGGGTTTAACCTTAGGTTCAAGTTCTGTAACAACTGTTAGGAATGTCTAACAACCTTTGGCTGTCATTTTCTCTACTTTTAAGGCCGACACATACAAACTAGTGGTTGCATCCTTCCTACTTCTAATGGTTAAAGGCGGGTGATCGGGTCTCTTTATCACAATCTTTTTCTCCCTAGAATCAATATGGGCTCTATATGTATAAAGCCAATCCATGCCAATTATCACTTCAAAGTCATTCATGTCCAACAAAATAAAATCAATAGGGAATTCATGACTCAAATATTTAACAGGTAAAATAAGAGTTTTAAAAGAGACATGAAAATCTGACCACTCGGGGTAGTGACAACCAACACATATCCTAAATCCTTGAAATCCAAATAGAGCATAGTTGTAAGATTCCTCAAAATGAAAGTATATGTTGATCCACAATCATAAAGGGTTTTCACAGTTTGTCCCATAATTTCAAGTGTGCCTACATAATTTTCATGATAGTCAAACTCCCAATACATTTCATAAACAAAGAAGGAAAAAATACTTTGAGGGTTATTACCCTCTATCAGGTGGTTGGCATTAGCTTGGGCCTCCTCATTTTTGATGACGAACACTTGATCCTGACGACGTTCCCCTACAGGTGGGGCTGCTCCTAGCAGTGATGCGGCTGCTGGTGGTGCTACTGCCACTGGTTGGGCTGCCAACGGGGCCTGTCCAGGTGGAGGGGGTAGGGGGCAGTTGACCACAAGATGGCCTTCTTGCTGACAACGGTAACACTGACGCTTCTTATAGCGACATTTTCCCAAATGTCTCTTTCTACAGGTAGCACAACCAGGGTAGCAGCCTTCTTGTCGGGATTTTCCTTTCCCTCCATGCCTTCCCTTACCTTGATGACAACCTTGGTTCTTCCTATTATCATTTCTCGAGATAAGACTTCCTTCAGTGAAGCTAAGATATCCCTTGGGCTGGTTCTGTTGTGGCATGACCGTCTTCTCCATGTCCTGGTTGAAGTTGAGAGCTTCAAAGAGAGTTGTGGGCTTGCTTTCCATGACATGGGGCTTAATGGCAGGGTGAGGTCTGTCCACAAAATGTTACACTCTCCTTTCTTCAATCAACATGTAGCCAAAACGCTATAATAGGTGAAACTTGCGAGCGTAGTCGGTCGCAGATAAGTTTCCTTGAACCAAGAATTTAAACTATCTTTCCTTCTCCTTCTTGGAAGCAGGGGGTATGAACCTTACTGTGAAAAGTGCATGGAAGTCTACCCAAGTGATGGGCTCTTCGCCCAAGTTCGACCCATGATGTGGTTCTCCCACCATATCTTTGCTACTCCTTCCAGGAGATGGGCAACTAAAAGAACCTTCTTGCTGGGCTGCACCTCTAACATGCAAAACTCATTTTCCACTACTAAAAGCCAAGCATCTACTTTGTCTACTACTTCTTTCGTATCCTTGATACAGCCCTATTTTAGGGCTCCATCTTGTGCATTTTGTACTTAAGTTGCATCTAAACATGTTAGATTACAAGTCTTTTTCCCCAATATGATTATCATTGCAAATATGCTTATGGATGTTCTTTGCACTATTTTTCAGGTACTTGGACCATGCTTAGATGGAAGAGAGAGAGAGGGAGTTCTAGGGTTCCCCCACTCAAGGAGGGACCCAAAGAAGGCCCCAAAGTCTCACTCAACCTACCTCCAGTGACCAAGAATCATCCCCAAGCAAAGACATCCGAAAATGAAAAAGTCAGAAGTGAAACCAAATCATGCAAGCCTCACCACGGCCGTGGCTACAATGCCATGATCATGCGTTTATTGCCAAGATCCAATAGCGTTCAATAGGGAAATTCCACAGAATCCCACGGTCGTGGCCACCTGCCACGACCGTGGCCATTGAAGACACCACGGCCATGGCCATCAGCACGGTCGTGGTCAGTAGAAGAGAACACGGCCGTGGCACCCTGCCACAGTCATGGGAATTAAATGCTAGAAGTTCAGTTGCCAACAGGGATTTCCTCCAAGCCACCACGACCGTGGCCAAGTCACCATGACTGTGGCCGAAAATGATCAAGACGACAGTCACCTCCACCTCCTCCAAAACGGCCATGTTAAGCCACACGGTCGTGGTGCATGTTACCCACCACGACTGTGGCCACCACCATACTTCACTTTTTCACCACTTCCTTCACACCATGACCGTATTAACCCCCCACGGCCGTTCCCCACTACCATCACCACGGCCGTGGCACACTCACCACGACCGTGGTGATCACCGACCCTATACAACTTTGCACTGCTTTTCCTAAACTACCCCTACTTGCCCTAGTGCTTCCACCACCACCTATATATACCTGGGTGGCGGCCATAGCACTAGGTAAGATGCTCCCCAGCTACTCCCTCACTACTCCTTGCATCCATTACTCCCATCCACCCACTTTCCTTGCATTTACTCCCATTTCCACCCACTTTCCACTCATTTCCACCATAGAAACCTAGTTTCTCTAGGTTTCTATCCATCCATTCCCCTTTTTCCATGCTCTTGGGCACCATTGGAGGAGGAGGCTCATGGCTGGAAGCAAGGAGGTGGAGAATTCAAGCTTCACCAAGCATCCATGGCGTTTCCTACTCTCTTTCCCTTCTCCTTTATTTCTATTTTGATCATGTGTAGCTAAGCCCACTTTGGTGGGCTGTTTGGGGCAAAAATGTGACTTTGATACCATGTTGGAGGAATATAATTTGTAATGAACATATTTCACTTCTATGATGATTTCCTTTGCTTGTATCTCATTTCCCATTACTTGTACATGTGATTGTTGTTTAATTACATTAATCGCTTGCCTTGTGGTGTTTGAAGACATTTGCCTCTAGGATGATTTGGTTTCTATGTAGCTATCCTAGGATTGGTTCCTAGGTCCTTAATTCGGATCCCTAGCTAGTCCCCTATATTCCTACATAATCACCTTCTTCCTACAGGCAAATGTGAGTTCTAAGTGACTAGTATAAGTGTGATTAGTGCAATTGCCTAGGATTTCCTAAAGACTGAGGTGGCTAGTGGCATGAGGTCAAATATCCTCATCTCTACTCCCATCCTTACCCTTGGTCCTCAATTGACTAATACCACTTATCCTAGAGACCTAGACTTGGTAAGTCCTATGAGAATTACACCTAGCCCTAGTTCTCCAACTAGTAGCATAGGGTACATTCTCATAGCACCCACCTTGTTGTTTGGTTTGGTAGTCTAGAACGAAATATGCTAATTGCTTATTATGGTGACATCCCCCAATTAATGTCAAGGTCACATTCCCAAACGGCCCACCTCCTTCATCTATTTTCTTAAAACCTTAACTGCCTAGTTTGCTTGTTAATGCTAGTGTAGTTTAATTGCTTTAGTTAACTTAGTTGATTGCCTTGTTTTGCTAGCTAAGTGTTAATTTAGGTCTTTGATCTTGATTAGTGGTTAACTTAGGCTCTCAATTGCAAGTTGCTTGCTTAGTCTAGTATAGTTTGTTCTTGCTCTTGTTTAGATATATTGTTGACTTAGATTGCTAATTTAGCCTTTTGATAACTTAGTTTCATATTGCATTTCCTACTTGCTCACTTAGCTTAATCAACAACCAACCAACTTTTTAAACCCTAAAAACCTTACTCTCCACAATAGGAATGTAGCTTACCCCGTCTAACTCTAGTGCCCCCTCTATCTCCGTGGATCGACCCTGTACTTGCCGCCTCACCTATACTATGACACGACCCTGTGCGCTTGCAGGCGTAGTGTCTTAGTAGACGTAGGCAGTTAGTGTAGGTCTTACAAATTTCAAAAGCATAAGATTCCACATCCCGTGCGCTCCAACCTCGTGGGGTGTAAAAGCACCACTAGCGGGGACGCACTAAGCTTTCTGGCGCTGTTGTCGGGGATAGAGGCACTCGGCCTAGTTAGATAGTGTAGCTTAGCCCTTCCTTTTTCCCTCACCATTGCTATTATTTATTCTTTGTTGTCCTTTTGCATCTTGGTTTGCTAACTTGGTTTCTTGTTGTTTGTTTGTGCCTTGCGCATGTGACAATTGTGCATGCGTAGCACGCATTCTACTTGCACTGACTTGGTGGTATACAACCCCGAGATTGGTAGAAGGAGGCATCAAGCTCGCCGCAACCTACACCGAGAGGCCGAGATGGCTGAAAACAACCTGCCACCGGATGTTCCACCTCCACCACCACATCGCCCACTTCACAAGTACTTCACGCTGGGGAACTACAACTCCCCCATCGCCACGCTGGTTGACCAAATGTCCGTTCAGCAGTTCTCCATCCTGCCGGCACTCTTGGGACTTCTCCCCACATACTACGGAATGGAGAACGAGAATCCTTACCACCACATCGATGCGTTCCTTGAAACATGTTCCACCTTCCGCACTCCTGCTGCCACCGACGACTCAATCAGAAGAACGCTCGTTCCCTTCTCTCTCAAAGAGAAGGCCAAGGAGTGGTATGTGATGAAGCCAAAACTCATCACATGGAATGAAGTAAAGAATGAGTTTCTGAAGAAGTTCTTTCCAATAGCCAAGTTGTCTTATATGAGGAGTTGCATCACGTCATTTGCCCAGAAAGACAACGAGCCCTTCCACAAGGCATGGGAGAGGTTCCAGAAGTTGCTTCGTGACTGCCCTCATCATGAGGTACTTCTATGGTAGCTCATCCAAGCGTTCTACACGGGGCTTGAAGAGCATAGCCAAAACAATGTGGACTCTTCTTGCGGGGGCACGTTCATGGCAAAGCCGCCCGAGGAATCATGGTCATTATTTGAGCATCTCACCAAGAATTCTTGCCACCGAGCTTCCACTAAAGGGGGGCATTGTAGCCGAAACTACTCTCCTCCACCTTCCTCTGTGGCTCCCGCACACAATGCCACCGACCCCGATATGATGAAGATGATGGCCGATATGATGCGGATGATGAAGAATCAAGTGGGTGGCTCTTCTAGCCAACCCGCAATGGCTGTTGATACTGTAGACGAGGAAGTCAATGCTCTACATTCCTTTGGTGGCCGCAACAACCAGGGCCCAATGTCCAACTCCTACACTCCCGAGTGGAGGAACCACCCAAACTTCTCTTGAAAACAACAGAATGAGGATGGATAAGGACAGGGGCAGCAAAAGCCACGCTACAGCTCCAAGTTTGAGGACGAGGTGCTTGGAAGGCTAAGAAGCCTAGATGAAGTAAAAAAAGATGTCAATGCACATGGGTAGTCTATTAATCATCTTGATCAGAGGTTGGATTAGATTTCTCTCTCTTTGGCTAGAAGAGAAGAAGGTAGACTTCCATCTCAACCAATGCCAAATCCGAACAATGATGGGACTTTTCTAGGGAACACTTCGAGTGCTTATGTTCCACCATCTTACCAAGCCCCACCAAACACCTATGCTCCTCCACCTCCTCAAGCGCCACTCAACTATCAATATGCTCCACCTCCACCTCAAACCTACCAACAACCACCTCCACAATACCACCCCCCGCCACCACAACAACCGCAACCTCAATTCATTCTTCAAAATCCCGACTCCTCTCACCAAAGACCTCCACCACCTCAACAGCCACAACCACCTCTACAAGCTTCCTCTTCCACTACCCATGAGCATGTGAAGGCAGTGACTACATTGAGGAGTGGTAGGATTTTAGAGAGTCCCCATGGTACAGTTGTTGGCAGAGATGATACTGAGGTTGAGCAGGTTGATACTGGGATGCATATTGATGATACTGTGATAAGAGGTAGTGTTGATACCGTGACACCGAGCATTGATACTATGATACCGAGCCGTGATACTGTGATTCCTGTGATACCAGTGGATGATACTGTTGATTTGGACCGATTGGGGTCCCAACTCCCTCCATATCCTGATGCACTTGAGGAGCCTTCTGTTGAAAAGAAAAAAAAGAAGCATGCGGAAGATATTTTGGAGATCTTCAAGCAAGTGAAAATCAACATACCTCTTCTAGATGCAGTCAAGCAAATTCCGTCCTATGCAAAGTTCCTTAAAGAATTGTGCACCTTCAAAAGAAAGACAACAGGGAGGACGCCTAAGAAGTTCAAGCTCACTGAGTAAGTGAGCTCCATTCTCCAACACACCATTCCCCAAAAAAGAAAAGACCCTGGTGCTCCCATCATCTCATGCTACATTGGGGCACATCGCATAGACGAGGCTCTTCTTGACTTGGGGTCTAGTGTAAACTTGATGCCGTATGATCTGTTTGTTGAGCTCCAAATGGGGGAGTTGAGGGCAGCCCATTGCACTCTACAGTTGGCCGACCGATATGTGAAGACGCCTAGAGGGCGTGTGGATTATGTGTTGGTCCGTCTTGATGAGGATACTTCTGCCTTCTTCCCAGCCAATTTTATCATTCTTGATATGGAAATAGAGACTAGAAAGGCGCCAATCATCTTGGGGAGACCTTTCCTAGCCACAGCTGATGCAGTGATCCATGTGAGGACTGGGACCATGTATGTTACATTCATGCACATGAAGATCCGGTTGAACATCTTCAAGTCTTCTACTACAGCCGAAGTGATAGGGGCCACCGAAGAAGATTGTTATTTGGTGGAATTCCTAGAAGAGATTGTTGAAGAGTGCCTACCTGCGTGGATTGAGACTGCCACCCAAGGTAGAGGTCTTGAACCAATTGTTGAGTTCCCTGACGATGATGATGAAGAAAGTGAAGTGGGTGAGCTAGCCTTAGTGGCTGCAAGTGAGGACCTTCCTTCTATTTCTGCACCATTGAAGAACTCCCTTGAAGCACCCCCCATTCTTGAGTTGAAGACACTTCCTGAAGGATTGAAGTACGCTTTCCTTGGCTCAAATGAGACCCTCCCGGTGATCATTTCCTTCATTCTCTCTCCCGAGCAAGAAGATGCTTTGATGGAAGTCTTGAGGAAGAACATCCAAGCCATTGGATGGTCTATTGCTGACTTGAGAGGGATTGACCCCTCTATTTGTGTGCATCAGATATACTTAGAAGAAGATGTGAGACCGACCCGCCAAATGCAAAGAAGGCTAAATCCAAAGTTGAAGGACATTGTAACTCAAGAGGTTGTAAAGTTGCTTGATGCAGGGATCATCTATCCCATTTCTGACAGTACGTGGGTGAGTCCCATCCAAGTTGTACCCAAGAAGGATGGGATTACGGTTGCAGAAAATGTCGATGGTGAGCTTATGTTGGTGAGAGAGCAATCCAAGTGGAGAATATGTGTTTATTACCGGAAGCTCAATGAAAAGACAAAGAAGGATCACTACCCACTCCCATTTCTTGATCAGATTTTAGAGAGATTGGCTGGGCAGAGCTTCTACTATTTTCTTGATGGATACTCGGAATATTTTCAGATTGTTGTGCATCCGGTGGATCAGGAGAAGACGACATTCACTTGTCCAAGTGGTACATTTGCCTACCGGAGAATGTCATTTGGGTTGTGCAATGCCCCTTCCACTTTCCAGAGATGTGTAACCTCAATCTTCGTTGACATGCTTGATTCGTCACTTGAAGTTTTCATGGATGATTTTTCAGTTTTCGGGAAAACCTTTGATGAGTGCTTGCTACATCTAGCTACTTTTCTGGAAAGATGTGTGAAAGTTCGCTTAGTTTTATCTTGGGAGAAGAGCCATTTCATGGTACTTGAGGGTATAGTTCTGGGACACCGAGTTTCTAAATATGGGATTGAAGTTGACAAGGCCAAGGTGGGCCTTATTTCTACACTCGACATTCCTTCCACCGTAAAACATGTTCGATCTTTCTTGGGACATGCAGGTTTCTACCGCCGCTTTAGCAAAATCTCAAGACCTCTCTGTCGATTGCTTGAGAAAGATGTTGAATTTCAGTTTGATGACAAATGTGTTGAAGCCTTCAATCATTTGAAAGAAAGGCTTATTTCTGCTCCTATCATGCAGCCCCCGAATTTCTCTTTGCCATTTGAGATCATGACTGATGCATCTGATATGGCAGTGGGGGCTGTGCTGGGTCAAAGGATTGGCCAGATTCCTCACGCTATATACTATGCGAGCAAGACTCTATATGAGGCACAAAGAAACTACACCACTGCTGAAAAAGAGTTGCTCGCCATCATCTTTGCTCTAGATAAATTCCGCTCTTACCTGCTACAAAACAAAGTGACAATCTACACAGACCATGCTGCGTTGAAGTATCTCATGTCCAAGAAAGACTCAAAACCAAGGTTGATCCGATGGATTTTGTTGCTCCAAGAATTTGACATAGAAATTGTGGATAAGAAAGGAGTAGAAAATGGTGCAGCAGATCATCTCTCCCGCCTTGATGGACCTTTTGATATGACAAGTCCAATCAAAGAGACAATGCCACATGAACAACTCATCTTAATCTCATCTGCCCAAAAGCCATGGTACAAGCACATAGCGAATTTCCTAGCCAGTGGGAGGATACCTAGCATGTGGACAAGAGAGGAAAGCAAGAGATTGTTTGCTATGGTCAAGAACTACATTTGGGATGACCCTCATCTCTTCAAGTATTGCCCGGACCAACTCATTAGGAGATGTATTCCGGAGATGGAGCGGCAAGAAGTCTTATCTATGTGCCATTCCGGAGTGTGTGGAGGTCATTTTGGAGGGAAACGCACGGCCGCCAAAATTCTTCAATGTGGATTCTATTGGCCAACATTGTTCAAATATGCTCATGACTTTTGCAAGAGTTGCTTCAAGTGCCAAAAAGTGGGCACTATCTCAAAGAGGGACATGATGCCTTTATCACCTATTCTTGTGGTGGAAGTGTTTGATGTTTGGGGGATTGACTTTATGGGTCCTTTCCCTCCTTCTTTCGGGTATGTCTACATCTTGGTCACCATAGACTATGTATGAAAATGGATTGAGGTTGTGGCAACAAGGACAAATGATCACAAGGTGGTGTGTGATTTCGTTAAATCCAACATCTTTAGCCGTTTTGGTGTTCCAAGGGCTATGATTAGTGATGGCAAGAGTCATTTCATCCACCGCACCTTTGAAGGGCTGCTAAAGAGACATGGAGTGAACCATCGTGTAGCTACTCCTTACCACCCTCAAATGAGTGGTCAAGTTGAGTTGGCAAATCGGGAGATAAAGCCAAAAAGCTTGGTACGTCCCCGCTAGTGGTGCTTTTACACCCCACGAGGTCGGAGCGCACGGGATGTGGGATCTTATGCTTTCGAAATTTGTAAGACCTACACTAACTACCTACGTCTACTAAGACACTACGCCCGCAAGTGCACGGGGTCGTGTCATAGTATAGGTGAGGCGACAAGTACAGGGTCGATCCACGGAGATAGAGGGGGCACTAGAGTTAGACGGGGTAAGCTACGTTCCTATTGTGGAGAGTAAGGTTTTTAGGGTTTAAAAAGTTGGTTGGTTGTTGATTAAGCTAAGTGAGAAAGTAGGAAATGCAATATGAAACTAAGTTATCAAAAGGCTAAATTAGCAATCTAAGTCAACAAGATATCTAAACAAGAGCAAGAACAAACTACACTAGACTAAGCAAGCAACTAGAAATTGAGAGCCTAAGTTGACCACTAATCAAGATCAAAGACCTAAATTAACACTTAGCTAGCAAAACTAGGCAATCAACTAAGTTAACTAAAGCAATTGAACTACACTAGCATTAACAAGCAAACTAGGCAGTTAAGGTTTTAAGCAAATAGATGAAGGAGGTGGGCCGTTTGGGAATGTGACCTTGACATTAATTGGGGGATGTCACCATAATAAGCAATTAGCATATTTCATTCTAGACTACCAAACCAAACAACAAGGTGGGTGCTATGAGAATGTACCCTATGCTACTAGTTGGAGAACTAGGGCTAGGTGTAATTCTCATAGGACTTACCAAGTCTAGGTCTCTAGGATAAGTGGTATTAGTCAATTGAGGACCAAGGGTAAGGATGGGAGTAGAGATGAGGATATTTGACCTCATGCCACTAGCCACCTCAGCCTTTAGGAAATCCTAGGCAATTGCACTAATCACACTTATACTAGTCACTTAGAACTCACATTTGCATGTAGGAAGAAGGTGATTATGTAGGAAGATAGGGGGCTAGCTAGGGATCCGAATTAATGACCTAGGAGCCAATCCTAGGATAGCTACATAGAAACCAAATCATCCTAGAGGCAAATGTCTTCAAACACCACAAGGCAAGTGATTCATGTAATTAAACAACAATGACATGTACAAGTAATGGGAAATGAGATACAAGCAAAGGCAATCATCATAGAAGTGAAATATGTTCATTACAAATTATATTCCCCCAACATGGTATCAAAGTCACATTTTTGCCCCAAACAGCCCACCAAAGGGGGCTTAGCTACACATGATCAAAATAGAAACAAAGTAGAAGGGAAAGAGAGTAGGAAACGCCATGGATGCTTGGTGAAGCTTGACTTCTTCACCTCCTTTTTTCCAGCCATGATCCTCCTCCTCCAATGGTGCCCATGATCATGGGAAAAGGGGAATGGATGGATAGAAACCTAGAGAAACTAGGTTTCTATGGTGGAAATGAGTGGAAAGTGGGTGGAAATGGGAGTAAATGTAAGGAAAGTGGGTGGATGGGAGTAATGGATGCAAGGAGTAGTGAGGGAGTAGCTGGGGAGCGTCTAACCTAGTGCTATGGCCGCCACCTAGGTATATATAGGTGGTGGTGGAAGCACTAGGGCAAGTAGGGGTAGTTTAGGAAAAGCAGTGCAAAGTTGTATAGGGTCGGTGATCACCACGGTCGTGGTGAGTGTGCCACGGTCGTGGTGATAGTAGTGGGGAACGGTTGTGGGGGGTGAATACGGTCGTAGTATGAAGGAAGTGGTGAAAAAGTGAAGTATGGTGGTGGCCATGGCCGTGGCAGAGTGCCACGGTCGTGGTGGGTAACATGCACCACGGCCGTGTGGCTTAACACGGCCGTTTTGGAGGAGGTGGAGGTGACCGTGGGAGGAGCCACGGTCGTCTTGATCATCTTCGGCCATGGTCGTGGCGACTTGGCCACTGTCATGGTGGCTTGGAGGAAATCCCTGTTGGCAACTAAACTTCTAGCATTTAATTCCCACGACCCTGGCAGGGTGCCACGACCGTGTTCTCTTCTACTGACCACGACCGTGCTGATGGCCACAGTCGCGGTGTCTTCAATGGCCATGGTCGTGACAGGTGGCCGCGACCGTGGGATTCTGTGGAATTTCCCTGTTGAATGCTATTGGATCTTGGCAATAAACGCACAACCGTGGCATTGTGGTCACGGCCGTGGTGAGGCTTGCATGACTTGGTTTCACTTATGACTTTGTCATTTTTAGATGTCTTTGCTTGGGGATGATTCTTGGCCACTGGAGGTAGGTTGAGGGAGACTTTGGGGCCTTCTTTGGGTCCCTCCTTGAGTGGGGGAACCCTAGAACTCCCTCTCTCTCTCTTCCATCTAAGCATGGCCCAAGTACCTGAAAAATAGTACAAAGAACATCCATAAGCATATTTGCAATGATAATCATATTGGGGAAAAAGACTTGTAATCTAACATGTTTAGATGCAACTTAAGTACAAAATGGCACAGGATGGAACCCTAAAATAGGGTTGCATCACCACCCCAAACTTAAAACATACTTGTCCTCAAGTATGCTCTAACTCAATCTCTCTACAAATTTTCCACAAACAAGAAATGACAAATGCAATGTAAAAGATGATTATTGTTGAATGGTATCAAAGATGACTGAGTGCATGCATTTCACCTCTCTCCTCTCCTTCTTTCACAATCCAATCATGAAAAGAGCACAAAGCACATGAACTTCACATATAGCGCGTAGAAAACACAAGTTATCCATACTTCTTCCATAAAGTTTCGGGTAAACCGTTTCATGATAGTGTTAATCGAGGATGACTAGGAGTGTTATTTCACCTTCATGCGTTCAGTCTTATGTTTCAAATCACACCAAATGACCCATGTGGTTGTGTAAAAGGGAAAAATGAGCTAGGTTTGATGTTTCCTAGCTCAATAGGTATGAAAATGGAAGAAAGGGTTGCTGTAAGATTCTTGGAGTGTTTTTACACACTCATCTTTTCTTTATTTGAATGCTCTTAAATAGGAGCATCCTTTTATTTTATTTTTGCTTTTCTTTTTCTTTTCTTTTCTTTCTTGCCCTTAGTGTAGATAGGGCATATGGTGGATAGAGTGAAGCGGGGAGATAAATATATGGCCACCCCAAAATTTTGGAGGTGGCCAAGGCTGATTATGTGCACTATGGCATCTTTTCATGAGGCCGAGGGGTATGAAGATGGTGGAAGAATAGTTGGGTCAAAGAGGGGTCATTGGTATGATTTTCCACATAAGACATCCTGCATGAGTATTATTCCAACACTTCATCCAAGATATCACACCACATGAATGAACAAAATGAAATGGATATATCAAACAAGTAATTCCATAAACACTAAGCATTCAAACATGTCTTAGTGTTTGTGGAATTACTTGTTTGATATATCAATTTCATTTTGTTCATTCATGTGGTGTGATATCTTGGATGAAGTGTTGGATTAATACTCATGCATGATGTCTTATGTGGAAAATCATACAAATGACCCCTCTTTGACCCGACTATTCTTCCACCATCTTCATACCCCTCCGCCTCATGAAAAGATGCCATAGTGCACATAATCAGCCTTGGCCACCTCCAAAAGTTTGGGGTGGCCATATCTTTATCTCCCCGCTTCACTCTATCCACCATATGCCCTATCTACACTAAGGGCAAGAAAGAAAAGAAAATAAAAAGAAAACCAAAAAATAAAATAAAAGGATGCTTCTGTTTAAGAGCATTCAAATAAAGAAAAGATGAGTGTGTAAAAACACTCAAAGAATCTTACCGCAACCCTTTCTTCCACTTTCATACCTATTGAGCTAGGAAACATCAAACCAAGCTCATTTTGCCCTTTTCCACAGCCATGTGGGTCATTTGGTGTGATTTGAAATATAAGACTGAACGCATGAAGGTGAAACAACACTCCTAGTCATCCTCGATTAACACTATCATGAAACGGTTTACCCAGAATTTTATGGAAGAAGTATGGATAACTTGTGTTTTCTACACGCTATATGTGAAGTTCATGTGCTTTATGCTCTTTTCATGATTGGATTATGAAAGAAGGAGAGGAGAGAGGTGAAATGCATGCACTCAGTCATCTTTGATACCATTCAACAATAATCATATTTTACATTGCATTTGTCTTTTCTTGTTTGTGGAAAATTTGTAGAGAGATTGAGTTAGAGCATACTTGAGGACAAGTATGTTTTAAGTTTGGGGTGGTGATGCGGCCCTATTTTAGGGCTCCATCCTGTGTCATTTTGTACTTAAGTTGCATCTAAACATGTTAGATTACAAGTCTTTTTCCTCAATATGATTATCATTGCAAATATGCTTATGGATGTTCTTTGCACTATTTTTCAGGTATTTGGACCATGCTTAGATGGAAGAGAGAGAGAGAGGGATTTCTAGAGTTCCCCCACTCAAGGAGGGACCCAAAGAAGGCCCCAAAGTCTCCCTCAACCTACCTCCAGTGGCCAAGAATCATCCCCAAGCAAAGACATCCGAAAATGACAAAGTCAGAAGTGAAACCAAGTCATGCAAGCCTCACCACGGCCGTGGCCACAATGCCACGGTAGTGCGTTTATTTCCAAGATCCAATAGCGTTCAACAGGGAAATTCCACAGAATCCCACGGCCGTGGCCACCTGCCACGACCATGGCCATTGAAGACACCACGACCGTGGCCATCAGCACGGTCGTGGTCAGTAGAAGAGAACACGGCCGTGGCACCCTACCACGGTCATGGGAATTAAATGCCAGAAGTTCAGTTGCCAACAGGGATTTCCTCCAAGCCACCACGACAGTGGCCGAAGATGATCAAGATGACCGTGGCTCCTCCCACGGTCACCTCCACCTCCTCCAAAACGGTCGTGTTAAGCCACACGGTCGTGGTGCATGTTACCCACCACGGCCGTGGCCACCACCATACTTCACTTTTTCACCACTTCCTTCACACCACGACCGTATTCACCCCCCACGACCGTTCCCCACTACCATCGCCACAGCCGTGGCACACTCACCACGACCGTGGTGATCACCGACCCTATACAAATTTGCACTGCTTTTCCTAAACTACCCCTACTTGCCCTAGTGCTTCCACCACCACCTATATATACATGGGTGGAGGCCATAGCACTAGGTTAGATGCTCCCCAACTACTCCCTCACTACTCCTTGCATCCATTACTCCCATCCACCCACTTTCCTTGCATTTACTCCCATTTCCACCCACTTTCCACTCATTTCCACCATAGAAACCTAGTTTCTCTAGGTTTCTATCCATCCATTCCCCTTTTTCAATGCTCTTGGGCACCATTGGAGGAGGAGGCTCGTGGCTGGCAGCAAGGAGGTGAAGAAGTCAAGCTTCGCCAAGCATCCATGGCATTTCCTACTCTCTTTCCCTTCTCCTTTGTTTCTATTTTGATCATGTGTAGCTAAGCCCCCTTTGGTGGGTTGATTGGGGCAAAAATGTGACTTTGATACCATGTTGGGGGAATATAATTTGTAATGAACATATTTCACTTCTATGATGATTGCCTTTGCTTGTATATCATTTCCCATTACTTGTACATGTGATTGTTGTTTAATTACATTAATCGCTTGCCTTGTGGTGTTTGAAGACATTTGCCTCTAGGATGATTTGGTTTCTATGTAGCTATCCTAGGATTGGCTCCTAGGTCCTTAATTTGGATCCCTAGCTAGCCCCCTATCTTCTTACATAATCACCTTCTTCCTACATGCAAATGTGAGTTCTAAGTGACTAGTATAAGTGTGATTAGTGCAATTGCCTAGGATTTCCTAAAGGCCGAGGTGGCTAGTGGCATGAGGTCAAATATCCTCATCTCTACTCCCATCCTTACCCTTGGTCCTCAATTGACTAATACCACTTATCTTAGAGACCTAGACTTGGTAAGTCCTATGAGAATTACACCTAGCCCTAGTTCTCCAACTAGTAGCATAGGGTACATTCTCATAACACCCACCTTGTTATTTGGTTTGGTAGTCTAGAACGAAATATGCTAATTGCTTATTTTGGTGACATCCCCCAATTAATGTCAAGGTCACATTCCCAAACGGCTCACCTCCTTCATCTATTTGCTTAAAACCTTAACTGCCTAGTTTTCTTGTTAATGCTAGTGTAGTTCAATTGTTTTAGTTAACTTAGTTGATTGCCTAGTTTTGCTAGCTAAGTGTTAATTTAGGTCTTTGATCTTGATTAGTGGTTAACTTAGTCTCTCAATTTCTAGTTGCTTGCTTAGTATAGTATAGTTTGTTCTTGCTCTTGTTTAGATAGCTTGTTGACTTAGATTGCTAATTTAGCCTTTTGATAACTTAGTTTCATATTGCATTTCCTACTTGCTCACTTAGCTTAATCAACAACCAACCAACTTTTTAAACCCTAAAAACCTTACTCTCCGCAATAGGAACGTAGCTTACCCCGTCTAACTCTAGTGCCCCCTCTATCTCCGTGGACCGACCCTGTACTTGCCACCTCACCTATACTATGACATGACCCCGGCCATGCGCTTGCGGGCGTAGTGTCTTAGTAGACGTAGGTAGTTAGTGTAGGTCTTACAAATTTTGAAAGCATAAGATCCCACATCCCGTGCGCTCCGACCTCGTGGGGTGTCAAAGCACCACTAGTGGGGACACACCAATCCTCTCCCCAGAACTTCTCAATATTCAGCTTCATAAAATCTAATATGGTTGCTCTAAGGCGGGGACGGACAGGTACATGTTCACCGTTCTCATTACGGGGAACATCTCAAAGGGCGAGGGTGCTGATGGTTTCAGTCAACTTCCTTTGCTATTCTGATAAGAGCATCTTAAGAGTTTGTGACACTATCGGTCCAATTGTCGGTCTGGAGTCAGCAACATGGTTGGGATCACTCTTTGCTTCATCTTTAGACATAGGTTAATCTTTGGGTCTGGGGCTTCCTTCCAGGTCGACGATGTGGAAGGGAATGAGTTTAGGCTCCGGGCCTTTCTCTCCAGAGGCTTCACCTTCTCTCTTCCTTTTCTTGGAGGATTCACCTTCCATGTGCCTTTTCTTCTCAGAGGAGGGTCTCTTCTTGCGCAAGGGAGTCGGTCAAAGATATTCGCTAGCGGTGTCATCATGGATGGAAATAGTCTTGACTTTGTCCATGCTGTAACACATAGACCACTCTATTAACCACAATTTCATAAGTTAGGATTATCTTATATCCATGACATCTTGTTTACACGCCTTTTATTATTTGGTGGAGGATACACGAATCCTTATCATCCCTAACCCCAGTACTCAGGAGGAGGTAGAGAGAGAGAAACCTTAGGCACTTAAAGTTTGTTAACATAAAGGGTACAAAGAAGTGATGAGAGTAGATGAGAAATCCTAGAGGTATCTTATTTCGAGTCAAATCCTCATATTTTGACCGGCATTCACACAGATTTCAGGAGTCCTCATAAACTGACTAGCGGGGCGGAGGAAAATTTTGCCAGCCCCTGGACCATGATCCTTTTCTAGACACTCCATCTTTGGAAAATTCTCTAGTAACTCTCTTTGGGATCTAAAGATGCAAAATTTAATATTATTAAAGATTATGTGGAAAATCAAGATCAAATACAAAATATAAAGACCCCATTCATCGACAACCCCCAATTAATAAAGGCGAAGAAACTAGAGTCATTATCCCAAAGACAAGATCAAATGGTTTTGTACATTATCAAAAAATAATTAATAAATTCTACTAAACTAACTAAATTTGATACAAGATAAAAGAATTCTTTTCCTAAAAGTTACAAAATATAGGATTGTAGGACTTTACCCAAAACACTAACTATATCCTCCAAGTATTAGTATGTCGGTTCACATTTAATTTCTTTTTCATTGGTTATCCAGTTCAATCTTGAAGTAGGTTTTCCTAAAAATGCCGACAAACAAAACGTCAATCAATATAGCAGGTTATACTGGTATGTGGGGGAAACAAAACTTCACAAGTAATTATCACAAAATAGTACAACAATTATTGTTTAACAACGACAAGGTTAACATTTTAGTTTTGGCAACTTATCATCCCATAATGGTGCGATCTCATCACTATTACCCTCACTTGGGTTTTTCCCCTACAATGGGCATACTTATCTTCCCATCCGGGCTTGATAATATCCTGGCATTCCCATATGTGCTTGACAACCTATATCTTCCTTCCCATCTGGGCTTGGTTTACTTTCCATTGTGGGCATGAACAAGCTACCTTTCATATAATGTGATAATCATAGTCACTTTAAATTTTACTAGGAAGTAAAGTTCATCCAACAGTATACATTTGCAAACTATGCAGAGAAACCCGAGGAAACCTTGAGAAACTAGATCAGGTACTCATAGGCGTAACCACAAACCTGTCTCGGGAGTATTTGCAGTCCAAATAAAAATAAGTAGAATTAACCACACAATCAACCATGCAAGTCAACCTAAAATTCAAGGTATACATCCATGTGTCACTACATGATTCTAAAGCCTATCAAAGGACTGACTTGATTCTCAAGTTAGGTTTTTATGTCCACTTTTCTTATTTAATTATCCATAGCACTCCATTAGTCCATTTATTTCTCTGTTTCACTTTCTTAATCCACAAACCCTAATTTTAGGTTCCATAAACAAGATTGTGCTACAAAAGGTGTCTTATATACAAAAGTCCCCATCTTTATCCTTTTAAAGTCAAATTAGGGTTAGAGAGATGGAAAGATGAATATTTGACACTTTTATGTTTATTGGGTTGACAAACCCTATTCTATCATTAAAGGTACTTCCATGCACAAGGAAACCCTAATTCTTCATATCTTGGATTATAATATTCATATGAGTTCAACGTATTCCTTTTATTCATAACAGATCAAACCTTGATTAAAAACATTAACTAAGTCTATTATATTCATCAACATTCACAAATTAGGGTTTTGATCCATTAAAAGCATTAAAGACATCATCTTTAAACATCTTTTGAATTGGAACCAGATATAGGCCAAGATCATATTTTTTATTGTGTAGCTTCCATTTTTCTGATCAATATATATATATATATATATATATATATATATATAGTTTTCTACTTTTGGATAATCCTACGATTTACTAGAATTTTTGCAAGATAAACCTTTTTAGACCAATAGGGGCTTACCACCTAGGCAGAGAGCCCCGGGACTCGCCCTGCCAACTTGGTTGGGCCTGGCCTATAGGCTCTTGCCACATCGATGACCTGCTCGTGGCTAGCTTTTGATTAAATGAGAAAGAAGGGGGAAAAGACCAGAATAGCCCTAACCTACTAGAAGGGTGAGTCAGGCAAAAGCGCCCTTTAACCAGGGGTTTTCCTCCTCCTTGGTTCGACGCAAGCTCAGCCCAACAGGTCAATGAGGAAGTTGACCCCACGCCTTGGCATCCCTGATCACCGAGCGAGTGTCCCCTCACCTTTGCCTTGTCCAAACCGCTGAGGGCCTCAATTGCCCTGGAGCTGATCTGTACAGGTCAGGTGACACGGAGGTGGTTCTAGTGGAACCTGGAACAGAGGCAGAGGACAAAGGTGAGGTTTAGGATGGAATTAAGAGGAGCGAAAAGAGGACAAAATCGTGTGACATCTCGAGAGCGAATTGGTGTCCTCATAGAGAGCCTAGGATCCCTATATATACCATATGATGTCAGTAGGCCTAGCTTGTGGAGGAAGAATTGGGTGAAAACTCTAGAGGCCCTATAACTAGGTAAAATTAGGGTTGGTTGGGTACAACTTGCTCTCTAAAACTTGATGGGCAAATTTCCTATTTTGCCCATCCCTTGAATCACAAGGAAAATCGATCCCAAGAGTTGCCTATTCAGGCCCCCTTCCTTTCCTGACCGTGCTAGAGGATGATGATTTGACCGTCAGATGCTAGATCTGATGACTCAAAACGCGCATCACATTTCTATTAGGAATACAATGTATGCCATTAATGATATTTCTTTGTATTATCCACACTTTAGGCATTTTCAGAAAATTCATTTCTCCTAATCCATTAAGCTTTTTAATCCCAAATTTTGAGGGAAAGTTATTGATGACTTGATCTTCCCATGGACACAATTTGAGACCAAAACTTAAAAATAATAACTATTTTTCTTCATATGCAAGTCATATACTAAAAAGGCATATATAATGCATTAAAACTCATATTTTCTCTTTCTTTCTTTTCCATTCTCTTAATTTCGACCCTTCTAGATATTAGGAGGCAAGTGGTACTAAGACCACCCTATTGTGGCTACTTATGCCACCTTCTAGAGAATTCCATATTTTTCTTAAAATAAAACATAAGTTATTTATTTTCTTTTTGCCTCTTCCCCTATTATGGGTTTTTCTTTTATCCTTTATCCTTTTACACTTCCATTGGCTTTTTAAAATAGGGAAAATCAAGAAATTCATTATTCAGGATAATATTGCAAAGAAACCCAAGTTGTAAAATACTACACACTAATTGTCAAGCAAACCTCTTTTTATTAAAATAATTGCATAATAGTACAACCAAAATTGAAGTTATAACAGTCACACTCATCTTGTCAATTTATTCCTAGCAATTGTGCTTGAACTCGAGCTTAGCTCTTCATTTGGCAACAAACTTGGGTTTTAGAGCTTGGTTTGAGTTAGTCCGGTCGATGAGACATTCCTAGTTTAGATTGGGATAAATCTCGATTGTCAACCAAGTTATTCTCAATCCTATTATAATCGAAATATTGTCGTATAACTGTGTCAGAATAGAGAGGCCAATCTTCATTGGTCTTTCTAATATTGAAAAAGACAGGACTAGATAAATTATGCTGAATCATGCATGAGGGTCTAAAACTAGAACCAGATTCATCAGACAACTCCATTTATTAACAAAAGACATGCTCATATTTAATTTGGGTTTGAGATCAATATCACATCAAATGGTACCAAATGGACCAACTCAATGAATGAAATAAAAGTGCAAAACTACTCCTAGTTCTCTAAAATCCTTAGGAAATAGGAGTTTTCTTAAATTCTATAGACTTGTCATTAATTTGGTTTGTGTTATTGCGGGTGCAGATCTTGTGAACGCGGGTCAGAAAAAACTCGCTTCTAAATAGGTCATACAAAAACTCACTCGAACCCTACACAACGAGTCACGGGTCGACATGTGGCTACCCATATAATTTGTAGAAATTTACAAAATTTGTATTTTAAACATAAGGAAAGCAACTTTCCATATTTTTAATATTTTTTTTGCTATTCTTTTGTACAACACAAATAAAAGCATTTGTTAGTTGACATTAGAATCAAATAATAGAAAATAACCTTTAAATAAATTATTACTTAAGACGCAAAATAATACTCAATTACTATTTTTTCACGTCAAGAAGAATTAGTTTATGCAAGTTATCGTTAAACATCAAACATACTTAAGTATTTCCATTGGCATTGAACATGTTACAAAACATGACGAAGTTGTTATCATTTATAATAAAATTAAAACCACATAATCTTAAATAACAAAACCATAATTTGTTATCTAAGCACACATTTTTTTTCTATCAAGATGAATCCGAATCAAGTGATCTAAAGATATGTATACTTGTGAATTCAAACATATCACATATAAATTGCTCATAAGTAAGAAAACAACATACCCACTTGCATAATAAGCACGCACATATTCACTCATATATTTTAAATATGTAACCATAGATTAAATATTTAATTATTTTTATGTAATTGAGTCAGCTGCAGTTCAACCTATGAGACTTCAACAAATTAAGTCGAATTTGACCCAAAACTAAATGTGGCCGAACCTCCTATTTAGATTTGTATCCGCAGGTCAATGATCCGGATTCCAGTTTAACAGCTCCAGTTATATTGCATCTCTCTTTGGGGTGTGTTCTTCGGCGCATGCTAATTGCTGGTGCGAACACACAGCTTAATACCGCGGAGAAACTATTTGTGGGCCGTTCGACACCTATGCGTGAGGGACTGCTTGGCCTTATCGCTGCTCAACACCGTACTACAAGCATGGCGTCCTTATCTCCATCCGAGGAAGACCACCAGCACCACCACCATCATCACGATCACGGGTAACTGCAACTTATACTACTTCCTTTGAGCTTCGCAGCTCCATTACAAATCATTTCAGCGTGAATTTCCTTACGAGTATGTCAGAGAAGGAGGGCACAGCAGTTCGGAATCATGGAAAGGAGCTGACGGACGGGTATATCACAGCCATGACGGACTGGCGCCGCACTCCCATGAGCCGATCTACCACCCGGGTTACTTCAACAGGCGGGCGCCCCCGCTGCTCTCACGGGACTTCCGCGAGCGGGCTTTCACTGTCGGCATTGGTGGTCCTGTAGGCACTGGGTACGGCGCCATATTTTTGGGGATCATTCTCTTGTACTCTCGACTTTTCAGTTTGGTTTAATGGTCAAATGGGGAATCCCGGGCGGTGGTGTGTCAGTGATCGAAATCCCGTTTTCCTGCTGAGCATTCTGATATGCACAGAGGAGGCAATGTGTTGGGGAGAAGGCGTTGACTCTTGATTTGGGAATGGGGGAAATGGTCGATTATGTTACAACTTGCCGTTTTTATTTTATTCTTTCTGTGGGTGATACTTTATTCTGACGTGCACTTTTGTTATTTTAATTAATAATTGTTGCCACAAATCCCAGTTTTCAGGGCTATTGTTCTATTCATTTCAGTGATTGCACCGCGGAATGAGGAATGCTCGTTATTTTCTTTTCCGTGTCCCCCAAGTTCATTTGCGCACCTTCTATCTTTTTTTCTTCTTTCTGAACTTTCGTGCGTCCGATTTCTAATTCTCAATTTACTATCTATTATGTTTGAAATTTGCGTGCGCTTTCTTTTACGCAGGAAAACAGCATTGATGCTGGCTCTCTGCCAAGTCCTGCGTGACAAGTACAGCCTAGCTGCGGTATGCTTTACCTTTCACATGCTTTCATTCCCGTGCAACTCTGAGTGTGTATGATCTAAGGCGTTCCTTTTCTATTGGAAAGGTCAATGCTTTTGGGATTAAGGATGATATTCAAAATCTTGTTAGTAGCAGTCTAGCAGATGCATTGATCTCTAAGGCACAAAATTAAATGGGAATGCTTTGGCAGCATGCAATCCTAGTTAATCTTGTATTGTGGGGCTCAGTTTTCATTACAGACATCCTATGTGATTCTTCTTTCAAAGCATGAAATGGTCTTGCAGCATTTGCATCTAAAGCTGCTGAGTTTTCTATTGACATTGTAGCCTACCGCGTTTCACTAAGCCTCGGTGCTTAACTGCTTAACTATGCAGAACTATACTTTAAATTACTTATCTCTGTCATACACCTCCACCAAATAGGTTCATGTACCTGTATCCATCACATATACTCCAAGATACACCTGGTGGGCCAATGTCTCTAAAGGAAATAAGGAGCAATTTGATTTGCCTGCCAGTGCATTTAAAAAAAAAAAAAGCAGTATCGTGCATAAGATGGTATATTTATCTAACGAACTGATCAACTTAATGACCACTTATCTATATAAGATGTTTTATTCAGTATTACCCAATGTACGCTTTAAGCAGTTATTAATGTTCTTACATTTATTCGAGGTTGCGAAGTGGCTACTCGGTAGTCAGTATTGTCCAACACTGGGCCAACTAGCCACCACCAGTGCTTATTATGCAGTTAATATACACGTCTGACCCATTCCTACATTACTCTATATACTTTAGGCCTAGGTTAGGTTAAATTAACTATTCCAGAATCAAACAGTACTTCACCTAAATCAGAGCTATGTTTGACCTATATTGACACTCCATTGACCTTATATCGATGTATATTCTCCCAAAAAAGACCTTAAATGAGCTAGATCGAAGTAAAGTGCCTTAATTTGATCTAATTGACTTAATCCATAGCTAAATTGACCTATGGTGAGATCTAACTAAATTACAATGGTAGGTAATGAGGGAAAAAAGAGAAAACCCAAAAAGTCACCACTAAGAGCCTCTCATTACAGTCCTGATCCCCATCACATAATGATTTTAATGCTTCTCAATCTGTCAGAGGAGGGTCGACGGTGAATCTGCATTGGAAAAGTCACTTAATAATGGAAAATGGGAACACTTCGTTGCAAAATAACTAGGATCGATTATTTGCTTAAGTTGCTTTTCATCTTATCAATGATCCTTGTTGCTCTAGTTCTTTTATATATGCTGTTATTTATGCCAATGAGTGGCAACATTCCTTTTGGATGCAGTATAGTGAATACCACCTTGTTGCAAAAAGAAAAGGCCAACACTAAAGGACAATTCGAACCCACGAAAGATAAATGGAAGGAGCAAGGGTTCTGTCTTGCTATTGATGGGTGGATAGATACTCTAAAAAGGGTTTTTGATTAACTTGTGGTTGTTACTACATGTGCTCTCTTATATTTTAAAAAGTTGTAAATTGTAAGAGGGATCACAAGGACAAATTCTGTATTGTAAATTTTATCAGACAATATATGTTAAGAGGTTGGCTAGAGTATTGCAGTCGAAGTCATATTTGATGGTACCTCAACTTGTAGAGAAGTTGAATGCTTGTTTTGCAAATAAGCCCTGGTATATGTTCGAAAGCATTCTGCGGCTGATGCTCTTAATCATGCTTTGAAAAATACATGTGTGCCACAATAACTCTCTTGGCTCAAAATTCTTTGCAACACATGTATTTGCCAAAGTAAGATAATAGTAAGAGGTTGGTGAGAGTGATGTTGTTGAAGTCATTACCTGCTAATGCCTTTGCTTGTAAGAACCTGGTTGCTGTGCTCCGAATTCATTTGGACACCTTGTCTGATTCATGCTCTGAAATGTATATATGCCATAATAATCCATTCAGCTCCTAGTCTTTGCAGCATGTAAATTTGTTCGAGTAAGGCCAGTAGTATGAGTCCACATTTCATACAACGTGTTCTTGATATATCTGGATATGTTTGCTCCGCAAGCATTCATACTTTTCTACAAATAGGACATCATCGAACTACATTACTTTTCCCAACCTCATAGAATAGCTTGATTTAAGTTTGCAACCAACCATTTTTCTTTGTATTACCTTGTCATAATTACCAGCCTCACTCATTAATTCCAACTTTAGACAATGTAGGACCAACTTTGAAAATGACCATAAAGTTTTACTATAGCCTTTGTTTGATCATTTGCACACCCATAAGTTAGCAAGACTCAATCTTTCTTCCTTTTGTTTAGATTTAGTGGGCTCTAATTATACTTTAATGTTGCCCTTTATTCTTTTGTAAAAAACCATATTATGAAATAATATAGCCACTAATGGAAATATTAGTAGCATATGTAAAAGCACTGGCACAATATGGATTTTGGTAAGATGAAAACGAACCTGTATAAATAAAATAACTTAGCAATTTCACAATGAAGTGTTATATTTTTTAGTTATCAAAATATCTATCTAATGCATAATCACCTTCAACCCCTATTTCTATACTAAGACAATCTGAGAAGAATTAGAATCATAATTTGGAAGTGATGATTATGGCAATAGGACCCTTTTAAACATGAAATTTTTAATCTTCGTTTTGCCTCCTCATTACCCACCATTGTTTGGGAACTTTAGAGCACAGATTGAAGTTCTGAGCAAGGAAACTATTACTCTAGTATTACATTCCTTATACTCTTTGTGCTAGTAGCTGCATCTAATTTCAGAATTTCCTCCCTTACATGCTTTTCTTAATTTACTCATATATCTCAAAAAAGGTGCATGATCATTAGATGCATCAGAGTATTAAGGAGACTCATATTTATAAGAAGAACGGGAAAGATAAAGCAAATGAAGAAGAGAGACGATCACATATCAGTTAGAGACAATGATATAGTTCAGGAAGTTGTATACTACAACTCGCATGAACGAAAAACCCAAGAACTACAAGACAGAGGATCCATGAATTATTGATAAGAGTAATAGATATTTGCTGCATGAAAACATCCTATTACAAGAATTGTTAATGAAAAAAAATATAAAAAGAAATGAACTAGCATATGGATCCTAATGAATCGACATTGTAACAAGGAACTTACTCCAAATGATTGTAAATTGTGCAACCTGGTGAATTAACTCATCAACCACAAATAAAATTAAGCATGTAACCAGTAAGCTCGAGGGAGTTTATTGGAATGTCAAAGTAGCTTACTAAGCATAAACACGTTTTTAAATAATATTCAAATGATTTTGGATTAATAAGCATAACAAGTTTTTAAGATAATATTCAAAGGATTTTAGATGCAGTATCAAACGATTTATTTTAAGTATCCACGAGTTCAAGATAAATTCAGAAGTGAACAGTAAATGTATTCATAAATATTAGGACAATGATAAGATATATAGGGATAGAAAATTAGAGAAGGAATGGTTTGTCTTTATAGAAGATGAAGAGAGTAGGCACCAAAATAACAGGTATAGGAGAGGTTGTCTAAACAAACACCTCAATCTAACATTATATGCAGAGAAGAGAGAAGTGTAGTGAAGATGTTATCGACACAACTCTTTGTAATATATAGAATATGCTAACAACTTCCATAATATACGTATTATCGAATCAAGTTTGTGCATGCCTCCATCATTCATCAATCATACTTGTTAAGTCAGCAAGGCAACACACCGAGTTCTCTAGGCACTTTGCTGCTTAGACAGCCTGCTCATTATTCAAATTTCCAAATATTTATTTATATATGCTTTGTATATGTGGAAGTTTCAATGGTTTTCATTATTTTTAAATATGTATAATATGTTTTAAATTATTAATAGCCCTAAAACTGTCTACAATCATAATAACAAGTTAACAACACGACCTATAAAATTATATAAATTACAAGAATGAAATAACACACAATAAAAAAGAGATAGATCGAGGTGAGATACCTTGAAATATTCAATAAAGTAAATGGAAGATATAGAATTCAAAACATGAATTCAGATGGCATACCTTGGAATAAAATCTTCAATATAGTTATGTATTGATTACTGAAAAAATCAAATCTTTTCTATGCTTTGAATATTGGTCCCCTAATCCTCAAAAGAAGAGATGCAAAAATATCACATGAAAATTGAATAAGATACCCAAAATAACATACACGATTTAATGGTGACAATGGAACCATACTTGTCAAGGCAGCTAGGTAGTTCTTCCCACCCAAGGGGCGCCTAAGCTTTCCTATGGTTTTTTCATTTCATTATTTTTACGTATATGTTGTTAATTCTACGCTTGTTCTTAGTTATACTCACACACACACACACACAAACATGTATGCATGTATACATATATACACAATTTTTAAAAAATAGAAAGCAGGAGGCGCGCGGACATCACCTTGTAACTGCATAAGTGCCAGGCATGTGCTTTTTGAGAAACCGAGTCCTAAATTTTCTATATACTTTTATATAAAAGTACACATATTTGTATGTCAATAATATATTTTTTAGAACTTTTATTCATATCTAAACACCCTATACAACAATATAAAACACTCAAATAGCTAAAGTCATACAACAAATAAGTGTTAATACATGATACAACAACAAGTTTACATCACATGTTTACATATCTAAACAATAAACATTAGACTTATAATAGATACCTTACTAACTTATTGTTACTGTGAAAGTATTAAGCCAAAGCACTGAGTAGGTTAGCCTCTTACAAATAGGAATAGAATATTTACATTATGGACCCAATAAAGAAAGGAAATAAGAAAAGACTACATAAATAACTTCTATTTTCTAACACTTCCCCTCAAGGTGGAGCATGCACATTGTGCATGCCCAGCTTGGAACTCATATGGCTAAAAGCTGAAGGTATAAGGGCCTTGTTGAAGATATCTGCAACTTGTTGTTTAATATGGACATGAGGGAGTCTGAATCTTCTTGGAGAGCACTAGATCACGAACAAAGCGGCAGTCCACCTCAATGTGCTTAGTCTTCTCAAGGAACACATGATCGCTAGCGATGTGAATGGCTGCCTTATTATCTCACATAAGAGAGATTAGAGTTTCAAAGGACACTCCCATTTCAGTCAATATGGACATAACCCACTGTAGTTTGCAACAAGCACGTGCCATTGCTCAATATTCAGCCTCTGTGCCGAACCTTGCTGCCATATTTTGTTTCTTGCTCCTCCATGTCACCAAATGGGATCCAAGGAACACAATATCCTGAGGTAGATCATCTATCTTCAACATAACCTGCCCATTCAACACCAATATATCTAGTAAGCTTCAAGGAAGTGGAGGAATCTTTCCTTGTGTTCCTTTAATAGCGTATGATCCAGGTGACTGCCATCTAATGCGACATCTTGGGTGCATTCATGAACTAGCTAACAACTCCTATGACATAGGAGATATCATGATGGGTAACCATCAGATGGATCAACTTACCCACAATCCATATGTACTTTGCTAGATCCTAAAATCATTGTCATAAGAAATAACTGCCTTGGTATGATAGTCCATAAGCATAGAGATTGGTTTATATTGTGTCATGCCCGCTTCTGCAAGAAGATCTAGAACATATTTTTGCTGAGAAACATTTGTGCCTTTCTTGGTCAATATCATCCAGATATACAGGCAGAATAATAGTGCCATGAGAAGATTTGCACACAAATAAAGAATGATCAGTAGAAGACCGACTGAACCCAAAGTGTACAAGTGCAACACTAAACTTAACAAACCATGCTCATGGTGATTCCTTCAGGCCATACAAGGATTTCTTCACTTTGCACACTTTCTAACACTCCCCTGAGCAACATACCCAGGAGGTTGCTCCATGTACACCTCTTGAAGAAGATCACCATGAAGAAATGCATTCTTGACATCCAACTGGAGAAGAGGCAATCATACTGAGTAGCAACAGAAATAAGGATCCTTAATACAATTTAGCCAAGCAACATGAGAAAAAGTCTCAAAGAAGTCCATTCCATGTGTCTTAGTATATCCTTTGGCCACAAATCGAACCTTCAAGCGGTCAACAGGCCCATTCAGTTTTTGTTTGACAATAACACCCAACGACAACCCATAACAGGCTTCCTAGGAGGAAGATCCACCAAATCTCATAAAGAGATTCCATGTTACTATCACTAAACATCCTATTGGAAATTTTTGTACTACTGATCATCTGGGGACTAATTTTGCTAACTTTATTGCTGCTCTTTCTGCTATATCTATTCCTAAAAATGCTTCTCAGGCTCTTAAACATCCTGCTTGGCGTCAAGCTATGGAAGTTGAAATGTAGGCTCTTACTGAATGCAACACATGGCAGCTAGTTGATCCTCCTGCAGATTGTTCCCCCGTTGGTTTTCGTTGGGTGTTTTCTGTCAAATATCAACCAGATGGCACGGTTGAACGGCTAAAGGCGAGACTCGTTGCTAAAGGCTATACACAAACTTACGGGGTCGATTATTTTGAGACTTTCTCTCCTGTGGCTTGGCTGAACTCTGTTCGGATTCTTATTTCTGTTGCTATTAATTCTGATTGGCCCTTGTATCAACTTGATGTGAAGAATGCTTTTCTGTATGTGGATCTACATGAGGAGGTCTACATGGAACAACCCTCAGGATTTGTGCTTCAGGGGGAGTCCTCTAAAGTCTGCAGGCCGAGGAAGGCGATTTATGGTTTAAAATAGAGTCCCCGTGCTTGGTTTGATAAATTGAGTACTATTCTTTAGAAATTCTCTTTTAGACGCTCCCAATCAGAGCACTTTGTTTTTGTCAAAAATACTACTGCTGGCATTGTTATCCTTATTGTATATGTTGATGATATCATTCTCTCAGGGAGTGATCCTGCATGCATTCAGGCTACCAAGTGCTATCTGGAGAAACACTTTTGTTACCAAAGATTTTGGCTCTCTGCGGTACTTTCTTGGGATTGAAGTTTCTCGGTCCTCTTCTGGTCTTTTTTGTCTCAACGCAAATATGTTCTGGACTTGCTTTCTAAAACTGGGCTTCTAGGTGCTAAGCCTGCTAGCACCCCTCTGGATCCAAATACTGACTGGGATGATGAGAACTCTCCTGCCTATCCTGACCATCATCAGTACCGACGCATGGTTGGTAAGCTTATTTATCTGACCGTCACACGAGCTGATATTACTTATGCTGTCGGGCTTGTTAGTAGATACCTGGATAAACCCCGACAATGTCACTGGGACGCTGTTTGCCACATTCTTAAATATTTGAAGAGCTCTCCTGGGAAAGGCCTGCTATATAAGAAACATGAGAGGGGTGCTGAAGTTGAATATCGCGCCATGGCGCATACTACTTGTGAGCTTTTCTGGATTCGAAGCCTACTGAAGGATTTTGGTATTTCTGACTCCATTCCTATTCCGATGTATTGTGATAACAAAGCTTCTACGTTTATCGCCAGTAATCCCACGTTTCATGAGCGGACTAAACACATTGAGGTGGACTGCCATTTTGTTCGCGAAGCTGTATTATCTGGCCAGATATCCACTCCCTACATCCATACTTCTGATCAGGCGGCTGACATCTTCACAAAGATTCTTCCAAAGACGAGATTTGCTACTATGACATCCAAGCTGGGCATGATTGACATCTACGCTCCAGCTTGAGGGGGAGTATTAGTATATACACTTTACTGCTTTTCTATACTTAGTGTATTTTGCTTTATGCTTTTTCTCTTTTTCTATTGTGTACTCTTTATCCCACATGGGTTATCTCTATACCATGTGTACTCTCTTGTCTTATAAAAGAGAGCCCCCTGTATTCTGTTTAATTATCCAATAATAAGCAATCTCGTTGCCGACTTCTAGATATCTAAGTCGATATGCATTGTGACCCCAGTCTTTTGGCACCAGACATACTAGGATTTTCATTTCAATTTGTATATTACCAGGATCTGGTGCTTTAGATAGGCTTAATGGATCAATAAATTTCATCAAATCAACTACATTAACTTCCTATATTCAGAGAACATGATTTCTAGGATACTTTATAAATGGGGAAGTTGTAGGTGAAATTTCATGCTAAGGATAGTTTATGTTATATTTTATTCCCATAAATAGCTTAGTAACTGTAAATACGAAACTAAAACTTAGAACTATTTTCCTCCGCCAAGTATCTAGGATGATTTCTGGGCGAGTCATATTGAGGTGGCATTTGTTGTTCCTATTGCAAGGCTGGATTCACTACCTGCTGGTTTGTAGTCATTCACATCCTTTGAATGTTTCCCTTAGCAATTTTGTTAAAGCACCATGAACAGTTGAACCATTCTATCTTTATGAATAATTAATTTCTGAAGTAACCTTGTTTTATATTTAAGATTTTCTGTTGAGCCCCAAGTTTTCAAAATGTATATGATCATTCTTTTTCATTTGTGGGCCAGGTGACGAATGATATATTTACAAAGGAGGATGGAGAGTTCTTGGTAAAACATGGGGCTCTACCTGAAGAAAGGATTCGAGCAGTTGAAACTGGAGGTTGTCCACATGCTGCAATACGTGAAGATATAAGCATAAATTTAGGTCCTCTTGAGGAGCTGTCGAACTTGTTCAAAGCAGACATATTGCTTTGCGAATCTGGAGGAGGTAACATATGTTTCTAGTTTTTTCTTGGGCAAGATTCTGCTATATCTTTGTTGATGCAATGAGATATTAGCCGTCAGTGTAAGTAAAGCAGCTGACATGAACATTTGTCTTTCTTACTCGTGATTGGTTCTTTGCTTGAGCAACTAGTACATGAAGAACTGCGGAATTTTGATTTATATGTTCATAATTGTGGTGACAATTATATTTGTAAGAACGAAATCCAGATTCAAAACTGCTTGAATGCATGATTTAACTATCAGCTGATGCATTATACCAGATAATTTGGCCGCAAACTTCAGCAGGGAGTTGGCTGACTACATCATATACATTATCGATGTCTCTGCTGGAGATAAAATTCCCCGGAAAGGTGGTCCTGGAATTACTCAAGCCGACCTCTTGGTATGAAGAGTATTTTCATATTATATTTGGGTTCCTTTAAATTTTTAATACATTGTCCAACATGTGCTTAATTAGATCCGCCAATTATTAGGTGATAAATAAAACCGACCTTGCTCCAGCAGTTGGAGCTGACTTGGCTGTTATGGAAAGAGATGCACTTCGCATGAGAGATGGAGGACCATTTGTCTTTGCCCAGGTCATTGAATGGCTTGTTCCTGATATTACAAGTTTATTATTCCTTCTCTACTTCTGTACTACTGTTTTTCATGGATCATTATGTTTGGTACAAGATTCATGGTAATAATAAGCAAGGAAACAAAGGTTATGATGCAATGACATCAAATGCACTAAGATACACTTCCAATCAATTTGGTTAAATTGATGCCCGGGTGGAGCTGAATCAGATGCTCCATCTCTTCATGCATGATGCACTTGATTTGTTTTTGATCATGTCATTTACTAAACAATATATTTAGAATAGCCATTTAACTCTGGCAGACTGCTGATTATGATACACCTTGAGAAGTAATGGAATGCTGGGTAGACAAAGCATCAAACAATTATATATATTTACACTTGGAATATGCAGTCAGTTTGTAACTAAGTGGTCTACATCTGAAAAAGCCTATAACAAAGTTACTTACAAAATAGGGGAAAGGTTAAGCTTAACAAGGAAAAATTACCAACTGCATTTATGCCCACACCAGTAATTCTGATTCCTTACTCCCTCTCTATATCATTTATAGGCTCAGCATGGAAAATCACAGCACTAACAGAATCTTAGCCTATGACACCATGATAACTGACAGAGAGTAGGGATTAGTTAATCAATTATGTGTTTTGTAATATGGGCCTGGATCTATGGTCCATTAGTAACTTTAAATCCAATTTGCATTACACCCTCATATAATATAGGGGAGTAGGGTTTGTGGAATGAGACGCAACACAGAATTTTCTAATATCTTCTCCATATTATATCAGAGTAGTGAATCTAATCATCACAACCTTAGAGTTCCTTGCTTGTATGTAACTGCTGTCCCATGTATGCCAGCCGCCTGATGGCTCCTATTCTCTAGCTTCGCCCCCCCCCCCCCCCCCCCCCCCCCAACAACACACACAAACAACCCCCAAAATCTCCTAACCAATGCATCTCTCCCTTATGTGCCTACGCTAACATTACCCAATGACGAAAACGTTCCTTGCATCAAACAATTATATATATTTACACTTGGAATATGCAGTCAGTTTGTAACTAAGTGGTCTACATCTGAAAAAGCCTATAACAAAGCTACTTACAAAATAGGGGAAAGGTTAAGCTTGACAAGGAAAAATTACCAATTGCATTTATGCCCACACCAGTAATTCTGATTCCTTACTCCCTCTCTATATCATTTATAGGCTCAGCATGGAAAATCACAGCACTAACAGAATCTTAGCCTATGACACCATGATTACTGACAGAGAGTAGGGATTAGTTAATCAATTATGTGTTTTGTAATATGGGCCTGGATCTATGGTCCATTAGTAACTTTAAATATAGGGGAGTAGGGTTTGTGGAATGAGATGCAACACAGAATTTTCTAATATCTTCTCCATATTATATTAGAGTAGTGAATCTAATCATCACAACCTTAGAGTTCTTGTATGTAACTGCTGTCCCATGTATGCCAGCCGTCTGATGGCTCCTATTCTCTAGCTTCGCCCCCCCCCCCCCCCCCCCCCCAACACACACACACACACACAGACACACACATACACACACACAAACAACCCCCAAAATCTCCTAACCAATGCACCTCTCCCTTATGTGCCTATGCTAACATTACCCAATGACGAAAACGTTCCTTGCATCAAACAATTATATATATTTACACTTGGAATATGCAGTCAGTTTGTAACTAAGTGGTCTACATCTGAAAAAGCCTATAACAAAGTTACTTACAAAATAGGGGAAAGGTTAAGCTTAACAAGGAAAAATTACCAACTGCATTTATGCCCACACCAGTAATTATGATTCCTTACTCCCTCTCTATATCATTTATAGGCTCAGCATGAAAAATCACAGCACTAACAGAATCTTAGCCTATGACACCATGATTACTGACAGAGAGTAGGGATTAGTTAATCAATTATGTGTTTTGTAATATGGGCCTAGATCTATGGTCCATTAGTAACTTTAAATCCAATTTGCATTACACCCTCATATAATATAGGGTAGGGTTTGTGGAATGAGACGCAACACAGAATTTTCTAATATCTTCTCCATATTATATTAGAGTAGTGAATATAATCATCACAACCTTAGAGTTCCTTGCTTGTATGTAACTGCTGTCCCATGTATGCCAGCCGCCTGATGGCTCCTATTCTCTAGCTTCGCCCCCCCCCCCCCCCCCCCCCCCCAACAACAACAACACACACACACACACAAACACACACATACACACACACAAACAACCCCCAAAATCTCCTAACCAATGCATCTCTCCCTTATGTGCCTACGCTAACATTACCCAATGACGAAAACGTTCCTTGCAATTTGTCGGGGACATAGTCTACCTCCAGCCTCTGCAATTTTTGCCACTGTATCAAGTGGCGCTAGGCTTGACACTTCTGGTGATCATGGGTACACATTCCCGTTAGAGTCAGGAAAGAGACATGGGTGGCATGTCCCCCTCACATGCCCGCTTGACAGTGGCCGTTTCCCTGTATTCCTTTTCCGCTCTCCCCCCTCCTTTGTGATCAGTCTTATTTTTCTTTTCCCATGCCCCATGTGTCTAATTTTGAGCCCTCATTTTTATATCCATGCGGTAGTGTCCTAGTCCCACAAGTCACAACACAATAAATTCTATCTTATTCAGAGAGTTGTGCTTTGCCTTATTGTACTTACTACATATTTCTGCTGCACTTCTATTCAGTTTTACCTCTACTATTACTTTTACTTGCCACTTAGGAAGCACGAACACAGAAATGAATACGGATATCGGACACTATAGGACATTAACATGGCGCTGGACACAATACAAAATACTTATACATGTATATAATATTTATGTATAAACACTAAAAAGAACAGGCGCATTCAAACACAATTAACATATCATCCATGCTATATTCAGTTTCATATGTGCATTTAAACACATACTGCATACATGATGAAATCAAGTCATCAAATACATACTATTAAACAAACTCACATTGTAATCACAATAGTCAAACTAATAGACAATTATATTTACCAATAACAATATGTTAAACACCACAAGAATGAACTGACAGTGCTATCTTTTGAACATATACATTTCGACAGAAAAAAGAAAGAGTGGCTGTGGTGGGCGACAAAGAAAGAAGAGGAGGTATGTTGTTATTTATAAAAGAGGAGAGTGAAAACCGATGGAGGTGAAGGATGAGGAAGAGAGGAGGGAGAAGAAGAGACTGCTTCTAGTGGTAGTGGTGGTGGAGAAATATAACATATGTATAGAAGGTGAAGGAAGAAGAGGAGGGGGAGGAGGGGAAGTTCTATCATTTATAGAATAAGAGGAGGACGAGGAGTCGAGGAGAGAAAAAATAGGTGTTGGCAGGGAAGGAGGAAGAGGAGGGTATTAGAATGTGTGGTATTCAACCCAAAACCAATTGGCAATGGGTGAAGGGACCACACACCTTATAAGCCCAGGACCTTTCCCAGATCTCAGCGGTGTGGGACAATTCTAACATCCCCCTTAAGTGCAGCCACTTTTGTGTGCTTGCACTTGTTCTTTTTTTTTAGGTAAGGTGTGGTCCTCACACTTGTCTCGTGGGGTCCGCTCTGATACCATATTAGAATGTGTGGTATTCAACCCAAAACCAATTGGCAATGGGTGAAGGGACCACACACTTATAAGCCCAGGACCTTTCCCAGAGCTCAGCGGTGTGGGATGTTAGAATTGTCCCACACCGCTGAGCTCTGGGAAAGGTCCTGGGCTTATAAGGTGTGTGGTCCCTTCACCCATTGCCAATTGGTTTTGGGTTGAATACCACACATTCTAATATGGTATCAGAGCGGACCCCACGAGACAAGTGTGAGGACCACACCCTACCTAAAAAGAACAAGTGCAAGCACACAAAAGTGGCTGCACTTGAGGGGGGATGTTAGAATTGTCCCACACCGCTGAGCTCTCGGAAAGGTCCTGGGCTTATAAGGTGTGTGGTCCCTTCACCCATTGCCAATTGGTTTTGGGTTGAATACCACACATTCTAATAGAGGGGAGGAGGAGAATGTTGTTGGTGGTAGTGGGTGTAGGTGGTGGTCGTAGAGGAGAAATATAATGCACTTTTAGAGGTGGAAGAAGAAGAGGATGGGGAGGAATTCACAGACCAGAGGGGAATGAAGAAGTGGAAGGGAAGAAATAGGTAGGACAAAGGGGGAGGAAGAGGGGGAATAGGAGTGTAGGAGTAGTTTGCTTTGCTTCTGATGGAAAGGAAAAAGCAGTAGCATGCTATTGCTGCATGACAACAACAATGGTTGATGGAGCTCATCGCCTGTATGTTGCTTCTTGTGGAGGAGAGGGGTTTATGCTTCTTGCAGCTCCTGCTTCATGTGGAGGAGAGGGTATGCTGTGTTGCTGCTGCTTGCATCTCCTGCTAGCAAAGGAGAATATTGCTGCAGATAAGCGGGCTGGCAGCAGCAAGTGATGGAGCAGAGGTCGACGCTGGTGGATGGACGAAATGAGAGGTCAGCAACTATGGGTGGAGAGAGAAGAGGCCGTCTGCGATGGGTGGGGGAAGAGGAGCAGTCTCCTAGGTGGTGACATGAACAGAAGAGGGAGACATGGGTTTTATGAGTGGTGATGAGGGAGTTTGTTTGCATCAAGGTGTTTCTTCTTCTTATTTAGGATTGGGTCGTGTCCTGGCTGTCTCCAGCTCCTAGCAAGAAAAGGGGGGGACTTGGACACGTCTGGGCTGTGTCTACTAAGTGTCCATGTGCGTTCGTGTTGGACATGGACACAACAGCCTCCCGGAAGTGTCCAAGTTTCCTAGGTTGCTATCCTAGGTTTCATACCCCCAAATACTCCTTTAAAATGTTCGTAGTTGATGAGCATGAGGGTGGCTCGTAAAAGGAGGTGAAGAATGATACAAGTGGAACATGGACAGAAATTACTTGTGGAGTTCTTTTTTCTTACGCAGGTCTTGCTACTGCCTTGGGAGCTTCTTCTACCTTGCCATTTGTGCATCCACTAGTTAAACTATTTTACATGTGTGTGGTGTCTTGCACTGTGGAGATAGCAGGTGACATTGTTCAATCATATTACTCGCCTACTTGTGTCCATGCCATGTTGTTCATGCTGACTGCATGCCGATTTACCAGTACTTTCTGGTTCTTATGCCTTTGAACAATCATTCTTTGGGTCCAAATGATGTTACTGACTAAGATGATGTCTGTGACGCCTTTCTGCCTGCCTAATGGTGCTGCTTTAGAGGCACTGTTGAGCTTATTTGAGAAGCTCATCAGTTGCTTGCTTCATACTTGCTTTTCAACTGACTGAGGGGCAGTATTTGATTGAGGAATTTAAGGAGAGCGGGCTACTTTGTATGGGTTGAGTTTTATTATTTTGTGTTTATTTTGACTCCAAATCTCCTGTTTGAGTTGTCTATTCAAGCTGGACATGGGATTATCCTATGCTTCAGCTTGACAGGGAAGCATATGAGAGCAGAGTTTAGTTAATTAATAACGTGTTTTGCATTATGGGCTTAGGTCTGTGGCTCGTTGCTTGTTAGACTCTGTTACAATATTCATGTCCGTAATGTCATTTCCCACAATTCTGTTCCATGTTTATTGGGAACTTAGTGTAGTCATTTGCGTCAATGCTTTTGTGTTTTGCTCGCGTTACTCTCAGAATATAGTATTCAGCTGACTTTTTAATGCACACAACATCTCTAGGAAATGTCTTATCTGGGGCTCTGACGATTGGTAGGGTGATCTAGGGCTTCCCCCACAAGCGACCCTGACTAGGCTTGTGGGAGGGGGTTCTGCGGTCCAGGTGTGCTACCCCTCTATACTGGGCCTCGTCCTCGCCCTGTGATGGTGCTGTTGAGTAGAGGCGAGCAGCCTCAGCCTCTGCATCGCTGCTTCTTCTTGCCAGCGACGTCGCGGAGCAGATTCCTCGGATTTTATTTGTGGGGGTGGGTGGAGTGGTCAGGGCATGCCTGTGTTGGCAGTGATGATGCACTGCGGCTCCGGGGTGACGTCTGCTCACCGACAGTGAGTGGGTGAGCATTGCTCCCTTGATACCAGATCTGTGGTGGCAGGCTTTCTTCTTCCTTTCCCCTGTTTTGTTGGTTTCTTTGTTTTAGGTTTTTCCTGTTGACTTTCTTTTTGTGGTTCCTAGCAATTCCCTGCCACATCTCCCCTTTGTTGGGTTGTTCTCCTCTCCTTTGTGAGAGTGTCAAGCTTCCTAGCTTCTGCTAGGTGGCATTTTGTCTTGGTTAGTTTGTTGCTTGGTCATTTGGTTATACATGTGGTGGTCGTCTCATGTTGGAAGACAGATATAGTGCAACCTTCTTACTGTCAGTACATGCTGAAGTCGAAGATATTCCTCTAAAATGACGCCCTAGTAGCATCATTGTGGAGAGATCTATACATAAGTGCTCTGTTTGCATACTGATATGAGTTTCTGTGGTAGTTGTTTCATATTCTTGGTAGATATATGTTCTTCAGATCTGTCTTCCCCTTCAAGCAGTTCATACTTCTATCTGATCCCTACTCGTTTTAGGATTTTGATTTACCATATAGTATGATTCCTTTGTGATCATTGATGCGCAGCAGACTCATGTAATACCAGGAAGAAATTGCATATATTTCAGTAGGGTTAGTGGAAAAATCAACCTTCAAGTTCAACGATTATTTTGGGAAAGGATTATTTCATAAATCAATTACTTATTTTTGTTTCCTAGTAACATACCTCCTCCTTACCAATTGCTCAAGACGATCTACCATCAGTTGGTACATAACTCTGATCCAACTTTCCTTTCTCAAACTTCTCCCATAGCCACTCACCTATTTCACTTAGTTTAATTTTCTGAAGAGGAAAGGGACAATCAGTCTTGGACAAAAAGAAAGGAAAGGGACAATCTACAACAACTTCATATTATTCCAGCCAACAAGCATGCATGAGAAAGGCCCTATGTCATGACCATATTCCCCAATGCGCACCTGATGCATGCCATCCATGTACAACACCGTATCAATCCATCCTTTTTCACCATGAAATAATTCACATAAGAACTTCCTTCGACTCATTGCTCATTGGATGCCCGCTATCCACTCAACGCTTGAATTGTCATATGGCCTTGTCTTATACTAGTAACATCAACCTTTGAGGTCCACCCCCTACTCAATTGTCCATTTCCTATCGTTGAGTAACTACATACAATGCCCATGTGACACTCGTAAAAGCCCATGGAAGAAAGCCGAAAGCTTCATCACAATGTGTCAACATTGGAGGGAAATATGGCTATAGAGAAGGCAGCGGAAACAAAAATTTTATCTACCATATTCCTATAACTAGCAGATCGCATCAATAACTACAAGATAGAATGATGGTTTCGAGGATATACTTGGTCCTGGAGCAAGTCCAGCGACATCTCCTCGTCGTTGTAGATGTACAACTGTTGACTAGTTGCTCTTGGACGGTGTCTGTGCAGCTTTTGATCTTCACCATAGATAACATACTGGACAACTTCTGCAGCGACTCCTGTGGTCTCGCCACGGGTTGCGAGTTAAGGTTGACCGTCCTAGCAGCAGTCAAAGGACTCCTGCCTCTAGATAAGTCCACACGGACCGCCTAGAACTCTTGTCGTCCTTCTAGAACAGACAGGAAGGAGTTGTCCCTCCCATTGACATACTAGTCACCAACTTGCTCTCCCACAACAATGATCCTCAGTTGTTCTCCCTTACTATCCCTTCCTAGTCGGGTATGACTTGCTTGGGCTCTCTTGGTTACCACAACCAGAGAGGACAATAATTATCAGAGTAATTGATTCTCAATTGTCTGTGTAGTGCTCTGGGAAGCCCCGAGTACCCCTCTATTTATAGGCGGGATTTGGGTCAGGGTTCCCAGTTTTATGCGGGAGTGGAAAGATCGGAAGATCTTTGAATTTTCGCAACCTGTGACCCCTGAAACGGTCGTCTGGCACACGAGACGCTCGTCTCACATTGCGAGACGGTTGTTTCACAGTTTCCCAGATCGCATACAAAATAAGCAATTCGAATCCAATTAATGCACGACAATGACGTCAACATTAATTTCTCATTGCAATTGAATTTCCCACGAACTGAGCGATCTCGCATATGTGAGACAGTTGTCTCGCCCACCCAGACGGTCGTCTGGTGACCTGAGCCGAGCTGTTCGGTTCAACAGAATGAACAGGTCGGTTCACACCTCAGTTTGGGAAGAACTTAGCCAATTCAGTTTCTGATCACCCCGACACACCAAACGGCCGTCTCAACACTTGAGTCGATCGTTTGACACTCGAAACGGCCGTCTCATATTGTGAGTCGATCGTCTGGAAGTGTAGCCAGTTGATGTGTTGCATGAATAGAATACATAAATACTTTAGTAATCAATTCAATCATCATTCAAGATTAAACTCCTCTTCTAGGTCAAGACCAATGTGTGTGACCCTATAGGTCCCATATTACGTTGGCAGTGAATGTTCATAACAACTTATGACATCACAAGCAACGAGCGGTGCCTAGCCGCACATCAATGCTACCCAAATAAATGAAAAGTTGGGGAACAACTTCAACCTACAATCTGTGCTTGGTGTTACAGTGTTTGGATAATTCCTTTGTCTCTGATATCCAAATTGAACTTGAGGCATAGAGCAGTCACCCTCTTCAACATTCAATCTTGTTCCTTGAATTAGAGCGGACTGTCTGAGATATATGTAAGCTCAATATCACATATTGTCTCACATGTGCACGGCCATGCATTTCTCAGTCTCGCTAATCAAGAGGTCTTAGATATCATACACCCTTAGGAGAGACAAATCCCATCTCTATCATTCACAATCAGTCCCCATCTGTTAGTCACCCAATCATCACATTTATAACAACCTATGTTTCAGGATTGCGTTTGATGATGTCAAAGCATACCGAACGACATGTGATGAGTGCAGTGATTTTAGGTCTAAGAACCACAAACACCACCATCACTGTGAGAGCTGACTATAACTACCATGGAAATGATTTCGATGTGTCAGTCTCATAGTGGGTCTGTCCGATACATTGTTCTCCATCATGTATCTGTGTGCTTGGTTTAATATAGCCATATCATGACTAATGAGATTCTGTCATCAACCAACTCACACTCTGATCTTGTGTCATTGTTGTCTATCAACCTTCCACAATAACAACCGATCAGGGACAAAATGACAATATATATGTACTGTTAACATTTGTATGATCTCATTTTCTCAAGTCACATACTTGAAGACATACGTCATTGAGTAATGTAATTCTCTAGACATTTATAATGTTACATCATTATCTTATAACTGAATTAAACAGAATAAATTGGAAGCTTGCCTTTATTTATTAATCAAATCAATTACAAATTATGTCATTACAATTATCATATGATTGACTCTCTGGGCATACATGCCAACAAACACCACCACCCCCCCCCCCCAGGGGGCAAAGTGTTGGACCTTTGATAGACTTTTGCTTGGGGGCAAATATGTTAATAAATTAACATTCAAGAGGTCCTTTCTAGTAACAATGTTATATTGGCCCAAATTGTCGCTGGACATTGTTTTAATAATAAGATTGATGCCAACTCTATTATACTTTAAATAGATATTAAAATTTGCGGAAATCTAGATAAGAAAAAGGAGGATGAAAAAAGAGAAATCGAGGTCGTTTAATTAGTTTCCCAACAAGAAAAATCTCAAGATATTTTTGAAAAAATTCATAGGAAAAATGTGGCACTATCCTGTTATGTGTGCTTTATAGGTATATATTTGAAGAGCTCAAGCATGATGCATGAAATTATCATCTTGATAGGGTGCATGGGCTCAAGTTATAATGCTTGAATGTGTTATGTAACACCAAGAAAAATGTGGGAACTCCATGCTTCAATAATATTACTCTTGAAGCATAATTTTTATGGTGTCTATTTGCACGCGTGGGAAGCATGAAGAAATCCAGATACAAATGCATTGCCTAGTGCCAGTTCTTACCAAATCTACGTATGCCACTATTTAACATGAAGTGTGAAATTATTGGTTAATGTTGTGGCACACAAGAGAACGAATAGAAGTATAAGGTTAATACTTAGAAGTGGTGGCTATCAGAAGTTCCCACACGAATAGCATATTGCAATTAAGCTTGTCATAGATTCAAAACCAACCACAACCAGACTAACATTAAAATTAATCAAGCTCATTATGTACTGTGATTGCTTGATTATCGTTTGCTGTTAGATTGGCTGGTCAATCAGCTGAACGCGCGCTTGGTTATATTTGCTGCTTAAATGAGATGGTCAACTAGGTGAACAGGCGTATTTCACTCTAGCATGCTTTGCCTATTATGTTTACTCGTGTAGGAGCCTATCTTTTTTATTATATATTAGATTATTTCTGACTTTTGGATCATTCGATGTATGGTGATTATCTAGCTAATTTCCTGTCACAGCCATAGTTCAAAATTCCACATCCTTGACCGCAAGCCGTTTCTGAAATGAATTCCGGATGCAAGTACTCACAATTGAATGGGGAAATAATCCAACTCTCAAAACCCCACGAGTGACTTGGCTCTAGATTCTTGCAGTATTTTCTAATAATAACTACATTATCTTTTGAGTTTGCTAAGAAAGGCAGTAGTTTTTAGGGAAAACGTTACAGGACAATCCCAAGTGAAAGACGCCCACGAATATTTTTCTGGAAGATCTATAGGTATGCACAAAATGAAGAAAACGGATCCACATAACCAATTATGAAACAAATCTCTATAAGAGAGAATACATAAATGAGGTGTCAATAGATGCAAAAGAACCATAGTCTTCTGAGCACTAACAGAGTATCATGATTAATATTCTGGATATTGATTTGTGTCCCTGTATTTAGTGGAGGGCGTTGTTCCTTATGCTTGTTACTTTTTTGTTTTATCAATACTAATAATGTATAGCATGCACTATGCAGGTTAAGCATGGAGTTGGAGTAGGAGATATTGTGAATCATGTCTTACAGGCTTGGGAGGTTGCTACCGGGAAAGCACGCCACTAGTCTCCATTTTTGGACCATAGATCTATTATTTGATTAAGAACAACAATATTATTTCTTATGTTCCTGCAGCGATCGCCCTATCAAGTCATTCTGGGTAGTCTATCTTGAATTTATATTTTTGTATTGCTGGCCTGTGATGATCTAATACGAAGTGAAGTGCTGCCATTTGCTAATGTGCAGATTGCATTTGTACAGTACGACGAGATCATTTGCACTCAGAAGGCTTGTTAATAGCACTATTTGATATAATTTCAGCTTGGTATTTCATGTTTCGACTTGCTAGGTCAATTCTGTGAAATCTAGAAGTAAAACCGTTATTGTAATTTTTTTACTAATTGCAAAATTGAATGTAGTATATGCTTTTTTTGTCTTCTGGCTACTGCCTCACACGTTGCACTTTTGTGTGATTTGTGAACCTTATTGCTGCCCACTGGAGGTCTACGCACATTCTGATCTTTAGCTCTCGCAATGCAACGCCAGTTTCAAGCGTCCCAAGGTCGTGGCTCGACTTGGGCTTTTAAGATGGAAAGTAATCCATCTGTAGCCACTCATCTCTGTTGGCATTTCAAGCATGCCACTGTCATATCATTTTTTGTTTCATGAGCCCAAATAGAGAAAAGGTGCAGGTGTTACATTGCGTCGTGTGTTGGGCGAGTGGTCCATTGTTTTCTAGCCCAAATTTGGACGGCCCATTAGGGCATGACAGCAGAAGCAATGGGATATAAATCCCTATTGCCTTGCTACAAAGGAGGCTACGCAGTCAGAGATCGATACTGAGCCGCCACTGCCTATTCTATGTTCATCTCTTGCACACACACGACGGAAAGAATAAGAAGTAAAGAAAGAAGAAAAGAAAGAAGGAAGAAGGAAAGCAAAGGGCCTTGCCGTTTTGGTTTCTTTTCAGTAATCTTTATTATTGACTTCTTCACCGATACGATCTCTATCTACCTGGATATTCTCTACAGGAGTGTTTTTCCGGAAAGTCTTTGGTGTGGTGACACTAGAGTTGGTAAATCTTGTATCTCATTCCATTTGCTATGCATTCCTCAAGTTTTGGGTTCAAACTTGAGATGAACTCTGAAATCCATTTATTATTGCATTTTTCCGTTGGGTATTTGATCTTATAGTTTTTCCCTAACACATTGCGGATGTTTTCACGTATATCTTGGTGTTCTTTGTAGTTGTTTGTACGTGCTCATATTTTATGTGCTTGTCCTTTCTTATTACTTTGTTGCGTTGCGCTGCACATATTAGATGTTGTATACCTAGTCCACACGTGCATGTGTTTTTATTATATCTTGTGTGTGTTGGATATGCACATCTTGACCTGCAATCCCCTTTAAGTGGTATTAGAACAATGATTGAGATATGTTGACTAGATGGAGAGTGCAAATATGTTAAAATTGACTATGTCTAACTGACCGACGTAGAAGATTAAGATTGAGGATCTTCTTTATTGCAATGACTTACATGAACCGGTCAAGGGAAATGTAAGCAAGCTCGCAGACACGAAATATGAGGATTGGAAAAAGATGGATATGAAATGTATCAAAGTCATCTATCATTGGGTTGATGAGTTAGTCTTCAACGACATTCCCAATGAGACCAGTACCCACTCTCTGTGGAAGAAGCTTGAGTCGTCGTATGAAAGAAAGACTATAGGGAACAAAGCATTTCTATGAAGAAGCTTGTGAAAGTAAAGTTCAAGGAAGACAATAATATTTCTATGCACTTAAATAATTTTAGAAGTATGGTGAATCGGTTTGCCACAATGGGGTTGTTGCTTGATGACCAGTTACACGCTTCTACTTGGTTCTTCACCTTATAGGTTGGAGACTCTTGTCATTTCTGTTAGAAACTTTGCTCTAGACGGGAAGTTGACGTTGAACTTGGTGTCCAACAATCTACTGAATGAAGAGACTAGACAACAAAGCTCAACAGAGGCATCTGCTTCACATGCTCTTCTTGTTGATGATAGGGGGAAGAGTTAGAGCCACATCTAGGATGGTGATAGAGGAAAGTCAAAGCACATGTCAAAGTCTAAAAGTAAGATGGTTTGGCATCACTACAACAAACCAAGTCAAATAAATATTACAGTCATCGCAAAAGAGAAATTGTGGAAGCAAAGCTTAAAGTGACTAATTATGATAACAACAGAGCTAGAGTTGTTACAAATGTTATAGAGGTACTCACATATGGATTTGTTATGGGACATTGTCTACATATCAGTGACAACATTGAGTGGGTGTTGGACATTGGTGCTTCTTACCACATCACTCCTAATAGACATTTCTTTTACTTTTACAAGTATGGGAACTTTGGAATGATAAAGATGGATAGTAAATCCTATGAAAAGATTCATGGGATTGGTGATGTGTGCATTGAGACTGAGTCGGGTCATACCATCTCGCTAAATAATGTTAGACATATTCCTTCTATTGATTATCATATCATCTCTGGTTATGGATTGAACATTCACGACTTTTGTTATCATTTAGGCGACTTGAAAACTATTGTCACCAAAGTACAATTGGTCATGGCTAAAGGTAAAGTTTGATGCACCTTGTAAAGGACGAACATAAAGGTATGTATTGACAGTGTCAATGTTGTGGACAACTCTAATTCTCTAGATTTATAGCACAAGCAGCTTGGGCACATGAGTGAGAAAGGACTATATTTGTTTGCAAAGAAAGAATTAATCCCATACGCAAATAATACAAATCTTAGTTGTTGTGAAAGTTTGCTTGCTTGGGAAGCAACAACGACTCCAGTTTAGTTCTTAGTGTGAGAAGAAATCCAACATCTTAGACAAAATTTACTTTATTATTCGTGGTGCTATGGAAGCTAACTCCTTGGGTGGAAACAATTTCTTCATGAGTTTTATTGTTGATGCATCTATAAAAGAGAGTTTACTTTCTGTAGGTTTAGGTCTTTGATACCTTTAAGAAATTATAAGCTATGGTTTAAGGGGAGGTACATAAAAGGTTAAAGTGTCTCCATTCTAACATTAGAGGTGAGTATACTTCTAGAGAGTTTAGGTCTTATTGTGAAGGATTTGGTATTTGGCATGAGAAGACAATTCCAAGAGCCCCACAACACAATAGTTTAGCTGAAAGGATGAATGGAACCATTATAGAGAGAGAGAGTCAGATGCATGATGAAGAATGCTAAATTACCTAAAGAGTTTTGGGCAGAGGCAGTGAATATTGCTAGCTACTTGGTTAACATGTCACCATCTATTCCTTTGGAGTCTAATACTCCAAAGAGTGTGTGGACGGAAAATCCAGCTTCTTATTCTCACCTTAGAGTATTTGGGTTCAAGGTACATGTTCCTAAGGAGCAGAGGCAGATGCTTGATGACAGATTTACTCGTATTTTTCTTGGCTATGGTGATGAGCAATTTGGCTCAAACTATGGGTCCCAGAAAAGAAAAAGATGATCAGATGTAGATATGTAATCTTCTTTGAGGACCAAATGCATTTTGATATTGTGATTACAGAGACTGAGCATCTTGTAGATGATACTATGATTGATACAAAAGTTCCCTCTCCAGTCTACCAGAATGTTGATGTAGAGCAGATTGAGGATGATGAGATCCCTCTATTATGGTAGAGGATGATCCTGATGCAAATGACGTCCATGACCAGGAGGTTCTTGAGCAGGGGGATCACCCCCAAAATGTATATCCAGTAGAGTCATAGTTGAGGAGGTCTATCAGAGAGAAAATGATGTCTACTAGATATTCTAATTTAAGATGGTCATTGATCACAGAAGAGGGCGATCTAAAAAACTATGAGGAAGCAAAGTTTTTCATCAGGAAAATGATAAGTGATTGCATGCAATGCAAGACACGATGAACTCATTGAAGGAAAATGATATGAGATATAGAAGCTTCCTGAAGGCAGAAAAGTCTTAAGGAATAAGTGGGTCTTCAAGCTAATGAAAGATAGGCATGACAACACTGTGAGATGTGAATCCAGACTTGTGGTGAAATTCTTCAGGCAAAAACATTGTATTGACTTTGAAGAGATATTTTCTCTAGTGGTGAAAATGACTTCCATCCTCACCATTTTGGGCTTGGAAGCTAGCTTAGACCTAGATATTGAATAATGTGAAGACCACCTTTCTCCATGGTGAGCTAGAGTAAGAGATATATATGCAACAACCTAAATTATTTGCAGTGATAGGCGAAGGACATATGGTTTCTAGGTTTTAGATAAGTCTCCACGGGATGAAACAAGCACTAACGTAGTGGTACAAAAAGTTTACATTTTGTACTGAATCAAGTTTATCACAGGATAGAGGCATATCATTGTGTTTACTTTAGGAGATTTTTAGGTGAAAATTTTATCACTCTTTTTCTTTATGTTAATGATATGTTGGTTGTTGAAAAAGATGCTCAGATGATTGCCTAGTTGAAGAAGAAACTATTTAAGTCTTTTCATGTGAAAGACTTGGGACCAACCAGACACATTTTTGCTATGGACATTAGGCATGACAGGAAATCAAAGAAACTTTGGGTGTCGCATGATAAATAAGTTGAGCGTATACTTGACAAGTTCAACATAAAGAGGGCAAGGCCAATTCATGCTCCCATATATCATCACTTTAGACTAAGTAGAAAACGATCTCCTTTTAGTGAGCAAGAAAAGTAAGAGATGGATCACATACCCTACTAATTTGCAGTAGAAAGTTTGATGTATCTATGGTGTGCAATAGGTCTAATATTACACATGTTATTGATGTGCTTAGCATATTTTTATCTGACCCTAGTGGAATGTTGTTAAATAGATAATAAAATATTTGAAAGATACATCTAGTGCTTTTTTATGCTTTAGTGATGCACCACAAGTACTTACTAGTTTCACAAATGCAAATTTAGTAGGTGATCTTGATCACAGGAAGTTTACATCGGGTTTTCTATTCACTTTTCAGGGGGAGCTATTAGTTGGTAGTTCAAATTGTAAATGTGTGTTTCTTTATCTACTACTAAGGTAGAATATATCATAGTTTGTGAAGCATGGAAAGAGATTGTTTGGCTCAAGCATTTCTTGTAAGAATTGGGTTTCACATAGGATGAGTATGTTATTTACTATGATAGATAGAGTGTAATGGACTTGAGGAAAAATCTTCATATCACTCTAGGACAAAGCATATTGATATGAGACATTATTGGTTGCTTGAAACTATCACCGATGACCAGATGAAGTTAAAGAAAGTCCACACCAACGACAATCTTTCTGACATGCTAATGAAGTCAGTTCCTATAAAGAAGCTTGTTACTTGTAAGGAGATCGTCATATTGGACTCCGACTAATGAGTCATGAGGACGACCTCTCCTTTGGGCTGGAGGGGGAGATTGTTGGGCCAGTGGCCCATTTGATTCCAACCCAAATCTGGGTGGCCCAGTAAAGAATGACTGCAATAACAATGGGATATACATCCCTATTGCCTTGCCACAAAGGAGGCAACACAAGTAGAGTTCAAAACTGAGTCGTTGCTGCCTATTCTATATTCATCTGCTGCACACACATGATAGAAAGAATAAGAAGTGGAGGAAGAAGAAAAGAACAAAGGAAGAAGGAAAGGAAAGAGGGTCGTGCCGCTTTGTTTCTTCTCCATAATCTATATTACTGACTTCTCCATAGACATTATCTCTATCTACCCAGGTATCCTCTACAAAGGGCTATTTTTTTTAGAAGTCTTTAGTGTGGTGACGTACTGAGTTGGTAAATCTTTTCTCTTCTTTTTACTTTGTATTACTCAAGTTTTAGGTCAAAAATTGAGATGAACTATGTAATCTCTTTATAGTGGATTTCTCCCTTGGGCTTTGACCCTGTGATTTTTCTCTCACACACTGTGTGGGTTTCCACATATATTTTTGTGTTTTTTGTGGTTATTTGTTTGTGTTCATATCTTATCTGTGCTTACCCGGATCTTTCTTATTAAGTTGTTGCACTGCACTACACATATAAGATCTTGTGTACCTAGTCCACACGTGCATGTGATTCTTCTATATCTTGTGTGTGTTGGATAGATACATCTTGAGTTGCAATTTCCTAAGTCACGTGTGAATGAATTTAATCTCACATTGCCTGCCTATGGAGATGTCCACCCAAATATAAGTTGTTGGGATATTCCTCCCATTGTCAAATGGTTTTGGGATGGAACCTCAACTGGATTATATACTGGGCGGGCCTTCCCCCCTCAGTTTCTCCCCTACAAGTGGTATCAAAGCATGATTCAGGTTTGAGGTTGTGTACCTTTATGAAATACACTATTGGGTTGTGCGCTTGGGCCCATGTAGTGTGGTGCAGTTAATTGCCTTTTGAGGGAGAGCTTACGGGCTCATACATGAGGGGGAGATTGTTAAGTCATATGTGATTGAATTAAATCTCATGTTGCCTTCCTATGGAGATGTACACCAAAATCTAAGTTGTTGGGCTATCCCTCCCATTGTCAATTGGTTTTGGGATGGAACCCCAACTGGATTATATATTGGATCGGACCTTCACCCCTTATTTTCTCCCCTACAATATATTATCAATGATAAGCGAAGAGAGTAAAGGATTGCATGAGATTTGTGTATAATCAGAGATAAGTTGTGGATGTAGGAGACATGCTTGAAAGTTGAGTGTGCTCGCCATGAATACATACACAAGGGAGAAAAACCCAAAAAAATGACCCAAACAAATAGCAAAGGAATAATCATGGATACATTAAGATATAGCATGGATAAAAAAGGAAAGTGATTATATAACAAAATATGTTTGTAGAAAAAATTCAACTATGAGGGAACTAGTGAGTAGGACTGTAGGAGGGTACGTAAACCAAACATTGAGATTAAAATTCCACATGCTGCATTTTTTAGTCAAAAGTATGAGTTTATGAGTTGAAGGAGATACATGTAAGGAGCCAAAATAAAGTAGTTGAAGTAATTGTGTCGTAGTAAGGATCTGTTGCTGACATGAAATTCTTCATTTTTCAACAACTTCTTTGTCATGATCAAAGTAAGGTCCTCATGAGAGAGTTTTGGTGAATCAAACTGGGATTATTTTAAGTTCCAAAATAAGCATAGGAAGCATCTGCAAGTATAGTAGTATAGTAGCAGGTTAGGGGAAGTGTCCCAAAGGATCACTTCAACTTTATTATTGTCAATCAAAATTATAAAGTTGGATGAGATATCTTAAAAATTCTTTTTTACCAGACAATGTGGTAGAAGAGAGTGAGGTTTACTTGCATTTGGACTAAAAAGTGATATTGGGAGAAAGAATAGTCGTAGGTAGATCTTGAGCAATGTAGGACAAGTGCCTTTCAGTTTATGATGGAGTATTTTAGCAAAATTGTTAAGATAGGCTCAATCATAGGGATGGCGGAGAGAGGTTTTATAATGGGTAAAGGAACTTGACTCCTTTGTTCATAAACATGAAGACTAGGCACATGTGGTGGTGGTTTTGGTGGTGACTAAGGTTATGGTAAAAGAGATGGTGGAGGAGATGGTAGTGGGGGATGTGGGATAGGTAATAGTATGGGTCATAGAATCCATAGGAGTATGCAAGAAATAAGGTTTGTCTTCAAAAAGGGTAACATGTACGCTCACATAAGACTTTCAAGTTTTTTTTATCAAAGTAATGATACTTGATTCCTAGAATAACCAATAAAAACCAATTTCATAACACAAGGAGACAACATGTCATGATGAAACAAGTGGACATAATGTGTATAACCAAACCCTCTCAGAGGGACATGAAAAAAAGACCTTCCTAAAAAAAGAATATTATATGGAATAGCCCCCCCCCTGAAGTAGAGAAGAAGAGACTCGGTTGATGAGGAAACCAATCGTGAGAACAGAATTTGGCCAGTAGGACGAAGAAACATGCATTTGAAACATAAAAGTAAGAGCAACATCAAGTAAATGACGTACTTATCTTTCAACAACACCATTTTGCTAGGAATTCTTAGCATGAGAGGTTTGATGAATATTACCCACAAACATGAAAAAGGTTATTAATTCATTGTTAACAAATTCCATATGATTATTACTATGAATGATTTTAATAAAAGAAGAAAATTAAGTCTTTATTTCATGCAAATACCTAATAATATAGTGGTTTCAAATTTGTCTCTCAATAAGAACAACCAAGAAACACAAGAGCAATCATCAACTAAAATAAGAAAGTAATTATATTTTCTATCATTCTTAACATGACATGGTCCTTAAAGATCAACGTGTATGATATCAAAGATAGTTGTAGAATGTTTCTTTTGGCATGAGAAAAAACTAGTTCTATGGTGCTTGACAAGTTGAAAAGCCTCACAATCGAGGAACTCAGAAGTAGGGATATCTAGAAACTGATGATGAAGAACATTCATGATGGGATGTCTAAGGAGACAATGAAATTGCATAGACATGTTGGCAACATAGGCAATACGATAAGTGGTGGTTGGTTGGGGATAGTAGAGACCATCTCACTTAAAGCCTACACCAATTTTTTGCATCGTCTGGAGATCCTGGATCATGAAAAAGGCATTATAAAAAAGAGCACTACTATGAAGGGACTTTGTCAACTGGATGATAGATAGTAAGCTAAGAGCAAAGTTTGATGCAAGTAAGACATTATCAAGAGATAAGGATTTGGTAAGGGAAATATTACCAAAACTTGTGACAGGAGACAGAGACCCATGAACTACTTTAACATGAAAGGGTTTTGCTAAATCTATTGATGCATGAAACAAGGTAGCATGACCAGTGATGTGTTAGGAGGCATCATAATTAACAATCCTGTCAGGCTGAGACATATACAAACGGGTGTGAATGTCACTACCTGGGTGTAGAGTTGCAACTGTTTCAGAACTAGAGGGATCAAATGAGGTCGCCAGAGATAGAGAGACGAGGTGATCATATTATTCTCAAGAAATCATTAGATGAGTCATCAGTATCAACAAAAGCATCATTGATCTTGGGGCACCCAGGGGCATACCCAAAATTTACCCAACACCAATAAGATGAATTGTTTGTTCAATGGTAATGATTGTAAGAGAAGCACCCACATCCTTTAGTGTCAAATCCACAACCACAGACTCAACATCTAGACCTTGTCATTGGGAGGTGACTAATTCTAAGAAATACGAGAACACAATTCCTTATGCATAGGGATTTTCACTTACGTCATGAGTTTATCCCTACCAAACTTGAACTCAGAGCCAAGACCCAGAAAGAAACTGAACATAGTGAATTGCTTCATGTTGTTTTTTCATCTCCTGTAAATCAATAGTAAGAGGTTTATAGTTGTCTTATTCATTCTAGAGGTTTGTCAAAGTGCCATAATAATTAGACAGACTAAGGTTTTCCCTTCTTACAAGATTGGATATCCTCAAGAACCTTATATATTCAAGATATGTTGCTAGCATGAGAATGTAATTTTTCTAAGGTTTCCCACATAGTACATGAAGAGATGTACATCATGACTTGCTTGGATATAGACTCTTTCATGTTGTTTAGCATAACTGAGGTAACCTAATCATTATCAACACCCGAAACATCTATAATAGGGTGGGAAACACCCTTTGTAAGTATGCAATTCTTTCAGTGAGACCCCACATATCGCTCAAATGATGTAGACCAGACAAAATAAATGGTACCATCAAGTTTAAAATTTATTTCAATAGGTGTGCTTGTGGTAGATGATTTCTCCACAATATCACTTGATTCTACCTTTTTGAACATTATTGAGCCTTATGGAGTTCTTCAAGAGAGAGATAAATAATGAAGCCCTGATCATGAAGGAGGATCTTGGTCATTGTGGTTCTGATCATGTACTAAACACAAGGCCAACACATACAAAGAAAAGAAATTGGGGTGCTGAGAAGACAAGAAGTCCTTCAAGCCGCAAACAACTAGTAGTCATTGTTACACTGCTAATGTAGACTTTCTGAGGTAGAGAAGAGTTGTAGTTGCTGGTTGATGGAACATTGATGGAAGGGGAGTCTGTCCCTATGAAGGGGACACATTGGCTAGGTGAATGAAGGCAGGAAGATTTGTTATCATAGGAGACAATACTCATGTCACTCCCTTGAGGAGGCTGTGAAAGAAACACCCAGAGGCGAGCCACTGACAATGAGATCCCTACCACTCTGGCAACATGTCAAGAGAAGATAATTGCTTTTTCTTAATTAATTGGGAATGTACATTAATCATCAATTGTATAACATGAGGGAAAATTACAAGCCATAGTTTTACTGATTTGGGATAAAGAAACAAAAGAGAATAAAAGCAAATAAATAATAACAAGAAGTATTTTAACAAAAACCCATAATTAAAGATTATATGTAAAGTGGTTTCTTGATTGCATCCACATAGAAAGCATAGAAACGAGACATGTAAATTCATGTTTAGGAGCATATCACATGTGAGGATACATTTATGTTCTAAGAGCTCGATAGAACTAGTTACTCTGGGGGATGTTGGTTTCCCAAAGGCTTTATTTTGAATAAACAAGATCGACCACCTAAGGTAAGAGAGGACTAAGTTTTTTATGGAGATTTTAGGGATCCATAACAGAGAAGTTGCATGTAGAGGTTTGGGTAGATTTAAAGAAATTATAATGTCCAATATGATGGAAGAAAGATAGTCATTGGAGTGGATGAATCTCTTTATTATATTATTTATTTTTAGAAGAAGAGTTGTCTAGCAGTATCAACATCGATATTTCATACAATTTTTGGGTAATAGTTGGTGAGAATGTTTGACGAGAACCATATGTCAATCTAGAAGGATGGGGTTTCTAAGACCAATGGAAGGGAGGGAAAGATCATAGGTCTCTGATTTTGTTAATATATATCCAAATAGGTATATGATTATTAATCTTATGCCATAAGAGAACTTTCTTATAATACTTTTTTTATAGTTGAGGATGATATATAATTGTTTTATGAATAATGAAATGAAATCATGGGCTAGACATATAGTATGTGTGTTGAGATTGATAATACTCCAACCATCATCTTCTTTAGGTTGGTAATCTTATCACAGGCAACTAAGTGAAATTTTTTATTTGTGGATGAGGATTTCTATAGAAAGTTTCATCTAATAAGATCAATGATTTCTATGCACTAGTACATAACCGACCTTTAGTGTCGGTTATTTAAGGCCTTTAGTGTCAGTTTTTAAGCGACACCTATGTGGGCGCCGCTAAAAGCCCAACTGTTATGCGTCGGTTCTCAAACCGATGCCACAACCCTTCACGTGCCACCAAAAACGTGCCAGTAGGGGGTATAGGCGTCAATTATTATCTTTGAAACCGACGCCATATACCTTCGTGCCATAGAAAAGGTGCCATCTGGGGCACTATCGGCGTCGATTTATTAGTGATAATCGACGCCATCTCACCCGTTGCGACGGCCGTGGTGTCTGGTCTGCTGCCACGGCCGTGCTGGCCAGCACGGTCGTGGTGTATGGCCCGCTGCCACGACCTGCTGGCCAGCACGGCCGTGGTGTCTGGCCTCATTAGGGAAATCGATGTCGGTTACTAGTAGGGAAACCGACACTGTAACCATTTGTCGTCGATTTTTGAAAAGAAACCGATGCCACATATGATGAAAAGACGTCGGTTGTTGACATTAACTGACATCATATCCCCTGACAACACGGTCAAATAGACGTCCGTTTTAAGTGCAAAACCGCCGCGGTATGTCTTTGGTGTCGGTTTTCTTCAAATAACCGACGCCTATGTTTTGATTTTTTTTTCTTATCAGTTTGCAGGTCTGCTGTGGCTGGTCGCAGGATGAGAACCTGCAGTTCAGTGGAACTGAACTGCAGGTTTATGACATCCATTGATATCAGCCAACAACATGCCACAAACCTGCAAAATTAACATGATGGACAATATTATATATATGTGATTCACACTCATGTATAAGAACATTTAATTCATATTATTTTTTCATCACACGCATGTAGAAACCAGTAGCAACCTGCAGTTCCATTTATTTCATCTCTTTTCACATTCAGACACATGTAGAAACATTCATGTATTGATGATTTTCACACACATGACAATTCATAAAAATTCATTCACATTCACGCAAAATTAATTATGAGAACAAAGTTATTTTTTATTCATCATTGTCATCATTGTCAACAAAATTATATTTAAAAATTCCCACTCTTTGCAGGGCTTTTGCCCAATCTTCTCTTACAGCATCTAATTCATCTCTCGTATAGGGAGCATGTACATCGAAACACTTTGCACCTGTGTTCAAGTCCTCAGTTTTAAAGACCTACAAAGAGAATGACATATATACATAATTATAATAATATATAATAAGATTCATATATTTCATATTATCTAATGAGACTATGTATAATACCTATTGTATGTTATCGATTTCCAATACGACATGTTTGATGATTATGTCCATAAATCACATCACATAGTAGACACATGCCCAACCATTGTCTTGTGTAGCACACTATAAATTGAAACATACAAAATATTCAAAAGTACAAATAAGCACAGTTCACATAAATAATATATACATTGGAGTCAGGAAATTACTTTCACATTCTCCCAAATGAGTGTCAGATTTTTTTCCTGGGGACCTTTCCTCCAACTTTTTTGTATCTTGTAAAGCCCTATATATGTTAATGTAACACATTAAATTGCATATTTAAATAGTAATGCAGTAATAGATGTTAACAGATATAAAAACATAAACTATTTCTCACGAGAATAATGGCCTTTTAATTGCATGTCCATATAATACATCCAACTCACTCCCTGCAGGATCTAGATAATAGACGGTGAATGTCTTGGGGACAATAACTAATAACTCCCAATGCTTAGCACTACAGGTAAGAAAGTAGAAAATTAATAACTCAATATCCGCAATAAAAATGTAATTTTTTTAAGTTCAAATTACAAGCAAAGTAAACTAATAACTCCCAATGCTTAGCACTACATGTAAGAAAGTAAAAAATTAATAACTCAATATCCGCAATAAAAATGTAATTTGTTAAGTCCAAATTACAAGCAAAGTAAACTTACTCGACATTGAATGAAGCTATTATCGCCGTCTTATTATTTTTTACCAAAATATTCAAAAGCATCACAACAGTATGAAGTAACTGAATACGGGTATGTATCTACAAGTCTAATCAAAGATGGAACCAAAAATCCCACATGGGAAAACCCAAAATATGTACATGTCTTATGTAAGTGGATGCAAAACATGTATTACGTATGCATTAATATATAAGAAACCAGATTGCCGTATATAAAACAAGGTATATGGATGTATAAACTAGATTGCCGTATGCATTAATCTCACCATATCCACGGCTCTATCATAGATGTGTTCAGCCATTCATAACTAAACAACTCCAAAATATCTTGTATAAATATGTTGTTTTCAAATGTTTAACCTGCATTAATACGTATCCAGAACTTCTATTACGTATGCATTAATATGTATGCTAAACTTGTATAAATAGATTGTTATCGTATGATTTACCTACAACATTCTCTGGAATAGTAACATTTATAGGGCAATTTTGATTATGTTCGTCGATCCATACTGCCACACTCCTACAATTAGGACCTATCGAGGCGTGTAGGTCCCCTGAAAACCAACTTGGTAGTCGAGGAGGTGGAGGCCGAGATGTAGTGGGTCTCATCTTTTTGACCTGTATATATAATTTCATATCAATTGACTCATATATATATACACACTAACAAATTAAAGTAATGAAAATTTATCATACAATATCAGTATAGAGGACATCTGCGTCGGGCCACAGTATCACTCCGCCTACTGCCTCACCAAGTGTTTCAACATCTGGGTGTGCATGAGGCAGTGCAAGATTCATCCAGCCATTGAGTATATGTATCGGGCTCACACGTACCATGCCATCTGGTACTGGACTCCCATGAAACATGCACCCTTTAAGGGGTGGGTAAGCCGATGCCTCTGCAACGATATATCGTTCACTTTTTAGTCGGCATGGCTTCAACCCCTACAAATTTACGTAAAGAATGTTATATGCATATATACACAAACATATCATCTTGAACAGACTAGCTATTATATATGCCATAAAAATACTTACAGAGGACATGCTAGGTTGTGGGTCTATAGGATTACTCCCAACCTCTGCAGTACGAGCAGTAGGAGAAGAGAGGTCTGCCACATGTACTGTCTGAGTGGCAGTCTGAGATGCCTGCCACTTGTTAATTGCTTCATGGAGTCTTTTATCAAGTACTTCCTCGTCTCTCCTATCAATTAAGGAATCTACCTATACATGGATAAAAGAAATGCTAGTTTCTGATTATTGAATTTCCTTTCGCAATAATGTTCTAAAATAAGAATAAGTTACCTCAGCTTGTGAAAGTCCCGCTTTTGGGACATGTTTGTGCTGGGATGGCCCAAAGAACGCTTTGATGCCCACACCAGCGCCTGCACCCCTTACATGTCCAGGATGCTCTGGGTTACCGAGAGCAACTGTCAGTTCATCCCTTTTGCCTTGAGGGATGAACTTGCCTTCCTTCCTCTGCTCGTGCAGCTCCTGCTAATCAGCATCAACAAAAATTTACAAGTAAACATAACAATAATCAATATCGATAGATTGCTCTAAGAGTTGATTCTTACCATTTTTGCAGCCGCCTCAGCAGTTGCGGGATTCGGTATCTCTCCCTTCTTGTTTTACCTCCCAGCTATCCACATAGCATGGTGAGGCAAAGGTACGGGAGAAACAGTAGAGGACTCTGCAGTCTCTTGAGTAGCAGTAGGCTGAGTAAACTCAGCCTGTAGTCTTTGGAGAATTCCTGCATATCCTCTTGGACCCATTGTGTGGTCGTGCACATTCAGTGCACGCCTTGCTCGTTGAGCATCACTGATAGCCTAGTTAGTTAGCATATTGATTTGGTTAGTAACACTAAAGGTTAATCTTGATTAGGTGAATACATAAAAATGTATATTAATTAAATTGGGAGTGGCGCTTAATACCTTGAATTCATCTATTTTTCTTTGGGTAACAAACTCCTCCCAGTCTTTGGGGTCCAAGTAGTTCCATTGTTGTGTGGCTTCCTTCTTCCTATATTTATTTTTCAAAGAGAATACAAAAAAAATTATTAGTGTAGAGTTAGTGAAATACTGATCAATGTCTAGAATTGGAATCAATCAAGAACCTATTCTCAGCATCACGTATGTAATCTCAGGTGAGATTGGTCCTATAGTTCTTTAGGACCCTCCCACAACGTTGCATCACACATTTACGATGTAGATTTTCATCCAGATCAAATATGCTCTATAAATTAAATAGAATTGCTATTAACTAGTATCCTAAAAATTAGTAATCTACACAAATAGAATTACAAATAATAATAACTCACGCATAGTTCCTTCCATATGCAGTCTTTCTTCCCCTTAGGAACTTTATGCCATGATTCTAGGATAGGACTGCAATGGTTGTGAGTAAGAACCCCAAGATATGAAACAAATGAGTTGTGGTTCACTCCATATGGATTTTCTGCCTGATCGAAATCCACAACCAATTTAGGTCCATTGCCCCTTTGATGTATTAACTTGTTCATCATTGTGATGCCCCTCACTTTCTCAATTTTCTTTTGTTGCTCATCAAGTGCTGTAACAGCTTTAGGGGGTACATCACCAACCTAAAATTTGATAAAAAAACACACTTACATGATATAATTATAAATGAACATATAGATAGAAACCTCAGAGATATATTCATAATTAAAATTAACTAACATTGTCAGGCGGGGCAATCATGTCCTCACCCTCACAGTGATCATCAGCACAGTCATCATGGGAATGCTCAGCCATCTGAAAGTTCACATTCAAATTATAAATTTCACATTGTAAAGTAACACTAATTGTAAAGTTCACATTATAAAGTACACATTCACATTGTAAAGTAATTCACATTGTAAAGTTCACATTCACATTGTAAAGTTCACATTCACATTGTAAAGTAATTCACATTTTAAAGTCCACATTCACATTGTAAAGTTCACATTCAGAAAAATAAAACATAATACAAATATAAACATCCATGCCTCTAATATTGTGATATTTTATCAATTAACAATCCTTCATTATGATCCCCGCGAACATACAAGTCATTGTGATCCCCAACTTCAATGTTTGGTGGTGTTGGCAACCCAACTGAGAATGGACTGGAGTCATCATACTTATCATAGTACTCTTCTTCATATATAGGATCTTCAATGAACTATCTTTTACCATGAAGAACAACCGACCATTTATCATTTGCAGGATCATCGATATAAAATACTTGTTTCGCCTGTGATGCCAATATGAATGGTTCACCCTTCTCGCCAATCTTTTCAAAGTTCACTAACGTGAAACCCAATTCATCCACTATAACTCCTTTGTTGTTGTCAACCCAATTACATTTAAAGAGTGGAATTCTGAAATCTACATAGTCAAACTCCCATATGTCTTCAATGACACCGTAAAATGACATTTTAGCTTCACGTGGACTTTTATCCTTTGCACTTGCAAAAAACAATGAAGATGCTTGAAGGGTGACCCCGCTGTTTTGGAAGACACTCTTATCATCTTGACGCTTTGTGTAATATGAGAAACTATATATGTCAAACCCTTCATAAGACATAACATTCAGTTTTGGTTTAAAGGCGAGGCATTTGATGGTTTCAGTAAGATTATTTGGTGTTTGAGATAGTTGATGTAAGACTTTATCTTCAAACCACTTAATAAATGTCTTGTTATGCTCTCTAGCAAGCCACATTGAATTGGATCGAGGATATTGTCTCTTGATGAAATTGGTATGTTCCTCGATATAAACACTCACTTCGTCGATGTTGTGTAAAATATACAAGTGACCTTGCTCCAACTGCTCACGACTGATTACTTTCACCCGTGATCCCAAAACTCCTTTGCCAAAATGCTCCTCAATATTCTTGTCATTCACGAGAGCATCATTACCACTCAAAAAGTCATTGCAAAAATCCATAACCTCTCTCGCCACATAACCCTCAATAATACTCCCTTCAGGCCGATAACGGTTTCGAACATCACCTTTAAAAACGCTCATGTATCGTTCAAAGGGATACATCCAATGCAAGAAAACTGGTCCCAACATTTTCACTTCCCTAGTCAAGTGGACAACAATATGTACCATGATATCAAAGAACGACAGAGGAAAATACATCTCAAGCTGACATAGGGTAACAACCACTTCTCTTTGCAAATTATCGAGAGTATCAGGGTCAATACTTTTGTTACACAGACTGTTGAAAAAGAAACAAAGTCTAGTGATTGCAAACCTTACATGCTTCGACAATATAGATCTAATTGCCACATGCAATATTTGTTGCATTAGAGTGTGACAATCATGAGATTTAAGACCTATCAACTTCAAATCTTTCATTGATACCAATGTACAGATGTTGAATGAGTAACTCTGTGGCACCTTAACATTTACCAATCATTCACAAAATGCTTTCTTCTCCTTTCTAGACAACTTGTAACAAGCGGGAGGTAAGTATGTTCTCCGATCGCTACTAACTACTTATGTTAATTCTGTCCTTATTCCCATTTCACATAGGTCCATTCTAGATTTTATCCCATCTTTAGTCTTACCTGGTATATTCAACATAGTACCGATGATGCTATCACATACATTTTTCTCAACGTGCATGACATCGATACAATGCCTGACTGTCAAAGAAATCCAATAAGGAAGATCCCAAAATATCAACTTCTTCTTGAATAAATACTTGTCACTCCTTGTGGACATCGTACATTGTGATCTCTTACCAAATTCATTGGCGATGTCTTTCACTCTTTCATAAACATCCTCCCCTGATATAGGTTTAGGTGCACTACGTTCCTCATTCCGTCCATTGAATGCTTTGCGCAACCTAAGATACAGATGAAATTTTGGAAGAAACCTTCGATGAGCAAGATATACAGTCTTACCGCCGTGTTCTAGTCGTATTGAATCAGTGTTCTCTTCACATATAGGACACGCTTTAGATCCTTTGACACTATATCCAGACAAATTCCCATATGTTGGAAAGTCATTCACAGTGCAAAACAACATAGCATGCAAACAAAATGTCTCTCTTCGTGAAGCATCATAGGTCATCACACCTTCACCCCAGAGCTTCTTCAAGTCGTCAATCATAGATTCAAGATAAATGTAGATATCATTTCCAGGTTGTTTAGGGCCCGATATCAAAGATGACAACATAACATACTTATTTTTCATACACAACCATGGAGGAAGATTGTATATAACAAGCATAATTGGCCAAGTACTATGTTGGCTGCTCAATGTCCCGTACGGATTCATCCCATCTGTACAAAGCCCAAGTCTTAGATTCCTATCCTCTTCACCGAATTCAAGATACAATAAATCAATCTTCTTCCACTATGGGGAATCCCATCATTATTTTTCTTAACATCTGCATGCCACCTCAAATTCTTCACATCTATAGGATTGGAAAACAAGCATTGAGACTGTGGTATTATAGGTAGATACCACATCACCTTGGCGGGAGAACTAGTTTTGGACTCCCCTAAAGTCGTCAATTTATACCTTGATGCACCAAATTTCGGACAATCTTTCAAATCCACATAGTCCTTTTGAAATAATACACAATCATTCTTGCATGCGTGTATCTTCTTGACCTCCATTCCCATTGGGCACAACAATTTCTTTAACTGGTATGTTGAGATCGGCAGCTCGTTTCCTTCTGGAAGAATTTCTTTCAACAAAGACAACAATGATGTGAAACTTTTGTCGCTCCATCGATTGTTAGCTTTCAATTTATACAATCTCAACACAGTGCTAAGCTTCGTAAACTTACAACCTGTGTATAACGATATCTCAACATCATGCACAATGTTTCTAAACATGGGAGGTGGATCGGTTTTGGTGTGCTCTACCCCACAACTATCCAGCATCGCATCAACGATGTCTACTGGAACTGATTCATTCACATCTATGTCATCGAAAGCAATTTCTTCTTCCACACAAGCACTGCTATCGACATCCATTGGTTTCGGGTTTGGAATCTCTCCATGTCAGTTCCATTCTGTATAGCCTTGTACAATCTCGTTGCACATGACATGACTTCTGGTTTCGTCACCAATACTGACTTTCAAGTTGTTACCGCAATGCCTACATGGACAGTAGAACCTATCTCCAGGTTGTTTCCTATGTTCCTCGGCAAATCTAATAAACTGATCAAGACTAGAAATAAACTCTGGGGTGCAACGATTGTGAATGGACATCTATGATCTATCCATTCTATGATCAAAGAGAAAATAAGTATATATTACAACAAGATTAGGGTCTAGGGTAAACAGATTAGAGTTTATGGTTAAAATTTAGGGTTTATACATGTGATGTCATTCTTATATATAATAAATGTGTACCACCTATCCCATTCTTGAACACCTAATCTCACTAGTAAGTGTATAATGTGTATTGGATTTTCAAGAAATTTTTGACAACATTTCCCCGCTGTTCTCCAAGTACATATGCACTTAGAGAACAAATGGGGGAAATGCTACCAGAATTTTCTTGAAAACCAAATACACATTATACACTTACATCCTAAGTGAGATTAGGTGTTCAAGAATAGTCCCAAACTGGGGACTATCCAAGATTTACTCCTAATGAGTAAATCTTGGACGGGTTTCTAGGCCAACATAATATAACACCAGTCCCTTGTTCACAACCTCATTCAACACACAATTTTCTTATAAAAACACTTGTGGACAGCCATAACAACATATCAATGCTTCCTAAATTAATCAATATATTATTTTATAACACAAATCGTGGTGGGTATAACATAGAAAAAAACTCAACATGTCACAACATAAACATGTCCTTAACCTGATATACAGATATTTGTAACCAAACTCGTGGTAGCTATACCATAGAAAATTAAGTAGCATGCCCAATATATAACAAAAGCAACAATTTTCCAAATTGTTATAACAAAAGCAACATTAAGGTTATTCATAACAACATATGTAGTGGAGGAAACTCATGGATGAGCGATGGTTTAAAATCTTGGTCTAATCTTTATGCAGGTCTGGATGTGATTTGACTAGGGGAAAAACTGATATGTTTCTAAGGTTGTGATTATTTAACTAATATTTAAGACAAAAGCTGGATTGATTGATTATTCTGTGATTAATAAAAGGGTTGAATTAAATATTGATTATTCTAAAGTTGTGATTAATAAAAGGGTTGAACTAAATTATCATATGAAAGTAACACAGGCTGAAATGAATTTCACCATCGCTACCTATCATTCAATGTCTTACTGCATCACATTAAGCATTAACATATATGTTGAGGTCGCGTTAATCCACTTTTGGTGTTAATTAGGGTTAAAACATATAAATCACCTATCTAAAGTTTTCATCAAGGGTTTAACAAAAAACGATTGATATGTTAGATCTGGAGTATCTATGATAAGATTGGAGAGGTAAAGAATAACACTCCCTTTTCAAAGAAGCAAACAGTCATGTAACCTTATAGAGAACCAGCCAAGAAACAAGCCCACAAAAAACTCAACCATCACTCATCGAGTGAGAGGGGAGCATCAGCAAAGGAAAAAAACAAACAACCAGTAGCCATATGTAGGAATACCCTAGAGGAAGAAGAGGAGGAAGAAGGGTACCTCGGCGGCGGCGGAGGAAAAGAGGAGAATGTGGCCGGCGGTGAGCAGCAGCAGACGACCGAAGGAGAGCAGAAGCAGGCCGTCCGGAGCAGAGGAGCAGGCCAGCCGGAGCAGAAGCGGCGGTGAGGCAGAGGAGAAGGTGCCGGCTACAACAGAGGAGAAGGTGGCAGAGCAAAAGCAGGCGGTGGCTGGAGCAACGAACGACGGCGGCTGGAGCAGTGAGCAGCGGCTGGAGCAGAAACGATCGCCAGACCTAAGCGCAGAGGCGATGAAACAGAGAAAGGGGAAGATCCTGGCTCACTACGGGTGTATTAAGTTAACAATAGGCGTCAGTTATTCAAAATAGCCGACACTTAAAATAATCAGCGTCAGCTGTAATAAAAAACCGACGTCCAAAGGGGCTGAAAATTTTTGCGGGGACAGTGCGCGAAAACACATTAGCGTCGGTTATTTCATGAAAACCGATGATAAATATGGGCCCAATTTTCTGTCTCACGCATAAACATTAGTCGTCAGTTGCGTAGATAAAAACCGGCATCGTATGATAAATTTTTGAGGTAAATTTGTTCGCTGAAAAATTTGGATTTGGCGGTCGATTTTAAGCGTCGGTTGGTTATTATGAAACCGACGCTAAATAAAAAGTGATACCCATGTCTGGTCACTCTTCATAGATAGATGTCGGTTTTTGTTATAAACCGACACTGTATGCATTAGGCGTCAGTTTCTTGTATACAACTGACGCCTGTAAATGTGACTTTATAAGCCATTTTTGTAGTAGTGATGATTTTAGTGAAAGGGAAATGATGCTTAATAAATAGAAATGGAGATAGGAGAGAGATGACTTAAGAAGAGTGATGTGATTATCAAGGTTGAGAAAACATATTTTCTAGCCCAACAATCTATTATGCATGTTGTTTATAATAAGATTCTAAACATTAGAAGGTATGGTGGTAGGAGAGAGAGGGAGACCCAAATACTTGTTGGGAAGTTGGAAGTATGGCATCCTAAAATGTAAACAAGATATGATTAGTAGTCAGTGAAACCAAGAGGTAGGATTCATATTTGGTAAAATTTATTTTTAGTTCGTTAAGAACCCTCATAAGTATGGGGTGCCATTGAGAAGAAGGAATCAGTTATGACGGGATGGGATGATAAAGCATTTGCAAAATAGAGTAGTATTTAAAGCAAACTAGAATCTGGAAAACACAATTCATAATCAAGAAAAAGTACCAATTATTTATAATGCATTGATATCATTAGGTGTGTGGCAAAGGTTTCAAAGGATTCTAGCTTTATGTTCTTTCCATATGCATCCAAAACAAGAATAACCACCATTTTTTGTTTATGGGATTTATGTTGCTAATATAGTGGGGGTCAATTAAATATGTTGTATAGCAAGTGAGTAATACCCACAAACGTGGGAAGGCAAAGGGTAAATATAGCATACCAAGATTTGGCTACCTAACTCTAGAAACTCCAATCCATTGATTAAGAGGTTACATACTTGCATCATTGGAATTGTCCAAACAAGTTTAGAGTTATACCTTTGACATGTTGGATTGTGCCCTAATAAACATATGATGTGCATATGATGAGTAATTCAGATGTATGTTCCCTAATGAACATTCAATGCACATAATATGAGTAACTCACATAATAACTCTAATTGTGGATAAATATGATAAGACCATGCTATGGACCAATAAACCCTAATGTGATGTGAGATGATGCATGGAACCTAACCCTAGACCTTGGGTGTGATAATTATGGGTATTGGATGGTTGGTAATGTTTACTTAACCCTAGGTTGAAATCCAACTATATGAATCCTTGTTGTTAATTATAATGTATCAGTAACATTCAGAGCTCTAATCACATAATATATCTTAATACACATGAAATCGGCCTAATGGCCTAAACATGGCTTCATTTGTAAATAATCATGTTAAACATACTTCACATGCTACCTTGTTCACTAATATTCACATAATAACTTAAATGTGCTTAATGAGTAATATGATCTGACTAAGTATGAATTAGTGATCTAATTGGTCTTGCATTTTTTGATACACATGAAAGGTTAATACTTGAAGGTTAGATTTAAGTGTGGAACATTAATGCTATTCATATAAGAGAATATGAGATCAATGGACTAAATGATTTAACTAAATAATACATAATAAAATTTGTGAGAGATAATGTGGGATAATCTTTTTGATAATAAGCTGATGATAATTGAACACTAACCCCTGATTTTTTAGGATAATGGCAATATATAATGCTAATTATTAAGATAGTTGAGTTAAATCCTAATTGTATTGGATCTCTTAGAATATAATCCTCAAAGCGAAATCTAAGCTCAAATCGAATTCCTTGGGTCCTAATTAATCTAGGTGTCAATTTATAGCCCAATTAGATACCATTTGCTATCCCAATTTGATTAGGAAAGACAATTCTAAATAATGGAATCTCAATTAAATCAAACTATATGTTATTTGATTTTTTGTTGCCGATTTATGTGGTCACACACTTTATATCTTAGTTTTTCCTATGTATTCCATGTCACACATGTTTCTCGACTTAGCCTATAACACATACTCAATGACAGCTGTTGGATCCATATTTTATGGCATTTGTACTCTATTCTACCTCAAATCCCCTTTCTTCTAGGACTCTACAGTTTGTGATCCTTTTGCACCTCCTACTTCTATGGTCTCTATCTTTCATAATCTCCTCACCCTAGCTCTATATCTCTATTTTGGATTTCCAGCCGCTTGATGGATGCACAGATATAAAAGATAGTACTTGATCCATCTTCGAACTCCCAGACACAAACTCCAAGTGTTAGTTAGGCATAAATCATCCCAAACATGCTCTCTACATCCCCCATCATTTGTGGCACCTACATTGACTCTAGCAATGAGGTGGAGTCCTTTGGATTCACCCCCAACTCTCTACTTTCCTTCAATGAGTGCCCAGAATGCTTCCAGGATCGACAATTTGGTCAGTTGAGGTATCTACTCTGTTTCCCCCTTTTTTCTTATGGGTGTTTCTCTACAGAGTGCTCCTGTGATTTATCATTTTAGTCGATTGATTTTCTCAATTTCTTTTTGCCTGACTTTGTGTGGATGATCCTAAGTTTATTCAGCTAGTTTCTTTGTGTAGAAGGGTTGCTTTTAGTCATCATAAATAGAGAATCAGGTATCCTATATATAGGATCTAGAGAATACATGGGATAATAGAGAACGTAAATAAGGAATGCAATGGGCCTAAGCCCAACTAATCAATCATGCTAACACCCCCCTCAAGTTGGAGAGGTAATCATTGTGAAGTTCTAGTTTGGCACTCATATACTTAAATAAGGCAAGATTAAGAGGTTTGGTAAGAATATCTACAACTTGATCTCCTATCCATATGTGAGGATTGATAATCTTCTTAGATCTAACTAGGTCTTACACAATGGGACAGTCGACTTCAATTTGTTTTGTGTGTTCATGAAAGACCAGATTATTACTGTGTGTATAGTCACTTGGTTGTCACAATATAGATTAGATGGAGTCTAAAAGGATATCCCAAACTCAATTAAAATTGATCATACCCTCTGTAGATCATTACATGTGTGGGCCATAGCCTGATATTCTGCCTCAATGTTGGAGCAAGCTGCAACAGCTTGTTTTTTACTCCTCCAGATAATCGGGTGATTGCCTATCATGATGCAAAATACAGAGGTAGATCGATGATCCTAAGAATTGCCTACCCAATCTGCATCAACGTACCCGGATATTGAAATCATCTTTGTTCTAGGACATTTGTGGAACAATCCTCTCCCTAGAGCACCTTTGAGGTACTGAAGGATGTGCTGAACACTGTAATAGCGAGCCTGTTGTGGTGCATTCATATGTTGACTAACTATCCCTACAACATAGGTAATGTTAGGTTGGGTTATTGTCAAATTGATTAGCTTCCAATGAAATGTTGATACTTCTTTGGATCATCAAAGAGTTCCTCCTCATGTAGGATCTTGGTGTGATAGTCCATTGGAGTGGAGATAGGTTTGGAATCTTTCAGGGCGACCTCCTAAAGTAAGTCCAACACATAACATCTTTCAGATCAAAAAATTATGTAGTTGAGAGAAAGACTTCTATGCCAAGAAAGTATCACAAAGTGCCCAAGTTCTTTGTGTGGAATAGTGCCTGTAAAGACTATTTCAGTTCAGAAATACCCACTGTGTCATTTCCAGTGATCACTATATCATCAACATAAATAGCAATAAGAATGTGGCATGTAGATGATTTTGAAAAGAAAAGAGATGGATCATTATTTTATCTCTAGAAGTCAAGTCTCTCAAGAATGATGCTTAATTTATTGAACCAGGCCCGCTGAGAGTGCTTGAGACCATATGATGATCATCGAAGGAAACAAACTTTGTGAGAAGATTCCCCGTCAACAACAAAGTCGGGAGGTTGCTACATGTAGACTTCTTCATGTAATAGCCACGAAGAAAGGCATTCTTCATATCAAGATGAAAAATGGCCAATCAAAATGGGCCTCCAAAAATAGAGGTGATCTTTGTGATTGGAGAAAATATCTTAAAGTAATCCAAACCAATTGTTTGGGGGATTACTTTGGAAATTTTCCTGGTCTTGACCCCTCTTGATAGAACCATCAGAGTGATGTTTGGCAGAGAACACCCATTGGCGCCTAACAATCATCTTGTCTGGTGGTGGTGTGACAAACTCCCATGTCTGATTGGCATGTAGAGTCTTCATCTCATCCATCATATCTGATTTCCAACTAGGATGTTGTAGGGCATTAGCAGGACATTTGGGAGTATATGTCATGTCCAAGTCTGTGGAAAACTTTTATGTGGCAGAAAAGATAGGGGCTAGACAACATGTTTTAGAAATAGGATTCTTGATAGTACAGGAGCGTAACTTTTCTCCGTGCCACTAGAAGATTGGATTGGGATGGAACTGATAATGATGGTGGAGGAGACGCCTGAGATCCATCTTCCATGAGTCATTGTAAAGATTCTATTAAGGGTGGATTAGAATGGATGAAGGGATTAGGTAGCGAGACATTGTGGATGGTGAGAAAGATAGCTCGTCTTTAAGGAAAGTGACATGTATGGATATATGCTCAGCCTAAGGTAGGGTCAATACACTTGCACCCTTTTTAAGAGAAGGGGTATCTGAGAAACACCGTGAAAATAGCTCAGTGTGATAGTTTCTTAGGATTAAGATTGAAATTATGTACGACGGTGACACATACAGAAACCTGAGGAGGTAAAGGAAACAATGGAGATTTTGGAAAGACAACAGAAAAGGGAGTTCATTGATTAAGAACCAAGGAGGGTTTATGATTGATGAGAAAACATGTAGGGAGAACCACATCCTTCCAAATCTGCTTCGGGCATTAGCTTGAATGAGAAGAGAGTGTGTAATGTCAAGAAGGTGACAATTGTTATGCTCAACAATGTAATTTTTTGTGGAGAATAAGCACAAGAGTGTTGATGAGTCATCCTAACGTATTGGAAAAAAGAAGAAGAAACTTTTTGGGTATAATAAAGAATATTTTCAGTATGTAAAAATCGTTGTTCTCAAAGTAAGAAAACATTTGAACCCATTAAAACGGGTATCCCAAAATGGTCCACAAACATCACTATATATTAAATCAAACTTTTTGGATGATTGTATGGTAGCACAAGTTGGGAAAGACACATGATGGTGTTTCCCTATCTTACATTACATAAGATAGAAAAATAAGAATAAGAAAAAAATTATCTAGGATTTTAATCTTGTCTGAGGGTAGATGTTCAAGGGAGAGGGGCAGATATAGTGGAGCGGAAGCAAGGAGGGCATATTGGACTTATTGGTGGGGCGGTTAAGTAATAGTGATTACCACAACACACTCCCTTCCCAATCATTGTCAAATTCTTCCAATCATGTAAGAATAAATCAAAGGACCAAAGGTCATAAAGCATCAAAGAGAATCAATAATTTTAGCAACTGACATGAGACTATATGGGAAGTTAGTGACAAAGTGAACAATAAATAATTTAAGTATAGAGGAAAGTGGAATAGTTTCATAACGAGTGACTCATTTTACTAACCCATTTTCCATAATGACTGAGGAGTGTGGAATAAAAGAGTCAATTGTAGTAAGAAGGTGGGTGATAAGAGTCATATGTTGTGTTTCCCCTGAGTCCACAATCTAGTTAGAATTTGTAGCAAGCATAGATGCCCCAAAATTACCTTGAGGAGCAGTGGCTAGACTAGATGAAGGGGAAGCATTAGGTGGGTTATCAATGATCCACTTAGAGGAGGCAGAAGCTTTCATGTTGTTGCAGAGAGGAGAATCTCCATAATATTGTGTATCTTGGAGAAGGTGTCCATACTCCTCATTTGACAACAAGACATGAGAAGTTTGAGCAGACGCTTGAGGTGGAGTAGGGGCAAGACCAGATGACAGGGTAGATGCTTAGACAACGTAGATAGGTGATTGAGTGGAGTGGGTAGAGTCCCTACTATGTCCTCTCTTATAGTGGGTCGTATAGCCATGCTTGAAGTGAGAGACTTATTCAATGTGGCCCAACTTGCCATAATAAGTGCACTTTAGTCGTGGGCCTCATCCATGACAACATTTCTCTGGAAGCTACATTCAATGTCAGTGGCATCTCAGATGTAGTAGTGGGATAGATGCGAGTAGAAAACATCTCAGATTTAGTCAGGTGTGCATACACCTGGTCTGTAGATAGAAGGGTTGCACCAAGAGTTGTCAGAATACAACAAAACAAGGATGAAGCCTATTGAGGAAGTACCCAGTGAGGAGAATTTTCCTCTCTTTGGTAACCTTGACAAAGGTTGTTGTATAGAAGAATTTTAGTTGGTTTGATAGAGCCTTCATTGCATCATAGTATTTTGACAAGGGATGATCCCCTTGCTGACCGGAGAAGATCTTGTCCATGGCATTGTAGATGCACACGCAGTTGTCCTTCTAAGTGAAGAACTACTTCATTTCATCCCACATGACCTTTGCATTCCTGTGACACATGTATTTGACTACAATTTCAAGCTCCATGTGCCTGTAGAGCTATGAGAGATAGTCTATGAAATATAGGGCATGACAGGGGTATCATTGGTGATAAAATTGAGTTTACCCCATGATCCTAAAAATGTTTGAACAACATTAATTCATAGCTGAAAATCATCATCATTGAGTTTGACAATAGTAATATGAGACATATCATTATGTATAGTGGTATGTGGTGGCTTGATAGAGTCATCCATGGTAAGACAATAACGATACAAGAATAACATGAATAGTACAAAAATAAGATGGAGGCACTACTAGATTTTTAACACAGTAGGAAACAATTAATGAAAACAAACGAGAAGTAGTACTGAGTTTAAAGCACGGTAAGATACATCAGTAAGCATCATAGAACAAAATGTATTGTGAGAGAAACATAAAGATCCCTAGTTTAAGAAGAAGCACTTAGCCATGTGGGGTAGGGAACCACATGGAGAGGAAGAAGAAATTAATGCCTTTCCCCTTGTTTGTTTTGGTTCTTTATAGATTAGTACAAGGCCTTTTGATACCTCTCTTTTATACGTATGTAGAAATCTTTGGAATTAGCACATAAGGAATGAGATATAAGGATATATGGATGCATTCCAGAGTGCTTGGAGAATGAAGATTGTGGTCGGGGTTGGCCCTGACTGGTGTTGTCCAATCCTACGGATGGCCCTCGCCGGTTGCACCTATGTCAACCTGCCAGTCATGGCTATTGCTAGTTAAAGTAGGTGAGGGGTGGTGGGGTGGGAGGTAGGAAAGGGAGGGAGGAGGTATGGGCAGTTGTGGAGAGGAGTGGGGGGAGAGGTTGGGTGGTGGGGGTGGTGGGATGTTGTGGTGGTGGTGGGCGCCAGTCACCGAGTTAGGGAGAGAAAGAGTTGAGTGTGGAGGTGGGGTGGGGGAAGGGGTAGTGTTAGGTTCTTGCTACTGATACATTGTAGAAGGGTTGCTTTCAATCATCATAAATAGAGAACCAAGTCTCCTTTATATAGGAGTCAAGGAATACATTGGTTAACAGAGAAAGAAAATACAAAAAATACAATGGGCCTAAGCCCAACTAATCAATTATTCTAACACTTTGCTTTTAGTTGGTTCCTATGAGAACATTGAGCTCTCCACCTAGATATCCATGGTAGAGATCTATTTTAGTATCCATCCATCTCCAAGTCTTGTTCCTGGCCTTTTCAGGATCACCATGTTCTCATAAAGGCTTTTGGGAGTGACCTTTTGGTGTTTTGAATCACATGATTCATTAATCTAAATTCTTTCCATCAAATAATGATGAGCTTTGTTGTTTTGTTCCATTACAAGAAAGAACAATGGAAGAAGATGATTGACCAGTGTTTTACGACCTTGCCCTTGGTTCAATATAACTTTGTCGCGTGGATCATAGGATTTCCAATCTTTTCATCTTGATATTGGTTTCATATGTTGCACTCTATATAATAGTCAGATTCACTTATTTACCATGTCACACATCAATCTTGTGACATGTGATGCAAGGGTAGGGCTATAAATGGGTACATGTAGACCCACATACCTACAAATCTGGACCCTTTAAAAACCTTTTACATGTATAAATTTTTGTGTCAGCATACCCTGGACCTGCATACCCTTGGTCCCACATATATATAGGTACACTAATGGGTATGCTTGGACCCAGACCCGTTAGACCGGCGTACCTACTATACGTACATAATTATGTAAACAATATGTTATTTGTATCATACTTTACTAGTTCAACTCATATAATACTTGAGATTATATCATACTATAATTATAATAAGGTTGAGACTAGTCATCTAATTGAGAATTAATTATTCTAATTGCAATCATGGACAACATATGTGAACTAAAAATCAAATAGTAGCATTATATGCAACATAATTAAAACACTGTGACGATGACTACAAATATCTAAACAATTAACTCAACTAATCTTTAATATACAATTACATTATTTAATATAACTATATCATGTTCACATCCTACATGATAGCAATATCTCATTGTATTATATTATATAGAACATATTTGTAATTTTTCTTACCTAAACAATATGATGTTACATAGAGAACCGCATACCCGCACTGCATAACTGTTATTATTATGGGTACGTGTATGGTGTGGGTCTATATTTTTATAATGTGAGTCTAGAACCAGAACTGGACCCGCTAAATTAAAAAGGATATGGGTATGGATATGGCTATATCCGCACCGTACCCGCACCATTTACACCCCTATGCAAGGGTATTATGGTCTTTTGATTTTTTTTAGAGTTCTAGTAAACTAATTTAACTTGCTAATGGCTTTTAGAAAAATAAAATATGATTGTTTTGGAATAAAAAAAACTATTGTTTGGTATAGTTTTTACCACCTAATTCTAATAAATTGAGTACATTTTAATGGATTTTCCTAATTATCCTTAACATGTAAAATTCATATTTGATGATTTATAAGTCAGAATTTAATACATAAATACGTTTTGAAAATGTGAAATTATAATCCATATGAATATGTAATTTTTATAATGTAAATAAGTAATGGTCAAATGGTCATTTTAGGGGTTTTTCATAGGGATCTAAACCCCAATTCATCTGAATTTCTAATAGATAACTTTGGACCCTAGTTTGGAACTAGGTTGGGATGACCTTTTGATACTCAACTTGAGGTAAGTCACTTCTCCTTATGAGTCATATTAGATAATGTTTTATACTTTCTCTCTTACTCTTTGACTTGGTCTGTGGCATATTGCCTTATGTGTCATGTAGTTCTACATGTTTGACCTGATTAGGTCCACTGAAATATATCTTGTGGATTGTTGAGAATGAAAATTGAATCTCTTTCATTTAATCTTTTTTTACTTATTCAATTTGCAGCCTTTATTGCATTGTTCAGCTTATTGTTTCATTTAATAATGGAATCCATGATTTGATAAGTTGTTTGGACTGAACTTATCTTGCTTCTCTATTATATGCATGTTTTATTATTGAGAATATTATTATTTATTAGTGGTGGTACATTATGGGGTTGGATCCCATTGTACAACTTTTCCTATATATGGGATTTTGATGATCTCATTTAGCCATAGGTGCTCTTACCTGATATACATACTATTATATATAGGATTATGGGTGCTCTCACCTCCTTTCTAGGCACAAAATGTGGAAGTGTTGTGACTCTACTTTTAGATGGTTGTATTCTAAATCTTAATTTGCATGCAATCTTCTTATTATTTATTTGTTGTTCTCTAATTTGAGATTTTAAAGGAAAGAATTTTTAATTGTAAACTTTGTTGTTTCTTCATATAATCTCTTTGTATTACTATATTAATAAAACTTTTGATTTCCATTTGGATATTCTTCCTCCCTCTTCATTATCAACCACGTTACTTTACTTTTGACATACTTTATCCTTGTATGGTTGTCCAATCCCTATTATAAGCGCATATCAGCTTTTGTTGAAAAACTTCCACCTTGTCTTTTCTTGTGGGGATGTTCTCAACCCCTTAGGTTGAGAAGATCTTGCCATAGGTGACCCTGAGTTGCAACCTTCTCGGGATTAGCTATTCTTCTTGGAGATCGATTGGAGTATCCAGATTTCATTCTACAACCTCTTGGTTTTATGTTAGTTTCCTTTAGTTCTCTTTGTATACACCATGTGTGGTGATGAACTATGATAGAAATGATAATTGTAATAGTTACAAATTTACTTCCACTGCTATAATTTTGGTATTTGATATAATACATACTTGGATATTAGTCTATTATCCTTTGGAAAAATATATTATCAAGTTTGGCATTGGATGGTTTGCCATTATTCCCTTAAAGTAAGTGAGTGGATCCCCTATTGGGTCCCACTCATTATGATTATGGTATCATAACCAAGGCAGTCAGTTAATATGACTATTTCAATCATATCTCCCTTATATTTTTACCTCTCGCAAAGGTTCTTTTTGAAGCCTCACCCTATGTAGAAACTTTCTAAGATAAGAGGGTTGCCCTGGGACCTATCTATGATGACTATGTTAGGATGTGAGAAGTACATACAATTTTACAATTTGATGAGATATGGATGGGGTTCTTGAGTAAGGTAATTATATGACAAGAATGATAAGTATGAAGTAAATTGGGATACCCGAAGTAGAACCACTTGAAATCTATATTTTGATGTATGGTGATATTGAAGAGTAAGTGATGAGGTGATAGATTTTATACATGGTTCAATTGCATTCACCCTTGTACCTTTACTATTTAATGACTTAATAGGTTTCACCTCTTTATGGTGTGAAGTGTAGTATCTTGCTAGTCCATGTATATGTTGGACGAAATGCTTTTTGAGGGGTGGATTCCTATAATATATTGAGATTTGGCTACTCAGACTCTAGAAACTCTAATCACATGATTTGTAGGTTAGCATGCTTGCATCATTAGAATTGACTAAATAAGGTTAGAGTTATACCTTGGCATGTTGACTTGTGCCCTGATGAACATATGGTGTGCATATGACAAGTAATTCACATGTATAAACCCTCATGAACATTTAATGCACATAATATGAGTAACTCCCATATTAACCCTCAATACAGATGCATATGATGTTGATCATGCTATGGACCAATTAACCCTAATGTGATGATGAGATGATGTACAGAACCTAACCCTAGACCTTTGATGTGATAATGATGCATATTGTATGGTTGGTAACCATGTTGACCTAACCTTAGGATATAGTTGACTAACCCTACTATATGAACCCTTGTTGTTGTTAATAATGCATTAGTAACATTCAGAGCTCTAATTATATGATGTACCTTAATACACATGAAATCATACCAATGACCAAAACATGGCTCCATATGTAACTAACAATGTGAATATACTTTGTATGCTACCTTGTTCACTAATATACACATAATGAATTACATGTGCTTAATGAGTAATATAAAGTGAGTAAGTATGAATTAATGACTTAAAATGGTCTTATAGTGTTTGATACACATAAAAGGATAATACTTGAAGGTTCCAGTTCTATATGAACTTGTAAACATGTGTATGACCTTTCTAAGGTGTAACATGATCTGTGACAGGTTGATAGCATCAACCTATGGTGCTAAGCACAAAATAATTGATGGTTCAAATTAGGGTTTTCAAGCTATTTCCTTCCCTATCACACCACCAATGGTCATACCATTCAATAGCTAATGGTGTTGCTATCTTGGCAACTGATGTCCATGGTCAACGGTGTCAAATTTATGGTGACAACCTATGGTCACCCCCTTAGGTCAGGTTTTGTCTCAATTAGATGTTTAATTATCATCTACTAAGTATTATAATGATGTTATCAATCGATGATGCCATTACCTTAATATTTGATGGTGTTAACTGAATGTATTACTGATCTAACAACCAATGGTGACCTAATGATCACAATTAATGGTGGATCAGGTCATCATCATATATGATGAGTTAAGAATGTAATTGTAGATTTGACTAAACCTTAAACTAATGGTTCCTTGGTTCAATTGATCTAATGGTTAGACCTATACTTCAATTGATAACCTTGAACAATAAACCTGATCTAATGAATAATATTGGATGTTTCCACATCTAATGGATTAGAATAAATCACATGGTATTATATGTGGGTCCTAGTGATGATAATTCGATGGTCCAATGCCATTAATTTTTAGTCTTACCTTTGCCATCATATAGTTATATTTTATAAATCACTATAATAAGTGGATGTGTAACTCCCATGTGATCTAGCTTGTTATACCTAACCTTAATGTAATTATATGATGTTGATTGGTTATAATCATACCTCTTGAATGATTAATGTGATAATGCATTACACTCTTCTTGTGTTGAAACCACAATGTAGTACTATTTGAATATCATAGTGTCTTGCCATGTTAATATCTATGGACACATATGTGCTAATGATCTTTTGAGCCTTGTTTAAGGCATGGAATGATGATGATAACCTTACTATGAATAATGTGATGGTCTTAATGACCTTTGGACATGTTTGAAGCCATGATTGAGGTGAAATCCCCTTCATGTTTCAATAAGGGTTAAAACCCTACAACTTGTGATAAGATATTGGTATCTTGTAAAAGTATGATGATAAGTGTGGTCCATTAATTTGCAATGAATGATAGCATGTGGTAATGTGATTAAGATTTATATCTCGCAATGTAATAAAAGAAGTGATACCATCTGTGTAGTATAATTGTTTTGGTTTAATATGTATCACATTGGTTGATTAACCCTTGTCTTATCTTTACACTACATAGTTCTTACATGATGCAGACTTATGAAAATTGTGTAATTCTACTTGATGTTACAACTTAATTGCTTAACTGCTTAGTATGCTTAAACTGTTCAATATATTCATATTGCTTATTCAATACCCTAACTACTCAATGTATTTACTATTAACTAATATATTATAATCAATATATGTTGGAGAGAGTTATATCTCTCACTGGGATTGGGTCTCACCCGTGGGTCACCACATTTTCTTTTAGGTGGTCGCACGCAATGAGGTCGAGGTCGTGCTGTGGAAGAGAACCAACCTGGTGATCAATAGATTCAGAAGGTTGGTTAGTTGTAGATGTTAGTAGTAGAGTCTTAGTGTCGTCCCTGTACTCTCAGGTCTGGGTATGGGATGTTATTTCTAGATGATATACTTGTATCGACATGAGATTTTGGTAGTATGCCAAAGTTTGTAAATATATGCCATGTACATGTGAAATATCTTTTGTATGCAGGATGTGACTGAGGTCTTTGGACGCATATGTAAATACTTGTTACAGTATATGAGAATGGAATGATGGACCTTTTGTAAATGTTCTAGAGTTTATTTGCATTGTTGGAATTGGTTTTAATTATCCCGCATTTTTGACTATGTGATTAATTAGTAGCTGATCATGTTTTGTGGTTTGAGTATTCTTGTTTAGCATGACAAGGTGTCACACAAAGGATCTAGCTCCACTTTGGGGTGTGGCTCTAGTCCTTAGATAGCTGGTTCATCTCTAAACTGACTATAACTTACTAGTTTGCAATTGGACCCGGTCGGTCGTCTTCTTCTTTGTTTGCATCATTGTACCAGTCTGAGACCATCACATGTCGGTGAGGCATGTTGCCTCTTCCCAACCCCACTCTAGCAAAGCACCGGTCAGACTCCTTGTGTCTGCCTACTTTCTCCTCCTCGACTCCCCTATTACCGCTACTACATCCACCAAGAAAGACACATACTTTTCATCTCCTTCCTTCTTCAGACTACATCAAATGGCAAGACTTACAGTCTGCCCTCTCTCTCTGTGTGTGTGTGTGTGTCCACTAGATAGGAACATGATTCTAGGTGAAGTGGAAGGGATGGTCCTCTAAAGAGTCTTAACATTGTGCTTGACAACAACCTCACGTGCGACCTTGGTGGAATCGGATCCTTGGGTCACCATATTGGGCTTTAGGAGAGTACTTTTGGAGGTCCTTGTCTTTCCCAGACCAAGTCTTCAAGATGTTTATCTACAACACACTTCCAAAGGACAAGGACGGGGTCTATGACTTCCTACCCTTGAGTTGGTTCAGGGTGTTGTGGTTACATGTAGCCTCCTCCTCTCGCTTGTGGGGGTAGCGAAGCACTAGGATAATGGGATGTGTTTCCCATGGATTGCAAGGTCGTGTGCCTTGATCCGCATAAAAGAGAGGGCTCCAATAGTTCTTATATAGGATCTAGCAGGAACCCCAAAGCTTACAACATAGAGGGAAAGGGGGAGAGGCAAAGAGCAGCCCCGAGAGGAGATATGGGTTTCCTTTCCCATACACACGGGCGTGGGAGTCAATCACATACCACAAATCACTAATACATAAGGTGTTTAAAACACATTAACCACCAACTCCCAAGGTACCTTATTCTCACACTCATGGCTAGATATTCTTAACCCAAATCCATTAAGAGAATAAATATTATTTCCTTTCATGGATTTGGACAACCCCCTTGACCTTGGAAAACTTGGTTGACAAACCAAAATCCATTAAGGAAATCATATAAATATCACACTTTATTGGACAATTTTATCATTGAACTTTTAGAAAACTCTTAACAATTCAAAGTCTATATTATTATTTATCCTTCTCTTTTATATATTTCCTATATCAATCATAGGAACTCATTAATATTTTCCCCAACACATATCTAATGTGTGGGGTCTGATGGGATATCTTTTATACACAAAACTTGCTCTTTCAAACATTTCATTAAAACAAATACCATTATTTTATGAAATGTCCTTTCACTCCTAATTTCTAGAATTCTCTTTCTTTTTGTTATTATGTCAAAGTATTCCAAAAGTCATATTGAAATAATACCATGGGATGCCTCACAACTTATGTTGCCAAACTAGATTATACCTCCATTAATTATGTAAAATACCATAAATCTTATTTTCTTTTATAGACGTGTTGATTATCTTATATTTCTACTTTTTTAACAATTCATAAAGCCATTGACATTTATTTATGCACAAAATCTCTTATTTCTTTGTCTTGTGCCTCAAGGACCTATTTACAAAGCACAAAGACTCATGGGCCTCACTTGGTCCATGAGTTTCACCCATGCCACAAGGTGGATAACATTATTATTTCATAAATAATACCATTGAGGAAATTACTTATCAAGTCATACCTTATCTTTATATAATTCAATTTCATCAAAATTGAGGATATTACAAAGGGAGTGACATGAGTCATTTTTGGTGCATATCTTGCCTAACATAGGTCAAAAAGACCTAATTTTAAATATGTGGAACAAAAGTACAAACAGAACCCCAACTTGGCATATTGTTGGTTGACCCGAGGCTGCCCATATAAAAATATTTCAATTAAAAAAAGTAGTGAGTTTTTGCTCTTAATGTTAAAAATAGTGTGATATTAATTTTAAGTGTCATATATAGTACAAAGAAAGCATCCACCAACTATCTTTAGCATTCATCATAATAGATTACTTTATGTCTTACATTTACCTAAAATTGAAATAAGAAAAAAACAACATATGAATGATGTGATTTGAAGTAAAATAGAGAAAATAGTATGACTGCTATAATCAAAATACCAAAAAAGAAACACTTAATTTTGTCATTTAACATTAACCATTCCTAATGTTCCTCATATTATAAGTGATTATAGAAAATAAAGAAAATACAATTAGTTAAACTGAATGTAAAATAGTAACTTCTACCAGATTAGAACATTTTGTTAATAAGCATATATGTATTTTAAATATTTTAATATATTAACTTCGGTTAACTAGGTCACCCGCAATTGCCTTCCGATCACATGTGGAATCTGCTAAAATATGTACGCACGATTCTAGATGACTTTGAGCGGGTGGAAATTTTCATTACCCAATCCAACTTAAATGGGTCAACCTATAGGTGCCCGTAGATTTTGACCCACTTTGATATCTCTAGTTAGCATTGAGAATGATTAGAACATATAATGGTATTTTTATTTGAAATTATACATGGGAGAATGATAACTAATGAGAAAAAGAAGATTATACACTAGTCCATTAGTGATACTTACTTTGTTTGTAGTTAACTTACTGCGTTTCTTGTAATACATTTATGGTTTATCATGGGAATTGCATATAATAAGTATAGTTCTTTACAAATTGAAGCAAGAACGTGTGTATGATGGAATTATATAGACAGTGATGGCAGTATTATCTTTATGCTAAAATAGTAATCTACAAAATCATAACCAGTTAATCTTAATCAGGAGAATTAATAAGTATATATACTTGTTGTTGATATTGACAAACCAGTGAAAAATTATGAGTCATTGTAACATAATAGTATGATAGAATAGCTTGACAGGTGGGTCCCCTATGCAATCCACTTGTGTTGTACTGAACTATTTTTTTATAAACCTAATCATTTATATATAATATAAAACCAAAAACTAGAGAGTGCACACATATACCTTATCCATATGGAAATAATTGTTACAGTTAGGGGAAGCACCATGGGTGCCCCAACCAAACACACAAAGAGGTGAGAGATCTTCTTAAAATAGCCCACGGTAACGATCCATTCCCCAAGGATTGGGTCAAATAGTAAAGGCCTTTGAAAAGGCAATGATCAAAGTTTTTGACAAAATGGGGTGGGATCTCCTTAATACAATCCACTATAGACAAACAACTAGGTGATGTATCAAGTATCCTTCATCTTTCCTATGGAGGTCATAACCTCATCTCCATTAACATTAAAAATTGATCATCATAATAGGGAGAAGGCATCCTCATTGATGATCATGAAGACTCTGGGTAAAGCATGTAGCTTGTGGCTAAAGAAGCATCGCCTATAATGGGAGGAGATGTAAAAGTTGAACTTGAGAGAAACATTTGAAATGATGTTGTTACCAGAGGAGATTTTATTTATAAAGGAACTTTTATTTTTTTTATATAACTAGATGTTCTATATTATAAATGTGAATAGAGTATCAACCTTTGGAATTAACAAAGAATTGATACAAGATTCTTTGTTGAAAATAGCGAGTAGGAGGCAACATATGTTTTTATAGCAAGATCTTCATGATTTTGTAGGAACTGATTACAAATATTTTTCTATATGTTGCAATCAAAGAAAGTGTGGATATTGTTTTCTTGTTCATTGTGGCACTGATAACAAATGTATGATATGCGCAAACTATTTTTATGACATATGGTTCAATGAGAATCTTATTGTTACCTCTCAGCCAAAGCATGATATGAACATTTGCTAGGCATTTGATTCACCAAAAACTTTTTCTATGGAGAGAATTATGAACTAGATGGACAAAGAAATGATATGTTTTTTGAGAAATACACTATTCACCATAGGGTATTTGATAAGTCATACCTCATATAATGAACATCCTTGCCGACAATGGAATTATATTCAAGAGAGAATGACATTTGAAGACCTAAACTACAGAAAATAATTATGTACTTGAATATATATCCTAGATGGAAATATAGAAACCAAAATGATGGAGAGAAAATGGAATACTAATCCTAGATAGAAATCTAATTCTAAACAACTCGAATTGAACAACATTTGGTACCAAGCCAACTAGTAAGAACTGTGACATCCCACCATCACAAAGATAGCGAAACACCATGCGAAAATGTGCGGAACCGACATAAAAATCATATTACCAAAAACACGGGTTAATTAAAACTAATTGCGGAAAGTAGATAAGGAAGGACTATTACAACCAGATCCACATCCTGCAAAGAAACATGTTATATAAATATACATAAACTTGATACATGTCCACAGCTCATAGGATCTAGATGTCCCATAAGCACAAGAGTTCACCACCTATTTATGTACATAACAGACCTAACTAGGTCATCAATAGGATAAGAAAGCCATATCAACTATACATCATGAAACCTCATCAAAACACCTCCAAGGATCTGAGAGTACAGGGATAATGACTCTAGGACTCTACTACAAAACAACCAAAAAAGCAGCATATCCATATCTTGCCTTCTACTGTTCTTCTTGCTGCTCAACTGCAACACCACGATCACCACCACGTCTAGCACGTCCATCTAAAAAGGGTTTTAAGCCAACGGGGTGAGACACACAGTCCCAGTGAGAAACATAACTCCCCGCCAAACTATAAAACCTCGGGAGAGCTAGAATAGATAAAGCAGGTAACTGATATAAGCAGATCATATATGCAACATACTGAGAAGAAATATCTCTATAACATCTTACCAGGATATCTAAGAGGAATATAAATAGATAATATATGGAACATGATTGGAAAGACAAGTCTTATAGGATCTTATCATAACATCTGAGGAGCATGTAATTAGTTGCAAGATATAACTAGGACAACTATACAAACAAGGCCTCAACCAATGTTCCATGTTTACCCTAAGAAAATATACTATACGGCGGGATTACGATTTATTATGCCCTGAGGAAGTGATTCATACCACTCAGATTCAAACTGACCATCGCTTGGTCGCAATCGATTGCCATACAAGGTCAATGGGAGAGTCGGGTTCCACGGCCTCTTTCCCTTGTGGTCAATGTAAAAGAACCAACAAGCAGGACCGCAGTCTCATGCTTAAGTGGCCTCAGCCACACAGGGTCAGGCTACCCTCTGCCTAGCCCACCTTGGTATAGGTATCAGTGCTAGAAAACCGAGCCATGGGCATGTTCACCGTGCTCCGTCATCACTAAGCCATGGGCATGTTCACCATGCTCTATCACATATCCTGAGCCATGGGCATGTTCACCATGCTCTAACCGCACTGAGCCATGAGCCTAAAACCATGCTCTAATCCTGAGCCATGGGCTTGTTCACCATGCTCTACATGCACTACTACTTAGGGCGTAGGCGCACCCCGCATATTCAACAATATGCGCTCCAGGTTATCCCTTAGGAGAACCTGTTTCCCCATCATTAAACTCCTGACGATGATGGATCTATGGCCATGGAAAACTACATGAAAGATTCATCTGTAATTAATTAACATATTTTAAGTGGATTGTAAGATTCAACCAAGTTATGTAACATGTAAATTATAACAAAAGTAAATGACATAGATCTCATTATCATGTGTTACATTGTCATTCTTATTCTCAAGGCCATCAACATCATCTTAATCCATCACAAGGATCCAAAATTACATGTTACCACTTGGCCTCTTGCCAATCATCAAGATCCATCTCAAGGATCAACATCTCAGGGATTTAATCCCACCATCAGGGTACATCACACCCCATCATATGTCACTGGTTTCATCGTTACTCTTGATGTTCCACATCATATCATTGTCATGCCATCACCATGGCCTCATCATACAAATGGTACCTGCATGGTTAGCATAAGCATAGAGGTACAACTGTACTCATACAAGGAACATCTTAAACTTATTGCATATATCAAGAGAGATATAATTATGCTATTGGATGAGCATATCTATGCATGACATTATCATATATAACTTTTCAATCAAGCATTAGGGTTACCAACCGAACACAAAGTACAACCCTCACTATAGATATATCAGGTAAGGGACAACCCTTACCAAAGGTATCACAGCCCATAACGTTCCTCACTATAGGTGTATCAACCCTCACCAAAGGTGTAACATCCATCATTGTCTTGGTTAACACTGCATAAAGGGGCTGAAATGGATATCAGTCAACATGTATCTTGGGTTGACACCCGTATCGGGTTAACACTCAAGGTCAGGCCGATAATGCCCAGCACTCTTATAACATCAATATCGGGCAACGCCCAAGAACAACATAACGGTTAACAGCTAACACCCTTCTCGGGTTATCACTCATAACGGGCTAACGCCCTATCGGGCAACATCCAACCAACACATCCCGATAACACCCTAAGCACAATAGACTAACGTAGTGTCACCCTATCAAGCTGATATTGGGTAGCACAACACCATAACGGGTTAACATCTAGCTATTATGGATTAAATCGATATCATCTGAGGCAACCACTGATCATGATATCAGGAAACACCTCAAAGACTAGCATAACGGGCTAATCACTTTAATCAGACTGATAGCGTACACAACACAACAGTAACAAGGGTCATAGCCGATAACGACCTCAACAGTGTATCGGTCAGCATTGCATATCGCCCAAGGGTCATCTCTCCCAGAACTCATAACGGTCATCAAGGGGTCAACAGACAACTGCCTAGCATATCATCCAAGCTTAACCTTAGGAGAGGGATATCGGGCACCACCTTACACAAAATGACATCGGGCAGCAAGACATCTTGGGTTGTCAAAGATATCAGGTTTCACCTCTCCACAAAATGATATCGGGCATCAAGGGATATCGGATTACACCACCTATCGGGTTATTCATCTTCAACCTCAAGACAACCACCCAACCCTAAAAGATCAAGAGTGTTGGCTCACCTCTCAACAACTAAGTGAGAGGGGTCTTGCACAACCTCTATCACCTATCAAACAGCAAGGTAAATCATCACCATATCAGCCAACCAACCAACAACTAGGTCAACACCCAACCAAAGGCTCACTCTTTCAAATCCATGGTGAGAGAGAGGGGTGTTGCTCAAGCAACTAGAGTGTAGACTCACCTCTCAACAACTAAGGGGGAGAGGGGTTTTACCCACACAACTAGAGCTTAAGCTCACCTCTCAAGACCAAAGAGAGAAAGGGGTTTTTCCCCAAGAACATGCCACAACACACCATTGAATTAGGAGACCCTAGGCTCACCTCTCAACAACTAAGAGAGAGGGGTTTTGCCTAAGGAACCCTAATCCAAGGTTCGACCAACAAGGTCCATGGTACATCTAGGGCAACAACATGACCATTAAAGCAAGAAACATATCTAGCAAGATAACATGGTCGATCAAGATAGCATATAACAAAGCAACATGGTAAGGAAGTAGTATAGTTAGGGTTAGGAGTTATGTATCCCGCCTTAAGCACACTCCTCAAGCTCAAAATCTCCAAGCTCCATGCTCCAAGCACCAAGGCACCACCTTCGGCCATCATAAGAAGAGAAGAGAAGCTCATAACCACCATGGTCGAAACACAACCAAGAAGGAGAAGGTCCCAAGGAAAGAGAGAAAAAGATACTCACCATAAGAGAAGGAGGAGCAAGGACACTCTAGGGTTTCAGCCACCACTAGAGGAAGAAGAAGACTAGAGATATAGCTGCCAAGGATGTCACCCTCCATGCTCCACCAATGGATATCGGCCACCAAGAGAGAAGGGAAGCAACAAAGGAAACTAAAGGAGTTATAAGCTAGCAAAGGAGGGGATATATATACAAGGGGGTCAAGTGGGCATCCACTAGAGGGATTCTCCACATGTGCTCACCCAAACCACCACTTGTCCAAGCTATGGCACCTTGTTAGCAAAGAGCAACAACTGTCACCAAGGGTGACACACACGAAGCTAGGTCATAAGGACCACCTAGGTCGATATCACCCCTTGCCCGATACACCCTTGCCCGATACACCCTTTCCCGATACAACCTTGCCTGATACACCTAGCAAGGAGGAGGCACCAAGCTCAAACAAGGCCCAAGAAAGCCCAACAACAAGCCTAAGCTTCAACAAGCTCAAACGAGGCCCAAAGCAACTCAAGAAAGGTGCCCAACCCATCCTCTCAACTCTAGAGGATGCAAGGAGAGAGAAAGACATCTCTCAAGGTGACAAACTTGCACACCAACCCTAAAACTTGGGTAATTTGCAAGTTGCACCTCAACCTCTCAACAAAGCACAAACAAGCCCTAACCACAACTCAGGTGATTAGCAAACATCTAAACACAAGGTTTAGGCAAAGCAAACAGGGTAATCCCAAAATGAAGGTCAGGGTCCTTACAAGCCATAAACCCCTACAAAAGGATTTCACCCCCAAAATTCGAAGAGAAAAGCGAGGGATACTTTCTCCTCATCTCTTCCTCAAGCTCCCACATGGCTTCCTCAATGCCACGATGATGCCAAAGAACCTTCACAAGAACGAGGTCCTTCCTCTTCATCTTCTTCACTCTTTTGTCAAGGATCAACACTAGACCTTCCTCGTAGGTCACATCTTCATCAAGCTCAACCTCAACTGACTGTATCACTGTCTCTGTGTCTGGATGACTTTTCTTCAGCATACTGACATGGAACACGGGATGCAACCTGTGCAACTCTGGTGGTAGCTCTAACTTGTAAGCCACTTTGCCAACATGTGCTATCACCGGATATGGCCCCATATACCTAGGAGCCAACTTGCCTTTTCAGACAAACCTTAGCACACCTTTCCATGGAGAGACCTTGAGATACACCTTGTCTCCTACCTGGAACTCCAAAGGTCGTCGATGATTATCTGCATACGACTTCTGTCTGTCCTGTGCCATTTTTAACTGTTGCTATATCACCTTGATCTTTTCTGTCATCTGTTGCACTAACTCAGGACCCAAAAGTTGATACTTGCCAGACTCATACCAACATAAAGGAGATATGTACTTCCTACCCTATAAAGCCTCATAAGGTGCCATGTTGATACTCCGTTGGTAACTGTTGTTTTAGGCGAACTCTATCAAACTGAGATGCACGTCCCAACTTCCTAGGAACTGCAAAACACAAGCTTGGAGAAGTTCCTCCAAAGTCTGAATAGTCCTTTCAGACTGCCCATCTGTCTGTGGGTGGAAAGCGGTACTAAACCTCAACTGCATTCCCAACGCTCTATGCAACTGTTCCCAAAAATGACTCGTGAACTGAGGACCTCGTTCAAAGACTATCGTTGCGGGCACACCGTGCAAACACACTATCTCATCCACATATACCTGAGCAAGCTTCTCTGTTGTATATGTCATCTTTACAGGTATGAAATGGGCAGACTTCGTTAATCTGTCCACTATCACCCAAATGGAATCATGATTTCTAGCTGTCCTCAGAAGACCAACTACAAAATCCATGGTTACATGATCCCATTTCCACTACGATATCGACATGGTTTGCAATGTACGTACCGGCTTCTGATGCTTAGCCTTAACCTACTGGCATATCACACACCTATCCACAAACTTGGCCACATCTCTCTTCAAGCCAGGACACCAATATAGGTCTTTCAGATTATGATACATCTTGGTGACACCTGGATGGATAGCATACATCGATGTGTGCACTTCCTTGAGCACTAACTGTTGGTATGTATGCTCTGAGAGCCAATCATGGGATGATTGGTGGGATACATTAAGATTGATTTGATTAACATCAAAGGCAAGCTTCCAATTCTTTCTGGTTCAGTCATATGAGATAGTGATAGAACATATTGAATGTCTAGAGAATGACAGTACTCAATGACGTATGCCTTCAGGTTCAGGACCTGAACGATGAGATCATACAGATGCTAAGAGTTTTTACATTCTTGTTATGTCCCTAGTCGGATGTCATTGTGGAAGGTAGATAGACAGTAATGACACACAAGACTAGATTGTGGTGTTGGCTGATGACAGAATCTCATTAGTCATGATATAGAGATATCAAACCAAACACATAGGTACTTGTTAGAGAACAAGTGTACCAGACAGACCCACCGTGAGTTTGACACATGGAACCAAGACATGGTAGTCACAGTCAGTACTCACAGTAATGGTGGTAAGTGTGATTCTTTGACCTGAAATCACTACACTCAACACATGTCGTTGGGCACACTTTGACATCATCAAACGCAGTCCTGAAACATGGGTTGTTATAAAGGAGATGATTGGGTGGATTTGACACATGGGGCTTTTGAGGGGTGAGTGATAGATTTGGGATTTGTCCCTCCTGAGGGAGTTTGATATCCAAGGCCACTTGATGAGTAGGATTGAGATAGGCGTGCGCACGCATGTGTGAATCAGTATGTGATATTGATGTCATACATATCTCTTCCAATCTTCTCTGAGATCAAGAAACTGAATGAACGTTGATAGGATGATTGTTCCATGCCTAGAGTTCATTCAGGATATCAGTGACAAAGGAATTATACATTCGTTGTAACACCATTTATGGATTGTAGGATTGAAAGTTGTTCTCCAACTTTCTACTTTCACTTGGGTAGCACTGATGTGTGACTAGGCACCTCTCTTTGCTTGTGAAGTCATAAGTGTTATGGACTTTCACTGCCAACGTGAAATGGACCTGCAGGGTCACACACATAGGATTTAACCTGGAAGAGGAGTTTTATCCACAAACAATGTTTAGATTGATTACTAAAGGAGTTTAGTAGTTCAATTAAACAATCAATCGATTGATAGCTCAATATCATAATGTTCAAGGTGTTGGACACATTTATTGGAGTATCGGATTGATTGAAATCACAATTGAATGATTCTGCACAATCTGCACTCCCAACCGATCGGCTCATGTGATGAACCGATCGGCTGAGCTTGGTGAACCGATCGGCTCAAGTGTTGAGTCGATCGGCTCATGATCAGGGTGAAACAATTTCTTCAAGTGTTGAAACGATCGATTCAACTGGTGCAACCGAGCAAGTTGGGAAAGTAGGATTGGTGAGAATTTTCCTTGCGTTTCACTTGCCCAATTTGATTGGAACAAGGATTGGTATTCGATACCAATTAGAAACAAAAGATGGAAAGTCAATCAGGAACTGATCAGGACCACGAACTGACCGGTTCAGAAGTGAACCGATCAGCTCATGGGTCCCAACCAATCGGTTGAGGTGCCAACTGATTGGCTCAGGTCCCCAACCAACCATTTTAGTTGTGAAACGATCGGTTCAGGTTGCGAGTTGGTTTTTTTGTGGAAAATCCCGAACCCTTCTACTCCTTCCTTTAGTCCCGCATTGCCCGGGATGGAGAACCCTATCCCATGACCCTCATATATATAGGGGTATTGGGGGCTTCTCAAGGTACAACTCAGTGCAACAAGTTGCTCTGCAAAGTTGTCGTTCTCTCTGGTTTTGGTAACCAAGAGAGAGCCCGAGCAAGTGCTACCCGAAAAGGGAGGCACATCAAGGGAAAGACAACTGCAGTTGCGACTGGTGGCAGGAGAGTGTGTTGGCGACTAGTACGCTGACAGGAGGGTGCGACTCCTTCCAAAAATCCTTGTGGGACAAGGAGATTGGAGTTCCAGGTGGTCCGTGTGGACTACTTCAGAGGCGGGAGGTTTCTGCCGCTCTGAGGATAGCTGTCAATCCCGACAGGCCCGGTGAGACCAGGAGTCGTCAGTCCCGGTGCGACCAGGAGCTGTACAGACACCGTCCAAAACTGGAGGTGAAGATTGTACAAGCCGTGAGGTATTGTCACCGAGCAAGCCTCAGGACAAGGTATGATTCCACAAACCATCCTTTCCTATTGTATAGACGTTGACGCGTTTCCTTGTTCTGGGTTTGGGGAGGAGAAATTTTTTGTTTCCGCTACCTTCTCTGCCTCCCCTAAAACCCAACAGTGGTATCAGAGCCACGTCAACTGCTCTATACTTTAGGATTATCAATATGATCGATTTTGGTTTGTCACCTTTATTTATTGCATACGATGCAAATAAAATTGGCTTTATGCATGTCCAATCCTAAATCCACAAATCCCAATTACATATATGATATGTATTTTTTAATGCACTCGATACGCGTCGCTCTTAAATGAGTTTTGTAGTGGATGTATAGCGTGGTTATGGCCAATAAACCCTATCTGTGTATGGTTGTATGTGGTTGCTTGCATCTCAGTCTGCGCACCAATCTTCCCTCTCCTATTCCTGATGTAACTCGAAATAATTTGAGATTTCTTTCCTACCTTTTCTCCCCTCGAATGTAACTTGAGGTTTCTCTTTTTACAATGTAAAATATGATAGAATTTTATTTCCTATTATGTCAAAGAACAGAGGACATCATGACGACAGCTGATACGATCGGTTCAAGGCATGAACCGATCGGTTGACATTCCAAATGATTGGTTCAAGGAGTGAGCCGATCGGTTGATGACCGGTTCGAGGAGCGAGACGAGTGAGTGGCGACCATGATGAGATGCACGATGACCAGGTGAACCGAACGGTTGGAGGAGCCAACTGATCGGCTGGTGGCACCCAGACGACGGGCCAGAATGAGCAAGTCATTCATGTGATGAGTTGATCTACTCGGAAGGCAAAGCACAAAGTTCATCTTATACAGGTTGCATGTGATGTAGACCTAGATGACCGTGATTCCTCTTGGCTCGAGGAATCACATTAGGATGGCCTTAATCATCGCTTTTATCATTTTGCATGTTTTCTGTGGGATATAGCATGTATATGATACGTACTATGTATTGTGGTGATTGGATATGTATATGTATATAAAAACCAAATCCCTCATTAAAATATTAAGTTTTAGATGCCTTCCAAATGTGACACATGTGAAAAGCTTGATCGACCAAGTGTGGGCACGCCCAAGCGTGGTGCACCGTCTATCTTGTGGAAGCGTGAAGGATGAATGTGTGGGTCTGCCCAAGCAGGGTGCATATTCATCATGTTGGCTTTGGGTCGGACTTAACAAGGTGACCTAGATAGGATCTAGCACCTTGAGGCATGGAGGTGCTCATGGCAAGGAGTTGCATATGACATCTTATCAAGAGTTGCATATGATGCAATTGGCAAGAGTTGCCTACCTGAGAGATCTAAGTTGTGGGTGACAGCCCAAGCTGGTCCATGTCTTAGAGGATTTTAGGATCTTGCCCACTAGAAGGTTGTACGCTGCAATCTTCCGAATTGATGGTGAGGGCTATCAAATTGAACTAAAATAGTGGGAGCGATAATTAATTAAAGGCCTAATTATATCGTCAACTTTTCAAATCAATTAAATAAGTCAAAAATGAGTTTTTGGACTAAAATTGCATATTTCCTTTTGTAGTACAAATGGCAACAAACAACAATCACTTTTCTTTGCGATCGGTCCTTGAAAAGGGCAAGCTAAATGGGACAAACTTCCACGACTGGTATAGGACATTGAGAATTATTCTCACTCAAGAGCGAAAGCTCTATGTCCTGGATACTCCAATTTCAGAGGAACCTACTCCTAATGCACCAAGGATAGAAAGGGATGCTTACAAGAAGCATTCTGGTGATGCCATTGATGCAAAGTGCTTGATGTTGTGCTCTATGAACCACGAGTTGTAGAGACAACATGAAAACATGGGTGTCATTGAGATGATTCAACATCTCAGGAACATGTATGAAGATCAAACACGACAAGAGAGATATAATGTCTCAAGGGCACTGTTCAAGTGCGTCATGACAGAAGGAGATCCAGTTGGTCCTCACACACTCAAGATGATTGGGTATGTGGAGAACCTGACAAGACTGGGATTTCCACTGAGCCAAGAGTTGCCTACTGACGTGATACTGCAATCGTTGCCAGAATCCTACAGTCAGTTTGTGATTAACTACAACATGAACAACTTTGATAGGCCACTGTCAGAGTTGTTGGGCATGTTGAGGACAACCGAGATACAGATGAAGAAGGACAAGCCTAAGTCTGTGATGGTGATCACGAGCAAGAAAGGAAAGTCCAAGCGCAAGGGTAAGGGCAAAGCTAAGAAAGGTTCTAATGCTAGCCAGGAGCCCAAGTCGTCTTTAGCTCTCAAGGCCAAGGGAGGCGTGACCAAGAAAGGAAATTGCCACCATTGTCAAAAGCCAGGACATTGGAAAAGGAATTGTCCTCTCTATCTGGAAGAACAAAAGAAGAAGGAGGCGATTGACATATCTACTTAAAGGTGTCATGAAAGTAAACTTGTAACACTTTTGAGGTATATGATACCAACATGTAAAGTGTAAAGCACTCAATAAATGGGGCAAGTGTTGCTGCCATAGATAGGAGTACTTTAGTTTATTTTCAGCCTAAAAGGCATGTAATACAGTTATGAACTGCTATTTCATATTTGCCAATAGATAGAAACACTTTATTTTTGCATATTGTATGACAATGATGGCAATCAATAAAGAGATGTTTCAATTTCTAAAGATATGATCTTTGTGGCAATGCCTTGTTTATCTTGTGGTATTTGATATGCATAAGATAAAATGATACCTAAAAGTTATAGATAACTCAAACAATCAAATTAGCATCAATCATGAGAAATTCATTTCTAGTTTCCATGTGATGGATAAATCTGAGAATCACAAGGAGTTGTGAGTTCTTATATCCTTGACAGATACACCTCAATTATCTATGTGATGAGTTGTTCATGTGGTGAGTCAACTATCTAGATGAATATGAGGATACGAATTTTGAGTTATGGTTTATGACCATTACATCCAAAATGACATTCATGTGAACCATAAGGTATGACCTTGATGGTAGCACCCATTGGAATAAAATCCATAAGTGCAAATGAGTCTTAAGTGTTAAGACACATGGATAACATTTTGAGAAGGATGATGCTTGTTGATTGCAACTTAATGACTAAGACATTTGGCATACGGATACTAAAACTGCATTCCTATGAGGAATAAAACAAGGATGTGTACGTGACACAACCTATAAGGTTTATGAATCCACTAATGCAAATGAAGTCTATAAGTTACAATGGACTAATCAATGTAATTGATTGAGTACAAGAAACTCAGAATTGGATCTTTACTTTGATGATATAGTCAAAGGGTTTGACTGATATGTCAAAGATAAAGAAGGGATATGTGATTTAGTGGGAGCGTGTTGACATTCCACATGTTGATGTGAAAAGAATGGAAATCTAAAAGTGGAAATTATTTTAAGGAAGATAGATATGTTTCCTATGTGATAGGAATAGAGATCTATAGAGATAGTTCTCGAAACCTCTTGACCTAAAAAGAGAAAGCATACATTGGCAATCTGTACTGAAGGGTTCAGTATGCACAGATTCAGTGGGAGAAAACTTATCCATGTTACATGGAGTTAGTATCCCAAGGCCAAGTGTCCAATTCTTATGAAGAATGGGAACACTAAGAATAGATATGGATCTATCATGTATGTAATCATCCCATTATCTTGCATGGCAAGAATAAAATGCATTCATCATCTTGTATGTAGGACATGGCAATATGATATGCTCATCCTGATAACTCGTATGTGGGACATGACGAGTGGATGTCTGTCTACTTCCAGTAAGGGTTACTGGAAACCATAAGAACTTGATAAGTACTTGAGAAGTACTAGTTCTATGGAGATAAGGAAGAGTTCAATGTAAAGAGTTACATTGATGCGAACTTCCGAAAGGACAAAAAATTAATCGCAAAATATACATAGGATGTATAAAAGTGAAAGTTTGTTGATAATTGGAAGTGTTCCAATAAAACCATTTAAAAGGAAATGTTGAGTATCTATGTGTTAGAGAATAGCAGTGGATACTATATGGATCTGGAAATTCATGAGATGAACTTATAGATATTCCTCTCATTGATGACAAGTATGGAATACTTGATCATGCAATGTGGCTAAAGGTTAGCAAAGGAATACTAGATCGCATATTACGACAACTCCATCTCATATGTATGACGTACAATGAAGAGATGAGAGACATGTAATTTATACTGACTTTGGCAAGGTGTTGCCATAACTCACTATGTTCGCACAAGAGCACAATAACATGTGGGACATGTTTGAAAATCACTATGAATATGATTCAAGGGTGATTGGCTCGCAGTGCAAGTGGGAGTCTGTTGATATGTATGCTCTGAGAGCCAATCATGGGATGATTGGTGGGATACATTAAGATTGATTTAATTAACATCAAAGGCAAGCTTCCAATTCTTTCTGGTTCAGTCATATGAGATAGTGATAGAACAGATTGAATGTCTAGAGAATGACAATACTCAATGACGTATGCCTTCAGGTTTAGGACCTGAACGATGAGATCATACGAATGCTAAGAGTTTGTATATTCTTGTTATGTCCCTAGTCAGATGTCATTATGGAAGGTAGATAGACAATAATGACACACAAGACTAGATTGTGGTGTTGGTTGATGACAGAATCTCATTAGTCATGATATAGAGATATCAAACCAAACACATAGGTACTTGTTAGAGAACAAGTGTACTGGACAGACCCACCGTGAGTTTGACACATGGAACCATGACATGGTAGTCACAGTCAGTACTCATAGTGATGGTGGTGAGTGTGATTCTTTGACCTGAAATCACTACACTCAACACATGTCTTGGGCACACTTTGACATCATCAAACGCAGTCCTGAAATATGGGTTGTTATAAAGGTGATGATTGGGTGGCTTTGATACATGGGGATTTTGAGGGGTGAGTGATAGATATGGGATTTGTCCCTCCTGAGGGAGTTTGATATCCAAGGCCACTTGATGAGTAGGATTGAGATAGGCATGCGCACGCATGTGTGAATCAGTATGTGATATTGATGTTATACATATCTCTTCCAATCTTCTCTGAGATCAAGAAACTGAATGAACGTTGACATGATGACTGTTCCATGCCTCGAGTTCATTTGGGATATCAGTGACAAAGGAATTATACATTCACTGTAACACCATTCACGGATTGTAGGATTGAAAGTTGTTCTCCAACTTTCTACTTTCACTTGGGTAGCACTGATGTGTGACTAGGCACCGCTCTTTGCTTGTGAAGTCATAAGTGTTATGGACTTTCACTGCCAACGTGAAATGGACCTGCAGGGTCACACACATAGGATTTAACCTGGAAGAGGAGTTTTGTCCACAAACAATGTTTAGATTGATTACTAAAGGAGTTTAGTAGTTCAATTAAACACTCAATCAATTGATAGCTCAATATCATAATGTTTAAGGTGTTGGACACATTGATTGGAGTATCAGATTGATTGAAATTGCAATTGACTGATTCTGCACAATCTGCACTCCCAACCGATCGGCTCATGTGATGAACCTATCGGCTGAGCTTGGTGAACTGGTTGGCTCAAGTGTTGAGTCGATCGGCTCATGATCAGGGTGAAACGATTGCTTCAAGTGTTGAAACGATCGATTCAACTGGTGCAACCGAGCAAGTTGGGAAAGTAGGATTGGTGAGAATTTTCCTTGCATTTCACTTGCCCAATTTGATTGGAACAAGGATTGGTATTCGATACCAATTAGAAACAAAAGATGGAAAGTCAATCAGGAACTGGTCAGGACCACGAACCGACCGGTTCAGAAGTGAACCAATCGGCTCATGGGTTCCAACCGACCGGCTCAGGTCCCCAACCGACGATTTCAGTTGTGAAACGATCGGTTCAGGTTGTGAGTTGGTTGTTTTGTGGAAAATCCTGAACCCTTCTACTCCTGCCTTTAGTCCCGCATTGTCCGGGATGGAGAACCCTGTCCCATGACCCTCCTATATATATAGGGGTATTGGGGGCTTCTCAATGTACAACTCAGTGCAACCAGTTGCTCTGCAAAGTTGTCGTTCTCTCTAGTTTTGGTAACCAAGAGAGAGCCCGAGAAAGTGTTACCCAAAAAGGGAGGCACAGCAAGGGAAAGACAACTGTAGTTGCGGCTGGTGGTAGGAGAGTGTGTTGGCGACTAGTACGCTGACAGGAGGGTGCGAATCCTTCAAATTCCTTGTGGGACAAGGAGATTGGAGTTCCAGGTGGTCCGTGTGGACTACTTCAGAGGCGGGAGCTTTCTGCCACTTAGAGGACAGTTGTCAATCCCGACAGTCCCGGTGAGACCAGAAGTCGTCATTCCTGGTGCGACCAGGAGCTGCACAGACACCGTCCAAGACCGGAGGTGAAGACCGCGCAAGCGGCGAGGTATTGTCGCCGAGCAAGCCTCGGGACAAGGTATGATTCCACAAACCATCCTTTCCTATTGTATAGACATTGACGTGTTTCCTTGTTCTGAGTTTGGGGAGGAGAAATTTTTTGTTTCTACTGCCTTCTTTGCCTCCCCTAAAACCCAACACTAACTTCCTCAGATCATCAACATCAGGAACCATCATCTTGTTATGATAACAAACTATTCCATCCTCATACTCATGGAAGCCATCACACTTCTTGCTGCCAAATTCTGTCTTGATCAACTGAACTGTAGCATCTGCCTACTGTGCTTCATTGATCTACTACCTCAATGTAGGCTTCACTTGCATCTATGCCAACAGTCCTGCCAACAAGGAAACTTCCAAATGCACATTCATCTACTACAAAGAGACGAACATATCCCTCCTATGGCATATCAAAGAACTCAATTATGCCTTCTTCATAGGAAGAGAAGAAGACTTCTTGCTAAGCGCATCTGCTACTACATTTCCCTTACCAGGATGATACTCAATGGTTCAATCATAATCACTGATCAGCTCCATCCAGCGATGTTGTCGCATGTTCAACTCACACTGCGAGAAGATATACTTTAGGTTCTTATGATCCGTAAAGATCGGACACACTTCCCCATAAAGATAGTGTCTCCAAATCTTTAATGCATGGACCACCGCTACCAGCTCCAAATCATGTGTCGGATAACTCTCCTCATGCTTCTTAAGCTGTCATGAAGCAAAAGAAACCACATGATCTTCCTACATCAGCACACAACCTAATCCTTTCTTAGAAGCATCATAGAAAACAAATAGCCTTTCCCAGGCTCTGGCAACACCAACACTGGAGCACTAGTCAGCTTCTCCTTCAAGTTCTAAAAAGCTTGCTGGCAACGATCACCCCAAACAAAAGGTACATCCTTCCTGGTCAACTTTGTCAATGGCAACACGATCACACTGAAGTTCCTTATAAACCTCTGGTAGTATCCTGCTAAACCCAGAAAACTATGAACTTTAGTCGGCATCTTCGGTTGCTCCCACTCTACAACTGACTCCACCTTTTTGGGATCCACTCTGACTCCTTCTATCGATATCACATGTCCCAAGAAAGTCACTTCCTTCAGCTAGAACTCACACTTACTGAACTTGGCATACAACTGATACTGGCGAAGGAGAGTCAACACTTGTCGAAGGTGATGTCCATGCTATTGACTATCTCGACTATATATCAAGATGTCATCTATGAAGACCACAACAAATTGATCTAGAAATGGATGGAACACCCTGTTCATCAGATCCATGAAAGCAACAGGTGCATTGGTTAGCCCAAACGGCATAACCAAAAACTCAAAGTGACCATACCTCGTCCTAAAAGTTGTCTTCAGTATGTCATCATCCTTTATCCTCAACTGATGATATCTAGACTGTAGATCGATCTTTGAGAATAATGTAGCACCACACAACTGATCAAACAGATCATCTATCCTCGGAAAAGGGTACTTGTTCTTGATCGTAACTTTGTTCAACTGTCGATAATCTATGCACAGATGCATCGATCCATCCTTCTTCTTCACGAACAGAACTGGAGAACCCCACAACGATGTGCTTAGTCTGATGAAACATTTATCCAGCAACTCTTGTAACTGCTTCTTCAACTCTACCATCTCAGTTGGAGCCAACATGTACGGTATCTGAGCAAAATCCCTGGCACTAGATTGATCTCAAAGTCAATCTCTCGAGGTGGGGGAACGCTGGGAAACTCATCGAGAAACACGTCCTCAAACTCCTTGATAACTGACATGTCCTGAAGACTCGGTCCTTTTGCCTCAGTATCTACAACATGAGCCAAGAATGCCCTACAACCTTGCCGCAACAACTTCTCTACCACCATAGCTGATACCAAACACGTCAGAAGAATCTTCCTATCTCCCTAGAAGATCCGCTTCTCACCAACATTAGCGAACACTGCTTGTTTGGAACCAGTCCACCACAACCTTATACCTCTCTAAGGTATCCATCCTAAGGATTACATCGAATCCATGCATATCAAGTGGTATGAGATCCACTTGTACGTTGTGTCTCAAAAAGGATAGAACACAAGATGGACACACCTCTCGAAGCATCGAGGAACCATCAAGAGGGGTTTCTAACACCAAGTTATCTTTCTTATAGATAACAGGTAAAAGACAGCTATCAAGCATACTATGAGCGATAAAAGAGTGTGTAGCACCGGGGTCAACCAGAACAAATACAAAGTAAGAAGAAGACAAATCAGAATAAAATAACTCCATCTGACCTGCCACCACTCGCAGGTTGACTATTACCTCCGGCTGACTCATAGCATAGAATCGAGCTGTTGCCTGATGTCGTCCATGCCCTCTACTTCCTTGAGCATACGATCCAACTTGTAACACTTGAATGCGTCCTCTCCCTCTGGCGCCACTAACCTGCTAACTCTGCCTCGGCAGTTGTAATACTTCAACCTCTCTCCTCAGGCAATTCCACTTGATATGCCCGATCTATCCACAGAGAAAGAATGACAGGTCTCTCGACTACAGCCTAGATGGCCATGTCACTGCCACTGAAGTTGTGTTGTATGCCTTCGACGGTGAAAAACCATGCCCTCTTCCCTTACTCAAGGACCATTGTGATGGTGTACTGGAACCTTACACAACAGATGTTGCAGAAAACCTCGGTTTCTTGGATCCATCATACCTTTTCCTCTGAAACTGACCGGACTTTCTCTTGGACATCGCCTCTTTCTTCTCCCGATTCGATCGCTCGATCCTCCAAACCGACTCAACAAATGTAACAAAGTGCTCTTTGTTCTCTAACACAACAGTTGTCATCGATATCTCATCACTCAGACCCTTCTCAAAACATTTGATCCTCTCATCATCTGTCGTCACCATGTGAGGACAAAACCTCAATAGCTCCATAAACTTAGCCTTGTACTCAGTGATGTTCATAGATCCTTGGCGCAGACACTCAAACTGACTGATCTTCTCATCCAGATACATCTTTGGGAAGTATCGACTCACGAAATCCCACCAGAAGACATCCCAACAGATCACCTCACTGGGTCGCTTCTCTTCCTCGATGGCCCACCAGTGGCCAACACTACCCTTCAAAAGGTAGACAACGTGCTTGACTTTGTCTACTTTGGGGATTTTTAGGATCCATAAGGCCTTCTCAAGACATGTCAGCCACAAATCTACATCCGTTGGATCAATTGTCCCAGCATAATCCAAATCTCTAACTCGGCAAAGCCGCTCAAAGGTCTTCTCAATACCCGATGATTCTTCATGGAGAACCAATGCTCTTGGCGGAGGCACATGTAATCTCTCCACCATGAGATTCATCGTTGCCATTACCTGTCCCATGAGGTGCTGGTAGGCAGGATTCTCAAGAATGGATGGGTCGGTTTGGGGACCTCAGGCACCCAATCTTCATGTGTCGCACACTCGCTCCATCAACTGATGCAGCGACATTGCTCTCAGCAGCATGCTCTTCATGATTTCCAGACATCTTTTAGCTTTATCTTCTATTGGGAGCAGAAAGTCATTATGAAAAAATCTGGAGAAATCACAAGAACAGACACAAAGCCTAGTCCTAGATCCCTGTAGACTCAGCAAACCTAGAGCTCTGATACCAACCTTCTTGTGACATCCTGCCATCACAAAGATAGCAAAACACCGTGCAAAAATGTACGAAACCGTCATAAACATCGTATTATCAAAAACACAGGTTAATTAAAACCAATTGTGGACAGAAGATAAGGAAGGAAATATTACAACAAGATCCACATCCTGCAAAGAAACATGTTATATAAATATACATAAACTTGATACATGTCCACAACTCATAGGATCTAGCTGTCCAATAAGTACAAGAGTTCATCACCTATTTATGTATATAACAGACCTAACCAGGTCATCAACAGGATAAGAAAGCCATATCAACTATACATCGTGAAACCTCATCAAAACACCTCCAAGGATCTGAGAGTACATGGATGATGACTCTAGGACTCTACTACAAAACAACCACAAAAGCAGCATAACCATCTCTTGCCTTCTACTGTTCTTCTTGCTGCTCAACTGCAACACCATGATCACCACCACGTCTAGCACATACACCTAAAAGGGTTTTAAACCAACAGGGTGAGACACACAGTCCCAGTGAGAAACATAACTCCCCACCGAACTATAAAACCTCGGGAGAACTAGAATAGATAAAGTAGGTAACTGATATAAGCATATCATATATGCAACATACTGAGCAGAACTATCTCTTTAACATCTTACCAGGATATCTAAGAGGCATATAAATAGATAATATATGGAACATGATTGACAATACAAGTCTATAGGATCTTATCAAAACATCTGAGGAACATGTAATTAGTTGCAAGATATAACTAGGACAACTATACAAACAAGGCCTCAACCAATGTTCTGTGTTTACCCTAAGCAAATATACTATACGGCTGGATTATGATTTATTATGCCCTGAGGAAGTGAGTCATACCACTCAGATCCAAACCGACCACCGCTTGGTCGCAATCGATTGCCATACAAGGTCAATGGGAGAGTCAGGTTCCACGGCCTCTTTCCCTTATGGTCAGTGCACAAGAACCAACAAGCAGGACCACAGTCTCATGCTTAAGTGGCCTCAGCCACACAGGGTCAGGCTACCCTCTACCTAGCCCACCTTGGTACATGTATCGACGCTAGAAAACTGAGCCACGAGCCTGTTCACCGTGCTCCATCATCATTGAGCCATGGGCCTGTTCACCATGCTCTATCACATATCTTGAGACATGGGCCTGTTAACCATGTTCTAACCACACTGAGCCACGGGCCTGAAACTGTGCTCTAATCCTGAGCCATGGGCCTGTTCACCATACTCTACATGCACTACTACTTAGGGTGTAGGCGCACCCTGCATATTCAACAATATGCATTCTAGGTTATCCCTTAGGAGAACCTGTTTCACCATCACCAAACTCCTGATGATGATGGATCTATGTCTAGGGAAAACTACATGAAAGATTCATATGTAATTAATTAACATATTTTAAGTGGATTGCAAGATTCAACCAAGTTATGTAACATGTAAATTATAACAAAAGTAAACAACATATATCTCATTATCATGTGTTACATTGTCATTCTTATTCTCAAGGCCATCCACATCATCCTGGTCCATCACAAGGATCCAACATTACATGTTACCACTTGGCCTCTTGCCAATCATCAAGATCCATCTCAAGGATCAACATCTCAGGGATTCAATCCCACCATCATGGTACATCACACCCATCATATGTCACTGGGTTCATCGTACACTAGTACATAACCGACCTTTAGTGTCGGTTATTTAAGGCCTTTGGTGTCGGTTTCTAAGCGACACCTATGTGGGAGACGCTAAAAGCCCAACCGTTACGTGTCGGTTCAAAAACCGATGCCAAAACCCTTCACGTGCCACCGAAAATGCGCCAGCAGGGGACTATAGGCGTCAGTTATTAGATAAGAAACCGACGCCATATACCTTCGCGCCACAGAAAGGGCGCCATCTGGGGCACTATCAAAGTCGGTTATTAGATAAGAACCCGACGTCATATACCTTCGCGCCACAGAAAGGGCGCCATCTGGGGCACTATCAGCATCGGTTTATTAGTAATAACCGACGCCATATCACCCCCAGCATGGCCGTGCTGGCCAGCACGGTCGTGGTGTCTGGTCCGATGCTACGACCGTGTTGGCGAGCAAGACTGTGGTGTCTGGCCCGCTGCCACGACCGTGCTGGCCAGTACAGCCATGGTGTCTGGTCCACTGCCACGGCCGTGCTGGCCAGCACAGCCATGGTGTCTGGCCCGCTGCCACAGCCGTGGTGTCTGGCCTCATATAGGCATCAGTTATTAGCTAAGAAACTGACACCATATACCCCAGTACGGCCGTGGTGTTAAGGCAATATACGTCGGTTACGAGTAGGGAAACCGACACTGTAACTATGTGGTGTCGGTTTTATACAAAAAACCAACGCCTATTGTTTTTTTTTCTGTCAGTCTGCAGACCTGCTGTGGCTGGTCGCAGGATGAGAAACCTGGAGTTCAGTTATGAACTGCAGGTTTTACAACATCCATTGATATCAACCAACAACAGGCCAAAAACCTGCAAAATTAACAACAAAAATATTCACACATTTAGCAACCTGCAGTTCCATTTGATTTTCACACATTTAGAAACATTCATGTAGCTAGAAATTTGTAGTTCTATTCATTTTCACATTCACACATGTAGAAACATTCATATAGCAACCAACAATTTCATTCATTTTCACTCAGACACATGTAGAAATATCCAGACATGTAGAAACATTCACACATATATTATAATTCAGAAATTCATTTACAAAATATAATTCTTTAGTCATTATTCGCTATCAACATCCCAATTATATTTTAAAAAGCCCACTACTTGTATGGTTGTTACCCATTCTTCTCTTACCTTGTTTAATTCTCCCGTCGTATAGGGAGCATGTACATCTGGTAAGGCCTTTCCTGTAGTGTGGTCAGTTTTAAACACCTATAAAGAGAATGATTTATATGTATAATTAATGAGCTATAAATAAGATTGATATATTTCATATTATCTAAAGAGACTATATAATACCTCAGGAATAGTATCGATGTCCAATGCGGCATATTTGATAATCATGTGCATAAATCGCATCACATAGTATGCACATGCCCATCCGTTGTCTTGTGTAGCACACTATAAATTCAAACATACAAAATATTAAAAAATCCAACTAATTAAGCATTGTTCACATAAATAATATATACATATATTGTAGTCGGGAACTTACTTTCACGTTCTTCTAAATTATTGGCTGGTTCTTTTTTGTGGGGACCTTTCGTCCAGCCTTTTTGAACTCATCTAAACCCCTACATTTTAATGTAACATAGTACATTGCATAATTAAATAGTAATGTAATAACATATGTTAACGAATATTAAAATGAAATATTTCTCACCGGAATAATGTCATTTTCATTATGTGTCCATATTTTGAATTCAATTTACTCCCCTTAGGATCTAGATAATAGATAGTGAACGTATCGGGGACAATAACTAGTAACTCCCAATGCATACCACTAGAGGTAAAAAAAAGTTAAAAATTAATAACTCAAAATCCACAATAAAAATGTAATTTTCTTAAGTCCAAATTATAATAAGCAAAGTAAACTTACTCTACATTGAATGGAGCTATTATCAACGTCTTCTTATTTTGAGAAAAATTTGTAAAAGCCTCACAGCAGTATTGTTGATCTGACGGAGGGTCTTTAGCTACTAGACTAATCAAAGATGGAATCAAAAATCCTACATGTTCGAATGGAAAATCTACACATATCTTGTCTAAGTAGCTGCAAAATATGTATTAATTACGCATTCATTAATAAATAAGAAACCAGATCACCAGATCCTACACAAGGTATATGGATGTATAAAGAAGATCTCACCTTATCCATAGCTCTATCACAGATGTATTTAGCCAATCATATCGAAACAACTCCAAAATATCTTGTATAAATAGTTTGCTTTCGTATGATTGACCTGCAACATCTGAATATATAGAAACAGTTATAGGGTAATTTATATCATGTTCGCCTAACCATATTGCCATACCCCTATAGTTAGGACCTAACGGGACAAGTAGGTCATGTGGAACCCAACTGGGTAATGTAGGGGGTGGAAGTGGAGGCCTAGATGTTGTGGGTGTCTTCTTTTTAACCTGTATATATATATAATTTCAGATCAACTGACATCATATACACACACTAACAATTTAACGTAATGTAAATTTACCATACAGTTTCAGTAAAGAGGACATCTGCTTTTAGCCACAATATCACTCCGCCTTCTGCCTCACCAAACGTTTCACAATCTGGGTGGGCATATGGCAATGGAAGATCCATCCACTTGGAGAATATATGTACTGGGCTCACACGAATCCAACCAGCTGGTAATGGAGACCCGTGAAACATTTCCCCTAGTAGGGATGGGTAAGATGACGCCTCTGCAATGACATATTCTTTACTTTTTAGACGACATGGCTTCAACCCCTACAAATTTTTGTGTAAAGAATGTTATATACATATCATCTTTTTTTTAAATGACTACAATTTCATATATACATATCATCTTGAAAACATATCATCTTGAATTAAAAAACTAGTTACTATGTCATAAAAATACTTACATCGGATGTGCTAGGTGGTGGGTCTACAGGATTACTCCCAACCTCTGCAGTAGGAGTAGAGCGGGATGCCATAATAGGTACTGTCTGCTGAGTGGCAGTCTGAGATGCCTGCCACTTTTTCAGTGCTTCTTCGAGTTTCCTATCAACTAGCTTATCTACCTATACATGGATAAAAGAAACATTAGCTTCTAACTATTGAATTCTCTTTTATAGTAACATTATAAAGAAAGAATATGTTACCGCTTCTTGTGAAAGTCCCACTTTTGGGACATGTTTGCGCTGGGATGGCCCAAAAAAAGCTTTGATGCCCACACCAGCGCCTGCATCCCTAACACATCCAGGATGCTCTGGGTTACCCAGAGCAACTGTCAATTCATCCATTGTGCCCTCAGGGATGAACTTGCCTTGTTTCCTCAGCTCGTGCAGCTCCCACTAATCACCAAAACAAAAATTTGTAATTAAGTAAACACCACAAATAATCAATATTCGAACGATTGCTGTAAGAGTTGTATTTTACCATTTTTGTAGCCGCCTCAGCAATTACGGGCTTCCTTATTTCTCCCTTCTTATTTTTCCTCCCAGCTATCCATACATCATGGCGAGGAAGAGGTGTGCTACCTATAGTAGAGGACTCTTGAGTAGCAGCAGACTGAGCAGTAGCCTCAGACTGTAGTCTTTGGCGAATGCCTGCATACCCCTTTGGACCCATTGTGTGGTCATGCACATTCAGTGCACGCCTTGATTTTTATGCCTCACTGAGGGCCTAGTTAGTATGCACATTAATGATTTGGTTAATAACACTAAATGTTAATCTTGAATAGGTGAATACAACATATATTAATGAGATTGGGACTGACGCCTAATACCTTGAATTCATCAGTTTGTCTTGAAGCAACAAACGCGTCCCATTCTTCTTTGTCCAGGAAGTTCCACTGTTCAGTGGTTGTCCTCTTCCTCTTGTCACCTTCTTTTATGTATTCTCGGGTGAGATTTGTCCTATAGTTCCTTAGGACTCTCCCACAGCGTTGCATCACGCATTTACGATGCAACTTTTCATCCAATTCAAATATACTCTGCAAAATAGAATTGTTATTAACTAGTATCCAAAAAAAATAGTAATCTACAAAATAGAATTGCAAATTAATAATAACTCACACATAAATCCTTCCATATTACGTCTTTCTTATCCTTAGGAACTTTATGCCAAGAATCTATCTTACAACCGCAATGGCTACAAGTAACATACCCAAGATATGAAACAAACGAATTGTGATTCACACCAGATGCATTTCCTGCATAATCAAAATCCACAACAAGTTTGGGTCCATTGCCCTTTTGCGCTATTAACTTCTTCATCATAGTGATGCCCCTTCTCTTGTCAACTTTTTGGTGCTGCTAATCAAGTGCCTCAAGTGCTTCAGATGGTACATGTGCATCATCAACCTAAAATTTGACAAAATAAACACATTTACAAGATATAACTATAAATGGACATATAGATATAAATATATGATATATTTTTAAAACTTACATTGTGAGGTGGCGCATTGATGTCCTGACCCTCACGGTAATCATCAACACAGTCATCAGGAGAATGCTCAGTCATCTGAAAATTCACATTCACATTGTAAAGTTCACATTGTAAAGTAATTCAAATTGTAAAGCTCACATTGTAAAGTTCACATTCACATTGTAAAGTAATTCACATTGCAAAGTTTACATTATAAAGTAATTCACATTATAAAATTCACATTGTAAAGTTCACATTCATAAAAATAAAACATATAAAAAAAATATAAACATGCCCTAATATTGTGATTTTTTATCAATTAACAATCCTTCATTGTGATCTTCGCGCACATACAAGTCATCATTAGCTTCAATATTTGCTAGTGTTGGCAACCCAACTGAGAATGGACTGGAGTCATCATACTTATCATAGTACTGTTATGCATCTATAGGATCTTCAATGAACTGTCTTTTACCATGAAGAACAACTGACCATTTATCATTTGCAGGATCATCGATATAAAATACTTGTTTCGCCCATGATGCCAATATGAATGGTTCACCCTTCTCGCCAATCTTTTCAAAGTTCACTAAAGTGAAACCCAAATCATCCACTATAACTCCTTTGGTGTTATCAACCCAATTACATTTGAAGAGTGGAATTCTGAAATCTATGTAGTCAAACTCCCATATGTCTTCAATGACACTGTAATATGACATTTTAGCTTCACATGGACTCTTATCCTTTGCACTTGCAAAAAAACATAGTTGATGCGTGAAGGGTGACCCCACTGTTTTGGACGACACTCTTATCATCTTGGCGCTTTATGTAATATGTGAATCCATTAATGTCATACCCTTCATAAGACATAATAGTCAATTTTGGTTTAAAGGCGAGGCATTTGATAGTTTTAGTAATATCATCTGGTGTTTGAGATAGTTGATGTAAGAATTTATCTTCAAACCACTTAATAAATGTCTTGTTATGCTCTCTAGCAAGCCACATTGTATTGGCTTGAGGATATTGTCTCTTCATGAAATTGGTATGTTCCTCGATATAAACGTTCACTTCATCCATGTTGTGTAAAATATACAAGTGACCTTGTTCCAACTGCTCACGGTTGATTACTTTCACACGTGATCCCAAAATTCCTTTGCCAAATTGCTCGTCAATATTCTTGTCATTATCAGGAGTGTCATTACCACTGAGAAAGTCATTACAAAAATACATAACCTCTCTCACCACATAACCCGCAATTATACTCCCTTCAGGCTGATAACGGTTTCGAACATCACTTTTAAAAATACTCATGTATCGTTCAAAGGGATACATCCAATGCAAGAAAATTGGTCCCAACATTTTCACTTCCCTAGTCAAGTGGACAACAAGATGTACCATGATATCAAAGAATGACGGAGGAAAATACATCTCAAGCTGACATAGGGTAACAACCACTTCTCTTTGCAATTTATCGAGAGTATCAGGGTCAATAACTTTGCTGCACAGACTGTTGAAAAAGAAACAAAGTCTGGTGATTGCAAACCTTACATGCTTCGGCAATATAGATCTAATTGCCACATTCTGTTAATTCTAACCTTATTCCCATTTCACATAGGTCCAGTCTGGATTTTATCCCATCTTTAGTCTTACCTGGTATATTCAACAAAGTACCAATGACACTATCACAGACATTTTTCTCAATGTGCATGACATCGATACAATGCCTGACTGTCAAAGAACTCCAATAAGGAAGATCCCAAAATATTGACTTCTTCTTGAATAAAGATTTGTCACTCCGTGTGGCCATAGTACATTGTGATCTTTTACCAAATTCATTGACAAAGTCTTTTACTCTTTCATAAACAACCTCCCCTGGTATAGGTTTAGGTGCACCCCGTTCCTCATTCAATCCATTGAATGCTTTGCGCTTCCTACGATACAGATGGAATTTTGTAAGAAACCTTCGATGACTGAGATATACAGTCTTATTGCCATGTTTTAGTCTTGTTGAATCAGTGTTCTCTTCACATATAGGACACGCTTTAGCTCCTTTGACACTATATCCAGACAAATTCCTATATGCTGGAAAGTCATTAATAGTGCAAAACAACATAGCATGCAAACGAAATGCCTCTCTTCGTGAAGCATCATAGGTCATCACACCTTCACCCCAGAGTTTCTTTAAGTCATCAATCAGAGGTTCAAGATAAACATCGATGTCATTTACAGGTTATTTAGGGCCCGATATCAACAACGACAACATTACATACTTATTTTTCATACACAGCCAGGGAGGAAGATTGTATATAACAAGCATGACTGGCCAAGTGCTATGTTGGCTGCTCAATGTCCCGTATGGATTCATCCCATATGTACAAAGCCCAAGTCTTAGATCCCTGACTTCTTCACCAAATTCAGGGTACAATAGATCAATCTTCTTCCACTGTGGGGAATCAGACGCATGTCGTAGGATCCCATCATTATTTTTCTTAACATCTGCATGCCACCTCAAATTCTTCGCATCTATCGGATTGGCAAACAAGCATTGAAACCGTGATATTATAGGTAGATACCACATCACCTTGGCAGGAGAACCAATTTTGGACTCCCCCGAAGTCATCAATTTATACTGTGACACACCACATTTTGGACAATCTTTCAAATCCACATAGTCCTTTTGAAATAATACACAATCATTCAGGCATGCGTGTATCTTCTTGGCATCCATTCCCATTGGGCACAACAATTTCTTTACCTGGTATGTTGAGATTGGCAGCTCGTTTCCTTCAGGAAGCATTTCTTTCAACAAAGACAACAATGACGTGAAGCTTTTGTCGCTCCATCTATTGTTAGCTTTCAGCTTATACAATCTCAACACAGTGCTAAGCTTCATAAACTTAGTACAACCCATGTATAACGATATCTCAACATCATGCACAATGTTTCTAAAAATGGGAGGTGGATCGGTGTGCTCTACCCCACAACTATCCAGCATCGCATCAACAATGTCTACTGGAACTGGTTCATTCACATCTACATCATTGTAGGCAATTTCTTCTTCCACACAAGCACTACTATCAACATCCACTGGTTTTGGGTTTGAAATCTCTCCATGACAGTGCCATTATTTATAGACTTGTATAATCCTGTTGCACATGACATGACTTTTGATTTCGTCACCAGTGCTGACTTTCAAGTTGTTACCGCAATGCCTACATGGACAGTAGAACCTATCTCCAGGTTGTTTCCTATGTTCCTCGGCAAATCTAATAAACTGGTCAAGACCAGAAATAAACTCTAGGGTGCAGCGATTGCGAATGGACATCCATGATCTATCCATTCTATGATCAAAGAGAAATCAAGTATACATTACAACAAGATTAGGGTCTAGGGTTAACAAATACATGTGATGTCATTCTTATATATAATAAATGTGTACCACCTATCCCATTCTTGAACACCTAATCTCACTAGTAAGTGTATAATGTGTATTGGGTTTTCAAGAAAATTTCGGCAGCATTTCCCCGCTATTCTCCAAGTACATATGTACTTAGAGAACAAACGGGGAAATGCTGCCAAAATTTTCTTGAAAACCCAATACACATTATACACTTACATCCTAAGCGAGATCAGGTGTTAAAGAACAGTCCCAAACCGGGGACTATCCAAGATTTACTCCTAATGAGTAAATCTTGGACGGGTTTCTAGGCCAACAAATACATGTGTTGTCATTCTTATACCTAAAATCCTAGTTCTTCAAGTTAGGGTGATTATTGATGTCTTTAAAAGCATGATTGGCAATTTAGGGAAAAGTTCATCATTTACATTCCAAGCATTTCACATGTGTGCATTACAGTTCATCATTAAGCAAGAAGGGTGATTAGGATTCTCAATATACTCAACAATGAAACAAGTTACCAATTTCATAGTTAGGACGGTAGAGATATCCTAAGATCCAGATCTAATGGTTCATAATGAGCTTGTGATAAAGTTACATCACTATAAAGTTACATCACTAGATGATTATATAATTTCAAAAGTAGTACACAAATAAATTCAAATGATTAGATAACTAAATAAAAACAGTACACAAAAAAATACAAATAAGTAGATGAATAAATACAAATCTATTGATAAACTAATATAAATCAGTAGATGATCAATTAATTGCTAAATCAGTACATAAATAAATACAAACATTAGATGAATACATACAAATCAATTGAAAAATAAAGTTAAATCATTTGATAAATAAATTTCATTAAATAGATGATTAAATCATAACAAAATCAGTACATAAATAAACACAAATAAGTAAATAACTTAATAAAAAAAATAAAAAAATGCCCAACATCATCCTAGGCGTGCCTTGGCACCGCCCAAGCATCCGCCCAGAGGCCTAACTAGGCAGGGCACCTGGGCTTGGGACCCTAGGTGAATGCCTAGGCCGCTAGGCACCGCCTAGGCAGAGGAAGGAAGGAGGAAGAAGGCAGGGTATACCTTGAGGGCAGAGGAAGAAAGCCCGGCCTGAAGAGCAGCGGCCAGAGCAGAGACCTAGCAGCAGGCAGCTGGCGCTGGCAAGGAGAGCACCAAAGCAGCCACCGGCGGGGGCGACGACGAGGAGAGGAGCAGCGGCGAGGAGAGGAGAGCAGTAAGAGCGTCGACCAGGAGTGGTGGCGGTGCGGGGGAGCAACGAGAGCGTCGACCAGGAGTGGTGGCGGCACGGGGGAGCAACAACGGTGGGGGCAACAATGGCGGGGAGCACCGGCGGCAACAATCGCTAGACCTAGCAGAGGTTCGCAATGAAACAGAGACAATGGGGAAAAGTTCTCTGTTTCGCGGGGCTATTAACTGTACCATAGGCGTCGATTATTCAAACAAACCGACACATAAAATTAAAGGTGTCGGTTCTCCACAAAAACTGACACCTATTCTCAATTATAGTCGTCGGTTTTAACTACAAAACAACCGACGTCTATATACATATGCCGATTAAAAAAATTGTTCTCAATTAATGACCATAGTCGTCGGTGTCTTCTGAAAACCGACGCTTAAAGGGTGTAAAAAATTCCCCGCGAATAGTGCGGGAAAACTCATAAGCGTCAGTCATTATAGTAAAATCGATGACCAAAATGTGCCCAATTTTTGTCTCGTGAATAAACTTTAGTCGTCGGTTTATTATTTATCAACCGACGCCATATGTTAAATTTTGGAGGTAATTTTTTTCGCTGGAAATTTTGGATTTGGCGGTTAATTTTAGGCGTCAGTTTTTTATTAAGTAACCGACACTGAATAAAAATGATACATGTGTCTGGTCGCCCTTCATAGATTGATGTCGGTTTATGTTATCAACCGACGATGTATAGTTTAGGTGTCGGTGTATTTATACAACCGACGCCTGTAAAAGTGACGTTATAAGCCATTTATGTAGTAGTGGTAACTCTTAATGTTCCACATCATATCATTCTCATGCCATCACCATGGCCTCATCATACAAATGGTACTTGCATGGTTAGCATAAGCATAGAGGTACAACTGTACTCATACAAGGAACATCTTAAACTTATTGCATATATCAAGAGAGATATAATTATGCTATTGAATGAGCATATCTATACATGCCATTATCATATATAACTTTTCAATCAAGCATTAGGGTTACCAACCGAACACAAAGTACAACCCTCACTATAGATATATCAGGTAAGTGACAACCCTCACCAAAGGTATCACAGCCCATAACGTTCCTCACTATAGGTGTATCAACCCTCACCAAAGGTGTAGCGTCCATCATTGTCTTAGTTAACACTGCATAAAGGGGCTGACATGGATATCAGTCAGCATGTATCTCGGATTGAAACCCATATCGGGTTAACACTCAAGGTCAGGCTGATAATGCCCAACACTCTTATAACATCAATATCGGGCAACGCCCAAGAACAACAAAACGGTTAACAACTAACACCCTTCTCGGGTTATCACTCATAACGGGCTAATGCCCTATCGGGCAACATCCAACCAACACATCTCGATAACGCCCTAAGCACAACAGACTAACGCAGTGTCACCCTATCAAGCTGATATTGGGTAGCACAACACCATAACGGGTTAACATCCAGGTGTTATGGATTAAACCGATATCGTCCGAGGCAACCACTGATCACAATATTGGGCAACACCTCAAAGAGCAGCATAACGGGATAAGCACTTTAATTAGACCGATAACATGCACATCACAATGGTAACAAGGGTCATAGCCGATAACGACCTCAACAGTGTATCGGTCAACACTACATATTGCCCAAGGGTCATCTCTCCCAGAACTCATAACGGTCAAGGGGTCAACAGACAACCACCTAGCATATCGTCCAAGCTTTACATTAAGAGAGGGATATCGGGCACCACCTTATGCAAAACGATATCGGGCAGTAAGACATCTTGGGTTGTCAAAGATATCAGGTTTCACCTCTCCACAAAATGATATCAGGCATCAAGGGATATCGGATTACACCACCTATTGGGTTATTCATCTTCAACCTCAAGACAACCACCCAATCCTAAAAGATCAAGAGTGTTGGCTCACCTCTCAACAACTAAGTGAGAGGGGCCTTGCACAACCTCTATCACCTATCGGGCAGCAATGTAGATCATCACCATATCGGCCAACCAACCAACAACTAGGTCAACACCCAACCAAAGGATCACTCTTTCAAATCCATGGTGAGAGAGAGGGGTGTTGCTCAAGCAACTAGAGTGTAGACTCACCTCTCAACAACTAAGGGAGAGAAGGGTTTTACCCACACAACTAGAGCTTAAGCTCACCTCTCAAGACCAAAGAGAGAAAGGGGTTTTGCCCCAAGAACACGCCACAACACACCATTGAATTAGGAGACCCTAGGCTCACCTCTCAACAACTAAGAGAGAGGGGTTTTTTCCAAGGAACCCTAATCCAAGGTTTGTTCAACAAGGTCCATTGTACATCTAGGGCAACAATGTGACCATTAAAGTAAGAAACATATCTAGAAAGATAACATGGTCGATCAAGATAGCATATAACAAAGCAACATGGTAAGGAAGTAGTATAGTCAGGGTTAGGAGTTATGTAACCTACCTTAAGCACACTCCTCAAGCTCAAAAGCTCCAAGCTCCACACTCCAAGCACCAAGGCACCACCTTTGGCCATCATAAGAAGAGAAGAGAAGCTCATAACCACCATGGCCAAAAGACAACCAAGAACGAGAAGGCCAAGGAAAGAGAGAAAAAGATACTCACCACAAGAGAAGGAGGAGCAAGGACACTCTAGGGTTTTGGCCACCACTAGAGGAAGAAGAAGACTAGAGCTATGGCTGCCAAGGATGTCGCCCTCCAAGCTCCACCAAAGGATATCAGACACCAAGAGAGAAGGGAAGCAACTAAGGAAACTAAAGGAATTACAAGCTAGAAAAGGAGGGGGTATATATACAAGGGGGTCAAGTGGGCGTCCACTAGAGGGCTTCTACACATGTGCTCACCCAAAACACCACTTGTCAAAGCTATACCACCTTGTTAGCAAAAAGCAACAAGTGTCACCAAGGGTGACACAAACGAAGCTAGGTCACAAGGACCACCTAGGCCGATATCACCCCTTGCCTGATACACCCTTGCCCGATACACCTAGCAAGAAGGCGGCACCAAGCTCAAACAAGGCCCAAGAAAGCCCAACATCAAGCCTAAGCTTCAACAAGCTCAAACGAGGCCCAAAGCAACTCAAGCAAGGCACCCAACCCATCTTCTCAACTCTATAGGATGCAAGGAGATAGAAAGACATCTCTCAAGGTGACAAACTTGTACACCAACCCTAAAACTTGGGTAGTTTGCAATTTGCACCTCAACCTCTCAACAAAGCACAAACAAGCCCTAACCACAACTCAGGTGATTAGCAAACTTCTAAACACAAGGTTTAGGCAAAGCAAATAGGGTAAGCCCAAAACCAAGGTCAGGGTCCTTACAAGAACATTCTCCTAATTTGTACCTATGCCTTCATAAATTTTTGGAGTCACTCAAATTGTAGTTTGTGCAAAACTTTGGAGTCCTTGAGGTACTAAATTATATGTTTAATTTTTGTGCTATATTATCCCTCTTGAGTATCATCAATAGTTTTTGGAAGTGGTGAAACCACTTTGTTTATTAATCTTTCCCTCCTTTTAAAGGTCACCACAACTTCTTTGAATATTGAATATTGTTGAATGATTAAATAAATTTGAATTCATGGGATTCAAATATTGGATAAGGTATGGCTTCTTGATTCGGTAGACCATATTCCCCAACCATGTTTTGCGAATGATAGACACCCTAGTATTGGGTTATCCCCATAGGCAAAAGTTTCATTCTCTCATAGAGGGGAGAACACTAGGCACCTAGACCTAGCAAAGAAAAATATTAGATAGCAATGTGTTAATTGATAAATCATTAAATTTTGAATACTTTGATATCTTGATATTTAGAATTCCCGATACTCTTGAGTATATCTTATTTTGTGAGAAGTTTTACAAATTGGTTTGTTGAATAATCTTGTGAATTATATCCTACGGACTTGCACCTTTGAAATCCTTAACTTTTGACCTTGGTCCATCAAATATTCCTTACTCAGTTTGTAATGATTTGAATCTCCTCTTTTCATATTACTTTTAAACAACTCAATAATAAAGATTTGTACCATCTTTTCTAACCCAAACCTTTCTTTTGCTCCATGTGTGTCCCTATGGTAATTCATGAACATGTTATACAAAGAAGACATGGAAAAGACATAGAAGAGATGTCCTATGCAGATTGAAGAAAAGATAGAAATTATGTTTTTAATGATAGTTCTTATGTATAGGATTTTGTGAACTTTGTATAAAGCATGAATGTAAAAAAAATTGTTTATTTATTCTGATATAAAACTTTTAAAATTTTGATCATAAAGATTTGGTCTTTACAAATAGCTTCCTTCTTCCTACCTTCCAAATGGACATGATATGTCTCCAAACAACCCATACTCGAGTTCACACCAAAAGGGTTCATATCCAGGGGTAAGAGATTAACTGCTAATGTGTATCTACTATGACTCAACAAGCAGCCATGAAGCTACTCTAATAAAACTACTGGATCTCCTAATGTGTAGGTTGAATCATAATAATAATGAAATTCAATGGACATGGCACACACCTTTTCTTAGGCCATTCTTAATGTAGTCGAGATTTTTTTGTTCACAATATATTTACCTGGACATCAATAATTTCCTATAAGTTCATGTGTATGTTCCAATATGAAGAACATATCCTACAATACTAGTCTTATTATGAAAAAGTAATTGTGTTACAAAGGAATGTGTCACACCATGATATATCAAAAGTGAAACATCTGCTAGCAAAAAGAAGAACCTCACTTGTGATAACTCTTGAAGGTACCAATCCTACTAAATGTGCCAAAAAAAAGAATTATTTAAATTATGTACCTATGGCATGATGTCCATGTTGTCCATTACCCCTAGGTGATCTTTCCCTAGACCCTAAGGCGAATAAGGAATTGGTTGATCTATTTGTGCATGTCTCTATTGTGATTGTGACTAGGACCTTTATGCGGGAGTTTATTGAAGTTGGAGACAAACTTTTTTTAAGTGTGCCATTTGTACACAATTGTGACATCTCCAACAACGTCTGAAATGCAATTTTGTACAACTATTACCCTAAGTTTCCTATTGTTCAAATCAATGTAGATGAAGTAGATAGTATTGTGGAAGGGGTCCACTTGGGTGGCAAGTCCATTTGCTAGTGCTTGAACTGACCCCACTATAATAAGATACTACATCACTTCTTCTATAACATATTCTTCCACCCATGCATCCCAAACTCATGGTAATCTTAGATAAAAATGCTTGACCTATAGTTAAACTACCACTACCTGTTGATCTGGTCTAAAATCTCCTTATCTCTTTCTAACGTCACAGTGATTAATTGCATTTATCAATTATTCTACATTTTGTATGGCTTTGACAAACTCACAATTTTTTTCTTTATCTTCTACTACCCAATAATAGGTGGTGTTGAATCTTTAAATTCAACTGTGCTTCATACTACCTACACTTTTCAATATTATTAGGTACCAATTATGTGCATATATTCACCAACCTCATAAAAAGATATTCATACTCTCTTATTATCATGCCACTTGTATTATGCTCTTCAACTACCTTATTGTCACTCAAAAAGGTGAGAGGGAATCATATAAGGTGGAAATTATCCACAAAGATCCTCCATGACATCACACTCCCTCTTATATTACCCTCCACTCCTCATCACCACAACTCAACATGATCCTTGAGTAGATATACAATATGATTGACTTTCCTAATTTTAGACAACTAAATTTTTAATGAAATACCTTCTCCAATGTCTTGATCCATTCATCATACACAATTACATATTTAGTGGTGGATATGTCAAGTCCGACCATATTCTTATCAACGCATAATATCTCAAAAGTATGTTTGCCAGTGCCAAAAATGATAATTCATTTGCCTTTTGTACTTCTACTTGGTTTCAAAAATGCCATGTGCATCCTATATGTCACCATATTTGTAAGGACTCTGACCTTCGTTTTGGGTTTAACCTGTTTTCTTTGCCTAAACCTTATGTTTAGATGCTTGCTAATCACCTAAGGTTGTGATTAGGGTTCGTTTGTGCTTTGTTGAAAGTTGGAGGTGCAACTTGCAAATTATCCAACTTTTACGGTTGATGTGCAAGTTTGTCACCTTGAGAGATGTTTTCTCTCTCCTTGCATCCTCTAGGGTTGAGAGGATGAGTTGGGCTTGTTTCTTGAGTAGTTTCAGGCCTTGATGAGCTTTGATGGGCCTTGCTTTGCTTTGCTTTGCTTTGCCTTGATAATGGTTTGTATCATGCATAGGAGAGCTTGAAGCTCTGTGTCACCCATGAGTGTGTCGACCATGTGACCACCTTGACCTTGCCTTGGTTGTGTCACCATACCTTGGACAAGTGGTCGATCCTTTGTTAGTTGGTGGCATGACATGTGCATGAGGTTTAGCAAGGTGGCATGGCTTTGGACTAGTGTCCCTAGGTTGGACGACACCTTGCCTTAGTTTCCTCTTCACCCTCTTCTATATATGCCTCTCCTTTCACTTTCTTGGGATCCCTTTTAGCTCCTTAGTTGCCTTCCCTTTTCCTTGGTGGAGGATACCCCTCTTTGGTGGAGCTTGGTGGCCGATCTCCTTGGTGGAGTCTCCTTCTTCTTCTTCCTCTAGGTGGTGGTCGAACCCTAGAAGGGTCTTTCTTCCTTGGTAAGCATCTCCCCTCCTTAGCACCTTCTTCTCCTTCTTGCTTGTTCTTCGGCCATGTGAGCTTTGCTTCTCTTCTTCTGGTGGCCGAAGGTGGGGTGCTTTGGAGATAAGAGCTTAAAGTTTGGTGCTTGGAGCTTTAGAGCTTGAGGAGCATGCTTGAGGTAGGTTACATAACTCCTAACCCTAGCTATACTACTTCCCTTTTATGTTGCATGTCTATTTTTTTCATCTCGATCGGTCATGCATCTTGTGAGATATGTTGCTTGCTCTAGTACATACCTTTAATCTTGGGGAGATAGTGGTTATCTTTTTGTTGATATGATGTTAATAGTTGTGTGACCTTGGACCTTGTTGGCCGAACCTATGAATTAGGGTTTCCTTTGGGGCAATACCCCTTTCTCTCTTTGGTTTTGAGAAGTGAGTTCGAGCTCTAGTGGTGTAGGAAAAACTCCTCTCACTTGGTTGTTGAGAGGTGAGTCTATACTCTAGTTTCTTGGACAACACCCTTCTCTCACCATGGATTTGAGAGGTGAGCCTTTGGTTGTTGATGATCTAGTTGAGGATGGAGTGTTGCCCGATATGTGACGGAGGTTGTGCAAAACCCCTCTCACTTGGTTGTTGAGAGGTGAGCCAACTCTCTTGATCTTTTAGGGTTTGATGATGTTGGTCTTGAGGTTGAAGATGACCAACCTAATGTGGTTCTTGTGCCCTTGCACGATACCCTTTTTGGTGCTTTGCATGATACCACTCATATGGGGTTTGTCTTGGATGATATGCTTAGTTGGGTTGTGTTAACCTTGTTGTCCGATATGGTGCTTGGGTGATGAACCCTAGATAGATGCCCTAGTGTTGACCAATATGTTATGCCTACCTTAGTTGGATGATAGGCCCCTGGGTGCCATGGTAGGTGAATGACATGTGATGCCCACATGCTGTCTGATATCATCCACCCTAGAGTGTTGGAAGTGTGTATGTGTGCCTAGCTTGGGGCAACACTAGGGTCAAGTGCTTGGCCGATACCCCATATGGAGGTGTGTTACCCTTTGACCGATCTGCCTTGCCCATCACATGTCTCCTTTTAGTCAGTTACTCATCATGAATTTGTGCTTGATAGCTTGGATAGCTATAGAGTTAATAGCTAGGCCGATACATGTGTTGAGCATGGATGGTACTTTGGACGATACAAGTTGAAGGGTTGAGTCTTGGCCGATATGTGGACCCAAACCCTAGTTGGACGATAGGGTGTCTTGGGTGACATGGTGGAGGGCAGTAGAATCCCTTGGGTGTCATGAAGAGCTTGTTGGGCATTAGGGTTTGCTCTTGGCTGACATGACCTTGGGCGCCATGGCCTTGGCCGATATGGCCATAGACAATATGGTGATGAGGATGGATGATAGGTAACCCTAACCCCAGTGGCTGATAGGGTCAGGGCCGATAGGTGAGTGTGTCCTTGTACACAATACACCCCTTGGATCAGGTTGCACGATACTGGTCCTGGTCTACTCGTAACCCTTGAACAAGTGTGCACGACATGATAATGTGATGAGGGACGATATGTGTGGCTAATTGCCCTAGCTGGTAGGCTTTGGGTGAGGGAGGTAACCCTACCTGATACCCCCTTTAGTGAGGGATAATGTTGCCCGCCACACCTTTGGTGAGGGTAGGTGGAGTCTTTGGTGAGGGTTATTCTTAACCCGGGAAACCCTAGTGAATGAATCAATCATCTTGAGCCTATATCTTATTCATGATAAAATGTGGTTGTGACCAGTGATATGGCTAGACTGTGATTGAGATATACTCCTTGATTATGATCAATGAGATATTAGGGCATAGTGTATGCTCATGGTTTGATAACAATAATGTAAGTAATATAGATTGTGTTTCATATAATCATGGATGTTGTTCCAAACATGTGCATCCTCAACCCTAATAGCTTGATAATCATAAAGATCTATGTCTGGTAATTTATGTTATCTCTCTTGATATGTATACTAACCATGCAGGTGCATCAAATGAATTCATATCCAGGTAAGAGCTATGAGGTATATGTGTTTTGAATAACACTGAATTATGATAATCCTTGTTGATGGGAATAACATGTATCACCAGCATGATGTGGAAGGTCTGTTGACCTGATAAAGGTTGAGTGCCTAGTTAAAGTGTTATCCTATGAGTTTGAGATAAGGGATTTCTATCCCACGGTAATGTTGATGCCTTGAGAGGCAGTCTGAGATGAGGGATTGTTATCCCAGGATGATGATGCATGATATTAATGCCTTGAGAGGAAGTAGCATTCTGAGATGAGGGATTGAGATCCCATGGTAATGACAATAATAATGTAACTCAATGTTGTTATGTTTTATAACTTGGTTGCCCCAACAATCCACTTAAAATATACTAATTAATCACAAAGGAATAATTCATGTAGTTTTGCCCTGGCCATAGATTCATCATCGTCAGTAGTTGGTGATGGTGAAACAGGTTTATACTGCGGGATTACCTGGAGTGCATATTGTTGAATATGTGGGGTTTCTCCTAGCCGAAAATAGGAGGATTAGAGTGCAACTGCGGTTGTAGACTCAGTATGATAGAGCATGAATGTGTTCATGGATCAAGAGCACGATGATCAGGCCCATGGCTCAAAGGTATACTAGCACCTGTACCAAGGTGGGCTAGAGACATGGGTAGCTTGCAGAGCTGACCCTATGGATGAGGCCACTTAAGCATGAGACTGCGGTCCTACTTTGGTTTTTGTGCACTGACCACGAGGAGTAGAGGTCGTGGAGTCCGGATCTTCCATTCACCTTGTATGGCACCGGTTTGGACTTAGTAGCCGAAGGTTGGATTTGAGCAGGGACAACTCACTTCCTCAGGGCATAATAAAATGTAATCCAGCTGAATAGTATATACTGCTTAGAGCAAAACACGGAATATTGGTTGAGGCCTTTCTTGTGTAATTGATCCAGTTATATCTGGCATTTATTTGTATGTTCCTTGTATCTTGTGACAAGTTCTTATAAAGCTTATCTTGTCAATCATATTCCATAAAGAATATCTGGCTATATGTCTCATGGATATCTTAGTAAGATTAGTGGTAATGTTAGACCTTCTCAGTATGCTGCTCTTATTATATGTCATTATCAGTTATCTACTTTAACCTTTCTGAGGTTTTATAGTTTCGGCGGGGAGTTATGTTTCTCGCTGGGACTGTGTGTCTCACCCCGCTGGTTTATAACCTTTTTAGGTGGTTGTGCTGGTCGAGGTGGTGATCGTAGTGTTGCAGCCGAGCAGCAAGAAGAGCAATAGAAGGCAAGAGATGGATATGATTATGTTTTGGTTATTTTTGTAGTAGAGTCATAGAGTCATCCATGTACTCTTAGGTCATCGGAGGTGTTTTGATGACGTTTCACGTGGAATAGCTGTTGTAATTTTGTATATCCTGTTGTTGGCCTAACGTGGCCTGAAATATATGTATAAACAGGTGGTGAACTCTTATGCTCTTGGACAACTGGTTTCTCTAAGCCGTGAACAATACATCAAGGCTTGTGAATGATTATATATCATATTTCTCTACAGGATGATGTTCTGGTTGCAATAGTTCTCTTTTATTTGCTTTCCACATTAGTTTTAATTAACTCGTATTTTCAGTAATGTGTGGTTATGGTAGTTCCGCGCATTTTCACGTGACGTCTCGTTGTCTGTGTGATAGCGGGATGTAACGACAATATTTGTCCTATATTTTGTCCCCAAAACTTTAGATAATTTTTTTAGGAAATTAGGGTGTCGCACCTTGTTCCTTGCATCCATATTCTTCTTGCTATTTGTATATCCATAATAGACACCTTTATCAGATAATAATTGTTCAAAGAGAGAAACTAACTTAGTTTTATATTTCTCATTTGACTCAATCATAAGCCTCATACTCTGATATTAGAGTTGAGCATGACCCATACCTTAATATAGATATTGATCATGTACTAAGGGTGGAATTTAGGTTAACTAAGCTCTTTTATGTTAATCCCATTTTTCTATCCTAACTATTTCCTTTATAATACACAAGATCATCATACAAAGAAAAACAAGACGACTTGATGTTTAACAACTGAACAAAGTTATTAGAATAGATACATTTGACAGGAAGGAAGGTAACCACTACATGCTATAAACTCCCACATCCTATTGATGTATTACCTAAATCTTTAAAAAAAGTTTTATTAGAATGTGAGCTATTGTATCAATGTGTGGACAAGTCTCTCTCCAGGATAATCTAGATATTTGATTTATTAGATTAAACTGGGAGAAACTACAATCAATCCTGAAATTTTAGTTTAATAGATCAAATAGAAAATTAAAATCCACAAAAATTTGGAGTGGGTCAGAGGAATCTATAAAGTAAATAACTAGAACTACATTACTGAGGTTGTTGTTCCAATTATTGTGACCTTGAACCCAAATTAAGTGTACTGTAACATATGAAGTCACCATACAACTCTTAGTGCAGACTAGATACCCTAGTGATTGATTCTTTACTAGCTCTCAAGTCTAGAATGGGCTTGTCATGATTGGCCTTAACAACACTTGCAAGTACATTGACACCTCTTTTAACAGGGGTATACAAGAGGAGTTTCTTTAATTACCCATCACGATTGTTTCACTAGGAACATCATATTGTGTGGTATATTTATGTTCTCTAAAATTAGGTTCATCGATATTTCTAGCCAGAGTTAGTTAGTTATAGTCTTTTCATCCTTTTGTTTAATAACCTCTCTCTCTCTCTTTATATATATACACACATATATATACATATATACATACACACACATGTGTGTGTGGAAGCCGTACTTCATTAAACCATTCCTTGTATACCTTTTGGTACTCTCTGACTACCTCATTCTAGAAAATGCCAACAAGTATGCATGTTTACTCCTTTGCACTACAACCAACCATGTTAGATTATAAAATGTTCAAGGAATCTACTACCTAATTGATAATGTATTTTACCATTCATTAGAACATCATTTTTTTAGCTTACTCTACATTTTAAAGGTATCATATTCATTTTTATACTTGACACGAATTTACCGTGCGTAGAAACGCAAGTGTACGCGTCAATGTAATATAGGCCTTTGTGAGGCCCGAGTCGAACTCAGGGATATGTGAAATTGTTGGAGACTCCTACTAACTACTCGCGATCAGCTAGACCGATTAAATAGTTGAGAGTTGTTGTTAAAATTGAAAGAAAATAAAAATAAAATAAAACAAAACAAAGCAATCGATTAAATGTTTGGTTTAATCAATTCAAAATGAGATCTTTAGGATTATGGTTTCACCGCGGGTTTTCATTGTATTAAATTCTATGCAGTCACTCAATCTTATCTCTCTATCCGGGTAGTGGCCTGAAATCAGAATTGCCCACTGTCGTGGTACAATTCACTACCTACGTCTAGGTCAGTTCCACCGTCGTAGTAACCTATACCCTAAACTAGGTGCAATAAAAATGATCTCTCAGTATCCACCATTAATCTTACACCACCTTGTTCAAGGGATTTGTCAATTAATGTAAATTACGTCTCTTTTCAACCATTAATTCTTCTTTCAAAGCAATTAAGGGCATTAGATTATTATTATGGTGATCAAGCATAACAATATAATTGAGAAAACAAAATTATACCACAGATTTAAGAGATAAGATATGAATTACTATGATAAAATTGTCATACAATGAATTCCCGGGCTACTCCCGGTCCTAAAGACAAAGGGGATTAGCCCCGCATGTTCATCTCAGAGCAAAACATGGAGTAGAAAAAGGGAAACATGGAGAAAAACGTGATTGAGTGGTGAAACCCCTGAACGGAGAAGATCCAAGCGATCCTTGGCGTGGAATATGCATTCTCCCGCCTTTAGGTGGTGGAAGTCGTCTTCTTTGGCGTCCGGATCGGCTGGGGCGTGCTTCTGGGCTCCGTTCTTCTCTCCACACCTTCTCGGGACGTGTGCAGCAGCTAATGACGTGATAATTCCCTCTTGGCCACCGTCATTAGGTATATTTCCCAAGTTAGGTCGCCAATTAATTGCAGCCATCAGATTAAGATCAATCTAAAGCAAACTCATATCTGACAGTGTCGATACCATCGACGTGGGTCGATGGTATCGACCTAGCACGATATCGGCAGTTCTTCTTTTCTTTTGTCTTTGCGCCTGATGTCATCTCGATACCATCGACGCGGGTCGATGGTATCGACATTCATAGGCGTCAGTTTTGTCCTTTTACCGTCGTTGTAGCTCCACTAGTCGATAGTATCGACATATGTGTCGATAGTATCGACTCACTTCTCGCCAGCAACCTGATGGTCTCTCGATACCATCGACATCCCTGTCGATAGTATCGACTTTCTTTTGGTCCTTGCGGCTGGAAACCTGTGGTCTGGTCGATGGTATCGACTGTAGCAGATACTTGTTTTTCCTAAAATTAACACACGAAACCACATAAATCTACACAAAACATATTCTCTTGATAAATAATACTCAAAATGCTGAAATAAGGGAAATTTGACATAGAGAAGTAGCATAGACCAAAGTAGATGAATTATGCAACATTAACCATGAAAATGACTAATAAATGCATAAAACACATATCAAACAAGTCTATAAATGTGACTCAAAATCATCGCATCAAACTCCCCTAAGCTTGAACATTGCTCGCCCTCGAGCAACTAAACCTTAGAATAGAATTGCCAAAGTCAACTAAAGAACAAAGCATCACAACTATCATCCCATATGACTCCCACCGGACATTCGCATACCGGCCCTCACTAACCACAGAATGATAATTACCCTAAAGGCGACAGTAATCATCCATAAAAGATGTCTACCTTAAAACTGATGAACACTATCACATAAGGCAGTTAACATAATAGAATTCACCGGTCCAGACTTAGTGCATCTTGTGATCTCCTATACTACGTTGCTCGCCCTAACTACCATCTACATGGAAGCAATTCTCCTGATATTCACAAGTGAGGAGAAAATCACGGTGGCCTACCAATTCGAGCAATGGGTGGATGGAAGGGGTAGCTAATGGAAGAAGTGGAAGCATTATACGATTTCAACATGCATAAAACAAAAATGCCCTAAATGATGCAAATGCACATGAAAAATGCCCTAATGCCTAAGATTGGGTGGAATGATGCAGGTGCCTAATGCCTAACATCCCATCTCAAAATGAAATGGATATCTAATTGAGCTACATCATGTACTCACTCATCTAAAAATGCAGGTGAGATTATGTTCCTTTCTCCTTCTTATTCTAATTGCTTCTAAATAACTTTCTTTTTTTTTTCAATTTCATTTTTTTAGATTTTTTTTCCAAGCCCTTATATCCATAATTGCCAATGAATACTTTATTGGACTTACTTTTTCTGCATAACTCGAATATTTGAACTATTTAGAAGGTATGGAACAATTTAATTCACCATTAAAGAAGAAATGAGGTACATGATATACTCTATGCATAAAAGTTATGAATGCAACTAAATGACATGCACCTAAGGGAAATGTGCATGTATAACTGTTCTATTTTTTTCATGCAAAACATATGAAAGTGGTTGCAATGCAAGTCCGATCTACATGACATGCAATAAAAAAGGTTGAAACCGTACTTTACTTCCAAATCTTGTGGTGGATTGTAAAAAGCAATGAGGTGGACAGATCACAAGACTAATTGACTGAACCTTTGAAAAGTATTATGTGTCCCTCCTTACTGACCTGTGTAGTAGTTAAGAGGTTTCTCTCTCTTACTTCAAATTAGAGTCTCATTATCATTTGATCAGTTTAGGCTCAAACAACCAATTCCGTCCACTTTCATGAATCATTAGTAACGTACAGTTGTGATTTTCTATTTTAAAGTTGACAAAACCAATCATTTTCTTAAGTTAAGTGCTCAAAGTTGAACAACACCCACGCTTGCGAACACTCAAAAATTTTTAAGTTTCCCTTAATTCCTATGTACATGCAACTGAGATGACACAAGACTTAAGACATCCATGATTACACTAGATAGAATGTGGATCCTACAAACAACTAAGATTGCAAGAAACAAATGACAAGAACAAAAGCAATAAAACTAAAAACAGAGAAAATAAAAGATAGAGATGTTCCAACTACCCAACTCCCCTAAGCTTGAATTCGACTATGGACTCATAGTCAAAAACAATCTTAAAGGTTGGAATAGAGATACCGATTTACTCTTCAGGCGGAGGCTGGTACTGTGGAGCCGTGGGGTCCCAAGATGGATACTCCCCCTGGAAGCTCGGATCAAACTGGGCCCTAGGTGGAGGTTGTGGATAGCCTCCAAAGTAGTTCTGGCTCCAATAGTGATCGTAAAAGGGCTGATGTTGCATCTCCATCCTATGCAACCGGTCATGAATTTGTTGTTGGTTGTCGAGGAGAAGATGCTCGTTCTCGAAGATTGCCCTTTGATTGTCTAGTAACCGGTTCGTAGTTTCCTGAACACCGGTATACAACGTCGTGTGATGCTGATGCGTCTGTTGTATGTCTTGCAGCATAGCATACATGCCCTGCATCGAATAGACATCCTCGCTTGGCTGCGAGGGCGGTGGTGGTGGTGGAGGCTGTGAAGATGAAGATGCACCCAGATGCATGCGAGGACGCTTTTGTGGTGCCACTCGTGCCCGAAGAGGGGTGTAGGTCTCCTCTTCCTCTTCAGCCTCGTTGTCATCATTGTTGTCGTCGTCGTTGCCGCCGTCTTCATTAGAGACAGCAATGGCTATGATAGGCCATCGGAAATGTTGCGCCCCTTCAATATTGAAGACAGGATCGGGAAGCGAGCATTCTTGGTATGCATGGTTTACATGGCAGTGAGCATAAGGTAAACCATCCCGAAGCAAGATGAGGTTTGATCGGTGAAGATGTTGCAAATTAACCTTGTTTCTGCTAGAGAGAGGAGTAAGCTTCAACCCAAGGTAGGAGGCCAGCTTTGTGATAAGCCCTCCAAAGTGAATTGGAGCTTTCCGTGTACTCCTCTTTACCGCCAAAACACGCGTTAAGAAAAATGTGCCCCAGTTGCATTCTTGGCGCTTCAGTAGCTTGTGCAGGAAAAACAGGTCTGTCTCCTAAAACTTGCTGAGAGCCAGATCACCACGGCCAAATAAAGTGGTGCAGATCATGCGGTGTAGAACCCGCACGAACGGATGCTCGAAATCCGCCACCGCCGCGTTGTGGTAGCTCACAACTTTGCCCGGCGGCACCGTCACAAGCTCGGCGAAGATGGCGTCGTAGTCGGTCCGGTTGTCTGGCCACCGATAGTCATTGCGCCCATGGTTCTAGTTGTAGATGGAGTTGAACTAGCGGAGGGTGAGAGTGTAGTCATTATTGTACAGCCGAAAAGAAACGCGGCCCTTGATCCACTCGCGATCTGTGGCGATGATGTCATTGGGCACGACGCAGACGTCCAACGACGCCATGAATTCAGCCACCAGCTCCTTGTATGTCAGCCAGTCACCGAAGAACGGTTGGCCATCAGCATGGTACTCCATCTCATCAGGCATCCTGCTCGTATGCCTCGCCTGTCCTTTCAAGACGTAGGCGAGATTAGCCTCAAACCCCAAGTTGCGGATCGTCTCCTGCTCAACATAGCGGGTCGGCTCGATTTTCCTCTTCAGAATCTCCTCATAGATCTTCTTGACCTCCGCAGACGGGTGAACAATCCACGGGTGTGCAATCGACGCGGTAGGTGGTGGCACAAATTCTGGGATTTCCATCGGGTCGGCGCATGACGACGATGCACCAGCAACATGCACCATGATCGCGATAGAAAGAGGAATAGAGAGGGAGCTTGGTGAAGATCGGAGAAAGGAATCTCCGCTCGATGAAGAACGTGCTCAGTGTTGCTCGTCGTCGGGCTCGGATCACTCTGGAATACGCTCGACATAGGTGGAGGAGGATTGCTCTGGAGTTGTAATGTCATCTGACGCAAATCCTTCTCATATATAGCCGTGGTTGGCGCTACTGTATGCCCGTCGATACCATCGATGCGAGTCGATGGTATCGACACGGGTAGCACAATCTGTACTGCCGCGAGTATCGACGGTCATCAATGGCTGGATCTGTGGGGCCCGGATTGCTGACGTGTCGATACTATCGATGCTAGTCGATGGTATCGACTCGTCCCCTGGATCGACTTCCTGGTTGCTGCGATCGCCGTAGATCTTTCCTCGCGGATTGTTGACGTGGCACGTCGATACTATCGATGTGAGTCGATAGTATCGACTCTCTGATTAGGGCAAACCCTCACGAGGCCCGGCCGCCGCCTTCTATGTGTGAATGTGTCGACAGACCTGTCGATGGCATCGACTTTACTGAGATGATTTCTTCTGAATATCTCCAGAGATCTCGATGGTATCGACGGGCATGTCGATACTATCGACCTTGACTTGGTGATCAACCTGTTGGTGTGTCGATACTATCGACGAGGCCGTCGATAGTATCGACGCAGTGCAATTTCTGCAGTCGCCGACCTGTATCACGGTCGATACCATCGACGTAAGGGTCGATGGTATCGACTCTGCCTCAGTCCTGCACAATGAGCAAATGATCACGGTATCTTTTTTACACTAAAAACTAAGTTAAAACAAATCAAACTACGAATGTAAAGGAACTAAACTAAAGTACTGATGGTTGGGTTGCCTCCCAACAAGCGCCCTTATTTAACATCTTAGGCTAGACGACATTTAGCTTCTCATGCACCTGGAACTTTGGAGAGTGTGCCCAAGGGATCGTGCGGCAGTTTGAACTCAACTCGATCTTGGCCAATCCCCAACGTCAGAGTACCTCTCCCAATTGCAGTGACTACATCGGCCATTGCTTGAAACGGCCTACCCAATAGCATCTCACAACTTTTAAGCTGTGGCATGTCCATGACGACGAAATCCACCAGAAAGATGAACCTGTCCACCTTGACGAGTACATCCTCGCACACTCCGTATGGCTTTACAATGGACCCATCTGCCAACTCAATAGTTGCCGCTGATTTCTTCATTTCCTTCAACTCAAGCTTTTGAAATGTGGACAGTGGCATAAGATTAATGATGGCGCCCGAATCACACTGTGCTCGTGGAAAATGTTGATCGCCTATAGAAAATGGAATATAGAAGCTTCCTAGGTCTTTCCTCTTCAGAGGTAAATTCCCATGAATAATCGAGCTCACCATTTCATTCACTTGGCAAATATCTGTGTCTTTAATCCACCTCTTCTTGTTGATGATTTCTTTGATAAACCTCCCGTAGGCAGGAATCTTCTCTATCATCTCCACTAACGGAATATTTACATGGAGTTTTTTGAACATCTCCAAGAATTTCCTATAGTGTCGATGCTCTTCCTTCGGCTTCGAGCTGTCCAGACTAGACACAACTGCCTCATTTAGACGCTTATGAGGTGGCACATATGAGCTTTTCGGGGCAAGCTCCCCTAAGATTGTATCAATAACTCCCTCTGATGTAGACTTTGGTAGAACATCTTCAACAGGTGTAACTTGCATTGGCACCTCTCTTGCAGTGGATGTATCTTCACCTTGACAAATGGCCTTCACCTGCTCTTCTTGCCTAGGTGTGGGCGCAACCATCATGGGCTCTTGACGGGATTTTCTGAATAGAGTGTATCCGCCTGGTAGTCCATAATGACTGTGAGGATACGGTATTTCCGGTATAGCCTCTGTATCAAACATAATTTTGTTTTTGTCCTGAGCCTCTACCAATGGGGGTTCTGCCTCATTAATCATAGACATATATTTTACTTGATGATGTGCTTGAACAACATATGCATTCCCAACCTGTCTCTACTGATTGTCATCCTTTATGGCCGCCACTTCATTTGAAATTTGAGTCACAGTCATCTCTAGAGCCCTCATTTGTGCTCCATGACTTTGCAGTGTTTGCCCAAACTTGGTCAAGGTGTCACCCTGGGACTATAGCTGCTTACTAAACATGCTCATCATCTCTTGATTTTACTGCACCATTTGACTAAGCAACTCGGTGCTTTTATCTTCGGCTCTTGGTTGTGGCTTTGCATCCGGATCTTGTAGGAAGTTGTTTGGATCCTTCCATGAGAACTTCTTGTCCCTCCTCCAAGCATAGTCATTATTTCTATAGCCCTGTTGTTGCATAAATTTGACCTGGGCTTCCTCATCAGATGATGCATCTTCTTTGGCAAGCAATTTCTTGGCTAGAAGATCTAGCTTGTCATTCAGCTCCTTGATGGCCCTGGACTCACCTGCAACTTTGACTTGTTCTGGTGCATCCCTATCACCCCAAGACTGTTTCTTTGCCATGTTTTTTAGTATCTCCCAGCACCTTGTATCTGTGTTGTTTAAGAAAAACCCTAAACCTGCTGAATCAAGGTTACTTCTATCATGCTCGGAAAGAGAAAAATAGAAGATTTTAATATGCTTTTCTTTATCCAGACCATGGTGTGGGAACCTCCTTAACATAATCTGAAAGCGTTCCCACGTCTCCGAGTAGGTCTCTCCTGCCTTCTGAGTGAAATTGTGAATTTTTCTGATCAGATCGTTGCTCCAAAAACTTGACACGAATTTACCGTGTGTAGAAACACAAGTGTACGTGTCAATGTAATATAGGCTTTTGTGAGGCCCGAGTTGAACTCAGGGATACGTGAAATTGTCGGAGACTCCTACTAACTACTCGCGATCAGCTAGACCGATTAAATAGTTGAGAGTTGTTGTTAAAATTGAAAGAAAATAAAAACAAAACAAAACAAAGCAATCGATTAAATGTTTGGTTTAATCAATTCAAAATGAGATCTTTAGGATTGTGGTTTCACCGCGGGTTTTCATTGTATTAAATTCTATGCAGTCACTCAATCTTATCTCTCTATCTGGGTAGTGGTCTGAAATCAGAATTGCCCACTGTGAAAAACCACTAGAGGGGGGTGAATAGGGTTTTAAGGTTATTTTAACAATTATTTAACTCAAACAACCATAAATGAAAAAGTAAGAAGGAGACAAGGGATTTAGAGTGGTTCCTACCTTAGCAAATACTAAGGCAGTCAGTCCACTACCCGGTTGCTTACCCAACCGAGATTTTGAAAGTATTAATTTTATTACCTTCACAAGGAATTACACAAAATACAATACTTTCTTACACCCCTTTGAACAGCCTTCACTTTGAAGTAGATGCACCAACTCGAGGTAGCCTTCTTGAAGTAACTCCAAGCTCCCCCTTGAAGTAGCCTTCCTCTTAGAAGTAACCTCCCGTTGCACCAGCCTTCTTGAAGTAGTTCAAAGTCTCCTTCTTCACCAAGAAGATCACAACCCTCTCCAATCCACAGCCTCCAACCTAGGAGTAGCAAGGAGAGTACAAACAATGAAAGTGAACAAGAAAGGAAAACAGAAATTACAACTTATCCTTTGAAGCACAAGGCTTGATTTGCCTATATCAAGCGTGTAGATCTCCTAACCAAAGTATATGGAAGTGTGATAGCTGTGGATAGGAGATACTAGCCTATAGGACACGAATTTAGAGCAAGGTGAAGAGTATCCAATTGCAAGTATTGCTCAATTGCTCAAAACAGGTTGCTAATGCAAGTGTATGCTCAAAGATTGATCAAGTATGGAATCAAGTGTGTTTAGGTGTCCTAAGGCATGTCCTATTTATAGGAATGACCTACAAGTGCTTAAGGACATTCTAGACACTTTCTAGGGGGTTCCAAGTGCTTAACTAGTCGTTAGGTATAAGTTAGTTGAATTAACAACGGCTAGTTAATTAATTCTGCAGTTGCTGTCAGAGTCCATCTCGGTTGAGAAATTGTCGACCGAGATACCTACTCGGTCGAAGTTTTGTCGACCGACAGGCTCTCTGGATCAAGTATTTGCAACGTTCATCACCAACTGCCAACTACCTTGTCAGCTGTGTCTAACGGCTACCTGGGTCTTTCTCGGTCGAGAAGCTTGTCGACCGAGAGTGTCTCGGTCGAGGATTTTGTCGACCGAGATTGACCATGTTTCAATGTTTCAATTAAAGTACTAAGTGTGTATGTGAGTGTGCATATGTGACACTATTTAAGGGGATGAACTATCTAAGTGTAGTGATTGGCTAGGGAAGATCTAACGCTTGATTTACATGAAGTCTAAGTACTTGTACATTATATATTTGTACAAGTTTACAATTGATTACATTTCATGAAATTTACAAGCATTCAAGCATATAGATTTCCTAGTGCTTTTTTCATCCACCTTATTCCTGCAACACTCAAGTAGCACATTAGATAAACAAAAATGAAAGTTTGTCATAATCAAAACAAAGGGATTTATCATAATGTCCAATTTAGCCAACAATCTCCCCCTTTTTGAAAATGACAAACATTTCCAAAATATAAATTAAGGAAATATAAAACATGTAAGTTTCATACCTGAAGATTACCTTTGTGAATTTCTTCTTTTGTTTATAAAATGTGTGCTTATTATTCCCCATGAATGATAGAACATGGAATCCAATTCTTTAGGGAATATAGCAACTTTCAATGTAAAGCCAAGAGTTTATGAAACTCATTTCATGTAACAATTACTAAGGTTTAAGTTTTATGTTTATTAAGATTTATGTTTATTTCTCCCCCTTTGTCATTTCAAAAAGATATCCAAGATACATATTGGTGTGTCTCTTGCAAAGATTTTGAAGCCGTGAAAGTGATATGAGAATCCTTTTAAGCTTTAGATTAAATGAAAATTTCATTAAGAATCCTTATGCATTGTTTATTATCCCAATTATAAATAAGGAATTAATGCACTCCAATAGATGATCAATTTAGCCATAAATTTCATGTATTTGCAAAGATTCATTGCATATATATATTACTCCCCTTACTTTGTGTGCTCTACAATAATCTTATATACGATGTTCAGGTGATGCCATAGACGGAACAACAGCTTAACATTTTAAAAAATGACTCATATGCTTTGAAAGGTATCCATTATAATCATGCAAAGATAACCAATTTCATTTCAAAACGAACAAAGTTATTACAATCATGGAAAGATAACCATTTCATGACAACTGTTACAAAGGACACTCATGGTTTCACTGAAAAGACCTAAGTATTACATCGATATCTGGGTCTTTTCCAAGAAATGACTCAGCTCCATAATACTGGACTAAAGTTTGCCACTCCAAAGCACATGTCTTGGTTAAAGCATATGCTTCCAAGAAGGTGGGAACACGATAAAAGCGGAAATGAGCAGCAATGTCTTGTAGTTGCAGATAAGAAAACTGAGTGTGTGTGAGATCAGGAGATGGTGGAGGTGGAGTTTGGTAGTAGTTGTAGGAAGGGTTATATGGGTTGATCATGCCAGGATTTAAAGAGTAAGGATATTCATCTGGTTGATTTGGAGAGAGGACTTGCATTATTTGGTTTAAGTAGGTCATGGCATGGTGACTATAATCTAATTGCTTACTTAGATGATATTGTGATCCAGCAATGTAGGTTACGGTGTTTTGGATGGGATCATGGGGTAGGTTGGTAGGAGGAGGTGGTGGTGGTATGTCCTGAGTAGATGTCTCACCTTCCGTCCTAGCTCTCTTGTGACCAAAATCAATTCCCATCTTTTCTACTGTGTTTTTGGTTATTTTTTGTGGTTTTCTATCCCATCTGTATCCTAGATCCTCAATTTGTTTCTTAAGAAAGTGTTGAGTGATTTGGCATACAAAATCAGCATAAGGAGGATTGCCAGAAAACTCAAGCATATTCTTAATGATGATGCAGATAAAATTTATGGGAATGCGTTTGATAATGGCATAGATTAGATACATGCGAAAGGTAGGGACTTCAGACTTGTTTGCTCTAGGATGTATATTTGTGGAAACAATAAGGTTGGTAATCCTAGCTGTAGGTTTGAGGTTAATGGCATAGTAGGTACCCCTATCTTCGTGACAAGTTGTATTAGATTGAAAAATGGTTCGTTTAATCTCACTAAGATTGACGATATTGTCATCTTGGGAAAGTTTATTGAGTGGATTTCCAGTGGTAAGGTCAAGAGTGTCTTGGTATTCTTCTAAGTCTATGTTGAGCATGTCAAGAATATCCTCCTCAGTAAATCGAAAGCTATGCCCATTGACCATAGAGTAGAAGGAGTCATTATCATTTTCGGAATGAGAGATTAAGTTTGCATAGAACTCATTTACCACTTTGGAAGAGTAGGAGGGGAAGGAAGGGTTCAGAAACTCTTTCAAGTTTTGCACCTCGAAGAGATCCTCCAGGTCGACGATGCTGTGGAAGTCCATGACATCAACCGGCCGTCGTGGAAGAGGAGTTTTGGAGGAGAGCCTTAGGTAGCGATCACCGGCAGCTGCATCGATGAAGGAGATGTCGTTGATGATCGTCAATGGTGGAGTAGCCGCCCTTTCTTTCCTGCTAGCAACTTTCTTCTTTCCACGTGTTGATGATGAAGCCATTTCTTTGCTTTAAGGTGGAGAAGAAGCAAGAACGTCTTGGAGCTGGAGAGGCTAAAGAGTTGCACACAAATGCACTAGAGGAAGCTAAGGAAGTAAGAATGTGAAGATGTAATACAATGACCCATTTTTGGTCCTTTTTATAGCAATCCAGTAACCTGGTCGGTCGACAAATTGTCGACCAACGACCGGCAACGGTCATATCCTAAGCGCGCCACTCGGTCGCCCAACGGTCGACCGGCAACGGTTATATTCAAACGGTCAGATTCCAACGGTCAATTCTCGATCGAGAAATTTGTCGACCGACATTGTCTCGGTCGAACAATTTTCGACTGAAAGTGTGTCTGAGTTTTTCCCGTGTAGTTCTTTCTTGAAGTCTGTCGGTCAAAAAAGGGATAGTTGACCGAGATATTTTTGGTCGAGTAATTCGTCGACCGAGAGACTTTCTGTTAAGCTAATTTTTGATATAAATGATAAATTGAATTTGTAGAGCATATCTATATTTTCTAAAGGAGTAATATTGTGATTATTATTACCAATATTTGGACAATTTTTGTGGTCATGATTTTGATCACAATTTATAGAGAATGAGTATCCGAATGAGTGTTGTGTCAAGATCATTTTAGGTCAACCTTGACTACGACCATAGCGCCCCCTGGTCAATTTTTTAATTTCAACCAAGAGGCAAATTTTGCAGATTTCTAATTTAAACATGTGAAGTATAATTTCTGCAGGTAGCTTTAAATAAATATCAATTTGAAGCACATTAAAATATATCTATTATGAAGACTTAGTATAGCCATCCTAGTGAAGTTTTTGACCTTGATTTTTGCATGTTTTTCATTCATTGTGAATGATGTTTCATACGCTTTGCTATGAGAATGCAAATCCCATTTCTTCTTATACCCTTATTTTCAGATTATAAGATTCTTTAGAAACATATATTTTGAAAGCAAGGTTAAAATTTTGCTTTTGATTTCTTAGAACAAACAAATAGATAAAACATTAATATTTTTTTTCTAAGAGACACCGTTTGCCTTGTCATAGCATCATCATTCATTTATAATGTGTTGAATCACAATGATCATCCTGGTACAATGATTTTGATAGAACAGTAGAAGCATATGATCATAATCATTTGTATCAAAACACATGATTCTTATAAGAATTACTTTAGGAAAACCATGTGGATAACAGTAATTTCTTTTGATTAAACTAATCATGATTTTCAGTTTTAAACTATTTAGAGGATAAACCAAAACAGTTTAGGTTCATAGGTTTTTAATTTTAAGATAAGCTATATAACTGATCATACCTAACAAACTTTTTCAATCAATGAATAGGGTTTGTTCAAGATCAGTCTTCATATGTCACTTTTGCAATATGTTTAAGGATTTTCATATTCATAATATTTATAAAAAATATTTTGTTTCAAGAATGGTCTTCAGCATATATTCTTGTTTTGCATGTAAAATCAGTCATAATTGATAGCAAATAGATTACTTGAAGACATATTCAACAGATTTATTGCAGACTTGACAACAGAAACCTGCTCGGTCGACCATTTCTCGACCGACAGTTCTCTCGGTCGACAGTTTCTCGACTGAGAAAGGTTATGTATTGTTTCAGACCTGTTTTCAGAAATTGTTTACAAGTAAAAACAAAAATATAAAAGTTAAAGCTTGATTTGGTTGAGATATTTAAATATCAAAGCAACATTTAGGTTAAATCTCAACTAATCATATACATTTTGAGAATCCAAACTAAAACAAGTAGTTCAAGATGTATATTTGGAAATTTTAATTTCTTGGATTAACTTAGTGTCCTATTATGTTAAGTTGAGATAGACATAGAACTATACAACTTAGAGTCTTTGGTCATATCTCAACTTAATTTATCTATTTAGTTTAGGGGTTTTGGAACCCATACTAACTCGACATCTTTTTTCTTGTAAGGACATGAAAAAGAATAGTGTCCAAGGCGCAAACAGTAATGACAACATATAGAATCAACCTCATATCTCCTTCTATGATTTTGTTCTAGGTTGTTCTTAGGTACATATGTATTTGTGCCTTTAGGTACATACATAGATTGGCTCTTTGGCACTTGTGTTCTTCCCCAACTAGGTTTTTGATAAGATTTTCCTTTAGGCTTGTAACCTAGTCCTCTCCTTCCAATTTGATGGTAAGAATTATTTAAGATTTTATCAAGAGTGTCATTATTACTCAAACTACTAACTTTTTGTTGCAGCTTAACAATCTCATCCATTCTTTTATTGATGTATAACTTTGCTTGATCTAGATTAGATAGCAAGGAATCTCTTTCTTTCACAATAATATCATAATCTAGATGTGTACACAAAATAGGTTGTTTTTTAAGATCATTTACTTGAGTTTGCAAATTTAATTTTTCTAGGGAAAGAAGATTGCAATTTGCTTATACAGATTTTAGCTTAATATCATGATCTTCAATAACCTTTTTGAGATCTTCATTTTCAGATGTGAGAGCAAGAAGCTTAGAATGTAACTCATCATTTGCTTTATTAGATTTCTTTAATTTCTTCTTGCACTCAATATATTTATTATGTGTCTCTTCAAGACTAGCAACTAGCTCTTCTTTAGATAAATCAAAAAGGCTTACCTCTTCTTCTTCTTCTTCTTCTTCACTTATTGTAGCAATAAGGCATTCCTTATGCGCATCTTCCTTCTTTGACCTCCATGGACAGTTAAGTGTAGTGTGCCTTGTTCCTAAGCACCAATTGCAACTTGTTGAAGATTGGTCCATGCTTTTCCTTTGCTTGTGGTTGTTAACACCACCACCATTCATCCTTCAAGACTCGATTAGAGCTCCTTGAAGCCTGCTCTGATACCAATTGAAAAACTACTAGAGGGGGGTGAATAGGGTTTTAAGGTTATTTTAACAATTATTTAACTCAAACAACCACAAATGAAAAAGTAAGAAGGAGACAAGGGATTTAGAGTGGTTCCTACCTTAGCAAATACTAAGGCAGTCAGTCCACTACCCGGTTGCTTACCCAACCGGGATTTTGAAAGTATTAATTTTATTACCTTCACAAGGAATTACACAAAATACAATACTTTCTTACACCCCTTTGAACAGCCTTCACTTTGAAGTAGATGCACCAACTCGAGGTAGCCTTCTTGAAGTAACTCCAAGCTCCCCCTTGAAGTAGCCTTCCTCTTAGAAGTAACCTCCCGTTGCACCAGCCTTCTTGAAGTAGTTCAAAGTCTCCTTCTTCACCAAGAAGATCACAACCCTCTCCAATCCGCAGCCTCCAACCTAGGAGTAGCAAGGAGAGTACAAATAATGAAAGTGAACAAGAAAGGAAAACAGAAATTACAACTTATCCTTTGAAGCACAAGGCTTGATTTTCCTATATCAAGCATGTAGATCTCCTAACCAAAGTATATGGAAGTGTGATAGCTGTGGATAGGAGATACTAGCCTATAGGACACGAATTTAGAGCAAGGTGAAGAGTATCCAATTGCAAGTATTGCTCAATTGCTCAAAACAGGTTGCTAATGCAAGTGTATGCTCAAAGATTGCTCAAGTATGGAATCAAGTGTGTTTAGGTGTCCTAAGGCATGTCCTATTTATAGGAATGACCTACAAGTGCTTACGGACGTTCTAGACACTTTCTAAGGGGTTCCAAGTGCTTAACTAGCCGTTAGGTATAAGTTAGTTGAATTAACAACGACTAGTTAATTAATTCTGCAGTTGCTGTCAGAGTCCATCTCGGTCGAGAAATTGTCGACCGAGATACCTACTCGATCGAAGTTTTGTCGACCGACAGGCTCTCTGGATCAAGTATTTGCAACGTTCATCACCAACTGCCAACTACCTTGTCAGCTGTGTCTAATGGCTACCTGGGTCTTTCTCGGTCGAGAAGCTTGTCGACCGAGAGTGTCTCAGTCGAGGATTTTGTCGACCGAGATTGACCCTATTTCAATGTTTCAATTAAAGTACTAAGTGTGTATGTGAGTGTGCATATGTGACACTATTTAAGGGGATGAACTATCTAAGTGTAGTGATTGGCTAGGGAAGATCTAACGCTTGATTTACATGAAGTCTAAGTACTTGTACATTATATATTTGTACAAGTTTACAATTGATTACATTTCATGAAATTTACAAGCATTCAAGCATATAGATTTCCTAGTGCTTTTGTCAACCACCTTATTCCTGCAACACTCAAGTAGCACGTTAGATAAACAAAAATGAATTTTTTTTTCATAATCAAAACAAAGGGATTTATCATAATGTCCAATTTAGCCAGCACACTGTCGTGGTACAATTCACTACCTACGTCTAGGTCGGTTCCACCGTCGTAGTAACCTATATCCTAAACTAGGTGCATTAAAAACGATCTCTCAGTATCCACCATTAACCTTATACCACCTTGTTCAAGGGATTTGTTAATTAATGTAAATTCCGTCTCTTTTCAACCATTAATTCTTCTTTCAAAGCAATTAAGGGCATTAGATTATTATTATAGTGATCAAGCATAACAATATAATTGAGAAAACAAAATTATACCACGGATTTAAGAGATAAGATATGATTTACTATGATAAAATTGTCATACAATGAATTCCTGGGCTACTCCCGATCCTAAAGACAAAGGGGATTAGCCCCGCATGTTCATCTCAGAGCAAAACGTGGAGTAGAAAAAGGGAAACATGGAGAAAAACGTGATTGAGTGGTGAAACCCCTGAACGGAGAAGATCCAAGCGATCCTTGGCGTGGAATACATGTTCTCCCACCTTTCGGTGGTGGAAGTCGTCTTCGTTGGCGTCTGGATCGGCTGGGGCATGCTTCTGGGCTCCGTTCTTCTCTCCACACCTTCTCGGGACGTGTGCAGCAGCTTATGACGTGATAATTCCCTCTTGGCCGCCGTCATTAGGTATATTTCCCAAGTTAGGTCGCCAATTAATCGCATCCATCAGATTAAGATCAATCTGAAGCAAACTCATATCTGACAGTGACGATACCATCGACGTGGGTCGATGCTATCGACCTAGCGCGATATCGGCAATTCTTCTTTTCTTTTGTCTTTGTGCCTGATGTCATCTCGATACCATCAACGCGGGTCGATGGTATTGACATTCATAGGCGTCGGTTTTGTCCTTTTACCATCGTTGTAGCTCCACTAGTCGATAGTATCGACATATGTGTCGATAGTATCGACTCACTTCTCGCCAGCAACCTGATGGTCTCTCGATACCATCAAAATCCCTGTCGATAGTATCGACTTTCTTCTAGTCCTTGCGGCTGGCAACCTGTGGTCTGGTCGATGGTATCGACCACTGTCAATGGTATCGACAGTAACAGATACTTATTTTTCCTGAAATTAACACACGAAACCACATAAATCTACACAAAACATATTCTCTTGATAAATAATACTCAAAATGATGAAATAAGGGAAATTTGACATAGAGAAGTAGCATAGACCAAAGTAGATGAATTATGCAACATTAACCATGAAAATGACTAATAAATGCATAAAACACATATCAAACAAGTCTATAAATGCGACTCAAAATCATCGCAGCAATACTACATTATCATATTCATTTTTATATTCCATTATGTTTTTTGTACTACTAGGGATTCACAATGTATACCACTTTACATCAATGAAATTGAAATATTAGACCATGCAAAAAGGAATTCTATTTAACATGTTGGGTTTGCAATTAGAATAGAGCATGCAAATCAAACTTTTTATTTCAAACGAAGATCCATTAAATGGAACTGAGGTAAACTTGGGTATATTGGTGTTACCACATTTTTTGCTATTTTTGAAAGATAATAAATACATATATGTTGTTGTAGGTTAAATCTAATCTTTGGCACTCAAACTCGAGAGAGGATATCAAATTACTTCTCAAATGATGCTATGCAGATTCCCACTCATGTAAGTTTTCTCCTAAAAGTGCAAGAATAAGAAGGGGAAGAAAAGGAACTGTTGCATCTAATTTCGTGTTGCTGATGTGAAAATAAATCATGAAATAAAAGATGAAATGAATGTAGCAACATACCCTGATTGGAAAATTATGAAAGAAAAGATAAAATGAATCTAGCAACTTGCCCAGATTGGGGACATGTCAGCTTATAGTTCTTCCTCTTGTTCTTCTCTTCTTTCAGGACTTCCCCTCACAATTTCTCTTCCAATCACCAAAGCTTGGATTCTAGGGTGCCATTGTATATAATATGTTAGAAATAAGTTTGGTTTGCATAACTACTTGGGGTTTGATTTAGATTTCAAAAATTTTGATTTGTGAGATTGATTGCAACATCCTATCAACAACCATGTTAGCCACTTGACTAACACATAGCAGTTCAAGGTTGCTACAAGTCCTCGCTAGTCGCACCCTCTTGAGGTCTCTGGTTGGTCCACCGACAAATGTAAGTCTGTCCAATAGAGGTTTAGCTAGTTGGCTCAATCACTCTCTACTAGAGATGCACCCTCTCTAGATGTGTCCACTAAGCACCCTTGCAGTTACTTAGTCGACCAAGCTTACCTTATTCTATTGACTAAGGTTTGATCAAGGATCAATCATCATTGAGACAATTCTATAAGTTACCCTTTGTTGTTCACTCACTTCTACTCTGTTAGTCGACTAAACCTCCACTATTAACAGGCTCGTTAGGGTAAATGTTCATCTAAGAGTCTAAGTCGACCACTTAGACAAATTAGATCTTAAAAATGGCTCAATAATTTTATTCTAAACATTTTACTCTATTTTTGGTACTTTTCTATGATTATACGAGATTTACTTATGTTATTTCTTCTTTTCAAATCAGATTAGGGCTTATCGATTAATTAACTCAACATATACACCAAACATGCATCTACTTCTACCAAACATCAAACTAAGTAAAATATGTTTGTTCTAACATCATCAAAGTACTAAAATTGTTATTCTAAAATGATTTTTTCAAATTTAAACAATTTAAGTGTTATTTTATCCATTTTATTATATAGAAAGTAACAAAATCATAAAATTAAGATATAAGTTAGGTTTAGGTTTCCTTTAACCCCGGGTTTACCAGATAAGCAAGATCGCATGCATACCAACTAGATTCCATCCAAAAGAATCCTATCACATACATATCACCTAACTTGATGAGCCATGTCTCATTGGTTCCATATCAATACTGTAATGACCCGTTTTCAAATTAGTCATCTGATTAGGGTTTACTTGGATAATTGTATGCTTAATTAAGTTGATCATTGTTTAAAACTTGATTAGTGATGGTAGTTAAATTTTCATGTTTTAAATATAATGAGAAGGTTTAATCATACTTTGATTCACATAATTAGAGTTAACATTTTGGAAACCCTAATCGGCCAAAATTAGGGTTTTGATGACATATGAATACAGAATTTGATAAGTATAGTGTCTCACTAAATTATTTTTAGTATTTTATGTGTAACTCTTATTTACTTCAAATTTGGATATGATTTGTATATATAAAATGTGAACACCATTGAAAAACATCAGAATTTTTGAAGAATGTTCTGACCTGTTTATCGGTCGAGTTTCAAACTCGACCGATCATATTTTCAGATTGAGATAGCAGTGTGGTAATTGAATTTTATCTTTTTATTAGTATATCCAATTGATCTCAAATTTTAATTTTACTTGATAAACACAATTTTAGACACCCAGTTAAATTGGCGTAATTTTTGTATGACTTTTGATCTCTACAGAGAGGGTGTCGGTCGAGTTCTGTGCAGGACAAACTCGACCGACCATGCTACTGACTGTAGTATAACAGTGTAGTATTTTATTTTTATAATTTATTGGATTATCCAATTAAGCTCAAATTTTAATTGAAGTATTGATACTCAGTTTTCAAAAACATATTACATTTTTCAGAATTTTTGGAAGATTTTTTGTATCACAACAGAACCTTGATCGGTCGAGTTCTGAGAGAGACAAACTCGACTGACCAGATTTTTCTGGAAAAATAAAAAAAGACTGAAAAATGTTTATAATTAATTATTCAAAGCACCTTAATGAATATATAGGACTCTATTACGACCCAAGAACCTCTCATTTCCGTCCCACACTTCAGAGCTTCGTAATTCTTGAGAGAGGAGGGGATTTTAGGGTTTGGAGAATCTGAAGTGGAAATTTCAAATTTCTGGGTTTTCTCTTTCCAAGGTTGGTAAATTCTGTATAGATTATAAATCTTTACTAGGTTTATTTGCTTCTATTCTCTCCTATGTATATAACTCATCACTTCCCTGATTTGGATCAAAAGAATCCAAATTGATCTCTTCTTTCATTCTTTCTTCTTCAATTCTTCTTCTTCTAGGTTCTTGAGTGAAGAGGACCAGGAAGATTCTATTTTCTTGAAGCAAGGACTTGATTCAAGAATTAGCAGTAGTAGCTGGGCTATGAATTTCAGGTGTTTCACACCTGAGGTGAGTGTTTTTCTCCCTCCTAAGCTTTGTATTCATGTTGAAAGCCTAATTCAATCCAGATAAAACAATCAGAAACCTTGTTTGTATATGTATGTGATTGGATTTGATTTGGAAAAGGTATTGGGGAATCTAATTTTACTGATTTTGATTATTTATCATTGATTGAAACTTGATTAGTTCCTATTATATTGATTGAGGATGCATGGGTATTCTTATGGGTAGATGACTATGGTATTTCATGTGAATTTTTCCTAAAAATCAGCCCAATGGCCAATATGCTTGGAATTGAATTGACATGTATAAAGTCATATTTGAATTGTACTAGATTGTATTATATAAGTGTATTGTTGGATGTTAATGGATTTGAATGACCACATATCCTGATTAGGATTTGTGTTGAGGAAGTGAATCAAATGAGTCAATTAATCAATGTATACTTATAATTGATGAATGAAATGTGTGAAAATGGAAACTAGGGTTTCCATGTTTGTGAATAACCCTAATGAACCCTTGAGTCATGATTGGATTACTAAACGATATGATTCTTATGATATGTTGAACTAAGGAATGACTTCTTGAAAACCCTAAAAGTTTATTACTAAGACAATTATGAGTGATAAACCTAAAACTTGTATATGATGTTTGAAATGTGATCAAATGCTGAAGTTGAAAGTATTAATACTTCAATCGAATATGATGAGTCTTACTATATCATCTAAGTCTAATGCATTTGTTTTAGTATAATAAAGAATGATCATTGTTGATTATGGGAATGACATTAGTAGTCAACATCAAGGTACACTTATCTGAATATAAGAGACAATATGAACATGATGTACGTAATGGTGATTGCAAGATAAAGATGAAACTAATGAAGATAGTATGATGAAGTATTTTATCTTTTATTTTAATTACATGTGGCTTAACCAAAATTAAATGAAATATACTAATAATTGTACTTTGATAAATGTTATGTAGAAGAGAAGCATTGTATGTAAAGTGAATCAAGAAAGATTGGTCCAGATAATGTAATGAACATGAAATGAAAGAAGTTGAGACTACTGAGTATAAAATGATGGAAAAAGATAGGAATTAATAGATGATTCTAAGAATGTAACTCTTACCCTAAAATGATGAGTTTGATGATGCTAGTGAATGATAATATCAAATGGGGAATTAAGAGATGCACATAAGTGTAATTGAATCCAACTAAAAGATGAAAGTAAAGTATTTGAATTGATTTACAAGAATGTGTTCTTGAATTGTGAATTGTACTCTGAGAATGGACTAATAGTACAAACTTCAATTGATAGTGAACATGTGATGACTAGTAATCCCATATGAAGAATGTGAAATAAAAGAAGAAGAGAACTAAGTCTGGTATGCATGTATATGCATGAAATTTATTGGCATCTATTCAGATTGGATGGAACATGCATATGTTGTATGATAAATCTATTCTGGGTATGAGGAATGATACATGATATCTATATGCTTTTAATGTTGCTAGTTTTAATGCCTCTGCTAATATTTTTTCAGAACTGTGATATACAATGAGCTGATAAGATTTATGTTGAAATGGAATTTAATATGCACTCCTTACATTGAGAAACCCTGATAAGGGTAAATGTTGCATAATGAGATTATGTCTAGGGCTGAAAGCCCACTGATGATGATAAAACCCTGATGGGGTAAATGATGGACAATAAGATTATGTCTTGGGTTGAAGGCCCACTATTGATGATTGTTATGAGTTGATGTAGAAGATAGAATTAATCATATTTGTTGCAATTTATAGACTTATTGTGCTTCTTGCTTTGATCATTGCCCTTATTGATAAACTTAATCTGTTTCATGTTATTATAGTTACGCGAGAATACACATATATGATATATGATGTTTTGAATTCTTGTAAGATGAGTAAAAGAGATTAATAACAAGTGAAATGATGGAACATCTAGTTAGGTGCCCTGAACACCGTGAGTTTCCCCCGAGGACCACACTGGGGAAACAAAACGGACCTACTTGTAGTAATCGATGAATTATGAGAAGGATTTCTGGAGTGTGGATCGAGACCTTAAAGGTTAGACCACTAGGATTTAGGAGTGAGTCATCTGGAGTGGCTCGGGCCCTAAATCCTTGCTGTGAAAGTCTATGTCCAGATGGAATAGACTCTGTTGAAATGAAATATGTGAAATGTGAAATGAAAAATATGTGAAATAATGTGATATGTGATATACTGTTTTGCTGGTTCCTATCTCGTATACCCGAGATGAGGACGTGAGCCTCTTTAGGCAACCCTGAGGTGGCCAGGGTCTGTTGTTGATATTTTAGGGTGGTCGGCTAAACCCTAAGATAGTGACGGTGAGTCGTTGACATGAGAATCAGGTGTGGCGAATTCTACTTGGTGAGGTACAAGCCAAGTAGTTTCAGGGCAAATGAATAAAAGATGATAAGCCGTGTAGAATATGATTTGAATGATTATTACGTTCCTTGTAATACCACTTGATGATTTGTCATTGTTGATTATACTTCTTGTTGTGGAAAGTAATCATGTTGCTACGGACATTTTCTATTTCATATTATGATATGTCATGTTGACAAGTTATAAATGATGGGATTCATATCCATTCTGATTATGAGTTGGATTGCTTACTATTTGATAGTATTGTTTGGTAGATATGTATTATGTGTACTTCAGCTTCAGGACTGCAGGATGTGTTCCTGGTCCGGCTGGTGGAGTGTCACAAATATAATGTTATTGTCATGTATTGATTCAAAAATGCTTAGAACTTATCTTATTTCACATGCAGTAGGGCTCTTAATCTGAATTGAGAAGTATATGTTGATTTGTTCATAGACATACTCTAAAAGATGTTTCAAGGTTATAATTGGTTCAAGTGATTGCCTTATTTGTTGGATTAGATTACCATTGCAAGATAGATTTGACTCATTATAGAACTTTTTGCTATACTTTTCAATATTTGCATGTTTCTTTTAAGTTTTATACTTAATCTGATGCTGATGCATGTACCTAGCTTGAGTGGGAGGTATCCACTCACTGGGGCTCTATATGAGTCTCACGAGGTTGTTTCAAATGTTTTTAGTTATAATGCTATCCAGCGGAGAGGTCGTGACAAAGAAGATATAAATAGTATAATCTAGATAGATTAGAATGTCCATGTACTCTATCTTTCCCGGGATGGGTTGTAGATTTTGTTTGTTCATCAATGTACATGTATCTGATGTAAACTGAACCGCATATGAGAACAAGATTTGATTCTGGATTTAATGGAGTTGAATATGATTTGTGATATCTGAATGTGATGTCCTTGATGTGACATTGATTAATGGGTTTGTGAAGAAAGAAAAATGAAAAAATTATCTGTGTTTTTCGTATATTGTTTAATCGTCTTAGTTGATAATTCATTGTTTTATTTCATTAATCTGGGTTTAGGTTTTGGGATTACCTCTAATGGTTGGTATTTGTGCTGATCAAGAGATTGGGTCCCGACAAATACCATTTAAGGCAATATAAGAAGCACATAGATTATACAAATTCCAATGTTTTCCGAGTTCTTGAAGGATGTTATGTGAAAGAAGCACATAGATTATACAAATGAAGAGTGCCATTGACCCCCAATGCTAATGCACTTATACAAAGACATTTGCGATAAAAAAGGACCCACATGATATCTTTGTTCCTTGTAAAATTGATGGCTTGCATTTTAATAATGCTTTCAGTGATCATGGGAAGTGTCAACTTAATGGCATTGAATTTTTTGTGATTCCTGTCATCAAAGGGGATTAACTTCAAATGTCATATTGGGAAGGCCACATAAAAACAACTCACATAGTGATTGATGTGGACTCCTAAGAAATCACATTTTGACTATGTAATGAAAAAATCACCTTCAATGTGATTGATGTGGACTCCTAAGAAATCACACCATTGAAATGCATAACAATTTCAAAACAAGTTGTTGAATGGTTTATTGAATTTCAATAACGAATGGATAAGCGCCACTCCATTAGTATTTAGAAGGGACATAACTATTAACTGCTATAATCTAATATGAAGTAGTACCTACTTATGTGGTCTGAAGCTGAAGTGCGTTATAGAAAACTGAATATGGATGCTTGAAGAGATCATTTTGCACTACTGTTTATTGACCAAATTCCGTAGTGACTAGATTCACTTTTTAGGGTACAATTAGTGACCCTCTGCGCATTGTTTACTAGACGTGTATCCACTTTTTAGGGTACAATTAGATTCAAGTAGATCTAGAGTATCATGGAAACATAAACTTGACATGTCCTGATGGGACAATTGCTTTTAGGGGAAATCCCTTTTGTCTTGTGCAGTGCACCACCCACTTTCTAACGTGTAATAACGACTGTTATTTCACATATGATGAAGAAATTTCTGGAGGCATCTGTGGATTACTTTTCAGTCTCCGGTGATCCATTCGAATTTTCCGAAGGAAACATAGAGCTGGTCCTAGAGAGATAAGAAGAGACAGAATCATTTTTGAGCTGGGTAATATGTTACTGTATAGTTGAAGAGGGATAGTTCTATGATACGCGATTCCAGATGATGTTATCGAGGTATGCACAACAAAGATTGATGTCACATCAAATATGCCACTACCTCCGTTGGTAAGCAATGCTCGTAGCTTGTTGGGCACGCATGGTCTTACTGGAGATTTGATAGAACAACGGTCTAAAATCACCACACTATTGTACAACTTATCAGTAAAATGTGTATAATTCGATTCCGATGAGGTTTCTCTAAAGGCATGTTGAGGAAAATCGTGCAACTTATCAAGTAACCCTTTGGTCAAACACCAAGAGGAAGTCTTTCACATAATCTACTATGCCAGGAAATTGCCGAATAACGCCCGATGAAATTATTAAAGAAGCGAATTAAAAAGAAAATTGTTAGAGTAGTGTGTGCTCTTGAGAAGCTCAAACAAGGACAAGAGTAATTGTTCATACAAATCATGCAACACTTGAATTACCTCATAAAGAAGAAACATGCAAAATCAAGGTTGGTTAAAAGTATCTTGTCGTTACAAGAGTACTCAAAGTGCAAAGTTAAAAGGCAAGTATGGGTCCAACATATGATTAGTGTGGATCCAAACTCCCTAGTCCCAAATCCCATGACGAGATGATAACACAGTTGGTTCCCAAAACACGCTGTTCACTCACATGTTATCCCAGACATCAATGACTTGTCTACCATCTTTGTCTTCCACAAGCATTTACTGCCATTAAAACGGAGATGCAACAGCCGCTCCTTCACACAATCACACTGTCCACACAGGGAAAAATGAAAACCTTTTGCAATGAATTTAATGGCCTGATCTGTCGGGACATACATTACATGCGATCCCTCCTTGTGTTACCTGTTTTATTAGCTGATACTTTTTTTTTATCAAAATCAATACAAGACTGTTTTATTATTATTAGGTACGGTACGATGAGCGTTGATGGCGCAAGAGCAGTGGACCCCACACTGACTGGAAAAACGGGTTCTGGTCTCCTGTAAAGAATTCGGTGATTCACGCGGAGTGGACAGCACTCGCTATCTGTCTGGTCTCTAATCTCATGATGATCTCATCTGGGCCCAACCCCGCGGCTTTCCACCCACTAACCACGCCACCGTTTTTGACTAATTAATTTGACCACAAACCCAAAACCTGCGCTTGCCGTGCTTATTACTTTTCCGCGTCTCCCGATTCTCGTTGACTGTTTCCCTCCACTTGAAAGAGGATCCAGGAGCAGGCTTGAGGAGCAGTAGGGTGGGGCTGTGGACCTGTGGTGCCGTGCTAGTGCAGCTGCTGGGTAGTAGTACTTTGCTAATCCTGGTTGGACAAAGAACCAGTCTTTGCACTTTCCCTTCAGCCCTCTCACCTGCTGCGCTGCTACTTTCTGCCCTCCTCTCTGCCCCTTTCTGCAGATATCTTCCCTCCCTAGCTCTCTCTCTCTCCTCCCTTACACCCTCTGCCTCCTCTCCAGCATGGCTTCCCCGCGCTGCTTCTCCGTCCTGCTCCTCCTCGCCGCCGCAGCCGTCTTCGTCGCCGCGACTAACACAGAAGGTAAGAAGATGCTGCCTGGCTTCTTTGCTTTTCCAACACGATAACCCTACCTCTGTGATTACCGCGAGCTGAGCTCTCGGTCCCTTCTGGCACACGACGCCTCTAATACTTCTTCTTCCCCAGGTGAGGCGCTGCATGCGATGCGTACCAGGCTGTCGGACCCGACCAACGTTCTGCAGAGCTGGGACCCGACGCTGGTGAACCCTTGCACTTGGTTCCATGTCACCTGCGACGACCACAACAGGGTCATAAGGCTGTATGTGCTTTCTCCTACTCTTCTTATTCTTCTTCTTTGTGGAATCGAATTTCTTAGGATATTTTTCTCTTTTCTCCTTGTTCCTGCCTGATCGGCTGCCCTTTCTGCTTCCAGGGATTTGGGCAACTCCAACATCACCGGCCCTCTGCCGCCGGAGCTCGGCAAGCTGCAGAACCTCCAGTACCTGTAAGCAAAACAACCTTCTTCCCGCAGCACCCTTACGCCTCTTTTATTCCATACCCCCCTTCATTATTTATTACTCATTCCTGCTGCTTCTCTCGCCCTTTTGGGTGGGTAGTTGATTCTTATGTTTCTTTCCGTTTTCTTTTAAGAACCAATTCTTATGATTACAACAGAGAGAGTACTACAAATATTCGGTCTTAACCTCTTCGTCTCCTCTCCACACAGTGAGCTCTACAGGAACAACTTCCACGGCAAGATCCCCAAGGAGTGGGGAAACCTCAAGAGCCTGATTAGCATGGACCTCTACGCCAACAACATCGACGGGACTATCCCCAAGTCTTTCGGCAAGCTCAAGTCCCTACGATTCCTGTAAGCTGCTGCTTGGCGCCTGTCCTTTCTTTTTTTGTTGCTTTTGTTTTGACGCCTGGCTTTATAGTTGACGACAGAAGGGGGAAAAACATCGGATCTTTACTAAAAACAGCTGGCTTTCGAATGATATTCTGCTTCTGGGCTCTCTGTTTATCTTTTTTTAACGAAATCTGTCTGTTTGTTTGCATCTGCAGCCGTCTTAACAACAACCGCCTCACTGGATCCATTCCCAGGGAGCTGGCTTCCCTCACTAACCTCAAAGTCTTGTAAGCATCTGTCTTCTCCTCGTTTTCTTTCTGTGTTTGTATATATATAATTACCTTCAGTGCCTTGCTCTCTTAGTTATTCATGAATGTGATTTTGATGAACCTGCTTTCTTTTTTGCAGGGACGTCTCAAACAACGATCTCTGCGGAACCATCCCCATCAACGGCCCATTCCCCACTTTCCCCTCTCAAAGGTAACCCCTGAAACTAATAGCAATTTCTGATGGTATTTTGTAGTGAAGAACGGCTACTTTTGAAATATCACTGGTTCTTTGTATGAATTTGCACAGTATATATGTTTCACATTTCTATCCATCCTTTCCCATATTCACTCACAAAGAAAACAAATATATATCAGCTATTATTCCTACTAAAACCTTGGCTCCTAAGGCTTTCCAGCTTGCACCACGGTTCAATCTCCACTGCACCACACCTTTTACAAGCCCCATTTACTGTCTATATCAACTAAATGATGTACACAGAGGGTTATTCCTTTCTCCTATTGATAAATGTGATGTTTATACCCAGTATCTGCACCATCTATGATGTGTTTCTGAATCATTTACGGCAAACTCTGCTTTCCGTTGCTTTGCCCAAATAGTACATAGGATCCTTGAGGATGCCAACTAAGGTTCCATTCTCAAATTTGAGCCTTTTTGACGGTGCTACTCATCACTCATAACACAGTTTTCAGGTGGCTACTGGTTCTTTGTATGAATTTGCACAGTGGATCCACTATTTCCCCCATTACAAAAACTATCATCTCTTGCGAAACAATTTTGTGAAGTTTGGTACTCAATACTCATTAAGCTCAGATATCGATGGTAGATTTGGTATTCAGCGAGCTGCCTCCAGCAATCTAATCAGGCAGCGTTCACAGTTAAGATGGGATTTTGAAATAGATATAAATCTGCCCCTCTTTTCTAAACCTGTTAATTAATTAGTTCTCATTAATCAAGTTCGAATGACGTTTTGAAAAAGCTGTATAGGAATGTTTCCACATTGAGTTTACTACGCAAATGCGTATGCAGTTTTGAAGTTATTAGTACAAAATGTTGTTATATTGATATATGCACAAATAAGATAAAGATATATGTATTTCTACATATGAATACTTTATAATTAATATTATTGTGGTAGAAACATACTCTTTACAGGAAGAATTAGACCTAAACATACGTTTTATGTCTCTCTTAAGCATCAACTACACACAAAATTGGATTAAATGAAATAACTGAAGCTAGTAACAAGCCTGATAACACTAAAACTCGAGGGAACTAAAAGTTATTTTACCCACATGGCATGGCGACAAACACGACTCCATATTGCCAAAATGGCATGTCAAGTAACTGAATATGTCCATTCTTATTAGTAAATCTAAACTTTTAACCCAAAAAGCCAGAAATTATCTACTTCTAATTTGATGTTATCGGTCCAAGCAGAGAATTCAGTCCTCTAATCAGCAGTTCAGTTTTTGAGGAAGCAAAGCTAATGAAAATAACTCCAGAGACTTCCAACTTCTTCTTTACCAATAAATCTACAAGGATAAATTGCTAAGAAAGATGTCTACAGTGATTTTCCAGCTTAGTATAAAGTAATATTCCAGTGTTATAGTACCTGCTAGCCAAGTACAAGCCTATCTATGGAAATGAGTCAACTACAGTAGTCAGGGACTATCAACGTATCACAATGCATTGCTCTCATGGTCACCTGTTAAACAATAATAATGTTTTGATTCTAATGATTCCTAATTATATGTGTTTCTTCATTGTCTATCAAATGCTGTAATTGCAAGTTTTCAGATTACTGATGAGTGCACTCTTTCTGCAGTTTTGATAACAACACCCGGCTCAATGGACCAGAGTTGCAGGGGTTGGTTGCTTACGACACAGGATGTTAGAATTTAAGAAAGCTGGAATGGAAGAAGGATTCCTCCAGATTGTTTCTGGTCTATGAGCTGTGTTTATACTGACGTTGCACTATGTATGTATTAAAGAAAAAAAAACAGGAGTGTTATTGTTGTGAAATCTCTGGCATTCGGAATGCCAGCAACGGCATAGGTATTGCTTTCGCTGGTGTGAGATTATATGTAACATACTTTAACATGCAATATATCTGTAGAATGAAAAATTATCTATAATAGGAAAAAACATGAAAATTCTATGACGAAGTTGTTTTATCTCAAACCTCCATCCTAATAATATAGATACAAATAGAAATTTGCGGGGGATGATTGATCAGCAGTCGAATGATCGATTTGCTTGATGTTTGATAATGTGTTGGCTTGATCAAGAATCTTGACGTTGAAATGATTTTTCACTTTGATTATATGATTCAAAGTGTTGTGGCTATCTATTTTGCATTATATTTAACCCTTTTATAGGAGGTAGAGTGAGACCTTTCAATTTAGCAAGACGGCATTTTTTTGTTGCATTACAATGCGCACAATATGTTATATTGGGCATGAGAATATTAGATTATTTTGGGTAGATACGTTAAATTATATCACCAGTAAAAAAGATAAGACTAGTTTAACATGCAATGTTGTGAGCAAGGTCCGCTAATAAGAAAAGACAAGGAAAGTAAAGAGGTTGTTGCAATGTGGAATAACCGGTACGTATCTAATGTGTAGCGTAGTGTAAAAATGTAATAGGCTAGATCCGTATTTAATAAAGATAAATGAATAAACATGAACAAGCAACTAAGCAGTTACAGATAACACTAAGATTTATGTAAAAAACCTTCATAGTGTGTGAGGAAAAAATTATGGGGTCAAAAGTCGACAGAGAAATCTACTAATAATTAGATTACAAAGTTTGTCTCAAGTTTAGACTTAAAATTTGAGGAATATAGATTAAAAGTAGTTTGTCTCAAGTTTAGACCTAAAATTTGAGGAATATAGATTAAAAGTGTGTTATTACACCAAAAAAATAGTAAGAAGTGAGACCCACTAAGGGGACCACTCCCTACTCTAATATTTTGAGAACACTATAGCAATTTTCTAAACATTCGAACATAACATAAAGATAGAAGGGAAGCTAAATCACTTCCCAAAATAATATGGCAAAATAGAGCATAAAGTAATAGCAGCGGAGAATAAGGTTTAATTATTACATGATCCAATTATTTCTAAGAACTTGTCCACATGGACATAGAAGAAACATAAAGGAACTAAGACTAAATGGATCGGTTGTAGAGGGCAACTTAGGCATCTTAGAAACTTTCATGAACTACTGCTGATCATGTTCCTTGAACCATGGGTCCTCAAGTGCAGACTCCTCCTCTAAGGTCACCACAGGCTCCTCTACACCTGGGTGGAAGGGAACATCACCCAGAACATAGGAAATAAAGTATAGAGGTCAGCAAAGGCTGAGTAAGTACATATATATAAAAGTATTTTGGGCATTATAATGTGTTAAAAGTATAAAAGAGGTGTTTCCACAAGTAAATGAGGCTATTTGTAATTAGGTAAGTTCAAGAGGAACGCAACAAAAGAAATGAGGCATATTAAATTTTAGATTACATGCATGATAATAAAAGTGTGTCTTGCCATACAATCAACAACAAATCCAAACTAAAACAAGATAACATTTGCATGCATAACAATGTAGACTAAGTACACCTAAAATAGGGCCATAACACCATAGGATTAGGCCTAAAAGAAATAAGGGTGGAAACACACACCCTGGGCGGAAACGCACACCCTATATAAGTATGGTTGTATATAAGTACCACTATTTTAGATATTCTAGTCAAACATGTACGATGCATAAAATAGAGAGGCAAAACTAGTATTTCAGTCATTTTTTAATTAAAAAAAATAATCATAGCAAGTGGGGTACAAGTATCCATATAAACAAGGTAGTCCAAAAATTACATGAATATAATGAGTCAACATCAGGAAATATAAATGTTCAAGAAATTAGATTTCATTAGGATTAACAGTTCAAGATATGCCTCATTAAAAGAAAGTAGGTTTTAGTCAAATAATGTCCAAAATAAAATAGAGGATGTACATACCTTATGATCAAACCTAGATATTCAGTAACACCTCCTAAGCACAGGGTCAGGGTTGTCTCAACCTAGTCTCAATATATGTGCATTCAATTAATATAATGTACATTAAATCCTTTACTTAAAGAATGATCCTATTTGTAACCTAGAAATCAGGTCGTGAAACCTATCCCATTAAATCAGTCGTATTTTTCTTATTCCAAAAATATATATTTTGTATTTTTCCACTGAACTAATAATTAGTTATGATTTTTACAACATAAAACCATTTACTGATCAAATGGAAATTATGACACACACAGACCATAATGCCCCTGAATGATAATGTGGTTATTAAAGGCGTGATGTCACGCGAACTTAGAGAAATTGGAAGTGTGGGATATTGTGGTCAACAAAGTCAACTCAAATCCAAATTCCTTTGTTGCCCTCATGGGCATGACATGAATCCTATAGCCACCATGGGCGAGACTGGGCTTTCGCCCCAGAGATTCATCTCCATGTGTCTTGCACCATTAGGCTCCTGCGGAATGCCAAAAAAACTGTAAGAAGTGAGACCCACTAAGGGGACCACTCCCTACTCTAATATTTTGAGAACACTATAGCAATTCTCTAAACATTCAGACATAACATAAAGATAGAAGGGAAGCTAAATCACTTCCCAAAATAATATGGCAAAATAGAGCATAAAGTAATAGCAGCGGAGAATAAGGTTTAATTATTACATGATCTAATTATTTCTAAGAACTTGTCCACATGGACATAGAAGAAACATAAAGGAACTAAGACTAAATGGACCAGTTGTAGAGGGCAACTTAGGCATCTCAGAAACTTTCATGAACTACTGCTGATCAGGTTCCTTGAACCATAGTTCCTCAAGTGCATGTTCCTCCTCTAAGGTCACCACAGGCTCCTCTGCACCTGGGTGGAAGGGAACATCACCCAGAACATAGGAAATAAAGTATAGAGGTCAACAAAGGTTGAGTATGTACATATATATAAAAGCATTTTGGGCATTATAATGTGTTAAAAGTATTAAAGAGGTTTTTCCACAAGTAAATGAGGCTATTTGCAATTAGGTAAGTTCAAGAGGAATGCAACAAAATAAATGAGACATATTAAATTTCAGATTACATGCATGATAATAAAAGTGTGTCTTGCCATATAATCAACAACAAATCTAAACTAAAGTAAGATAACATTTGAATGCATAACAATGTAGACTAAATACTTCTAAAATAGGGCCATAACACCATAGGATTATGGCCTAAAAGAAATAAGGGTGGAAACACACACCCTATATAAGTATGGTTGTATATAAGTACCACTATTTTAGATATTCTAGTCAAACATGTATGATGCATAAAATAGAGAGGCAAAACTAGTATTTCAGTCAATTTTTAATTTAAAAAAAAGCAATCATAGAAAGTGGGGTACAAGTGCCCATATAAACAAGGTAGTCCAAAAATTACATGGATACAATGAGTCAACGTCAGGAAATATAAATGTTCAAGAAATTAGATTTCATTAGGATTAACAGTTTAGGAGATGCCTCATTAAAAGAAAGTAGGTTTTAGTCAAATAATATCCAAAATAAAATAGAGGATGTACATACCTTATGATCAGACCTAGATATTCAGTAACACCTCCTAAGCACAGGGTCAGGGTTGTCTCAACCTAGTCACAATATATGTGCATTCAATTAATATAATGTGCGTTAAATCCTTTACTTAAAGAATGATCCTATTTGTAACCTAGAAATCAGGTCGTAAAACCTATCCCATTATACCAGTCATATTTTTTTATTCCAAAAATGTATATTTTGTATTTTTCCACTGAACGAATCATTAGTTATGATTTTTACAACTTAAAACCATCTACTGATAAAATGGAAATTATGACGCACAAAGACCATAATGCCCCTGAATGATAATGTGGTTATTAAAGGCGTGATGTCACACGAACTTAGAGAAACCAGAAGTGTGGGATATTATGGTCAACAAAGTCAACTCAAATCCAAATTCCTTTGTTGCCCTCATGTGCGTGACATGAATCCTATAGCCACCATGGGCGAGACTGGGCTTTCGCCCCAAGGATTCATCTCCCTGTGTCTTGCACCATTAGGCTCCTGCAAAATCTTGGATCTACTAAGGGCGCTCGAGCTAGACCCTTTCACAGACAGGGAATCAAACTAGTGGCTCCGACTTGCCACTACGAACTCAACGAGCCTTGAGGCAGTTCCTGAGGTCACCGGAGAGCAAGGCAAGCCTTGCGGGGGAAGCAACAGGGATGATACTGGAAGCAACTACGGTGGGGGGAAAATAGCGGGAAGCATCCCGCTACTATGATCAGTAGGTAACCACCTCAAGGTGAGGAGGGTGAGGGAGAATGAGGTTAGAATGACCGGAAACACATGAAGACATGGGTTTGTAAAGCATGATCTGCCGCAACATCAACTGAATCCGACGAGGAAGAAGTCAGGGTAGGCACGATGTATCTGGGGCCTAGGGAGAAACTCAACCTGGCCCATTATAGGCGAGATGTGATTGTGACAAGCCCAGAAGCCAAAACAAGACTAGGGATCATTGAACTCCTTTCTCAGCGGTGAACCAAAACAGAGGAAGGCAGAGGCGTTTGTCGACCAAACAAGCCAGACGACACCATGGTATGCTGAGTACATGGAAAGAAGGAAGGGGGGGTCAAAGATGGTTACCTCATGTGGAATCATGTCGAGGTGGCTCTAGTTGGTGCCACTTCAAGATATTTCTCTGGGAAAGACATTCACCGGTAGCAGCTCCTAGTCATCCTTGAGGAAATTGATTGCAAAGAGTCGAGGAGGGATCATCGTGGACCATTTATGAACCGATACAGAATGATATCAGGATCTGTGACGAGGAGAAGGGTGGGACAGGCAAAGGTATCGGTGGTTGCAATAGCCTAAAAAGAGGCGTTTCGCCAATGCTCGCCCCCGAGGCATAAGTTAGGGCTCATTGGATAGGGCGGAAAATGAGGAAGTTGTTGGCGAATGTATCACTTGATTTGGTTTAGTGTAGAGGGAGATAACGATGATGGACCTCATCGCCAGCACATGTCTGCTCCACGCGCTGAAGTTGGAGGGTAAGGGATGACCAGGTCCATCCCGCCCCTCTCACCTGAGCTGGTGAACCAAAAATAAACCGGCCCAGGTACCTTGGTTCGGGTGTGATAAATGAAATCGATTAAATCGACCCCAAACTATATGTTAAATCAGACATAGCCTTCTAGGGTCTAGATAAGGGTGAATTTGATGTCCAAAAGACTCCAAATTTTGAGGGTTGGCTAATAAGGATATGAGGATCACAGTTATAGTCTTATATTTAGGTTTTAAGGTTAACTAAGCTATAAATTTACCATTTTGCATTAATCATTTACTTAATGTAATGAACTTAGTCTAATGGTCAATTATGGTGAAACCCTCCACCTTAACTCAATTCTTGTCTTCATGAGATCTAAGACTATCCTAGTTCACAAATCTAGGGTCAAGAAATCTAGATTATTGTTAGTGCTAATAGGCTTCCCAATTTAGGTATTAAGGTAAAAATATCATATGATTTCATCTCTATGGAATCCTAATGAGTCAATCTAGGGTTTAAAGATCAGAAATCTAACTAGTTCAAAAGAAACATGAAAGATAGTATCTAAGAGGTACCTATTAGAATAAGGGGCAAAAAAAGAGGAAAGAAAGGTTTGCACATGGAATTGGGGATGTTACAACACACCACCCCTTAAAAAGGATTTCGTCCTCAAAATCTCAACCAAAGAGGGAGGGGTAGGTCCACAACATCTCTTCTTTCAACTCCCAGGTGGTTTCCTTAAGGCCATGGTACTTCCAGAGAATCTTTACAAGCTCGATCTCCTTGTTCTTCAACTGTTTCATTCTGGAGTCTAATACCTTTACTAGAAACTCTTCATAGGATATATCTTCTCGTAACTCAATAGGCTCAATAGTCAGCACATGAGAAGGATAATTCACATACTTCTTTAGAACAGACACATGGAACACATTGTGAATCTTGTCATAAGTGGGAGGAAGGGCTAGTCGGTAGGAACACTCTCCAACTCTATCCAAGATCTCAAATGGTCCCACATAACAAGGTCTCAACTTGCATTTGACTTTAGACCTTGTTATAGATCAGATTGGCTTTATCTTCAGAAACACATAATCACCAACTAAGAAACTCACATCAGATCTCTTCTTGTCAGCATACACCTTCTGTCGATCTTGGGCGCCTTCATCCTCTTCTTGATCAAGCAGATCTTGTCAGTCATCATCTGCATGTCATCACTCTTCATCCAAGATCTTTCTCCCACATCATCCCAATGTAGTGTCGAATGACAAGATCGGTCGCAGAGTTCTTAGAAGGGCGGCGTACCAATGTTGGCTTGGTAACTATTTTTGTAAGAAAACTCGGCCAATGGAAGGTATTTGTCCCAAACACCTCCCCAATCCATCACACAAGTATGCAACAAGTCCTCCAAAATTTGCACTGTCCGCTCTGACTGACCATCCATCTGAGGGTGGTAGGCTATGTTAAAATGTAGGTCAGAACCCATTTCCTCCTGTATCTACTTCCACAAGAGAGAGGTAAACTTTTGGGTCACGATTAGAAACTATCGCCTTGGGAACTCCAAGTAGGTGAACAACCCAATCCACATACAATTGTGCCATATCAGAAACCTTATATGTACTCTTGAATGGAAGAAAGTGAGTGACTTGGTCAGGCGATCAATAACAACCCAAACCGCATTGTACCCACGCTTTGGCTTTGGAAACCTAATAACAAAATCCATAGTGATTTTCTCCCACTTCCACTATGGTATCTCAAGTGGATGGAGAAGACCACTGAGACATTGATGTTCAATCTTCACCTACTGGCACGTCAAGCACTTTGCAACATATATAGAAATATCCTTCTTCATGTTCTTCCACCAGAAACCCCGCTATAAGTCCTTATACATCTTTGTGGTACCAGGATGAACCATATACTTAGACCCATGGGCTTCACCCAGAATTCTCTATCTCACATCAGCAACATCAGGTATCCACAATCTATTGTGAAAGCAGATAGCACCATCCACTCCAATAGAAAACTCAGACTGTGGTTTCTTTGTCAACATCTTCACTCAGCAAGCTCAGGACTGTCCAGTTGTGCAACAACAACTACAAAAATCTAGGTGGGAGTGACAGTCTAACTAGCCATCAACACCCCCATACTCTCCACAGAAGAGTCATCACCAACATATGATATCTCAGGTCTCCATCTCGAAACTTGTTCTAAACTCCTCCATAAGAAACAACTGATAGAAGCACAAGCTGCATCTTTCTTCCTACTCAGGGCATCGGCAACGACATTGGATTTACCTGGGTGATCAGTGATGGTAAATTCATAGTCCTTGAGGTACTCCATCCATCGTCTTTATCACAGATTCAAGTCCTTATGAGTCATCAGGTAGCGTAGACTCTTGTGGTCACAGAAAACCTCAAATTGTACCCCATATCAGTAGTGTCGCCAAATATTTAGAGTATGAACTACAATAGCTAGCTCCAAGTTATGTGTAGGCCAATTTCCTTCATTCAGCTTCAATTGGCGAGAGGCATAAGTGATCACTCATCCTTCTTGCATAAGGACACATCCCAACCCTAGTTTAGAGGCATCAATATAGATAACATAAGGTTTACCCTCCACAGGTCTAGAAAGCACAAGAGCAGAAGTCAAACACTTCTTTAACTCTAGGAAGCTCTTTTCACACTCAGGAGTCCAGATGAATTTTGCATCTTTGCATGTCAGCTTCGTCATCAGAAGAGCGAGCTCATAGAAATTTTGCACAAATCTTCGATAGTAGCCTGCAAGGCCCAAAAAAATGTGTATCTCTGAGGGTTTTTTTAGTGATTGCCACTTTGTCACAACTTCAATCTTAACAGGATCAACATCAATATGTCCCACCAAGATAACATGGCCAAGAAAAATCACCTCGTTGAGCCAAAACTCACACTCTGAGAACTTTGCATAAAGTTGATGTTCTCGTAAGGCCTAAAGAACGATCTGCAGGTGCTCGCGATGTTGGTCCATAGTCTTAGAGTAGATAAGCACATTGTCAATGAACACCACCATGAAGCTATCTAGATAAGGATAGAGGACCTGATTCATCAGGTCCATGAAGGCAGCAGGGGCATTGGTCAGGTTGAATGGCATGACTAGGAATTCATAATGCCCGTAAAGAGTGCGGAAGGCCGTCTTCAGTACATCATCATCCTTCACGCACATATGGTAGTAGCCACCACACAAGTCCATCTTAAAGGACACAATAACAAACTTCAGCTGGTCGAATAAGTCGTTGATGCGCGGTAGGGGGTAACGATTCTTGATCGCGACTTGATTCAGCATATGGTAGTCCATGCATATCCGCAAGAACCTGTCTTTCTTCTTCACGAACAGGACCGGTACCCCCCAGAGAGAGACACTTGGGCATACAAACCCCATGTCTAGGAGCTCTTGTAGCTGCTTCTTGAGCTCAGTTTGCTTAGCATGTGCCATGTGATAGGTTGGCTTGGAGATATGAGTCATGCCTAGTACGAGGTCGATAGAAAACTTGACTTCTTGTGTGGGAGGGAGTCTAGGTAGCTTGTCGGGGAAGACATCAGGAAAATCATGAACCACATCAATGTCATCTAAAACTCGTGGTGTAGGATTAAGAACAACTGATGCTAAGTAGGCTCTACAACCATGTGTGATGAGCTTCTCTACCTTGAGTGTAGAAATGATGAATTGTTGATGTCCTTGGTTTCTTCCCTTGATATAGAAACACTCGCCGTAAGGGTGCAACAAACTAATATTTTTATCTTCACAGAAGAGGGCAACTTTGAACTTCTTGAGCCAATCCATTCCCAAGATAACATCGAAGGTCGTCATATTGAGGATGATGAAGTCCAAATCAAACACCTTGCCAGAAATACACAGGTCTATAGTAGGGATTTTCAAGAAAGTAAAAGACATCTTACTAGTAGGAGTTTCTACCTCAAGGATATTGTCCATATACATAGATTTTAATGCTAACATGGTTATAAGTTTAGATGATATGAAGGTGTTTGAGGCTCCAGAATCAAATAATAATTTTATCAGTTGTTGAAATAAGTACACAGTACCTTCCATGATTGCATTATCATTAGTTGTTTCCAAATCATCCATGGCGAAGACACGTCTAACACGTGTCTCAATAGGTGGGTGATGTCCTTGCTAATTTTTGTTCTTTAGGGGTTGTTGTAGATGAGGTTACAATTGTGGCTGCTGGGGTGCCCGTGGTTGAGCTGGTGTGACAAACCTATGGAGCTTGGGACACTGTGGCCTGATGTGGCCAGCCTGGCCACACTCGTGGCACGTGAAGTGACTCACATATGGTCGAGCTGCAGGCTACACGGTAGGGCACCTGGCAGGAGGGTGGTGACGCTGGAAATGGTTGCACTTATCACGACGGTCATCACTGAGAATACCCCGTTGTATAAAGCCCAATGAAAAAATCAAAGCGGTGTTAGACCCTCTTTTCTTTTATTCTTTTGTTTCTTCTTCCTTGGCTCGTGTTCTTTCTATCAGATATACAACAAAAAATAGGAAAGGTGGTGGCTTCTCTTTTTTTCCAATTGCAAATGGCAGTTTCTGTTCACTCAAACAAACCATCACATGGGTTTTTATACCCCTTTTTCATGGAAGCACTAATGCCCTAAAGGACTGCCCAATTGGGCTGCAAATAGAAAAGGGCCAAATGCCCAACAATATCCCTCTCCAGTCCAAAGGAGATATTGTCCTCATGACTCTTCAGATGGAGTCTAGTCCGACAAGGTCCTTACAAGTAGCAAGCTTCTTTGCAGGAACTGTCTTCGTCGGCATGTCAGAAAGATTGTCTTTGGTGTGGACTTTCTTCAACTTCAACTAGTAATCACTGATTGCTTCACGCAACCAATGATACCTCAAATCATTATGCTTTGTCCTGGAGTGAAAAGAAGAATTCTTGCTCAAGCCTATGACACTCTGACTATCATAGTAGATAACATACTTATCCTGTGTCAAACCTAGTTATTGTAAGAAACATTTAAGCCAAACTATTTCTTTCCCCACTTAACAAGCTACAATATATTCTGCTTCAGTAGTAGATAAAGCAACACACTTTTACAATTTAGACTGTCAACTAATAGCTCTCTTACAAAAGTGAACAAAAAATCTAGGGTAAACTTCCTGTGATCAATATCACATGCTAAATCTGCATATGTGAAACCTATAAGAACAGGTGGTACCCATCCAAATCATAAACAAGTACTAGATTTTCCTCTCAGATACTTGAGTACCCATTTAAAAAAATCATTTCTCCTTATCAGGGTTAGAAAAAAATGCTAGTCAAACCAACCGCATGTGCAATATCAGGCCTAGTGCACACCATGACATACATCAAACTTCCTACTGTAGAAAAGTAGGGTATGTGAGGCATCTCTTGCTTTTCCTACTCAGTAGGAGATTGTTTCCTACTAAGTGTAAAGTGATTGTCTAAGGAGTATCAAATGACTTTTCTCCTCTCATGTTGAACCTATCAAGTATCCGCTCAACATATTTCTCTTGTACCAAAGTTTCTTTGCTTTCCTGACACGCATGGTGTCCATATCAAGAATATCTTTGGTTGGTCCCAAGTATTTCAGAGCAAAGGACTTAAAACAATTCCTTCTTCAACTTGACAATCATCTAAGCATGTTTGCCAACGACCAAAATATCATCGACATAAAGCAAGAGAATGATGAAACTATCACCTGAAAATCTCCCGAAGTAAAAAAAATGATCTGCTCTATCATGTAGTAAACTTACTTCAGCATGAAAGAATAAATTTTTTTGTACCATTGCCTTAGTGCTTGTTTCATCCCATAGAGACTTTTCTTCAATCTACAAACCATGTGTTCTTGTCCTTTCACTGCAAATCTTTCATGTTGGTGCATATAGATCGCTTCCTCTAGCTCACTATGGAGGAAGATTGTTTTTACATCAAGATTCTCAATATCAAGGTCTAAACTAGCTTCCAAGCCCAAAACTGTGTGGATGGAAGTCATTTAAACCAATGGAGAAAATATCTCAACGAAATCAATCCCTTATTTTTGCCTAAAGGCTTTCACCATGAGCCTGACTTTGTATCTCACATTATTGTCATTCCTGTCTTTCTTATGCTTGAAGACCAACTTGTTCTTTGAGGCTTTTCTGTCAGGAGAAAATATCTCATCAAAATTAATTCATTGCTTTTGCCCGATTTGTATCTCACATTGTTGTCATTCTCGTATTTTTTTAGCTTGAAGACCCACTTGTTCTTTGAGGCTTTTCTACCTTTAGGAAGCTTCCGTAACTCATAGGTATCATTTTTCATCAATGAGTCCATTTCATCTTACATTGCATGCAGCCACTTATCATTATCCTGATGAGACTTTGCTTCCTCATAGCTTTCTGTCTCCTCCTCTTCTATGATCAATAACCATTCTGAATCAAAATATCTAGTAGACACCCTTTTCTCTCTAGTAGATCTTCTCAATTGTGGCTCTAATGGATCTACCTATTGGGTTGCTCCCCCTGCTCAGGAACCTTGGTTTTGGACATCATGATCATCCTCTACCATATCACGAGGGATCTTATCATCCTCAATCTCATCTACATCAACATTCTACTGAACTGGAGAGGGAACTAGTGTATCAAACACAAAATCATCTAAAAACTGCTCAGAATCTAGATTTATAGTATCAAAATGCATTTGATCCTCAAACAAGATCACATATCTACACCTGATCATCTTCTTCTTTTTTTGGGTCCCATAGCTTGTAGCCAAACTGCTCATCACCATAACCAAGAAAAATATAGGGAGTAGATTTGTCATCAAGCTCCTGCCTCTTCTCCTTAGAACATGTGCAAATGCATTTCGCCCAAATACTCTAAGGTGAGAGTAAGAAGTTGACTTCCCTATCTACACACTCTTTAGAGTATCAAACTCCAAAGGAATGGATATTGACATATTAATCAAGTATCAAGTAGTATTCACTGCCTCTGCTCAAAACTCCTTAGGTAGTCTGACATTCTTCATCATGCATCTTCCTCTCTCCACAATGGTTTTGTCCATTCTTTCAGCTAAAATACTGTGTTGTGGGGTTCTTGGAACTGTCTTCTCATGCTAAAACTAAATCCTTCACAATAAGATCCAAACTCTCTAGAAGTATACTCACCTTCATTGTCAAAGCATAGACATTTCAACTTTTTACATGTCTCTCTCTCTCAACCATAGCATGGAATTTCTTAAAGGCATTAAAGACTTGATCCTTCCTCTACAGACAGTAGACCCACACTTTCCTAGTGCATGGTCAATAAATGTTACAAATAATCTATTTCCAGTTAATGAGTTGAGTTCCATAGAATTACAAATATCAGAGTAAATCTTGTCTAAAATATTAGACTTCTTCTCACATTGAGCACTTCACTGGATCATTTGTTGCTTCCCAAGCAAGCAATTTTCACAAGGAGTAAGAAGTATATTTTTACCATAGGGGATTCTTATAGTCCTTTCTCACTCATGTGCCCAAGTTGTTTGTGCCACAAATATGGAGAATTGGAGCTATCCACAATATTGACACAATTAGTGCAGACCTTAATGTTCATCCTATACAAGGTGCAACAAACTTTGCCTCTAGCCACGACCAACTCTCCTTTGGTGAGAACAATTTTCAAGTCACTAAAATGATAGTGAAAGCCCTAAATGTTTATTCTATAGTCAGAGATGATGTTATAATCAGTAGCAGGAATATTTCTAATATTCTTCAGCAAGATGATATAACCCAACTTGGTCTCAATGCACACATCACCAATCTCACAAATCTTCTCATAGATTTTACTAGCCATCTTTTTCATTCTAAAATTCCCAAACTGGTAGGAGCAAAAGTAATGTATATGAGAAGTGATGTGGTAAGAAGTACCAATGTCCAACACCCACTCAATGTTGTCACTGATATGTAGATAATGTCCGATAAAAACTTCAAATGTGAGTACCTCTGCAATATCTGTAACAACTCCGACTCTTTTGCTGACATCATTTTCCACTTTAAGCTTTCGTTATGTGGTTTCTGTTTTGCGATGTCTGCAAAATTTCTTTAAGTGACATGGTTTGTTGCAGTAATGACAAACTATCTTACTTTTAGACTTTGACATGTGCTTTGAATTTCCTCTATCACCACCCTGTTTATGACTTTGACTCCTCCCCTTATCCTCAACAACAAGGACATGTGAAGCACATGTCTCTACTGAGCTATGTCATCTAGTCTCTTCATTAAGTAGGTTATTGGACACCAAGTATAATGTCAACTTCTTATCTGGTGCAGAGTTGCTAACAGAAACATAGAGTTTCACAACTATTAGGTAAAGAACCAAGAACTAGAAGCACTTGCAACTCGCAACTGTCATCAAGCGATAACTCCATTGTGCTTAGTTGGTTTACCATACTTTTTAAATCATTTAAGTGCAAAGAAATATCGATGCCTTGAACTTTAGATTCATAAGTTTTTTAATAAGAAATATTTTGTTCCTTGTTGTCTTCCTCTCATACAATAACTCAATAATCTTCCATAGAGAGTGACACTGGTGTTATGACCGTATTTGAGCTTAATTGGTAAACTAGGGTTTACCTGAATGATTACATGCTTGATTAGATTGAACATCGTTTAGACTTGATTAATGATAGTAGATAAATTGTGATGTTTCAAACCAAAGAAGAAACTCTAACTATGATTTTAGTTTGAAGAATTAGGGTTTGAGAAACGTAAACCCTAATCGGCAAAAATTAGGGTTTTGATAGTACAGGAATATGGAATTTGATCAGGATAGCAGTGTGGTAAATGATTTTTCATATTTTCTAAAAATTTTGTATTTAATTGAATTTTGGATGTGATATGGATAACTCAATCATTCATATTGGAGAAATTTTTTAGAATATTTGAGTGTTCTTTGAATATGGTTCTTGGTCAAACTATACTTCGACCAAAATGCTGACAGAGTGTTTTTTAGCAGTGTAGTGTTTTATTTTTAATTATTTATGGGTAAGTCCAAATGATCTGAAATTTTAAATGAAATCTGAAACTCAATCATAAACAATATGTAAAATTTTCATAATTTTTGGATGTGTTTAGACCTTATCAGTAGACGAATTACAGTAATATTTTTATGACAGAAAATTCAATTGAAATAAGAAAAAGTATAGTGAGGGGTCAATGTGCAATTGACCCAAGCAGCTCAATTGCTCTATATGGTCAACCTAACACACTAGCAGCTCTCATAATTCGTGGTTCATTCCAGAGAAATGAAATCCTAGAGAGAGAGGGAGAGTTAGGGTTTGAGAGGAGAAAGTGATGGAGATGCTGACCTAGGGTTTTGCGGTCCGAGGAATGATGAAATCATGTAAGTTTAGCTTCTTTGCATTGCCTTTCATGGTGAATCTTCTCTCACATGTCAACATTCTGTCCCTCCTCTGATTTGATCTGAAATGGTGTCAAAACTTCCCCTTTTCTCACTCTTTCTTCATAATCCCTCATTTCTAGGGTTTCCGAGTTGAAAGGAAAAAGAATCGGGTGAATTGCTAGGGATTTGATATGAGATCGAGATTTTCAGGGATGATCTGTGTTTTTAAGGTGTTTCCACACCTTAGGGTGAGTGGGAACTTCCTTTAAATAGTATATTGCACGAAAATTGGTTAAATCATCCATAATCTTTAATTGCTAGTATGCGACTACAAACCCTGAATTGTCTATTTGTTCTAAGTTGTTGCAAAACAATATGAAATGGATTCTTCCTTTGTTTGGATGAAGTTCAGATGATAAAATCATATTAGAAATGTATACAATACATCCTAATGAAAATTCCCTAAGTATTCACAGAGGTTATAAGAGTAAACTGAAATATAGGGAATTTGTCTATGATTGAAATTTGTTGTATAAGTAAATAAAGAAAATTGCTTATCTAGATCCCCTTGGATATGAATGATTGTTTATCTAAATTCATAGTACATATATGTCAGATACTATCTTGGATTTCATTCAAAGTGAATAGTGTTTGTTTGATATCTCAGTAAAGAGGGTGAAACCCTAGATGCGAGGAAAGTTGGATATTTGCGAATAGATATCATGAAATCCATTTGAAGGGATTTTATTGACATGATAAACTTTATTTATTCTTGACATGAAGAAGAAGAAAGGAGATAAAACCATGGCTATCAAAGTGGACTTAACTAAGGCGTATGATATGATGTCCTGGCAGTTTGTGGAGGATACCTTAAACAAAATCGATATTCCTGATAACATGCACAAATATATCATGAATTCCATCATGGGGGATCCATTTCCATCATCTAGAACGACAAGCACTCTGAAGAGTTTAAAGAAACAAGGGGATTAAGGCAAAGCGACCCGCTTTTGTCGTACCTTTTTGTTCTGTGTTTGGAGAGGCTGACTCAACTTATCAAGAGGGATGTTAATATGAAGAATTGGAAACCAATTAAGCTTGGGACAAGCGGCATTTCTGTATCACATGTTTGTTTTGTTGATGACTTGATTCTCTTAGCGGAAGCTAGCATGGCTCAGATGAAATAGATACAAAAATGTTTACGCAATTCGGAAAGGCTTCAGGGCAATCTATCTTAGCCTCTAAAACAAGAATTTATTTTGCACGCAGTGTGGATCGAGCGATGAGGAGGAAAATAGGGAGATTGAGCGGCTTCTAGGTTACGGAAGATCTAGGGAGGTATTTGGGAGTTCCAATTATACATACTAGGACGAACAAGAACACATATGCATACATCCTTATGAAATTGGAGAATCGGGTGAACGCCTGGACAACCAGATCACTGTCATTGGCGGGTAGGATCTGTATGGCTAAGAGCACTCTAGCAGCCATACCAACATATGTCATGCAGACCGCAGTTGTCCCGGTTTCTATTTGTGATAGAATATATGGAATCATAAGAAGATTCATATGGGGAGGTGGACATAAGACTCATCCTATGTCGCTACTTGCCTGGAACAAATTGACCTGTGCTAAGAAGGATGGGGGTCTGGGAATCAAAGCCATGAGGGAATGGAACACTGCACTGCTTATGAAAAATGCATGGGGTATCATCAGCGGCTCGAAATCAGTGTGGTACATAAGTATGTATGACAAATTCATGCAGTACACAGGGAATACCAAAGTGTAGGGATCTCGCCTAAAACAAGCTGTGTTCAAAGGAAAGGAGTTTATCTTGGCTCACGCTAGAGTTTTACCCATCAGTGGAAATGACATCAAGTTTTGGACAGACTGTTGGGTGAAACCAGGTTTGAAGCTGGGAGATATTATAGTAGAACCCGTTGCAGCAGAAATTAAGGATCTGCTCTTATCCAATGTGGTCAAGGAAAATAGTGAATGGGACATGGCCTTCCTGGAGGAGTGGCTCCCTACGGAAGCTATACAGCTGATTAAAGATATAGAGCCCCCAGTTCAAACCAACTAGAAGGACATGTGGACCTAGAGCCCGACCATCAGCGGATGTTTTTCAACCTGTTCAGCATACAAGCTCCTCTGTGAGCACAAGAACATTGAAATGAATGGAGATTGGGAACATATCTGGAAGCTGAAAATCTCAAATAGAATCTGAACGTTCATGTGGCTATTAACTCATGAAGCACTGCTCACTAATACTAAAAGGAAATCTAGGAAGCTTACCGAAGACGATAGCTGCAACAGATGTAAGGGAGTGTGGAAACTTTGCTACATGCACTAAGAGATTGTAAGAAAGCTAAAGATATCTGGAAGAGAATGATGAACCAGGCTGAATTGACAGAACTTAACAGCCAGCAAGAGGTTAAGGGGTGGGTTAAAGGCTACCTTGGTGCATACTCGGAGAAACAAACCCATTTCTTAGTCACTTGCTGGGAGATCTGGAAGCAAAGAAACGGTGAGGTTATTGAAGGTGTAGAGTAGACTATGGACAGAGTTGTTAACAACATCAGCAGAGAAATACAATTCAACTTGAAAGCTTGGGTGACCAATGATACTAAAAATGGAGCAGCGGCAGGTAGTCAGTGGACAAAACCACACACAGGCGTTACCATGTTCAATTCGGACATCGTTGTTGGTAGGAATACGGCTGCCATAGCTTTCATAGCTAGAAATAGTGATGGCAAATGGATGTGCGGAGGTGGCAGAATGCTGAAGACAAGCAGCGTCGTGGAGGCAGAAATTGTAGGTGTTTACGAGGGTATGAAATTCGCGTATGAGCACAACATAGACCAATCTTGTTTTGAAACGGATAGCACCACGACTGTCAAAAGTATTACTAATGATATTGAAAAATACCCCAAGTTTGCTGTGTGGACCTCGAAGATCAAAGCCCTCCGGAAGACCAGTTGGGCGATTCAACACGGGCAGAGGGAGGTTAACGGAGTCACTGATGCGCTCGCTAAGTGACATCTTCAAAATAATACCCAACAAGCCTGGTATGCTGTGCCCCCACCTAGTGTGGAGGCAGTCATTCAAAAAGAGTCCTGTAATGGTAGTAGTACTACCCGATTTAATCCTATTTTCAATAGTAGGAATTGTAATAGTTGTTTAACTCGGCTTGCAAGAGGAAGGCAAGATGAATAAAATAGCTTCCTGAATTCTACTAAAAATATGTTATTATTGATGCATGATATCCTAGTGAATGGAATGGAAACCTAAATTTAACTCAGTTCCAAGGTTTCATACATATATTGATTTTATATGATTTGTTGATAGTAGTCTTTATTCAATGAATGTTTATGTCGCATGAAATCTTTATGGGAGCCATGTGAATAAGTTGTTGCCTAGTGAGAGGTGAAGATGTGTGATGGCCTTGTGAGCCATGAGAATACTAGTACAACCAGTGAAATGAATATCTTGGTCTAAGGACCTAGAGGTAATGGTTACCTGTTATAGAGGTAACAATGCTATGTGATGATCTAAGGGTTTGAATACCTAGATCCAGTAATCATGATAATGATGTGAAGGGATGAGAATTCCCAGTAATGTGATAAGGGATTGAGATCCCAGGTATCACTTGTTTTAAAGATTTGAAAGGTACGCGATAGATGTATTACACCTTTCTTTGTAGCATTTGTGGTGATTAAATGAAACCCTAAGGGTAGGGTGTTCAATGAATCAAGTATTGTGATATCAATGTTCTCAGTTATTATTAATAATTCTTGTCATGATAAGTAATTAACTCTTAATTGAATTATGAGAAGCACAACTCAAGATTTGGGTTGATATGCACAATTCTAGTTTGTATGTGCCAAGTGGACATGAAATCTGTTTATTTAAGAATTTTAGTCTGCCTGCATGTATAATATGTTGATTACTCAGTATATTACAGTGTTTTGAATGTACTGCTTTGCCAAGTTTAGAATGATATACATGTTGTATTATAACTTCAAATAAGTAGACGTGACACCATAGAGATACCATAATCAAGTATAAGTAAGAGAAGGGTACAATGTAGAAAGAGCTTTCTAGGAATAATAAAATAATAGACTCAGGAGCCCTGAACACTATAGAACCCCTATGTGAGGTCTGCGCCTTAGGGGTGAAACGACCTAACCCTGGCAGCGTCTAGTATACGGGGGGTCAGAATGTGCTATCAGGTGGCACGGGGGACAAAGACCTAGTGAAAGTCTCCTTAAATTATAGTTTGCAGTGTCCAACATCAACCAGAAGTCTTGTGGCACTAGAGTATAGAAAAGCCAAGAGGTGGCTTGACTCTCTGCCTGTGTGCTCAGGTTAGAGGAGTCCAGTTTAAGCCAGAGAGCCATTTTCCTATTGCAGACTAGGAGAGTAGTCAGACTTATCATTTCCCAGGTGTGTCTGCGAAGTCTTGTACGGTGTGATCGTAGTGCACTACGAGTCTTCATATATAGAGTGCACTGCATATGATCAGGGCATAATAAAATGAATGAGAGGTCAAATAAGTGTGTACAGTTATTCAATTATTCTTTGTATGTTTCTGAATTAGTAGTTCTCTTTATGATCAATCAAGCATTTCATATATTGATTCACTCTTATAGATATTTAGAGTATCTTGCCATATTTATGATTGTCAATTATTAGACTCTTTAAAGCTTACTGTTGTTATAATTGATATCAATTTCTCAAAAGTATATCTATAATTATATCATTACTTTAGATTATTTCTTTGAAGTACTCATTCACTGAACGAGTAGGCTCACCCCTCTACTCACAATTTTTAGGGATATCACATGGACTTGAAGAGGTCATTATATCAGAGTAGATCTGCCACATGAGTTAAGTATAAGATTAGTTAAGTTCAGTCGGTCCCTGTCACTCTAGATCTTTGTAAAGAAATAAGAAAGAGTTGTAAATGATGATGTATAACATTATTCAACTTTTAGCAATATATAAGAATCAACAAGTCTTATGTGCTTAAAAGTATGAGAAACATAATGAATGTTCATACATGCATTTTTACTGTTGAAAATTAGATTAGAGAAAGCAATGTTTAGATTCACTTGTAAAGTTAGTTTATGTGGTTTAATGCAAGAAAAAAAAGAGTTTGAAAAAGAATAAAAAGTTAAGGGTGATCTTTGTATTACGTCAAATCCTCAATTTATGCCCTAAACTCATGATTAGTGGAAATTGTGAGATCAGGGTGCAACAAATTTGGTATTATAGCTTAGGCTGAGTTGTCAGGGACCATTAAGTTAGTAAGTTAGAGTCATAAGTGTGGCAGATAGGAGATGTTATGATGTTAGCTCTAGGGATTTGAGTATTTGGATATCCTGGCCCGGTATCTGAGTACTTGGATCCACCAGTATCAAGCTACTCGGTCTATTCTTTCATGTATACCCTGGCCATGTATACAATGGAAGGATGGTCTAGAGAGGAACCCTTGAAATATTAGGGCTAGAAATAAGATAAGTAACATGAATTTAGAGCATAAATATAAAATGAGATAGAACTTTCATTTCATATTGTTGTTTTATTGGATATGAATAGAAAAGCTATTATATGTTTGAATTCAGATATTCAATATTTTGAAATATATATGAGTCTTTAATATTTGTTGTACACTATGCAGTTGTAGCATTTATTGATTACATTCTTTGTATCAGGTAGACTAGAAATGATCTTTGAATGAGATTTCCTAAGTGGATAAGTTTTCTTCCACACATTTGAGATGAATAGGAGTTGAGTAATCCTGAGTAGCTCTTGGCTTCAGGACTACAGGTTCGGCCTGGTCCGGTGAGCAGGATGCATTACTGGGATCTAATGACTCCTATTAGTAACATAACAAGAGTAGATTCTGGATAGATTAGATCCCAATTCTAGTATGAATGTATATACTCTAAGATTTTGAAGTATAAGGGAAAGACTGAGATAACTAAGAATCAGTTGGAACTAATATCTGAGATCCAACTTTGGGGCCTCATATGAGAAACCCTTAATTGGGAATAAAGGAACACAACATAAGATTCTGATTAAGTTTAATTATTAGTATTATATGAACTCTAAATATGAAATATGGAAAGGATATGAGAAAAGTATGTAAGGGCCAAGATAGTAAGAATCAATCATGAGGAATGTATTATATAACCGAGTACAATGTTTTTATGTACTCCAAAGCAAAGGGAAAATAGAAGAAAAGAGTTAAGTATTTGATAAGTACATAGACGTGAAGAGTCTTCAGAAGAGTTTAAGTGAAAAGAACTAGATGAGCATGTAAATCATAAAACTAGGATAAGAAACTTAGTTGAAACAAAGAGAAATGTTAGAAATGATGAGCTTGATTAAGGAATGAGGGTTATGATATAATTGAGAGCATGGAATGTATACCTTTATTAATAAGTTTAATACATTCATCCTTACTGCCTTTGGATTCTAAGTCTCTATAGAACAACAAACTAGTTTCTAAAAGAAGAACAAAAGTGTAGCTTAGCAAATGAATAAGCCATACAAAGGTAGACTATATTCAGGAAGGAAAAACTTGATTGAAAGAGAAACTATGTTTCACCCATGCATGAGCCGCTTGATTTAAAATGATGGATATGTAATGTATTAAACATGAGGTGAAACTAGTAGAGAAATTATTGATTTAGCATTTCAACTTCACATTAGTAGAAGGATAAAAAGAAATATATGCAACATTGTATACATGATCATACACATAAAAGAAGCAACATGATCATAAGAGAAAACTAGAAGTTAAAGATGACATGTGGAATAGTAGTATATGGTAAGGGGATTATGGAAAGTAAAGAAGGGTTTGAAACATAATGGAGTAATATAGATGATAAAAGAAAGAGGTTGTGAGATTCAAAAAAGTGCTAATTAGTCAAGTATCCTTATTGATAATTAATTAAACCTACATATGAGAAATGTATTATTGAATGTTTGAAGATAAGAATTCTAAGTCTCAAAATCATCTTCTCTTTCATATCTTCCTTAATGAGAGCAATGTGGGAATGAAGTGATAAGAAAATGAATCATATATGATGCATAACCACCGTGGTAGAGACATCTAGTGAATGTAATAATGACACACAATATGATGATGAAACCCTAGCAGGGTAAATTGAGAATGTAATCTATCTGAATGGCCAAGAGAAAGGAAATTCAATTGATAAGATAAGGAAGACTTTAGTAAAACTTGTGAGATCCAAAGTTTGACTTTCAAATTAAGGGAGCAACGTTAAACACAACAACGTCATGCTACTGATAAGGACCAAACCCTAGAATTTTTAGAGTTGTAGTAGTTCAAGGGTTGTCACTAGTGATTTGACCTTGAATACTAGCATCTCTATAAAATAAGATCATGTGATTTGCACTATGATAAGTAAACTAGCACTGATAGTAATCCTAGCTAATCTGAAAGGTTGATGAACAATATAAAAATTATTCAGAGCAAGGGGTAAGAAATAAATTTGAAATTTAACAAGTGTGTTTTGAACAAAAGAAGAAGTGCAAGATCAACAAAGTGTAATCTAAAACAAATTCTTGCAGTGATATCAAGAATGATGAATAATCTATTCTTAGCTTGTATGTTTCAATTTTAAGGATGTTTAATCTACATGATTAAAATGAGAAGGATAAGTAGCAAAAAGTAAGTAGTAATGAATGAGAAGAGAGATAAGAGAAAACAATGGCTTTTAGTAATATGTGAATTTGTTTTTAGAAGTATCATTTGTTGAAGGTGTATTAAGGGATGTAAATTGGTTCTACGTATGATTTTAGTGTACATGTACAAGCAATATGCTAATTTTAGGTGTCTGGTAGTTGTAGTCATTCATACCAGTAATCCATCTTAGTATTGTACAATTGTTGTATGGTGATATAGTTCAAATGATGATAAAACAAATGGAGGGTTACCCTGAATAAGGTAGTCTTACCTATTCACTCATATGAATAGAAGGGATGATAACCATATTGTATTGATATGTAACCCTAATGAGGTATAGCTTGTTATACCTAGCTTTAATATAACTAAGTGATGGTAATTGGGTATGAATAGTCCTTGAATGACTAATACAATCATGGAGTACTTTGTTATTATTGTTGAAACCCTAGTATGCTATAACTCAATGGTTACACCTTGAATTATGTGTGGGTTCATACTTGAGAATAATATGGAATGTGATGGTAATGCTTCACCTTATGCATCCACGATGCAATGGGGATGTCGTGAGTAGTATTGTACAATTGTTGTTGAATCTAGTCTTCCAACTCAATTTTTTGCTATTTGAGTAACACAATTGTAAAATTCAAAGCAACATGGTGAACTCTCTTTTGTGACTTAGATGTAACACAGAACAATAGTACATATTGAGCCGTATGAATTGAGATGGTTGGATCAGATTATCAATGTTGAGGTAACACCTCAAGAGTATGAAAACATTGTAATGGTTGTTTCTCTATCTATCCTATGATTGATTGTGGCATAGAGAATTTGTTTGTTATCATTGAGAACTATTTCAAACATGTTGTGATTTATTAAAGGAATAAAAGACTTAATGTTGAAAACTGCATTCAAGTATGAAATACAAGAATATAATGACATGTAAGATTTCAGAAGCTTAAAATAAACCTTGAATGTACTTTACTTGCATATTTATGTTTCGGGGATGAAACCTTTTTAAGGGGAGGAGAATTTTTATGACCGTGTCTGAGCTTAATTGGTAAACTAGGGTTTACCTGAATGATTACATGCTTGATTAGATTGAACATCATTTAGACTTGATTAATGATAGTAGATCAATTGTGATGTTTCAAACCTAAGAAGAAACTCTAACTATGATTTTAGTTTGAAGAATTAGGGTTTGAGAAATGTAAACCATAATCGGCAAAAATTAGGGTTTTGATAGTACATGAATATGAAATTTGATTAAAATAGCAGTGTGGTAAATGATTTTTCATATTTTCTACAAATTGTTTATTTAATTGAATTTTGCATATGATATATATAACTAAATAATGCATATTGGAAAAAAAAATTCAGAATATTTGAGTGTTCTTTGAATATCGTTCTCGGTCAAACTATACTTTGAGCAAAATGTTGACCGAGTGCTTTTCAGCAGTGTAGTGTTTTATTTTTAATTATTTATGGGTAACTCCAAATGATCTGAAGTTTTAACTGGAGATCTGAAACTCAATCATAAACAACATGTGTAATTTTAATAATTTTTTGATGTGTTTAGACCTTATCAGTAGATGAATTACAGTAATATTTTTATGACAAAAAATTCAGCTGAAATAAGAAAAAGTATAGAGAGGGGTCAGTGTGCAACTGACCCAAGCAGCTCAATTGCTCTATATGGTCAACCTAACACACTATAAGCTCTCATAATTCATGATTCATTCTAGAGAAATGAAAGTCTAGAGAGAGAGAGGGAGAGTTAGGGTTTGAGAGGAGAAAGTGATGGAGATGCTGACCTAGGGTTTTGCGGTCTAAGGAATGATGAAATCATGTAAGTTTAGCTTCTTTGCATATCCTTTCATGATGAATCTTCTCTCACATGTCAATATTCCGTCCCTCCTCTAATTTGATCCAAAATGGTGTCAAAACTTCCCCTTTTCTCACTCTTTCTTCATAATCCCTCATTTATAGGGTTTCCGAGTTGAAAGGAAGAAAAATCATGTGAATTACTAGGGATTTGATATGAGATCAAGATTTTTAGGGATGAGCTATGCTTTTAAGGTGTTTCCACACCTTAGGGTGAGTGGGAACTTCCTTCAAATAGTATATTGCACGAAAATTAGTTAATTCATCCATAATCTTTAATTGCTGGTATGCGACTACAAACCCTGAATTGTCTATTTGTTCTAAGTTGTTGCAAAATGATGTGAAATGGATTCTTCCTCTATTTGGATGAAGTTCAGATGATAAAATCATATTAGAAATGTATACAATACATCCTAATGACAATTCCCTAAGTATTCACAGAGGTTATAAGAGTAAACTAAAATATAGGAAATTTGGCTATGACTGAAATTTGTTGTATAAGTAAATAGAGAAAATTGCTTATCTAGATCCCCTTGGTTATGAATAATTGTTTATCTAAATTCATAGTACATATATGTCAGACACTATCTTGGATTTCATTCAAAGTGAATAGTGTTTGTTTGATATCTCAATAAAGAGGGTGAAACCCTAGATGCGAGGAAAGTTGGATATTTGTGAATAGATATCGTGAAATCCATTTGTGGGGATTTTCTTGTCATGATAGACTTTATTTATTCAATGTTAATATTGATGCATGATATCCTATTGAATGGCATGGAAACCCAAATTCAGCTCAGTTCTAAGGTTTCATACATATATTGATTTTATATGATTTTTTGATAGTAGTCTTTATTCAATGAATGTTTATGTCGCATGAAATCTTTATGGGAGCCATGTGAATAAGTTGTTTCCTAGAGAGAGGTGACAAGATATGTGATGTCCTTGTGATCCATGAGAATACTTGTACAACCAGTGAAATGAATACCTTGGTCTAAGGACCTAGAGGTAATAGTTACCTATTACAGAGGTAACAATGCTATGTGATGATCTAAGGGTTTGAATACCCAGATCCAGTAATCATGATAATGATGTGAAGGGATGAAAATTCCCAGTAATGTGATAAGGGATTGAGATCCCATGTATCATGTGTTTTAAAGATTTGAAAAGTATGTGATAGATGTATTACACCTTTCTTTGTATCATTTGTGGTGATTAAATGAAACCCTAAGGGTAGGGTGTTCAATGAATCAAGTATTGTGATATTAATATTCTTAGTTATTATTAATAATTCTTGTCATGATAAGTAATTAAATCTTATTTGAGTTATGAGACACACAACTCAAGATTTGGGTTGATATGCATGATTCTAGTGTGTATGTGCCAAGTGGACATGAAATCTGTTTATTTAAGAATTTTAGTCTGCCTACATGTATAGTATGTTGATTACTCTGTATATTACAATGTTTTGAATATACTGCTCTGCTAAGTTTAGAATGATATACATGTTTTATTATAACTTCAAATAAGTAGACGAGACACCATAAAGATACCAGAGTCAAGTATAAGTAAGAGAAGGGTACAATGTAGAAAGAGCTTTCTAGGAATAATAAAATAATAGACTTAGGAGCCCTAAACACTGTAGAACCCCTATGTGAGGTCTGCGCCTTAGGGGTGAAATGACCTAACCCTAGAAGCGTCCAGTATACGGGGGTCAGAATGTGCTATCAGGTGGCACAGGGGACGAATCCCTAGTGGAAGTCTCCTTAAATTATAGTTTGCAGTGTCCAACATCAACCAGAAGTCCTAGTGGCACTAGAGTATTGAAAAGACAAGAGGTGGCTTGACTCTCTGCCTGTGTGCTCAGGTTAGAGGAGGAGTCCAGTTTAGGCCAGATAGCCATTTTCCTATTACAGACCAGGAGAGTAGTCAAACTTGTCATTTCCAGGGTGTGTCCACTAAGTCTTGTATGGTGTGATCGTAGTGCACTACAAGTCTTCATATGTAGAGTACACTGCATATGATCAGGGCATAATAAAATGAATGACAGGTCAAGCAAGTGTGTATAGTTATTCAATTATTCTTTGTATGTTTTTGAATTATTAGTTCTCTTTATGATCAATCAAGTATTTCATATATTTATTCACTCTTATAGATATTTAGAGTATCCTGCCATATTTATGATTGTCAATTATTAGACTCTTTAAAGCTTACTGCTTTTATAATTGATATCAATTGCTCAAAAGTATATCTGTAATTATATCAGTGCTTTAGACTTTTTCTTTGAAGTACTCATTCACTGAGCGAGTAGGATCACCCATCTACTCACAATTTTCAGGGATATCACATGGACTTGAAGAAGGTCATTGCATCAGAGTAGATCTGCCACAGGAGTTAAGTATAAGATTAGTTAAGTTCAGTCAGTACCTGTCACTCTAGATCCTTGTAAAGAAATAAGAGAGAGTTGTAAATGATGATGTATAACATTATTCCTCTTTTATCAATATATGCGAATCAACAACTCTTATGTGCTTAAAAGTATGAGAAACATAATGAATGTTCATACATGCATTTTTATTGTTGAAATCAGATTATAGAAATCCATGTTTAGATTCCCTTGTAAAGTTAGTTTATGTGGTTTAATGTGAGAAAACAAAGAGTTTGAAAAATAAGAAAAAGTTAAGGGTGATCTTTGTATTACTTCAAATCCTCAATGTATGCCCTAATCTCACGATTAGTGGAAATTGTGAGATCGGGGTGTAACAACTGGTCTCGTTGGTGATGTGATGGAAAACTGACTCATCACCAACTACAGATGAGTCCAATCCATTTCTTATCCATCTTTTTTCAGTCATCATCTTTCATGTCCGCATGTTTACTTATATATAGCTTTACAAGTTCATATAGATCACTACAATAAAGATGTTCTTCCATCTTGATCTTCCATGTCGACCAACTAGACACCATCAATTTCACCATGTTGTTTGTGTTGTCCATTAGTTCACATAACCCAATAATGCTCTGATACCACTTAAAGGGTTTCTTGCAGGCTAAAAAAATACAAAATAACATGTACGTGCAGACTAGGTACACAATATCTAATATGTGTAGCAAAACAAAACAATGTAATAGGCAAGATTTGAATGCAAGCATAGATAAATAAATAAACACGAACAAACAATCATAAAGAACACTAAGATTTATGTGAACCCCCCCCCCCACAACGTGTGAGGAAAAAAACGCATGGTCAAAACTCGACAGAGATACCCATTAATCAACATATTACAAAGTTTGTCTCAAGTTTAAACTCAAAACTTGAGAAACATAGAGCAAAAGGAAGAGATATAGATTATACCAGATTAGTACGCCTCTACACCAAAAGACCTCCCAGAAAAATACCCCCTTGTAGAGAATACCCAGTTAGAGCAAGAACAAAGATGACAGTGGAGAAGTCAGTATAAAGCCCAATAAAGAAACCAGAGCAGTGCTAGACCCTCTTTCCTTTCCTTCTTTCTTCTTCCTTGGCTCATGTTCTTTCCATCACGTGTACAATAGGAAATACGAAATAGGAAAGGTGGTAGCTTCTCTCTTTTGCCAATTGTAAAAGGCGGTTGTTGTTCACTAAAACAAACTAGCACATGAGGTTTTATGCCCTTTTGTCACAGAAGCACTAATGCCCTAAAGGGCTGCCCAATTGGGCTGAAAAAAGAAGAGGGCCAAAGGCCCAACATACAACTATTTCAATTAGTGTTGGTAGAAAATAAAGTGTTAAAAGAAGAAGATCGTTAAAAAGATAAGATTCTTCTAGTGTAGCGATCAATTCTTCTTTTGGCTTCAGTTGTACCATACTCAATCCTATAAACCACAAAATATGGTATGGTGCAGTTAATTCTTACTACAGTCTGTACTATGAGAGAAACTGAGGGGGTGGTTTGTCCCAACTTATAACACAATTTCCAATGAGAGGAATAGCCAAATGGTTTATATTTTGGTCCACGTCTTCACAAGAAGATGATATGGGATTAAATTCGTTCACCACACTATAAAATCCATTCCACATAGCTCAATGGTGTCACAAAGGTGTTAATACCCAAGTCCAAATTGGGCTTGTATACCACTTACTAGGGGATCAAAGTAGAGACAAGTTCTTGCTCAAAATATAACCTAGTTGGAGTTCTATCTCAAAATAAATTAGGAATGAGAGGAATAGCCCAATAATATATATTTTGGTGCACATCTTCACAAGCTAAAGGAATGTGGATTAAATTCATTCACACATTACTTTAATCATATAACCTCGTAAGAATACATAAGGACCAATTAGTAATTAAAAGAAATAAAAGGTAAAAGTTATAACAATCCCTCCAACAACCTTTCACATATAGTAACATAAGAGACAATCTATATTCAAATAACTAAAAATTACACCCCAATCTATCTGACGACCTTGCACATAGCTTTATTTAAATTCAAAGGACCAACTTGTAATTACATACAAATAAAAAAAAACTTGTACAAATCCTATAACGTTCTAGGATTTGAGGCATCATATAAAATGATCTTAGGAATGATTGGACTATCCATATCATCAAGATGCACCTCTTTTTCAGAGATCCCATCATTAAAGAACTCTATGGTTAAGCATGCTCATCCCTGAGTAGTACTAACATGTGTGACTAGTTGAGAATTTTATCCAGTTTTTGTGTGAGTAAGGACAAAGTGTGCAATTAAGGCTAGTGGTGATATATGAGGCCAGTAGTCATTCTTGAAACTCTACTAGAGCCTTGGGAAGTAGGCACGGGAGTTACTAATGATATCAGAGTTGTAATCCCTCATGTAGGTGGGGCCTACATGGGGGCATGTCAATCTTGATATGTGCAATCCTAGCAAGTTAGAAATGTCTATCCATGGTGATGTAGCCACCCTTGTGTTGGTATTTCGTGATTAGGAGCTGGGTGTCCATGGGTCATTTTTCATGCATTGGAATGGAAAAATATTATGAGGCCATATAGTTGAGACTTGATAAGGATTTCAAGAGTCTAAGTTGGGGAGATTGTAACGTCCCAAGATTTTAGGCCTCAGATAAAATGATCTTAAAAGTACCTCCTTTTCATGTATTCCATCACCAAAGAACTTTTTTTAAGCATGCTCAGCCCAGAGTAGTACTAGGATGGGTGACCAGTTAGGAATTTTATAATATCTTGTGCGTGAGTGAGGACAAAATGTGTAGTTAACGTTAGTGGTGGTTTGTGGGGCCAATCGTCATTCCTGAAACTCTACTGGAGCCTTGGGTAGTGGGATCGGGTGTTACAAATCCTTCTTTACTCTTGTACGGCTATCTTATTAAAATAAAAGACTAATTTGTAACTAAAAGTAGAAAACAATTGCATACACAATTTCCCACACCTTTCCAATATAGTATATATTGGAATACAAGGACTACTTTATAATTCAGAAAAAATGAAAAAAAATATTGCATAGAAACCGTCTACATGCTTTCTTATATATTATAGAAAAGGCAAAAACTTAGTGTTGTGTGTGAGACTGAGATCATTCTATGAACAAGATATTTTCCAGCTACTTGTATTTTTGAGTTATTTGTTTATTTTTTATTGACTAAAATAAGTGAATATCTTTATAAAGGTATTTTTTTACAGTAATTGTAAAAGGATACTTTTTTAGATGTGAGTATAGGTGTCTGATAAGAAATTTAAGTGTGTTGAAGGGATGATGTGTATATAGTTGGTTATCATGGCACATGATCAGAATGAGAACCAAGGGTTAAACTTCAGAGTGACAATTATATCTGGAATGTAACACATCTCCATAGACTGCATATATACTTAGGGATCTGACCTCCACTCAGGTCATACAATGTTTTCATAAATTTGTGCACAAACTGATATTGTCAACTAGGATGTGAATCTATTAATTTTTGGCATGAATTGTCGGAAAAGTTTGGCACATTATACAACCAGCACGACTAATATGTATTTTTCATCAAATATGGGTCAGTTCATATAACCTTAAATTCAAAGAGTTTCAAGATAATATATGGATGTATATCAATAATCTACATTGTATGAGAAGACCCTCTAAGGATGAGATGCAATTTTACGAAATTCTTTACATAATTAAGTATAGGTCCTTTAATATTACTATGAAGATGGTGGTATGCAATATTATGGTAATAAACTTTTAGAATTAAGTACAAGTCCTCTAAAATATATATATATATATATATATATATATATATCTTTTTAGTATGTTGGATCTATGCGATCTAAACGGGGGATGAATAGAGTAAAAATACTTTAAAATATTCATTAGACCTTTAAGATATTTGATAAAAGATGTTGCAAGAATTAAAATCAAGGATGAGAGAGATTGACCAAACACTAAAGAAGACTAAGATTTATAGTGGATCCAAAACCAAAGTAGGGGACATACATACACTACCTAGAGGGGTCAATCTTTAGGATTTTGAACCTTGTCACACTCTTTATACATCACAAGAAGAGCTACAACAAGATACCACCTTTTTCAAGAACAAGGGCTAAATTAGCATTCCTTTTTTGATCAAGGAGCCAATAACCATTACAAAGGTTGTATCTACCTACCTACCAAGAATGTTCCACCTTCTTCAAGAACTTATCCATTCTTGTAGAAGATATTCAACATTTAATTCACCACCTCCTTCTTCAAGGAAGTAACCTTGAAGTCACCAAGTTGAGAGAGAGATTGGGAAGGAGAATGGAGAGTTTTGACAATAAAAAAATGGAGCAACTCTCTAAAAGAAATCCTAACTCGCTCATATTGGATGCAGAGAAGTAATCAAACTTTAGGGATATTAGCATCTCTTAGAGGAACAAGCACTCAACTATAGAAAGGAAGCATAGAAAGAAAAGTTGGAATGAAGATCAAGGGCCACTTTTGTTAGCTGAAGTTTCCCAGTGGCCAGTAGGAACACTTAGATTGAATTTTATAAGTTTTTGAGGTTGCACCAGATCTATTTTTTAATTTTGCAACACTCTAAACAACTAGATACACTTTTTAGCACTTTCCAAAATAGTTTGTCAGTCGAGTTACCTTTTGGATAACTCGACCGACATGGCTCACTGTCTCGCCAATGACAGTTATTAGTTGAGTTTCTATGTATTTGTTTTATTAATGGAAGTTGTTGGTCAAGTTGTTACCAGGACAAACTCGACCAACACTGGGTTATGTCAAAAGCCAAAATTTGGTCTTCGGTCAAGTTACCTGAAGGGGAAACTCACCCAACAAACATATGTGTTATGGCTTATGATGGATACCATAAAAGTGTATAAACATTCAAATTAAGTGCTCTAAATTTTCATTAAGCTTAGTTACAAGTCATAGATTCAACATAAATGATTTACAACATGATGCTAATAGAAATACTATCTATTCTTAAATTCTTACATTTGAGTTGAATTTGATTTTTTTTTGGCAAACTAGGGTATGCTAATTCAATCCTCTTGATGTAACTAATACATGAAATTGATATCAAATAGCCATATTAGATACACATGAATGGAATGGTTAAGTCATCATCAAAATATGGACAATGTATACCTATTAGGTCAACATTCTCCCCTTTTTGAAGATGACAAACCATTCCTAAACATATTGAAAAGGATTGAAATGCAAATATTTTACCTTTTATATTTAGGGGGATACATGAATATATGATAGAAGCCCCCCCCCAGTTCATGCTTACCTTTACCTGTATGGTTAGTTCCTCCAAAAACAAAACCTCAACATATATATGCTATTTGCAACCAATCTTCCATCAGCAAAAAAGAATATATAAATATAGATCAATTTCAATGTAACCAAGTTGTTCCCCCGCTATGTCATATCAAAAAGAGAGGGGGTAGAAGATCTAGTATTGGTCTTATCTAACCATAAACACCACAAAAAAACACCAAGATACAACAAATCATAGAGAATGAATTGATAATATTTAGTCATAATCAAAATAGATGAGTATATAACTTAATCAAACAGAATGAGAAGAAGTAATAGAGCTAAGTATACATCATATCATGGCTATAACAAAAAGAGATCAATCCTATATAAAAACCAAACCAACTAAGAATAGAAAAATAAGAAAATAGTAGCCACATGTACATGTGCTGTATGTAATACATGCTAAGCTCACAAAATACAAGTATATATGCACTCAAAGACCTAGGAACTAGTCATCCTGATCGGGGTCATTTTGAGGTGAGTCATAATCCTCGTCACTAGCAGCCTCATCATCATTGTCATCATCATCCTCATATTCATCTTCATCGCTATATCCATCTTCATTATCATATTCACCATCCTCTTGATCCTCCATCATAACATCGTTAGATGGAGCAAAAGAGTGCATATTTGACCATCTAATATTTAGGTCATGCCAGGTCATCCTAGAGGAAACCAATGTCACAACCTGCTCGATGGTGGGTGTAGAAACCCAATCAAAATTAGAAAGAGCAGCTGAGGTAGGGCCAGGTGGAAGAGCAAGTAGTTGAATCAGATGTTGATGTGAGGGAGAGGATACAAGTGGAGGTCCAACAGTAGGAGTAGAATGGGAAGCAGATGTATTATGCAAATGTGTTGGATAGAACTGATCATATGCATAGGTGGAATAGTGAGTGGTGGAAAGGGACAAATGATATGGTGGATAAGGTGAGGGAGACATAGGTTCATGTTTGACATGATAGGAACCAAGTCTTGGTGAATATGTTCTTGAACCTACATATTATAGGCAATCAGGTACATCATGTACCCCATTAGGGACTCATTGGATACAGAGAAACAACCCCTATAAGGTTTAGGCAGAGCAGGAGGGTGTTGGGTGTACTGACTGGTCTAAGAAGAGGAATTAGCAAGTGTGAAGAGTTAAGAAAGAATTTTTTTCATAGAGGTTTCATTGATTGAGAAACCTCTCCTACTAACAGGATAACTAAAATCATTCAAAAGAGATTTCTTAGTAAGGATGTGAAAATGAGCACAGATCAGGTTAGGGTATGTTGGGTGAGAGTCCTTTGTGTTCTTCTCTTAGTCAAATTAGGTCATGTGGTGAAGAATATAATGAGCCCACTTGAATTTAATCTTCTTGAGAAGGCAATATGTGATCACAATAATGTTTTCTATATTGTCAATGTGTTTTTTCTTTGGATGGACATTCCAGTTGATAATAAGGGATATGATATGTATCTTTGTGTCAACATCTTTAGAGGGAAGGATTGCCTTCTTCTTATAGGGGATCTATGATTTTTTTAAGAACTTATGAATTCCAAAAAAATATCATTCTAGATCAAGACTTTTATAGAACTTCTCAGGGGAAAGAAAGTCAGTACGATCTGGACAGGTTGTCTTCCCCAATGATCAAATGGAAGGAATCAAAGGATATATGAATTTAGAATATCCTCGGTGATTTGGATCCTAATTCTAGCGATCATGGAGGAAAAGAGTGATCAAAGTGTCGAGTGGAGGCACAAGTGTTATGTAGTTACATGTGAGACTCACATAGATCTCATAATGGATTTCATTCTAGATAAAGAATTTGAGAAGGAATGATGTTCAATACGCAGTGGTCTAAGAAATTGATCAAGAAAAATGTGTTTGATGCCAACATACTCTATCCCAAAGTTTACAGAAGGTCGAAAGGGAAATGCAGACTGCGAAAGTAGTTCTTTATACCTAGCAACAACTTTGGGGTTGATAAATCGAATGTTTTCATGGATAAAACACCTCTTGGATGGAAATCTTGGGGGATCAGATAAGGTAGCAACTTAGGAGTCTCTCTTCCTCTTATTTGACACCATGGAGGGAGAAAATCATGGAAAGGAGGAGCAATAGACCCAAAAACTTAGATTGAAGTAGTAGGGTGGCTGCGAAAAGGGCTAGGGGGAGGAAAGGGGATCCATTTAGGGCTGTATTGGATAGGCTTAGGCTTGTAGAAGGTCTATGATTGGAGAATGAAAGAGAAAAAGGGGTTGTCAATTGAGTTTCTCTAGTTGAGAGGGAGAAAACTTGGCCGGCTAAACCCTTTGTTGGTATGTATGTACAGAGAACCAATCATACGATGATTGTAATGGAACATTAGATACCTAATTTATTAATGAGAAAGGTAATTCCATCTATTATGATTGTCTCAATCATGAGATGATGACACAAACATAGTATATGTCTAAAGAATGGTGCTACATGATGATATATGTCTTCAGGTTTAGGACTTGGACAATGAGATCATATGTATGATAAGAGTACACACATTCTTGTTATGTCCCTAATCAAATATTACTATGGAAGAAAAATAGACAACCATAATACATAAGACTAGAGTGTGTATTTACTGATGACAGGATATCATTAGTCATGATATGGGATATCAAGTCAAACACATAGGTACTTATTAGAGAATAGTGTACCAAATTGACCCACCTTGAGGGTGATACATGGAGACCATGGAATGGTAGTCAAAATCAACTCTCATAGTGATAGTGGTGATTGTGGTACTTATACTTGAAGTCATTATACTCATCACATGTTATTCAATGTATTTTGACATCATCCAACGTGACCTTGAATAAGGGTTGCCATAAAGATGATGCTCGGGTGCATTATGACACAGGAGGATTGGGTGTGAGTGATGTAAATGAGATTCCCTCCAACAGGAGATTGATATCATTGCCACTTGAGAAGAGAGACAGAGAAACATATGTCCATACTCATGTGACTCAATATGTGATATGTGGGCTCACATGCATCTCCTATAGTCTTATCTAGTTCAAGGAACATATATTGAACGTTGAGAGGCTGACAATACCATGCTTCGAGTTCAAATTAGATATCAGACACAAAGGAACTATGTGATCACTGTAATTCTAAACATGGATTGTAGGTTGAAGTTGTTCTCTAGCTTTCCAATTATTTGGGTAGCAATGATGTGTTGTTAGATACCACTCATTACTTGTGATGTCATAAATTGGTTATGGACATTCACTCCCAATGTAAATTGGGACCTATAGGGTAACACACATAGGATGCACCTAGAAAAGGACTTTACTAATGAATATGGTTTAACTTGATTACTAAAGTATTTAGATATTCAATTTAAACAACATTGGTTGTATATTGGTTGAATTAGAATTTGAATCGACCAGTTCAGAAGTGAGCCGCCCAGTTCAGAATATGAATCGCTTAGTTCATAATCTGAGTTGATCGCTTTAGATTGTGAATTGACCAGTTGAGCGATCAGTAAGTCTGGATTAAGGATTAATATTAATGCCATGTTGTGTATCAATTGTCACATTGAAAGCCAATATGTTTGCAAATAGGAAATATAGTCAACTGAATGATTCAAGTGTTGAATCGACCTATTCACATGTGAACCCATCGATTTAGAATGTGAATTGACCAATTTAGAAATCAACCGACCGGTTCAGAAGTGAACCGATAGGTTCATGATTCACAACAACCAAAAATTTGTGAAAATATGTCTCTTTGACTCCCAGTTGATCTAGACACCATGACCCTAGTCTTCTTATAAGTAAAGGGGTATTTAAGGCTTTCATGATACACAATAATAATCTATGAAAATTGTTGACCTCTTATAGTTGTGGTAAATAGAGAGCCCGAGTAAGTTTTACCTGTGAAAGGGAGAGACAACAAGGGAGAGTAAGTCAACACTAGCATGTTGACATTTGAAGGGATAACTCCAGCCTATTGGATTTGAAAAGTGTGAAGTGGAGTTCCTGGTGGTCTGTGTGGACTATGTAGAGGCCTAGAGCTCGTTGTCGCCATGCTAGGAGGACAACAACCACCGACATCCGTAGTGTTGCACCAGGAGGCCATTATCACCAATTGTCCATGTACATCTTGTGAAGAGTGCACATCACCAAGCAAGAGTAGTCATTACACTTGCTCTAGGATCATGTATACCTCTTGCTACCTCCTTTCCTAGATACATCGTTGTTGATGTGATCTACTGGTGAAGGAACATGAATAAAAGTTTTTGTTTCTGCTGACTTCTGTGTAGTTCCTATTCCCCAATAGTGGTATCTGAGCCACGCCAATTTATGGTGCGTCGGGGATCTAAATTGATGTGATAGGATTTATTTTATTGCATATGATGTGAATATTAAAATGATTAATGTGCATATCTGATTAAATACCACATATGAGCCCTATATATATGTGTGTGTGTGTATATACATATGTATATATATACATATATATACACATATATATACATATATACATATATATATATGTAAATGCAATCAATATGTGTCACCCTAGAAATGTTTCAATGGTGGATGCATGTGGATATGGCCAAAACTCCTAAGGATGTGTGTGCTTGGTTGATTTCTTCCTGTTGTTACTTACTTTGCATACCGAGCCTCCCTACTCCTTTTAAAATATAAATTAAAACTCTACTTCCTATACTACCCCCGAATGTAATTTGAGGTTTCCCTTTTACAATGTAATATGGGATAGGATAGTTTTAATTTCTATTGTGAGAAAGAGAGACCCTCTGTACTAGACAAGTCGATCGATGGAGGAGCCAAAGTGATCGACTAGAGGACTGAGGATAGGAGAAGACAACCGATCGAGTGGAGGAGTCCAGTCAACTGCATGATCCGGGATTAGTTGACTGACTAATGGAACCCAATCGATTGATTAGGAGTCCAACTTATTGACTAGATGGTCCAGCCGATCAACGAGCTTGTCCCAACAACAAATTATAGGTTGCTACATGAGATGTATGACCTTAAGTGGTAGCAATTCTTAATGGTTCCAAAGAATTGCATTAGAATGGCCATAACCATCACTCATATTTTTCATGATTGCATGTTTCGTTTGTGGATATAACATGTATATGATACATACTATAAGTATGTGGTGATTGGATATGTATATATACTTATATATAACATCCCTCAATAAGTATTAAGTCTTAGATGCTTTCCATAAGCAGCACACATGAAAAGATTGATCGACCATGTGTGGGCACACCAAGCGTGGTGCAGTGTCTATTTCATGGAAGTGTGATGGTAGTTATATGGGTCTGTCAACCAGGGTGCATTACTATCGTGTTGGCATATGGGTCTGGCTTAACTAGGTGAACTTAATGAGATTAAGTGTCTATAAAAATACAGATGAATTGTGACAAGGATTTGTACACACTATTCTATCCAATAGTTGAATGAGATGCAATTGGAAAATGTTGCCTACCTTAATAATTTGTTATGGATGCCAAAGTTGGATGGGTAATAACATAATTATTTTGGATCTTTGATCACTAGAAGATTGTACACTTCAATCTTTTGAGTTGGCAGTGAAGGCTCCCAACTTGAACAAAATAGTGGGAATGATGTTTAATTAGAAACCTTGTTAATATTTTCAAACTTATCAAATCAAAAAAATTTTGACAAAAGTTGCTATTTTTTTTTGTAGAATCTAATGTCAAACACAAACACATTTTATTTTTCATCATTACTTGAGAAGGACAAGTTGAATGAGAATTACTTCCATGACCAGTTGAAGACATTGAGAATCATTCTCACTCAAGAGTGCAAGCTCTATGTCCTGGAGACACCAGAGCTAGATGAACCCACTCCCATTGTGCCTAAGGATGATAGGGATCTTTACAAGAAGTACTCTAAAGATGCCATGGATATCAAGTGCCTGATACTATGCTCAATGAATTATGAGTTGCATAGACAACATGAGAATATGGATGTATTGAAATGGTAACACATCTTAAGAACATGTACCAAGACTAGGAAAGATAAGAGAGATTTGATGTCTGTAAGGTGTTGTTCAAGTGCAACAAGATAAAAGAAATGCAGTAGGTCCCCATGTACTCAAGTTTATCGGGTATGTGGATAACCTTGCTAGATTGGGATTTCCCTTGGGTCAAGAGTTGGCCACAAATGTCATTCTACAGTTACTACTAGAATCATATAACTAGTTTTTCATGAACTACAACATGAATAATTTTGACAAGTTGTTTCCAGAATTACTTGGCATGTTTGAGGACAGCTGAAGTGTAAATGAAGAAGGACAAACCCAAATCTATGATGATGATCAGAATAGGGAAGTCCAAGGGCAAAGGTAAACCTAACAAGAGTTCTAAAGTTAGCCAAAAGCCTAAGTCTTTTGCACTAAAAGCTAAGGGAGAAGTGAATAAAGAAGGGAAGTGCCACCACTGTCACCAACCTAGACACTGGAAAAGGAACTGCCCTCTTTATATAGAGAACTCAGGAAGAAGAAGGAGATAAATATCTCCACTTCAGGACCTGAGAAAAAGTAAGTTAGAACTATGTGGAGGAAGAGTTGCTGGCACTACAATTGGAATTTGTCATTAATGGGCATGTAATAGAAATATTGAATTACTATTATGCACATGCTATTAATGAAAAATGCCATGTATCTTGTATGGACAAGAGTATTATGAATAACTAGTTTTTTTAGCAATATGAGATCTTATACGGTAGTGCCCTATGTCTCATAGTCTATATTTGATAGCTCTAATAAACAAATACGTTGAATGACTCAATGACTCAAATAATGAATACCTATAGCATTGTCATCTAGAGAACACAAATAATAAATGCATTTCTAGTATCCATACAGATGGTTGTCTAGATTCTTTTGTTTATTGAACCAATATATACATGCAAGTCTTATTTATTGGGCAATGTGACAAAAGCAACTTTCACTAGATGTAGTGGGAAAGTGACTATCCTATTAGGTCTCATACATACTACTATATATAGACCCTTTTAGAATAAATCTAGAGCGGTTAATAGTACCTCATTGCATTTACTGATAATCTCAGTAGATATGATAGTTTGTATTTAATGAAATACAAGTTTGAATCTCTTGAAGCATTCAAGGAGATTATGAATGAAGTACATATCTAGCTTGGTATAAGTATTAAAACATTTCAATATGATCAATATGGAAAACACTTTGAACAAATAGTTTGAAGACTTCCTCGGAGATGGTGATAATGTATCATAATGATCTCCACCTAAAACATAATGATTCATAAGAAATAAATCTAGCTAATCTTCCCATTTCCTTTTGGACACATGCTTTATACTAAATGATGTACCGTCTGAAATGGTTCACAAGACACCATATGAGATATGGCACGGGAAGTGTCCTGATAAATTATTCTATAAAGACAAAGAATCAACGCTTATATAAGAAAATAGTTTTTTGAAAATCTTTGTCCACAAATGTTATTTTATTGAATACTAATTTTATATTACAATTGGACAACATAAGTGTTTGTTGCCAAGATGGTTGTATTCCTAAAAAAGGAATTTAATTCCAAAGAAATTAGTGGGAGAAAAGTAGAACTCATTGAGTTCAAGACCAAAGAAAACATTGAACCTAAAGAGGTACAGTAGGAACAAGTAGAATCACAATTTGTTGTGGAAATTCAAGTTCCTTATGTAACACAAAACCTTGTAGATCTATTAGGATATGCCTTGAGTATGAATGAATATGATATCTTATAACTCAACAAGGTGATGTGTTGTTCATAGACAATGAGACAACAACCTAGAATCTATTGAGGAACCAGAGTATGAGAAATGGCTTGAAGCCATTGTATCTAAGATGTACTCCATGTACACCAACAAGGTATGACCTTGCTGGATTCACCTGAAGGGATAAAGTCCATAGGGTGCAATTGGGTCTTCAAGAAGAAGACCAACATGGATGGTAGTGTACAAATCTATGAGGAAAGATTGGTTGCAAAGGGTTTCAAACAAGTTCAAGGTGTTGAACATGACAAAATATTTTCACCAGTTGCCATGGTTAAACCCATTAGGATAACACTTGCCATTGTAGTTTATTATGACTATGAGATTAGGCATACGGATTTTAAAATTGCATTCCTTAATGGGAATAATGATGAGGATGTGTGTGTGACTGGACCTGTAAACGGATCAAATATGGAGAGAATACATCTATATCTAATATCTGAATCCAAAAAACATTGACCAGATATTCGATCCAATATTTAATGGATATCATGTAATAATATCTTAATCCAATCTGAACAAATAATATCAAAATTTGGATAAATATCTGATTTGAATCAAAAATAAAAAATTTATTGTTAAGAAATATATTATATATAGAAAACATAGATATTAATATGAATATATATGATAAATATCTGTATTTTCATATTTTTATATATAGATAATAGATTTTTAATAATATATGTATAAATTGGTCATATTTTAATTATTTCAAAGTGAATATAGTCATACCCAATATCTATTTGAAAAATTCAGATCGGAAATTCGATATCCTAAATCAAATCTGTATTATGGGGATGTTGGTTCTTTTCAAAATTTCAGACTCGATTCGGATTGAATGTGTGAATTTCATATTTCCATTTACAGGCCTATGTGTGACATAGTATGAAGGTTTTATAAATCTAGTTATTACAAATAAAATCTATAAGTTACAAAGGTTAATCTATAGATTGAAGTAAGCATCTCAGAGCTCGAATCTTTGATTTGACATGATAGTCAAAGAGTTTGACTTTAGTAAAAAAAAGATGAAGCATGTAATTACAAAAGGTTAGTGGGAGCATATTTATATTCCATATAATGATGGGGAATTACGTCATTATCCTACAAATACTAAAACTTGGCTGGGAAGCACCTTCTCTGTGAAGGGATTAGGCAAAGTGTCCAATATCTTAGGAATTAAGTTCTATAGAGATAGATCTAGAAAGCTTCTTGACCTATGTGAGAGAACATGTATTGGCAAGATGTTGAAGGGTTCAACATTGAGTACTCAATGAGAGAAAATGTGTCCATGTCTCATGATAATCTCTCAAGATCTTAGTATCCCAGTTCTTATGAAGAACATGAAAACATGAGTCAGATGCCAGTTGCATTTGCAATATTATGTACTCATCCCATTGTCTTGTATGTATCAGACATGAAAAGTGGATATCTATTAGATCCCAATGAAAGTCACTAGAATTCCATAAAGTACATCCTTAAGTACTTTACAAGCATTAAAAGGATCAAATCCTTGGTTATGGTAATGAGGAAGAGTTGGGTGTAAAGGGTTACACTGATGCAAGCTTCCAAAATGACAAATAAATTTAATGATTGCAATCTGAATTTGTGTTTGGCCTTAAAGCAAGAAATGTAAACTAGAAAAGTTCTAAGAAAGAGACATTTGTTTAATTCTACAAAATAAGCCAAGTATCTTGCTATTTTGAAAATATAAAAGGATATTGTATGAATAAGGAAGTTCATGTAGATGAACTTATGGGAGGTTCCAACCATTGATGACACAATAGAAATACTATGACAACAATGGAGCTACTGGATAGGTAAGGAATCTCAAATAGAATACTATAGTAATACCATCTCATGTGAGAAGTTGTACAACACAAAGATGTGAAAACTTACAAAATATCGACTAGAAGTAAATATTGCTAACCCACTATATAAGCACTTGCACAGTAGAAACATGGCAAACATGTTAAGATCACTTGGAATACAATTTGTGGGTGATTGTCTCTAAGTGCAAGTGGCCGGGAGTCTACTGGTATGTATATCCATGGAGACAATCATACAATATTGTAATGGGGTATTAGATACATGATTTGATAATGGTATAGGTAATTCCACCTATTATGTTTGTCTCAATCATGATATGATGACACAAACATAGTAGATGTCTAAATAATGGTGCTACTCAGTGACACATGTCTTCAGGTTTAGAACCTAGACAATTAGATCATGTGTATGATAAGAGTACACACATTCTTATTATGTCCCTAGTCTGATAATACTGTGGAAGAAAAATAGAGAACAATAATACATAAGATTAGAGTGTGTCTTGTCTAATGATAGAGTCTCATTAGTCATGATATGGGATATCTAGACAAACACATGGGTACTTATTAGAAAACAGTGTACGGGACAGACTCACCTTAAGAGTGATACATGGAGACCATAGAATGGTAGTCAGAATTAGCTCTCATAGTGATAGTGGTGATTGTAGTTCTTATACCTGAATTCAATATACTCATCACATGTCATCCAATATTTTTGACATCATCCAATGTGACCTCAAATAAGGGTTGCGATAAAGGTGATGCTTGGGTGCATTATGGAAACTTAGGACCTATAGGGTCACAAACATAGGATACACCTGGAAAAGGGTTTACTCTTTAATATGGTTAAACTTGATTACTAAAGTGCTTAGGTATTAAATTTAAACAACATTGGTTGTATATTGGTTGAACTAAAATTTGAATCAACTAATTCAAAAGTGAACCACTCAATTTAGAATATAAATCACCCAGTTTAGAAGTGAATCAACATGTTTAGAATGTGAGTCAACCAGTTTATATTATGAATTGTCCAATAGAGCGATCAGTAAGACTGGATCAAGGATTGATGTTGACATCATATCATACATTAATCATCACATTAAAAGCCAGTATGTTTGTGAATAGGAAATATGGTGAACTGACCAATTCAAGTGTTGAATTGACCAATTCACATGTGATTTGGTCGGTTCACATGTGAATCGGTTGATTCAAAACCTAAATCGGTCGGTTCACTACAACAGGTTTATAATGTGAATCGACTTGTTTAGAAATGTGCCAGCCAATTCAGAAGTGAACTGGCCGGTTCATGATTTGCAACAATATGAAATTTCTGAAAATCTATCTATTTGACTCTCAATTGATCTGGAAGCCCTGACCCTAGCCCTGCTATAAATAGAGGGGTAGTCAGGGCTTTTAGGAACAAAACAATTAGCTCTAACAATTTTTATCCTCTTATAGTTGTGGTAACTAGAGAGCTCGAGTAAGTGTTACCTATAAAAGGAAGAGATAGCAAGGGATAGCAAGTCAATGCTAGCATGTTGATGTTTGAAGGAACAACTCCTTCTTGTTGGATTTAGGAAATGCAATGTGAAGTTCTCGATGGTCTGTGTAGACTACATAGAGGCATGGAGGCCATTGCTGCCACACTAGGAGGACAACCACAACCACTGTCTGTGGTATTGTACCAAGAGGTCGTCGCCACCAGTTGTTGATGTGTGTCTTGTGAGAGTGCACATCAACAAGTAAGAGTCGTCATTGGACTTGATCTAGGACCAGGTATATCTCTTGCTACCTCCTTTCCTAGATACATCATAGTTGACACGCTCTGTTGGTAAAGGAATTGGGATAAAAGTTTTTGTTTCTATTGCCTTCTTTGTCGTCCCTATTCCCCAACACCCTTTACCAGTTGTGATATAATGTTGTCAGTCGAATTTTCTATTTGTGTAACTTAAGCCGACAATAACTGATGTTTAGTACTCAACTAACTCGTTAATCGATTTATCCTAGGACAAACTCAGTCGATAGATAGTTCTATCTCAAAATGAAATTAATTCTAAGGTCTTAGAACCTTATAAATGCACCAAACAAGCCTAAAAAAATGTATGATATATAGGGGAAGATATTTATCATAATTGGCTACTATTTGCATGAGAAAATAGAGATAGAGAGAAAAAGAAATTTTGGTTAAGTTCAAAAAAGCATGACAAGGCAATTAGACATGGAAAATTTTAGCAAAACATGAGTGAATGATTTTTAATTTAGATAAAAAATAGGCACATAAGAACACTCTATCTAGGAGACATAAAATTATTATCAATACCAGTGACAAGCAATTTAGGTCTAATGAGATTGAATTACCCTCTAGCTTGGGGTTTAGTGAAAATATCCATAAGTTAATTTTTTGTGTCCACATGAGTGATAATGATGTCTTTCTTAGCAATGTGATCATGGAGATAATGATGGTAGACCTCTATATGCTTTGCTCTACTATGCAATATATGATTATATGAAAAATTTATTGCACTAGTATTATCATAGATGATACGAGAATCATCGTATAATATATTGAAGTCTTACAACATTTGCTTCATCTGTAGGACTTGGGCACAAAAAGTACCAGTTACTATGTACTCAGCCTCGATGGTTGTAGAGCCACAATACTTAGTTTCTTAGAAAACCAAGAATCCAAATGAAGTCCTATAAGGATGCAAGTGCCACTTGTGCACTTTCTATCAACCAAGCACCTAACATAATCCACATCATATATGTTGTAAGAGTAAAATCCCATGACTTAGGATACCAAAAGTCAAAATTTTAGGGTTTTGGCTACGCACCTCAAAATCCTCTTGACAATAACATGATGGGATTTTCTAGGGCTTAATTGAAATGTGCACATAAGCTAACATTAAACATGAGATCTGATCTAGAGATAATGAAATATAACAAGCTACCAATAATACCTCTATAGAGCTTCTCATCTACCTTTTCACCTTCTTTATTATCTATCTTGGTGGTGTTAGACATGGGAGTGTCAATTGGATTTGCATTCTCCATTACAAAGCACTTCAAGAACTTATGTACTTGCTCTGGTTGATGAAGTTCTCATCTTATGTTTGCTTGATTTGGAACCCAAGGAAGAAAGTAAGATTCCTCAACATGCTCATTTCAAATTCATTTTGCATGAGGGAACTACACTCCTTCCAAAGATTAATATTAGTATCGTCGGTTATAATATCACCCACATAGATTTTAATAATTATGAAATTATTAGAATTATGTTTTAAAAAGAGAGTAGAGTCAACTTTTCCTATGACATATCCATTATCAATTAAGAAGTTCCTTAATTTCTCATACTAAGCTCTACATGCTTGTTTAAGTCCATAAAGAGTCTTTTGTAATAGATAAACATGATTTATATGCTTGTCATGTTCAAAGCTAGGAGGTTGAGCCACATAGACTTACTCCTCTAGATTTCCATTTAGAAATGCACTTTTAAGATCCATTTGATAAAGCAAGGAATCTTTATGACTAGGAAAGGAAAGTAACATTCTAATATATTCAAGTCTAACAATAATTCATCAAAATCAATACCTTCATGTTGATTATAATCTTGAGCTACTAACTTGGCCCTGTTTATTACCACTTTGCCACTTCCATTAAACTTGTTAATGTAGACCCATTTTGCATCAATGATCTTTGCATATTTTCTTGGCACTAGAGTCCACACCTTGTTATAATCAAACTACTCCAATTCTTCTTGCATTGTTAGAATCCACTCATCATCCTCAAGAGCTTCTTTGAATTCGTTGGATCAACATATGATATGAAGGAATTTTTGATGTGTTCTTTGTTGAAGTTAACCCATGTCTTCACTCTTTCAAAAGTATTTCCTATGATGATATGTTTTAGATGATCTTTTGTGAAGTGGGGAGTAGGATCCTTCTTTTCATCTTCTTTTGTGCGTTAAATTTTAGTCACCTCTTTACCTTTGTTGTTGCTTTTTAGTTCTTTTAATCTGGGAATCACCTCATACAGTATATCATCATAAATGACATTCTTGGAAATAGAGGAGTTTTCAACCGATTTAACATTTTGTATATTCTTATATTTTAGACAATTCATTTTTAAAGATTCTATATGTTCTACTTGCAGTGCTATAGCCACGAAAGAAAACCTTGCATGATTTTGCATCAAACTTATCAAGAGAATATTTTGTGTTCAAAACAAAGCATGGACAAGCAAAAACATGAAAGAAGTCAGTTGAAGGCTTTCTACCACGCCGTAACTCATAGGGGGTTTTCTTAAGCAAAGGATGTGTAAAAACTCAATTTTTCACAAAACAAGTGCTGCTGACGACTTCAACCCAAAACTCCTTGGGAATTTCATACTCTAAGAGCATATTCCTATCCATTTCTTGCAAGGACATATTCTTCCTCTCTACAACCCCATTTTGTTGAGTTGTACGGGGGGAAGAAAAGTTGTGCATGTAACCTAATTCTTCAAAAACTCTTTCAAATAGATCATTTTCAAACTCTCGCCCATGGTCACTACGGATAGAAACAATTTAACTAGAAGCTTCATTTTCATTTAGTTTGCAAAAGTAGAGAAAACATCAAGAGTATCACTTTTTGTAGGCAAAAAGAAAGTCCAAGTAACATCATAGAAATCATCAAAAATCACTAAGCAATACTTTCTACCATGGAAAGTTTGGGATATCATGGATCCAAATAGATCCATGTAAAGAAGCTTGAGAGCTCTTTCAGTGCTAAGGACTCCTTTGGATTTAAAGGGGGATTTGGTTTTCTTTTTTTATGTTCAAGGTTGACATTCCTCATCCTTCTCAATGTCCATTTTTGGTAGTCCTTTAACCAAATCCTTTTTCTCAACTTCTTCAATTGATGCAAATTTACAGGACCAAGCCTACTGTACCACCAAGATATATCATTTTTATCTACAACAAGGCATTTACCAAAAATAGGATTAAGACAGTTAAGAATAATAGTATAAAGATTTCCAATTCTAGTTCCCTTATATATGACATTGTAAGTGAGGGAATCTAGTAACAAGCATTCTAATGATGTAAAGAGAATAAGATATCCATGATCACAAAGTTGAACAACACTTTTTATGTAGGTCGTCCACAAGAAGTAAATTCTTTGTGCATAGGTAATCACCTACATCACCCTCACCTATCATTTTACCTTTCTTGTTGTCCTTGAAAATCACCAAACCTCCTTTCCTCCTTGTAAAGGTGTTGAAGTGGCTCTTCTCACCATTCATATGATTAGAGAAACCACTAAAAACAATCCATTTTTCTTTTTCATATAAGGAAAGGAGAGACTGGTGATCATTCAAATTTTGGGATCTAGGGTTAGTTTGGGGACGCATTTCATGTTTGAGTTGGTCCCCTTCTTCTTATAAGGATAAAAGGTGGAGTATTATTCATCACATTTACAACGAGGACAAATCATTAAGAAATCAGATTTGGAAGCCTCACCATTGTCTATTGGAGGTTCCTTACTCTTTTTCTTACCCTTATCCTTATTCTCTAGGCCTCCCTCATATCCCAAACCACTACTACCCACTTGTCGAGTAGAGTGTTCTAAAAGTTAATCTAGGGATTTCTTTCCTTTGAGGAATTTTGCAAGGAATCTCTAAGCATATAACTATCATCACGAAGAGTAATAAAAGTATAAGAGAGACTAGAAAGATCATCGTGAGCATACAACAACTCAGCCTCTAAATACAAGGATTTAGTTAGATAGGAATTTTTAAGAGTAATTATCTATTTCTTTACTAGGAAAAATATGTCTAGATTCTAGATCATTTACTTTAGCAAGAATTCAAGCATTTTTAGTTCTAAGCAATACAAGTTCATCAAGATAAGTTTGGATTTCATATTTAAGTCCATCAATTTTATTAATATAAACACCATTGTCAATTTTTACACCACTATATTGAAGTTTAAGATCAAGAAACTGCTCTTGCAAAGATTCTAGGCTATCATTTTAAGTTTTCTCATTTTTTTCAAGAATATCTATTCTACCATAAAAATCATCAATTTTTTCTAATGTCTTATTTTTAGACTTTCATTTAGAATAAGAAGAATGGGAAGCATGAATCATATCAATAAGGACATCTTTAGGGTTTTCATTGAGATTTACCTCACTTACGTCTTCACTTGTGCTAGACGTGAGATCCAAGTGGCATTCATCTCCATTTGATTTCGAACCACATGAGGAGGTGTAACATACCCTAACTTAGCATATTGACTCTAGAAATCCTATTCCCATGATTACGAGACTAGAATATTTGGCTCTTTAGATTTGACCAAACAAGGATAAAGTTACTGTTACAACCCCAAATTTTGGGTTCATTTGGTGAGAAATGTAATTTCTCATAATGAAATTAAATGAACAAATAATGATATAATTTGTTTTGAATAAATGGATTTTGTTTACAATAGCCTTGATGATTGTGTTGTGGTCTTTATTGGCTATTGGGCCCAATAACAAGGAAATTCAATTAATAAATGAATAATTGAGTTTTTGAGAAAAGAGAGATGTGGAAACCTCTGGAAGGCAAAAGAATGCAATCTAAGGATGGATTTCGTGCCTCTTGGGATTCCTTGGGTTCCAAGGAGTCCAAAGTTGCAAATAAAAGCAATAAGAAAAGAAAAGATTAATTGAGTATTTCTTTATTAAGAAAGATATTGAAAATGATGATAAAATGTGGAAAACAAGTGGAAAGAGGTGTAATTAAGTTATCCTTGATGGATTTTCGATCCAAAGGATTCCTAATGATAGAAGGAACTCCCATAAGGAAAATAGAATAGAAATAAAGAGAGATTCTCAAAAAGAGCTATTTTAGTAAGAAATAAACAAGATAATGTAGAATAATGCATGTAGATACATCTAGAAGGATAATGAGTATCCAATAAAAAGGATTTTGAAATCTTTGAGTTTCTTGGGATCCAAGGAGTCCCAATAAAGAGGAAAGAAAGAGAAAATACCAAATTACAAAATAAAAGGATAATAGGAATACATAATTAATGAATTATGTGGTTTTGTTAAGAAGAAAGTATTTCCTACTTAAGGAAAATGTAATTTCGAAGCCAATGGATTAAAAGGCAGGAATAAAGAAAGTAAGGGAGAGGTTTTTGTATTCCTAAATATCCAAGGTAATAAGGAATATCCAAAGTTGAGAGAGAGAGAGAAGAATACTTCTCCTTATAGAAATGTGATTCTTATTAAAGGAAGGACTTCGTTTTGTTGTGGGCAAGCCTCCCCAGGGCTTCGTTGACCCTCCCCTATATAAGGGGTAGAGTTCAGGGTTGAGTTAGAGGGAATTCCACACAACTATATATCTCTTCTTCACCTTCTTCGCCGAAACCCTAACCTTGAGGGAAAGGCCCTATCCTTGGAGCGACGGGGGTGTTTATGGTCTTGCTTGAGGCAGGAGACATCCACGGCCAACCACGAAGAACCGGCCACCGTAATTACGCTGACATCTTCAAGCAGCTTCTACCCGAGGTCTGCCGACCTGCTGCAACTACGGAAGCAGTCGCGTGCTTCCCTTGCGAAGGAATAGCCGTCTTGGCAGCTTTTTGGAAGAGCCCTAGGTGCATCGGGGCAGGGCGGAGCTAGTGGAATAGGTGGCAGTGGTCCTTGATTCCCCGAGAAGGGAGGGCGGGCCGCGGAAGGTGGGCTATCGGCAGCCAGGTCGTGCACCGCCAGGAAGGATACGACCAAACAGTAGTTGGACGATTCTACCCTCTGGGGTACAAAGAAGACAACCACTTACGCGGGGGGTAAAATCGTCAATTCGAAATGTTTCCCAAACAAGCCGCGCCTGCGTTGCATGGACGGGGTGATGTGGCTCTCCATGATTGGTCCAGGTAAACAAATTTTGTAAAATTTGTATCTCCTTATTAGTAACTCGGAATATAGTGAAACTATATATCAAATTGCTCAGAAAAATGAGGGGAACCCAATAAAAATATAGTTAGAAGCTAATTCCTCTTTTTATCCAAAAAGTAGTGTAAATTATCATCTTTAATGAATTAAAGATTAATAAACCCTATTTTGAAATGAATAATGTGTTTAATAGGGTTTAATGGATGATTAAAGTTGGTAGTAACAAGTTAAGGATAAAAAGGAATGTTAAGATCAAAAAGGATGAACTTTGCATAAAATTAGTTAATTTAGAGTTTCATATGCATGGATATACTTTAATGGGATTTGAAACCTAATGTTGACTAATTTGACTATTAATGGCTATAATTGATTAATTTCATGATTAAAGTTGGAATAAGCTGAGTCTAAGCTATTTGAGCATTAAAGTTCTTGATTTGTGGATAAATACCCTAAATATAGTAATTAGGGTTTTCTCATGAATAAAAGGTGGAATTAATAGCAAATTGAGTTCATATGTGATTTAGACCATAATGAACTATGAATTGATGATAAATGTGTATAATGATCTTGTCATGAATTAAAGGGGTAAAAATGGTAACTTTAATGAAAAGATGTTTAAGAGGCTTAATTGATGGATAATTATGCCTTTAATCCGAAACTGAGGATTAGATGTTGAAATAATTAGGGTTTAAAATAGTAAAAGATGAAGGGAAACCCTAATTGCAATGGAAACCCTAAAAGTGGACTAGAAACCCTAAGAAGCGAGCTAGGTTTAATGGATCTTGATGACATGAATAATAAAAAGGGAATTACATGATTATTTCAGGATATTGTTGAAAATGCTTGCTTGCTTGGATTCTTATTTGCATGGATATTTCTGTTCAAATTGTCAGATCAGGTATGTGGTTAATTATGAATAACCGCCTTAGTTTCCCGAGGATTTTTTGGATGGTTAATCGCATTGAATGCAAATTATCAGTTTGGATGTTCATACTTGCAAACTATAAAGTCATTATGATTATCACATTAATAATAGAAGTATGGATTCTCGCACCTACATGCCACCCTGATGGATGATGTCAAAGGTCAGGTCCAGATGGGTAGACCAATGGATACCTTGAGTGGTAACCCCAGGCACCAAGCTCGGGAATGAGAAGGTGGCCTATGATATTGCATGACTAGTGGGCACCATGAGTGGTGACCCCAGGCACCAAGCTTGGGATTGAGAAGGTGGCCTTAAGTCATTGGCAAAGGAAACCCTAAGGTGGGTATGCCAGGGTTAGGGCAAAAGCGGTGGAGAATGTCATACTGAAAAGTGTAAATTGGCTTGTTAATTAACTTGATTGTGATAATTAGATTGTTATCCTTATGTGCAAACTTTTAGTTGTCCCCACATACCAGTATATTTCAATATACTGACTGACGTTTTGTTTGTCGGCGTTTTAGGAACAACAATTGAAAGATTAAACAGTAAAGTGACATATTGTGAAAGTAAAACATAAAGTGCAAGGAGGATTAGTTAGAGTAGATTTAAGCTTGGATAGATAGATTCCCAACGTTTTCAAAGGTAAGTAAAGTTTTAATTTTATACCAAATTCCAGTTAGTTAGTAGAATTTCATAATTGTTATTGATTATTTGTCGAACCTTTGATCCTGTTAATTGAATAATGGCTCTGACCTTTGGGTCTCTCTTAATTGGGGGTTACCAGCAGGAGGGGTCGTTACAATTGGTATCAGAGTGTAGGTTCCTCATTTAATCTTTAATAATTATTAAATTTTACAAATTCCATAGAACTAAGGGAGGTATTAGAGGATTGTCCGAAAGACTGAGGTGTCTAGAAAAGATCACATCCGGGGGCTGGCAATACTTTCCTCCGCACCGCTAGTCCGAATACGAGGACTCCCAGATCTGTGTGACTGTCTGACCGATGTCTTAGGATATGACTCGAAATAAGATACCTTTAGGACTCTCTCATCTTGTTCATCCCTTCTCAACTCAAATTCTGTTAAGGACCTTAAGGATTAGGGTTTCCTCTCTTCTCTTGAGGTATGGGTAAGGGTTGATAGGGATTAAGGAATCCTCCACCAAATTAATAGAAAGCATGTAAATAAGATGTCATGGACATAAGCTTAATAGAGTAAGCGTAAAGGAATAGAAACATGCTTAGGTCGTATGACACAAGTTTTCATTGCCCTCAGGAGAGACCTGAGGATAGACCTTATTGGCAGGAATATGAGTAGAGAGAGTTAGTCTTGGAGGTAGAGACCTCCATTAAAAGTAGAGACCTGGCATATCCTCTGAGGATAATGCTAACCCTAACCCTAAGTGAAGGTTAGAGATGACATGATGAGTTAGATGTCATGCCTTGGATGCCATATGAGCCATGAGAAGTTGGATGACCGAGTACCTTTGGCGACCCAACCATGGGAAGGGTCGAGAAGGTTAGAGCAAAGGATAGCCCCTTCATGAGGTTAGAGAAGAACCTATGGAAACCCCATGAGCTTCTATGTGCATGGCATAGTAGGCACCCGAAGTACGTCAAGTAGTGCAGGCAGTAGGTCGAAACCCTGGCTAGAAGGGCATGATGGATGGCTTATGAGATAAGAATAAAGAGCTATGATTAACCTCGGGCAAACATAAGTTTGAACATAGGCTTCACCCACGTAGAGATATGCTTGTGGGATTGATCTTTCATGGAGAAAGGACCTCTAGTAGTAAGGCTGGATGTGGAGTTAGCCCTAGAGAGAGAAAGCAAGACTCAAGCAAGAGGGTTGGAAGATTAGATTCTGAGACATGAGGAACAGTGGGGAGTTAAGGATGATGCGACCTAAGTGGATGATAGTGGTTGCCTTATGCTTGACCCCTGGAGGCCGATGATATCTTGGTTGCCTTTAGAGGAACCAAACCCTAGAGAGAGGATGAGGCTTCTGGTACATATGTGCCTATGGTATATGTGTTACCTGCTGAGATGAGACAAAGAGTGCCTTAGACCCTGAGGAGGTTTAGGTAACCACTTGTGAGGCTTTATACCTAGTTGGTTGTCTTTGAGGAGGACTCAACTCTGGGGTGTTGCTCATATAAAAGGATTATGGGAGTACATGGCATACCTTGGACATGCTTGATTCATGGTTAAGAGGTTGAGTATGTAGTTGGATATCCAAAAGTGAACCTAGGGTTCCTGGCCGAAGAGGGGAAGTGGTGTACCTAATACTCATGATGAGAATTGAGTCTCTATAGTTTCGAGCATGGTACTCTTCATGTATAGGGGAAAAGGAAACCCCTTAAGTTAAAGGCAGGTTTGATGAACCCCTCACAACTAAGTTGGTCTAATGTTAAGGATGAGAACAAGTGTGACCCAACATGGTTTGGTAAGTATCTTCTTATGCCTTAGTAGCTTGCTAGGGCTAAGTACGTTCATGTAGATGCATACCCTAAACATAAGGACGTGTGTGACTGTTGTTATCAGGTGTAGTTTCCTCCCATCCAGGGAGAGGGACCCTTTTGTAGGGTGTATACCAGTTTTGTTGGTTTTGAGGTAACCTAAAGAGGTTTCATAGGATCTTGAGAAGCTAGATGAAAAATACATGGTATGAGAATGAACCTATAGACCCATAAATAGACATCTCTAAGTGCATGTGGATGTGTTACCATGGAGGTAACCAGTATGGGGCCTGACCAAGGTAGGCAGGTTGCCATGACCCCTATGAAGGGATGAAAGTCAGTCAGGAATGCAGAGAGAGATGAGGAAGGATTGAGTAAGGTTCTGAGCTGAACATGTACTATAATGGAATCCTAATTCTATCCTAGGGTCAGGTAGGGATAAGACCGATGGAAGAAGGAGTTTCCTAATTCTCCAGTTGCACATGACCATAGGGTCGGGAGGTAACACCTATCATTGTCTCAGGGCCATGGGTTAGGAGATTGATCACCTTCATGAACTCATGGGACCCAAAGGGCAGACGAGTAGGGCACTCTCTGGATGCATAAGGGAAGAGGGATAACCCCAAAAGTGTCGGCACCCTATAGACCTAGAGGAGATGACTAAGTATTGTGCTTGGACCAAGTAAGTTCGAGACCAGTTTTCCATGGAAGTAATTTTGATATCATGATGTTTGTGATGTATAGACATAAGTTGCACGTTCTAACTCAGATTTAAAGGTGTACTGGTAATGAGGTTGTACTATCTCTACTCTTGGAATAGGAAGAACTCTGTATTTGGACGGCCGCCAAATTCTTATTTCTTCTTGTTATGGGAGTGAGAGATAGGACAGTACGCTTGCCATACACCAAGGGTAAAGATGACGTGAGTTGGAACATTGCTATAAGGAATGAGGACAGAGATGATAGTGTGCCCTTGAGGAGCAAATGATACATGGATGGTTTACAAACATTAAGAGTATTAAGGACATCATCTTGTGGGGATGTGATACCATGAGCTATCTAGAATTTGCGAGATATGCAAGGTTGAGTTTGACCACCATGAAAAGGAGCTCAGAGTTTCTTGAAGAAGACAAACTTAGAGATGAGATGATAAGTAGAATAATACATGGAGGTGTATGTTACCTAACACCTAAGGATAAGAAGTGGTAATGAATGCTCTAGTTGAGATATAGTGCCTAGTTTAGCTGGAAGCTAGAAGAAGTTGAGGTTGTTAGGCTAACCTTAAGTTGAGAAAAAGAGATAAATTTGGATAACATTTAGATATAATGAGATCTATTGAATAAGATTAGTTGTTTTTTGGATAGCCAGTCTAGTTCGTGATATAATGAAAGGATGGTTGTCAAACCTTAGATGTACTTCTTTGGAAAGGAAAGTGATAAAACCCTTTTGAGAGTGGTTTAGTGTTTTCGAGGAATCGACCTTGAGGAATCATGACATATAGGAGATCATGGTTTTAATATGGTGCTTTGAATGCTTAAAACAAAGTTGCATGTAGCATGTGGCCATGCAAGCTAGGAGGCAAAGGACGAACACCAGTGACCCAGTACATGGATATAAAGTATAAAGAGTTCTCGAGAGGGAATGGGAGTTCTTCACTGTGGATGTTGTGAGTCTCCCCTAGACCAAGGAAGGTCGAGATCCAATATGGGTTATGGTAGATCACCTTACCTAGATGACATGAGAAAGGAAGAGTACTGTCAAGGGACAGATCTGGTTGAACTACTTATAAGAGAGAGAGATGGTTCAACTACACCATGATGTGAGTTCAAAAGTTCTTAACTATAACCTAAAGGTTCACTTTCGTGAGATGCACGTGGATAACTGAAGAACTCGATGTTAGAACAGTTTAGCACCCCATACTAATGGTTAGTATGATCCAGACTAGAGGGTCTGATGAGAGCATGTGTGCTTATTCAGGGTGATACAAAGAGACAGTTCTTGGGATGTGACGTTAGCCACCATAGCCTTATCGGGATGCAAGAAGTTTTATAGAGAGGTTGTGTCGGTCACCGCTTCATTAAGATGATGTTGGTGAAGGAGGCCTCGCGAAGGTCAGAAAAGAACCAAAATGTGTGCAAATGAAGTCGCTTTGATCGTGCAATGGCTAAGAGAGGGCCCAGTGGTGACATGAGACACGAGCTGATGCAAAGCAGACTGACATGGAGTTCACTGTGGGAGAATATGTGATGTGAAAATCCAACCCCTCTAAACTATAGCTGAGAAAGCTGAGTCCCCGATATATGGGTCCATTCGAGATGGATTGATGGAGATGGTTGTGTTTAGCCTTGCCCCTCAGGATAACATGATGTGTGATGTGTTCCATGAGTCCGATCTAGAGCACTATGTGAGGTACCCAAGCCATGTGTTGAGCCTTGAACCTATTCAGCTTTTGAGAGGCTGAAATGTCCTGAGTCACCTACGAGGGTACGATATACCAAGGTAAGAAAGAACTCAGATGGAAGAATATGAGATGATGAAGGTTCTTGGGAAGCACCATGGAAAGGGTGAAGCCACATGGGAGCCATGATGGACACATGAAAGGCTTATCATGTTTGTTTGCTTGCTTGATGGAATTTTGAGGACAAAATTCTTATAAGAGGGGAAGGATGTTACAACCCCAAATTTTGGGTTCACTTGGTGAGAAATGTAATTTCTCATAATGAAAGTAAATGAACAAATAATGATATAATTTGTTTTGAATAAATGGATTTTGTTTACAATAGCCTTGATGATTGTGTTGTGGGCTTTATTGGTTATTGGGCCCAATAACAAGGAAATTCAATTAATAAATGAATAATTGAGTTTTTGAGAAAAGAGAGATGTAGAAACCTCTGGAAGGCAAAACAATGCAATCCAAGGATGGATTTCGTGCCTCTTGGGATTCCTTGGGTTCCAAGGAGTCCAAAGTTGCAAAGAAAAGCAATAAGAAAAGAAAAGATTAATTGAGTATTTCTTTATTAAGAAAGATATTGAAAATGGTGATAAAATGTCGAAAACAAGTAGAAAGAGGTGTAATTAAGTTATCCTTGATGGATTTTCAATCCAAAGGATTCCTAATGGTAGAAGGAACTCCCATAAGGAAAATAGAAGAGAAATAAAGAGATATTCTCAAAAAGAGCTATTTTAGTAAGAAATAAACAAGATAATGTAGAATAATGCATGTAGATGCATCTAGAAGGATAATGAGTATCCAATAAAATGGATTTCGAAATCTTTGAGTTTCTTGGGATCCAAGGAGTCCCAATAAAGAGGAAATAAAGAGAAAATACCAAATTGCAAAATAAAAGGATAATAGGAATACATAATTAATGAATTATGTGGTTTTGTTAAGAAGAAAGTATTTCCTACTTAAGGAAAATGTAATTTTGAAGCCAATGGATTAAAAGGTAGGAATAAAGAAAGTAAGGGGGAGGTTTTTGTATTCCTAAATATCCAAGGTAATAAGGAATATCCAAAGTTGAGAGAGAGAGAAGAATACTTCTCCTTGTAGAAATGTGATTCTTATTAAAGGAAGGACTTCGTTTCGTTGTGGGCAAGCCTCCCCAGGGCTTCGTTGACCCTCCCCTATATAAGGGGTAGAGTTCAGGGTTGAGTTAGAGGGTATTCCACGCAACTATATATGTATTCTTCACCTTCTTTGCCGAAACCCTAACCTTGAGGGAAAGGCCATATCCTTGGAGCGACGGGGGGTGTTTATGGTCTTGCTTGAGGCAGGAGACATCCACGACCAACCACGAAGAATTGGCCACCGTAATTACGCTGACATCTTCAAGCAGCTTCTACCCGAGGTCTGCCGACCTGCTGCAACTATGGCAGCAGTCGCGTGCTTCCCTTGTGAAGGAATAGCTGTCTTGGCAGCTTTTTGGAAGAGCCCTAGGTGCGTCGGGGTAAGGCGGAGCTAGTGGAACAGGTGGCGGCGGTCCTTGATTCCCTGAGAAGGGAGGGCGGGCCACGGAAGGTGGGATATCGGCGGCCAGGTCGTGCGCCGTAAGGAAGGAGACGACCAAACAGTAGTTGGACGGTTCTGCCCTCTGGGGTACAAAGAAGACAGCCACTTACGTGAGGGGTAAAATTATCAATTCGAAATGTTTCCCAAACAAGCCGCGCCTGCGTTGCATGGACGGGGTGATGTGGCGCTCCATGATTGGTCCAGGTAAACAAATTTTGTAAAATTTGTATCTCCTTATTAGTAACTCGGAATATAGTGAAACTATATATCAAATTGCTCAGAAAAATGAGGGGAACCCAATAAAAATATAGTTAGAAGCTAATTCCTCTTGATATCCGAAAAGTAGTGTAAATTATCATCTTTAATGAAATAAAGATTAATAAACCCTATTTTGAAATGAATAATGTGTTTAATAGGGTTTAAAGGATGATTAAAGTTGGTAGTAACCTGTTAAGGATAAAAAGGAATGTTAAGATTGAAAAGGATGAACTTTGCATATAATTAGTTAATTTAGAGTTTCATATGCATGAATATACTTTAATGGGCTTTGAAACCCTAATGTTGACTACTTCTACTATTAATGGCTATAATTGATTAATTTCATGATTAAAGTTGCAATATGACGAGTCTAAGCTATTTGAGCATTAAAGTTCTTAATTTGTGGATAAATACCCTAAATATAGTAATTAGGGTTTTCTCAGGAATAAAAGGTGGAATTAATAGCAAATTGAGTTCATATGTGATTTAGACCATAATGAATTATGAATTGATGATAAATGCGTATAATGATCTTGTCATGAATTAAAGGGGTAAAAATGGTAACTTTAATGAAAAGAGGTTTAAGAGGCTTAATTGATGGATAATTATGCCTTTAATCTGAAATTGAGGATTAGATGTTGAGATAATTAGGGTTTGTAATCAATTGTGTTAAATTAGGGTTTAAAATAGTAAAAGATGAAGGGAAACCCTAATTGTAATGGAAACCCTAAAAGTGGACTAGAAACCCTAAGAAGCGAGCTAGGTTTAATGGATCTTGATGACATGAATAATAAAAAGGGAATTATGTGATTATTTCAGGATCTTGTTGAAAATGCTTGCTTGCTTGGATTCTTATTTGCATGGATATTTCTGTTCAAATCGTCAGATCAGGTATGTGGTTAATTATGAATAACCGCCTTAGTTTCTCGAGGATTTTCCGGATGGTTAATCGCATTGAATGTAAATTATCAGTTTGGATGTTCATACTTGCAAACTATAAAGTCATTATGATTATCACATTAATAATAGAAGTATGGATTCTCGCACCTACATGCCACCCTGATGGATGATGCCAAAGGTCAGGCCCAGATGGGTAGACAAATGGACACCTTGAGTGGTAACCCCAGGCACCAAGCTCGGGAATGAGAAGGTGGTCTATGATATTGCATGACTAGTGGGCACCATGAGTGGTGACCCCCAGGCACCAAGCTCGCGATTGAGAAGGTGGCCTTAAGTCATTGGCAAAGGATACCCTAAGGTGGGTATGCCAGGGTTAGGGCAAAAGCGGTGGAGAATGTCATACTGAAAAGTGTAAATTGGCTTGTTAATTAACTTGATTGTGATAATTAGATTGTTATCCTTAGGTGTAAACTTTTGGTTGTCCCCACATACCAGTATATTTCGATATACTGACCGACGTTTTGTTTGTCGGTGTTTTAGGAACAACAATTGAAAGAACAAACAGTAAAGTGACACATTGTGAAAGTAAAACATAAAGTGCAAGGAGAATTAGTTAGAGTAGATTCAAGCTTGGATAGATAGATTCCCAAAGTTTTCAAAGGTAAGTAAAGTTTTAATTTTATACCAAATTCCAGTTAGTTAGTAGAATTTCATAATTGTTACTGATTATTTGTCGAACCTTTGATCCTGTTAATTGAATAACGGCTCTGACCTTCAAGTCTCCGTTAATTGGGGGTTACCGGGAGGCAGGGTCGTTACAGTTACACTTTAATGTATGTTGCTAATACATATAACATGAATAACTCAAAGATAACCTTTAACATATATATGCCTAGAAATAAATATAATATTAAGTGGCATATTAACATAATAACATTTATATGTGCTAACACATTATTAAGTTCATGAAATATATCACATATGCTTCCTTTGCTAACTAATATTCGTATAATGGCTAAATAAGAGGTATAATATACTTAAAACATGTATTAGAATAACAATTAGAATTTTCATGTGCAAACATCTAAGTAAAAGAGGAAATAATGGACTAAATAAGTAAAATAAGTAAAATATAGAATTTAGTGCAGTATAAACAAAGGAAACTCTTTTGGTAGTAGTGTGAAGATAATATGACTCTAAATAATAAATAATAATGGTAATGATGTAATAATTATAATAATATAATGGTAATGAGATAACAATCCTAATTATATTAGAACTCTTAAAAGGAAATTCCAAAACCCAAATGTAATGGTAAAAACGTGTTCTTTGGGTCCCAATCGTTTGGACGTAAAGTTTCACATTATATAAATAATAATAACTATCATAATTTTATTTAGAAAATAAAATAAGAGTTTTGCTCCATAATATCAAATAATATGTTCAATGACTTCAAAAGTGGAGATAAATCCCAAATTCAAATTCTACATACCAAATAGTGGAAATTTTCATATTAATTAAACAATCTTATCTATCCTAGTTGTACTTAGGATAAGGAATGTAAATTAAAGTCAAAATATATTAAATTAATTATTAAAAAGAACTAATATATCAAATAAATAGTATAAACCAACTTGTATGGCTTATACATATATAATTTAGGTGAATTTGTAAGAACAAAATTGTATAATATAAAGGGAAACAATGTTCTACATGCATGTTAAACCTATGGAAAATTTATCATGGTGGAAAATATAGAAAAGTATTTACTTCCCTAATACACTGTGATCGAGGTTATTGCAACAATGTAGAATATGTGAGATTTTTTAATAAATTACAATAAACTTTAATGAACTAATTCTATCTACTCAATGCTTGAAAGCAATAAATATATGAAAATAATCACATTAACATATCAGAAAGGAAACAAATATTTTAACTTGATTATATTTTTGTTTGGAAACAACTAAATATTCCCAAATTTATATAATCAATTAGTTATTTCAAGTAAGAAATAATAACAATCTTGAATAAATGATTTCCTTAGTAAACCTCCCTTTTACCTCCTAAAATCATTAAAAATAAGGAAATAAAAGGAAAATTGTTCAATAGATAATGTTTACACCCTTTTGATTTGAAATTCATGTGTTTATAACAACTAGTTTTGGATATATAAAATTATTAGTACCTATATCCTCCACAAATAAGTATTGTAAAATATACTATCACTACATATGGTTGTGTCATATTTGGAATTTTGGATCTAACTTAATATTGATTAATTAGATGCCTTTTATTAAATTAAAGTTGTTATACATGTTTTTGATTACTCTAACATGAGAAGAGAAACATTGTGAAAACGTCATTTCATAATGGAATGAATAAGTGTATATAAGAGGTTGCTAAATGGAATAATAGAAAATGAATTCAATAAGTATATCCTACACAATTGTACATTAAATTGTTATGCACATTTACATAGTATACATAATTATACAATGAAGTATTCAAAATTCTCTTAATTGTTAATGTAGTAGTCAATATTTTTGTGATCGATTGTTAAAAATGGAAATATATGATAAAATATAGACACAAATAAATGGAAGTGAAATTTCGTTTTTATGTTTATTCTTTTCTATCGTTTTTTAAAGAATGCTTGACTTTTCTCCTTTTACAATATATGTTGCATATTTTCCCTAGTAAACAAAAATGTATAAGTTTCTTACTGCCTAAGATGAATAGTTCTATATATAGAATTCTAGAATGGCTTTCACACACATAGAAATCACTTGACCAATAGGACATGACTCATAACCTTCTCGCTTATCCTCCTATTCAAGATCCTTGGAAAAGCCATCAAATCTCATAAAACAATTCATATGGTGATCCCTTCTCAACCACCAGTGTTTCAAACATGGATCTAAGGTTTTGACAAGTTGGCTCATCTATAGAGTTATGTTGCATTTCATATTATTCTTAGTGAGAAATCACCTATTTCCCTCTCTCTTAGTCCTATGGACAAATTAGAGTACATAATTTCTCTCTCTTCTGATAATTTATTTCATGTGAAAGATTCCATGTTGATCCTGATCTAGTGATTATGTTACTTTGTTGTATATTCTTATTGGACTCGTATTTATACTTTGTTCATTTTATTCCATCTGGAAAACCTAAATTGAATATTTGATATCCTAACCTTCTTGTGGTGGACTTTATGATTTTATGATGCATCCAAACATGGAGATTGTTGAATACTTGTTTAGGGTCCTCTGACCCCATTGATATCAATTAGATGATCTCATCCTTTATTTAAACATGACTATACTTCATCTTACCTACCCTATTTTCATGGGTGATTAACTAGTCATAACTAGAAGTAGTGACACCATATTTATTTTAGGCATTGATGATTTATTCCTCCTATCATTTCACTATGGTTTTAATTCTCCTATGATATAATATATTTTTGGCACTGAGGTTTTAGTCCTCCTGCCAATGCACTAAGGTTTTAGTCCTATTGCAAACTCTATATTTTATTTGCCATTGAGGTTTTAGTCCTCCTGTCCTTTGGTATGGAATATATGGGTTCCTATCTTACTTTTTAGCATATGATAGTCTTCTTATTATTCACATGTGACTATTTATGAATCGTGTTATTATTTTTATGACATTGTTGTAAGGCAAGAAATCTCTTATTCTTGATTATCATTTTATTGAAATTCATATTCTCTTTTGATATCTACTTGCATAATACTTTTACTCTTCTATGGTAAGGCTTGTTATATATGATGTACTTATTTTATAATGTTTCTGAATTCCCTATTAACATATACATATCGGATTTTATGTTGAAAAGTTCTATTTTTCCTTCTATTGTGGGGTATGCTTTCAACCCTAGGTGTAGGACACGGTGGACATGACAGGAAGACGTGGACCTAGCTTATAGAGCTGACTCTCAGGGAGATGGACTTGAGATAGTTTTGATATCCCTCTACTTAAATCCTAATGTTATTTCTTTAATGTAAACCCCAAGTGGGGGAATATTATGTAAGCTTGATCATTTGAATATAGTCATGAAATATAATTTTGATTCTACACTTTGGTCTTTTTGTTTATCATCATTTGAGAAATGAAAATTTTACAACTATTCCATCACATGTTTTTAGTATGTTTGGATTAGTTATATTTGTTCTTCAAATTTAGTAGGGAATGGATCATCTATCAGGTCATACTCCTTACAAGATGGTATCAAAACCATAATACTCAGATTCTGACTATTTCAATTTTGTCTTCCTAATTAGAACCCTTGCCTAACACACTCACTCTCTAAGTGAGATGTTTACCCTAGAACTTACCTATGTTGTTTAAGAGATGATGAATGAACAATTTGGAATCATAAGATCCACACATAAGAATCTTGATGAGTAAATCCTAGTGTGAGGGGACTCTTAAGATCATATGTAGGATTGTTTTAATATATCTCTTTGGAAGTTATGAGTTTTGACTTTAAGATGGATATAGGTATAAGGATGGGAAAGTAATAGGATATAAGATGTTACTATGGAATACTTTGTGACTCAACCCTATAAATGATTTTGGATCCACCTTTTATTTTATGTTGAATATATTTCATTATCAAAAAATATTTCAACATTATACTATTATATGTACAAAAGAAAATTATGGATTAATTGATGTTTTATCAAACTAAGTCACAAAGAAGGGAGTTATGAAGTTTGATATAGAAATCCTAGATTTAGTTGTAGTATAAATCTTAAACCCTAAGTTATATGTATAATGAGGCTTGTGCTAAAAGGTTTAGTGACCTATCCTTTTGTACCTTATGACTTTTTGGTTTATCATGTGAATTTTAGGGTTCATAGGTTAGTAGCACAAGGACCTGAAACTCAACCCTATGTGAGTATGACCTATTGGTTGGATGCATGATCTATGAAAAAATAAAGCCCTAAAATATTCACAACTAAAAGATACATAAGTAACCTGAGTACCTTGACGTTCCTTAGCTTGGATTATTAGGTTAAACCTTTTAAGGGGTGGATGGAAGTTAGTTGGTAGTATAATCATGGTTGAATTCCGGGGATGAAATCCTCTTTAAGGGGTGGAGTGTTGTAACATATCCAAACCTAGCATATTGACTCTAGAAATCCTATTCCCATGATTACGATACCAGAATGTTTGGTTCTTTATATTTGACCAAACAAATAAAGGTACACCTTAATGTACATTGTTAATATATATATTTACATGTATAACTCAAAGATAACCCATATCATATTTATGCTAAGAATAATATAACTTATTAAGTGGCATATTAACATAATAACATATATATGTGCTAACATGTGAGCTGATTAAGTTCATGAAATATGTCACATAAGCTTCCTTTGCTAACTAATATTCCTAGAATGTTTAAATAAGAGGTATAATGTGTAGGGAAATATGGCATCAGATAGACAACGGAAACAAAAATGTTATTGACATATTTCCCATTAACTAGTGGATCGTGTCAATAACTATGCAATGGAAATGATGGTTTCACGAATATATACCTGGTCTTGGAGCTAGTCCAACAATAATCCTCGTTGATGTAGATGCACACTCTATCTTGGATGGTGTCTGTGTAGCTCCTAGTTGCACTGAGACTCATATGATGCTCCTCTATGTACAACAGACTCGAACGTAGTCGTCTGTAGCAACTCCTCTCATCACAGATTATTGGCTGATGTCGTCCTCCTTAACGATGGGTAAAGGCCACCTTACCTCTAGAGAAATCCACACAGATCAAGTAGAAATCCTTTCATCCCGCTAGAACGGATAGGAAGCAATTTTCACTCCCCTTGGTGTGCTAGTCACCAACCTTCTCTCCCATAACAATGATCCTTAGTTATTTCTCTTCTTTGCTATCCCTCCCTAGTCAGGTAGGACTTGCTTGGGCTCTCTTAGTTACCACAACCATAGAGGACAACAATTTTTAGAGAAACTAATTCTCAATTGTTTGTGTTGTGCTATGGGAAGCCCCCAATACCCCTCTTTTTATAGTAGAGACCAAGTTCAGGGTTCCTAGTCTATGCGGGAGTGGAAGGGACCGGTAGATCTTAAATTTTCACAACTTACAAACACCCAAACGGTCCTCTGGAAACCTAGATGGTCAGATGGCATGTAAGATGGTCATCTCATAGTACAAGACGGTCATCTGACAATTTCCCAGTCACACATGAAATTGGCAAATCATTTTTAATTAATGCTAAAGATTAATTCCTTGCATCAATAGAATTGTGCAATCGAAACAATCAAAGTTTCTCACAAATTTGAGGAAGTTGCTAGAACCTTCCACCGGATCAACTGAGCCGATCAGTTCACCAGGTAAACCGGTCATCTCTCTTTGACCAAGCCGATCAGTTCACCCAGTAAGCGGATCGGTTGGAGCCAGTATCATATAGAACTTCACCAATTCAGTTCCAATCAGCTGGACCCACCAAACGGCCATCTCAACACTTGAGCCAATAGTTTAGCACTCTAAACGAAAGTCTCACCCAGTGAGGTGATCAGTTGGCAGTGTAGTCAGCTGATTTATTGTGTGAATTGAATACCTAAACACTTTAGTAATCAATCCAATCATCATTCAAGATCAAAATCCTCTTCTAGATGAGTTCCTATGTGTGTGACCCTATAGGTCCCATATTACGTTGGCAGTGAATGTCCATAACAACTTATGACATCACAAGCAATGAGTGGTGCCTAGTCACACATCATTGCTACCCAAGTAAATGGAAAGTTGGAGAACAACTCCAACCTACAATTTGTGCATGGTGTTATAGTGTTTGTATAGTTCCTTTATCCTTGATATCTAGATTAAACTCAAGGCATGTATTTTTCATCCTCGTTAACATTTAATCTATGTTTCTTGCTATAGAAAACTATATGAGATATGTGTAAGCTCAATATCTTATATTGACTCACATGTACATGGCCATGTATTTCTCAATCTTGCTAACTCAAGTGGCTTTGGATATCATACTCCCATAGGAGGAAAACATCCCATCTCTATCATTCACAGTCAGTCTCCATGTGTCACAATCACCCAATCTTTACTTTTATAATAACCCATGCTTCAGGATTGTGTTTAATGATGTCAAAGCATACTGAATGACATGTGATGAGTGTAGTGATTTCAGGTCAAAGAACCATAAAAACCACCATCACTATGAAAGTTTACTATGAATACCATGGCAAAAGTTTCCATGTGTTAGTCTCATGGTGGGTCTGTCAGATACATTGTTCTCTAACATGTATCTGTGTGCTTAGTTTGATATTTTCATATCATGACTAATGAGATTATATCATTAACCAACTCACACTCTGATCTTATGTGTTATTTTTGTCTATCTACCTTCAACATTAACAACTGCTTAGGGACATCACGAGAATGTATATACTCTTAACATCTGTGTGATCTCATTCTTCCAAGTCACATACTTGAAGACATATGTCATTGAGTAAAATCATTCTCTAGACATTTATTATGTTATTTCATTATCCCAAAATTGAACAAACTGAATAAATTAGAAGTTTGTCTTTATTAATAATCAAATCATTTATAAGTTAGGCCATTACAATCATCATATGATTGGCTCTTTGGGCATACATACCGGCATATCCCCACTTGCACTTAGAGCCAATCGCCCATGAATCTTATCCCAAGTTACCTAACATGACTATCATGCTTTAGTTGTGAAAGTGCTTTAGTCAATGGATCAGCAATGTTGTTCTTAGTTGGTACTCTACAAATCTTTACATCTCCAATTTGTACCATCTCTTGTATGAGATGGAACTGCCTTTGATTATGCTTGGAATGCTGATGTGATCTAGGTTCCTTATCTTGTGCAATAGCTCCATTGTTGTCATAATATATATCAATTGCGTCATTGTTGCTCAGAACGACTCCAAGTTTAGAAATAAACTTATTGATCCATACAGCCTCCTTTGCCGCATTCAATGCAGCAATATACTTGTCCTCTATTATAGAATCAGCAACTATCTCTTGCTTGAAACTCGTCTAGCTTACAGCTCCATTGTTTAGGACAAACACAAATCTTGGTTGCAATTTATAATCATCTTTGTCAGTCTGGAAGCTTGCATCGGTGCAACCTTTTACCACCAACTCTTCCTCTCCACTGTAGACCAAGAATTGATTCTTAGTCCTTCTCAAGTACTTCAGGATGTTCGTGACATATGTCCAGTGAGAATCACCTAGATTTGACTGATATCTGCTCATCATTCTTAAATCATATGAGACATATGGACGGTTAAACAACATCACATACAAGATGGATCCAATTGCCGACGCATACGGAATCATACACATGCACTCCCTTTCTTCAAAGGAATGGGTACATTGAACTTTAGAGATGGTAATTCCATGTAGCATGGGTAGGTTTCCTCTCTGTAAGTCCTCCATGTTGAACCTCTTCAACACTTTGTTTATATATGTGCTCTGACTTAGTCCAAGAAGCCTTATTGATCTATCTCTATAGATATTTATCACCAAAATGTAGGATGCTTCTCCCAAGTCTTTCATAGAGAATGTATTTCCAAGCCATGTCTTTATCTTTTGTAAAGTAGGGATGTCATTTGCCATCAATAGTATATCATCCACATACAATATGAGGAATACTACCATGTTCCCACTGACCTTCTTGTACACACAAGGTTCATCTTCATTTTGAACAAAGCCAAACACTTTGACTATTTCATCAAAATGAAGATTTCAGCTCTGGAATTCTTACTTCAATCCATAGATTGACCTTTGTAGCTTACAGAATTTATTTGCATCCTTTGGATTTATAAAACCCTTAGTTTATGTCATGTACACATCCTCTAGAATATTCTCATTAAGAAATGCAGTTTTAACATCCATCCACCAAATTTCATAGTCATGATAAGCTACAATGGAAAGCATGATCCTAATGGACTTAACCATGGCCACTGGAGAAAAGGTTTCATCATAGTCAACACTTTGAACTTGTTTGAAACCCTTTGCTACCAATCTTCCCTTATAAGTTTGTACTTTACCATCCATGTCTATTTTCTTCTTGATGACCCACTTGCACCCTATGGGTTTTGCCCCTTCAGGTGGTTCCACCAAGGTCCATGCCTTATTGGCATATATGGATTCGATCTCAGATCCCATGGACTCAAACTATTTCTCAGACTCTGGTCCCTTAATAGCTTCTAGATAGGTTGTTGACTCATCATCTATAACCAACTCCCCACCTTCCTAAGTCACAAGATATCCAAATATATTCAGTTCAACGTATGTCCTACTAGATCTACGAGGTTCCTGTATTACTTGAGGAATTTGATTTTCAACAACATTTTGTGATTCTCTTTGTTCCTCTTGTACATCTATTAGTTTGATATTCTCTTATTTGTCTCAAACCTCTTTGAGTTCCAGTTTCCACCCATTGATTCCTTTGTAAATAAATTCCTTTTCTTAGAATACAACCTCTCTAGCAACAAACACTTTGTTGTTAAATTGGGAATGAAGGTAATATCCTTTGGTCTCCTTAGGATATCCAACAAAATAACATTTATCAAACATAGGGCCAAGATTTTCAAAAAACATTTTTCTGGCATATGCTTCACATCCCCAAATCTTCATAAAAGACACATTGGGATGCTCCCCATACCATATCACTTATGGTGTCTTTTAAACCGATTTAGATGGTACTTGGTTTAGTGTATATGCAGTAGTTCCAAGAGAAAAACCCCAGAAGTAAGTTGGAAGTTCAACAAAACTCATCATAGATTGCACCATATCTAGCAATGTGTGGTTCCTTCTTTCTCATACACCATTATGTTGTGGTATTCCAGGTGGAGTCTATTGTAATAGAATACCACATGCTCGTAGAAGGTTCTCAAACTCTTGGTTCAAGTATTCTCCACCTTGATCAAAATGAAGTGTCTTAATACTTTCACCAAGTTGTTTTCATACATTATTCATGAACTCTCTAAACTTTTCAAGAGCTTCTGGCTTATGTTTCATCAGGAAAACATAGCCATACCTACAGAAATCATCAGTAAAGGTAATGAAGTACTGATACCCACCTCTAGCAGTTGTTCTAAAAGGGTCACTTACATCAGTATGTATGAGTCCTAATCAATCACTAGCCCTTTCATTGTTTCTAGTGAAGGGGGTCTTGGTCATCTTTCCCAACAAAGAAGACTGACATGTCTCTATTGATTCAAAATCAAAAGAGTCCAGATAACCATCTTTATGGAGTCTAGATATGTGATTCTCATTTATGTGCCCTAGAGGACAATGCCAAAGGCATGTTTTATTTGAGTTGTTGATTTTTTTGTCTTTTGGTATTTACATTATGTACACTTGTCTCTAGATATATCATGTATAGACCATAAGACATTGGAGCATTGTCATAAAAGATTCCATCTTTACTAATAGAACATTTTCCATTCTTTATCAGAAATTTGAATCTGTTCTTGTCCAAACAAGATACATATATGATGTTCATATTAATGGTAGGTACATAATGGAAGTTCTCTAACTCTATTACTAGACCACTTGGAAAAGGTAATTCATAGGTTCCAACTAATTTTCTGCAACTCTTGAGCCATTTGCAACTCACAGTTCTACGTCACCTTTCTCTAAAGGTCTACTTCTTTTTAGATCCTTCACATTTGAGAAAATGTGTGATCCACATCTGGTATCTATTACCCATGATGAGGAAGTAGTAAAGTTAACCTCAATAACGTATATACCAGAAGTAGAGATCTCAATCTATTGCTTCATCTACCTAGGTTCCCTTATCCTTCTCCTTATTTTGAGTGCAGAAGACTTGGACTTTAGCTTATCCACAAAATGCTTCTTGGCTTTGCCTTTGTCCTTGGACTCAACTTCATTGATGATCATCACGGGTTTGTCCATCTTCATATGTGCTTCAACACTTATCGAAATGTCAAACAACTCTGACAACAGCCTAGCCATGTTACTCAAGTGATAACACTCGATAAACTGGCTATATGATTTATAGAATAATTGCAAAATCATATCTGTGGCCAACTCTTCGCCTAAGGTAAATCCCAATATTTCAATATGATTCATATGCCCAATCACATTGAGCACATGAGGCTCTACTAGATCTTCCTCTATCATTTTTCACTCAAATGGTGCCTTAGAAACATTATACATGTCATGTTAATCATGATGTTTATGCAACTCATAGTTCATATAGCCAAACATAAGGTTCTTGATGTTCAGAACATCATTGGTGTACTTCAAAGAAGCATCCATTTCAGTATTAGGCAAATATGGAGTGGATAGTGGTATTGGTGTTTTAGGATCATGTGCAACACTTCTCATGGTCTTGAATCAGTTATGGAAATAAATCTCATTTAATTCATCTGATTGTGATGATTAAGTGTTTTCCATTTGATTCTAGAAGACAAATTTTGAATTTGTCAAAAGCCATTTTTTATTTTATTTAATTTGAAAAGATGATATGAATTGGGTCTTTAATTAACTATCGTTCCCATTATTTATTCTTAGTGTTTATAAGTTAGTAGCAAAAGGACCTGAAACTCAACCCTAGGCGAGTATGACCTGTTGGTTGGATGCATGATCTATGAACAACATAAACCCCTAAACTATGCATAACTAAAAGATACATAAGTAACCATGGTTCCTTGATGTTTCTTGGCTTGGCTTATTAGGTTAAACTATTAAGGGGTGGATGGAAGTTGATTGGTAGTATAAAGATGACTGGATTTCATGGGCAAAATCCTCTTTAAGGGATGGAGAGTGTTGTAACATACCCAAACCTAGCATCTTGACTCTAGAAATCCCATTCCCATGATTAGGAGACTAGAATGTTTGGTTATTTAGATTTGACCAAACAAGTATAAAGTTACACCTTAATGTACATTGTTAATACATATAATATGAATAACTCAAAGATAACCCATAACATATATATGCCAAAAACAAATACAACATATTAAGTGGCATAATAACATGTATATGTGCTAACATATAATTAAGTTCATGAAATGTGTCACATATTCTTCCTTTGCTAACTAATATTCATATAATGGTTAAATAAGAGATATAATGTACTTAAAACATGTATTAGAATAATAATTGGAATTTTCATGTGCAAACATATTACTAAAAGAGTAATTAATGGATGAAATATGTTATATTAGTAAAATATGGAATTTTGTGCATTATAACCAAATGAATATCTTTTGGTAGTAGTGTGAAGATAATAGGACTCTACATAATAGATAATGATAGTAATAGTGTAATGTTATAATAAAATAATTGCAATGAGATAAAAACCTGATTACATCGTAACTCCTAAAAGGAAGTTCTAAAACCCAAATGTAATGGAAAAATGTATTCTTTGGGTCTCAATCATCTTGGGTGTCAAGTTTCATATTATTTGAGAAATAATAACTATCCTAATTTCATCTACAAAAGAAAATAAGAGTTTTGTTTCAAAATATTAAATAATATGTTCAATGAGTTAAAAAGTGGAAATAGATCCCAAATTTGAATTTTATATACAAAAAATTAGTGTATGTGTAAATTTTCATATTAATTGAACAATCATATCTATCCAGTTTTATGTAGGAGAGAGAATGTAACTTAAAGTTGAAAATTGAAAATTGAAAATTAGAAAACATCTAATATATTAAATAACTAGTATAAACCAACTTGTATGGACTTTGGATAATACTTATATAATTGAGGTGAAGTTGCAATAATAAAATTGTGGTATAACATGAAGGGAAACGATGTTGTACATGCATGTTAAATCGGTGGAAATTTTATCATGGTGGAAAATCTGAATATGTATTTACTTTCCAATTACAATGTGACCTAGGTAATTCCAACAATGTGGAATATGTGAGATATTTAATAAATTAGAATAAACTTTAAAGAACTAATTCTCTCTATTGAATGCTTGAAATCAATAAATAAATGAAAGCAAACATGTTAACATATCATAAAGAAAACAAATAATTTAACTTGAGTATATATTTGTTTGGAAACAAATAAGCATTCCCAAATTTATACAATCAATTAGTTACATCAAATAAGAAATAATAGTTAACTTGACTAAATTTTATCCTTAGCAAACCTCCCTATTACCTCCTGAAATTGTTAAAAACAAGGATATAAAAGGGAAATGGTTTGATGGATAATGTTTACACCCTTTTGATTTGAAACTCATGTGTCTATAATAACTAGTTTTGGATATATAAATTTATTAGCACCTATTTCCTTCACAAATAATTAATGTGAAATATGTTAGCAATATATATGGTTGCCTCAACTTTGGAATTTTTAATCTAACTTAATATTAATTAAATCGATGGCTTTTATTAAAATAAAGTTGTTATACATCTTTTCAATGACTCTAACATGAAAAGAGAAACATTTTGAGAAATTCATTTCATAACAGAATGAATAAGTGTATATAAGATGTTGATAAATGGAATAATAGAAAAGGAATTCAATAACTATATCATATACAATTTTACATAAATTATAATACATGTCTACTTAGTGTAAATAGTTACACAATGAGATATTTAGAAATCTCATAATTGTAAATGTAATAGTCGATATTTTTGTGATATAGTTGTTATTAAAAGGGAAATATATGACAAAACATATACATAAATAAATAGAAGTGAAATAAAGTTTTTATTTTTATTCTTTCCTATCATTTGTTAAGGAATGCTTAGCTTTTCTCCTTTTACAATATATGTTGCATATTTTCCCTAGTAAACAAAATAGATCAGCTTCTTGCTACCCAAGATGAATATTTCTATGTATAGGCCCATATCATGGTTTTCACACACATAGAAATCTCTTTACCAATAGAGTATGACTCCTAACCTTCTCCCTTATCCTCCCATTCAAGTTCCTTAGAAAAGCCGTCAGATCTCAAAAAAAAGTTCATATGATGATCCCTTCTCAACCATCAATGTTTTAAATGACCTAAGGTTTTGACAAGTTGACTCACATCTAAAGGTATGTTACATTCCATATTATTCTTATTGAACAAACACCTAATTTTCCTCTTTCTTAGTCCTATGAAAAAATTAGCCTACACAATTTCTCTCTCTTTTGAGAATTTATTTCATGTGAAAGATTCCATGTTGATTCTGATCTAGTGATTATCTTACTTTGTTTGATATTCTTATTGGACTGTTATTTATACCTTGTTCATTTTATTCCTTGTGAATACCCTAAGTTGAATATTTGATACCCTAAATTGGACACTTGATATTATAACCTTCTCTTGGTGGAATTTATGATTTTATTATGCAACTGATCATGGATATTGTTGAATATCTATTTATGGGTCCTCTGATCCCATTGGTATCAGTTAGTTAATCTCATCTTTTATTTGAACATGACTATACTTCATCTTGCATGTCCAATTTTTATGGGTGATTCATTAGTCATAACTACAAGTAGTGACACCATATTTATTTTAGGCACTGAATTTTAGTCTTCCTGGCATTTTACTGAGGTTTTAGTCCTCCTGTGATATATTATATTTTGTGCATTAAGGTTTTAGTCCTCCTGTCAGGCATTGAGGCTTTAGTCCTCCTGCCAATGCATTGAGGTTTTAGTCCTCCTACAAACTATATATTTTATCTAGAAATAAGGTTTTACTCCTCCTACCCTTTGGTATGGAATATATGGGTTCATGTCTTTATTTTTAGTATATACTAGTTTTCTTATTACTCACCATGTGACTATTTACCAATTGTGATTTTGTTTTTGTGACATTGTTTTAAGTTAAGAAATCTCATAGTCTTGATTATTATTTTATTGAAATTTATATTCTCTTTTGATATCCATCCGGATAGTACTTTTCCTCTTCTATGGGAAGCCTCGTTATATTTGATGTCATTTTCTCATAATGTTGTTTAGTTCCCTATTAACATGCACATATTGTATTTTATGTTGACAACATCCATTTTTTCTTCTCTTGTGGGGTATGCTTTCAACCCCAGGTGTAGGACATTGTGGACATGACAAGAAGACTTGGACCTAGATTATGGAGTTGACTCTCAGGGAGATGTACTTGAGATAGTTTAGATATCCCTCTGCTTAGTTCCTGATGTTTTTTCTTTAATGTAAACCCCAGGTGGAATAATATTATGTAACCTTGATAAATTGAAAATAGTCATGAAATATAAATCTATTGCTACACTTTGGTCTTTTTGTTTACCACCATTTGAGAAAATGAAAAGTGTACACCTATTCCAACATATGTTTTTAATATGTTTGGATTAGATGGATTTGTTCCTCAAATTAAGTAGGGAGTGGATCCCCTATTGGGTCCCACTCCTCATAGGAGGACTCTTCCCAAGTGACATGGGGTGTTTCTTTTCCTTCTTCTTGAACTTACTTCCCTTTGGGTAGTCTTCCTTCTTCCTATGCTTGTTCTTGGTGATGCCTCTTGAATTTTGGACATTATTCTTGAAGTGCCCCTTTTGTCCAAACTCAGTGCATCTAGGAATGGAGGAGGAGGAGTGTTTACTCTAGAATTGCTTTCCCTTAGAGTAGTGGGCTTCAAGATCACTTTTAGGTTCAACTTCACTTAAGGATGGAGGATATTGGCAAATTACTTGTTGACAAGGGCATCAACTTTGGCTTTGAATGTAGCCTCCTTCTTTCTCTTATAGTCTTTCTCTTCTTCTTTTTCTTCTTCCTCTTACTTGTCAAGTATCACTTCATAGGATTGAAGATTTCCTATGAGTTCTTAAAGAGGAATGTTGGAGAGAGATTTTGTTTCTTCATTGTAGTCACCTATGTTTACCAATGGTGAGGAAGCAATCTAAGAATATTTGAGATGATATTTCCTTGATCCATGGTGTGACCTAAGGAGGCAAGGCCATTGACAATGGTGATGAGCCTTAAGTACATTTCAGTCACAAATTCCTTCTTCCGCATCTTGAAGCCTTCAAGGAGACCATTGAGCATATATACCTTTCTATCTTTGACTTAATTCATACCTTCATAGGTGATACAAAGTGTTTTCCAAATCTCATGGATTGTGTCCCAAGAAGAAATCTGGTTGAATTGGGTTGGAGTGGGCATGGAGTAGATGATGCTAATGGATCTAGTATTTAGTTGTGCCTTCTTCAAGGTAGCCTCATTCCAAGTAGCTACTTCTCCTTCTAGCTCTCTGTAGGGAAGACCAACTACCTTCCACATATCATAACTCATGCCTTGAATGTAGAATTGCATTCTCCTTTACCAATAGAGGAAGTTTGTACCATCAAAGATAGATGTACGCATGGAGAATCCACCCTCTATGTTGAGAGATCCAAAGAGATTCTCACCCATCTTCTCTACTCATGAGAGTATTTACTTGGAAAAGACCACACTCTAATACCAATTGTTGGATTTTTTGGCTCTAGAGGGGATGAATAGAGCTAAAACACTTAAGAAAGATTCATTAGACCTTCAAGATATTTGATAAAGTATGTTGCAAGTATTAATTACAAGTATGAGAGAGATTGATCAAACACCAAAGAAGAGCAAGATTTATTGTGGTTCCATCCTCCAAAGTGGGAGATGTACATCCACTACCTAAAGGGGTCAATCTCTAGGATTTTAAACCTTGTCACAAAAAGAGTTACAACAAGAGACCACCCTTTCCCTGAACAAGCACACTAGTACATATATCACCTTTAGTGTCAGTTAAATGTAACTTTAGAAGTCGATTTCCATGTGACACCCAAGTGGGTGACACTAAATGCAGACGCCTTCAGCGTCAGTTTCATAACCGATGACACAAAGTCGTCCCCCGATTGCAACCCAAAAAAATGTGCCAGCAAGGGGACCATAGGCATTGGTTATCAAGTCAGAACCGACGCCACATCCCATCCCGAAAAAAAAAATTGGCCCCAGGTTAGACCATAGGTGTCGGTTAGCAACTAAAAACCAACTCTGTTGTCCTAAAATTATTTACAGTTTGTAAGTTAACCAAATATTAACTGACACCATTAGTGATAAAGACGTCGGTTATCTATTAATCATCGACGAGTTAAGTTTTTGTTGTCGATTTCTTTTGTTAACCAATGACTATGTTCTGATTTTTTTTCTTATCAGCTTGCAGGCTTGCTGCCCAGCTGGTCAACATGATATAGAATATGCAGTTCAGTTCTGAACTGTAGGTTTACAACATCCATTGATTTCAACCAACAACAGGCCACAAACCTGCAAAATTAACAAGGATGGACACCATTTTATTATTCATCACATACATGTAGAAACCTATAGTTCTAATTCCTCCACTTCATATTCATACACATGTAGCAACCTGCAGTGTCATTCATTCATCTCTTTTCACAATTAGACACATGTAGAAACATTCATGTATTCATATTCACATTTACATATATGTATAATAAGACAATTCAAAAAAAATCATTCAGACATGTATATATAAGTGTGTCTTTGAATGTTTAACATGTCATCAAATACAGAAATAATTATGACAACAAAGTTTAGAAATATCATTCTTTATCGTCATCATTATCATCATTGTCATCATCACCATCAATATTCCAATGATAATAAAAAATTCCCACTACATGTAAGGTTTTTACCCATTGTTCTCTTACATCATCTAATTCTTCCATCGTATAGGGAGTATGTACATCTAATAACTTTTCACATGTAGTGAAGTTAGTTTTAAACATCTACAAAGAGAATGAAGTATATATATAATTAATATATAATAAGATTGATATATTTCATATTATCTAATGAGACTATATATAATATTTGTTGTATGGTATCGATTTCCATTGTAGCATGTTTGATAATTAGGTTCATACATTGCATCACGTAGTATGCATATGCCCCGTCGTTGTTTTGTGTAGCACACTATAAATTGAAGCATATAAAATGTTAACAAACACAAAAAATCATAGTTCCCATGAATAATATATACATTGGAGTTAGGAAATTACTTTCACATTCTCCCAAAGTAATGGTTTCTTTGTCTTGGACATGTTTCCTCTAACTTTTTTGAACTATTTTAAAGCCCTACATGTTAATGCAACACATTAAATTGTATTATTAAATAGAAATGTAATCATAGATGTTAATAGATATAAAATATGAAAGATTTCTCACGTGAATAATGGTCTTTTCATTGTGTGTCCATATAATGAGTCTAATTCCTTCCCCGAAGGATCTAGATAATAAACAGTCCACATATTAGGGACAATAACCAGTAACTCCCAATGCTTAGCACTAGAGGTAAGAAAGCTAAAAATTAATAACTCAAAATCTACAATAAAATATAATTTTCTTAAGTCCAAATTATAAGCAAAGTAAACTTACTCAACATTGAATGGATCTATTATCATCGTCTTCTTTTTTACTAAAATATCTAAAAGTGATATAGCAGTATGAGGTAACTGATAGATTTATCCATCATATGGAAACTAGAAATGAATTTCTCATGATTTATGCTAATTTGATTGATTGAGTTATCAATAACTTTTAGGTATCATTTTATCTTATGCACCACAAGATAAACAATGCATTTCCACAAAGATCATATCTTCTGAAATTGAAAATCAACTTTATTAATTACTATCATTGTCATACAATATGCAAAAAATAATGTGTTTCTATCCATTGGAAAATATGAAATAACAGTTCATAACTCTATTACATGCCTTCAAGGCTGAAAATAAACTAAAGTACTCCTGTTTACGGTGGCAACACTTGCCCCATTTATTGAGTGCTTTACATTTTATATCTTGGTATCATATACCTCAAAAATGTTACAAGTTTATTTCATGACACCTTCAGGTGGAGATGTCTGTCGCCTCCTTCTTCTTTAGTTCCTCTATATAGAGTGGACAATTCCTTTTCCAATGTCCTGGCTTTTGACAATGGTGGCAATTGCCTCTCTTGGTCACGCCTCCTTTGGCCTTGAGAGCTGAAGACGACTTGGGTTGCTGGCTAGCATCAGAACCTTTCTTAGCCTTGCCCTTGCCCTTGCGCTTGGACTTGCCTTTCTTGCTGCTGATCATCATCACAGACTTAGGCTTGTCCTTCTTCGTCCGTGTCTCGGCTGTCCTCAACATGCCCAAAAACTCTGTCAACGACTTGTAAAAGTTGTTCATGTTGTATTTCATCACAAATTGACTGTAAGATTCTGGCAACGATTGCGGTATCACGTCAGTAGCCAACTCTTGGCTCAGGGGAAATCCCAGTCTTGTCAGATTCTCCACATACTCAATCGTCTTGAATGTGTGAGGACCAACTGGATCTCCTTCTGTCATGACACACTTGAACATCACCCTAGAGACATCATATCTCTCTTGCCATTCTTGATCTTCATACATGTTCTTAAGATGCTGAGTCATCTCAGTGACACCCATGTTCTCATGTTGGCATTGCAACTCGTGGTTCATGGAGCACAACATCAAGCACTTTGCATCAATGGCATCATCAGAATGCTTCTTATAAGCATCCCTTTCTGCCTTTGGTGCGGTAGGAGCAGGTTCCTCTGGAACTGTAGTATCCAGGACATAGAGCTTTCACTCTTGAGTGAGAACAATTCTCAATGTCCTAAACCAGTCATAGAAGTTAGTCTCATTCAGTTTGTCCTTTTCAAGGACCGATTGCAACAAAAAGTGATTGTTGTTTGTTGTCATTTGTACTACAAAAGAAAACATATGCAGTTTAGTCCAAATCTCAAATTTGACTTATTTGATTGATTTGAAAAATTAATGATATAATTAGGACTTTAATTAATTATTGCTCCCACTATTTTTGTTCAAATTGATAGCCCTCACCATCAATTTGGAAGATTGCAGCGTACAACCTTCTAGTGGATCAAGATCCTGATATCCTCTAAGTCATGGACCAGCTAGGGCCGTCACCCACAACTTAGATCTTCTAGGTAGGCAACTTTTGCCAATTGCATCATATGCAACTCTTGAAAGATGTCATATGCAACTCCTTGCCATGATCACCTCCATGCCTCAAGGTGCTAGATCCTATCTAGGTCACCTTATTAAGTCTGACCCAAAGCCAACACGATGAATATGCACCCTGCTAGGGCAGACCCACATTCATCCTTCACGCTTCCACGAGATAGACGGTGCACCACGCTAGGGTGTTCCCACAATTGGACGATCAAGCTTTTCACGTGTGTCGCATTTGGAAGGCATCTAAAATTTTAATATTTAATGAGGGATTTCGTTTTATAGGTACATATACATATCTAATCACCACAATATATAGTATGTATCATATACATGCTATATCCCACAGAAAACATGTGAAACGATAAAAGTGATGATTATGGCCATCCTAATGTGATTCCTCGAGCCAAGAGGAAGCATGGTCATCTAGGTCTACATCACAGGCAACCTGTACAAGATGAACTCTATGCTATAGCCATTTGAGTTGATCAACTCATCACATGAACGACATGCTCGCCCTGGCCGGTCGTCTGGGTGCCACTAGCCGATCAGTTGGCTCCTCCAATCGATCGGTTTGCCTTGTCATCGTGCACCTCCTCATAGCTGCCAACTAATCATCTTTCTCCTCGAACCGGACATCTGGATCGCCAACCGATCGGTTCACTCCTTGAACCGATCATCTCAGTCATCGTCAGGTTGTCCGTCGTTCTTTGACATAATAGGAATAAAAATATCTATCCTATTTTACATCAAAAAAAGGGAAACCCCGAGTTACATTCGGGGGGAGCAAAGGTAGGAAAGAAATCTCGAGTTATCTCGAGTTACATCAGGAATAAGGAGGTAGGGAATCAGTGCACAGACCGAGATGCAAGCAACCACATACAATCAAGCACACATACATAGGGTTTATTGGCCATAACCACGCTATAAATCCACCACAAAACTCATTTAAGGGTGATGCGTATCGAGTGCATTCATATTACATATCATATATGTATATTGGGATTTGTGGATTTAGGATTGGACATGCATAAAACCAATCTTATTCGCATCGTATGCAATAAATAAATGCGACAAACCAAAATTGATCACATCGATAATCCTAAAGTATAGAGAAGCCGACGTGGCTCTGATACCATTGTTGGGTTTTATGGGAGACAGAGAAGGCAACGGAAACAAAATTTTCTCCTCCCAAACCCAGAATAAAGGAATCGCGTCAATGTCTATACAATAGGAAGGATGGTTTGTAGAGGCATACCTTGTCTCGAGGCTTGCTCAGTGACTTTACCTCACGGCTTGTGCGGTCTTCAGCTCCGGTCTTAGACGGTGTTTGTGCAGCTCCTGGTCTCACTGGGACTGTCATGATTGACAACTATCCTCCGAGCAGCAGAAGTCTCCCACCTCTGAAGTAGTCCACACGGACCACCTGGAACTCCAATCTCCTTGTCCCACAAGGAATAAGAAGGAGTCACACCCTCCTGTCGGCGTACTAGTCACCAACACACTCTCTTGCAACCAGTTGCTTTTCTACTGTTGTCTTTCCCTTGTTGTGCCTCCCTTATCAGGTAGCACTTGCTTGGGCTCTCTCTTGGTTACCAAAATCAGAGAGAACGACAACTTTGCAGAGCAACTGGTGTTCTGAGTTGTTGTTCCTAAGAAGCCCCCACTACCCATATATATATAGGAGGGCCATGGGACATGGTTCTCTAACCCAGGCAATGCGCGATTAAATAGGAGTAGAAGGGTTCGATATTTTCCACAAAACAACCAACTGCGCCACCTGAACCGATCATTTCAAGCATGAACCGATCAGTTGGGGACCTCAGCCGATCGGTTCACACCTGAACCGATCATTTGGGACACCTGAGCTGATCGGTTCACTACTGAGCCGATCAGTTTGTGGTCCTAGTCCAACTCAAATTGAATTTCAAATTTGTCTTCGATTAATCAAATGTCAATCCTTGTCCAAATCAAATTTGTACAAGTGAAACAAATTGTATTTGCAAAATAGTCTTTTGACTTTCCAAATGATCTAGGTTGGTCACTTGAATTGACTGGTTCAACAATTGAGCTGATCGTCTCATGACACATGAGCTGATTGACTCACAACTTGAGCCGACCGATTCACCAACCTGAGTCGATCGGTTCATCTCATGAGTCGATCGGTTGGGGCAAGAGACTATGCAAAATCAGTCAATCACAGTTTCAATCAATCTGATACTCTAATCAATCGGTCCAACACCTTGAACACTATGATATTGAGCTATCAATTGATTGAGTGTTTAATTGAACTACTAAACTCCTTTAGTAATCAATCTAAACATTGTTTGTGGACAAACTCCTCTTCCAGGTCAAATCCTATGTGTGTGACCCTGTAGGTTCATTTCATGTTGGCAGTGAAAGTCCATAATACTTATGAATTTACAAGCAAAGAGCGGTGACTAGTCGCACATCAGTGCTACCCAAGTGAAAAGGAAAGTTGGAGAACAACTTTCAATCCTACAATCTGTGAATGGTGTTGGAGTGAATGTATAATTCCTTTGTCACTGATATCCCAAATGAACTCAAGGCATGGAACAATCATCATGTCAATGTTCATTCACTTTCTTGATCTTAGAGTGGATTGGAGGATATATGTATGACATCAATATCACATACTGATTCATACATGCGTGCACGCCTATCTCAATCCTACTCATCAAGTGGCCATGGATATCAAACTCCCTTAGGAGGGACAAATCCCATATCTATCACTCACCCCTTAAAAGCCCCATCTGTCAAAGCCACCCAATCATCCCCTTTATAACAACCCATGTTTCAGGACTGCATTTGATGATGTCAAAGTGTACCCAACGACATGTGTTGAGTGTAGTGATTTCAGGTCAAAGAATCACATTCACCACCATCACTATGAGAACTGACTGTGACTACCATGTCATGGTTCCATGTGTCAAACTCACGATGGGTTTGTCTGGTATACTTGTTCTCTAACAAGTACCTATGTGTTTGGTTTGATATCTCTATATCATGACTAATGAGATTCTGTCATCAACCAACACCACAATCTAGTCTTGTGTGTCATTGCTGTCTATCTACCTTCCACAATGATATCTGACTAGGGACATAATAAGAATGTACAAACTCTTAGCAGCCATATGATCTCATCGTTTAGGTCTTAAACCTGAAAGCATACGTCATTGAGTACTGTCATTCTCTAGACATTCAATTTGTTCTATCATTATCTCATATGATTGAACCAGAAAGAATTGGAAGCTTGCCTTTGATATTTATCAAATCAATCTCAATGTATCCCACCAATCATCCCATGATTGGCTCTCAGGGTACACATACCAACAAAACCAACCTCTCTAAGCTTGGGAACCTTACTTATTAGACCTATCCACCTTCCCTAGAGGTTCTTTCTAGGCTTGACTTAGACTGTTTAGACTCTGAAGTTGAGGTATGATGTATCCCCTATTCTTCTATGTTGAGCAATTCACCTGTGCTTATTCATTCTCTTTGTCATATGGACATTAGCCTATACATAATGTATTTTCTTTTGAAAATCACGGTTCATGTAAACTACCTTATTTGATATTGATTATGTGATCATGGATATTCTTTTGAACTCTTATCTTATGCTTTGTTCATGATGGAACTCTAAAAGATGACATGTGATATCTTTTGCCCACTTATAAGGTGGATGTATATGTAGGTCACTTATGTGGTGACTAGTTTATATATTTTGACTATACTTTCTACTTGCTTCTACATTTAACATGCTATGTGATTCAGTAGCACTAGATTAGTGTAATTGCATTGATTTTTATGGTAGATGTGTTATTTCCTACCGAGCAGATGTGATATTTCCTGCTCTTTTGGGATGGAAAAGAATCTCACACCCATGGCAAGGTTTGTGATTCTTGGCCCATGTTTTATATATTTGGGAGATTGGAAGCATTCCTTTCTCTATCAGGTTTCAAGTTTATGAGACTTGGCCTCCTTTGAGTTTATATTGTTCTAGGGCTATGTTTATCTCACATGCATGCATGTTGATGATATGGGGTGTGTGTCCTAATTCTTTACATATTCTTGTGTGGCACAATCTTTATGTTTTATTAATGGAAAGTATTTTTTGTTATCATATGATTTCAATTCCTTTTCTATTGATACCCATTTGGGTAGTCCTTATCCTTTCTATGGGAAGCCTTTTATATTTGATGTCCTTTATTCCATATATTGCTCAATTTCTTGTGTAGTATGCACATACCAGCCTTTGCTGATGTCATCTAGTTTCTCTTCTTATTGGGATATGATTCCAACCCTAGGTGAAGGACTTGGATGATAAGGCATGAAGTTTTGGACTAGCTAAAGGAGTTAAAGCTTGGAAACAAAGTTGTTATGGTTTAGATTTCCCTCTACTTAGATCCTTATGTTGTATCATACATGTAAACCCTTATGGGATATTATGATGTACTTTTGTAATCTTTTGTGAAAATTGAATATAGTCATTATTTTTATTCCACTGCTATACTTTGGTTATTTTGAATACCATTTATTAAAGTTTGAAAATTTTGCACCTATTCCAACATACCTTTGACTGTGTTTGGAATGGATGTTTTATTCTTCAATATTTTTTAGTAAGGGGGTGATCCCGCCTCCTTACATGTGACACATGCCCAATTTATATTTTATTATGTGTGTGTTGATGCTTGACATATGGTTGTGTGGTTAAATAAATGGACACACATTACAATATGGTATTTGAGCAACTAAATAACCATTAGTGATTGATATTGCTAGATAAATCGTCATTGATACCTTTCTCTACAGATGGTTTTGAAGAAGAGGTCTGATAAGGGAAAAGAGCACATAGATGGAGAGGAAAGCTCATACATCATAGGGAGAGATACCAAATACCTTTGAGGGGACAACCTTAATGGTCACCCCAATTCTCCTCTTGACACACTCGTCAAAGTCCTCACTAACAACCTGACTAACATGCGAGGAAGACAACCAAAGCTGAGAAAAGATCAAGCTAGAGAGGGTATTCTGGTGAAAATGAGACAAATGTGGTCAACTTTGTTGAGGAGGTGGTTTCTCAATTTCGAGTGGTGCTTCCATAATCTGGGATGCCCAAAGCATTCCAAAGTCTACTTTCAGATCCATATGCTGAAAAGCGATGTCCACATTTTATGGGAGAACTTCACTAAAGCCTGAGGACCTGATGATGCATTTTGACCTGGGATGAATTCACTACTGCCTTCTAAAACTACTACATCTCAAATCCTATGATTGAGAAGGAGATTTATTTCTAGCACTTGAAGCAATTTGATTCTTCTATCAGGCCATACACAATGAAGTTCCCCATGTTGCAAATTTATAGACCTGAGTTAGACGAGGTGTGTTTCATATGTGGCTTGAAGATTGACCTTGGTTATGATCTAGTGGGACATGACATTATGATAGTATATGAGGCACTAGAAGCAGACCTAGAGCTGGAGGACCACCAATTGAAAAACTGGAAGAAAGGAGGATCTTTAGGAGGAAACTATCATCACAACAATTACCGTTATAGAAAGAACAAAAAGAGAAAGGTGTTGACTTGAGAGTTATACATTTTCCACATTTCAATAATGAATTAGTCATTCCATTCATATGTATCTAGTATGTTTTCTTAAGATTGATTTTAGGCATTAGGTACATGAAAAGGATCAAATTCACCAAGCCCTAGCTTGTCCAAGTTCAAGTCAAAAGCAATGCAAATGTGTAATTTGGGAAAACACCATGCTAGGTCATACTTGTTCTCTTTCCACAACATTAGATCAACTTTAGTTGTGAGGGGTTCATCAAACATACCTTTAACTTAAGGGGTTTCCTTTTCCTCTACGCATGAGGAGTACCATGCTCGAAACTATAGAGACTCAAATCTCATTATGAGCATCGGATACACTGCTTCCCCTCTTAGGCCTAGGAACCTTAGGTTCACTTTTGGGTATCCAACTGCATGCTCAACCTCTTAACCATGAATCAATCATGTATAAGGCATGACATGCCCTTCATGTCATCCTTCTACTCGAGCAATACTTCAGAGTTGAGTCCTCTTCAAGGATAACCAACAAGGTTCAAGGCCTCACAACCTGTCACCAAACCTCTCCAGGTCTAAGGAACTCTTCTTCCTATCTCAGAAGGTAAACACCTATACCACAGACACATAGGTACCAGAAGCATCATCCTCTCTCTAGGGTTTGGTTCCTTTAAAGTCAACCAAGATATCATCAGCCTCCAGGGATCATGCATGAGGCAACCCCTATCATCCACTTAGGTCGCATCATTCTCGACTCCCCGCTGTTCCTCATGTCTCGGGGTTTTAGGTTTCCAACCTTCTTGCCTGGTTCCTTCTTTCTCTCTCTAAAGCTAACTGCACATCCAACCATACTACTAGAGGTCATCTCTCCATGAAGGATCAAGCTCACAGGCATACCTCTACGCGGATGAAGCCTATGCTCAAACTTATGTTTGCTCATGATTATCCATAGCCCCTTATGCTTATCTCATAAGCCATCCATCATGTCCTTCTGGTCTCAGTTTTAACTTGCTGCTCATACTACTGATGTACTCTGGGTGCAAGCTATATCCTACTTGTAACAACCCATAAGGTTTCTATAGATTCTTCTCTAACCTCATCCATGAAGGAGTTATCCTTCGCTCAAACATGCACGACCCTTCCCAAGGTTGGGTTGCCAAAGGTACTCGGTCATCAACTTCTCATGGCTCATATGGCATCCAAGGCATGTCTATCCAAACACCTGGTATACCATGACATCTAACTCTTCATGTCATCTCTCTCTCTAACCCTCACTTAGGGTTAGGGTTAACATCATCCTCAAAGGATGAGCTAGGTCTCTACTTTTAATAGAGTTCTCTACCTCCAAGACTAACTCTCTCTACTCATCCTCCTAACAAGGAGGTCTATCCTTAGGTCTCTCCTAAGGGCAATGACAACTCGCATCATACGACCTAAGCATGTATCTATTCTTTAGCTTACGCTTACTCTATTAAGATTATGTCCATGACATCTTATTTACATGCTTTTCATTAAGTTGGTGGAGGATTCTTTAGACCTTTACCACTACCTCAAGAGAGTGAGGAGAAGAGAGAAAACCCTAATCCTTAAGGTCCTTAACAGATTTTGAGTTGAGAAGGGATGAACAAGATGAGACAGTACTAAAGGTATCTTATTTTGAGTTATATCCTAAGACATCGGCCAGGCAGTCACACAATCCGGGAGTCCTCGTATTTCGACTAGCGGTGCAGAGGAAAATATTGCTAGCCTCCAAACGTGATCCTTTTCTAGACACCTCAATCTTTCAGACAATCCTCTAATAACTCCCTTGGGTTCTACGGAGTTTGTAAAATTTAATAATTATTAAAGATTAAGTGAGGAACCTTCGCTCTGATACTAATTGTAATGACCCTGCCTCCAGGTAACCCCCAATTAAAGGAGACCCGAAGGTCAGAGCCGTTATTCAATTAACAGGATCAAAGGTTCGAAAAATAATCAATAATAATTATGAAATTATACTAACTAAACTAGAATTGGGTATAAAAATTAAAACTTTACTTACCTTTGAAAAACTTTGGAAATCTATCTATCCAGAGCTTGAATTAATATATTTAATCCTCCTTGCACTTTATTTCTTAATTTCACAATGTGTCACTTTACTGTTTGTTCATTTCAGGGTTGTACCTAAAATGCCGACAAACAAAACATCGATTAGCCAAAGTTGGTATGTGGGGGAAATAATAATTGTGCAACTATGTTAACAATGTAGTCATTCAAATATCCTTTAACATCCAAGATTACATTTTAAGCAATACTACTCAATCCTTTCCTATCCCCTATCTCTGTGTTGTCCCTGCAGTGGACATGGATACTACCTCTCTCATATGGTAGATCCTTACCCCCATGGCCCTACCACACAGGTAGCCAATACTTAGGGTTATGGAGTCACATGGTTCTACCCAAAGGTAGCCCAATCCTTGACTCATGATGACTTGATGAACTTACCCCATTGGTATCCATGTACTAAGTCATTCAATGACCTGATGGACCTACCCCATCGGTAGCCATATACTAGGTCAATCTATCAAGCTACAGAGGGGACTAGGATCTGAGCTAGTAGGCACATATCTTAGGTGATAATCATATCCACATTATAATTTGCAAGAATTAAATGCATCCAACTGTTTAATTTAGGTCATCGATAAAACCTCAAAAATCCTCGGGAAACTACTTCAGGACATTCATAGGCGTAACCACATACATGTATTGCAGATTTGGAGACAGAATTATGTAGAGAGAGAAAATCTAATCAAGCAAAGTGCACAACAATCCTGAAATAAACATTCCAACCTCCTTTTATCAATATTTATCCAATCTCATCACATTACTTAGGATTTCAATTTCAATTTTAGGGGTTCCTTGGGAATTAGGGTTTTTACCTCTTCTTTCAATATCATGATCCTTAATATATCAAAACTACATAAAACCCTTAATTTCTCATTTTAGCACCCTCAACAAGTTTAGGATCTTTATTAAGCATCTGATTTCCCTAATCTAGATAAATATGATTTTTCTCTCCGTTTATCCCAAATTAGGGTTTCCATATAGATTATCCTTCTTTTATGGATTACAACTCTAAATTAGGAAATCTTGCATTCAAAATGGATAAACAAACCACCTTTATCATTAACAGGGTTAATCTTATCAATTTGACTTATTAATTCACCAAAATACACCCTTTATCTTCAATTAGGGTTTCTCATCAACTTTTAATACATTTTACTAGAAAATTAAGGTACTTTTGCAAAATGGAGTAGAACTAGGTTCCCAAAGTATTTTTATCAGATTCCTTGTATTTTTTACACAACTTTCATGTATACAGTTTTTCCATTAGACAGTCTTAGTAATTTCTATGAATTTTGCAAATAAAACCCTTTTCCTGGATTATTCGATTAGAGAGGAATAATTACCAAAAATAATGGGCCGCTCGATCTACGTTTTGGTGATCCACTTCTTGGATCTAACGATCCTGGTTGCGTGCGCCTAAAAGAAGCTGCTCCCGCTCTGGAGCATTGGATTCAACTGAGATCACCGTGGACTCTGTAACATACTCAATCCTAGACGTATATGTTCATCATCATAACTTCTATACCCCTACTTGACTATGTTGTTTCTCAATCTTTTTCTTTCTCTCTTCTTTATCCTTTTTCATATAAATATCTTTTAGTAGGTATAACTCCATGTTTTAGGATGGTCTAGACCGTGTCAGGATCTTCTAGCCACTTTTGACTCATTAGAATCCCATGGTCATGAATTATGAGGAAGTTATGGCCCTAATTAAATCTTTGGAAGATGGTGAATGATGATATGAAATTGTACCACAATCCATAATTGAATACCCTAGTATGACCCTACGATCTTAAAGTGAGGGAATTGGAGTTACATCAAAAGGTTTAACCCTTTTGACCAAGGATGGGCTTAAAACACTAATTGTATGATTAAGTGTATAATGGGGTAAATATAACATACATAATATCACATTGTAAAACTAAGTTCAAATTCGTGTTCCTCACACCCAAATTAACTAACCTATATATTTGGATATTAATCGGATATCAAATGCACTCTTAATGGTGGTTTCGAAGTAAAAATATAAGTTAAGATGGTTAATTTCAATCATTGTCACACTGACTTAGGAATAGAGTCAGGATTTCATTAGCTATTTTGTGAATAACGTGGATTATTGGTGGGTCGGGTATTCAGGAGGTGGACTCTGTCGTCCCCTTCCCCCGACTTTCACTGCGCGCAGGACCGGTTCAGCACCCTGATCTCCTCGTCGTCGTTCTCTCCCCACAACCTACGACTTCTCACATTTTCTTTAGCAACAGACTCTAAACTCTCCCCAAGTCTAACAAACTATCTCACTTCCCTAGAAGTTCCCTAATACAAAAATGCCCAATCGCAGCCGAGCAGCCACCGCTGCCCTTCCCCCCCCCCCTCTTAACTTCTCGTTTCGGGTTCTCCTCTCGATCGAGCTCGGTTTATTAGTCGACCTCGCCGACTTGCCTATGATTTCCCGCCATCAATTCAGTGCATGGGTGCGTGGAAAGCTCCGATGGCGGTCGTCTTCCCCCGAGCAAAAGCTTGAAGCTCCAGTAACTGGAGCAACCTCAATTTGATTCCTCGTGAAGTAACCATCTATGAGCTCCCATCTTTCGTTCCACGTACCTAGTTTGACTCGAAGTGTGCCATAAGTCTGGGTCAACAAGGTCGCCGATCACCCCTATTTTGCGCCGCCACCAGAGGGTGTTCCTTCATCTTCCGTTTTGGTTTTGGACCCTAGGACCCATCGTGGGTTTGCTTTGGATGTAACGAGCATGTTGGGGGCCTTGCAAGGGTCTTTGAGACCTCCTACTTGTCCGAACTCTACCTCGTATGTTTCTTTAGATCAGCGGCAACTCCTCTCGCGAGCCTTCGTTGTTTTCCGATTCTTTAACTGTAGAATCCCTCGCCGCAGTCTCCGCGAGGTGTGGGCTTGAGAATCACAGCAGTATATGTCGTTTTCTCCTCCCCGCAACTAGGCCGTGTCGCTTCACCCATTACCACCTCCGCCCTGAGGTTGCCTTGACCCTGGTGACCTCCAGTTCTCGGTTGGGGACCGTTGAGTCCGCAATAGCTAACTGGAGCTAGCAGACTAGGTTCCAAGCTGCGAAGAAGTCTAGTCCGAGCACCTATGCTGGAATTGAGCTCTTGCAGGAGCCTAATGGCGTGAGACACAGGGGGATGAATCCCTGGGGCAAAAGCCCAGTCTCGCCCATGGTGGTCAGAGTTTTAACGTCACGCCCAAGAGGGCATATTAGAGATTTTGATTTCTCTTGACTTTGTTGACCCGAAACTCATTTCCATTTATTTCTCTGTAGTTGCGTGACAGCGAGCCCTTGTTTCGCATTTACATTCAGGGGCATTTCGGTCAATTCACAATTCATTTTCCTTGTATCAGTAATTGATTTTAACTTATAAAAAGCGTAACTAATTATTGGTTTAGCAGAAAAATACAAATAAATATGTTTTTGAAATCAGAAAAATACGACTAATTTATTGGGATAGGTTTCATGACCAGATTTCCAACCTAATGTAGGGTTGATTTCTAAGCAAAGGATTTAATGCTTTTTATATTAATTAAATGCACATATGTTGTGATTAGGTTGAGACAACCCTGACACTGAACCTAGGAGGTGTTAATGAATATCTAGGACTGATCATAAGGTATGTACATCCTCTATTTTAATTTGGGTATTATTTGACTGAAACCTACTTTTCTTTTAATGAGACACCTCTTGCACTTTTAATTTTCACTTGAAGTTCATTTACTTGGATATTCATATCTCATGTTCCTTATTCATTATATTCATGTGGTTGATGAACTACTCTGTTTATATGGGTTCTTGGAACCCCTTGCTATGATTGCCATTTTATGAAGAAATGATTGAACTGCTAGTCTTGCCTCTCTATTTTATGTATGCTACATGTTTGACTAGAATATCTAGAATATTGGTACTTATGTACAACCATACTTTTATAGGGCGTGCGTATTCCGCCCGGGGTGTGTGTTTCCACCCTTGTTTACTTTTAGGCCATGATCCTATGGTGTTATGGCCATGTTTTAGGTATATTTAGTCTAAATTGTTATGCATGCAAATGTTTGTTGTTTTAATATGAAATTGTGGATGATTGTTATGGCAAGACACTCTTTTATTATCATGCTTGTAATCTGAAATTTAATATGCCTCATTTTTTTGTTACTTTTCTCTTGAACATACCTAATTGCAAATAGCCCCTTTTCTTGTGGGAACATCTCTTTTGTACTTTTAACCCTATATAATGCCCAGAATGTTTTATATATGTGCATACTCAGCCTTCGCTGACCTCTATGTTGTTTCCTATGTTTTGGGTGATGTTCCTTTCCACCCAGGTTTAGGTACATTAAAGATCAAGGTTGCTCGAAGATCATATAAAGAGAATTATACCTAAGGATAGCTTGGTATGGCTAGGTTACCCTCTGCTATTGGGCTTATTTGTAGATAGTTCAAGTTTTTGTAAATTCACCTTTTATGGTGATGAGATTTTGTATAACGATACCCATTGTAACTTTGTAATAGTTTTGTTCTGCTGCTTATTCATTATCATGCTCTGTAATATGTGCCATTTGAGAAATGAATGAAATTCCTCCTTTACTTATTACCCTTTGGTACGTTTGGGATTGGATGGGCTATTTCTTCAATTCAGTGAAGAGTGGATCTCCTTTTGGGTCTCACTCTTTACAAAATGGTATCAGAGCCAAAGCAATCAGTAACTTGACTATTCCAAGTTATCCTATATTGTTCCTTCATTAGGTACGTCGGTGGCACTTTACATATAGTTGACATACCTAATCTTAAGTAGTGGAATACCAAAAAGGGCTTCAATCACTATCTAATTTGGTGATTTCCACTCCCCAAACCATGTGTGGTCGAGACTCAATTTTTGGGAAACCTAGTTAGTCCTACATCCTTTGTGGAGTGCATAATTTCCCTACGAAGGGGTTATAAATGTGGCCATTAGATTCTTTTTCCCAACCTTATGGGAGGATAGTTTACAACTAAAACATATGTTGTCTTGAACACTCTTAGGATCAACCTAATTACCATTTGGGCCCTTTCCTTTGTTGTTTCTCTATGATGCCTCGTATATGACTACAAGGAGGGATGACCATGTATGGAGGATAAACATAGAACTTTGAAATAAGTTGATGAATGGTGATGATTCCCTTGATGCTAGGTGATTGAATTAATTATCTATATTATAGTTAGGCATGCCTTACCTTCATGTGGAGTATGTCCACATAACTCTACCTAAATTCATCTAAGAGTTGGATACCATCTCATTGAGCTTGTTATGCCTCATACATGATAATTAGTTGTGGAAAGATATTAGTTTGGTAGATATCCATAGTATTTACCCTTCACATCTCCAATAGTATACTTGTTCAATGTGCTGATTAATATGAGTAGCTTGAGTATGTAGGGTACCTTTATATGTGAAGAATTATGGATGTAAACCATATAGTGATATGCAACCCCTAAATCTCTCCCTATAATGTTGAATAATCTTATGACCCTTAGGTCTTGAGATGGTGCAATGTGAATTATGATTAAGGGTGATAAGGGGAGTGGTAGTTATTATTCCTTATTAGGATTTGATAGATGTTGATTGTGTGTAATAAGAAGTTGTTACCCTTGTATGCCTTCGAATTAGAGATGTAGACATATTCCCTTTTAGGTGATAGAAGGAGTAAACCCCTTTTTGTAGAATGTAATGATGATAGAACAATACCATAGGTATCATCTAGTGGATAAGTGGTGGACTTGGTTCTCAAATTGATTTTTGGCGCCAATTTTGAATTTTTCACTGCAAGTTTTGCATCGTCAAACTAATTTTCATTATTAATTTATATTTACAAAAGAAAAGTTTTCAAATTTTATCGATGGTTTTTGGAACCAAGTCCACCACCACAAGAAAGTTGAGTAGTAGAGAATCTCTTTAGTGAAGAACCTTGTTTGGCATGTTCAACCCTAATACCCTAGGTCTGAGACTGACATAGTTAGTTTCATATGTATATATCAGACCTAGTGGATCCACCCTTTCGCCCCTCTAGATTATGTACCAAGTTATAGTTTAAACCTTTTAAGGGGTGGAGTTTCATACAATTTATTCATTAGGAATCAAACTAGTTGTAGGCTTGACCATGATTAATAGCGATTACAATAAGTAAAACCTGGATAAATCCTAGTAATAATGTCAAACATGTGTAAAGGCTACCAAACTGGGAATTCCAGAGGAGCCTTGCTAATCATACCATCCTACTTGTTACTTTGATAGATCTTAAATTTTTATCTTGAGTTATCCTTAAAGGGTGTATTTAAACCCAATGGGGGTAAAAGTAAAATTTCACTCAAAGCTCAATATATATCCTATACACTAAATCACTAATAATTCAATGGCAGGGATGACCATACATTATAGGCTAGGGCGAACATACTAAGTATGATGGAATTTTTTAACATTTCCATTTGACCATGATAAATAGAAGGGATAGGGGATTGACTACACAGTAATCAAAACATGTCTAACGTAATGCGTAAAGTTAGCTCATGAATGAGAAATTCAATAAGTTGCATACAACACACTATAGTGCTCAATTATGAATGAAAAAGTCTATTAAAAAAAACCTAAACTTACACCCCAACCCTAATGCGCCAATTAAAGTATGAATGTTGTCTTAAGTCATGTAACACATCATAATTTGACCCCTTGATAAAATCTATATATGAAATTTGATTTAAGATATAACCCTAATATAGAAGGAAAACAAGACATATATGTGCGTGATACATAAAGTGTCTATTATAAATAATTTTGTTAATGATGTTTATGATGATGATGATGATGATGATGATGATGGTGAGTAGATGATGAGGATGATGTTGTTATTTTCATGATGATGGTGATTAGAAGGAAAACCTATATGGATCATGAT